>JAZHRO010000031.1:178941785-180300357 GCA_037157565.1 Thalassia testudinum
CTATTCTTTTTACTGCTTTCTAGTGTAGTTTTGCTCATCCTCCAAGCAATCGTCAAGGAGGACATTTCTCCCTCTATTCTTCTAATACTTTCTAGAGTAAATTTATCACCTTCTAGAGTAATTGTTTTATGCTTTGTAGTTGTAAGAGTGAAATGAACAATCTCCTTAATGATAAATTCATTGTTTATTCTACATCTCATTTTGATTTCTCTGTGTAATATTCTCGCTCTTCTATTTATTGTAAATAATTAGATAGTTTTAAATTGAATTATT
Source organism: Thalassia testudinum (assembly GCA_037157565.1). Taxonomy (NCBI): domain Eukaryota; kingdom Viridiplantae; phylum Streptophyta; class Magnoliopsida; order Alismatales; family Hydrocharitaceae; genus Thalassia; species Thalassia testudinum. Next base: position 178,942,059 of record JAZHRO010000031.1, read on the forward strand.
CGGTGACAAATAAAAAGAAACACATAGTTTTTAAATCAAACATCCGCCTCCCTGTGTTCGACCCGAAATTTTAATTTCAGTATAAATTTTATTTGTTGAACACGAATTCTTCGCTTTCAAGCTACAACGACAGGTTTTCCAAAATCGAACACGTTAGCGATTCGATTCGTGCGTTCAACAAGGAGCCAACAGAAGATTCCCCAGGAGTAGATAGGCGCTCTGGATAGGGCACCATCAGCTTCTGAGTAGAGGGGTCGTCATGGTGGGAAAGGGGTGGTGGAAGGACGACATCCTCATTGTGGGTGATTTTCGTGAGGGAGAGTGGTGTGGCTCTTCCTCGGGTGAGATGGAAGTTGGGTCAGGTGTGGAAGGGGAATTTTGAGATGTAACCATAGGAGTGTTATCAGGCTTGTCAATCTTCTTTCCACTCCTCAATACAGTCACTGCTTGGGCGTGCTCCCTGAATACAACCCCCTTGCCCTTAGGGTTCTCCTCAGAAGAGCTAGGCAGCTTCCCCGAATCATGTTGCTAACTGCCTCAGTAAGATGGCCAATTTCGGATTGCATATCAGTAGTCATCTTATTCTGAGATTGGATAACCATATTCTGATGCTCTTGCATCGCTTTCATCATGGCCTTCAGTTCATCCATCTCAGAGGGCTTATTCGGAAGAGGGTTTTCATAAGAAGGTTGGTATGTGGGCTAGGGAGGTAAGGGTCTTGTATTCCCTGAGTTAAAAGCATCATCTTGCTTCCAAGAGAAGTTTGGATGGTTCCACCACCCTAGATTATAAGTGTTGGAGTAAGGGTTATTGCGAGGGGGGCGAAAACCTTGGGCCGCGTTCAAGTCAGCCTAAATCAACTCAGGGAATTGGGTTGCCTGATGGCACTCCGCAGTGGAGTGCATTGTGCTTTGGTAAATGTAGCATTCTCTTGAAGCCTGAAAAATAGAGGCTGATTGCGGGTTCATGCTGGGGTTTGCTAAAAGCCTATCAAAGTTTTTATTCAATAGTTGAATCTGATAAGCCAAATCCTGAGAAGCCCCAGCTTCATGGGCCTCTATCTTCCTCTGCAAGATTGATGGTTTTCTTTCTTGATATGCAGAGGACAAATGTATGGAGTTGTCGCTTAAAGTTTCAAATAATGCCCAGGCTTCGTCCTCAGTTTTGGTCATGAAGGTTCTTGCATAGGCTGCATCAATGGTTTTCCTATGCCTTTCAGATAATCCGTTATAGAACCTTTCGACCAACTACCATCTTGGCACTTGATGGTGGGGGCATAACCTAAGAAGGTCATTAAAGCGCTCCCAAGTCTCATGAAATTTCTCCCCTTCCTGTTGAGTAAAACCCATAATCTCTCTTCTGTAATGGTCGGTTTTACTCATAGGAAAATACTTTTTAAAAATTCTCCCTTAAGGGTGGCCCAATCATTTACCCTTGCATCGAGGGTATGATACCAGTGCTTGGCCTTATCCTTTAGGGAGAAAGGAAATAGAGTCCTCATCAGGGCTTCATCAGTAAAGCCCTGGAGCTTCACCGTAGAACAGACCTCGGTGAATTCCTCCAAATGTCGGTAGGGGTCCTCCCTAGTAGTACCATAAAAAGAGGGCAACAACGATATGGTACTGCTCTTGATCTCATACGAATTATCCCCTGCCGGTCATCTTAGTGCTTGTGCAGGTTGGTTGGTAGGAATAAAATAGTCCCTTAGGGTCCTTTGTTGATTTGCACCTTGCTCAGCCATTTCTTCTCTTTCTTCTCCTAGGTGAGCTCTCCTAAGAATTCTCTCAGGCTCAGGATCAAACACTACACTACCCTCAAGAGAGTGTCTACCAAGCATACAAAACACAATTCAGAATTTTTTTTTTTTATTGAGTAAGTCAAACCTCCACTCCAAAGATAAGTCAACAGATCAAGACTTATCCTTCCGTTCCCACGTAAGTGGTATAAGAGGGGTGTGGACTTGAAATCTTAACCTTCTTTATTGTGGATGTTGAATTAGTTACTATAAATGGCCAAACAAGTTTTTCACTACAATTACATGCCTTAATTCAACCTTCGAGTGCCCTAGGACCTATACTTTGCTTGGATGATACTCCCAGGTGATCAAGGGAGAAGTTACTCCAAGGAAGAACAAAGGGATGCAAGTAGGGCGAACCCTTCCTTTGAGGCGATGCGTATGCGGTGCCCCTTAACTACCCTTTTGTTCCTTTAAGGGGTGTCCCCCTCCGTGGAGTATCAAAACACTTGATCAAAAGATAGTATCACCACTACCATAAAGTACAATAGGAGGGTCTGCACCGATAAAGAGATCGGTGCCTATAGCCTTAAGGGATCGAGCCTTAGTGCAGTGCCTAATGTGCGTGCTCAGTGTCAAAAGTGTGCAACACACCGCAAATCTTTGTAATCTCTTTTGAAATCGCAGACAAGTCCCTTAGAATCAAATCAAAATGTGAATTGCTTTTAGGGTTGAACCTGATTATTAGTTTCGCTTTTAGTTATGTGACCACTGAATTAGTAAATTCAAACAATTTGGTGGTCTTGAATTTAAATTGGAATGCAAATGCGTGAACAGAAGCTGGATGCAAAAGTTAGAAAGATATACCTATCTCCAGCAATCTTCGTGCTAATATGCTTGCAATGCAATAATAAGATCTAATATACTGCTCAATCATCCCTAAATGCGCGCACCTAAGGGAATGCAACTTCTACATAGGCAGCTCGATATTTTTTTTATTGGTTTTTAAAAGCAAGTAAGCAGAAAATATAATCACGCATGAACCAAAAATATTGTAAGCCCTAGTAGCTAAAGAATGCGAGGACAAACCCCCAAAAATTTAGCCCCAATTACTACAAGGGCGAAAAGACATAATTAAATTGTGACGACGGAGAATCCTCTGCGAAACAGGATCTTGGTCTCCTTAGTCTTTTCCTCGTGTGGCTTAACTCGTGGTTGCTGTGGCTCTGTTGCGCCTCGTCACCTCGGCGAATTCCTTGCACAATAATCAAAATGATTAGATAATTTTGCAACTCAAAAGATTCAAAAATAATAAAGTAAATCTATTGTGTCTATTGCCTCCCCGGTAACAGCGCCAATTTTGATAGACAACTTTTCGCTTAGCATTATAGTATTTAAGTGGTGGAAAAATCGATTAATCAAAAACAATGAAAATAACCACTCGCAGAGGAGTGGGTCGTGTCCACAAGGAGGCAATGATGCAATCAATACTTAATTATTTAATGTTATTTCGGATAGTGCGAAATCCCTGTTCAAATCTGACTTAAAATGTGAAGGAAAGTAGATTTGCAATAACTTAAAAAGATAAGGGTATAAGTGCAGTTTTCCCTCACAGAAATCCTCAATAAATTTAGGATGAATTCATGCAGTTTTCACGTGATGTGTACTAAAGACAATTAGTACCTAAGTTAAGCCCAAAATCAATCTTTAAACTAGTTAATATCAATACCATGCAATTATAAAGAACTATGAGTGTTCGAACGCAATTCTGCCACAATATAATAATAATAAAAAAATCAAATTAGGTGGCAATGGCATTGAATGTAAATTTTAATTGGGGAAAATAGGGCTTTTTTCCTCTCTCCTTGCGAGAAAGGGAGAGCACCGCGGGGGTTGATGCGAGGCTCAAGAGGACGGCGAGGTCGAGAGCTCTCCAATGGTGGCAGCAGTGGCGACACAGGTGGCTACAGTGACAAATGGGTGGGCGTGAGGTGGCTACAGTGACACATGAGCTGGACCTACAGCGACGTCCTAGAGGTCGCTAATTACCCTATGCCTATTTTAGTCTCTTCCCTCCACTATAAAAGGACCGCTACACCTCCCCTTCTTCTTCATCTGTACCTATTGTACTCCCACCTACTTCTAAGCTCTGGTAGCCTACCAAAGTTCCATTAGAGCTTACTCTCAAGCTCCAAAGACCTCCTATTAGTGTAATATTCCTATTTCCCACCAAATATTCATCCCTCATCCCACTACCTTTATAGGTTGCCTTGGAGCCGTCCTCCCACCTCCATTCCGATAGAAAATCACCTCCGTCTCCTCACCTCTATTCCAGAGCCTCAGTGAAGCATTCCTCTACCTGGCGTCCTCCTGCATCTCACCTCCGTCGTCCCGCATCTCACCTCCTTCATCCAAGCTTCCACCAAGTGCCATCGTCTCGCTGAACAGCCGATTCGAGAGATTTTTTCTCACCCTATTTCTTTTATGCTTTCGTAGATTGTTGTAATAAACATTGGAGTGATATATCACATTTGTTCCATCTCATTTTGTGAACTTATCTTGCTTGTCTTTTTAATTAAAAACACAAAAATAACAAAACCTCAAAATATCAAAAAGAAACAAAATGAAGTGCGATTTTCAAACAAAGTAAACATCGCCACCCTGTGTTCAACTTGGGACTCCCTTGGAGTTTCGATTAAAATTGTACTTGATAGACACATTTTGCGATCTACAACAACAGGTTCTCCAAACCCCGATTTTAATTCGTGAAACACAACTCATCAATATCCCTCTCCTATACGCCATAAAATATATTCCTACCTATGCAAAATTTCTGAAAGATTTGTGTACTCCCAAAAGGCAAGTCCGAAACCTAGGAAAGGTAATCCTTCCAGAGATAGTTAGCTCAGTTGTGCAAAGTAAACTGCCTCTTAAGGAGAAAGATCCAGGTGCACCCCTGATTCAAGTTATCGTTAATGACACTTCTTTTGATCACGCTTTACTGGATCTCAATGCCTCGATTAATGTTATCCCTACAGTTGTTTTTAACGAATTTAAGATCAGCGAACTAAAGCCTATTGAGGTTACTCTTCAATTAGCAGACCGACCTACAATTAAACCAAGGGGAATTGTTGAGGATGGTCTTGTCTGGGTCAAAAATTATCTATTTGCAGTAGACTTTTTAGTCCTGGACATAAAGGTACCGAAAGCTTTAAAGTTTGCCTCGATAATTCTTGGAAGACCATTCTTAGCCATCGCCCACACTAATATTGATTGTGATTCTGGTCAAATGGTCTTAATAAGATAACAAGTGGGTTGGATATGACAGAAAAAGGTTTGTGTGAGTTATGTGAATTAAATGACTTCTTAAAACCCTAAAGCAGACCCACTTGATTAACCAATGTTTTGGTCAGGATAAAATTTATTTAAATCATCTGAAAATCATAGAAAAATATTCTCTAAGGCTTACAACCTTCAATTTGGCCATTAGAACACATCCTGACCTAGAATGGGGTCTGAGATAGATATTTGCCTTAATTTAGATTTTTGCATAAATTGCCCAGTCAAACATGGTCAAACCCAAAATCTAACTTCACCACTAGATTCCTTATGTCCAAATTAGGTTTTTACCAAAATTTGGACCTAAGGGAAACTCATCTTGACCAAATTTGCAAAAAGGTCCTGCTTGATTACATTTCTACCCCTAACTTTCAAAAACCCTTACAAACAGCCCCCTAACTTCTTCATCATTTTCATAAATAGGCCCCTCCACCATTATAGCAGAGGAATCCTACTTCGACGAGCTTTGAAAGGAGGTTTCTCCATGATTGCTCAGAGAATCCCTTCCAAAATTGGAAGGGAGTTTCTCTAAGTAATTCCCTCCAATCTGAACCCATCTTTGATCCCTGATTCTTTCCCAATCTCTCATGCGAATGCATGAGAGATTTGGGTACCTTAACAGTTTCCATCGTCAGTGACCTTTCCTTGCTTGGAAGCTTGGCTTCCAAGCACAAAACCTCCTCAAAGATTTATTTAAAGACTCCCCAGATCCAACCGAGTCTCCTCAGCTTTAAATGGGTTGGTTCACCCTACATTCTTCTCTCCCTTGCTGGCCAGAACCCTCCGCAAGCTCTGACGACTTCTCCATCACTCTCGCATCGCCCAACCACAATACCAGTGGTCAGGTTAACTCCGCCACAATCCTCCGCGTCGTGCAACACTGGCCGACGTCGCCTCTGCCCCATCTTCGTTGCCCCCTCACCTACGGAGCTTCGTCTTCCCCACATCCGGCAACCATACCGACATGGGATTCCCTTCCCTTTCATCCCTTAGATTAGGTTTCTTAAGTTCCCTATCCTCCGCACTCTCTTTCCCTCTCTTTATTTCCCTAAACTATCCACTGATGCCACTGACCACCATCACCTTCTCCACCTCCAGCAAGGTGCTCCTATCACTCTGCACCTCCATCCACCTCGCCTACCACCCTACAACCTCCACCGTGACTCCCTGATCATTCCCCTCAATCTAATCACTGCATCGACCATCCAAATACCTCCCCAAATAGACCCACCTTCACCATTCATTCCCTTCACCGTTCGGCCACCACAGCCACCCTCGCTCCATGCCACAGCCACCGTCACATTCATCGTGCCTCGACGATATTGTTGAACGTTTTGATGTGGCCATAAGGCCCGTATTCTTGATTTCAGGTATCCGACCATGGTCCGCCATTGTTGCTAAGCTTGAAGCAAGCTTCAAGCCACTCCAGGCCTCACTCTTCTCCAAGAGATTGCTCCAGGCTACGCAGAATCCTCTCACGCACGCATCCAAGCTCTCAGTTTGAGTCATATGACTCTATAGCCTCGCCAATTGAGGAAGTCACCCTACGACAGATGCGTGGAAGAAGGTGGGACTAAATGAAGAAGGTGGGACATTTAGTCCCACCTCGAAAGTGGAAAGGTGCCTTCGTGCACGTAAAGTGATTTTGTGCCAGAGGCTTTACGCCTCCAACACTGAGGGTGAGGTCCTCCTCCCCCCTCTCACCGGACTCGTCCGCGACACCTAATACGTGAACCTGGCCAACTCGACTACCCAACCCGACCTTACACTCCTTGCTCACCACACATGCTAGTGAGCCTAGACCCAGGTCTGCATTAGGTCCGATTACCTAGCCGGTAAGCTCTGGGAGAGCGAAGCTGAAATAGAGAGAGAGAGAGGAGAGTTACGCAGGCGAAGGGGGGTTTTGCCCGGGAGAGTTTGGCTCGACACTTAGTCGAACTCAGAGGGCACAGTAGGGCTGACGAAACAAGGGAAGAAGAAGAGAAGGCAAACGACAGAGAAAGAAAGGAAGGAAGAAGCTGAAGAGGAGAAGGCCATGCAGAAGAGAAAAGGGCAAAAGAAGAAGAGAAGGTCAGGCAGAAGAAGAGGAAGAGAAGGCTAAAGACAGAGAAAGAAGAAGGAAGCCAAAGGCCAAAGATAGAGAAAGAGAAGAGAGGGCTCGCAAAGGCAAAAGAAGAAGAAGAAGAAAAGAGAAATAAGAGAAAGAGATTAGAAGAAAAGAAGGAGAAGAACTGTAGCACAAATCATTTAAGACGTCTGATTGCAAAATCAAGCATCTGAATTCTTATTTCTTTCCTTCTTTAGTCAATTTGACTAACAATTATTTTATCTACAATTATTTTTACTCTTCATATACTCATGCTCTACATTTTTAATTAGTTTTTGAGTAATATTATGTGTTCAATTTGCATTTATTGTTGAGATTAGTGTGTGTATTCCATTTGCTCCCTGTGTTCGACCTCGGAATATATTAAAGTAATAAAATTATATTTATTTTGAACGTTATTTTCGCTATACTACAATGCAATACTTTTAAATACCGATCCAGCGCTCTCAACATTTTTGGCACCGTTGCCGGGGAGTAACGTGCAATTCACCACTATTCTCTGCATTATTTGATTATATTTGAGCACTAACTTGCCCTATTTGCTCTATTATGATTTTGTGAGATACTTCACGAGGAAATCTTTCACGTAAATCAACCACTTCAAGATAGGTAACTTCTCTATTCTTCCCTAATCAATCTCCTAATCTTGGGAAGACAAAAAGGAAACAATTAATTAAGAATCAACAGCCTTTTGTTTTTTTAGTAATTATCATTTAAAAGGAAAGTTTCCTGATTTGTAAATTTTTTTTCAAATCTCATTGAAGTTGAAGCGATTTTCTTTAGAGATCCTACCCCAAAATTCCTGTGCCTATTAGGGATTACGCTTAATTTCTAATCTTCTTGGACTATGCACTTGTTTGAAGTCCAAGGAGAACATTTTTTAGATCAAAGAGGACTTGGAAATAAAGCCAATTAGGGTTTCTAAATTAGGGCTTTGGAGTGCTAGTTCACACTTGCCTGCATAAAAGGAAACAAACCCACCCACATTTGTGTGCTACCCAAACCCCTGAATGAAGAGATATAATCAAGAAAAATCCTAAAATCAGGCTTCAAACTCACTTGAACCCTAAAATCCTTGGACCTAATAGCCTGGGAATCAAATTAGGGTGATTTCTAGGTCATGACCTAGAAGTTCATTTTGTCATCTTTAGGGCTGGTCAAGTTAGTCTACATTGTAGGGCAACTAAACCTCCAAATTAGGTCACAAGTCAAAATTAACTACTAATTCAAGTGGGAACAGAGGCACAAATTAGGACATAAAACTGGTAGACTTAAGAGGTCAAGTTATCTATTCTGGTCTACCTAGACCCTCAGTGACAACGAAGGTCGGGTGGGGGAAACCCTATAACCCGTGGGGGCTCTCTACCGTGTAAGGGTCTTTGCAGGACTCTCTCTTCCTGGCAGCCCAGGTAATTCTCAGGTGGACGACTTTTTGATCCAGGGGTATCATCTGCCCTGAACCTCTATAATCATCCAAAAATCCTTGGGTGCCTTGATTGGGTCAATATCACATCCAGTCCCTCATCCCTTCTATTTAGAGCACACACATATTTTCTTGGGAATCTCTTTCAGATCTAATCAATTTTGATCCAAACTTGAATTCCAATTCTACATCTTAATTCCACCATCTAATTCAAAAATGCAACCTAGTTACTTAGGAAAACCATTGAAGAAACCTGAATCCCAAAGATCCATGAGAGATAGAATGGTTAAGGATGCCCTTAGATTTTATCACATTGATTACAAAACCTCAAAACTAGTAGAAGACATTCAGGTTGATGTATCAACAACAACAACCTTCATCATAAACTATGCCCAATTATTATTAACAAAAGCAACAAGCGGATCAACCTGGGATATTCTCACAATAAGATACATCGAGATAGAAAAATTACATAACTTTGAATTTCTCCAATGCATGACAAATTCTGTACTTTGGGAAAAACACTAAAATGATCTTGAAATATGGGAAGAGATGTTGAAATTGTTAAAACAAGTTATCGATCAAAAATACCCGTACATGCCCCAAACAATTAATGAAACATCTTGGAGTAATATTGAGGATCAACATGATTTCCCAAATCCCTGGTTTGAGACGCAAGGTTGTTGTGGATTTCCAACTCAGATGGAATATAACATGCCTAATCTTGAATTATGTTGGGAAGTCCCAATTACAGGAGAACATGATTTTGAGCGAGCCCTAGAAAACCAACACCATGGTTCACCAAGCATAGAATTCCTAGACTCCTGTACTGAAGAGATTAAATCATAACCTCTCGAGGGTGTAAATTCTGCCCCTTATTCTGATAAGGTGACCCCCGAAGGCAATTCTGACCTAGATTTTAGTAATTCAACCTACATCCTTAGCCTAGAATCTAGATCTGAATCTTATTAGGATGATTACAAGGCCCCATATGACGAAGATCAAAGTTTGAATTGGGATTATGATTCTAGGCCTTTATTCGATGAATGCACCTCTCCAACATCCTCAGAGATACAAATTGATTTTACGGAAGTCACGCCAATCTATAATACAGAAACCGAGGAGTTGAAAGAGTGGGGTTTTGATTGGGTCTTCCCTACGAGCCAATAACCTGAGCCCAGAACTAATAGGGACACAACTTTAAGCTTAGAATCTAATAGGCTAGACCCAAGTCAAGTTGCTGGATCTACATCTTGTGATTTACTCTGTGGTGGAACCTCTGATCTTGAGTCAAATTCGTACTTGATTCTCGCAAATTCTCCAACGATTTTGAATCTCACCATGATTTCGGAGAACCATTGTTTCCTGATGACTACGAGCCAATCTACGACCTCAGCTCACATGATTCATTCTTTGACTCTAACTCTGAGGTCCTTGATATCGAGATCACTGATTTAAAATTAGGTTCCATTGAAATGGAATCATTTCTTTTTGATCCTCAGGAATCAAAATTAGAAAGTGCCAAGAGTGACTACAGCCCAGAATTCGAATAATTTCTTGACTTAGATTTTTTTTATCCTATAAACACTCTTCAGGCATTTACCATTGAATTTGATGGCTACTATGAGGATGCTCTAAATGAACCCACCTTTAAACCTTTACTAGAAGAGCCCTCATACACAATTCTTATTGATGCCACCTCCTCTACAAATACAGAACCTATTCGAACCTGTTTTCAACCCCGACCCGCAATCGGACTCAATTTCTATTCTAATTCCCCTGTTACTGAGCCGATTGCAGATGATTTGCCTCCACATTTTTATCGGGTTTCAGACATCGATCAGACTACAAATCACGCCCCATCCTTCTCTGATCACTCCTCTAGGGTTTCTACATCATCCATTGATTCTTTTTCATTTAAGGATCCCTACTCTGATCAAGCTGATCCGACTCAGCCAAACCCTGGAGTCGCACTTCCGCATCATTCCGAGCTCCACAATATATGGTGGGTTCCACATCTCTTGATCTACATTTATCAACCCACCAGATTGATTGGGTTTGGGCTACATCATCAGCCTATTGATCTGAACAAGCACCTGATTGGACCAACCAGGCTCTTGATCAAGGTGCTTGTTCTACAAAACTCATCTGATTTGACCACTCCTTCTCCTGACCATTTATTGCTCGGCTAAAGGCGTCAAATTTAGCGCCTAACGAGAGGCAACCGGTCATTCCAAAAACCTGAGATCCTTCTGATTATCCTTCTGTACTTCACATCTATTGCACCCAGAGTTCAGTTTTAGAACAGTCGATCCCACCTCTGGTACACATGCCAGAGCTTGAAATCGTCTGCAATAGTCATCCCGACCTGTTCGCCCACCTGATAATCCTGTTCTAAATTCCTGAACCCAAAACTGTTTCACACCCTCCATTTACAATGAGGACATTACAAAACTTAGGCATAAGGGGGTGGTAAAGTGCAAACATATAAAAATCAAAGTTCAGAAGGGTTCTGATAAACACTAGTTTATCATCATTCTTATGCTTAAAACAAACCTAGCTCTTAGTATTTTACTCCACAAACAGGTTTTTGGGCTACATTTTGGCATTAATTAGGTTAGACATGCATTGCATTTTTTATTATCTTTTTGATGTGTTTTTGTGAGTGTTAGGAATGAACATATATACAGATCCCTAAAACCCTAGCACTCAAGAAGGCAAATGGTGAAGGAGGAGCTCATACTAACTAGAACTCAGCTTGATCCAGTTCACCACAGCTGGAACCTAGCTCACTTGGACTAGGGTTAGCTCATCCCAACTCCATTCAACTAATCTCAGCTGAATGGCAGCTCAAGAGAGCTCATCTTAGCTCACCCTAGCTCAGGACAGCTCAAATCCAGCTCAACCTAGTTGAGTCTAGCTTATCTCAGCTCCCACTAGTCCACAAGGAGCTCTAGCTAGCTCAGTTGAGTTGACTGGAGTTCACCCCAACTCAGATCTAGCTACATCCAGCTCTACTCAACTTCAGCTAGCTGAAGAAGAACTCATCCCAATTCAGGAAGCTCAAGTGCAGCTCCCAGGGACTTATCTTAGCTCAACTTGGTTGAGCTAAGCTACCTTAGTTGTCTCAACTAGCTCAATCCTCCTCGGGAGCACCAGACCCAGCTCACCTCAGCTCCATTCAACAGAAGCCAGCTCACTTTAGCTTGGCTTAGTAGCTAGCAAAGAGCTAGCAAGCTAAGCCAGCTAGAGTAGCCCCATGTTGACCTCTTCAGTAGCTGCCAGCTCCACTTCAGCTCCAGATTCTTCAAATCCAACTCCTCCCTCAAAACCCTAGCTCCAACACCTCCTCCTCTACTCCACTATTAGCTAAGCTAGCTTATCTTAGCTTAGCTTAGCTTAGCTATGCTCCAACTCCCCTGACTTTTACCACCTAAAAACCCTACCTAACAACTCCACCAACTAGCTCCACCTAAGCTCCACATAAGCTACCCCTACTTCCACCTCACCTTGGCGCCTACCTAGCCTACCCACTACCTCCAAAAGACACCATAAAGTGGTGCCAAAACCACCCTAACTACTTCCTTATTAGTGACACTCTTTCCCTCCAAAACACCCCCACATCATGGCCCTACACATAACCCTACAACCCATCCTAGCCATCCACCTACCCCTCCTTCTAGAACCTTACTTGGTGCCATCTAAGCCCCCCTTCTAGAAGCCATTTTGGCAACAACTTCAAGGGGTTCCACCACCCATAACCACCACCTAGGTACCCCATGGGTTGCAGCCAATCACCCTTAGCCATAGGATCCCCAACTACCCCCCATATCCTATCCTAGCCATCCATTCCAAGAGCCACCTATGCCCCCCTTCCTACACTATATATACCCACCTATCTTCCCACATTTTCTTCATCCTCCATTAGTGTTTAATTCCACCTACATCCACCTATACCTACAGCCAAGAAGAAGGAGTAGAGAAAGAGATTAAGCGTGCACATCACCAGCCCCTTTGGTGCCTTCTCCCCACTTTCTTCAACTTGTGCAATGCTAAGGAGGAGCATTCAACTTCAAGGAGGATGGCCAGGCAAAGGAGAAGAACCTAGGGTGGACGTCCACCCTTGGAGGAGGAGAATTAAAGGTGGTAGCTACCACCTTGGAGGACATCATTTGGAGGAGCATCTCATGCCAAGGAGGAGTTGTCTTTTCAAGTCAAGGAGCTACTTGGCTTGGAGCAAGAAGCCCTATTCTTCACCATCTATCTAGAGGATTTGTGTTTTATTTTTCTTGTATTTTCAAGTAGAGTAGAAGCATTCCTCTATAGGTTTTGTGTGCACAATTTTGCTTTAATTCAAATTGCCTTCTTTCAATTTCTATTGCATAGCTTGTTACAAATTTTGCCTAGCAATTGTTTCACTCCCTCTCCCTAATTATTCTAGGCCTCCACGTGCCTAGGGTGAGCTTAGGGAGAGGGTCTACCTGTCACCTTAGGGTTAGGTTTCTTGAATTAGGTATTAGTTGTTTTCTAGCTTTCAACAAAAGCTTGCATGTTGCCTTTATTTCAAAAATCATAAAAACTATATATTCAAAAAGACCAAAAAGAAAGTTGAGATTTATATTCCAAGTAAGAGATTTAATTTTGCAAACTTGCCTCCTTGGACGATCCTAGATACCCCACTATCTAGGTTTATAAATTTAAGAGTTGATCGATTTTGCGCGTTACAACGACGTATTTTACAAACCACGTAAAATTCACGATCAGGTTCTCACAAAAAATCACATATCCCAAAAATACCAAAAAATAATAATAAATTATAAAAAGAGCAAAGAAAATGAGAGGAGAGAAAATTTTGATGGCACATCCTTTTTTAGGAGAAACAGGGGAAGAGATAAAAATGTCAAAGAGGAGTACAATTTGAAAAGAAAAGAAAAGAAATAGTCATTAGCAAGAAATTAAGGAATTGACTTAGTTCCAGATCATATCAAATGGAGGAAAATGACAAGCAAGAAATGCTAATGAAACATAGAAGAGATTAGTGAGAATGCTGATCTTAGGCCTGTTAGGCTATGACCATAGGCTTAAAAGTTCAAGAATCCACTAAGATCTGAATAGTCCTCAAGAGGTTGAGGAAAATGCGAAGCTTAAGTATTAGGTCTAAGGCTTAAGGAGCATTCGACCTCGTTAACTGACCTCTGGTTTGCAGGACTTGGTAACCTAAGACCCCAATCCACACACAGTCTGGTTCAGTGTGCTTAAGTATCAAAATCACGTAAATGCATTTAAGTTGTTCTGAAAAAGTTGCCTAAATTAGGAGCGGCTGATCAACACAAGTTGATTTGAATGAGTTCCCGACGTAGAGAGGCAAAAAAATCCCCTCAAAGATGACCAATAACATATCGTCTCCTTGGTGCTTGTCCCCTAGGATATCTACATATCTTACCGGGGGCATGTAAGCATCCTGTGCTGGTTCAGATACCATGGGCGGCATTATCCCAAAATGTCGATTTCCAGGGTCTGGATTTAGCTACAGAATGCCATGGGCGGGATTATCTCAAAATCTCGAAAGCCAGGGCTCTGAGGGTTGCCATGGGCGATGCTATCTCAAAGCATCGTTTGCCAGGGACCCTTCAAGGATTAATGATGGGGACTAGGAATCCGATAAAGACCATGTTGTGAAGCTAATCCAAAGCTAAAAATAAAAAGAAGAGAGACAGAAAACTCTCCAAAAAGAAAATTCCTTTATCTCTCTCTTACAAAAATGCATTGCAAACTGAACCGGGGCTAAAAAATGTTACAAGCATGGGTGCTTTAACCACGGAGTTCAATGAACCTTAGGATAGTTCCTGTGGACCTTAAAAACCTTCGCGGCAGACTGAGGCTAGAGCTGGTCAGGTCCAGATCTTGGTTGGTACTTGAGTACCTCTAGGCCTACTATTGGCATTCTAACCTAATCTACAGAAGAAAGCACAAATCACAATTTTGAGCATCAAAAGATTACATGGTCTAGAATCAAAGTTAAAACCTTAAAATTTTTTCAAGGGACTAGTAAAAGCTAGGCATGGGGGTATGATGGGAACACCATCATGAGCCCTAACTAGCTCATTTTGACCCAATGAAGAGAATAAATGCTCCTACATAACCAACTGAAGGTCATAATTCACTGCACAACCATTCTGAGAGTGAAACAAGAAACTAGGGTAAAAACTATAATTTTTCCAATGTAGTACAACCATGGGTTTTCTCAAGGGCTAAACAAAGGTCAAATGATTTTAATAAGATAACAAGTGGATTGAATTTGACAGAAAAGGGTTTGTGTGAGTTCTATGAAATAAATGACTTCTTGAAACCCTAAAATAGACCCACTTGATTAACTAAGGTTCTGCTTAGGATAAAATTCACTTAAATCCCCTAAAAATCATAGAAAAATATTCTCTAGGGTTTAGAATCTTCAATTTGGCCATTAGAACCCATCTTGACCTAGAATAGGGTCTCAAACAGATATTTACCCTAATTTGGATTTTTGCATAAATTATCCAGTCAAACATGGTCAAACCCAAAATCCAACTTTGCCATTGGATTCATTAGGTCCAAATTAGGTTTGCACCAAAATTTAGACCTAAGGGGAACTCATCTTGACCTAATTTGCAAAAAGGTCCTGCTTGATTACATTTCTACCCCTAACTTTCAAAAACCCTTACAATATGCCCCTAACTTCATCATTTTCACAAATAGGCCCCTCCACCATTATAGCAGAGGAATCCTACTTCGACGAGCTTTGAAAGGAGGTTTCTCCTTTATTGCTCAGAGAATCCCTTCCAAAATTGGAAGGGAGTTTCTCTAAGTAATTCCCTCCAATCTGAACCCATCTTTGATCCCTGATTCTTTCCCAATCTCTCATGCGAACGCATGAGAGATTTGGGTACCTTAACAGTTTCCATCGTCGGTGACCCTTCCTTGCTTGGAAGCTTGGATTCCAAGCACAAAACCTCCTCAAAGACTTATTTAAAGACTCCCCATATCCAACCGAGTCTACTCAGCTTTAAATTGGGTTGGTTCACCCTACATTCTTCTCTCCCTTGCTAGCCACAACCCTCCGCAAGCTCTGACGACTTCTCCATCGCTCTCGCGTCGCCCAACCACAATACCAGTGGTCAGGTTAACTCCACCACAGCCCTCCGCGTCGTGCAACACCGGCCGACGTCGCCTCTGCCCCATCTTCATTGCCGCCTCACCTACGGAGCTTCGTCTTCCCCACATCCGGCAACCATACCGACGTGGGATTCCCTTCCCTTTCGTCCCTTAGATTAGGTTTCTTAAGTTCCCTATCCTCCGCACTCTCTTTCCCTCACTTTATTTCTCTAAACAGTCCACTGACGCCACTGACCACCGTCACCTTCTCCACCTCCAGCATGGTGCTCCTGCCACTCCGCACCTCCATCCACCTCGTCGACCACCCTACAACCTCCACCAAGACTCCCTAATCATTTCTCCTTAATCTAATCACTCCATCGACCATCCAAATACCTCCCCGAATAGACCCACCTTCATCGTCCATTCCCTTCATGTTCCGGCCACCACAACGGCCCTCGCTCCATGCCACGGCCACCGTCACATTCGCCGTACCTCAACGACACTGCTTGAAGTTCTAATGCAGCCATAAGGCCATTGTTCTTGATTTGAGGTATCCGGCCATGGTCCGCCATTGTTGCTGAGCTTGAAGCTTGAAGCAAGCTTCAAGCTACTCCAGGCCTCGCTCTACTCTAGGAGATCGCTCCAGGCTACGCAGAATCCTCTCGTGCACACATCCAGGTTCTCAATTTGAGTCATATGCCTCTGCAGCCTCACCAATTGAGGAAGTCACCCTGCGGCAGACATGCGAAAGAAGGTGGGACATTTGGTCCCACCTCGGAAGTGGAAAGGTGCCTTCGTGAGCATAAATTTATTTTGTGACAGAGGCTCTTCGCCTCCAACACTGAGGGTGAGGTCCTCCTCCCCCCTCTCACCAAACTCGTCTGTGACACCTAATACGCGAACCTGGCTAACCCGACTACCCGACCGAACCTTACACTCCTTGCTCAGCACACACGCCAGTGAGCCTAGACCTGTGTCTGCGTTAGGTCTGATTACTCGACTGGTTAATGCTCTGGGAGAGCAAAGCTGAAATAGAAAGGGAGATTGAGAGAGAGGAGAGTTACACAAGGGAAGGGGGGTTTTGCCCTAGAGAGTTTGGCTCGACACTTAGTCGAATTCAGAGAGCATAGTAGGGCTGAAGAAAGAAGGGAAGAAGAAGAGAAGGCAAATGGTAGAGAAAGAAAAGAAGGAAGAAGCTGAAGAGGAGAAGGTCATGCAAAAGAGAAAAGGGCAAAAGAAGAAGAGAAGGTCAGGAAGAAGAAGAGAAAGAGAAGGCTAAAAATAGAGAAAGAAGAAGGAAGCCAAAGGCCAAAGGCAGAGAAAGAAAAGAAGAGAGGGCTCGCAAAGGAAAAAGAAGAAGAAGAAGAAAAGAGAAATAAGAGAAAGAGATTAGAAGAAGAAAAGAAGGAGAAGAACTATAGCACAAATCATTTAAGACGTCTGATTGCAAAATCAGATGTCAGAATTCCTATTTCTTTCCTTCTTTAGTCAATTTGAGTAATTATTATTTTATCTACAATTATTTTTACTCTTCATATACTCATGCTCTACATTCTTAATTAGTTTTTGAGTAATATTATGTGTTCAATTTGCATTTATTGTTGAGATTAGTGTGTGTATTCCATTTGCTCCCTGTGTTCAACCTTGGAATATATTCGAGTAATAAAATTGTATTTGTTTTGAATGCTATTTTAGCTGTACTACAACACAATACTTTTAAATATCAATCCAAAGCTCCCAACAACGCTCTTCGGTCTTTGCAATGCACCGACAACTTTTCAACGGTGTATGCTTATTGTATTTTCAGTCCTGGTAGGTGAATGTCTGGAAGTCTTTATGGATGACTTCTTTGTTTTTGGAGATTCTTTTGACCTTTGTCTTCAAAATCTTGAAAGAACCCTCCAAAAATGCATAGAAGTTAATCTCACCCTCAGTTGGGAAAAAAGTCATTTCATGGTCCAGGAACGTATTATCCTGGGCCATGTTATTTCTAAAAAAGGAATTGTAGTAGATCGAGCTAAAATTGATGCCATCTCTAAGCTCCCACCGCCCACTACTATGAAGTAGATTTGCTCCTTTTTAGGGCATGTGGGTTTCTACCATCGTTTCATTAAAAATTTTTCCCAAATCTCCAAGCCCTTAAGTCAATTACTTACTAAAGACCAGCCATTCGATTTCAATGATAAATGCCTGGAGAGTTTTTTAAGGTTGAAGAAGGATGTTACTGAGGCATCAATTTTATAGGGAACTAATTGGAATTGTCCCTTTGAACTTATGACTGATGCCTCGGATTTTGCTATGGGGGCTGTTCTAGGGCAAAGAATTGACAAGAAGCCTGTTGTGATCTATTACGCTAGCAAAACTCCTGATGATGCACAACGGAATTACATGGTTACTAAAAAGAACTTCTTTCCATTGTATTTGTCCTGGAAAAATTTAGATCTTATCTTTTGGGGTCACATGTCACTGTATATACCGACCACTCAGCACTTAAATATTTGCTGACAAAAAAAGATGTGAAACCCCACCTTATCCATTGGATCCTTCTGCTCCAGGAATTTGACTTGGAAATCAAGGATAAGGCAGGATCGCAAAATGTAGTGGCCGACCATCTCTCTCATCTTATGACGAATGACATGATGACCCCCCTTGATCAATTTCCTGATGAAAGCATTTTACCTGCCAATACCCTCCCTTGCTTTGCACCCATTACAAACTATCTAGCAACAGAATGAATCCCCTCTTATTAGCCAAAAACCAAAAGGGATAAGTTCTTTGCTGATATTAAATACTATTTTTGGGAGAAGCCTAACCTTTTCCACATTTGTGCCGATCAAATCATTAGATGATCTGTTCCTGATTCAGAAAACCAAGATATTCTAACACATTGTCATTCAATGGCCTGTGGCGGCCATTTTTCAGGCAAAAGAACTGCAGCTAAGATCCTTAATTTTGGATTATTCTAGCCTAGCCTGCACAAAGATTCTCATTATTTTGTTCAGTCTTATGTGCGTTGCCAGAGCATTAGCAACATGACTCGAAAGAATATGATGCCCCTTAATCCAATTTTAGAGGTTGAAATTTTTGATGTATGGGGCATTGACTTCATGGGATAGTTCATCAACTCAGGTGGGTATTTGTATATACTAGTCACAATTAACTATATTTCTAAATGAATTGAAGCAATACCACTTGCACCAATGATCACCGTGTCGTTGTCGAATTTATTAATAAAAATATTTTCTCAAGATTCGACATTCCAAAGGCCATTATCTGTGACGGAGGCTCACACTTCACTCACTCACAATTTCATCACCTTTCTAAATATAGGGTTAATCATAAAATTTTCATACCTTATCACCCCCAAACAAATGGCCAAGCGGAAGTTTCTAACCAAGAAATCAAAAATATTATACAAAAGACATTTAGGCCCAATCGTAAAGACTGGTCCACCTAGTTGGATGATCCTTTATGGGCCTATCGTACCGCTTTCAAAATCCCGCTTGACATGTCTCCCTTCCGTTTGATTTTTGGGAAGGCATGCCATCTCCTGATAGAACTTGAACTTAGGGCTTTCTGGGCAATAAAGCAATTAAATATGGATTTATCTGATGTCGGTATCCACAGAAAATTACTATTGACTGAACTGGAAGAATTACATAATTTTTCTTCTGAAAATGCGTGGATTTATAAGGACCGAACAAAGAAATTTCATGATAAATATATTGTTCGGAAACATTTTGACGTCAATCAACGCGTTTGCCTTTTTGATGCAAGATTACGTATTTTTCATGGAAAGTTAAAATCAAAATGGACGGCCCCTTTATTGTCCTAAAAATATATCCTTACGGTGCTGTTGATCTTTTTGATCCCAAAACTAATACGAATTTTCAAGTCAACGGCCAACGTTTGAAGCCCTATTTTGATCATGCTCCGAATCTTCCTTTAGAATCTTTCGATTTAACCGAGCCAACCATAGCTGATCATTGACGCACACTACACTCAGCTGAATGGCGTAAAAGATAGCACTAGATGGGAGGTAACCCATCATTTTTCCTGCTTTCTTTCTTCTTTCTTTTCTCTAGGTTTTGACTCTCCTAAATCCGATGGCCTTTTACTAAGGTAATCCCTCTTCCCCTCCTAATGCATGAGGACACTGCATATCTTAAGCATGGGGGGTGTTTTCAAAATTTTGACGATCGGTTTAGGATTTTCAAAACCTAAAAATAAGCTTTCTTTCTTTCTTTTTCTTATTTTTTTTGTATATTCAAAAAAATAAAAATGTTGAAAACATTTTGAGGAAAATTTTGAAATCAGGACTAAGGTTGAAAACTCACTTTTGGTATAATGAGATTTAATCTTTAACAAAATAGGGATAAGGATACAAATCTGATCATTAGAATTTCAGGGTTTATATTTAGACTAGATTAGATTCCTTCTCAAAAATTCCACCTAAACTCATGATAGTTCAGGTAACTTGATTCTCTTTTGTAATATGGAAAAGTATCTGTCTTAGTTTCTGATTCAAAAACTTGCATCTCGTGCAAAACTTCTTGTGTCAAATTTCACACACAAGCCAACACCTAAAAACTACTAAAAATTAGAAAAACCCCCTTGTTTGTCCTTAGTAAAAGTCTGAAGCAAATCATTGGTCTGAGTTCCCACTACCGAGAAGGAGGAAAATGCCTCCTTTGAGGATGCGATGTCAACATGTTACTGCCTCGACGCTGCTCCATATCTATATTTCATATCTTTAGATGGAGCATTAAAGCACATTTTTGCAGCTCAAGTGTCTTGGACGGTACTCTACCTATAGTGTCGGAGCAAGAACTTGAGTTTGCTTGGAGCGCCCCTTTACACCGCATTGTGTTTTGGGGTTGTGAGCTCCTGGGTGGTGTCAGGGATAGTGCTATCTCGAAGTACCGGCGCTAGAGCCCCCTCGAGGATTGGTAATGGGAATGATGATCCCAACACATCTATTGTAAGAGTAAGCTAAAAATAAGCATTGGGGAGAGAAAAAAAAAAGTTTTAAACCAAAAACATGCCCTTATAAATGTTGGTTTTTCACAAGCACAGACATAAGGTTTTAAAGGTTATATTGCAAGTTGCAAATCAGATTCAAAAGCCAGAAAAATCCTAAAAACAAAAATTTCAAGTCATCTGAATTAACAAGGGGTTAATCTGTGAATTTTTTTGAAGGATATATATTGATCCCATTTATGTCTAATTTTTGGATCTGAAAATAAATCCTGATGTTTATCTTTAACAAATCCCGTACCTCCCGTGTTTTGATCAACCAAGGTCTTACAATCTCTTTCTCCTCAAAAGTCAAAAAAAT
This sequence comes from Thalassia testudinum, assembly GCA_037157565.1. Classification (NCBI taxonomy): domain Eukaryota; kingdom Viridiplantae; phylum Streptophyta; class Magnoliopsida; order Alismatales; family Hydrocharitaceae; genus Thalassia; species Thalassia testudinum. The sequence goes on from JAZHRO010000031.1 coordinate 178,963,135, forward strand.
TAGATTCCCCAAAATTTCATTTTGTAAAAATTAAAGCTTTCCTAAGAGACAAGCAAAAGATAAGCATAAGGGTATGATAAACACCAATTTATCATCATTCTTATGCATTAAAACAAACCTAACTCTTAGGATTTTGCTCCGCAAACGCATTTTTGGGTTGCATTTAGGCATCAATTAGGTTAGGCATGCATTGCATTTTTTATTTTGTTTTTTATGTGTTTTTCTGAGTGTTAGGGATAAATAGATTGTCAGATCCCTAGAATCCAAGAACTCAAGAAGGTAATTGGTGAAGGAGAAGCCCAAACTAGTTGGAACTCAGCTAGATCTAGCTCACCATAGCTGTAATCCAGCTCACTTGAACTAAGGTTAGCTCATCCTAGCTCCATTCAGCTCATCTCAGCTCACCTTAGCTGAGTCTAGCTCATCTCAGCTCCCATCAGTTCTTTGAGAGCTCTAGTTAGCTCAACAAAGTTGACTGGAGTTCACCTCAGCTCAGGACTAGCTACATCCAGCACAACTCAACTCCAACCAATTGAAGATGACTTCATCTTAGCTCAGGAAGCTCAAGTCGAACTCTCGAGGACTCAGCTTAGCTCAACTTAGTTGAGCTAAGTTACCTTAGCTACCTCAACTAGTTAGGTCCTCCCCAGGAGCATCTGACCCAGCTCACCTCAACTCATTTCAACAGAAGCCAACTTGCTTTAGCTTCGCCTAGCAGGTAGAAAAGAACTAGCAAGATAAGCTAGCTACAGTAACTCCATGCCACCCTCTTCAGCAGTTGCCAGCTCCAGTTCAGCTCCATACTTCTTCTGTCTAGCTCCTCTACTCAAACCCTAGTTCCAATGGCCTCCTCCTCTACTCTACTACTAGCTAAGCTAGCTAAGCTCCAGCTCCCTTGGCCATCCACCACCCTAAAACCATACCTAACTAGCTCTACCAACTAAGCCCACCTGGTCACCTAAGCTAGCTCCACCTCCACTCCAAGTTGGCGCCACCACCATCACCACCTTTCACCCCTCAACCACCACCAAAGGGCACCATGAAGTTGGTGCCAAAACCACCCTAACTACCCCCCTATTTGGCGCCAACTTCACCTCCCATATCCACCCTACGCATACCCCTTCCAAGCCACAGCCACCATCCACCTCACCCCCCTTCTAGAAGCCCTCAAGTTGGCGCCAACCCATGGCACCCTTCCATGGTTGGCGCCACTTTTAGGTGTCCTTTGGTCACCCATAAACACCTCCCTAGCACCCCTTAGGTGGTGCCAAATACCCTTAGCCCTAGGATCACCTAACTACCCTCATCATCCCATCCTACCCATCCATTTCAAGAGCTAGCTATACCCCCCATCCTACCCTATAAAAAGACCAACACCCACCACCATAAAGGCACCTTTGGCTGCATATTTTCTACCTATATTCTACCCTATAGCCTACGGCCAAGAGAAGAAGAAGGAGAAGATTAAGGGGACACTCTATCCCCTTGGTGCCTTCCCCTCTTCCCTTCTCTCTTGTGCCCACGCTAGCCAGAGGAGAAGCTAGGCAAGGAAGACCTTAGGAGGAGATCTTGAGGGTGGTACACAACCACCCTTGGAGGAGAATTTAGAGGTGGTCCACGCCACCTTTGGAGGAGTTTTTGAAGGTGGAGTTTCATCCACCTTGGATGAGCCATTCAAGCAAGGAGGAGGAGGTCTTCTTTTCAAGCCAAGGAGTAGCTAGGCTTGGAGCAAGAAGACTCTCTTCTTCACTAAATTTTGCAAGAGGATTTGTGTTCTTAGCATTTTTGTATTTTTAATTTTAAGTAGAAGCATTCCTCTACTGTTTTTGTAGAACACAAATTCCATTCAATCAAATTGCCTTCTTTTTAGCTAATTCTTGTCACATTTGTTTTTATCTTGTTCTAGTATTTTTTCACTCCCTCTCCCTAATTACTCTAGGCCTCCATGTGCCTAGAGTGAGCTTATGGAGAGGTCATTCTTGTCACTCTAGGTTTAGTTCTTAGGTGTTAGTTCTTCATCAATTTTTAAGTGCGATTGCCTTGTTATTCAAAACCTTAAAAAAATTATATATTGAAAAATCAAAAAGAATGTTGATTTTCGATTTCAAGTGAGAGACATTTTTGCAAACAAAATTTCCTCCTTAGACAACCCAAGATACACCACTATCTAGGTTTAGAAATTTAAAAGCAAAAGCGGATTTACGCGTTGCAATGACATTAAAATCCCCATTTATAAAACTGCGTATTTTCACGATTAATATTCAACACCTATAGGACCAATTGCAGACTCTCACTGACCTGATTCATGCACTGGCCAACCCTTGACCGTGTCCATAGATGTGGGATCAATATAAACCTGTAGCTGTGGCTATCTAACCTAGGGTGCAAATTTCAGCTGGGGGACCTGATATAGAGTTGAAGTCGAATATTATCACTTGATCCCCCACTTTCATGGGTTGGGCTCTAATGACCCTTTCCAACATATTCAAGAATTGAAACATCTAGCCTAGACTCTTGGGCCAAATGTTCAGAACCAGAACACTCTGCTGATGAAAATGTTCCCCTTCTCATTGAAAGATAAGGCTACCCATTGGTATTGATCTCTAACTCAACCAATCAACACCTGGGAGGAGTTATAAGCTAAATTCCTCAATAAATTATTCCCAGTTGGGCACACTAATGCCTTGAGGCACCAAATCATGCATTTCACGCAAAATGTGGGAGAACCTCTCCATGAGGCATGGGATTGCTTTCTGGATCTCATGCAGCAATGTCCTCATCATGGAGTTCCTAAATGTGAACAGGTTCAAACTTTCTATCGAGGTCTCCGTGAGGATATCAGATTATTTGTTAATGCAGCTTGTGGAAGTAACTTCATGGGTAAAGATGAAGACACCATTTGGGAGATTCTCGAGAACATGTGCAAGAACTCCATAAACAATGAGTCTCTAGGTATGTTCGACCAGACAACTACTCGTGCATTGACAACACCTGAGGGACACACGAGTGATGAGACTTATCTGCCGCTATCAATCTAAAGTCAGCAGCTGATAAGTCTAATTTATTGGACATTTAATTAGCCTAAGTATATTTTACATACATTTCCTTAGAGTTTAATTTTTTAGAAATAGGTGTTAATTGATGTTATTGGAGAGATATAACCTATCACATATTTTTATATGTAGGTATATCCCCAAAAATATGCACACACCACCATCAATCGAGAGTCTCACAACAACCCTCCCCCGAGGTTTGCGATCACCTCCCAACTTCCTCAATATCTTCAAGTTGTTGGAGAAGGCTTTGGGAAGAAATGAATCAAGTGAGATCGGCAAAACGTCTATAAAAGAGCAAGACGCCCATGTGAAGGGGGGAGGATCATGATATCTCCTCTTCCACCTCCAACGTGGGACCTACTTTCATCGTGAACCCAAGCATGCACTGTGGATCGACACTAGCCTCACCTCTTCTTCACTTGCCTCAACGCGGTGGTGCTCAATGACAGAGAGAACCACCACAACCAGCCATTCCCCCAACATCCCCTCCCCATCACCAACGCCATCACCACAACCCACTATTCACCGTCATCTTTCTCCTTCAATTTCCAACCTCTGCCATTCCACGAACAACCCATTAAGAATGCCAACCACTTAACAACAGCAGCCTTTTATGGCCACCATCTTCGATGCCAACACCACTACGTCAACCCTGCCACCAATGCAACCTCCACGTGCAACCCACAGATCCTGCCGTCGACCCCACACTCTACACCAAGAACCCAAAGTCGCTGGCCTTGGGTTTGTTGGCTAGCCAACTCCGGCTGCCTCAGGATGCACAACCACAACTGTTAAGCTCACCATTCTCCGTTGAACCAACTATTACCCACCGTCTCACCGGACGTTCCCTCTACATGCCCGTCGGCCACACAGGGCCCCCTTCTCCTGTTTTGCTATAGTGGGGGGCCATTAGTTTAAATGAGTGCTAGGGAAAGGTGATTGAAGAAGTTGGATTTTATTTAATATATGTTTATGGTGTTGTTTTTGTTCTCACGCCCCCCATACTTTGTCTTTTTCTTTTGCTGTGCTCTATATCAACTCTATCCTTCCTCTATATTGATGTGTGCAATGAAATTTCTCCATGACTTTATGAGCATAAATAGAAATTATTTATGAATTTATTTGATTCGTTCCTCTTGTGGATACGACATTCTATTTTCGTGGTTTATTACATTAATTATTATTTTTGATGGAGAGATTTTCCACCACTTATAAACACAATGACACATCATTTTAGTGTAATCATTTTAATTAAGCAAAAATCTCTCTATCAAAAGGTGCTATTGCCGGGGAGGCAACGAGCGTAATAAACTCACAGGTATCTTCTATTTATAGTGATTCCTAATTGGGGCTATATATTCATCGATCTATCATTTTTCTATGCAAGGTACGTCCTTGAGGAGGAGGCACGCGTAGTGGATTCTCATCTTGGTGGACCTTGTCACCACCTTGAGGATAATTGCAACATGCTTGAAGGGAATGGAGGAACAATTAAGAGGATTCTACCTCTTAGATTTCTGATTTTGCATATTAGAATAGACTCTTTAAGATTTAGTTTAATTAACTATTTTCTCACCCTTGTAACCTGGGGTTAGTTTTCGGGGGAGTGTCCCCAGTTCTTTAAATACTAGGTTTATTCTATCTATGGTAGTTAGTTTCTTTTGATTACACATATATATACAAATATAAATATCTGAGCTGCCTGCTAGAAGTTGCATATCCATAGGCCAATCATCTAGGAGTGCTTAAGCAGCATCTAGATTTCTCTTACTGCATTGCATGCATTTCTACATCATAGAGTGCTAGAGCAAAGTGTGTACTTCCTATCCTTTTGCATCAGCTATCTATACACGCAATTCATTTGGATGGAATTTAAGAAGACCACTTAAGTTGATTTGAAAAGATTAATCAAGTGGTCACATTGCTTTTGAAAAGAGGAGTAAAATATACAAGAAGTGTTTGAACAACTTGATTGCGATTTTCAAAAGAAAAATCATTTTTCGCTGTGTGATGCACACTTCCTACACCGAGCATGCACAGTAGGCACAACACTAGGTCTCAACCCTTAAGGCTATATACGTCGATCTCTTTATCGGTGCAAACCCTCTTATTTCACTTTGTGGCAGTGGTATTTACTTTTGCCTAAGTGACTTGATGATAGCGAAAATACGCGGTTTGTTAAAATACGTCGTTGTAACGCGTAATCCGCTTTCGCTCTTAAATTTATAATCCTAGATAGGGGAGTATCTAGGGTCGTCCAAGGAGGCCAAATGTTTGCAATAGTGATTCTCTTGCTAGGAATATAAATCTCAACTTTCTTTTTGGTATTTTTCAATATATCATTTTTTTTTATTTTTAAACTAAGGTAAGGCAACATGCGAACTGATGGCGGGAAAAGTGTTTACACTTCGAATTAAAATACTACTTTTATGTGACAAGCAGAACCTCTCCCTAAGCTCACTCTAGGCAAGTGGAGGCCTAGAATAATTAGGGAGAGGGAGTGAAGAATGCTGAAAATAAGCTAATAGAAATGCAAACAAAAAAAATTGCAAAGAAGGCAACTAGATAATTGATAAAGTGTTTTACAAAAGGCCTAGTAGAGGAAAGATTGTACTACTAGAAAATTGAAAATAAGAAAATAAAACACAAATCCTCTAGATAGATGGTGAAGAAGAGGGCTTCTTGCTCCAAGGTTGGTGGCTCCCAAGCTTGAAAAGAATCCTTCAACTCCTTCCTTGCAGAACTCCGCCAAGGTGATGTCCTCCAAGGCAAGCCCTAGGGGGGCGTGCCCTAAGTTTCTCTCCAAGGGTGTACGTCCACCCTAGGTCCTTCTCCCTTTCCTGGCCGTCCTCCTTGAAGTGGAAGAGTCCTCCTCCTTGGCGTGGCCCAAGTTGAAGAGAGTGGGGAGAAGAAGGCACCAAAAGGGCTGGTGGTGTGCCCCTTTAATCTCCTTCTCTACTCCTCCTTGGGCATAGGTATAGGTGGATGTAGGTAGAAAATACACTAAGGGAGGATACCCCAAAATGGTGGTAGGTGGTGGCTTTTTATAGAATAGGATGGGGGGTTAAGGTGCCCCTTGAAATGGAGGGCTAGGATGGAAGGATGAGGGTGGTTGGTGATCCTATGGCTAGGGTGAGTTGGCGCCAACCCAAGGGGTGTTAAAGGGGGTGGTTATGGTGGTGTTGGTGTCTTTTGGTGGTGGAGAGACACCACCATGTTGGCGCCAACATGGGGTCTTCTAGAAGGGGGGTTAGGTGGATGGTGGAGATGGGTTCAAGGGAGATTGTGTGGTGGAGATGAGGGGGGATTTTGGAGGGAAAAGTGGCGCCACTAAGGGGTGGTTATGGGTAGTTTTTGGCGCCACTTTTAGGTGTCTTTTGGAGGTGGTGGGTAGGTTAGGTTGGTGCCAAGTAGGTTAGCTCATGTGGAGCTTAGGTGGAGCTAGTTGGGTAGAGTTGGTAGGTGGGTTTTTGGGGTAGTACAAGCCAAGGAAGTTGGAGCATAGCTAAGCTAAGCTAAGCTAAGCTAGCTTAGCTAATGGAGGAGTAGAGGAGAAGGTGTTGGAGCTAGGGTTTGGAGGAGGCTGCTGCTGAAGAGGCTGGCATGGGGCTACTCTAGCTGGCTTAGCTTGCTAGTTCTTTGCTAGTTGCTAAGCCAAGCTAAAGTGAGCTAGCTTCTACCAAAATGAGCTAAGGTGAGCTGGGTCTGGTGCTCCCGGGGAGAATCAAGCTGGTTGAGGCAGCTAAGGTAGCTTAGCTCAACTGAGTTGAGCTAAGCTGAGTCCCTGTGAGCTGGACTTGAGCTTCCTGAGCTGGGATGAATTCTTCTTCAGCTGGTTGGAGCTGAGTGGAGCTGGATGTAGCTGGATCTGAGCTGGGGTGAACTCCTGTCAACTTAGCCGAGCTAACTAGAGCTCCCTGTGAACTAGTGGGAGCTGAGATGAGCTAGACTCAGCTAAGTTGAGCTGGATCTGAGCTGACTTGAGCTAGGGTGAGCTAAGGTGAACTCTCTTGAGCTGCCATCCAGCTGAGATTAGCTGAATGGAGCTGGGATGAGCTAACCCTAGTTCAAGTAAGCTAGGTTCCAGCTGCGGTGAGCTAGATCAAGCTGAGGTGAGCTGGATCAAGCTGAGGTGAGCTGGATTAGGCTGAGTTCCAGCTAGTCTGGGCTTCTCCTTCACCATTTGCCTTCTTGAGTGCTAGGGTTTTAGGGATCTGTGCATCTGTACATCCCTAACACTCACAAAAACTCATTAAAATGACAATAAAAAATGCAATGCATGCCTATCCTAATTTATGCCTAAATGCAGCCCAAAAACCCGTTTGCAGAGTAAAATCCTAAGAGCTAGGTTAGTTTTAAAGCATAAAAATGATGATAAACTGGCGTTTATCACACCCCCATGCTTATCTTTTGCTAGTCTCTTAGCAAAACATTAATTTTTTTGGAAAACGGAATTTTTGGGAAATCTATTTTTTTTTTTTTGACTTTTGAGGAGAAAAAGAGATTAAGGGACCTTGGTAGATTAAAACACAGGAGATACGGGATTTGTTGAAGATAAACATCAGGATTTGTTTTTGGATCCAACCATTAGATAGAACGGGATCAATATATCCTCAGAAAATTCACAAATTAACCCCTTGTTAATTCAGAGGACTTGAAATGTTTGTTTTTAGGATTTTTCTGGCTCGTGAATCTGATTCGCAACTTGCAAATTCCTTTAAAACCTTGTGTCTGTGCTTGTGAAAAGCCAACCTTTATAAGGACGTGTTATTATTATTATTTTTATTTTTTTTTCTCTCTTCCCCATGCTTATTTTTAGCTTAGTCTTACAACAGATGTGTCGGTATCATCATTCCCGTTACCATTCCTCGAGGGGGCTCTGGCGCCAGTACTTCGGGATAGCACTGTCCATGACACCACCCAGGAGCTCACAACCCCAAAACACGATGCGGTGACAAGGGGCGCTCCAAACAAACTCAAGCTCTTGCTCCGATGCTATAGGTAGAGCACCGTCCAAGACACTTGAGCTGCTGAAATGCGCTTTAATGCTCCGTCTAAAGATATGAAATATAGATATAGAGCAGCGCCGAGGCGGTAACATGTTGACATCGTGTCCTCAAAGAAGGTTTTTTCCTTCTTCTCGATGGTGGGAACTCAAACCAATGATCTGCTTCAGACTTTTACTAAATCCAAACAAGGGAGTTTTTTCAAATTTTTAGTTATTTTTAAGTGTTGGCTTGTGTGTGAAAATTGACACAAGAAGTTTCTCAAGAACCGCAGGTTTTTGAATCAAAAACTAAGTCAAATACTTTCCATATTACAAAATAGGATCAAGTCACCTGAACTATCATGAGTTTAGGTGGAATTTTAGAGAAGGATATCTGATCTAGTCTAAAATAGACCCTGGAATTCTAATGATCAGATCCATATCCTCATCCTTAGTTTGTTAAAGATTAAATCCCATTGTACCAGAAGTGAATTTTTCGACCTTAGTCCTGATTTCAAAATTTTTCCTCAAAAAGTTTTCAACATTTTTTTTTTTTTTTGGGTATGCAAGCAGGAAATAAATTAAAGAAAATTGCATGTTTTTAGGTTTTAAACATCCTAAATCGATCGTAAAAATTTAAAAACACCCCCCCATGCTCAAGATATGCCATGTCCTCATGCATTAGGAGGGAAAAGGAATTACCTTAGTGAAGAACGGTCGGGTTTAGGATGAAGAAAACCTGGAAAAAGAAGAAAAAGGAAAAGCAAGAAAAAAAATGATGGGTTACCTCCCATCCAGTGCTATCTTTTACGCCATTCAGCCGGGCATGAAGGTATGCACAGAAGACGGAAAATCATGTAAATAATTGGACACTTGAATGTCCACAATAAAAGTGTCTTCCTCAAGATCCCTAAAAAGATGAGTGGTAAAGATAAAGGGATCAAAATAAAATAGAGAAATGGAAAAGTGACCCGAATCTGGCCATGGTTTAAGTGCTTGTAAATTGCCAGATTCTGGTGGGTCGAGTGATAGGTCCAATGGAAAGGGATGGGGAATGGAGTCAATGAGATGTAGGGTGTGTGAAGTTAGTGTGGATGTTTCAGGAAGATGAAAAGGGGGAAAGTCAAACCCTAGTTGATCTGGAAAGTCTTGGACCACATAACTATCCTTAGAATAAGAATCAAAAAAATCTAGATCAATAGTGGTCAAAGATGAATGAGATTGGATCAACATAGACATTTCAAATACTGCTTCCATTTTATTATCAGTGTCCTCAAAAATTTTGTGATTAATGGACCTCTTGGAAGCTTGAAATAAATCTAATGAGAAGGTCTGGTTACTGCAACTTATATTCATTTTCTCAGAATGAGAATTGATATTAGCTGCTGCCATAATCAGAAAAGGTCTTCCAAGGATGGCATTAATGAGAGCCTTGGGTACCTCTATGTCAAGGACTAGAAAATTTACCGGAAATAGACAATTCTGGACCTTGATAATACTATCCTCAACAACTCCCCGCGGTTGAATGGTAGATCGATCTTCTAATTGAAATTGAACCTTGGTAGGTTTTAAATCACTGAATCGAAATTCCTCACATAAGACAGGGGGGATGAGATTACTAGAGGTACCTAAGTCGAGAGGGGCACGAAAAATGGTGTCACTTATGACAATTGAGATAAGTGATGTGCCCTGGTCCTTTTTTGTGAAAGGCAGCTTGCTCTGAAAAACTGAGTTGGCTGTCTTTGAAAGGACCAACCTTTCTAGATTCTGATCATGCCCTTTTGCAGTAAATTCTTTAGAGGCATGGGGGGAATCTAGGAAGGGAATATTCCTCTCGACTTGCTCAAATAAATCCAAAGAATTGTGGTCAGAGGGCTCTGATTTTGGATTGTTGGATTGCAGTTTTTGAGAGTGGGAAATAGGGTTTGAATCAAGTGTTTTTGGGGTTTCTTTTTCTTCTTCCTTATTAAGGTTAGGGGGGTCAATCTGCATTGGTTGAGAATCAGTTTCATCATTTGATTGAGAAGGCCTTAAATCCATGGTGGTTTCCTCACTCCTCATAGTCTCTGCATATGCAGCTTGGTGTTCACTGAGAGGAGGTAGGGGGGCCTGATGTTGAAAGAAACTGGGTAGGTGCTGTGATATTGGGTTAATAGGAGGCCGAATCATGTGGTTATGATGTTGGTAGACACCCGGGTGTTGGTTCCTGTGATTAATAAAGTTTGGTGTGGGTTGGGATGGTGAGTGTCCTACAGGTCTTTGAGTCGGAATATCCCCAATTTGATCATTGAGATTGTTAATAAGATGGGTTGTTTCCTTTGTTTTTCTTTGTAACTCCTGCAAGGTTTTCATCATCTGGGCATTAATGTCTTCTTGAGATTGCCCAAATTGATAAGTCTGATTTGAACCATACCCTCCAAACGGGTTCTGTTGTTGGTGTGGAACCGAATTGGTCCAGGAGTGGGTCGGATAATCCCCCCCATTAGAGGAATTTTTCAATTTCTCCTGGATGGTAGGGACATTTTGGGTGGGGTGATGATTGGGATAAACATAATTCCCTATTGAACCATAGAAAGCCTCAGAATAACAATTATACTCAGCATGGGATTTATGCAGATTTTCTCTCTTGCGGGTGTTAAAAGGGGTGAGATGTGGAATGTATGGAGCTTGGGCAGGTGTGGCAGGATTCCCTTGGTTGGCCAGGTTTGTTAAATCCTTATGCAACTGTTGTTGCTTAACTTGTAGCTGAGCCATGATAGAGTAGAAATTAGGTGGAGGGGCCTGATTAAGAAGCTCCTGGGTGGAAGAATAGGGGAAAGAAAAATTAGCATGTGGGTTAGAGGACCAATTTTTATTTTCCATTTTAAAAGAAGGGGAAGAATGCAGAAAAGTCTTTTCTTGGGGAGGCAAAATCAAGTGGTCCCTCCAAGTGTGGAGTTTTGGACCGCCGCCCGTGCAAAATGGAAGAAACGGGAGGGGAGGAGAAGAGATGGAGATGAGAGAAAGTGTGCAATTCAAACAAACAAAAACTAGACCTAACTTAATTGTGACTCCCTAATAATAACCTAAGACTTGGTCTATATAGGAAATAAGTAGTCAATAGTGAATACCCGTTCTATCAACAAATCTAGCCAAGTTGCTTAAGGGGAGGTTTGGGCCCAAACGTTTCCCAGGGAAAACCCCAGGTGCTTGTACAAACCCGCGCCTGGTCGTTTGACACGGCCCCTCAGCCTGAACACCAGATACAGATGACAGAATTGGTACTAACTAAAGAAAACTTAAGACCTAAATAGCAAGCCTAAGTTGATAAAGCCTTAGGGGTCAAGTTGCTACAAATTTTAATTAGGTCTAGGATTCTATAGTGCAAACGCAATGTGGAGGGCGTTTATTGGGTTGTTGCCCTGTTATTTGATTTTTTTGTGTGTGTGCAGGAATTGGAGAGTGGCTCCAATGAAAATCAAGTTGTCACACAATTTTTTTATATTTTTGTCTTTTAGGATGTGATTTAATTAAATGAATTTTAGGGTTTTTCTCTTTAAGTTTTCAAACAAGTTTGAAAGTTCACAATCAAAGGAAAGACAAGTTGTATGTGTGATTGTATATTTCCTTTTAATTGAGTCTCTAAAGAGAAAGAAGAAACCCTAAACCAATTATCCCTGAGACAGAAATTTAACTACCAATGAATTATTTTTAGCTTTCAGAATTAAGTAGTGGTCCAAACAAGTCAAACAACACCACTACTTTGAAGAAAATCAAACAAGGATTCCAGAAAAGATTTGTGTAAGATTTTAGGAATTTGTTTGATAATAGTTTTGAATTTTTAATTGTACTGGTGTCAAAGTCCAGAAATAATACCCGTGGGTATTATAGACTTTTCAGTATTACCACCGACCTCAGAAAATTTTTATGATTTTATATGATATGTAAAATTTCACAGGGATTCCAACAAGATAAATTTCACAAAAATTGGATGAGTACAAAAATTTTGAAAATTCACGGACAGTAGCAAAACAGGAAGATTAGAGGGTGTGATCCCTCTGTAATCCACGAATTTTTAAAAATTAAATACAAATCCAATTGATCTGAAATTTGGAACAGATGTTCCAAACTTAATTGGGAATCACTATATGAAATTTTATGATTTTAGGAGGCCTGTGGTGTTAGGAATCGATTTTTCAAGTCTGGACAGAAATCTAGACCCGAAAAATAGAACACCAATACTTGCAATGGAATGGTGCTAAAGAAGCATACAAGCAAACAATGATTTTAAAATGCACCATTCCACTTAATTTAACTGTTTAGGGTCCTGAAAGCCAAGTTTAATATATTTTTGTAGTTTTAATTAATTATGTCACTAGAAAGAGGAACCAACCTGAATTTTTGCGGGAAGAAAAGGATCTTTAAGCTCTCGCTTCCAGATTCCCGCTTTCCCGCTGTAGTTCCTGCACACACAAAAGAAAGAAAGAGAAGGGGATGAGATCCACTTCAAGCAAGAGAAAATGAGTTAATGCAAAGCCGTGCCTCCCCGGCAACGGCGCCAAAAAGTGATAGCGAAAATACGCGGTTTGTTAAAATACGTCGTTGTAACGCGTAAATCCGCTTTCGCTCTTAAATTTATAATCCTAGATAGGGGAGTATCTAGGGTCGTCCAAGGAGGCCAAATGTTTGCAATAGTGATTCTCTTGCTAGGAATATAAATCTCAACTTTCTTTTTGGTATTTTTCAATATATCATTTTTTTTTTATTTTTAAACTAAGGTAAGGCAACATGCGAACTGATGGCGGGAAAAGTGTTTACACTTCGAATTAAAATACTACTTTTATGTGACAAGTAGAACCTCTCCCTAAGCTCACTCTAGGCAAGTGGAGGCCTAGAATAATTAGGGAGAGGGAGTGAAGAATGATGAAAATAAGCTAATAGAAATGCAAACAAAAAAAATTGCAAAGAAGGCAACTAGATAATTGATAAAGTGTTTTACAAAAGGCCTAGTAGAGGAAAGCTTGTACTACTAGAAAATTGCAAATAAGAAAATAAAACACAAATCCTCTAGATAGATGGTGAAGAAGAGGGCTTCTTGCTCCAAGGTTGGTGGCTCCCAAGCTTGAAAAGAATCCTTCAACTCCTTCCTTGCAGAACTCCGCCAAGGTGGTGTCCTCCAAGGCAAGCCCTAGGGGGGCGTGCCCTAAGTTTCTCTCCAAGGGTGTACGTCCACCCTAGGTCCTTCTCCCTTGCCTGGCCATCCTCCTTGAAGTGGAAGAGTCCTCCTCCTTGGCGTGGCCCAAGTTGAAGAGAGTGGGGAGAAGAAGGCACCAAAAGGGCTGGTGGTGTGCCCCTTTAATCTCCTTCTCTACTCCTCCTTGGGCGTAGGTATAGGTGGATGTAGGTAGAAAATACACTAAGGGAGGATACCCCAAAATGGTGGTAGGTGGTGGCTTTTTATAGAATAGGATGGGGGGTTAAGGTGCCCCTTGAAATGGAGGGCTAGGATGGAAGGATGAGGGTGGTTGGTGATCCTATGGCTAGGGTGAGTTGGCGCCAACCCAAGGGGTGTTAAAGGGGGTGGTTATGGTGGTGTTGGTGTCTTTTGGTGGTGGAGAGACACCACCATGTTGGCGCCAACATGGGGTCTTCTAGAAGGGGGGTTAGGTGGATGGTGGAGATGGGTTCAAGGGAGATTGTGTGGTGGAGATGAGGGGGGATTTTGGAGGGAAAAGTGGCGCCACTAAGGGGTGGTTATGGGTAGTTTTTGGCGCCACTTTTAGGTGTCTTTTGGAGGTGGTGGGTAGGTTAGGTTGGTGCCAAGTAGGTTAGCTCATGTGGAGCTTAGGTGGAGCTAGTTGGGTAGAGTTGGTAGGTGGGTTTTTGGGGTAGTACAAGCCAAGGAAGTTGGAGCATAGCTAAGCTAAGCTAAGCTAAGCTAGCTTAGCTAATGGAGGAGTAGAGGAGAAGGTGTTGGAGCTAGGGTTTGGAGGAGGCTGCTGCTGAAGAGGCTGGCATGGGGCTACTCTAGCTGGCTTAGCTTGCTAGTTCTTTGCTAGTTGCTAAGCCAAGCTAAAGTGAGCTAGCTTCTACCAAAATGAGCTAAGGTGAGCTGGGTCTGGTGCTCCCAGGGAGAATCAAGCTGGTTGAGGCAGCTAAGGTAGCTTAGCTCAACTGAGTTGAGCTAAGCTGAGTCCCTGTGAGCTGGACTTGAGCTTCCTGAGCTGGGATGAATTCTTCTTCAGCTGGTTGGAGCTGAGTGGAGCTGGATGTAGCTGGATCTGAGCTGGGGTGAACTCCTGTCAACTTAGCCGAGCTAACTAGAGCTCCCTGTGAACTAGTGGGAGCTGAGATGAGCTAGACTCAGCTAAGTTGAGCTGGATCTGAGCTGACTTGAGCTAGGGTGAGCTAAGGTGAACTCTCTTGAGCTGCCATCCAGCTGAGATTAGCTGAATGGAGCTGGGATGAGCTAACCCTAGTTCAAGTAAGCTAGGTTCCAGCTGCGGCGAGCTAGATCAAGCTGAGGTGAGCTGGATCAAGCTGAGGTGAGCTGGATTAGGCTGAGTTCCAGCTAGTCTGGGCTTCTCCTTCACCATTTGCCTTCTTGAGTGCTAGGGTTTTAGGGATCTGTGCATCTGTACATCCCTAACACTCACAAAAACTCATTAAAATGACAATAAAAAATGCAATGCATGCCTATCCTAATTTATGCCTAAATACAGCCCAAAAACCCGTTTGCAGAGTAAAATCCTAAGAGCTAGGTTAGTTTTAAAGCATAAAAATGATGATAAACTGGCGTTTATCACTTGATACTTTAAGGAGGGAGACACCCCTTAAAGAAACTAAAGGGTAGTTAAGAGGCACCACTAACACATCGCCTTAAAGGATGGGTTCGCCCTACTTGCATCTCTTTGTTCTATCCTTGAAGTACCTTTTCACTTGAGCATTTGAGGATATCATTGCAACAAAGTGTACATCCTTAGGGCACTCGAAGGTCAATTTAGGTTGCGTAATTGGATTGACAACTTGTTTGGTCACCCAAAAGAACTACAGTTTCAACCTCCTTAACAGACATTGACCAAGAATCTCAAGTGCCTCATTTCTCTTATAGCACTTACGTGGGAATGGAGAAACATTGTCTTGAGTCTATTTGGCCAATCTAGAAAGTTGGAAGAGGATTTAAAGTGCATTAAAGTGACAAAAGACCTTTTGCCTTGTGTTTGCTTGGTGTATGCTTGGTAGGAGCTCACTTACGAGAAGTATTGTTTTTGACCTTGAACTTGAGAGACATTTTAGGAGAGCCAACCAAGAAAGAAGAAAGATGGCGGAAGAGATATCGAAAGGAGAAATTAGGGTTGGTGAAAATCAAAGAACCTTGAGAGACTAGTTCCTCCCAACAACACACCAAGCCCTACCTATCAGAAGGCCTAGGGTGGATAATCCCTATGAGATCAAGAGTAGTACCATATCTTTGCTATCCTTTTTCTATAGTACTACTATGGAAGATCCCTATAGACATCTTGAGAAATTCACCGAGGTTTGTTCCACAATGAAGCTCCAGGGCTTTACTGATGAAACACTAATGAGAACTTTATTCCCTTTATCCTTAAAGGACAAGTCCAAGTATTGGTATCATACCCTTGATGTAAGGGTAAATGATTGAACCACCCTTAAAGGAGAATTTTTGAAGTACTTTCCTATGAGTAAAACCAAGCATTACAAGAGAGAAATCATGAGTTTTACCTAGTAGGAGGGGGAGCAAATTCACGAGACATGGGAGCATTTTAACGACTTACTTAGGTTACGCCCCCACCATCAAGTGCCAAAATGGCAAATAGTCGAAAGGCTCTATAACGGCTTAAATGAACGACATATGCAAACCATCGATGCAACATGTACTAGAACCTTCATGACCAAAATTGAGGATGAAGCTTGGGATTTATTTGAAACATTAAGTGATAATTCCATACATATGTCCTCTGCCTATCAAGAAAGGAAATGATCAATCTTGTATAGGGAGATAGAGGCCCATGAAGCCGAGGCTGCTCAGGATTTGACTTATCAAATTCAATTGTTAAACAAAACTTTTGATAGGCTTTTAGCAAATTCTGGCATGAACCTGCAAGCAACCTCCATTGTCCAGGCTTCGAGTGAATGCTCCATTTGCCAAAGCACTACACACACCACTGTGGAGTGCCACTTGGTAAATCAATTCCCTGAGTTGATACAGGTCGACCTAAATGTGGCCCAAGGTTTTCGACCACCCCCTTGTAACAACCCGTATTCCAATACCTATAATTTGGGGTGGTGGAACCATCCAAACTTCGCATGGAAGTAAGGTGATGTTTCCAACTCAGGGAATGCAAGACCCCAACCTCCCCAACTCATATGCCAGCCATCCTATACAACCCTCCTCAGAACAAGCCTTCTAAGATGGATGAAATAAGAGCCATGATGAAAGTGATGCAAAAGCATTAGAATATGATCATCCAATCTCAAAATCAAATGATCACTAATATGCAATCCCAAATTGGCCATCTTATTGAGGCATGTAGGCAACGGGATCCAAGGAAGTTGCCTAGCTCCTTTGAAGAGAACCCACAAGGTAAGGGGATTATATTCAGCGAGCACTCTCAAGCTATGACTGTGTTGAGGAGTGACAAAGAAATTGTCAAACCTGATAGCTCTCCTATGATCACCCTTCAGAATTCCTCTTCCACACCGACCCTGACTCCCACCCTCACCAAGGAAGAGCCACACTACCCTCCCTCGCTTGAAACCACCCACTCAAAGGATGCCGTCAATCCACCACCCCTTTCCCGACATGACAAACCCTCCACCCATAAGCTAAGGGTGCCCTATCCAGAGTGCCTATCCACTCCTGGGGAATCTTTTGTTGTCTAATCTATAGCTAAGGATAGGACGGATGAGATTATGGACACTTTCAACTAGGTCCACATCAACTTCCCTTTATTGGATGCTATAAAGCAAGATCCCTTCCTATGCCAAGTTTCTAAAGGACCTGTGTACCTAAAAGTGCCAATCTAGGATATAGGTCCAAGCTAATGTCATCCTACCAGACCATGTTAGCTCAGTGCTCCAGCATGGAACACCCCTAAGATGAAAGACCCAGGAGCCCCATATATTTCAGTGGTTATAGGTAACCAACACATTGACGAGGCTCTACTCGATCTAGGCACAAGAGTAAACATTTTTTCGAGCTATGTCTACGACCTTTTGGAAGGTGGTGATTTAAAGCCAAGTCCTATCAAGCTCCAGGCCACAGACAAATTGCTTAAGACACCAAGGGGATTGCTAGAAGATGTCCTTGTGAGAGTGGAGGACTTATTCATCCCTGTTGACTTTCTTGTGCTAGATATTAACCCATCTAATAAACCCACCAAAGCATCCATTATTCTAGGATGCCCCTTCTGTTGGAACCTAGTTCCATTTCTCTTTTATGTTTTGGTGTTAACAAAATCATTTTAAATCTAATGAGTTTATGAAGTGTTATTTTCAGGAATTAACAGGATTTAAGGATGTATGAAAGAAGTAATGATGGCATGAAGATTGAAGACTATTTCTATTTTGTTCATATATTTTGTAATCTGGATTGTATATGTCTCCTAACAAGATAAATGACTTAGGAATTAAAATCAAAATTGAGATAATTAGGAATCATACTCCTGTTCAGCTATTTGTTTGAAAATTCATTGTTTTGTTGTCACATTGATCATCTTTTTATGTTCAAATTTCACTTAGATTAATGATCATAGTTCATTCTTAATACTTGGCACAAGTTTGGGTTCTAGTCCCAAACTATGAACAACAAGTACCGGTACTTGTCATGAGTGCCGGTACCAGATGCTCACAGTTTGAAGACTTGAGATATACCTAGACCTTACAAGTACTGATACTCATCATGAGTACTGGTACATGTAGGTCATAGGACCTAAATCTATGAGTCACAAGTACCAGTACTCACCATGAGTACTGGTACCTAGTGACTTAGTTGGTACTCAACTGTAAGCACTAAGTACTAGTACCCATGATGAATACCGGTACGCAGGCTTTGTTGGGCTGACTATTGGTTATCTGTGAGTAGTTAGTACCGATACCAACTAACCGTTGTGACCAATCTGAATGACTATTTTGCAATTAATCCTATATCTAATCATCCCAATTTGCCTCTAATGGCTAGAAATCATAAGGAAGGTGTTTAGTGGCTTATATAAACACCTTGTATGTGTCATTTGCACATACAACAAGCAAACATTGTCTCCTTGCTCTTAATTTCCAGATTTCACATATCTAGATGCAAGGATTATTATTTTGTTGCATTCTTCAAGGCGATACTCTCTGCACCAAGCCTCTTTCAAGCGATCTCATTCTTCATCATAAAATCTTTCACTTTAGTGTGCTTTCATTATATTAGTATATAATCATTTTATTAAGCAAATTCTTGTTGGGGACTTAGGATCTTAATTGTAAGCTTTATTGTTGCTTGCTTACACCTAGGTCATTTTGTTCTTATTCAATCTTTTAATTGGGTTAAGGTAACCCATTAATTATCTCTATTTATAGTAAAATTGATTCCCTCCGAGTTGAGGGAATCAGGTTAAAAATCCTAAGTCGGGAGACTTAGGTAATGGAGTACCCAAGTGAGGGAAACCACTATACATCTGGTGTTATTTTTTGTGGTTTGATTGACTTGCATCATTTTGTTTACCACACTATTCATCCCCCCTTCTAGTGTGCTTATGCTTTTTAGATCCTACAGGTGGCATCAGAGCAGGTTGCGAGAAGTAAAATTCCTTTCTCTTTATGACTTCATCAACCAAGCGCACCGAAGGTCAGTCATCCACACATCCTCCCTACTTCGATGGGACGAACTATGGATACTGGAAGAGGAGGATGCAAATCTTTCTCAAGGCAATGGATGAGGAGTCATGGACCCTCATTCAAGAGAAGTACTCGGATCCAGAGCCGCAAGGAGTAGCATGGACGACAGATCAAAAGAAGAAAATTGCCGGCAACACGAAGGCGATGAATGCACTTTATTGTGCGTTGTCAAGTGAAGAATTCAATCATATCTCATCTTGTGAGTCTGCATACGAGATATGGAACACACTACAAGTCACCTACGAAGGTAGTAGTAAAGTTAAAGAAACTCGCATATCTATTCTAATAGAAAGTTATGAGTGTTTTAGGATGGAGAAAGGTGAAACAATCAAGGCAATGTACATGAGATTTGGAGACATTGTCAACCCTATGAAGAATTTGGGAGTGAAGTTCACTGAAGAGTAACTTGTAAGGAAGATTTTGAGATCCCTTACAAGTGATCGGTCTCCGAAATCGATAGCAATTCAAGAGGCAAAGGATCTTTCTGTCCTTTCTCTTGACGACATGATTGGAAGCCTCATGGCATATGAGGTCCAACTAGAGAACATGAAGAACAAAGAGAAATCAGCAAGCAAGAAGAAGGAGCTTGCTTTCAAAGCAATAAAGGAGGATTCAGACTTCTACGATTCCGACTCCAACGAAGAAGAGCTTGCTCTTCTAACAAAACAATTTCAATGATTCATTCGAAAGCAAGGTAAAAGAGTGAATAAAGTTTCAAATGACATGGTGTGTTTTGAATGCAAGAAAAGGGGACACATACGAAAAGATTATCCAATGATCAAGAAGAAGAAGGATGAAAAGAAGAAAGACAAAGAAGTTGATCAGAAGAAGAAGATCTCAAGAAAGGCATATAAAGCAACCTGGGATGACAGTGATTCCGACACCAAATCATCCTATGAAGAATTCGAGGAAACCAAAGTTGCACATCTATGCTTGATGGCAAGCAACGACAACTTGGAAAATGAGGTAGATTCTGAAGTAACTTTTAATGAGTTGTTACAAGCATATGAAGACTTGTATCACAAAGCTAGGTTGATTAAAAAAGAAAATAGATTCTTGCATAATAGTTATAAGACTTTAGAGATAGAAAAATCATGTTTAGAAATAGAGTTAGACATAGCAAAAGATACTAACTCACAATTGCATGCAAAGATAGTAGAATTAGATCATATTTATGAATATTTTGAGGAAACTTTAAATAATCTTAAAACAACAGTTAAATATAGAATTTTGTAATAATGTAAAAGCAAAATTTCGTAATAAAAAGAACACATAAAATAAATCACATGCACCTAGACATGCACCGTAGGCTAGGGCACATAAATCACAAACACCTAAATAAGCTAACCAAAAGAGAGTTAGTAAGGGGCCTATCCAAACTAATTTATAAAAAAGATGCATTGTGCAAATATTGTAAACTCAAAAAAATGCACAAAGCTTCTTTTAAACCAAAAGACTTAGTCTCAACTACACATCCCCGGCAACGGTGACAAAATGATGATGCGGAAGATCTACACAATCGGAATTGGAATTTGAAAACCTGTCATTGTAGTTCGATTTGCGAAGAAATATGTCAATAGATAAATTTATACCGAAACTCTAAGAATTCTGGGTTGAACACAGGGAGGTAGACGTTTGATTCAAAACCACATTTGTTTAATTGTCACGAAGCAGATTAACTACTCAAATTGAATCTAAACTAACTATCTACTTAAAGAATAAAGAATAAAAGACAGAAAGAGAATATTACAAATAAAAAGAAAACAATGATAGAATAAACATGGATTTCATTACCACAAGCTGATGTTCATTATAATTACAACTACTCACTACATAGAAAGTAGGAAATCTACACTAGAAAGTGGGAAATCTATACTAGAAAGTAGTAAAAGAGAAAATAGAGAGAAGTTATCCTCCTCAACAGTTGCTTGGAGGACAAGCCGAATGGGGCGACGCCTGGAAGATGGAGGAAGAAGCGGGAAGAAGGAGAACGAAGCGGGAGCAACCGAGGGCGAGGCAGGACATCTTTGTCGTCGCGGGATCCACTTCCCGAATGGAGTGAGAGGACAATCTGGGATGCTCCACGAAGGGGGGAAGGAGGAAAATTCTAATTTTAACTCTAATGAATCATCCCAGGTTTGGGACAAGCTCTTAGAGCATTGGAGGGGGTGAGAGAAGAGCGGAAGGAATGAGAAATATATGGGGGTCGTAGGGCTATATATAGGTGTAGATTGGAGGGGGTACAAAGGTCATTTCACTTAAAAACATTAAATCAGGGATCTTTAGTGACGTATTTAAACATCACTAAAGCCCCCAAACGTGGGCTTAGTGCATGCCCGCCCGCACCCTCTCTCCTTCCTCACGCCTCAACACGCACTGACCGTGCATTCTTGATCGGACAGCTTAAACGCACTCAAGCCCCTCTAACTTCGGACGTTGAGCGACTGAGCGTAGATCTCAGCCGTTCGATCAAGATTAGATAGCCACGATCATGCTGCTACCCTTTCGTCTTCACCCAATATGGTGCAATGTAGCCCCATTCCAAGCTGCTGGATCCAGATCGAAGGGTCATCATTGCGCGCCAGCACGCCCTTTACATCGTGCATTTGATCACACGTACGCGGCAAGCGTTCAATTTCACGTCCACCTGATCCGAAGATTTGGGCTGTTGGCATCAGATCGGGTGGCTAGATTTGTCTCCTGCATGGGAAGAGGAGATGCATTGCGCACGACTTGAACACGTGCTCTCAGCTCACACAATGCCTTAGCCGCTGTGCTGTGCTTCCTTCTTTATCAACTTTTCAATCGCGGCACATGCACTTGTGGCCGTTGGATCAAGATCCAATAGCCTAGATTTGATCTTGCATTGAGGAGAGAGTAAGAGCGTGGTGGGTCTTCAAACTTCTACTGGTCGGTTTGGGCGGTCGAGATGGCACCACGTGGCGCCATCTTGGCCATCCATCTTCTGTGACTCTAGAAGGTGCCACGGATGTCGGATTGGGTCGATTTTTGTGCCATTAGGCTGCGATAGTCGATCCGAACCCATCCGTGCAGTCAAATTTGTCGTCTGAAGTGCAAATTGACACCATATTGGCCCCTGATCTCAAATCTTCCTCGGACTATATCTAATGCTATGGATGTTCAATCAGGGCGATCTTGGAGTCGTTGAACTCCGATCGCCCTGATAAAATTCGTATAGTTGGATCTTCAATCCGAGGCTCCGATTAAAAGTCATCCTATTACCTGACCACAAAAATAGAAAATTAACCTAAATTTTATACAAACTAACCTAAATTTAAGATGATGCATGTTATGCAATATTTATAATGTATGATGCAACTCTACACCTAAGAACATGCAAAAATAGACAGTTTATGTGATATAAACGTGTTTACATCAAGCCTATCCAAACTAACTTACAAAAAAGATGCATTGTGCAAATCTTGTAAACTCAGAAAAATGCATAAAGCTTCTTTTAAACCAAAAGACTTAGATTCAACTACACGTCCCTTAGAGTTGTTACACCTTGATCTATTTGGGCCAACACGATTTAAGAGCCTAAATGGATCAAAATTTTGCCTAGTTATTGTTGATGACTTCTCAAGGTTCACTTGGGTCAACTTCCTAAAATATAAGGATGACTCATTTGACTCCTTCCTAAGTCTTGCTCGAAGACTTCAAAAGGAAAATTCATCTTCAATTCTTAGACTTAGGACTGATCATGGGGGTGAATTTGAAAATGAAAATTTTTCAAGTTTTTGTGTCAATTCTAGCATAACCAATGAATTTTCAATTCCTCGGGCACCATATCAAAATGGTGTTGTAGAGAGTAAGAATCACACTCTACATGAATGTGCCCAAACCTTGCTCTTGGAGTCTAGGCTTCAAAAATATTTCTGGGTTGAAGCTATTAATACGGCATGTTATGTTCTCAATAGAACTCTCTTAAGGCCTTTTATTAAGAAAACTCCATATGAGCTTTATTATGAGAAGTCTCCTAGGATTTCATATTTTAGGGTGTTTGGAAGTCGATGTTATTTATTAAACACCCGAGATCGACTTAATAAGTTTGATGTTAAAGGAGATGAAGATATCTTTATTAGCTATTCAACAAGAAGCAAAGCTTATCGAGTCTTTAATAAAAGGACTTTTGTTGTAGAAGAATCCTTGCATGTTTCATTTAATGAAACAACTTTAGGAGAACCAGAACCAAATCACCTAGATTCTGATGATGAAGATACTCCCTTCATTGATGTATCAAAAATGAAAGATACACGAAATGTACATGGTTTTCCAAAAGAATGGGTACACCACAAGGACCATCCTCAAGGTCAAATTATAGGTGATATTGAACAAGGTGTAAAAACCCGGTCTCATTTTAGAATCGATTTTGTCCTTAATGCCTTTGTTTCTCAACTTGAACCCAAGAAAGCTGATGAGGCATTAAAGGATGAATCATGGGTTGTAGCTATGCAGGAGGAGCTACTCCAATTTACAAGGAACAATGTATGGAACTTGGTATCTGCTCCTGAGGGTAATTCCATTATTGGAACCAAGTGGGTGTTCCGAAACAAATTGGATGAATCTGGTTTAGTAGTCAGGAATAATGCCATACTTGTAGCTCAAGGCTATAACCAATAGGAGGGAATTGACTTTATGAGACATTTGCTCCTGTTGCTTGCTTGGAGTCCATACGGATACTACATTCCTTTGCAAGTGCAAAGGGCTTCAACTTATTTCAAATGGATGTCCAGAGAGCTTTTCTTGATGATTATATTAAGGAAAAAGTTTATGTTCATCAGCCACCCAGGTTCGAGGACCCAGCACACCCAGAGCATGTATTCAAGCTCAATAAGGCGTTATATGGAGTTAAACAAGCTCCTAAGGCCTAGTATGATAGACTTAGGTCCTTCCTTCTCCAACATGGATATAGAATTGGAGTTGTTGATTCAACTCTTTTTGTAAAGGAAGAAGGAAATGACATCCTGCTGGTTCCAATATACGTCAATGATAGTATATTTGGATCAACCAGGGAGTCCATGTGTCAGCATTTTTGTGAGACTATGAAGATTGAGTTTGAAATAAGTATGATGAGTGAACTCAGATTCTTTTTAGGCCTCCAAATCCAATAATTAGACATGGGTATTTACATTAGTCAAACAAAATATGTTCTTAAAATTCTCAAGAAGTTTGACTTTGAAAAACTAAATGGAAAAGAGACTCCAATTTCTCTATCTACTTCTCTTGGTGAAGATCTACCCGGCAAGAAGGTAGATGAAAAGAAATACCAGGGTATGATAGGATCACTGCTATACCTTATAACCTCTAAACCTAATATTCTTTCTGCTACATGTTTATGTGCGAGATTCCAATCCGAACCTAAGGAATCTCATTTAAACGTAGTAAAAAGAATACTTAGATACTTAAATAGCACAAGAGATCTTCGTCTCTTTTACCCTAAAGCATAGGCCTTAGATTTATTATCCTATAGTGATGCAGATTATGCAGGGAGTCAAATAGACCAAAAGAGCACTAGTAGCACCTGTCATTTTATTGGAGAATCCCTTATTTCATGGTTCTCTACAAAATAGACGTGTCTCACTTTCCACTACCGAAGCAGAATATATTACTGCTTCACTTGCTTGCTCTCAGGTCATTTGGATGAGACAGACTTTGTCTAATTTTGGATTATCTTTTGCGTAATCTAAAATTCTATGTGATAGTACAAGCATAATTAATTTATCCAAAAATCTAATAAATCATTCACATACCAAACACATAGATGTTCGACACCATTTTCTTAGAGACAATGTGCTACAAGGTGTCATTCAGTTAGAATTTATAGATACAAAACTAATTGGCAGACATCTTTATAAAACCTCTTGCAACAAAGAGATTCTGCTTTATAAGAAGAAAATTGGGACTTTGTACAATTAAAGAAGTTCAAAATTAAAAGTTTGATTGCTTTATAATTTGTTTGTAATTATAAAAATCCCTAAGGACCTAACTATAATTTTCCCACTTTTGTTAAAAAGGGGCATACTGTAATATTTCCATATTTTCAGAAATATCAGGGTGTTGTTTGCAATATGGTTGCTTAACTTAGGTCATTGACTACATTATTTTCAATACCTAAGTTCACTAATATTTCTCTCAACCACTTAAGTGGTCATGTGACTAACACATGACCCATCCCGTATAAAAAAGGTCAACTGCAAACACTTGCCTCATTTTATTCCTTCCAAAACCTAGTTCCCATTCTCTCCAAGACCATCTCCAAACCCTAGCCAGGAAAAGAAGAAGGATCTCCTCCAAGACTCAACTCTAGGTATTTCTCATCCCCTTTGTAGATCTTTATATCTTGGATCTGTCTACTGACGAGTCGATTGTTCGCTTTAAAGTCGTTTGTAGTTTTATGTGGTGGAAAAATTGACTAATCAATATTTAAAAAAAAAATAACCACTCACAAAAGAGCGGGTCGTATCCACAGGGAGGCAATGATGTATTTAAATTCGCACCAGTTAAAAATGTTTGTTCGTAGTTAGTTTGGACAAGAATCAAGCCAAAATTGCCTTCAGATTAAGGTTGAATCAAGAAACAATGGTGAAATAGCAATTCTGAGTAACTAGAGGATATTTGTCGCAATGCAGAATCAATAAAATATTATTAAAAATTGACAATGGCAGAAAATGTAATTATTAATAGCCATTTTACTGTAGTAAAATAGGGGATTTTTTCCCCTTTGCCGTGCTCGACGAGGAGTGTACGGCCGAACGCGGGAAGCTCAGAGGAAGTTCCTTGGACCGAGGGCTTCGAAGTGGTGGTGGCAGCATGTCGCGCGACGGTCGGAGCCGGCTAGACGAGCTCCGGCGAAGGTGGCTGCAGCCAGTGCTGCAGCTGCTGTTGGCGGTGAGGTGCACGCGGGACTGCTGGCGAGGGGCATTGCAGTCGCGGGAGGCGGTGCAGGCGCGGGACTACTGGCGAGGGAGGCGCTGCAGGCGTGGGAGAATGCCGCAGCTGGCTAGAGGCGTGGGAGCGCGCTCTGTTGGCAGAAGAGCGGGTGCTGCAGGCGTGGGTGTGCGGGTGCAGTGGATGTGCACGCCTTGCGTGCGGCTGGAGGTGAGCGGGCGACGTGGAGTGAGTGGGCGAGAGCGGTGAGGTGCAGGCTAAAGGTGTCGAGGGTGCGCTGGAGGTGAAGTGGGCAAGCGGTGGTTGCTGCTGGAATGGGGGGTGGACTTCAGACATCCGAGAAATTTCCCGGACGTCTTAAGTGACTGAGAAGATGATTGCAGCAACGGTGGTTGTTGGTGACGACGGCGAGGGAGATGCACGGCGAGGTGCTCACGGTAATGCGGACGGGCTCCGGATAGCGGTGTGGCCTGTCACACCACACGCCCACGGTGGTGGAGACTCATCGCCACGGTTGAGGCTGGCGGAGTGGAATGGAAGAGAGAAGATCTCTCTGCACAGTGGTGGGTCAGTGGTGGAGGCCTCTCGAGCTTGGCTACCTCCCTCCTTTTGTAGCCACTTGCATAGATTTGAACGGAGAGGCGGGAGCAGATCCACATTCTCCGCTCGTCCTTAAATGTAGGCTTCATTACGGCAGCTGGTGGCGTTGGAGCGGCAGCCGAAGGAAATGCAGCCATTCCTGCAAGAAGAAGAATAAAGAAAATAATGATAAAATATTATGGCTATTTATATACAGACCCTCAACTTTTATGTTAACGAAAACAATGTACCTAATTGGTTAACTAATTAGATGAATGCCATTCTAAGCTAATTCTAAATGCACTTAAAATATGAATGCAATGCATGGATTATGTAATTAAATTAAAAATATGAATTAATCTATTTACATCCTAATTTATGCTAAAAAAATCTTAGAATTAACCTAATGTCTAGGCACTTAAATACTTAAATAGCCCACAACTATGGGTTAATCAAATACCCCCATGCCTAGTTTTTGCTAGTCCCTTGCAAAATTAAGAGAAACCTAGCACTCCAAGTAGACTAGTCAACTCACTTAGTCTTCCTTCAGAAGCATATTAAGTTCAGACTCTAGACCCAAGGTTCCTAAGTAGTTGCTAAGTTACAGACTAGGTCGGCTAAAGACGAGTTGCAGGCACAATTTTCCCTGATTTCTGACTCTACCCTAAAGTTTATTGATCCCTGAGATTAAAGCATCCATGCCTATGCATTGGTCTGAGTTATTTGAGTTAAAGAAAAAAAAATTTATATATATATATTGTTATTATTATTTTTTTTATTTGATTCTTCTAAGTCTAACCTTAGATCAGCTATCAACACGGTCTATGTCGGATTCATTGTCCACATTACCATACCTCGAAGGGTGCCTGGCTTTCGATGTTTTGAGATAGCACCACCCATAAAGACCCCAAGAACTCCTGGCAATCGACACTTCGAGATAGTATCGCCCATGGATTTCTTAAGCGAATTCAGGCCTATGGCAATCGGCACTTCGAGATAGGGCCACCCATGGTACCTGAACCACGCAATGCGCTTACATGCCCCCAGTAGGATGGATATCCTAAGAGACAAGCGCCGAGGAGGTAATATGTTATCATCGCATCCTCAAGGTGAGTATATACTCCACCTCTCCTGCGGCAGGAACTCTTCCAATCAAAATATGTTTTCAATCCTCTCCTAAGCCAAAACTAAGAGAACCAAAATCACTTTTCAGAAAGAAAGAAATTAAGTTAATTACCAGATCAAGTGTGTGAAATTTGGATGCTTGGGTTACAAGGACCCGTAAACCAAAAGGCAGAACAAGACTCCAGGTACTACCCCACCTTTTAACTCAAACCCTAGCTTCCCTTCCTCAACCTCTTGAGGAATGATCCGCAACTTAACTCCTACTTAAGTTTTTAAGTCCACAAAGGACCCTAAAGGTCTAAAGCTAGCAGCTCATTTAGCTTCTAAAGTTTGACCCTAGAATTAATTTCGTCTACCTTAGAGTTCTGATTTGCTTAAGAATGCAGGACTTAGCCAGTTAAGCTCAAAACTTTTTTTTTTATTTTCTCTTTTTTTTTATATGCATGCTATAAACAAAATGCCTCAGGTCCTCTCCCCCATGCCTGGTTCAAACAATGTCCTCATTGAAAACCAAAATAGCTAAAGGAAGATATTACCTGAGGCAGAGAATGGTAGGAGCTAAGGCTCCTCAAGAGTGACTTCGTCAACCAGATGGCCATCTAAAGTTATGTAGGGTTTTAACCGTTGACCGTTGACGATAAAGGGAGGTGCTGAAGAGGAAGTGATTGCGCAGCAATCATAGGTATTAATTGACCCAGATTAAGCCAAGACTTAGCATAAGTTAGGGTTATTCATGCACACATATGCATTACCTGCATCTTTGCTGCTTTCCTTTAGCTATGCATTAAATAATGTTATAATGTGCTGATTAAGTGCATAATGTCAATTGCAGGCAATAAGCTGATCAAGAGCTGGATCTGAAGCTGGATCAGGAATAACAGGAGTTGTAGTAGAGCAGGCAATAAGCTGATCAGGCCTAGTTTAGATATAGGAATAATAATGTAAGGGGGTTAAAAGTTTGCTATTCTTTTAAGTAGGAATAAAGCAGTAAAATGTGAAGAGCATAGGTCTATCCTAGGGCTAGGGTAGCCTAGAGACTTCCCCAAGCCTTAACCACCCTTAGATTAGGTCACAACACCCTAGGAAGCCCTAAAACCCTAGTTTCAACCCTTCTCTGGACGTCCAGATAAGTTTTAAGACGTCCAGGACCCTTAGCCAAATCCCGCACACTTCAAACCCACTTCTGCAGTGTTATTGGACGTCTAGATACTTTGTCAGACGTCTAATTTCTGCAGAATATCCAAAACAGAACCTGAAATCCTTCCTGACTCTGATTGGACGTCCAGAAAACAAGTCTGCACTTATGATTTTTGAGTATAAGATGTCTGATTCTATTATTAGACGTCTGATACTGCTCTCCAATTCCTGTTTTGAGATTTAAGCCTTGATCTTGGATCTCTAGGTCCCTAAACCCAATTCCAGTCCCATAGGAACATAAATTAAGGTGCCCTAACCCTAGTACATCACCTCTAGACCTCCCAAAGGACCTAATTAGGTCCTCACTAAACCTAATTGACTTGGATCTTAGTCAATTCCATCAGCCTATTCAATTGGACTCTTTGAGTCCAATTGAGCACTGATCTCAACACACACTGTCCAATTGGACTCAGTGAGAGTCCAATTGACCTAGACCTGACTTAATTGAGTTGTTTTACTCTTAATTAAGTTTTCACACACCCAATTAAACTTGTATTAAGTTTAATTGCACTTTACCTTAGTGAATTAGGATTTATAACCCTAATTTGAGACATACCTTGACCTATACCCACTAGAACCTAACCTAATCAACCTAGCCACCTAAGTTTCGACCCACACACACCCACATACACCCACACACACCATCCACACGAAAATATCTAGCCTAGAGTTCTCTAGAACTCTCTACCATGTGTGGTTGCCTTGGTTGCCAAAAATAGCAACCAAGAGCCATTCAATTTTTAGATCCACATTTGGTGGATCTAAAAACCACCATCCACCCTCTCTCTCTCACTCTCCCATGAGCTCCCACCATAGGCCTCTCTAGAGAATTCCATAATTCTCTAGAGAGCTTCCCTTAGGTCTATAAAAAGACCCCTTTGGTGACCATTTGCACCCATTCACTTCCTTGGGATCCATTCCACTTAGGCTAGCCACTTCCATCTCCACTCCACCTCCACGAGTTGAGTACAACCATGGAGGCCACCATCTCCATGCATGGAAGCTGGATCAGCTCCCCAACCTCTCTCCAAGGGCCGGCCTAAGTTCCATTGGCCGCCCCTCCTTCTCTTAGCCACTCAAAGGCCATCAGGGACCACCCCTGAATGCCCTTCCATCCTGCTAGATTTAGATTATGCTCTTCGTAAATTTACTACGTTTATTTACTGCTTAGTAGTGTAGTCTTACTTCTCCCCCAATGATGCATGCAAAATCCCCCCATCGATTCTTGTATGCGATCATTTTCTGGTAGCTAGATTTAATTTTCAAGCATTTATGTACAAGCTTTCCTCTAGATTCCTTGTGCAACAACTCCCAAATGAATGAATGAAAACACATTTATATATATATATATATATATATATATCTGTCTGAAATCACCATGAGCTTAATGATTGCTATTATCTTTTGTATGATTAATGTTACCTGTTTCTAACTCTTAATATTCTTGCAACTAAGCATGTCGTACGTAAATACATAATAATCACGAACCGGCATGCGATTCTAAACAAAGTAGAGCGGAAAAAAGATCGATTTCAAAAGTAAAAGCAATGCCTCCCAGAGACAAACGGCCGGGACTCAAGTCTCGTTATCTTTAGAAATCAATTTTTGATGAACATTTTTGCGCGACTATACTACGATTTCCGATGACTTCAAAATGCTCGAAAATGGCTTTCTGTCAAATGGCGCCGTTGCCAAGGGAGGCAACGTCATTTTCCTTGATTTCTATCTTTTAATCTATCACTGACAAATCTGCCTCTACTTTGTTTTTGAGGTGCAGGACAACAAGGAATGAAAACGGGATCTACGCACACACCGAGCGCGGTGAAGAAAAATCAGGTGCACATCATCTATCTTAGATTAGGTTTCGATTTCTGAACCCTAGGAGTAGATTTACTTACTGCAATTTCTCTTCAAAAATTCTTTGTGAAAAGAAAAAAGATTTTTCTCATTTTTGTGAAAAAGAAAAAAAATCAAAAAGAAAAATTTTGAAAAAAAAATCAAGATTAGGTTTCCTTTCGAATCTAGGTTACTTTAAAAAAAGAAAAAGAAAAAAAATATTTTCTATGAATCTTTTGAAAAATATTTTTAAAAAAAAAACATGCAAAAGTTTTGAAAAAAAAAAACATCATTTTTGGTAGAAAGCCTAGATTTGAATTCAAACCTCTTTAAAAGGTTTTTCCACCATCTTCTGATTTTCGGCCAGATTTCAAATCTAACTTAAAAATTCGATTACCAAAAAATTTGTTATCAAAAAATTTTGAAATTTGGGCTAAACCTTCATTTTCAAACCATCTTTCAATTTCCACTGATACATTAAAAAAATTCCAAGTAGAAAATTTTTAAAAATTTGTGAAGTGCATGGGGGTCAGATTAACCCAGATTCAAATTTTTCAAATTTCAAAAAGCAATTTCGAGCAATTTGCAAATCTATTTTGACCAAAAATGGTGGGGTTTGAAAGATGATCTCATTAAATTTATTTTCCATATTTTTACCGAATTTTTGAAGATCATTTGATAATGTTTCAAGGTGAAAAACTGACCAGGGGTCAAAATTCAAGATCTGACCCCCTGATATTCAAAATTCCCTAAAACTTCGGTTGAAATAGTAAAAATTCCAAAAAAATATTCTCTGAAAAACTGATTGAAAAAGGAATCTACTCAAAAAATTTCAAATTAATTTGATTCCAATTATTAGTAGAAAATCAACATTAATTTTGTGGTCTGCTGAAATAGAGAAAAACCCTAGAAGTGCGTGCAACCTAGGTCAAACCCTTAGGGTTACAACTAGAGACCACACATTGCGCTAACTTAGACCTAATCAAGTCTAGTTAGCCGGTGAACTTGGTCACCTTGTGGGCCACTCACCACAAACCCCACTGAAGAAAATGGGTTAAAATTAACTTTAAAATACGAAACCAACTCGAGTTCGTTGTCGTACTACTAGGTGAGTTTAATCTCTCTTGACAAACCTGGTGACTAAGTCTGTGGGGTAGTGTCAAACAACTGCGGCTCGGGGGTCAACGGAACCGGAGGCGTAAGCCAAAGGAAGAACCTTCCCCTTAGTCCCCTCGTAACCAGACTGGCTGGGTTAGCTTGAGAGGCGGGATTCACTTTCAGTCGGTTGTACGACGAACTTATCTTCAGGAATTCAAATCCCTAACGAAAAATCTGGTCACCTGATCTTTAAGGACCATTTGATTGACAGGGCCCTAGCCTTGTCCTGCGTGGCTACACCAACCCAGGGGTTGGGCGGTGTATGCACGGAAGGAGGTCATTTCGACCTCACTTGGTTGAACTTTCGGTGCCGCTCCCAAGGAGGCGAGCCATTTCTTATATCTGCTGAGCCGCGATGGCTAACATTGGATCTGGACCTAATCAGGATCCAGAAGAGCTGGACCCACGAGCTTATCTGAGAGCTCGGGTCACTAAATCAGCTCAACCTTGGGATCAGAACCCAAGGTGGCAAAGATGACTTTTCACTTCTCCTGATCCTTCTCCTCAAGTTACCGAAATGGTTAACCCATATCCTAACCCTGGATATTATGACCCATACCAGTCGGTCCCTCAAAGGATCGCATCTTATAACCCAGGATATGGATTTCATACTCCTGCTTCTCACCCATGGAACATGGGTAGACCTGATTCACCCCCTGGAACCCCTGAAGAGCTACCAGTGCATATGCGGCCGCATTATAGAATACAGAGAGCTATAGCGAGTGCTAAGGAAAAGGCCGCATCCTATCTACATGAAATCCAGGCTATCATTGAGCCGAACCAAAGACAAAGTCGGATTCTACATCAACAAGCTGTGATGGAGCTCCTTCAGGAAACAGCAGAGATAACAAGGCGAATGGGACAAAATCGGGAAACTCAAGAACTATTGCTTTTGAGATATCAAGTGGAAAATAGCATTGAAGACCTCGAAGAATCTGAAACAACTACGCCGGAAGAACACATAGAAGATTCTCAGGAGCAGATGCCCGAAGATCACTCAGGGGAAAAGGAATCTAGCGTGGATATGAGACAGGAGCAGGAAGTATTCCGAATGGGTTCATCTGAAATTGAGGAGGAAAGGACTGATATCTCCAGGATTGAGCCGCAATCAGATTATCCTGAATCCTGGGCGACACCTATCGGGTTAGATGACCCAATCGAGACAAGGGAAGTAGATCCAATTGAGGATATGGATCTTGGGGCAAGCATTACATGCGACACTACTGATCAATCTAGGCCACTTCCCATTGTAGGTGAACCTGTGCTAGAGCCAACATCTTCTGATCTGCACTCTTCTTCTTTCACCTACATCCCTAATTCAGATATTAGAGATTCTAAGATGACACTTTCTATCCCTGATCCTAACATCCGAAAACCAGAAGTAGCTATGGATGACTTAACTGAAGAAATAAATATGCTACCTGAGGCAGGAATTACTGAGGAACCCAATGCATATGAGGGTGAAGCTTTGAGCAGAAGGAGCTGGGGACGCACCTATCACCCTAGTAGATGGCTCGACTTTGAGCCTGAGGAGACAGCCTCTAATGAATCAGAGATGGGTACTGATGAGGATGAAGTAATTTCTGACGAGGATTTCAGTGACCTCCCCACAGATCTTCTACTTTCACGGATACCCCCATATGACCCAGAGCCTGGAGAGGGAATGGTCTTTGATGTCAATTATCATTATGAGGATCCCTATGACTCAGATTCTGGTTTTGAGATACATGTTGATCTACTACCTCAGCAACTTCCTGCTGAATTATGGGACATGATAAATCAACTAAATCAACATCATAATCCCACCTCTGATTATCCTCTATTTTCCACTACCACTCCACACTTTCTTATAGCTAGAATTTTTGGAGTAGGGGTGCACAATCAGCTGGTTCACATCTCGGGACCACTGATTCTGGGAGCATACAAGCATATCTTTCTCTTAATCTTAGCCGGCTCCTATGCTAGAAATGACACATCTGATTGAGTTTTCGCCCAGCTGGAGGCGTTAAACTCAGCACATATAGATACCATTCGCCCCACATTCCACCATCATTTTTATACATAGCATATTTTTGTTTTAGCATATTTCCCTTTTATATTGCATATTAACAGGTTGGCCGGTGCTGAATATAATTTCAGGAGCAATTACAGGTGATTTCTACAGATTCTCTCCCTGCAGCATTTATTTTCTTTCACATTCATGCATGAAGACATGCAAGAACTTAGGCATGGGGTGGTAGATATAGAAAAACTAAAAAAAATTTTTGTGCCAACACTTAGGAAAACCTCGGAACTGCATGCAAAACATACTTTAGGACCTTAAATAAAAGAACAACCGACTCCACCTCCAATGCTCGCATTAGAGCAAGAAATCGTTCGCAATAGCCACTTCCGACTCACCCGCTCACCTTTTGTTCTAAATTTAGGGTCAAGCTGATTGTAACCCGATACGGGAAATTCACGAAGTACAAATTATATGAGGTTACATGTTTATAGCATATATAGATATTGCATTCATGAATAAGATTATTTTATTAAGAGAATGCATTGGGGATTTTATCCTTTAGTTGATTCCTGTAATCTGGAATCCAGTACAACTTTTCACACATACGTAGAATTTGAAATGGATTCATGGTGAAGGCTGGTAAACGTCTTCAGTCTGTCGAGAAGCAGTGCTTCTTTTCCTGGACCCCTAGACAGTGTTTTGGGAGTCAGGCTGATTTTCTTCCAAAAATCCACCAAATAGTGTGAGAGAGTAGAGTGTATTGTTGCTCTAATATTAGTGCAAGGAATCTGGAATCCTAGATAATTAGGTAATGATACTCTGAGATTAGACATAGTTCTCGCTCTCGGCTCCTGCGTATACATTTTTGTGCGAAATTGTGAGAGCCACCGAATAAGGCAAATACGCGGAGAGTGAGTTTTCATAATACTAGTGCTAAGGTGGATGGTTACGACCATTCTTTACGGAATCCTCGGCTGAAGGAGGGTATTGATGTCAAGGTCAGAAATACACAGTCCTATCCATCTCTCCCAATGCCGTGAGTAGGCACTTCCACCAAATAAGCCACCCAATGTCTCTTGAGTACCACCAATCCCCAATAATGACTCCTTAATAAAGTTCATGGATGTATGCCAGTTGTGTTATGCTGAAAAAAAGAAAATAAAAAAAAGTGAGAAAAAGAAAAAGAATGATGAAAAGAAAGAAAAACTAAAAAAAATTAGAAAAAGAAGAAAAAAGAAGAAAAGAATGAATATTTAGTGTTTATCAAGGCAATACCACCAAATAAAATTGAGCTCCACCAAATATGGCCTTAACCTATTTTTCTTGTGTTTCTGACCGCTCGAATACTGGCTGAGGAATCCCGACTTAGTGTTAGGGTCATGAGAACTCAATTAAAGTGTTAATGCCTAGTGAGACCACCAAATACAGATACTATGTGTGAATCTGGTGAGGTTGTGAGCTCTAAGAAAAAGAAAGAAAAAGAGCAAGAGAGAATGAATACAAAGGAATCAAAGAGAGCATAGTTTTTCTCATCTTTCTCTAAGTTAAGTTACTTAGTAATTCGAGAATCTGGATTTTGTAGTACTAGTCTCTATGTAGCACCAAGTGAGAATGAGCCACCAAATATATAATCCTTTCCCTCAAAGATTCTCTACCTAAGCCCAAAGTCGGGGTGAAATTCATAGAATATCTCGAATACCCCGAGGGAAGAAATCCGCCTATCCCACTAGAATTTTTATTAGGGGTCAAGTACAGGCTTTAGAGGTGTATTAGTTTTCACTCAAATCCGTTGCAAAAGCTACATAGCTGCACCTTCACGATTGTCTGGATTTCTAGAGCATAAGATGAAAACAAAAAGGAGAAAAATCTATATGCAAACACTTGATAAAATAACCAGTCCCTTAGGGACCCTTGCAGTAAATAATTTAGTCTTGCATTTTCTAAGGACTAGCAAGATTTAGGATGGGGGTATGATTGCGCAGCAATCATAGGTCTTAATTGACAAAGATTAAGCTAGAATTTAGCATAAGTTAAGGTTATTCACACATACATATGCATTGCCTGCATCTTTACAGCTTTCCTTTAGCTATGCATGAAATAATGTTATAATGTGCTAATTAAGTGCATTATGTCAATTCCAGGCAATAAGCTAATCAAGAGCTGGATCTAAAGTTGGATCAGGAATAACAGGAGTCGTAGTAGAGCAGGAAATAAGCTGATTAGGCCTAGTTTAGATGTGGGAATAATAATGTAAGGGGGTTAAAAGTTTGTTATTCTATTAAGTAGGAATAAAGCAGTAAAATGTGAAGAGCTTAGGTCCATCCCAGGGCTAGGATAGCCTAGAGACTTCCCCAAGCCTTAACCACCCTTAGATTAGGTCACAACACCCTAGGAAGCCCTAAAACCCTAGTTTCAACCCTTCTCTGGATGTCCAGATAAGTTTTAATACGTCCAGGACCCTTAGCCAAATCCCGCACACTTCAAACCCACTTCTGCAGTGTTATTGGATGTCCAGACACTTTGTCAGACGTCTAATTTCTACAGAATACCCAAAACAGAACCCGAAATCCTTCCTAACTCTGATTGGACGTCCAGACAACAAGTATGGACATCTGATTCTATTATTAGACGTCTGATACTACTCTCCAATTCCTGTTTTGAGATTTAAGCCTTGATCTTGGATCTCTAGGTCCCTAAACCAATTCCAACCCCATAGGAACATAAATTAAGGTGCCCTAACCCTATTACATCACCTCTAGACCTCCCTAAGGACCTAATTAGGTCCTCACTAAACCTAATTGACTTGGATCTTAGTCAATTCCATCAGCCTATTCAATTGGACTCATTGAGTCCAATTGAGCCATGATCTCAACACACACTGTCCAACTGGACTCAGTGAGAGTCCAATTGACCTAGACCTGACTTAATTGAGTTTTTATACTCTTAATTAAGTTTCCACACACCCAATTAAACTTGTATTAAGTTTAATTGCACTTTACCTTAGTGAATTAGGGTTTCTAACCCTAATTTGAGACATACCTTGACCTATACCCACTAGAACCTAACCTAATCAACCTAGCAACCTAAGTTTCGACCCACACACACCCACACACACCATCCACACAAAAATATCTAGCCTAGAGTTCTCTAGAACTCTCTACCATGTGTGGTTGCCTTGGTTTCCAAAAATAGCAACCAAGAGCCATTCAATTTTTAGATCCACATTTGG
The DNA here is from genome assembly GCA_037157565.1 of Thalassia testudinum. Classification (NCBI taxonomy): domain Eukaryota; kingdom Viridiplantae; phylum Streptophyta; class Magnoliopsida; order Alismatales; family Hydrocharitaceae; genus Thalassia; species Thalassia testudinum. Next base: position 179,000,097 of record JAZHRO010000031.1, read on the forward strand.
TGGATCTAAAAACCACCATCCACCCTCTCTCTCTCACTCTCCCACGAGCTCCCACCATAGGGCTCTCTAGAGAATTCCATAATTCTCTAGAGAGCTTCCCTTAGGTCTATAAAAAGACCCCTTCGGTGGCCATTTGCACCCATTCACTTCCTTGGCATCCATTCCACTTAGGCTAGCCACTTCCATCTCCACTCCACCTCCACGAGTTGAGTACCACCATGGAGGCCATCATCTCCATGCCAGGAAGCTGGATCAGCTCCCCAACCTCTCTCCAAGGGCCAGCCTAAGTTCCATTGGCTGCCCCTCCTTCTCTCAACCACTCAAAGGCCATGAGGGACCACCCCTGAATGCCCTTCCATTCTGCTTGATTTAGATTATGCTCTTCGTATATTTACTGTGTTTATTTACTACTTAGTAGTGTAGCCTTGCTTCTCCCCCAATGATCCATGCGAAATCCCCCCATCGATTCTTGTATGCGATCATTTTCTGGTAGCTAGATTTAATTTTCAAGCATTTATGTACAAGCTTTCCTCTAAATTCCTTGTGCAACAACTCCCAAATGAATGAATGAAAACACATTTATATATATATATATATATATGTTTGAAATCACCATGAGCTTAATGATTGCTATTATCTTTTGCGTGATTAATGTTGCCTATTTCTAACTCTTAATATTCTTGCAACTAAGCATGTCGTACGTAAATAAGTAATAATCACGAACCAGCATGCGATTCTAAACAAAGTAGAGCAGCAAAATGATCGATTTCAAAAGTAAAAGCAACACCTCCCAGAGACGAACGACCGGGACTCAAGTCTCGTTATCTTTAGAAATCAATTTTTGACGAACGTTTTTGCACGACTATACTACGATTTCCGACGACTTCCAAATGCACGAAAATGGCTTTCTGTCAGGAAGGATTTTTGATCTCCACAGCTCCATGCGGAAATACTTTGGTGATTATGTAAGGCTCATCCCAACAAGATTTTAACTTCCCAGGAAAAAGCTTAAGTCTGGAATTGAAAAGCCAGACTTGTTGGTTGGGCTCAAAGGTCTTTCGAAGAATAAACTTATCATGCAAGACCTTAATTCTTTCTTTATAAGCTTGAGAGGTGCCATAAGCATCATTCCTCAGCTCCTCAAGCTCACTTAATTCTAGAAGTCGTGCCTTACCTGCCTTCTCTAAATCCATGTTAACACTTCGAATAGCCCAAGTGCCTTATGTTCCAACTCAATAGGTAAATGGCATGCTTTTCCATACACAATCTAAAAGGGAGAAGTACCCAAAGGGGTCTTATAGGCCGTTCGATAAGCCCACAAAGCATCATCAAGCTTTTGGGACCAGTCTTTCCTATCAGGTCTAACGGTCTTTTCCAAAATATTTTTTATCTCCCTATTTGATACTTCGACCTGGCCACTTGTCTGAGGGTGGTAAGGGGTAGCAACCTTGTGAGTCACTCCCAAACTCTTGAATAACCAATTGAAGTGGTGGTTTCAGAAATGAGGTCCCCCATCACTTATAATAGTCTTGGGGCAGCCGAAATGGGATATGATATTGGCCTTCACAAATTTCAAAACCACAGAGTGGTCATTTGTGCCCGTAGGAATGGCCTCTATCCATTTAGAGACATAATCAACTGCCACCAAGATATATTCAAAACCATGGGATGACGGGAAGGGGCCCATAAAGTCAATTCCCCACACATCAAAAATTTCAACAGATTGAATAGGATGTTGAGGCATTTCATTCTTCTTCCCAATCGTTCCAGTTCGTTGACATCTAATATAGGCCCTAACAAAATTATGAGAATCCTTAAATAAGGAAAGCCACCAAAAATCGGACTGGAGAACCTTAAAAGCAGTTTTCTTAGCACCAAAGTGTCCTCCACAATGAAGTTCATGGCAAAAACTCAGCACACTTTATTGTTCCTCTTCAGGCACACAACGTCTCAATACTTGGTCTTGTCCAATTCTAAATAATTCTGGCTCTTCCCAATGAAAATATCTTACTTGAGAAATGAATCTCTTTCTTTTCTGCTCATCCCAAGAGCCAGGAGTTTGTCCAGTGACCAAGTAATTTACAGTGTCTGCATACCAAGGTAAAGTTGGTGTTACTGCCATCAGAGTTTCATCGGGAAATGTCTTGTGAATGTCTCCAGAAAGAGAGTCATTAAGAGGAAGGCGAGATAGGTGGTCAGCCACAACATTTTCTACTCCTTTCTTTTCACGTATTTTTAAGTCAAATTCTTGAAGGAGTAAGATCCACCTAATCAGACGTGGCTTAGAATCTTTCTTAGCAATGAGATGTTTCACTGCTGCATGATCAGTAAAAATAACTGCCTTAGACCCAAGTAGGTAAGACCTAAACTTCTCCAGAGCAAAAACTACAGCAAGTAATTCTTTTTCAGTGATGGTGTACTTTTGCTGAGGTTCGGTTAAAGTCTTGCTTGCATAATGCAGCACATGAGGTCTTCCCTCAACCCGTTGTCCAAGGACTGCTCCCATTGCATAATCCGAAGCATCACACATAAGCTCAAATGGGAGTGTCCAATTAGGAGCTTGGAGAATAGGCTTCAGAGATCAAGGCCTCCTTTAGAGTTTGAAAGGCCTCGGCACACTTTGAATCAAAACTGAAGGAAGATTCCTCCTCCAACAAGTCACAAAGTGGCCTAGAAATCTTACTAAAATTTTTAATAAAGCGCCTATAAAAGCCAGCATGGCCCAGAAAGGATCTAATCTATTTGACATTCGTAGGCAATGGAAGTTTGGAAATAGAATCAATCTTGTCATTATCTACTTCCAAACCTTGCTCGGATACAACATGCCCAAGTACAATTCCTTTCTGTACCATGAAGTGACTTTTCTCCCAGCTGAGGACTAAACCAGTCTCCTTACATCATTTCAACACATTCTCCAGGTGCAGGAGACACTGGTCGAAGGACGACCCATAAATGGAGAAGTCATCCATAAACACTTCAACACACTCGTCAATCATGTCCGAAAAGATAGACATCATACACCACTGGAAAGTTGCAGGGGCATTACATAATCCAAACGGCATACGCTTGAATGCAAAAGTACCGTAAGGACTCGTGAATGTCATCTTTTCCTGGTCATCAGGAAAGACTGCCACCTGATTGTACCCAGAATATCCATCGAGAAAGCAATAGTACTTATTCCCTGCCAATTTTTTGAGAATTTGATCAATAAAAGGTAAAGGAAAGTGATCCTTCTAGGTAGCGGTGTTTAGCTTGCGGTAATCAATACAGACCCTCCATCCAGTTGAGGGTCTAGTGACAACTTGTTCACCTTGGTCATTGAGTTCCACAGTAAAGCCTGCCTTCTTTGGCACCACATGAATGGGACTGACCCATTTACTGTCAGCAATGGGATATATTATCCCGGCGTCCAACCACTTCAGGATTTCCTTTTTTACAACCTCCCTCATATTAGGGTTCAGACGTCTCTACATGTCCCTAAAAGGCTTGATGGAATCATCAGTATAAATGTGGTGCATGCAGAGTGTAGAGTCTATACCCTTAATGTCAGCAATGCTCTAAGCAATAGCTTCCTTGTGCCTAGACAGGCATTCAATCAAGGCTCCCTCCTGTGCCTCAGATAGCACAGCTGAAATGATAACGGGGAGTGTATCATTGGCACCTAGGAAAACATACTTAGAGTGTCAGGGAGGGGTTTCAACTCAAGGTTGGGGGCTTGTATGGTTGAGGGTTTCATAATAGATGTCCCCATCTCAGGTAGCAAATCTACCTTCGGCGAAAATGATGGGGGAAGAGACTCAGCAGAAACTCCTAGCAATTCCTCTAGTTCTAGTATATCCCCTTCACATTCCTCCAAGAGATGGGAATGCTCATTTAGCATGACATGCTGAAGGGGGTCATCACATAACATTGCAGGAGTTGCCTCTTCAATCAGGTCATCTACCACCTCAACTTGAGAACAATCCTCAAGTCCGGCTTGTTTGTAAGCATCAAACACATTAAGTCGGATTTTCCTGTTCCCAAAGCCCATTTTCAATGCCCCAGTATTGCAATTGATTGAAGCATGCGAAGTTGCAAGGAAGGGGCAGCCCAAAATGATGGAGGGTTTGGTTCGCTTGTTTGTAGGGTCAGTGTCCAAAACTAAGAAGCCAACGGGAAAGAAGAAATCCTCCACTCTTATGAGGTCATCTTCCAAAATTCCTCGTGGTGTCTTAAGTGATCGATCAGCAACTTGAAGAATTACAGGGCTAGGCTTCAGATTGCCTCCCCCAAGTTGTTCATACACGTAGCTCAGAAGGATGTTCACCCCCACACCCAGATCAAGTAGAGCCTCATCAATTTGTAAGTCACCAATAACTACAGAGATGTATGGGGCTCCTGGGTCCTTAAGTTTCAGAGGTGTGCCATGTTGAACAATTGAGCTAACAGAATCAGGCAGGACAACTTTTGATTGGACCTGTTTTCTAGATTACCGCTTTTTCATGCACAGGTCCTTTAAGAAGCAGGCATAAGACGGAATCTGCCTGATAGCTTCAAGCAAAGGCAGGTTAATCTGCACTTGCTTGAAAGTTTCCATAATCTCATCCGTCTTATCTTTGGCTCCAGATGAGCCAGCAGAAGTCTGCCCAGAGGTGGATAAGTGCTCTGGAAAAGGCACTCTCGATCTCTGGGTGGAAGGGTTGTCATGTTGAGTAAGGGGTGGAATGGGGGCAACTTCTTCCGGTGAGGTGATTTCAAGCGGAGAAGATTTGGGCAAGTCTTCTCCGGTGGGGGTGAAAGTCGAGGTGGATGGTTTTTTAGGGGATGAGACCATAGGAGCTTCAGGTTTGGAAATTTCTTTCCCACTCCTCAGAATAGTCACTGCCTGAGCATGCTCCCTAAAGACAATCCCTTTTCCTTTAGGATTTTCCTTAGCAGCACTGGGGAGCTTCCTAGTCTCCCTCTGTCTAACGGCCTCAACAAGGTGTCCAATTTGTGATTTCATCTCATGTATAGCCTTGTCATGAGATTGGATGATGGCACTTTGACTTTCTTGCATAGTTTGCAACATCACCTTCAATTCATCCATCTCAGAGGTTTTAGGTTGGGCAAAGGTCTAAGGTTGGTTCATTTGATGGTTTTGAAAGGATTGTGGTTTGTAATTCCCTGAATTTGAGACATTTCCTTGTCTCCATGAAAATTTTGGGTGGTTCCTCCATCCCTCATTATAAGTGTTGGAGAAAGGGTCATTATGAGGTCTTAGACGGAACCCTTGAGCGGCATTCAAATCCGCTTGTACAAGCTCAGGGAATTGGGAGGCCAAGTGGCAATCCACAGTGGCGTGTGTATTGCCTTGACAAATTAAGCATTCAGAAGCTTGGGATGTGGAGGTGTTAGGTATGAGTGAACTCGGGTTCGACATAAGCCTTTCCATGTTTTGATTCAATAATTGAATTTGATAGGCTAAATTCTGGGTGTCCCTTGCCTCATTCGCCTCCAACTTTCTTTGCATGAGAGTGGGCTTTCTATCCATGTAAGCAGAATTCAAGTGAATAGAATTCTCACTCAAAGTATCAAATAAGTTCCAAGCTTCATCCTCAGTCTTAGATAGAAAGGTTCCTGCACAGGCACCATCCACAGTTTTCCTATGCGAATCATTAAGTCCGGTGTAGAACCTTTCAACCAGTTGCCATTTAGGCACCTGGTGATGTGGGCAAAGTCTCAGCAAATCGTTAAAGTGCTCCCACGCATCATGGAATGCTTCCCCATCCTTTTGAACAAAACTCATAATTTCCCTCCTAAAGTGATTTGTTTTGCTCATGGGGAAGTACTTCTTCAAAAACTCCTTCTTCAGGGCATCCCAAGTATTTATATTATCAAGGGTGTGATACCAATACTTAGCCTTGTCCTTTATGGAGAAGGGAAAGAGGGTCTGCATTTGAGCATCATCAGTAACGCCCTGCAGCTTCACCGTGGAACAAACCTCGGTGAATTCCTTAATATGCCTGTAAGGGTCTTCCCTAGTAGTACCATAAAAGGAGGGTAGCAAGGATATGGTACTACTTTTGATCTCATACGGATTGTCCCCTCCAGGTCTACATAGTGCTAGGCCAGCTTGATTGGTTGGGATGAAATATTCCTTAAGGCTCCTTTGACCGGCCATTTCTACCCTTGGAAGGTCTCTTCTTAGGATTCTTTCAGGTTCAGGATCAAATACAAGTTGTCTCCTAAGAGAACGCCTACCAAGCATGCACTACAAACACAATTCAAAAGGACTTGTTTGGTCTTTACAGATTTAGGCTTTTGACTTTAGTTCAAATTGTAGGTGACAAAACAAGTTGCCCAATCAATTACGCTCCTATTTTCAACCTTCGAAATGCCTAAAAAGACCTAGTTGGAGCTTAGGTATTCTTCCCTAAATCTCAAATAGTCAAGTAAATCCAAAGATGGAAGATCGAGGGATGCAAGTAGGCCTAAGCCTTCCTTTGAAGCTTTGCTTTCACGGTGCTTCTCAACTACCCCCAAAAATCCGTGACAGGGTATCCCCCACTTTGGATTTACAAAACCTTTGATCTCAAGTTCCGAACAATTCAGAATCCAATAGTAGGAGGGCTCTTGTCCTAGTCGTTTCAAGACTTAGGAGTGTCTAAATGAGTGTTGTGGTGCAACAGATATAAGTGTGCATTCACGGCAAAAGGATTTTGAATTTTGAATCACACACCACGTTTTACAATCAAGTCCTTGATTTTTAGATGTCCCTCCTTTAATTAGTCCTTTTTTTTTTCGAATATATGTGACCACTTATTAGATCGCTTCAAGACAAACTTTGTGGTCTTTGAATTAAACCCCAAATGCAATGCGTGATCAAGAATAGGATGCAAAGTAAGAGAATGCATACCTTGCTTCCAGCAATCAATGATGCAAGAATGCACGCAATGCAGAGAAATAAATCTAGAGGCTGCTCAAACAGACCTAAATGGTTCGTCCTAGGGCAGGCAGCTTCTCGCAGGTAGCTCATTTTTTTTATTTTTTTATTTTTAAACTACTTACGCATAAGCAAATAAAAGTAATCAATAAACTAAAAACCTAAATCTAAAGAAAAGGGAACAGGCTCCCAAAAATTATCCAACACGGGCCTAAAATAAAATCAGGGAACAAACCCCTCAAGATATACCCCAGAACAAGGGTTTCAAACCAAATGCAATGAAAAATTAACTAAAGTCTTAATTCTATTCTAATCAAACTAGCGACTAAATATACAATGATGTCCGTCGCGTCCTCGTCCTTCTCCTCCTTTCCAAAATAGCTTGTCCAATTCTCCTCTGGCGACGTCAAGGGTCGCCTCTCATAGTGGCTGATTCTTGCACAAATTTTCTCGCACAGAAAAGAAAATAATAAATAGTCAAATCACTGTGCAATTAACAAATAACCAAAATAAAATCAGGTGAAATTATTGCGTTTGTTTTCTCCCCGGCAACGGCGCCATTTGACGAGTCGATTGTTCGCTTTAAAGTCGTTTGTAGTTTTATTTGGTGGAAAAATCGACTAATCAATATCTAAAAAAAAAAATAACCACTCGTAGAAGAGCAGGTCGTATCCACAGGGTGGCAATGACGTATTTAAATTCGCATCAGTTAAAAACGTTTGTTCGTAGTTAGTTTGGACAAGAATCAAGCCAAAATTGCCTTCATATTAAGGTTGAATCAAGAAACAATGCTGAAATAGCAATTTTGAGTAACTAGAGGATATTTGTCACAATGCAGAATCAATAAAATATTATTAAAACTTGACAATGGCAGAAAATGTAATTATTTATAGCCATTTTACTGTAGCAAAACAGGGGATTTTTTACCCTTTGCCGTGCGCGACGAGGAGTGGACAGCTGGATGCGGGAAGCCTGGAGGATGTTCCTTGAACCAAGGGCTTCGAAGCGGTGGTGGCGGCGTGTCGCGCGGCGGCCGGAGCTGGCCGGACGAGCTCCGACGGAGGTGGCTGCAGCCGGTGCTGCAGCTGCTATTGGCGGTGAGGTGCCCGTGGGACTGCTGGCGGGGGGCGTTGCAGGCGCGAGAGGCGGTGCAGGCGCGGGACTGTTGGCGGGGGGGGCTACAGGCACGGGAGAATGCCGCAGCTGGCTGGAGGCGTGGGAGCGCGCTCTATTGACGAAAGCGCGGGTGCTGCAGGCGTGGGTGTGCGGGTGCGGTGGATGTGCACGCCTTGCGTGCGGTTGGAGGTGAGCGGGCGAGAGCGGTGAGGTGCAGGCTGAAGGTGTCGCAGGTGCACTGGAGGTGAAGTGGGCGGACGGTGGTTGCTGCTGGAGTGGGGGGTGGACTTCAGACATCCGGGAAATTTCCCGGACGTCTTAAGTGACTGAGAAGATGATTGCAGCGACGGTGGTTGTTGGTGACGACGGCGAGGGAGATGCATGACGAGGTGCTCATGGTAATGCGAACGAGCTCCGAATGGCGGTGTGGCCTGTCACACCACACGCCCACGGTGGTGGAGACTCGTCGCCACGGTTGAGGCTGGCGGTGTGGAATGGAAGAGAGAAGATCTCTCTGCACAGTGGTGGGTCCGTGGTGGAGGCCACTCGAGCTCAGTTGCCTCCCTCTTCCTTTTGTAGCCACTTGCATAAATTTGAACGGAGAGGCGGGAGCAGATCCACATTCTCCGCTCGTCCTTGAATGCAGGCTTCATTGCGGCAGCTGGTGGCGTTGGAGCGGCAGCCGAAGGAAATGCAGCCGTTCCTGCAAGAAGAAGAATAAAGAAAATAATGTTAAAATATTATGGTTATTTATATACAGACCCTCAACTTTTATGTTAACGAAAATAATGTACCTAATTGGTTAACTAATTAAATGAATGCCATTCTAAGCTAATTCTAAATGCACTTAAAATATGAATGCAATGCATGGATTATGTAATTAAATTAAAAATATGAATTAATCTATTTACATCCTAATTTATGCCAAAAAAATCTTAGAATTAACCTAATGTCTAGGCACTTAAATACTTAAATAGCCCACAACTATGGGCTAATCATCTACAACTTGTTTTCTCTTTCCCCTAAATCTCCCTTATTGTTGCATTCTATTTCTCATCAGGTACCAGATGGTACCGGTACCCATCATCAATACTGGTACTAGCTGGGTGCAGTAAAGCCTGCTTTTAACAGCAGGCACCTGTACTAATCACTAGTACCAATACATGCAGGCTTAAGTGTGTTTTTGAATGCACACATCAAAGGAAATATTCTGATTTACTCATTGTTTCTCCTACTCTTGTTTCATGTTTTTTAGATGGCGCCTAAATCTAAGAGTAAGGGAAAGGCACCTCAAGATGCATTTCACAAATTTTGCATCAATGAGGATGCCAAATCAAAGTTTGATTGGTATAAGGGCCTAAAGCTTCACCATTGTAGGCTAGTTGAGTGGAAAGACTTTTCTTTACAACTCTTTAACTTCACTACTCGTCTATCTGAACAGAACCTTGTAAATCCCTACTTGGAGGGGGTGAGATAAGCGTGACATATAAAATGCAGAATAAAAAGCATAGCAATCTCACAAAATTAGCAATTGCACAATGTACACAATTATTTTTAGGTGAAAACCCAAATCGGGTGAAAACCACCGCCTAACCCTCTCGAGTTAGGATTTTTCGATTGATCTAATCGATCAAATCAACTATACGAACTACTTAAATGAGGGTAGCTCAACCTCAATTACAACCACGCTACAAGTACGAGGGTAGCATTCCTCAACCCCTCCTCTTCACAAGGAAGATTTTGTCCCTCGATGGAGATGGAAATTCGCAATGCGAATACCCAACCAAATAATAAAGTAAAAGATACAAGAATAGTCCTATAGAGCCAACAGAGTAATTCTTAAACTAAGCTTCCATAAGTAAAGAAACTTCCCTTTACTTGGAAGTGCATCGAATCGGTAACGCAGGTGCGTGAACCACGCAATGGCGCTTTGTCACTCTCTTAATCGCGGAGGGAGAGTGGGTGCACAAATTGGATGAGGCTCTTGGATGTGGAACTAGCCTTTGAGAGCAAGTGCTTCTTCTACTTCAATTTGACACAAAATGAGTGGAAATATTCTTGCAAGGTGTGTTAGTACAAGGCAAGGGTTCTCCTCTATTTATAAAGGGCCTAGGAAGGCTTTGGAAGGCCTTGGAAGGCTTTCATAGCCGTTGGGTGCAAATCCAAGGCAAATCAAGTTGGAATCAGGATCAATTATGACTCTAACAAGGTTATCAGACCTCTGGCTTGGGCATCAGACATCTGGAAAACCTATTTCTGATGTCTGGGAACTAAGTCAGATGTCTGATTCAAAGCAATTTTCTTCCTGACTTGAATCAGACCTAAACAAAGTTCTAGTGTATGGCCATCATACGACATATAGGATGTCTAGCACTAGGTCTGGATGTCTGGAAACCTATTTGTTCGGTGGAAATGGATTCCCAAGGAAGGTAACGGCTAGAAAATCTCTCAGAGGAGATTTTGGGTCAGTCGAGGCAAAACGGTCACATATCAGAAGTCTGGGGTCCTCTACGGATGTCTAATAGGAGGCTAACAGTCATTTTCCTCAACGTTTACATAGGAAACCAACGTTCCACTAATTGGATGTCTAGCAAAGGCATCAGACGTCTCCTAAGACATCTGGACTAAGGTCTGGATGACGAATTCTAACAGATAGAACCTATTAAGTCTAGCCTAGAAGTTTTGGACGTCTAATCAAACAGTCAGATGTCTTAAAAGTCACTATCAGACATCTGATTTCCAGATTGGACGTCTGATAAGACTGTCTGAACCCTATTTTGGTTTTCTACGTTCTCTATAGAAAATCTAACTATCCTAGGATTTGTGCAAGTGTTTCTAGGATTACTGTTAGGGTACTTTGGGACTCTTTAAAAAGCAAATGTTAAAAGATACGTGTTTTGTTATCATCAAAATAAACGATCGTGGTGCTTTAGCACCAACAATCTCTCCCTTTTTGATGATGACAAAAACAGAAATAGTAATACATAAAATTCTCCCCTTATCAATTTTAATTCTCCTAAACCCCCCTTAAATCATGCTCTTCTAGTTTTTAGGTTAAATTTCTTTTAATTAAGATTGATGTTCTCCCCCTTTTGTAATAACAAGATAGCTCTATTTTTCTCCCCCTTTCTAAAGTAAATATAGCTAACTTAACACCTCCCCCTAAATGATTGACAATGAGCTCATAATTTTAACTCCCCCTATCCATATGCTAATGATGAAGAGATAGGGTTAAGGGTTTTACCTCACCTACCATGGCCAATAAAATGGCCCAAGTAGTGGTGGTGGATGCCACATCGGATGGGGCTCCCATCCATAGCTTGGAGGTCCGGGCATCAGCGCTGGTCTCCAATCGGATGGTCGACGTGCGACAGGTCGATCAGTTGTTCGTCATCTCGTCAGTCTTCTCATTTTCCCCCTTGGTCCTCCCAACTCGAGTTGGCCGTTCTTGAGCTTGTAGGTCCAGTCCTTTACGTTGATATCTTCTTTGAAACCTACAAAATAGGATTCCAATTCTTTCTTCGGTATTCAAGTGAGCTTGGATCCGAATCTGCTAGTGGGTCTCCTTGATGGAGATCCTTTCTCAATCTTAGGGCTATACAATTTATCTACCTTGTTGATTAAGCTGTTAAAATTTTTCGTAAGACATGCAAATTCCTCTTCTATAACGTGCATCTTAGCTTTTAAATCAAAAATTTCTATTTTAAAATTAGTATTTTCCTCAATCAACTTATTCTTTTCAATGATTAGGTTATGATTTTCTAACAATAATTCATCATTTTTAGGACTAGTTTCTAGGTCCTTAAGTAGCTTCTTTAACCTATCATTTTCATATTTTAACATGCTAAGTTTCTTTTTCATGCTTTTGTTTTCTAATTTTAAAGATTGACTAAAATCAAATAGTTCATTAAAAGCTTCTTATAAATCTAAGTTTACCTCATCGTTAGAGTCACTTTTGTTGTCGCCTGTTGTCGCCATGAAGCCCATGCAGGCGATTTCTTCCTCGGGATTCCCCTCTTCTTCTTTCTCTGAGCTCGTGTCGTCACAAGTTGCTTGGAATGCCTTCTTCTTCGACTTCTCCTTTTCCTTCTTCTCCTTCTTGAGAAGAGGGCACTCTGGTCGTACATGACCTTTTTCGTTGTAGTGGTAGCAACATCTCGAGCTATCCTTCCTCTCCTTTTCATTCTTTAAGTCCCTACAAAACCTTGAAAATTTCTTAACTCAAATTTTAAAGTCTTTGTCGTCGGATCTTACCTCACTATCCAACGCAGCTTTGAAGGCAAGAGTCTTCTCCAACTTTGGTTCTAGTGTGTCCTTCTTCTGCTTTAATTTTGGCTCGCAGGCCATTAGATTGCTAGGAGATCCTCCATGTTGAGCTCCTCTACTTCGTTTGCCTCCTTGATCGCGGTGACCTTCTGCTCCCATTTTGGTCCAAGGGAACGGAGTAGCTTTCCTTGAAGCTCCCCCTTGACGAAGGTCTTACCTAAAGCTTTCAAACTATTTACCTTCATTGAAAAAGACTCAAATTCTTGAGAAAGTAAATTTATTTTAGAAGTCTTTACCTTAGAGGTATCCTCGTTAGTTACCTCGAGTGTGCGCCAGATCTCGTATGCGGTGGTGCATTGTGAGATTCTATTGAACTCCTCCAAGCTCAAAGTGCAATACAATTACATTCATTGTTTTTGTGTATAGAGAGAGCTCACGGATTTGTTGTTGCGAGTAGCCTCCTGCGAGTTTTTCTAGGATGTCAAACGGCGTCTCGCATCTAGCCCAAACTGTGAAGTCGTTGGCTTGTAGCCAAGTCTTCATTCGCAGCTTCTAGTAGGGGTAGTTGCTCTCGTCGAAGAATGGTGGACGGGTTGTGGACTGTCCCTCGAGAATCCTCGTCTCAGAGCTGTTTCCCTCCATGATCTTCTTGCTGGGTGTTACTCCAATCTTGCAAGAACCTGCTCTGATACCAATTGTAAATCCCCACTTGGAGGGGGTGAGATATGCGTGACGTATAAAATGAAGAATTAAAACGGATAGCAATCTCACAAAATTAGCAATCGCACAATGTACACAATTATTTTTAGGTGGAAACCCAAACTGGGTGAAAACCACCACCTAACCCTCTCGAGTTAGGATTTCCCGATCAATCTAATCGATCAAATCCACTATACGAACTACTTAAACGAGGGTAGTTCAACCTCAATTACAACCACGCTACAAGTACGAGGGTAGCGTTCCTCAACCCCTCCTCTTCACAAGGAGGATTTTGTCCCTCGATGAAGATGGGAATTCGCAATGCGAATACCCAACCAAATAACAAAGTAAAAGATACAAGAATTGTCCTATAGAGCCAACAAAGTAATTCTTAAACTAAGCTTCCATAGGTAAAGAAACTTCCCTTTGCTTGAAAGTGTGTCGAATTGATGACGCAGGTGCGTAAACCATGCAACGGTGCTTTGTCGCTCTCTTAATTGCGGAGGGAGAGCGGGTGCGCAAATTGGATGAGGGCCTCGGATGTGGAACTAGCCTTTGAAAGCAAGTGCTTCTTCTACTTCAATTTGACACAAAATGAGTGGAAATATTATTGCAAGGTGTGTTAATACAAGGCAAGGGTTCTCCTCTATTTATAGAGGGCCTAGGAAGGCTTTGCAAGGCCTTGGAATGCTTCCATAACCATTGGGTGCAAATCCAAGGCAAATCAAGTCGGAATCAGGATCAATCATGACTCTGACAGGGTTATTAAACGTCTGGTCCGAGCATTAGATGTCTAGAAAACCTATTTAAGACGTCTGGGAACTAAGTCAGACGTTTGATTCTAAGCGGTTTCCTTCCTGATTTGAATCAGACCTAAATAGGGTTCTAGCGTATGACCATCAAACGACATATAGGATGCTTGGCACTATGTCTGGATGTCTGGAAACCTATTTGTTCTGCAGAAATGGATTCCCAAGGAAGGTAACGGTTAGAAAATCTCTCAAAGGAGATTTTGGGTCAGTTGAGGAAAAACGGTCACATATCAGACATCTGGGGTCTTCTACGAACGTCTGATATAAGGCTAACGGTCATTTTCCTCAACGTTTACATAGGCAGCCAACGTTCCACTAATTGGACATCTAGCAAAGGCATCAGACGTCTCCTAAGATGTCTAGACTAAGATCTAGATGACGGATTCTAACAGACAGACCCAATTAAGTCCATCCTAGATGTTTTGGAAGTCTGATCAAATAGTCAAATGTCTTAAAAGTCACTATCAGACGTCTGATTTCCAGATTGGATGTCTGATAAGGCTGTCTAAACCCTATTTTGATTTTCTAAGTTCTCTACAAAAAACCTAAGTATCCTAGGGTTTGTGCAAGTGTTCCTAGGACTACTGTTAGGATACTTTGAGGCTCTTTAACAAGAATCTAAGAAATAAAATAAAGAGCAACAAAAGAAACAAAATATAAAGTACAATAGAAAGGAAATCTATCCTATTCTTCATCTCCTTCCTTCTTCAAGCTTTCGCTCCTTGCAAAGCTCCTCCACCTTTGTCAAGCTCCTCCAATCCGCCATGGATGCAAGCTCGAACTCCATTTAAACACCTGTCTCCATTTACAATTTGACCTGAAAACTAGGACTCAAAAGCAAATGTTAAAAGACACGTGTTTTGTTATCATCAAAATAAACGATCGTGGTGCTCTAGCACCAACAAGCCTCATGCACTTCTTTGATGAGTCATTCTTTGCTAATGTTCCTGGATTTTATCCTGACATTAACTGTCTATTTTTTGCAAATCTCCAAGAACATGACAATTAAGGTCATCTTGTCTTAACTTCAAACATTTTTGGTCAAAAAATAACTATTAGACCCAAATTCCTATCCACCATAAGACAATGTCCTAATGAAGGTCATGCTTTTGATACTCTTAAGGAGAAATTCACCACTTCAAAAATTCATGAAACACTCTTGCTCCCTAACTGTCAAGGAAAAGCTTTGGTTGCCCCAAACATGACCTTATCTACTAGAGTTCTATTCAGAATTTTAGCATGGAACTTAAGGGCCAAATACTCGAGATTCCATAAGATCCCTGTAGACATTTTACCCTTAATATATTCTATTACAACAAGTTTTCCTGTTAATTGGAACATGGTTTTTATTCACTTCTTAAGACCTCATTACCGTGCTTCAATTCTTCCTCATGATATTCTTGTATCTCACATTCTTATCAAGAGTAAAATCAATCTCTCTAACTTTACTCTGCTTAGAAAAGTGGTCTACTTCAAGTGGTCCACTCTTCAAAAAATGGGAGTAAAACTTGCTAGAGAGGAATCATCTAGTGAAGATGAAGAAGAAGATCAAGTTGATCCAAATGCTCAATCTTCTTCTCATCCACCTCATGAATCATCCTCATCATTTGTTCCTATAACTTATCCATATCTAGAAGCTGAAACAGCTTAGGTCAATTTGTCTAATGAGTTTGGAATTGATCCCAATATGATAAACACTTCTAATAATATTGGACAAAATCTGTCAAACCTTAAATTTGCTTTCCGTTATATGGAACACAAGTTCTATGATCTTTCACTTTCCGTTGAGTCCTCCCATTTTGCTTCTTCCACTCAACATCCTAAGCAAAGGAAGTGCACTCAACCAAAAGCACCCAGAGAATACAATAAGAGACGCCAAAAGCATTTTCAAGACCCATCTCATGTCTCATCTCCAATGGCGGAAGAAGAACCTATTCTTCATGATAATGAAGAGGAAGAAGACAATGAAGATGAAGAAGAGGTTTCTTATGATGAAAGTGATGATGAAGATGTTGAAGATGAAGATGATGATGAAGATGATGAAGATGATGAAATTGATGATGATGATGGTGATGATGCTGGTAGAACTAGAAGTAGACATGATCAAAAGTCTATCAAAAAACATCCTCGCAATTAGTTTAGTGTAAATTTTCATATATTGAACATTTGAACATGTTTTCCTTGCTTATTATGACTTTTCATGATGTATGACTTCAAGTATGGTTGTTATGACTTTTTCTTCTTATGTAATTTAATCATTTTGTTTCTCTATATTTTTCTCATGCTTAGTCATTGTCTATGCATATGGTTATATTCTTTTTGTTTGATTGACAAAAAGGGGGAGAAATGGTAAATACATTGTATTTAAAGTAAGGAAGCTTAGTTTAAGGGGGAGGTTTCACTCCTAGCAAAGTTTTTTTTATTCCTTCTCTTATGAGGTTTCTATTAATTTAAATATGGGTATTTCTATTGTTTTGTGAACACCAAAAAGGGGGGAGATTGTTGGAACCTAGTTCCACTTCTCTTTTATGTTTTGGTGTTAACAAAACCATTTTAAATATAATGAGTTTATGAAGTGATATTTTCAGGAATTAACACGATTTAAGGATGTATGAAAGAAGTGATGATGGCATGAAGATTGAAGACTATTTCTATTTTGTTCATATATTTTGTAATCTCAATTGTATATGTCTCCTAACAAGATAAATGACTTAGAAATTAAAATCAAAATAGAGATAATTAGGAATCATACTCCCGTTCAGCTATTCATTTGAAAATACATTATTTCTTTGTAGTATTGATCATGTTTTTACATTCAAATTTCACTTAGATTTATGATCATAGTTCATTATTTGTACTTGGCACAGGTTTGGGTTCTAGTCCCAAACTGTAAACAACAAGTACCGGTACTCATAATGAGGACCGATACCAGGTACTCACAGTTTGAAGACTTGAGATGTGCCTGGACATTACAAGTACCAGTACTCATCATGAGTATTGGTACATGTAGGTCACAAGACCCAAATCTGTGAATCATAAGTATCGGTACTCATCATGAGTACCAGTACCTAGTGACTTAGTTGGTACTCAACTATAAGCATTGAGTACCGGTACCCATGATGAATATCGGTACCCAAGCTTTGTTGGACTGACTACTGGTTATCTGTGAGCAGTCAGTATCGGTACCATCACTTTAATA
This sequence comes from Thalassia testudinum, assembly GCA_037157565.1. Classification (NCBI taxonomy): domain Eukaryota; kingdom Viridiplantae; phylum Streptophyta; class Magnoliopsida; order Alismatales; family Hydrocharitaceae; genus Thalassia; species Thalassia testudinum. The sequence goes on from JAZHRO010000031.1 coordinate 179,017,093, forward strand.
CCAGTACCAACTAACCATTGTGACCAATCTGAATGGCTATTTTGCAATTAATCCTATCTCTAATCTTCCTAATTTGCCTCTAACAGCTAGTAATCATAGGGAAGGTGTTTAGTGGCTTATATAAACACCATGTATGTGTCATTTGCACATACAACAAGCAAGCATTGTCTCCTTGCTCCTAATTTCCAGATTTCACATTTCTAGCTGCAAGGATTATTATTTTGTTGCATTCTTCAAGGCGATACTCTCTGCAACAAACCTCTTTCAAGTGATCTCATTCTTCATCATAAAATCTTTCTCTTCAGCGTGCTTTCATTAGATTAGTATATAATCATTTTATTAAGCAAATTCTTGTTGGGGACTTAGGATCTTAGTTGTAAGCTTTATTGTTGCTTGCATACACCTATATCATTTTGTTCATATTCAATCTTATAATTGGGTTGAGGTAACCAATTAACTACCTCCGTTTATAATAAAATTGATTCCCTCCAGGTTGAGGGAATCGGGTTAAAAATTCAAAGTTGAGAAACTTAGGTAGTAGAGTACCGAAGTAAGGGGAACCACTATACATTTGGTGTTATTTTTTGTGGTTTGATTTACTTGCATAATTTTGTTTACCATACTATTCATCCCCGCTTTTAGTGTGCATGTGCTTTTTAGATCCTGCACCTTCTTGGCCACAGCCAATGCCTCTATCAATTGTAGATCAAGGGCACTTAAAATGGGCTTTGGGAATAACAAAATCTGGTTAAATGTCTTTGATATCTACATGCAACTTGGATTTGAAGATTGTTCCTAGATTGAGGTGGTTGATGAAATCATTGAAGAAACTACTCCAGCACTCTTATGTAATGATCCCCTTCAAATGGTCATATCTAAGGAACATTCTCTGATTATTAAAGAAAATGAAAGGGATATTCCTGAATTAGAAGAGCTGTTGGGAGTACACACTAAGTCTCTATCCCCTCCTTAGACTTTGAAGGTAGACCCGCTGCCTGAGGTAAGGACACCTCAACTTATACCCTTAATCCAAAAGGCTCCTAAGTTGGAGATCAAACCCCTCCCGAGCACACTAAAATATGCTTTCCCTGGCCCTAATGACATGCACCCCGTCATTATCTTATCTGCGTTATCTGAATCGCAGGAGGGAGAACTGCTCGAGTGTTTATGAAGGCACAAGGAAGTTATTTCTTGGTCGATAGCTAATATTAAGGGTGTTGACCCCTCTCTCTGCATGCATCATATATACACAGATGACTCTGTAAAACCCTTTCGAGACATGCAGAGAAGGCTCAACCCCAATATGCAGGAGGTTGTTAAGAAGGAGATCCTAAAATGGCTGGATGCAGGCATTATCCATCCCATTTGAAATAGTAAATGGGTTAGTTCGATACATGTGGTGCCCAAGAAGGTAGGAATCACAATGGAAGAAAATGTCCAAGGAGAGCTGGTGACCACTAAACCCTCAACTGGCTAAAGGCTCTGCATTGCTTACCGTCGCTTGAATACGGCTACCCCGAAAGACCATTTCCCCTTACTCTTTATTGATTAGATTTTTGGAAAAACTAGCAGAAAACAAATACTTCTGTTTCCTTGATGGTTACTTTGGGTATAATCAGATAGCTGTCTTCCCTGATGATCAAAAGCGTACCACCTTTATGAGTCCATATGGCACGTTTGCATTCCGTCGAATGCCATTCAGGTTATGTAACACTCCTGTCACTTTCCAATGATGTATGATGGGTATCTTTTCTAACATGGTCAACGAGTTTGCTGAGATCTTCATGGATGATTTCTCCATTTATGGCTCATCGATTGACCTATGTCTCTCGCACCTTGATAAAGTCTTAACCTGCTGTGAAGAGGCAAAATTGGTGCTTAGTTGGGAAAAGAGCCATTTTATGGATCACCAGGGCATTATTTTGGGGCATATAGTTTCCGAGAGAGGATTAAAGGTGGTTAAAGCCAAAATTGATTCCATCTCTAGACTTGCATCGCCTACCAATGTTCGTCAAGTTAGATCTTTTCTTGGCCACACTGGATTCTATAGGTGCTTCATTAGAGATTTTAGTAAAATCTCTGAGACACTTTGCGACCTATTAGTGAAGGATGTTTCCTTCGACTTTGATGATAGGTTTGGTAAGGCTTTTCAAGTCTTAAAGAAAGCCCTTATTACTACGTCGATTCTCCAAGCACCAGATTGGGCCCTCCCTTTTGAGCTTATGTGCGATGCATCTAACTTTACTGTAGGAGCGGTCTTAGATCAAAGGGTTGATGGTAAACCTCATGTTCTGCATTATGCCAGCAAGACCCTTACGGATCCTCAGGAGAACTATATTGTCACTGAAAAGGAACTTCTTACAGTAGTGTTTGCTTTGGAAAAGTTGCGATCTTATTTATTGGGGATCAAGGTTGTGTTCACTGACCATTCTACTTTAAAACATCTTCTAGCTAAGAAGGACATCAAACCTCATTTGATTCATTGAAATATGCTACTCTAGGAGTACAACCTGGAAATTAAACATAAGAAAGGAGTCGAGAATGTGGTAGCAGACCATCTGTCTAGGATTTCCCTTGAGGCATCAACCCCTGCTAGCGATATCCGAGAGACTTTTCCCGATGAGTCTCTGATGAGTGTCTTCACGAGGAAAAATCAGGGTTTTGGAGAACCTGTCATTGTAGTCGCAAAAATCACTACAAGGTAAAATTTATACCAAAACTCAAAGTGAGTCCTAGGTCGAACAAATGGAGGCAAACATTTGGTTTTGAAATCCGTGCTTCAATTTTATTTTTTTAGTTGTTTTTATCTTTCTCTTTTTTTTTGTATTTTAATAGGCGAGAGATCAGATTGACAAAATATTTATCTAACTAATCTACTTGCAGAGAGAGAGAAAGAGAGAGAGACAATCACACATATTTTCAATATAGAGTTTGCTACAAATAGAAAAGTAAACTACACTAGAACGAGACAAAAGATAAAGGTGAGAAGATACCCCCTCGAAGGTCGCTTGGAGGATGACTCGCTCTGACAGCGCCCCAGATGAATGTGATGAGAAGCTGGATGAAGGAGAATGGTATCCAAGGAAGGAGGATGGGGCAGGATGGCGTTGCAACGAGGATCTACTTCCCAAAGGTGGTAAGAAGATGGACACGGGATACTCCACGAAGCCGGGTGGGAAGTAGGAAAAAATATTTATTTTATACTCTACAGGAGCATCCCAAGCTTGGGACAAGCTCTCTCTAGAGCCTTGGAGGTTTTAAGAGAGAGAAAGGAAGAGATGCAGAAGAATAGAGGGGTGTAGTCCTTTTTATAGTGGAGGATAAGAGGCTTTTCGAACATGGGGCAATTAATGATGTCCATAAACGTCACTAAAGACACACCACAGACGTTGCTGAAGATAGCTTACACGCCAGTGTTGCTGCACTGCTTTCATGTGCTTCACGCACTCGTGTTTCACGCTGCATGCGCTCTGTGGGCTACGTGCTTGCCTCTAGTGCACTGAGTCCATGCCACGCATTCGTTGCGTTGCGCGCTACGTGAGCACAGCTGCTGCTGCTGCACTCTCAATTGGAGAATTGGGGAGGCTTGCGAGTTTCAAACCCACCACCTCCTCTTTGAGAAAGGGCTCAAGACCACCACGCTATCCTTCCCTTTGTGTCAAGAAGGTGAATTCTTTGCTCCAGCTAAAGATGGTGGCATGCCTCTCCATGGCCGTTGGATCTTGATCCAATTGGCCAAATCTAATGGTGTGAAAGAGAAAGAGAGGTGGCAGTGGCCCTTGGGTGGCCTAGATAGCACCACCTAGCACGATCTGGGCCATTTATCTTCTTTCCTTTATAGGGGTTGCTACAGATGTTGGATCGAGATGATTTCTGCGTTGTTAGAATGCAATCGTCGCTCCAGATCCATCTGTATGGTTAGATTTGTTGTTTAAAGTTCTGAATTGCGTCACCTTGCCTCTTGGGTGTTGATCTTTCTCAAACTTTATATGGTACTACGAAACTCCGATCAAGGCGATTTTGGAGGTATTGGACTTTGACCATCGTCTTGATTAGATCCATTCAGTCTAATCATCAATCCGAGGCCTCAAAATCGATCTCCTTCTCTCTTGGCCAGAAAAGGACGTGACTTAACCTAAACTTTATACAAACTATTCTAAATGCAGAATGATGCATGCTATATAATATTTATAATATGGAATGCATCTATAAACTTAGGAACATGCATAAATAGGCATCTTATCCTAAATAAATGTGTCTACATCATACTCCATGCCTATCTTTTGCTAGTCCCTAGCAAAATCAAAGTAAATGCTATGTACAAGAATAGAATTAAGATTCGATTACTTAGGCCTAAGTTGTTTATTAACAAAAAAAATTTCAACTGACATGCTAAACTACAAAGACTCAATAGTGCCCGGGTGCTTACCAAAATGTAGACCGCCCAAGTCCTCAGCTTATTTTGAAAAGGGAAGATACATTTTTCTATTTTTTTTCTTTTCTTCTTTTCTAATTCTTTTGGATTTTTGAGTTTAGAGTTTCAGAATTAGAAAATGACAGTGATTACTCCTAATAGTAACCCTCGGTGACAAGAGCTACCTTCCTTCTAAGCTCACCCTAGGCATGTGAAGGTCTAGGGTAGAGAGGGAGGGAAGTGAGTGACAAAAAGGAAATTTAAATTGCAATCAAGACAAACAAATCTAATGAAGGCAACTTGTATAAAATTGAGGAATTGTTTAACAAGAATCTAGTAGAAGAATGCTTAAACTACTAGAATTGAAAATGCATGTAATGAAAACACAAAAAATCCTCTGAAATGATGGTGAAGATGGCAAGGCTCTTGCTCCAATTGCGGCTGCTCCTATAGTCAAAAAGAGCGCATCCTTCTCCGTGCAAAATTTTTCAAGGTGTAGCTTCCTTGGCAAACCCTGAAGTAGGGGGCATGCCAAAGCTTTCCACAAAGGTGGCATGGACCACCTCTAAGCTCTCATCCAATGATGGCTGTATACCACCCTCAAGACCTCCTCCAAAGGTCTTCCTTGCCTGGCTTCTCCTTTGGCTGGCGTGGGCATAAGAGAGAAGGGAAGAGGGGAAGGTACCAAGGGGACAGAATATCCCCTTAATCTTCTTCTTCTCTCTTGGGCGTGAGCTATAGGTAGAATATAAGAGGTATTTTGCTAGCCAAGGATGGATTGTAAGGTGGTGGGTGTTGGTCTTCTTATAGGGTAGGATGAGAGGGTTGAGGTGACTCTTGAGATGGATGGCTAAGATGGGAAGATGGGGGTGGTTAGGTGATCTTATGGTGGAGAATAGTTGGTGCCAAGTAGGGGGTGTGAAGGTGGTGGTTATGGTGGTGAAGAGACTCCTAAATGTGGTGCCAACCATGAAGGGATGCCTTGGTTTTGGCGCCACCATGAGGGCTTCTAGAAGGGGGTTAGGCAGATGGTGGAGATGGGTTTAAGGGAAGATATGTGGTGGAGATGAAGGGGGTTTTGGAGGGAAAAAGTGGCATCAATTGGTGGGTGGTTATGGGAGGTTTTGGCACCACTTTGTAGTGTCTTTTGGAGGTAGTGGGTAGGCTAGGTTGGCGCCAAGGTGAGGTGGAAGTAGGGTTAGCTTATGTGGAGTTTAGGTGGAGCTAGTTGGTGGAGTTGTTAGGTACGATTTTTAGGTGGTAAAAGCCAAGGGAGCTGGACCAAAGCTAAGCAAAGCTAAGCTAAGCTAGCTTAGCTAGTAGTGGAGTAGAGGAGGAGGTATTGAAGCTAGGGTTTGAAAAGAGGAGCTGAGGAGAAATTTGGAGCTTAAACTGGAGGTGGTAGCTGCTGAAGCTACTCTAGCTGGCTTAGCTTGCTAGTTCTTTGCTAGCTGCTATGCCAAGATAAAGTGAGATCGCTTCTACCATAATGAGCTGAGGTGAGCTGGGTCTGGTGCTCCCGGGGAGGATCAAGTTGGTTGAGGCAGCTAAGGTAGCTTAGCCCAACTGAGTTGAGCTCTAGCTCAACATAGCTGAGTCTAGCTCATCTCAGCTCCCATTAGTCCACAGGGAGCTCTAGCTAGCTCAACTCAGTTGACTGGAGTTCACCCCAGCTCTGGTCTAGCTACATCCAGCTCCACTCAACTCCAGACTACTGAAGATGACTTCATTCCAGCTTAGGAAGCTCAAGTCCAACTCCCGGGGACTCAGCTTAGCCCAACTGAGTTGAGCTAAGGTAGCTTAGCTCAACTCAGTTGGGCTAAGCTGAGTCCCCGGGAGTTGGACTTGAGCTTCCTAACCTGCAATGAAGTCATCTTCAGTAGTCTGGAGTTGAGTGGAGCTGGATGTAGCTGGACCAGAGCTGGGGTGAACTCCAGTCAACTCAGTTGAGCTAGCTAAGGATCCCTGTGGACTAATGGGAGCTGAGATGAGCTAGACTCAGCTAACTTGAGCTAGATATGAGCTGACCTGAGCTAGGGTAAGCTAAGATGAGCTCTCTTGAGCTGCCATTCAGCTGAGATGAGCTGAATGGAGCTAGGATGAGCTAACCCTAGTCCAAGTGAGCTAGATTCCAACCATGGTGAGCTGGATCAAGCTGAGTGGTAGGGCTGGTAAGGCTTGTTGTGTCTTTATGTTTATTATAGTTTAAGTACAATCGTTATAGTATAAGACAAAACAGCTACCAGATTACTATTACAAAAATTTTTTACTCGGAACAAGGTTTTCCCGAGGTCAAACTCAGGGAGCAACTATGCTTCTAGAAGTCTAATTAAGTTCTCTATTATGTTACAAAAATAAGAGAGAGAGAGAGGGAGATCTTGGCTTCTTCTTCTCTTTCTCTTTTCTTCTTCTTCTTCTTCTTCTTCTTCTTCCTTTGTTCTTTCTTCTTCCTTTGTTCTTTCTTCTTTCCTCTTTGTTCTTCTTCTATTCTTTCTTTCTTTCTGGCGGTGATGTCTTCTTCCTTCTTTTTCTTCTTGCCTTCTTCTTTCTTCTTTTCTTGGCCTCTTCTTCTGTTCTTCTTTTCTTTCCTTCTTTTCTTTAGCTGGCAGCTGTGGTGATCTTCTTCTTTCTCTTCTTTTCCTGTTTCTCTCCTTCACTTCTTCTTCTTCAGTTGCCCTAAGCGGCTAAGGCTTCAGCCGCTTCCCTTCTTTCTCTTCTTTTCCTTCCTGCCTTCTGCGGCTGTGGGGATTCCGACGTCTGATACTGCGTTCAGACGACTTATCTGTGGCTCTGCTATAGTTCTTTTCTTCTTCCTTTCTTCTTCTGTTTCTCTCCTTCACTTCTTCTTCAGCTGCCCTAAGCAGCTAAGGCTTCGGCTGCTTCCCTTCTTCTTCTTTTCCATCCTGCCTTCTTCTTTCTTCCTACATGCTCACACAAGGGTCAGAGCAAAACCTACCCCTACCCTTCCCCGCGTCTCTCCCTTTCTCAGATTTCTCTCTTAGGATTCTCTCCCAGAGCCGAGTAATCGAGTGCGGGCATCGCGCCTGGGACCAGGCCCACCGGCGTGCGGTGGTGGGCGAGGAGTGCACGGTTTGGGTAATCAGCTCCTACCCAGACCCGCAGGGCGTGAGCGTGGGCGAGGGCGAGCGAGCGCATGGCACGCCGCGTGCGGGAGAGGGAACTGACCCCTGTGTTCAAAGGCGATAAGCCTTAGGCACTTTTCCAATTTAAGTGCGGGCGCTTGGCCACGCACTTCCGAGGTGGGACTAAAGTCCCACCTCCCAGATTGGTGCCCACAGGCGAGCTACCTGCTGCCAATTGAAGTAGCCCGCTACGCCTTTGCCCCAGCTACAGGCCTGGGTGCCTTCGCAGAGACAATCCGCGTGACCTGGGACGTGCACCTGGGCTGGAGGGCGCCTACAGCTGTAGGTGAAGCTACTGCATCTTGTCGGCAATGGCGGCGAGGGGGCGCACACCTGAAATCACAACAATGGCCTCTCAGCCCAGTCAGAATATGCAGGAAGCTTCGCCGGAGTGAGGCGAAGCTTGTGCGGTGGTCGGTGGGGTGCGAGAGTGCGTGAAGAGGCTGACCTAGGTCAGAATTTGGCCGGAGAGGTGGGTTTGTTCGAGGGGTGGTCGGGTGGTGTTTGGCAGTGAATGGAGATGGGGAATCGATAGAGTGGAGTGTGAGGGAGCTTGTGGGATGGTCGGCGAGGTGCGGGAGTGTCTGTGGTTGTGAGATGGTCTCGCCGGAGGGGGTGATCGGAGGTGGAGAGGGTGGTCTGGACAGTGGCTGTCGGGTGGTCAAAAGGGCAGTTTAAAAGGGGGGAAATGTAAGGGAAATAGAGAGGAAGTTATCTACCTAAGTATTCGATGAAGGGGGAGGGCAGAGCAGCCGACTTGTATCTGCCGGAGCTGGAGACGAAGATGCCTTGGAGGAGGGTTTCGGCGACGAGGAAGCAGGCGGAGGGCACCAGCAGGTACAACCCGACGCGGACGATGGAGCAAGGCAAACCCTGCTGCAGGTAGGGCAGCAGAGCGACGAGGAGTAAGAGGAGTTTGCTGAAAGCTTCGGGCTCTCTGACCGGAGGAGGAAGGGATGAAGAGGGGGGTGATTCTCCGTCAAAGGAAGCTTATCAGAGTCGGCAAGGTGTGCCGCTCCTTATAAAGGGGTTGGCGCAGAGGGAGGGGCATGCCGGCATCGTACCAGCCTCGCCGGAGTAAGGCCGGAGATGACACCCATACCTTCTGCGCATTTGCACAGAAGGTATGGTGGTCGGCAGAGGGCATGGGCGGGTCCCTGCGACGGAGGACGTCGCAGGGAACCCCGCTTCTACTTTGCAGGATGGCAGCCCTGCCCTGCGTGGCGCCATGCTTCGCACAAGGTCGCCGGAGTATGGCGCTGCGCAGAAGTTGCATGGAGGACCGTTCTGCAAAGAATGATGAAAATTTAGGGCCCTAAATGCAAGGGTTTCAAAAGATAAAGGTCAAAAAGTAAATGAAGAGGACCAAATTGTAAAGTCGATCAAGGAGGTCTCTTCTTAGGCTCAAGTTTTTATACATGACGAATTTGAACCTAAGGATTTTAATGGTGAATTTTAATTCTAGGTTGGACCATGTTTGATCATCCAATTTGTGTAAAAACCCAAATTAAGTTAATAATTAGGCATGGTTCTCTTTTTAGGTCAAAATAGGTTTCTAAGGCCAAATTGAAGGTTCTAAACCCTAGAGAGTATTTTTCTATGAATTTTAGAGGGTTTAGTTGATTTTTATCTTGCCTCGAACCTCATAAATTGAAGTGGGTGTGTTTTAGGGTTACAGAATGTCATTTAATTCTTGGAAGTTGGTACAACACTTTTTAGATCAGATCATCCCACTTTCCTTCTTCTTAAGCTTGTTTGACCTGTGTTTGGACCCTTAATTACCTTGTTTGCAAACTGCATTGGTGAAATTGCAGTTTTACCCCTTATGATTTATTTTATTCTTAAACTCAGAATTCTCTGAGTTAAGCTTTTCTTTGGGTCATGTAGGAGCTTTTTCTCACATATCTATGTTAGATTGTTCTAGTTAGGGTTTATGATGAGGTTCTCATCACTGAGTTCCAGTTAGTTTAAACTTCTCCTTCACCTGTTGCCTTCCTAAGTGCTAGGGTTCTAAGGATCTATTAATCTGTTCATCCCTAACACTCACAAGAACACATTAAAAAGACAAGAAAAATGCAATGCATGCCTAACCTAATTTATGACTAAATGTAACCCAGAAAACCCATTTGCGAAGCAAAACCCTAAGAGCTAGGATTGTTTTAATGCAAAAGAATGATGATAAACGGGTGTTTATCACACCCCCCATGCTTATCTTTTTGCTAGTCTCTTAGAAAACTAAAATTGTTATAAAACAGAATTTTTGGGAAATCTAATTTTTTCGACTTTTGAGGGGGAAAAGATTAAGGGACCTTGGTTGATCTAAACATAGGAGGCATGGGATTTGTTAAAGATAGACATCGGGACTTATTTTCGGATCCAAAAGTTAGACAAAAATGAGATCAATATATCCTTAAAAAAATTCATAGATTAACCCATTGCTAATTCAGATGACTTGAAATTTTTGTTTTTAGGATTTTTCTGGCTCTTGAATCTGTTTTGCAACTTGCCATAACCTTTAAACCTTGTATCTGTGCTTGTGAAATGCCAACATTTATAAGGGCGTGATTTTGGTTTAAAACTTTTTTTTTTGTCCCCCATGCTTATTTTTAGCTTAGTCTTACAACAGATATGTCGGGATCATCATTCCCATTACCAATCCTCAAGGGGGTTCTGGTGCCAGTACTTCGAGATAGCACTATCCATGACACCACCCAGGAGCTCACAACCCCAAAATACAATGCAGTGTAAAGGGGCGCTCCAAGCAAACTCAAGCTCTTGCTCCGACACTATAGGTAGAACACCGTCCAAGACACTTGAGTTGCTAAAATGTGCTTTAATGCTCCATCTAAAGATATGAAATATAGATATGGAGTAGCGTCGAGGCGGTAACATGTTGACATCGCATCCTCAAAGGAGGCATTTTCCTCCTTCTCGATGATGGGAACTCAAACCAATGATCTACTTCAGACTTTTAATAAGGCCAAACAAGGGGTTTTTCTGATTTTTAGTAGTTTTTATTTGTTGGCTTGTGTGTGAAATTTGACATAGGAAGCTTCGCAAGAAATGCAAGTTTTTGAATCAGAAACTAAGCTAGATACTTTCCATATTACAAAAGAGGATCAAGTCACCTGAACTATCATGAGTTCAGGTGGAATTTTACAGAAGGATATCTGATCTAGTCTAAAAATAGACCCTGAAATTCTAATGATCAGATCCGTATCCTCATCCCTAGTTTGTTAAAGATTAAATCCCATTGTACCAAAAGTGAGTTTTTCAACCTTAGTCCCGATTTGAAATTTTTCCTCAAAAAGTTTTCAACATTTTTATTTTATTTTATCTTTTTTGGGTATGCATACAAGAAAATAAAAATGACTAAAGAAAAATGCATGTTTTTAGGTTTTGAAAATCCTAAATCGATCGTCAAAATTTTAAAAATATCCCCCCATGCTTATGATATGCAATGTCCTCATGCATTAGGAGGGAAAAGCGATCACCTTAGTGAAGGGCGGTCAGGTTTAGGATGGTCAAACCCAGAAAAAGAAAGGAAAAAGGAAAGCAGGAAAAATGATGAGTTACCTCCCATCCAGTGCTATCTTTTACGCCATTCAGCCGGGCATAGTTTGCATTAGTGATCAATGGTGGTTGGTTCAGTGAAATCGAAGGATTCAGACAGAAGATTCAGGGTATGATCAAAATAGGGCTTTAAACATTAGCCATTGACTTGAAGTGTTGTATTAGTTTTAGGATCGAAAAGATCAATAGCACCGTACGGATAAGTTTTGAGGATAATAAAGGGGCCGATCCATTTGGATTTTAATTTGCCAGGAAAATGATGTAATCTAGCATAAAAAACCAAACGTATTGATTAACGTCAAAGTGTTTCCGAACAATGTATTTATCTTGAAATTTCTTTGTTCGATCTTTATAAATCCTTGCATTTTCATAGGAAAAATTGCATAATTCTTCCAATTCAGTTAATTGTAATTTTCTATGGATACCAGTGTCAGATAAATCCATGTTTAATTGTTTTATTGCCCAAAAAGCCCTATGTTCTAGTTCTACCGGGAGATGGCATGCCTTCCCAAAAATCAAACAGAGGGGAGACATGTCGAGCGGGGTTTTGAAAGCGGTACGGTAGGCCCATAAAGTGTCGTCCAATTTGGTGGACCAGTCTTTATGGTCGGGCCTAACCATCTTTTGTAAAATATTTTTGTTTTCCCGGTTAGAAACTTCTACCTGGCCATTTGTTTGGAGGTGATAAGGTGTGAAAATTTTGTGATTAACCCCATATTTAGAAAGGTGACATAATTGTGAATGAGTGAAATGTGAGCCTCTGTCACTGATAATGGCTTTTGGAATGCCAAATCTTGAGAAAATATTCTTAAGAAATTCAACAACCACATGGTGATCATTAGTGTGGGTGGGTATTACTTCAATCCACTTAGAAACATAGTCGACTACGACTTGTATATAAGAATGCCCACTAGAGTTGATGAATGGTCCCATGAAATCGATGCCCCAAACATCAAAAATTTCAACCTCTAAAATAGGAGTAAGGGGCATCATATCCTTCCGAGTCATGTTGCTGATGCTTTGGCGGCACACAAGACCGAACAAAATTATGAGCATCTTTGTGCAAGCTAGGCCAAAAGAATCCCGCATTAAGGATTTTAGCTGTAGTTTCCTTGCCCAGAAAATGTACACCATAGGCCATTGAATGACAATGTGTCAGAATATCATGGATTTCAGAATCAGGGACACATTGTCAAATGACCTGATAGGCACAAATGCAGAAAAGGTTGGCCTCCTCCCAAAAATAGTATTTAATGTCAGTAAAGAACTTATCCCATTTTGTTTTTGGCCAATCAACGGGGATTCGTTCTGTTGCTAAATAGTTTGCGATGGGCACAAACTAAAGGAGGGTAGTGGTAGCTAAAATGCTTTCATCGGGGAATTGATCAGGTGGGGTCATTATGTCATTCGTCATAAGACGAGAGAGATGGTTGGCCACTACATTTTGAGATCCTGTCTTATCCTTGATTTCCAGGTCAAATTCCTAGAGCAGCAGGATCCAACAGATAAGGCAAGGTTTTGCATCTTTTTTGTCAGCAAATATTTAAGTGCTGAGTAGTCGGTATATACAATGACATGTGACCCCAAAAGATAAGATCTAAATTTTTCTAAGGCAAAATACAATGGCAAGAAGTTCCTTTTCAGTAACCGTGTAATTTTGTTGTGTAGGATATCAAAATATACATAATATGTATGGCTATCTACGTGCACACAAATACTTAAGCACAATGTTAGTAATACAAAAAGATTGGCACAAAATACAATCACAGAAATTGGCACAATATGTATAGTGGTTCCCCTCCCTTGGGTACTCCACTACCTAAGCCTCCAAGCTTAAGGTTTTTAACCCGATTCTCTCAACCCCGAGAGAATCAATTTACTAACCGAGGTAATTAACGGGTTACCTCAACCCAAGTGCAATAATGGGTTTGTTACAACCCAACAAGCAACAAGATTAAATACAAAAGAAGTACAGGTGTAAGACAAAAAGAATCTTACAACTGGAACCTAAGCCTCTCAACAATAATTAAAAGATGGTACCAATTTGAGAGCCTAGAATGAGCGTGAATCGCTTCGTAGATGCGTGAGAAAAACACGTCGTTGAAGTGTTTGCAAAAGCGTAGAGAGATTGAAAGCAGCAAACTATTCCTTCTCTTGAATATGTGGTGGAAAAATGTAATATAGCTCTAGAATTTTTCTTCTCTATTTCTTATCTTTCTTGTATGGAAACAAAGAGTCCTAGGGTCATTTTATAGAGTTTAGGACCTATGATACTCGTCTACTAGATGTTGGGAATTAATTCCCAATGTTCATATTGTTGGAATTAATTTTCTAGGCATTCAGTATTGAGCCAACAGCTACCTAGTACCAGTACTAAAGTACCTGTGCCGGTACTCGTTGCTTCAAGATTTGGGTTTCAAACTCTTAACAAAAATCTGTAACCCACTTGTACCAATACTGATCATTAGTACCGGTACTCGTTACCTCCAGTACCGGTACTGATCATGAGTACCAGTACTTGCAGGGTACAGGTTTGTTTCTTGACAAAACCAAAACCTATAACTCACATGTACCGATACTAAACTTTAGTACCAGTACTTGTGTGTTAACAAGTACCTTTTTTAAGTGATTTAATTCATTACATACTTTGAAAATGTTCGCAATATAAATCCTAATTTATCTCTAATTGATTTTACGATCTTAGTTATGATTCTTTGTTAAGAGGCATATACAATCTATAAAGATAAAATCTAAACTAAAGAAACTAAAGTCGAAGATGATCTTCTTCTCCTCAACTCTTCCTTATCATCTTGCCTCCTTATCATGATCTTCTCCTTTTCATCAAGCCTCCATCATTTCCTGTTTGCCTTGCTTCCTTACTTAAATCTAAAAAAACACTTAATTGCAAACATTGATCCATAATAATTTTAACACCAAAATAAGATGTGGAATAAGGTTCCAACAATCTCCCCCTTTTTGGTGTTGGCAAAACTATCTTGCAAATAGATAGTTAAAAAATTTAACAATGTTATATGAAGGAAAAATTTTCATTTTAATCCTCCCCCTCAATATAAGTTCCCCCTAAAAATATTACTATTTGCCCTTTATTTTTCTCCCCCTTTTTGTCATTCACAAAAAAAATGAAGAAATATCATACCATAAAGTTTACCAATAGTAGAATGATGAATGTGGGTACTAAGCTCCGTTAGGCCATCGTTCTTGGTCTTCATTCAACCTATAGAAAGGTTGAAATGTTTCGTTGTGTGCCTTGAACACCCACTGATCTCTTTGATCTATTCCTGCAAAACAAATATTTTTTCTAGGTACCCATTTTCTTGTGGGTCCTTAATGGTTAGTACCTTTCAAATCCTTAGGTTTATAGATCACTTTAGTGTTAGATCTATAATTCTTAGGATTCTTAACCTTTTGATAAATCCATGCATGTCTAGCTGCATGTGATTCATTTTGTGTGTTCTTCTTATTGTTGAACTTGGCTTTTAAATTATTACAAAATTCCATATTCAACCTAGTTGTTGTTTCTAAATTATTCAAAGTGTCCTCAAAGTGTTCATAAATATCTTCTAATTCTATTATTTTTGCATGTAATTGATTGTTAGTTTCTTTGGACATATCTAATTCTATTTCTAAATAAGATTTCTCTATTTCTAGAGTTCTATAACTATCATGCAAAATCTTATTTTCCTTTTTAATCATCCTAGCCTTATTATATAAATCTTCATATGCTTGTACTAATTCATTAAAGGTGACTTCATAATCTACCTCATTTTCCGAGTTGTCGTTTTCCATTAAACAAAGATGTGCAACTTCTGCTTCCTCAACCTTACTCGTACCTTCATAGGTGATTTGCAAAGTGTTCCAAATCTCGTAGGAAGACTCACATGTAGAGATCCGGTTGAACTCTTCTCTTGATAATGCACAATAGAGTGCATTCATTACCTTCGCATTGCCAACAATTTTTTTCTTTTACTCAGCTATCCATCAAACTCCTTCCAGCGATTCCGGATCCATGTACCTCTCTTGAATGAGAGTTCACGAATCTTCATCCATGGCTTTGAGGAAGATTTGCATCCTTCTCTTCCAGTATCCATAGTCTATCCCATCAAAATAGGGAGGATAGATCGAAGATTGTCCTTCCATGCGCCTTGAGGTTGATGCCATCATGAGTTGATTTGTTACGTCTTCTCGCAACCCACTCTGATACCACCTGAAGGATCTCAAAATATACATAATATGTATGGCTATCTACGCGCACATAAATACTTAAGCACAATGTTAGTAATACAAAAAGATTTGCACAAAATACAATCACAGAAATTGGCACAATATGTATAGTGGTTCCCCTCCCTTAGGTACTCCACTACCTAAGCCTCTCAGCTTAGGGTTTTAACCTGATTCTCTCAACCCTGAGAGAATCAACTTACTAACCGAGGTAATTAATGGGTTACCTCAACCCAAGTACAATAACGGATTTGTTACAACCCAACGAGCAACAAGTTCAAATACAAAAGAAGTACAGATGTAAGACAAAAAGAATCTTACAATTAGAACCTAAGCCTTTCAACAATAATTAAAAGATGTTACCAATTTGAGAGCCTAGAATGAGCATGAATCGCTTCGTAGATGCATGAGAAAAACATGTCGTTGAAGTGTTTGCAAAAGCGTAGAGAGATTGAGAGTAGTAAACTATTTCTTCTCTTGAATATGTGGTGGAAAAATGTAATATAGCTCTAGAATTTTTCTTCTCTATTTCTCATTTTTCTTGTATGCAAACAAAGAGTCCTAGGGTCATTTTATAGAGTTTAGGACCTAGGATACTCATCTACTAGACGTTGAGAATTAATTCCCAACGTTCATATTGTTGGAATTAATTTTCTAGCCGTTCAGTTTTGAGCCATCAGCTACCTGATACCGGTACTAAAGTACCTATACCAGTACTCGTTGCTTCCAAATTTGGGTTTCAAACTCTTAACACAAATCTGTAACCCACTTGTACCAATACTGATCATTAGTATCGGTACTCGTTACCACCAGCACTGGTACTGATCATGAGTACCGGTACTTGCAGGGTACAGGTTTGTTTCTTGACAAAACCCAAACCTGTAACTCACATGTACCGGTACTTGTGGGTTAACAAGTACCTTTTCTAAGTGATTTAATTCATTACGTACTTTGAAAATGTTCGCAATATAAATCCTAATTTATCTCTAATTGATTTTACGATCTAAGTTATGATTCTTTGTTAAGAGGCATATACAATCTATAAAAATAAAATCTAAACTAAAGAAACTAAAGTCGAGATGATCTTCTTCTCCTCAACTCTTCCTTGTCATCTGGCCTCCTTATCATGACTTCTCCTTTTCATCAAGCCTCCATCATTTCCTGTTTGCCTTGCTTCTTTACCTAAATTTGAAAAAATACTTAATTGCAAACATTAATCCATAATAATTTTGTTAACACCAAAATAAGATGTGGAACAAGGTTCCAACACGTTGTGTATCATCAACAGTTTTGCTAGCATAATAGATCATAACAGGCTTCTTGCCAATTCTTTACCCTAGAACAGCCCCCACAGCGAAATCTGAGGCATTTGTCATTAATTCAAAAGGACTATTCCAATCAGATCCCTGCAAAATTGGCGCCTCAGTAACCACCTTCTTCAACCTCAAAAAACACTCCAAGCATTTATCATTAAAATCGAATGGCTGGTCTTTAGTAAGCAGCTGACTTAAGGGCTTAGAGATTTGGGAAAAATTTTGTATGAATCTATGATAGAAACCAACATGACCCAAAAAGGATCTGATCTGTTTGATAGTAGTGGGCAGTGAGAGCTTAGATATAGCATCTATTTTGGCTTTATCTACCACAATTTCTTGTTTTGAAATAACATGGCCCAAGACAATACCTTCCTGGACTATGAAATGACATTTTTCCCCACTGAGGACCAGATTGACTTCTATGCATTTTTGGAGCGTTCTTTCAAGGTTCTTGAGACAATGGTCAAAAGAATCTCCAAAAACAGAGAAGTCATCCATAAAGACTTCTAAGCATTCACCTACCAGGCCTGAAAATATTGCAAGCATATACCTTTAAAAAGTCACAGGTGCATTGCAAAGACCGAAGGGCATTCTTTGGAAAGTAAAGGTTCCGAAGGGGCATGTGAAAGTTGTTTTGTCTTGGTCCTTAGGACGAACCGGTACCTGATTATAGCCGAAATAACCATCCAGAAAATAGTAAAAATCCCGTCCAGCTAATCGCTCCAAGATTTGATCAATAAAGGGGAGCGGAAAATGGTCCTTCTTAGTGGCGGTGTTTAATTTTCTGTAATCAATACACACGCACCAAGAAGAGGTAGTTCAAGTGGCTATATTCTCCCCATTGTCATTGGTTACAACTGTTAGTCCATCCTTTTTGGGCACAACTTGTGTTGGACTAACCCAGGAGCTGTCAAAAATGGGGTAGATGATATTGGCATCAAGCCACTTAATAATCTCCTTTTTTACCACCTCCTGCATATTAGGGTTCAAGCACCATTGTGGTTGGCGGGAGGGGCGAGAATCGTCCTCTAAATATATACGATGTGTACAATATGACAGATGAATACCCTTAGGATCAGAAAGGGTCCAGCCAATAGCTTTTCTATATTTACTCAAAACCTGGAGAAGTTTGTTTTCTTGTGCCTCAGTTAGTCCAAAATTTATAATCAGGGGCAGGGTCTGATTTGGACCCAGGAAAACATATTTAAGGGAGTCGGGTAAGGGTTTTAATTCCAATTGTGGGCCCGGCTCTGAAAGAATTTCTGCTTTTTGTGTTAGTAGTGAAGTGAGCGTGAACGGGTCAGCTGGAGTGTTAGCTGCATGTGTGGTTAGGGTGGAAGCGTGAGAGGAAGTCGATTGTTCAAGAACCGTGTTAATGGCAAGACAGGAACCTAAATGTGAAATCTGCAAAGTTTCCTCCCTGATATTTTCCATTCCTGAATCTGAGTCATCAAAGAAATTAGGTTCTTGGAACCGCCTAGAAGCTTGGAAAATATCTAGGGTGACAGATTCACCACCACACATGATCTTCATTTTACCATAATCACAATCAATATTTGCACGAGCGATGGCTAAAAATGGTCTTCCAAGAATTATAGGGGCAAACTTCAATGCTTCCGGTACCTCTATATCCAAAACTAAAAAGTCTACTGCAAATAGACAATTTTTGACCCGGACAAGGACATCCTCAACAATTCCCCTTGGTTTAATTGTAGATCGGTCAACTAATTGAAGGGTAATCTCAACAGACTTTAATTCACTGATCTTAAATTCCTTAAAAATAATTGTGGGGATAAGATTAATTGAGGCACCGAGATCCAACAAGGCGCAATCAAAAGAAGTATCATTAATGATAACTTGAATCAAGGGGGTGCCTAGATCTTTTCTCTTAAGAGGAAGTCGACTCTACACAACTGAGCTGACTATCTCAGGAAGGATCTCCTTTCCTAAATTTCTAGGCTGCCTCTTTGGGGTACACAAATCTTTTAGAAATTTTGCATAGGCAGGGATATATTTTAACAGGGATGTATTTTATAGCGCGAAATACATCTCGAACCAATAAATTAACAAAACTTGGTGAGTCCCGGTCAATAAAAGGGAGGCAGAAAGTACTTTTGATTTCATACGTTGTTCTAAATATAAATACTAAATAGTATAGACACAGTATATATACCAATCAAAGAGTTTGAACATGAATTGCATACATATAACTAGACAAATTCTGACATAAACGTAAACTACTTATGTAACAAAACGAGGGCACCACGGGTGGTTCGTGGTGGCCTTCTGGAGAGGTTGGGAAGACTAGCAACGATCCGTCGAGGTGGCCCAACGGATGCTTCAGATAGAGGTACAGAGACAGATGCAGAGAAGACAGGAAGATGAAGAAGAGAGAGAGAAGGTGTAGAAGGAGGAAGAAGAAAGTAAGAGAATGCCTTTCAAAGGGGGCCATTATGCCACTTTTTATAACTTTAGTGAAGGGCATTTAGGGTATTTGGGCCCTTAAATCCTAGCAAAGGCTTCAGATTAATCAGATCTGTTGATCGAGAGATCGATGACCCTTATTAAGCCCTCCAAATACTTCCTTCATCCTCGGTTTGTTCTGATGCTACCACGTGGCAGCCTGTGCACCCTTGGATTCGAATCTGACAGCTCCCGCTCGCTGGCACGCCTGCTGCATCAAATGGTTCAAATTCAAGCTCGCGCTGCCCTTTGATCAGCGCCTTAACTCCAAAAGCCTCTCAGTCGTCCGATCTCTCGATCGGATGGCTTAAAGAGCATGCTCAACGCTCGCGGAGTCCTAAGGTGCACGTTATCGCGTGCGTCTACATCCAACGCTTCCGCTCCTGCCATGCATTCGCTACTAACCCACCTGATGAAGATCCGATGGTCAATTGCACCCGTGCTCGACGCTTCCCCTGATTTCACACCAGGCGCGCCTCAACCCTACATCATGCTTCGTTTGTTAAGCATACTCTCTACTGCACTACGCATGTGAATTGTCGTGCTTTCCAATTCCTGTGCGGCCACCCTCGGCCATTGGATGGGAATCCAACAGTCGAGATCTCGCCCGTGCGTGATGAAGCGACTGGAAGCGGGCGACATGGCTGCATCGCGGCCATTGGATGATGATTCAATGGCCCACAGTTGTCCTTTCCATATTGGGGCACGGTAAGGGCAGCTGCGATGGTGCCACATGGTGCCATCGTGGCCGTCCATCTTCTTCTCCTTGTATCTGATGATGTAGGCCTCCGATTGAGTTGATTTCTACATCGTTGGACTGCAAACATCGATCCGAATCCATTCATGCGGTTGGATTTGTCATCTGAGGTCCAGATTTTCTTCAATTTTCCACTTGTCTTTTGCTTCTTCTATGGACTCCCTAGGGTGCTACGGGAGTCTCATTGATGCACTCTTGAAAGTGTTGGACTCCCATCATTGTTCCAAACAAATTCATAAGGTTGGATCGGTCATTTGCAGCCCTGGATTACCTACAATTATTAATGCCTCTCAAATAGCACATTATTATGTATAAAACCAATAAATCATCTAAGATGCAAAGTACGATATGTATGCATGCAGAATGCCCATGTTAAGCTAGGTTCTACCTTAATTCAGGCGAATTAGGGCCTATGATTGTTGCGCAATCATACCCCTATACCTAAATCTTGCTAGTACCTAACAAGTGTAAGACTAAATGCATTTTATCAAGAGTTTAACTAAAGGTTTATTTCTTTTTGTTTCATCCAAAAATTCAGAATCCAGATAACCATAAATGTATAATGTTGTAGCTTCTACAACGAATCCAAGCGAAAAGTCAATACATATTTAAAGCTTGTACTTGACCCCTAGTAAAATTCTATTAGGATAATCAAACCTCTTCTCTTGGGGATATAAACTATTCTCTGATTT
Organism: Thalassia testudinum; assembly: GCA_037157565.1. Classification (NCBI taxonomy): domain Eukaryota; kingdom Viridiplantae; phylum Streptophyta; class Magnoliopsida; order Alismatales; family Hydrocharitaceae; genus Thalassia; species Thalassia testudinum. The sequence goes on from JAZHRO010000031.1 coordinate 179,037,690, forward strand.
TAGCCCCGACTTTTGGCTTAGCTAGAAGATGTCTGAGTTAACTAGATTTGTATTTGGTAGCTCACTCTCTTTTGGTGCTTCATAGAGACTAGTATTTCAGAATCTATATTATTAGATTCTTGAATAACTTAACTTAGAGAAGGGCTGGAAAACTGTGCTCTCTTTAATCTTTTGTACTTTTTATTTTCTCTCTTTCTTTCTCTCTCTTTTTCTTTTCTTTTTCTGCCTAAGCTCACATCTTACCAGATTTGCAATTATATTTGGTGGTCTTATATAGCATCACACTTTAATTAGGTTCTAATAATCCTACGACTAAGTCAGATTCCTCAACCCGTATTCAAGCGGTTAGAAATATAGACAAATAGGTTAAGGTTGTATTTGGTGGTTTGTGGGGATGATAGGTGTTTTTTCCTCAAAACACTTTGATTTACATAACTCAAACTTCTTAACATAGCACCTTTTTTTTTCAAGCAAATATCTCTTTTGTATGCTTTTTCTTCCCTTTTTTTTATATACACACTGGCACAATGCCGTTACCAACATGACATAAGGCAACAATTCAACACGACATACATACTTTTATTTATGAGGCATTATTTGGGATTTTTGGGGATGACCAAGAGGATCTTGAGTGGCTTATTTGGTGGAAGTGCCTACTCTCCGCACCCGGTAGGGAATGGATAGGTGTTTGCACCTCAAAACACACCTATAAGAACGCCTTCTTGTGCTATTTTCTAGCATTAACTATGTATATTATAATCCTGTAGTTGCATTTGTAAAAACGCTTGCATGCATGCATTTAATTGAGAGGAGAAGAGAATGGAATAAATGGCTTGCATTTTTACATTTTTCTTCAAGTGTCTCTTTGCAAAAGTCCCCTCTCCATATTTTATTTTCATCTTTCTTTCTTCTTCCAACGGTTTTTCTTCTTCCCGCGGCTGAATTTCGTCCACGCCATGCGCCTCTCCCTGCAGCTGCCACTCTCCGCGCCTCTCCCTGCAGCTGCCACTCTCCGCGCCTCTCCCTACTGCTGCCATGCCTCCCCGCCATGCTCTCCTCCTCTATAAAGCCGCAGCTCTTCCTCGCGATGGAGGGGGAGGGACGTTGCTGCAATACGCAGCTGCGGCAGCAACTCAAACCCGCAACCACCTTCGCACCCGCTCTCCCCTCCCATACGCTGGCCCTCCGTCGAGGAGGCACCCGACGAGCAGGAGAACCCACTGTGGTGCTCACCACCACAGTGGGAACACCACCGCCCAGCTCTTCAACGAGCAGGTGGGCGTGGTGTGTTCTTTTCTCTTCGTTTGCATCTCCACGCCATTGCTGCCGCTTCAAGGTCCGAAGCTTGAAGCAGCAGCAGCAGCAGCTAAACCGCGGCAACAGCAGCAGCAGCAGCACCCCCCGCCTCCTCCGCGACCTTCCCCGCAGGCGCGCAACCCTCCGCGCGCGCCTGCAGGCCCGTTCCCCGCCTCCGTCTCCGTTCTGTCCACGCCGCAGTTGCAGCCGCAGCAGGCCGCTGCGCGCACTGCAGCGGCCGGCTACGGCCTCGCGCCGACCCCCGCGACCCTCCGCGACCCTACGCGACCACTGCAGAACCTCCCCTCGCACCTCCGCGACCTTCCCCACAGGCGCTCAGCTCTCCGCGCGCGCCTGCAGGGCACTTCTCCGCTCAGTCCTCTGCTCTGTCGCCTCTGCCATTCCACCCGCGACCTGCCGCTGCCGGCCAGGCCTTCTCGCCGCCCCCTGCCAACCTCTGCAACCCTCTGCGACCGACTGCAGACTCCCCGCCGCCTTCTCCGAGCGCGCCATCGCCCGCTCTCCGTCCTCGCACCCGGTCTGCAGGAGACGTCTCACGTCCACTGCGCGAAGGCGCGGTGCACCGCGACGATCAGACGTCCGCCTCCGCCTTCAGACGACGCGGCGTCAGACGTCCGCCGCCACGAGCAGACGCCTTAACTCGCTGCCATCGTCCGCGCTCGCGATCTCTCCCGCCCGCTCTTTCTCTCTCTAGCGCTCTCTCTCTCTCTGCCGATCTCTCCGCCCGCTCCCGCTCTCTCTCCGTTCTCTCTCTCTCTCTCTCTCTCTCTCTCTCTTTCACTCACTCACAGACACACACTACACCAACACACACACATCTTCACCGACACACACACACACCCACACACACACTTACACTATACGTATGGTTATATATAGTAACATATATATACATACATATATCTATTATATATATATACTTATATACATAGTATATCTATATAGTTATGTATACATACATATATATATAATATATCTCTATATATATATATATACACGTATATATATATCTATATACTTATACATATACTTATATATATATACATATATACTTATATACATATATATATATACATATCTATATAGTTATATATATACACACATATATATATATATATCTAGATACATATATACTTATATACATATATATATATATATATATATATACATATATATAGTAATATATATATATACTTATATACATATATATCTATATATATATATCTATACATATATAACTATACATTTATATATATATATAGATATATTTACTTATATACATACATATGTACATATACTTTCATGTTATTTATTATACGCTGTATCGCGGGGATATCTGCACCAGTTGCTGATATTCCCTGATACACGCGTACAAAAAAAGCGTGGTCCCATACATCATCCATCCTCCATCCACACTCCACGCGGCACATAGTCGTGTTGGTTGCGTCTCTCTAGACGTCAACTGACTCGACATAGTGCTACACTCCATCGTCACCTCCACCCCCACCCCTTTATATATATACTACATATAAATATATATCTATAGCTACTATATTTACTTTCTATCTGTTAGCTTCCTTCTTAGTAAAAAGATAAAAAAAAAGGTATAAAAGTGAAAAGATAATCTTTGATTTGCAGGTACCCCGTCTTGCAAGTAGCAAGACGTGTTTTGAAACTCTGTTTTGGCTAAAAGCCAAGGACACAATTTTGAGGGTGTGCCTCAAGAACAAGGATTACCAGAAAAAAAACCTAAATAAGAAAAATACCAAAAATAGAATAAACGAACGGAAGAGACGCGTTTTAAGGAAAACGTAGAAACTCGACTTGAACCCCACTTCCCTGAGTTCGACCCTGGGCCTAAAAGTGACAAGATAAAATCAATTAGGCCAGGTTAAAAATTTTGTAAAGAGATGGTTAGGTCTGAATTAGGTTAACCACTATACACATTTCAACGATAAAAATATCATATTAACAACCTATTTGGGCCGACCCAACATAACTTTTCTGGCGCCGCTGCCGGGGAGGTGCGCTTTCGAGTAAGTTTCTATCCAATCCCTTTAAATTTGTCTCTTCTCTCTTCACGGGTATTGTTGTTTTTGGTGTGCAGGTGAACCTGGTGGAAGGAGAAGAAGGCTGACGAAGTCGAGGACGTGAGCAGATCCAAGGCGGGAATGAGAGCGTGAAGACGCCGACATCGCATTGGAGCTTCGCACACGTTGCCGAACAAGTAGGTTTTCTTTTCTCATCAAATTAGGGTTAACTTGCCACCACAATAAAAAAAAAAATTTTAAAACTAAAAACTAGAAAAACTTTTTGGGATTTCTTGAGGGCAAGTGGATTAAAATTCACTTGATTGATTGGTTGTCTTCACTCCCACTGCCCCGGGATTTCCTGCCTTACTTCGCATAGCGAAAATCCTAGAATCTTGATTCTTAGATTTTTCGCCGTGGGAAGTATTCTTTGAGGCAAAGAAAAAGATTGCTTGTATCCCTCTTTTGCCTCACTTATCTTTAATTCAGGATCACATTTTTGGTGGGGAGATTTGGAATTGAGTTGATTCCAACCCCACCACGACTTTTCAAACTTGCCTGTGATTCGATCCTGAATACTTCAACCCCAACAATTTTACTTTCTTTATCTGTTGGTTGAAGCCTTGTGTGTGGATATCTTTCTGGTGATTGGGAGCACTTGAATTGAAGTGTTTTGGCTCCCTTTCACATTGGTATAAAATTGATTCGCGCATCCACACATAGAAATCTCCATTTAGGGTAGCCCATTGCATTTTAGCATGCATTAACTAACTGATAATTGAAGAAGGGTTTCTTGGGCTTTAGAAAGAAAACCTGTATTCTTGCAAAACCTGGAGATTGGTTGAATTGGTAATTCAGCAAAATCCTAAAATTCATACTACCTAAGGTTGAACTCTAAAAACCATTCACCAATTAAAACTTCAATTCGGGGAGATTTCCCCGTTGCATGCTTGTTCTTACACACTCTTAAAATCAATCACTTGGGCATTACCCTTAAACAACGCCCTTCACATTCCAAAAGCACTTGACCCTAAGCCTCTAATTAAAACTGGCAGTAACTTGACCCTTACTAAGGATTGGAGGTCTAACTACCTGTGTGTAGCGACTACGTGCTGGTGAGAGTTCCCGCGTGCTATCGGGTGTCTAAGACTGGGGCAAACGGCCTTTCAATCTGGCCCGGTGGTTCCGCGGTGCTCGCATTCGGTTCCGTAGTTCGTGATAGTAGGTAACTTAGATCTTTAGGTCTAAGGGCACACTGTAGAGGTTAGGAACTTGACTGTATTGATTTGTAACCAAGTGTACCTTTGCGGCGTCATTTCTCTCATCCCTTTTCCCTTCTCATCTCCCCAATTCTTCCTGCGGTAGTGCATGTTTGGGAGGAGGTCACAAAACCCTGAATTGCTTGTATTGACTGATAAATCTAGAAAAAGAGCCGAATCATCCTCCTCCTCCACAAACATGGCACACACCCCTGCCTCACCACTTCATCACAATTTCAATTCTTTCAACACCAGGCTGATCCCGAGAAACCCTGCAAGACCTTCCTTATCGAGTGTCGCGCCAAGCGACTCGGTAAGTCATGTGGAACTGGCTTCTGTGAGCCAGTATTTCAACACGGAGGACCAAGCCTCCGTGTACTCGGACACATATGCGGACACGTCTTCTGGCATAGAAGATGCCTGCACCCTGGGGAATAACCCATTTTCTGCCACGTATAACCCAGGGTGGCACAATCATCCCAATTTGGCATGGTCCAACAACCCGCAGCGTCGAAACCCCGCTGGTGGACCAATGCGATCGTCCGCACCCGTCATCCCAAGGGCCCAGTCTAATCCTATGGCAAATCTGCCATCAGGCCCTTGTGTACAGAAAACCTCTTGATAAATTGATGCGAATGATGACGGAAATGTCAAAGCGCCATAAAGAAAACATGACCTCTCTTCAGCATTTGGCGCAGCAGAATGCTGAGATCAATCAACTAAGCATGGCGACCAACCTGTTCCAAACCCGCAAAACTTTGTACCCTGTGGTCCGCAACCACAGGTACAACCTTCTCAGGAACAGGTTCATCAAATTCTGCAAGCTCCGAGTATTCCTTCGGGATTTCAGGTTAATCCCGCTGCAGCACCACACTCTTATGCTGATAGTGATCACATCAAGGATGACACGTCTGACGAGGACGTGACTGTCAGTACGTGTATCGAACTAATTGGAGCCGATTCTGACTGTTGCGAATTACCTGACGACTGCCTGACCAACACAAACTGTGACGTTCCCCAATCCCTCCCGATTCCTGTACCTTCTCCTGACCAGACTTCTGACGAGGTTTTCTCCGCTTCCCATACCTCGTGGTCTGAGTCATTGCCGGGCTGCTCACCGCCGGTCCATACTATGGAAGACCAGATTGCCCTTTCTTTCCCGCTAAATCAGGCGGATTTGCAAATCCACACTGGGACCTTGAGCCCACAGCTTACTCACCGGGGCTATTCCCTTTTGGATCCATCTATCCAAAAAGCCCCCCTTCTTGGCAAATCTAAGGGCCAACTTCCTCTTCCTGATCTGTTTTCTGATCCGCCTGGGACACTCTCGTCCCAGAAAACGCCAAATCTCTCACCATCCACCATCACTTTTCACGCCTCTATCGCGATTACTTCGCTTTTCTCTTCACCACCCACCATCCTTGTTTTTCGGTGAGCCACAAAAAAAAAAAAAAAAGAAAAAAAAATATAAATATAAATATATATATATATAGTAATAATGGTGTTTAGTAATGATCTAAAAGCTGAAACAAAAAAATACAATAAGTGTTTATGGATATTCAACCTCTGTTTTGAAGAATTTCCAGGCCACAGAAGCTTGATTCGCTCAGGCTCGGCTTAATTCACTTAAAGCATTGACGAAATAGATAAAAATCTCTCCTAACTAAGAACGTTTCTTGTACCTGAGACACAGTACAGGATTCGTTGGTTTGCTTTTTCTTGAGAGCTTGTAAACTTGGTTCACACTACACATATCAAGAAAGATCAGGTGAACATAAGATCCAACCCTAGTGTTCATTAGGAAAGGTGGAGTCCTTACCTGTGCGTGCAGGTAGACTTTTTATCCCAAGCTTTAGTCTTGTGTTTAGGAGTGGCTCTTTCCACCAAAAAGAAAAAAAAAAAAAGATGTTGCAAAAGAGTCAGTATATCTCATAAATGTCTGTATAATTTGTTTTTCGAAAATGGGAGTTGAGTTTTCCGTAATCATCTTAAGGGTCAATCCGAAAACACGAGCTGAAATTGGGACCAACCTGTACTTAAAAATTCGTTAAACCCTGGGAGTGAGTCTTAAGGTTCATCTGGTCAGTCTTGATCCTTCACTATGCACAAACCATAACCTCTTGAGCTCTCGAGTATGGCAAAAACCTCCTGGGTCCTGGAAATCATACTTAAGGTTTAAATATCAAGAGTCCTGGTTAATTGAGAGATGATCTATGTCATGTAGGACTTAAAGTACTGGTAGTCTTCTTTACAATTGGTTCTCACAATATTCGATAATAAACACACCTATATCACCTCAGAAGAAAATCTTCAGCTTAAGATCATTTCTAAATACGGTTTTGCTAAGGACTAGCAAAAGATAGGCATGGGGGTATATGTTTGCACCTCAAAACACGCCTATAAGAACGCCTTCTTGTGCTATTTTCTAGCATTAACTATGTATATTATAATCCTGTAGTTGCATTTGTAAAAACGCTTGCATGCATGCATTTAATTGAGAGGAGAAGAGAATGGAATAAATGGCTTGCATTTTTACATTTTTCTTCAAGTGTCTCTTTGCAAAAGTCCCCTCTCCATATTTTATTTTCATATTTCTTTCTTCTTCCAACGGTTTTTCTTCTTCCCGCGGCTGAATTTCGTCCACGCCATGCGCCTCTCCCTGCAGCTGCCACTCTCCGCGCCTCTCCCTGCAGCTGCCACTCTCCGCGCCTCTCCCTGCTGCTGCCATGCCTCCCCGCCATGCTCTCCTCCTCTATAAAGCCGCAGCTCTTCCTCGCGACGGAGGGGGAGGGACGTTGCTGCAATACGCAGCTGCGGCAGCAACTCAAACCCGCAACCACCTTCGCACCCGCTCTCCCCTCCCATATGCCGGCCCTCCGTCGAGGAGGCACCCGACGAGCAGGAGAAACCACTGTGGTGCTCACCACCACAGTGGGAACACCACCGCCCAGCTCTTCAACGAGCAGGTGGGCGTGGTGTGTTCTTTTCTCTTCGTTTGCATCTCCACGCCATTGCTGCCGCTTCAAGGTCCGAAGCTTGAAGCAGCAGCAGCAGCAGCTAAACCGCGGCAACAGCAGCAGCAGCAGCACCCCCCGCCTCCTCCGCGACCTTCCCCGCAGGCGCGCAACCCTCCGCGCGCGCCTGCAGGCCCGTTCCCCGCCTCCGTCTCCGTTCTGTCCACGCCGCAGTTGCAGCCGCAGCAGGCCGCTGCGCGCACTGCAGCGGCCGGCTACGGCCTCGCGCCGACCCCCGCGACCCTCCGCGACCCTACGCGACCACTGCAGAACCTCCCCTCGCACCTCCGCGACCTTCCCCGCAGGCGCTCAGCTCTCCGCGCGCGCCTGCAGGGCACTTCTCCGCTCAGTCCTCTACTCTGTCGCCTCTTCCATTCCACCCGCGACCGGCCGCTGCGTGCACTGCAGCGGCCGGCCAGGCCTTCTCGTCGCCCCCTGCCAACCTCTGCAACCCTCTGCGACCGACTGTAGACTCCCCGCCGCCTTCTCCGAGCGCGCCATCGCCCGCTCTCCGTCCTCGCACCCGGTCTGCAGGAGACGTCTCACGTCCACTGCGCGAAGGTGCGGTGCACCGCGACGATCAGACGTCCGCCTCCACCTTCAGACGACGCGGCGTCAGACGTCCGCCGCCGCGAGCAGATGCCTTAACTTGCTGCCATCGTCCGCGCTCGCGATCTCTCCCGCCCGCTCTTTCTCTCTCTGGCGCTCTCTCTCTCTCTGCCGATCTCTCCGCCCGCTCCCGCTCTCTCTCCGTTCTCTCTCTCTCTCTCTCTCTCTCTCTCTCTCTTTCACTCACTCACAGACACACACTACACCAACACACACACATCTTCACCGACACACACACACACCCACACCCACACTTACACTATACATATGGTTATATATAGTAACATATATATACATACATATATATATATATACATACATATATCTATTATATATATATACTTATATACATAGTATATCTATATAGTTATGTATACATACATATATATATAATATATCTCTATATATATATATATACACGTATATATATATCTATATACTTATACATATACTTATATATATATACATATATATATATACATATCTATATAGTTATATATATACACACATATATATATATATCTAGATACATATATACTTATATACATATATATATATATATATATATATATATACATATATATAGTAATATATATATATACTTATATACATATATATCTATATATATATATATCTATACATATATAACTATACATTTATATATATATATAGATATATTTACTTATATACATACATATGTACATATACTTTCATGTTATTTATTATACGCTGTATCGCGGGGATATCTGCACCAGTTGCTGATATTCCCTGATACACGCGTACAAAAAAAGCGTGGTCCCATACATCATCCATCCTCCATCCACACTCCACGCGGCACATAGTCGTGTTGGTTGCGTCTCTCTAGACGTCAACTGACTCGACATAGTGCTACACTCCATCGTCACCTCCACCCCCACCCCTTTATATATATACTACATATAAATATATATCTATAGCTACTATATTTACTTTCTATCTGTTAGCTTCCTTCTTAGTAAAAAGATAAAAAAAAAGGTATAAAAGTGAAAAGATAATCTTTGATTTGCAGGTACCCCGTCTTGCAAGTAGCAAGACGTGTTTTGAAACTCTGTTTTGGCTAAAAGCCAAGGACACAATTTTGAGGGTGTGCCTCAAGAACAAGGATTACCAGAAAAAAAACCTAAATAAGAAAAATACCAAAAACAGAATAAACGAACGGAAGAGACGCGTTTTAAGGAAAACGTAGAAACTCGACTTGAACCCCACTTCCCTGAGTTCGACCCTGGGCCTAAAAGTGACAAGATAAAATCAATTAGGCCAGGTTAAAAATTTTGTAAAGAGATGGTTAGGTCTGAATTAGGTTAACCACTATACACATTTCAACGATAAAAATATCATATTAACAACCTATTTGGGCCGACCCAACAATAGGATGACGTATTTCTGACCTTGACATCAGTACCCTCCTTCAGCCGAGGATTCCGTAGAGGACGATCATGACCATCCACCTCAATCCTAGTTTTATCAGAACCCACTCTCTATGTTTTTGCCTTATTTGGTGGCTCTCATACAGAATTTCTCAAAAAATTAATATGCAAGAACTAAGAGGGAAAACTATGCCCATCTCTAAGTATTATTCAATTATTAAAGATTAAAGATTCCTTACACTAGCCTTAGAGCACCGGAAGACTACTCTCATCTCACGTATGCTTTGGTGGATCTACTAGAAGATGGTTCACCTGACTCCCTGATTGTTGTCCAAGGGTTCAGGAGAAGAAGTAATGCTTCTTCTCAACAAACTACTGATGTCTATTGATTTTCACAGTGGATCTATTGCAAATTCTACATGCAGATGTGAAGTTATACTGGATCCTAAGCTTAGGAATCTACTAAATAATAAATCTTAATAAAACTTCTTGATAAAACAATCTAATCCCCCACTTGTTGGCAGAAAATTTTCAATTTTTTATGGAGTACCCCCCCATGACTAAGTGTTTGCATGTCCTCATGCATGAATAAAAGAAATTGGAATACGGCAGGGTGTATGTGGATAGAGATCACCTGAAACTGCTTCTGAGTCATCGTTCAGCTCATGCCATCACTACAATGCCATACACAATATGCAAAACAATATGGGAAATAATATGCGAAAATGAAATATGCTATGTATATATGTATACCTGCTGAGTTTAACTCCTCCAGTTGGGCAACTCATCAGTCACACGTCCTCAAGAAGATGTATCATTTTGTCAGTACAAGGAGGTTCCTGGGCAAAGAATGGCCTAAGGCACTGGCCATTAACCATAAAAACATGCCCAGATTTTGGGTCTATAATTTGGACCACCCCGTTAGGATACGGGTGGACCACCAAAATTGGTTCAGTCCACTTGGACTTGAGCTTTCCCGTAAAGAATTTGAGTCAGGAGTCAAACAACCAGACCTACTGGTTAGGTGTGAACTCCTTCCTCCGGATGTGTCGATCATGGAAAGCCTTTGTCTTGTCTTTATATATTTTTGGATTCTCATAAGCTTCCCACCTAATCTCCTCTAACTCACTGAGCTGGAGCTTCCTTTCATAACCTCCGACCTCGAGATTAAAATTACACTTTTGCACTGCCCAAAAGGCACGATGCTCCAGCTCCATAGGAAGGTGACAGGCCTTCCCATACACCATGCGGTATGGTGACATTCCAAGCAGGTCCTTGTACATGGTAAATATGCCCATAGTGCATCAATCAACCGATTGGACCAATCCTTCCTATTAGATCTTACCGCCTTTTGAAGGATTAGCTTGATTTGACAGTTTGATACTTCAGACTGTCCATTGGTCTGTGGGAGATACGGGGTAGCAATGCGATGCTGCATCCTGTATTTCTTTAATAATGACCTGAAATGGGCATGGATGAAGTGACTTCCCCCATCTCTTATCAGGGCGAGGGGAACTCCGAATCTCGCAAAAATGAATTCCCGAACAAAGGATATAATAATCTTATGATCAGTTTGTCTTGCTGGGATAGCTTCTACCCACCTTGAGACATAGTCTACTGCGAGGAGTATGTACTCAATGCCATGCGAATTTGGGAAGGGGCCTATAAAGTTGATGCCCCAAACGTCGAACACTTCTACGACAAGAATGGATTAGAGAGGCATCATGTCTCTCCGGGTCATAGAACCGATCCCCTGGCATCACTTATAGCACTTGGCAAACTCATGTGTATCTCTAAAAATGGTTGGCCAGAAAAATCCTGACTGCAAAATATTTGTAGCGGTCTTTCGGCCCAAGAAATGACCCCCACAAGCATCGCTGTGGTAGAAGGATAACACACTAGAGATTTCTGAATCAGGGACACATCTACGGATGATCTGATCAGCCCCAATGCAAAAGAGTAGTGGGTTGTCCCAAAAATAGAATTTGGCCTTTGAAATAAATTTGAGTCTTTTATCCTTATGTAATCCTGCAGGTAGCCTGATCGCACGTGTTTCGCGTGTTTGAAATCAAGGTTACAAGTAACCCATCGTCGTAGTTGCAAAACTCGTGATCAAATAAAATTTATACTGAAATTCCAAGGGAGTCCTGGGTTGAACACAGGGAGGCGACATTTACTTTAATTGAAAATCGCGCTTCGATTTGTTTCCTTTTAGTGTTTTAGGGTTTTGTGTTTTTTTGTGTTTTTGAAAGAAGACTAGCAGAATAAATCACAAAAGATATGGAACAAATATGACATATATAATGAATGTCTATTACAATAATCCACGAAGGCAAAAAAAGAGATGGAGGTGAGAAGAAATCTTCCGAAGCAGCTGTTCGGTGAGACGACAGCACCTGGCGGAAGCTCGGACGAAGGAGGAGAGGAGCGAGACGAAGAAGGTGAGATGCAGGAGGACGTCCGAAAGAGGAATGCTTCATTGTAGCTCCAAAATGGAGGTGACGAGGCGGGGATGATCTGCTACCGGAATGGAGGTGAGAGGACTACTCCAAGGTGACCTATGAATGGTGATGGGAAGAGGGAGGAATATTTGGTGAGGCAGAGGTTCGCTACACTAATAGGCTCCTTGGGAGCTTGAGAGTAAGCTCTAATGGAGCATTGGTAGGCTTGCTAGAGCTTAGGAATAGGTGGGAGTAGAGTAGGTAGAGATGGCTTGTATGGGAGGGGATGTAGGTCCTTTTATAGTGGAGAAGAGGCAAAAATAGGTATAAAGCCATTAGCGACCTCCAGGCTGTCACTGGAAGTGTTGCTGTAGGTAGCTCATGCTCGCTAGCGCATGCAGCTGGCCTTGCTGGCGTGCAAATAATTAGCGACGGTTGTAACCGTCGCTGAAGATCCACTGCAAATGTCGCTAAAGATAGCCCACGCGCCCACTCTACCGCTACGCTGGCACGCGCGGATGCGCGTGCACGCTCACACACTGACGCTGTGCTGTGCTCATGCGTGGCTCCACGCACGCACCTGTGTGTGTGCATGGGTGGCCTGGGTTGCGCCACGTGGCGCAATCTGGGTTATCCATCTTCTTTTCGTTGTAGGGGCTGCTACAAAGGTCAGATTGAGTCGATTTTCACGCCATTGGGCTGCGATCGTCAACCCGAATCCATCCGCACAATCGGATTTGTCATTTGAAGCTCCAAATTGTCACCTAGTCCCTTGGCCGTTGATCTTCCTCGAACTACATATGGTGCTACGGGACTCCGATCGAGGTGATTTCGGAAGCGTTGGACTCCGATCATCGTCTTGATCAGATCTATATGGTTGGATTGTCAATCCGAGGCTCTGAAATAAATATCAGTCTCTCCTGACCACAAAAAGGACGCAATTAACCTAAATTATATACTACTCTAAATGCAGAATGATGCATGCTATGCAATATTTATAGCATGAAATGCAAATCTAAGCCTAGGAACATGCATGAATAGGCATTTTAACCCAAATAGATGTGTTTACGTCATAGAATGCCTACAACGAGATCGTTTGCTATATCAACGTACTAAGGAAACTCAATAAAGTTGATAGATAGCAAAAACTCATCCGGAAATCGGTCTGATATCGGCGGGGAGTACGGAATATAATCTGGGTCTAGCTGAGACAAGTGATCTGCCACAACATTATGTGCTCCGACTTTGTCATGGATTTCGACATCAAACTCTTGCAAAAGAAGGATCCATCTGATAAGGTGGGGTTTGGCATCCTTCATTGCCAATAAATGCCGAAGGGTGGAATGGTCAGTGTAGATGATAACTTTGGACCCGAGTAAGTATGACCTGAATTTCTCCAACCCGAATACCATAGGTAGCAATTCTTTCTCAGTGACTATATAGTTACGCTGAGCTTCGTTCAGCATTTTGCTAGCGTAGTATATTACGAATGGATGGCTCTCCCGACGCTGGCCAAGAACAGCTCCGACAACGAAGTCGGAGGCATTACACATCATCTCCAAGTCGAGCAACCAGTCAGGGGGTTGGAGAATAGGTGCACTTGAAACAATGCTTCGCAAGGTCTAGGAAGCACTGGGACACGAGGAGTCAAAATCAAAGGGAGGTAGGTTACCAAAAGATTCGTTAATGGATGAGCAATTTTCGAGAAATCTCGAATGTATCTTCGATAAAATCCGACATGCCCTAAGAATGATCTGATTTGCCTAACCGAGCTAGGCGAAGGTAATCACAAAATGATTTCGGACTTAGCTCAGTTGACCTCGAGCCCATTAGAGTAGATCCTATAACCTAGTACGATGCCATCCCTTACCATAACATGTCTTATTTTCCAAGAAAGTACTAGGTTAACTTCTATACATCTCCTCAAGATCTTTGTGAGATTATCAAGACAAGACGAAAAATCATCTCCAAACACGGAGAAGTTGTCCATGAACACTTCTACGCAGTCCCCGATCATGTTTGAAAAGATGGCCATCATGCATCGCTGAAAAGTAGCTTGTGCGTTGCAGAGGCCAAAAGGCATCCACTTAAAAGCAAATGTTCCGAAGGGACACGTAAAAGTCGTCTTGTCTTGATCTTTTGGGTTGATTGCTACTTGATTGTACCCAGAGTATCCATCCAAAAAGCAGAAGAAACTACGCCCGACCAGCCGTTTTAGAATATGATCAATAAAGGGTAAAGGAAATGGTCCTTTTTGGTGGCCGAGTTTAGCTTCCTGTAATCAATGAAGACCCATCAAGAAGTCGTGGAGCAGGTCGGGATGGATTCACCCAATTCATTTTTTATCATGGTAAGTCTCGCCTTTTTGGGCACAATCTGAATGGGACTCACCCACTGGCTATCAGAAATAGGATAGATAATGTCCGCATCCAGCCATTTAATGATCTCCTTCTTAAAAACTTCCAACATATTTGGATTTAGGCGTCTCTAAGGTTGACTTGACGGTCTCACCCCTTCATCAGTGTAGATATGGTGCGTGCAATATGAGGGGCGAATCCAGTGGAGATCAGTAATGCCCCACCCAATAGCAGCCCTATGTGCTTGCAGAATGGAGATCAACTTGTGTTCCTGCTCTTGGGTCAAGTGAGCATTGATAATCACGGGATATGTCTCACTTTCTCCCAGAAGCACGTACTTCAGCGAATCAAGTAGGGGCTATAACTCTAGTAGCGGAGGGTGGAGGTTTATGCAGAGGAGGAAAGGAAGCAACAATGGCAATTTGCTGATCCTGACTAATGAAGAATCCGTCTGCAGTTGTCATGGAATCCTATCTCAAGATATCAGTGCTAGATAGGACAAGATTGTCAGGATCAGGGGTGTTAGGAGCAGATGAACACCCATGACAACTAAATCCACGGGACGAAATGTGTATGTCATTAGTCTCAGTCCCATGTGGATCGCGATCTAAGACCCCTGATAGTGAAGATGAATGTGCCATTGGATCACTGCAGAGGAGCCCAATGTTCCCATAGAAAGCTGAATCTTCGTCTTCACTATCCTCCTCGACTAAATCACAATCAAAGTTCTTTGATGCCTTGAAAATGTCAAGTCTACGCTTTTCATTCCCTAGGGCAATCTCCATGCACCCTAATGCACAGTCGATGTTTGCATGGGCAGTTGCCAAGAACGGGTGACCTAAAATAATTGGTGCATCACAAAGATTAGGAGGAACCTCCATCTCAAGAACAAAAAAGTCCGCTGAAAAGAAGAATCCTTGGACTTTTATGCATTTTCAACCACTCCCCTCAGCATTTTCACCGATCGGTCAGCCAACTATATGGTAACTGAGGTGGGCTTTAACTCCCCGAATTGAAATTGATCAAATGCTGCAGTAGGAGTTAGGTTGATGGACGATCCCAAGTCAAGAAGGGCCCTATCAAAAGGGGAATCATGCAAAAAGCAAGAAATCAGTGGTGTACCTAGGTTTTTTTTGGGTGGTAAGTCAGCTAAATAACCGCGCTGGCTTTCTCAGATAATACCACCTGCCGTCCGATTCTCTGCTGTCACTTTGGAGTACAGTAGTCCTTAAAGAACCAAGCAACAGCAAGGATGTGATCTATTGCTTCGAGGAGAGGGACCTGAATGTGAATTTCCTTGAACATAGATTTCAGGTCCTCAAAATTCCACATGTCCTTTTTCCATGTTGAATCTCGCGTTAGAGCCACGGGAAAAGGAACGGGAATTTTAGGGTCTAGGGGCTTCTTTCCTTTATCTAATGAAGATGGCTTGTGAGAGGAAGAGGGTTGTGAGCCATCTTATGGTAGAGCGCAGGAAAAATCATTACCCTCTTGCCTAGGTAGCGGGTCCTATGTAGTCTTTCCGCTCCTTAAGGTGACAGCTTTTGCATCGGCGTGTTGTCCATGAAGGGGCAAAGGAGCAGGTTGTTCTAGATGCACAGGGTTTAGCAATAGAGGTGGCTGACTGAGCCCATAACCAGGTGGTGCGGGAGGTGCTTGCATAACAGCATGTGCCTGCCCCTATGGTGCTTGGGATCTAAGCAAGGCACCCTAATTCTACACATATCTCGGGTTTGGGATAGGTTGGGAGGGCAAAGCTCCCTGTGATCTATGCTCCTGCATCATCTGGCTTTATGTGTTCTGTATGCTCTATATTTGGTTAGCCATTGCCTTCATTATTTGCAGGTTGTCATGAGTAGACTTTCGAATTGATGGCTGCAATTCCTCCTTCAAGGACTCCAAAGGGTTAGCCCACTGTAGAGGGTAGTTGGCAACTTGGTGCAGCGGCTAATAGATAGAGAATGCCTGTTGCTGCTGAGACAGGAATGGCTGATACCTAGGATACATGTTCTATTCATTCCCGTATTATCTGGTCTGGTAGTGTAGAGCTTAACTCGGTCTCTATGGGTTACCAAACCAGGAGAAATTGGGATGCTGGTGCCAACCAGGGTTATACGTTTCAGAACACGGGTTGTTACCCTCGTAACCCTGAATAGCATTTACATCTTCGTAGGCCGAAGATGTCTCATATGCAAATTCATCAAAAGAATATGCACTTGCATCATCATGTGGTGCGTAACCCTGATTGTACGAAGCCAGATCCACATTGTTCACGGGTTCCTGATATGCGGGATCCCACAAAGATGGAGAGAAAACATCCCGAGTGAATGGATATGTACAAGCAAAGGGGGCTCGAGATGCATGAGAGGAGTAAGATGGAGCAGTGCTGGCAGAAGATCCAGATCTCGCTCGCATTATTTCATCGAGCTTCATATCGAGCAGATCCACCTTGTTCAGCTTTTTGGTGATAATGTCCATGTCGGCTCGGGCAGACTTGGCTTGAGCTTCGTGGACACTAACTTGTTGCTGTCCAGGCTACTGGGACTGGTTCATTGAGGTGGAATTCATCAAGCTCTCTGCTAAGGACTCAAATAGTTCAAATGCGTTGTTCTCGTCCTTTGCGAGGAAATTCCCACCGCTAGATGCATCGGCCAGGTACCGATGTGTGTCATCCAGCCCATGGTAAAATACTTAAGCGAGGTGCCATTTGGGTACACCATGGTGTGGGCATTTCCTGAGAAGATCGTGAAATCTATCCCAAGCATTGAAAGAGCGATCTTCGTTTTCATTGAAAACTTTAACATAAAATCATGTGTCATTGTATTTAATTACGCAGTTGAAAATCGCTTTTCAAAATATTTTAATTTTCAGAATCTAACTACGAATAGTTAGGTCATCTCCACAGGGAGGAATTAACCTATCAAACATGAGTAATGATGTATCAAGTAATCGAGAATTTCAACGGATGTGCATGCTAATTAGTATTCTCATTTCCAGCATAAATTCTCAATTTAGATAATTAACCAAGAATCTGAGGGTGCACATGCAAAATCACCACTATGGAAATACCAAAATTGCTATCTTAATACTGATAAGCATCATCAAATTTATCTAAATCAGAATTGGTTCCCCATAGCAAAGATACATGTTAGCTTAGTCATGAGATGAATATAATGTGTCTGCATGCAATTCCATTAAAATTGAGGGTCATTCATGCAATTCTACCATAATTTAATTTTAAGATAAATAAATAAATAGTAGCTTTGGCAATGGCATACCCTGTAATTTTTAATAGGGGGAAAATAGGGGAATCTCCTTCTCTCTTGTGCGTGCGCGTGGAGCGACGATCATCGACCGGCTGGAGTTCGGTGGAGGTGCGTCGGAGCCTAGGCGTCATAACAGAGGTGGCGCGGTGGCCGGAGGTGGATGGTGGAGGTGCATCGTCGGTGTTGGGTTCTACCGCACAGTTGTGCGCACGGCCTGTGGCATGGCCTGTGGCTGTGCACTCGCATGCGGGTGCATTGAGGCGCTACGCGGTCTAAGGCTTGACCTGAGGTGCAAAGTGGGCTACGTGCAAGGGGCGTGGGCGCAGCTGCGGCAGTGGGTTCTTCTCTTCATTGCAGCAGTGGAAGAATGAGGAAGACGAAGAAGACGAGAAGCACGGTCTATAGTGCACGTCCTTGCGCGTTGTTAGAACGCTGCGTAGTGCGCACTTGGAGGCGAATGCGCGTGTGGCTCCTAGATGCGGGAGGGCGCCGCTGTGCAACGCGCGGAGGGGGCAAGTGCAGCGCGTGGAGGGGGTAGGTGCAGCGCCTGCAGTGGGAAGGAGGGCGATGGTTGGCAGCCTGCGGGTGCTGGTTGGTGGTGTGAGCACCTGCGGGCGATTGCTCGCAGTGGGAGCGCTGGAGAGGGCGCTTAGTGCAGGCTGGCGTGGTTACAAGGGCGTGAGCACGCGGTGGACAGGCGGTGGAGGGCGTGGCTGTGGCTTGCAAGGGATTGGTGAGGGCGCTGTGGCAGTGCGATGATGGCGATGGAAGGTGGTGTGCAGTGCACGCTTGGTTCCACAGTGTCCGCCCTCTCCACGATGGGGAAGGTGGAGAAGAAGGATATCCCCTCAAGGGGAAGAAGAAGAACCGAAGCCCCCCACCCTTTGCCAAGCCTCCTCTTTTTTATCTCTTCTCCCCGCGTGAGTTAAGGGATTTGCAAATCCCTTACTAATTTTGGCCGGCTGTTGTTGGGGGGTGTTGAGGCCCGCCGAAGATTACGTGAGGTGAAGTTCAGGCGGTTGTTGGGGAAAATTTTTTTCACCCCCCTATTATTTTCCAACCTTATTCCTACAACAACATAACATAAAATAATTACATATTAAGTTATAGAATGCGGTAAAATAGATGTAAACTTAAATAAGGATGCATGCAAACATTCTATAACTTAATGTAGTTATTAACAAACCTAAAAGGTAAGAATAAAGTTAACTTAGGCGTAACAATAGTCCATTAAAATGGACTCATCAAATACCCCCATGCCTAAGATTTGCTAGTCCTTAGCAAAAATGAAAAATAATAGAAGCAATCAGAAGATTTCTTCTTTTCTTATTTCAAAACTTTAGAGATCCAGACAAATGTGATGTGATAATAGCCTAGGTAACAGATCCAAGTGAAAAAGCCAATTCTCATTGGGAGTTCGTATTTCACCCTTGGTAAATATTACTGTCGAGAGAGGCAACTACTTCCCTCAGGGATAAAGCAGAAGATAATATGTAATTTGACCCTAGGTTTTGGCTTAGGTAGGAGATATCAAGTTTAATGGATTTGTATTTGGTGGCACACACTCATCTGGTGCTACATGTAGTCTAGTACTACAGACTCTAAATCTCTAGACTATTAAACAAGTCAACTCAGAGAGAGGCTAAACAACTATGCTCTCCTGATGTTCCTTGTCGCTCACTCTTTTCTTTCTGAGATCACAAATCTCGCTAGATTTAGTAAGTATACTCACTGTTTGGTGGCCTCACATGGCATTCACACTTTAATTAAAGTTCTAATAACTCTACAACTAAGTTAGAGTCCTCAACTAGTATTTGGGCGATTAGAAATACTGAAAGGTAGGTATGAGTCATATTTGGTGGAACGCGATAAGTGTTTTTGTTACCTCAGAAACAATGTTACAATGATAGAATATAACCTTGGACTCTTTTCTTTTTCTGTTCCCTCTTTCTTTTCTTCTTTTTTTTTTCTTTTTTATTCTTCTTCTTTTTTATTATTTGTTTCTTCTCTTTTTCCTTTTTCTTTTTTTATCGATCAACATAACACGATACAGACTTTTGTTTATGAGGCATTATTAGGGATGATGATGGACAAGAGAATATTGTGTGGCTTATTTGGTGGAAGTGCCTATTCTCGGCATCGGGAATGAATGGATGTGACAGGCGTATTTCTAACCTTTGACACTATTACCCTCCTTCAGCCGAGAACTCTATGAAAGACGGTCATAACCATCCACCATAGTCATAGCTTTATTAAGACTCAATCAATATGTATCTGCCTTATTTGGTGACTCTTAGGAATTCACACAAAGTACACACACAGGAACAGAGAGCTAAAACTATGCCCAAGTCTGAAGTATCATCATCTAATTATCCAAAACTTAAGAGTCCTTGCACCAGACTCAGTACACTATTAATCTCTCTACTTTCATCTCACAAATATGGGGTGGATCTGCAAGAAGATAGTATGCCTAACTCCCTATTAACTGTCCAAGGGTTCAGTAGACTATAAATGCTTATTGATTTTCTACAAAGATCCATTACCCAGTCTATGTGCACGTGAAGTAAATGTACTGGATTATAAACTTAAGAAATAATTCAAGAAGAAAAACCTCTAATGACAAAGGTATTCTGCTAGGGACTAACCCATTCAGCTCAAGAAAAGAGAAATTTTTTTTTTATATGCTAACCTAAATGCATGAATACTTCCTAAAATGCAAAATGCACCCCCATGCCTAAATCCTACAATGTCCCCATTGTAAAATTAAAACAGGAGGAGAAAGGAAAGAAATCACCTGACAACGGTGTTATTCAGAACACTGGGTTGCCTCCCAACAAGCGCTGCATTTTCTGTCAGCAACCAAACTTAGAAGGAACCTGTAAGTCTGGTTCTTGACAAAAAAGGTTAGGCCCTAAAAATATGCGTAACAGTGCGGGTCTAGAAAATAGGTAGCCACGAATGTTAGCGAGTTGATGATGCAACATAATCCCAAATTCTCACCAGAAAGTATGAAAGCAGAAAACCTCATTGGCTACCTGGGGAGGTCAAGAAATAAGAAAGGGAATATGGAAAGAGGCCTCCCGAAATAGAATAAGTGGAGGATAACATGAATCCTCCAAAACAAGACAGGTTTTAAAAGATATAAACATTAATATTTGAAACCCTTGAATGGCAAGGCTAAAAGTACAAGTATCAATCTACACTCACCATTCTACCTGAGGATGTACTGGCCTGATATGATCTTTATAAAGAATGTACATGAGTAGAGATCTGAGCCAAGGATCAGTTAGAGAGTATAAGGGTTGTTTGCAGTGTTGGAAGGTAATGGTTAAGTCCAATGAGGGCTTAGTCAATGTCAGGTCCAATTTCAACAATGATTAAGATTGTATATACTCCTTAACAGTTGTAGACAATTTCACGTTACCCTACCTAGCATTAATGATCGGAGTCATATTTGAATCAAGGGTAGACTCCAAATTACAACTCTTTGATGGCAGGGTCAAAATATCAAAATCATTATCATTAAGCTCATCCCCAGATTCATTTGGTTCACTTAAATTTTTGTCGGGGTGTATATGTGATTCATTAATGAAGAAAGGAGTTGGATCAGTATCCTCAATTATTCCTAAAGAAGGATCAGTCTTAATGTTTTGGAGTAAGCCCATATCACTGAATTCGTTATTCTTCTCGGGGTATAAATCCTCAATTGACATGTTTTGTCCCCGAGAGTCTCCCCTAAGTTTCTCACTATTTTGTTTGTCCTCCTCTAATATCAACTCCTATTTTGATGGAGGATGACTCTCAAAAGAAGGGAGGAATCTGGATTTCACCATATTATTTATATCCTCTGGAGGTAAATCCTCAAATAATAAATAATTCCCTTGTGATTCACTCTAGATTTTCAGTTGAGGTTCCTCTATTGGGGCATCCTCATCTTCTGAAATAGACTCTTCATATCCCTGAGACCAAAATTGATCTAATTCATCCTCCATTCCTTTAGGGTCACCTTCATTGCGTGCATTTAAATCCTCAGGATGCTGAATGGTAGGTGTTGATTCCCTAAGTGGAGGGTTAGGAGTAGGCTCACTAAGGGTAGAATGGAATTCCACCAGATAATCAATAGGGGAAGTGATAAGAACAATACAACCTTGACCCGGGTTGATAGGGGTAAGGAGAATACTGTCATTAGGGTCAAGGTCCTTAAGAGTACCATCTTCCCCTACTTTTGACTCCAATATACCTCTCGTGGATAATCACTATGATCGTTCTCCTCTAGTGGTCGTGTCTCATTGGGGGAGTCTAAGTGATAACTACATAAAATTGGATCCCTATTGTCATTGGGTTCCCCAGAATTATTTTCATGATCATGGTCGTATGGGTAGGGATCAGAATTACTGGGAAGCGTGTAGCTAAGCTGTCTTATTTCTTCATTTAGTTGTTGACTATTCCTCAACATCTCTCCCATGGATTCCATCACTTCCTTTTGCTGTTTTTGCATTTCAATCATAAAAGAAGAGAGGCTACTATTATCAGGTTGGGGAGGATAGTCAATTTTAGGCTCTGGTTGCCTAGGGGTATCGGTCCAACCTCGATATGGAAAATCATGAAGGGTGGGAGGGTTGGGTGTTTACATAGAAGTAGGGATTCCAGGGTTGGAAAATCCTACTCCTAGGCTCTGCTCAAAAGTGGGAGTTATCAAGCCAATAGTCCCAGGATAAGAATAAGAAGGATCCCATGAATTGTTAATGTACCCATCAAAGGATGGATACGCTCGGGGCATAGGATCCTGGTTAAAAGATGGGAAGTATTGACTCTGATAATCTAAATGATAGGAGTAAGGGTGATCCATTTCTTTAAGCAAAATAGTTTTAACTCTCTTAGGATTAGAAGAATTAAGAACATGAGCAGAAACTTCCTAGAGGGTTCTACTGTCAAATCAAATGCAAATTCAGTGGGATCTTATTTTTAGTAGATTGTAGGCCTTAAAATTAAATGTTCAATTGGTGGCCAAATAAGTTTTGCACAAATTACGCTTCCTAGGCCAACCTTCGTTGGTCCCTATAACCTACTCCAAGGGATGGAAGTCTCAAATCGAGCCCACACATGAGGAACCAAAGTAACTTGGTGGATAGGCTTGTTGATTTCCAACTAACTTCCCTTGTGGTGCAAAAGAGGAGAGGTAGAAATTTATCTAGTGACCTTATGTGTCAGGTGCACTGTGTCTCAGGTGTGCAAACATACGATCGTGTTTTGAGTTTTGAAATTTCTCAAACAAGATCCTTTTGCACACAATTTTAAGTCACAGATTTTAAGGTCCAACCTCTTAGCAGTCCCAATTTTTAATGTGACCACTGAATTAATTCGATTCAAGCACCTTAGTGGTCTTAGACTTAGGTTCAATGCAGATGCATGATAGATAATTGATGTTCAAGAAAAGACATACCTTACTCCAGCTTTCTTCGTGCAATAATGTAGGCAATACAGTAAAAATAAGCTAGATGCTGCTCATTCAGCCTTAGATGGTCATCCTATAGATACACAGCTTCTAGCAGGCAGTTCGAATATATATATATATATATATTCAATAATAATAATAATAAGTAAATAGACCTAATCTAACTAACTAACAAACATGTAGTTCAAACAATTCAAATAATCCTATAATCTAAATAAATGGGAACACGCTTCCGAAAATACGCTCTCGCATACAAGAGCGATAAGAAATAAAGAAGCACTGGGGACACGTTCCCAAAAATACCCGACAAGGGTCCAAAAGACAGAAATTAAATTCTAATGTCTATCTAAACTAAATCTAAACTAAGCTCTAATGACTAAATCATAAACAGGCTTCTTCGTAAGCCTATGCAAATCGGATCAAGGCCCACGTGTTCCTGTTGCTGGCCTCTAGGTGGCATCAAGGTCCAACAAAAATTTTGTCTCCGCTGTGCGCACTCCTCGCATTCGTCATTCGATTCATGCACACAAAGAGAACCAATGTCAATAATTCAGAAAGCTTTTAAAATAGCATCAAAATAATATAAAATTCCTGAAAAAAACTAATAGGCATGTTTCCTCCCTGACAACGGTGCCATTTGAAAGAGCGATCTTCGTTTTCGTTGAAAGCTTTAACATAAAATGATGTGTCGTTGTATTTAATCATGTGGTCGAAAATCACTTTTCAAAACATTTTAATTTTCAGAATCTAACCACGAATAGCTAAGTCATCTCCACAGGGAGGAATTAACCTACCAAACATGAGTAATGATGTATCAAGTAATCGAGAATTTCAACGGATGTGCATGCTAATTAGTATTCTCATTTCCAGCATAAATTCTCAATTTAGATAATTAACCAAGAATCTGAGGGTGCACATGCAAAATCACCACTATGGAAATACCAGAATTGCTATCTTAATACTGACAAGCATCATCAAATTTATCTAAATCAGAATTTGTTCCCCATAGCAAAGATACATGTTAGCTTAGTCATGAGATGAATATAATGTGTCTGCATGCAATTCCATTAAAATTGAGGGTCAATCATGCAATTCTACCATAATTTAATTTTAAGATAAATAAATAAATAGTAGCTTTGGAATGGCATACCCTGTAATTTTTAATAGGGGTAAAATAGGGGAATCTCCTTCTCTCTTGTGCGTGCGCGTGGAGCGACGATCATCGGCCGGTTGGAGTTCGGTGGAGGTGCGTCGGAGCCCAGGCGTCGTAACGGAGGTGGCGCGGTGGCCGGAGGTGGATGGTGGAGGTGCATCGTCGGTGTTGGGTTCTGCCTCACAGTTGTGCGCACGGCCTGTGGTGTGGCCTGCGGCTACGCGCTCGCGTGCGGGTGCGTTGAAGTGCTGCATGCTCTGAGGCGTGACCTGAGGTGCGAGGTGGGCTACGTGCAAGGGGCATGGGCGCGGCTGCGGCAGTGGGTTCTTCTCTTCGTTGCAGCAGTGGAAGAACGAGGAAGATGAAGAAGACGAGAAGCACGGTCTGTAGTGCGCATCCTTGCGCAGTGTTAGAATGCTGTGCAGCGCACACTTGGAGGCAGGTGCGCGTCTGGCTCCTAGCTGCGGGAGGGCGCCGCTGTGCAACGCGCGGAGGGGGCAAGTGCAGTACGCAAAGGGGGCAGGTGCAGCACCTGTGGTGGGTAGGAGGGCGATGGCTGGCTGCCTACGGGTGTTGGTTGGTGGTGTGAGCACCTGCGAGCGATTGCTTGCAGTGGGTGCGGTGACAAGTGCTTGCAGTGGGAGCGCTGGAGAGGGCACTTGGTGCGGGCTGGCGTGGTTACAAGGGCACGCGCGCATAGTGGACAGGAGGTGGAGGGCGCGGCTGTGGCTTGCAAGGGATTGGTGAGGGCGCTGTGGCAGTGCGGTTATGGCAGTGGAAGGTGGTGCACAGTGCACGCTTGGTTCCACAGTGTCCGCCCCCTCCACGGTGGGGAAGGTGGAGAAGAAGGATATCCCCTCAGGGGGAAGAAGAAGAATCGAAGCCCCCCACCCTTTTCCAAGCCTCCTCTTTTTTATCTCCTCTCCCCGCGTGAGTTAAGGGGTTTTCAAATCTCTTACTAATTTTGGCCGGCAGCTGTTGGGGGGTGTTGAGACCAGCCGAAGATTACGTGAGGTGAGGTTGAGGCGGTTATTGGGGGAAATTTCTTTCACCCCTCTATTCTTTTCCAACCTTATTCCTACAACAATAAAGAATAAAATAATTACATATTAAGTTATAGAATGCGATAAAATAGATGTAAACTTAAATAATGATGCATGCAAACATTCTATACCTTAATGTAGTTATTAACAAACCTAAAAGGTAAGAATAAAGTTAACTTAGGCATAACAATAGTCCATTAAAATGGACTCATCAGGCATCATGCAGCTTCTCTTCAAGGCCTTGGGTAAAAGTCATGATCGCATGCCTCATAGCATTTGTTCGACCGATCGGGAAGAACTTTTGGAGGAATTCGCGACGTAATTCCTCCCAGGCTTCAATTGGCCTCCCAATGATCTTAAACCAATAAGCAACTTTATCCTTGAGAGAAAAAGGAAAAAGCTTCATGAGAACAATTCCAATATCTACATTCTTGGGTCGAACTGACTCTGCAATTCGACTCAGATCTTTGATGTGCTAGAAGGGATCCTCATTCGAGTTTCCATGAAAATGAGTCTGAATTTGACTTATGATATTCGGCTTTAACTCAATTGCGTCTCCGCCAACAAGAATCCGAACCTGAGGTGCTATGATCATTGCAACCGAATCGTAGAAGTTCCGTAGTTGCTCTCCGCGTGGTGGATGTTGCATTCTGTCGAGTGTTGTGAGAATCTAGTCGATGCTCTACTCATATTTTTGTTCTGTTTCCACAACCCTGGCTTCCAGATGAGCCATTGGGTCTTGATTCTCAGGGTCCTAACAAACTCAAGGATTGGGATTAGCCATCTTAGCTAATCTCGTGGAAGAAGGTTGAGAAGAGATGTTGGGTGAAAATCACCTTTTTTGCCTTGGGTTCGGTTCCCAAGGTCCCACAAGTTTAGGTCCTAATGACCTTCTTCCTTTGATACACCAACTCAAAGGGTTGGTGTAGTCAAGCAGAACAATGCTAAGGCCTTGTTAATCAGAGTGGTCCTTTAGATCAGATGACCGAATTTTTCGTTTAAGTTTGTGTTATTAAAAAAATTCGGCGAGAGACCGACTGTAAGGATTCCCGCCTCTCAGGCTAACCTGGTCAGTCTAGGTACGAGGGGACTACGAGGAAGGTTCTTCCTTCGGCTTTTGCCTCTGTTTCCACTACCCCGCAGCTGCGGTCATTTGATGCTACCCTGCAGGCTTAGTCACCAGATTTTGCAAGAGAGGTTGGAACTACCCAGTAGTTTCAAGCCAAATGTAGGTTTATTTGATGTATTTTCGTGAATTTTTTTTACTTGTTTCTTCAATTTAGTAGATGGTGGGTAGTCCACAATGTGACTTGCCTCACCGACTAATTCTTGGGCTCGTCGGAGTCCAAGTTAGTCTATGTGGTCCTATAGGCTCATGTACTTCTAAGTTCTTTTTCAAATTGAAGACCACAATTCAAATGTATACTCTCAATTAAGATTAAATCCAAAAGATTTGAAACTTAACAAGAAAATTCCTTTTTCAATAAGCTTTTTAGAGAGTATTTTTCCAAAATTTTTACTATTTCCAACAATTAGTTATGAATTTTTAACAAACCAGGGGTCAAATCTGGGATTTAGACCTTGTGTTGGATTTTATGTTGGAAACTATATCAAATATGCTCCAAAAATTTTGTAAACATATGATATTGAAAGCTAATTTGATTATCTTTCAAACCCCATAGAATGTGAGTAAATCTAATTTGTATGTTAGTCAGAATTGATTTCTAAAGTTCATAAAAGTTTTATTTTCAAGCAATCTAACCAGTATGAACTCCACAAATTTTAAAAAATTCCACAGAAAGAATTTCTTTTCGAAAAAGATGGCGTTGGAAAGATAATTTGAATATCTAGTTCCAGTCCCAATTTTAGAATTTTTAGAACATCAAAAACACGGTTATTGAATTTTAAAGATAACACTTACCTTCTAGCTAAGTTTCTAATAAGAATGTGTGCACCTGATTTTCGTAGTGTCCGCTTTTCCTCGTTCGCTACTTTGTGTCATTGTTCCTACACACAAAAATACTATATTAGAGATAAAATCAAAAGTCACATTGCCTCCCCGGCAATGGCGCCAATTTGTTCATGGAGTAGATCGTGTAGAAAATTAGCACGTTGTAGTATAGTGCGAAATGCATCTCGAGCAAATAAACTAACAGAACTGGGTGAGTCCCGGTCGATCACAAGGAGGAAGAAAGCACTTTTGATTTCATACGTTGTTCCAAATATAAATACTAAATAGTATAGATATAGTATATATATTGATTAGCCCATATTTGTGGGCTATTTAAGTATTTAAGTGGCTAGACATTAAGTTAATTTTAACGTTTAGATAGCATACATTAGGATGTAAATAATTTAATTCATATTTTTAGCTTAATTTCATAATTCATGTGTGGCATTCATATCTAAATGCATCTAGAATTAACCTAGAATTGCATGCATTTTACTAGTTAACTAATTAGGTGCATTACATACATTGTTTTAATTAACATAGAAGTTAACGAGTTATGTATAAATAATCCTAATTATTTTATTATTATTATTACTCTCTTTGGCAAGTAACCACTCCGCCTCCGCCTCCTCCACCTATGCTCATTCATTTTTAACAGCTGCTAGCATTCACGAGGATCTTCTCTCGCCTATTGTGATTTCAAATGAATTGGCTGCAGTTACAAGGGGGGGGGGAGACGACAATGCTCAAAAGGTCTTCATTCCCTTTCCTCACTGTGCAAAGAATTTAGTTTCTCGTCCACTCCATTACCACCGGCCTCAACCGTGGCGGAGCTTTGCCACCGTAGGCGTGCAGGGTGACAGCCCGCACCGACATCGCAAAGCTCTGCATTACAACCTCACTGTGTAATTGCCAATCACCTCCCCCGACAACTGCTACTACTCTCCATCTACACCACTATCCACCATTCCTCTCATTTAAGATGTCCGGGAACTTTCTCGGACGACCAAAGCCCCTACACCTCTTCTCCCTTGTACAACTGCAGCAAGGAACTCATCTTCCACCTCAACGAAACCATCCACTACCATCACCAACAACTACCACCTGCTGCCCTAGCTGCTACACGCCACAAGCCCCTTCCGCATACACCTCTCAGCACCTCTACCACGCCCGTCCACTCCACGCACTCACAAAAACTCAACGCACTTCATGCCCAGCAGAAACGTCGCATGCAGCAAGTCCTTCGCCGGCTCCCCGTGCAGCTGCATGCATGCACCCGCATGCACCACCAGTAGCAGCTCTTCCCCCGCGCTAAAGAGCGCTGCGCCTCCCATGCCATGTGCAGCAAAGCCAACCCACTATGCGCCCGCACGGCCTCCGCACCCCTTCGCCTTCAGCAGCGCTACACGTCGAGCTGCTTCACAGCAGCAGCAACCAACCCACCGCCACTGCCCCTCTCTGCTTTGTTCGGCCGACTCCAGCCATGCCACACCTCGCCGCCACCACCGCTAGATGCACGTCGACCTCGCCCACCTCTAGTGAGCTTCTAGCGATCAGTACCAGCTCCTCCTTTCACGTGCGTGCTCGAGCACAAGATGCACTATTTCTTATGCCATTAATATTTACATTTCTTTGCCATTGGAAGAGTGGAATTTTTATTTAATAATATTTTAATCTAGTGATTTTGTAAGAACACCCTCCATCTTTCATGAAAACACAGTATCAGCTTATTCATGTCTTGTTTTCTTAATTGAAAGTCGATTTTGATTCGATTTCTTTACGAAATTAATCATGAACATCGATTTTTAACTTGTGCAAGTTTGTAATAAGCCATTGCCTCCCTATGGACACGACCTGCTCCTCATTGAGTGGTTAATTTTAATTATTGATGATTAATTTTCCAACGCTCAATTTCTACTTTGACAACTTATTTCTTTGTGCGAGAATCATTCTTGAGGAAAATGATTCACCAAATGGCATCGTTGCCAGGAAGGCAACAGGCTTAAGTAAATCGCATTCATTCATTTGTTCATGTTGATTTAAATTTTGAATCATATTTAACTCTGGATCTTTTTATTCTGGTGCGAGTGCAACATTCTGCAACACACCTTCTACGATTCGCCATCACACCAACCATCATGAAAGGTGACCCTTGATGTCACCAGAGGAGAAATTGTTCGAGCCACCTTGCAAGGAACCAGATTGCCTGGAGAGGAAGGACGAAGATGTGACGATCATCTCCGCAGATTTAATCTTTGATTTGATTAGAGTAGGATTTAGACTTTAGACTTAATTTTCCTTGCACATTTGGTTTAAGACCCTTGTTCTGGGATACATTTTAGGGGTTTGTTCCCTGACCTTCTTTTTGGCCCCTGCGTGAGTAATTTTTGCAGGAGTCTGTTCCCATTTATTTAGGCTTAGGTTTTTACTTTCTTTTGTGGATTGATTTTATTTTTCTTGATTGTGCATAAGTGTAAAAAAAGAAAAAAAATACGTGCTGCCTACTAGAAGCTGCCTACCCCTAGGTTGAATCATTTAGGATTGAATGAGCAGCCTCTAGATTTAGTTTGCTTACATTTTCGTGCATCTCATTGAAGATTGCGGGAGGCAAGGTACGTTCTCTTTTATTTTGCATCCATATATTGTTCACACATTTGCATCTGGATGTAAAGACAAGACCACCTAAATTATTTTGAAAGGATTAACAAGTGATCACATTTTCTATAAAAGGACTTTAAGTTAAGGAGGAATACTAAAATCCAAGGACTTGAATTGAGACATTGTGTTGCAGTTCAAAATTCAAAACTCAAAATTTTTATGGTGTATGCACACTTGTATCTCTTGCACCACGGGACACATTTAGACACTCCTAGGTCTTGGAACTACTAGGACAAGAGCCCTCCTACCGTTGGATTCTGAAGTATTCAGAACTTGAGATCAAAGGTTTTATAAATCCAAAGAGGGGGATACCCTATCACAGATTTTTGGGGGTAGTTAAGAAGCACCGTGAACGCACAGCTTCAAAAGAAGGCTTAGGTCTACTTGCATCCCTGAATCTTCCGTCTTTGAAGCTGCTCTACCATTTGAGATTTAGGGAAGAGTACTTAAGCTCCAACTAGGTCTTTTTAGGCATTTCGTAGGTCGATAATAGACGCGTAATTGATTGGGCAACTTGCTTTGTCACCTATAATTTGAGTTAAAGTCAAAAGCCTAAATTTGTAAAGACCTAACAATTCCTTTGCATTGTGTTTGTAGTGCACGCTTGGTAGGCGATCTCTTAGGAGACAACTTGTGTTTGATCCTGAACCTAAAAGAATCCTAAAAAGGGACCACCCATGGGAAGAAATGGCTGGTCGAAGGAGACTTATGGAATATTTCATTCTGACCAATCAAACTAGCCCTGGAGGGGACAATCCTTATGAGATCAAAAGCAGTATCATATCCTTGCTGCCCTCCTTTTATGGTACTACTAGGGAAGACCCTTACAGGCATATAGAGGAATTCACCGAGCTCTGTTCCACAGTGAAGCTGCATGATGTTACTGATGACACTCAAATGCGGACCCTCTTTCCTTTCTCCCTCAAGGACAAAGCCAAGTATTAGTATCATACCCTATATGATATTAACACTTAGGATGCCTTAAAGAAGGAGTTTCTGAAAAAGTACTTCCCCATGAGCAAAACTAATCACTTTATAAAGGAAATTATGAGTTTTGTTCAAAAGGATGGGAAAGCTTTCCATGATGCATGGGAGCACTTTAATGACCTATTGAGACTTTGCCCACATCACCAGGAGCCCAAGTGGCAACTGGTTGAAAGGTTCTACACCGGACTTAATGATTCGCACAAGTAGATTATGGATGGTACCTATGCAGGAACCTTTCTATCGAAGACTGAGGATGAAACTTGGAACCTTTTTGATACTTTGAGTGAGAATTCTATTCACTTAAATTCTGCCTACATGGATAGAAAACCCACTCTCATGCAAAGAAAGTTGGAGGCAAATGAGGCAAGGGACACCTAGAATTTAGCCTATCAGATTTAATTGTTGAATCAAAATATGGAAAGGCTTATGTCAAGCCCAGGCCAATTCACATCTAGCACCTCCACATCCCAAGCTTTAGAATGCTCCATTTGCCAAGGCAATACACATGCAACTATGGATTGCCACTTGGCCTCCCAATTCCTTGAGCTTGTACAAGTGGATCTGAATGCCACTTAAGGGTTCCATCCCAGACCTCGTAATGATCCTTTTTCCAACACTTATAATGAGGGATGGAGGAATCACCCAAACTTTTCCTGGAGACAAGGGAATGTTTCAAATTCAGGGAATTATAAACCACAACCCTTTCAAAATCAACAAATGAACCAAGCTCAAACCTTTGCCCAACCTAAGACCTCTGAGATGGATGAATTGAAGGCAATGTTGAGAACTATGCAAGAAAGTCAAAGTGCCATCATCCAATCTCATGACAAGGCTATACATGAAATGAAATCGCAGATAGGACACCTTGTTGAGGCTATTAGATAGAAAAAACTAGGAAGCTTCCCAGTGCTGCTGAGGAGAATCCTAAAGGAAAAGGGATTGTCTTTAGGGAGCATGCCCAGGCGATGACTATTCTGAGGAGTGGGAAAGAAATTTCCAAACCCGATGCTCCTGTAGTCTCACCTTCTGAAAAACCATCCACCTCGACTTTTGCCCCCACCGGAGAAGAATTGCCCAAATCTCCTCCACTTGAAATCACCTCACCAAAAGAAGTTGCCCCCATTCCACCCCTTATCCGACATGACAACCCTTCCACCCAGAGACCAAAAGTGCCCTTTTCAGAGCGCTTATCCACCTCTGGGCAGACTTCTACTGGCTCATTTGGAGCCAAAGATAAAATGAATGAGATCGTGGAACCTTTCAAGAAAGGGCAAATTAACTTGTCTTTGCTTGAGCCTATCAGGCAGATTCCATCTTACACCCTCTTCTTAAAAGACCTGTGCACGAAAAAGAGGCAATCTAGAAAACAGGTCTAATCAAAAGTTGTCCTGCCTGATTCTGTTAGCTCAATTGTTCAACATGGCACACCCCCGAAACTTAAGGACCCAGAAGCCCCGTACATCTCGGTGGTCATTGGTGACCTACAAATAGATGAGCCTCTACTTAATTTGGGTGCGGGGGTGAATATCCTTCCGAGCTATGTGTATGAACAACTTGGGGGAGGCAATCTGAAGCCTAGCCCAATAATCCTCCAAGTTGCTGATCGATTACTCAAGACACCGTGGGAATTTTGGAAGATGTCCTTGTGAGAGTAGAAGATTTTTTCTTTCCCGTTGACTTCTTAGTTTTGGACACTGACCCTACCAATAGCCAACCAAGCCCTCCATCATTTTAGGCTACCCCTTCCTTGCAACTTTGCATGCTTCAGTCAATTGCAATACTGGGGCATTAAAAATGGGCTTTGGGAATAGGAAAATCCAGCTTAATGTGTTTGATGCTTATAAACAAGCTGGGCTTGAGGATTGTCCTCAAGTTGAGGTGATAGATGACCTGATTAAAGAGACAACCCCTACAATGTTATGTGATGACCCCCTTCAGCATGTCATGCTAAATAAGCATTCCCATCTCTTGGAGGAATTGATTACTTCACCTGAGATCCCTGAGCTAGGGTACGAAGAAATGTATGTCTCCATGGAACAGAAAGTGATTGATGATTTTGAAGCATACATTAATGCGGATTTAGAATTATTTGATTCTGAAGGTGAAGAATCATTATGCGAAGTCTCACCTGAGTTTGCAGCACACGATTTCAGTGAGATGACTGGGTCTGAGGAATCCGATAAATCATTTGATGGCCCTAAAATTAAGGAACTTGATCCTGTTGGGACTCGCATGGTGGATTCAGATCCTGATTTCTTGAAGGATTCAATTCAAACCCCCATTGCTTAATTACACCCCTTTGAGTATATTGATGATTTTGTTTTTGAGATCACTAGACCCAAGTCAATTCTAATTCAGCAACAAATCTTGGACTTGGACATTTTAGATAGGGTGATTAATATGCAGAAGGTCCCAGAATTCAAAATTCTGATTATGGAAGATAGGAGTTGGGAAATGAAGATTTGGGAAGCAAATTCCGAAGGAATCAGAAGACCGAGTCTAAGGGTGCCTATTTGTCTGAAACTACCAACCTTCTACCAAGACCCATATGACATTTGTTCTGAGGATGTGCAACCCAAGCACAAATTCATTGATTATCCTTTTGAGATTAATCTCTTTGTTATCTAACTTTTTAGACTTGGGTTGCATCCTCACAAATTGCAGGCCCGACCTTGCTTGCACACTGATCTTAGGTTTTGGATAATTTTTATCCAAAACCTTAGATATACTCAACCATAGGGTATGGGTCTGCACTACAATTTGGTCTACATTTGTGGACATCTGCTGGCAGATCCTGAGGTTAATCTTTTTATTTTGATTCTGACCAATACCTGTGAATTCTTTATTTCTTCTTCTTTGTATAGTGTGTCTAGTTGAAAGTACTAAATTCAGCATATATACAATTTCTTTTCATCTCAGACCCGACCTGTTATTCACTCAATTCAGGTGCTTTTTACTCTACTACACTCAGTTTCATGTCTTTTTAATACAATGAGGATACTGCATCAGATAGGCATAGGGGGTGGATATTCATCTCTGAATTATTTCGTCAACTCTGTAAATTCTTTTTGTTTTTATTTATTTAAAAAAAAGTTGAATTAGGAAAGAGAACTTGGGCTTTAGAAAATTTTCAATCTTAGAGAATAAAACTGTATAACTTGAACACTTAGACCCTTCAAGTCTTCGGGCTTAATCAGCCCGGGTGTCCACTAAAATGTAAACCTGTTTATCGAGTCCTCACCATTCTAAATTCATATTTTAATTGGTTAAATAAGTTGGGGTGATAAGTACATGACTTATCAACCTGCCCTCAGATTTGCGAGGATTTTAAGTCTAAGCATCTGCAGACTATTTGCATTGAATCGCTTTTCAACGATTTTTACGGAAATTGGGTAGCTAATGAACCTTCTAGGGTGGTATGGCTGGCAAGTTATCATGAGTAACAACCCATTAGTAGGTTGTCCAAAGCCCAGTCATACGACCATTCTTCTCCTGCTGCCTTTATGTAAATCTTAAATCAAGGAAGCCACCTACCTAGAAAAAAAGAAAAAAATAGAAAAATATCCAAGTAAAAAGAACAAGCCACACTTCACCTCATGAATATGGTTGGCAAGTTATCGTGGGTAACAGCCCATTGGTAGGTTGTCCAGAACCCATCTCAAGAAATACACGTATAATTCCAAAATGCTTAGAAAGAAGCAGAGAAGTAGAATAAGCTGGAGAGATATACACCGGGTTCGCCATTGTGTTGACCCCATAAAAATAAAAGTAGGGAGAAAGCTACCAGTCGAATAGATACAACTTTAGGCAGAATTTCTTTTCAAGGTCCCTAAGGGCATAAAAACTCGAAGTCCGTTCTAATCGCCGATCAATGAGTCTACCACATTTCACACAAAAATGCTTAGAACATAGGGTTCTCTTAGAGTCTTGGGTGGGTTGAGTGGCCATAGAAAGCTACTCTGAAACCCTAAACTCAAAAATCCAAAAATAAATTAGAAAAGAAAAAAAAAAGAAAAAGATCCTTCTTTGAATAAGGCGAGGGCTTGAAGAGATCTGCATTGTGGTAGACACCTGGGCACTGTTGTGTCTCTGTAGTTCAAGTCTTAGTTGAAATCTCTAAGTGTTGAATAATAACTATTGACCAAGAAATCTGACCTAATTCTCTTATAAATAACATGTAGTTTTGCTAAGGACTAGCAAAAGATAGGAATGGGGGTGTGATGTAAACGCGTTTATATCACATAAACCATCTATTTTTGCATGTTCTTAGATGTATAATTACATCATACATTATAAATATTAAATAACATGCATCATCTTGTATTTAGGATAGATTGTATAAAATTTAGGTTAATTTCTCCTTTTTATGGTTAGGTGATAAGGCAACATTTAATCGAGGCCTCAGATTGAAGATCCAACCATACGGATCTGATCAGGGCGATGATCGGAGTTCAACGACCCCAAGATCGCCATGATAGGACTTCCGTAGCATCAGATATAATCCGAGGAAGATCGGAGATCAAGGGCCAAGATGGTGTAAATCCACACTTCATATGACAACTCCAAACGCACGAATGGGTTTGGATCGACGATCGCAGCCCAACAGCATAAAAATCGATCCAATATAACATCCATGGCACCATCTACAAGACATAAAAGATGGATGGCCAAGATGGAGCCACGTAGCGCCATCCCAGCCACCCAACTGGCCTAAGGCACCCACTCCCTCTCTCTCCTCATCCATGCGATCAGATCTGGGCTGTTGGATCTTGATCCAACAGCCATGGATGCCCATCCCTTAAAACATAAATGCATCACAAAGGCAAGGGAAGCGCAACGGTTGAGTGCTCAATGCGCAAGAGGAGGGTATGGGTTCAAAGCCCCGCGTGCCTCAAATCGAG
Source organism: Thalassia testudinum (assembly GCA_037157565.1). NCBI lineage: Eukaryota > Viridiplantae > Streptophyta > Magnoliopsida > Alismatales > Hydrocharitaceae > Thalassia > Thalassia testudinum. The sequence continues at coordinate 179,073,537 of JAZHRO010000031.1, forward strand.
CACAAGCGCAGGTGTATGTGAAATTGGACCATTGGATGAAGCATGGGATGCACAGATGCGAGCGACGTGGCATGAGGGATGGGCGAGGATCGCACATGCGTGCAATGACGTGCGATCCAATGCACCATCACACATGGGCGGGAAAAGGCGCTGAAGAAGAAGCAATGATGAGTGTCTCTCAATCGTCCGATCTCGCAATCGGATGGCTGAGATCATCTGATCGTGGGTAGGCGTTGAAGCACGAGGAGAGGAGGAGGCGCGGGCGCACATGAACATTCAGCTACGTAGGGTCTTTAGAGACGTTTATATCCGTCACTAAAGACCTCATTTAATGTTTTTAATTTGAAATGACCTTTTTGGCCACAACCTCTACACCTATAAAAAGGCCTATGCCCCCTACATTTCAATCATCACTTCCTCTCTTCTCTCACCCCCTCCAAAGCTCTAAGAGCTTGTCCCAAACCCAAGATGCTATATTAGAATTAAAAATACAATTTTTTCCACCTTCTCACCTCCTTCGTGGAGCATTCCGCGATGGTCCTCTCATCTCCATTCGGGAAGCGGATCCCGCTACGATGTCATCCTACCCCGTTCTCTGTCGTCCCTCATCATTCTCCTTCATCCTACATCTCACCACCTTCGTCCAGGCGCTCCGTCAACGCGACTCATCCTCCAAGCAACCATCGAGGAGGATAACTTCTCTCCACCTTCTTTTTACCACTTTCTAGAGTAGATTTACCGCTTTCTAGTTGTAATCTTTCCAGCTTTCTTGTGTAATGATTAGTTGTAATGAACATCACTTGATGATTGTCAAATTCATGTTTATTCTCTCTATTTTATCTTTATTTGTAATATTTTCTCTCTCTTCTATTCATTATTCTTTAAGTAGATAGCTAGTTTAGATTCAATTCGACCAGTTAATCTGCTTCGTGACAATAAAACAAATGCGATTTTTAATCAAACGTCCACCTCCCTATGTTCGACTTAGAATTCCTTTTGAGTTTTGGTAAAATTTATCTATTGACCATTTTTCTCCCAAATCACACTACAACGACGGGTTTTCAAAACTCAAATCCATTTGCGATGATTTTTCGCTCCAACAAGATCTCCCCCTATCTAAATGAAGGAAATCTTTCTCCCCTTTAATGATGGACAAATAGCTTGTGAATTTTATCTCCCCCTATCTAAATGCTACCAACTAAAATTAACATAAAGTAGAGGGTAAAGAATTTACCTCACTTACTAAAGCCAATAGCATGGCCCAAATAGAGGTTGATCCCAAAATAGATGGGGCTCCCATCGGAAGCTTGGAGGTTCGGGTATCGGAGTCGATCTCTAATTGAGCGGTCGATGCATGGCGATTCGATCATCTGCCAATCTTTTCGTCGATCTTCTTGTCTTCCACTTTGGTCTACTCTTTGGTCCTTTCAATTTGAATTGACCATCCTTAAGCTTGTAGGTCCAATCCTTCATGTTGTAGTCTCCTTTGAAACCTACAAATTAAGACTCTAATTGATCTTTCGGTATCCAAGTTAGGTTGGATCCAGATTTGTTAGTGAGTTTCCTTGAAGGATATCATTTCTCAACCTTTTGACTAGTGCTAACTCTATTTAACAATTTTTCAGAGTTCTTCTTAAGACATGAAAGCTCATTTTCTATAACATGCATCTTGATTTTTAAGCTAGAGATTTTAGTTTTTAAGCTAGCGTTCTCCTCAATTAATTTACTATTTTTGATTGATTAGGTTATTATTCTCTAACAACAAGTCATCCTTTTCAAGAATATTAGGACTAGAACTAATTTCTAGATCGTTAAGCTAAATCTCTAATCTTTCATTTTCATGTTTTAAAAAACTAAGATCCCTTTTCATATTTTTGTTTTCTACTTTTAGTGACTTACTAAGTTCATAAATTTCATTAAAAGCATCCTAAACTCGTAATGGCCATGAAGCCTATGCAAGCAATTTCTTCTTCAGGGTTTTCTTCTTCCGAGCTCGAGTCGTCCCATGTAGCTTGGAATTCCTTCTTGTATTTCTTCTCCTTCTCCTTCTCCTTCTTGAGAAGGGGGCATTCGAGTCAAAGTTGCCCTTTTTTGTTGCAATGATAGCAACGTCTTGGGCTTTCCTTCTCCTTCTCCATCTTCTCCTCTTTCTTTAAATCCCTATAAAACTTAGAAAATTTTTTAAATAAAAATCTAAGATCCACATCATTGGAACTTACCTCACTATCCGAAGAGACTTTGAAGACGAGAGTCTTTCTTGGCTTCAACTCTAATGTAGACACATTCATTTAGGTTAAAATGCCTATTCATTCATGCTCCTAGACTTAGATTTGCATTTCATGTTATAAATATTGCATAGCATGCATCATCCTGCATTTAGAGTAATTATGTATATTTTAGGCTAATTACGTCCTTTTTTTGGCCTGGAGGGAAGGAGATTTATTTCAGGGCCTGAGATGGACAATCCAACTATACGGATCTGATCAAGGTGACTATCGGAGTCTAACGCCTCCAAAAACATCTAGATCAAAATCCCATAGCATCATATGAAGTCCGAGGAAGATCAACGGCAAGGGGGGCAATGCGACATCCATAAGGGTTTCAGATGGAAAATCCAACCATACAGATGGATCTGGAGCGACAATCACAGTCCGGCATCGTGGGAATCATCTCTATCTGAGCACCGTGGCACCCTCTGCAACAGACAGAAGATGGACCACCTAGATGACACCATGTGGCACCATCCAGGCCACCCAACACTAGCCAGCAGCAACTGGGAGGTGCCCCTCATCATCTTCATCATCAATTCTCAACCGTTGGATCTTGATCCAACGGCTGAGAGATCTCCTCCACCACATGCCTTAAGACGTCCACGCGACCATCCAGACGATTTGGCGCAATGGTGGAGGCATGGGCTCTCAACAGAGGGGCGCAGGTTCGAATCCACGCAACCCCCCCAATTGGCCAATTGAGTGCGGTGCCAGTAAAGGAATTGAAGGGCAAGGATCTTCAGCGACAGTTGGGCAGCCCTTTAGTGACGCTTGTAGCTGTCACTAATGGCCTACGCTATGCGTGCGCCAACAAAGGAATTGAAGGGCATGGATCTTCAGCGATAGTTGGGCGAATCTTCAGCGACGATTACAACAATCACTAATTACCCATGGATGATTTTGTCTCTCCTCCATTATAAAAGGAACTATCCTCCTCCATTCCAAACCATCTCTTCCTTTCTTCCTCTCACCACATTCAAGGCTCTAGAGAAAGCTTGTCCCAAACCCGAGATTCTCCTCAAGAGTAGAAAACCAAATATTTTCCCGCCTCTTATCCTCCTTCATGGAGCATCCCATGGCCATCTTCTTACCTCCCTTCGGGAAGAAGATCCTCACTGCGATGCCGTCCTCCCCTACCCTCCATCCTTCGGCTCCGTCCTAATTCGTCCTGCTCCTCACCACCTTCCTCCAAGCGACATCAGAGCAAGTCGTCCTCCAAGCGACTATTGAGGGGGATTTCTCTCACCTATCTCTATCTTTATTGCTTTCGCAGTATTATTTCTCTCTCTCCCTCTGTCTCTCTCTTATTTTGCAAGTAGATTAGCTAGATTCCATCGACCTAATCTCTTATCCTATTAAAAATACCAAACAAATTAGAAAAGATAAAAATGACAAAAACAAACAAAAATTGAAACATGGATTTTCAAAACCAAATGTTCGCCTCCTCATGTTTGACCCAGGACTCACTTTTCAAGTTTAGGTTATAAATTTTATCTGATCAATGGATTTTCTTGCGAATTGAACTACAACAATGGATTTTCCAAACTCCGAACCTTTCCACATGCGAATCCATCGTAATCAGGCTCCAGTGTGTCCTTTTTCTGCTTCATCTTTATCTCGTAGGCCATGAGATTGCCTAAGAGATCCTCCATCTTGAGCTCCACAACTTTATTTGCCTCCTCGATAGCGGTGACTTTTTGTTCCCATTCCAATCCAAGGGAACAAAGTAGCTTTCCTTGAAGCTCCTCCTTTATGAAGGTCTTACCTAAGGCTTTCAAATTATTTACAAGGAGAGTGAACCTAGTGTTCATCTCACTTAAAGACTCATTAGGTTTCATTGAAAAAGATTCAAATTCTTGAGATAAAATATTAATCTTAGAAGCCTTTACCTTTGAGGTACTCTCATGAGTTACCTCTAATGTGTGCCAAATCTCATATGCGATGGTGCATTGCGAGATCTGGTTGAATTCTTCTAGGCTCAATGTGCAATAGAGAGCATTCATCATCTTGGCATTGAGCGAAAGTTCTCGAGTTTGTTGTTAGGAGTAACCTGCCACAAGCCTTTCCAGGATGATGTCTGGCACTTCACACTGCTGCCATATCGCGTAGTCATTTGCTTGGAGCCAAGTCTTCATACGGAGCTTCCAGTAAGGGTATTTGCTCCCGTCGAAGAATGGTGGATGGGTAGTAGACTGCCCTTCGGATGTTCTCATCGCAAACATGCTTCCCTCCATTCTTACTCGGTGTGTAACGTCGAAGATGCAAGACCTGCTCTAATACCAAATGTAGGTTCTATAGGAAGGGGGTGAGATTTGTGTGATATGAAATAAAATGAGAAAATATAATAAACAATCTCACAAAATCAGCAATCACATCAGTACACAAGAATATTTAGGTGGAAACCCATACCCAGGTAAAAAACCACCACCTAAACCTCTCAGTTTAGGATTTCCCGATCGACCTAGTCGATCAAATCCACTAACCGAGTCACTTAAAATAAGGGTGACTCAACCTCTTACAACCACGCTACTTAAATGAGGGTAACGTACCTCAAAACCCTCCTCTTCACGAGGAGTATTTTATCTGGCAAGGGAGACGGAAATTCGAAAGGTGAATATCGAACCAAAGACAATAATACAAAATCCTATAGAGCCACAAAGTAAGTATTTAAAGCTAGCTACTATAGGAAATAGAAACTTCCCTTTGATGGAATTGTGTTGGCTATTACCGCGAAGTGCGTGAACAATGCAAGGGAACAAGCAGTGCTCTCGAATGTGAGGGTGGGAGAGCAGCTGTGCAGCTGGGAAGATGCTCTCAAGAGTGTGGACAAAGGCTTGGAGAGCAAGATCACTTCTCAAGATCAATTGGACACAAAAGTGGTAGAAAGTAGTATTTCTTGGTGTATTTGGTAAGGGAAGGGTCCTCCTCTATATATAAAGGCCCTAAGAATGGTTTAAAAGCTTCTTCTAGCTGTTGGAAGGCTTCTCTAGCCGTTAGGAATTATCCCAATGCAAATCAAGCCAAAATCAGAGTCATTTACGATTCTGATAGGGTTATTAGATATCTAAATATATTATCAGACATCCGAGCCATCGTCTGATTTAGTGTTGGATGGGATTTCTATGCTAAGAGATTTCAGTTTGAAAACCCTATCATTGTAGTCGCGTAAAAATCCGTCGAAGAGATAATTTAACCAAAACTCTGGTGAGTAGCTGGAATGGCAAACCACGGTGCTACTTTGTGTATATTATAGTACAATCGTTATAGTATAAGACAAGACAGCTACGGTTGTCATTTCAATAGATTTTTTTTTACTCGAAAATAGTTTTCCCGAGGTCGAACTCAGGGAGCAACTGGAATTCTAGAAGTACAAAGTATCTCTATTGGATTACAAAAATAAGAGAGAGAGAGAGATAGATTTTGTCTTGCTTCTTCTTCTCTTTGTGCTTTCTCTCTGATCCTGTCTTCTTCTTCTTTCTTCTCTTTTCTTCTTTTCTCTCTGGCGACCAAGTCTTATTTCTTCTTTCTTCTTCTTTTCTTCAGCTACAGAGTCTTCTTCTTTTTCTTCTTCTTCTTCTTCTTTATCTCCTCTGGCCGCTGTTCAACCGTCAGTCTGCTATAGTGCTTCTCCTCTTTTCCATCTCTTTTCTTCTGCACGGCCTTTATTCATCTGCTTCTTCTCTGCCTTGCCTTTTCCTCTGCTCAGCCCCTCTTCAGATCTTCTTCCTTCTCCTTCCTACGGCTAAGCACTTAGCCGTTCTCCTTCGCACCCTATTCCTACACACAAGGCATAGCAAAACCTAACCCTTCCCTCTACCTGCACGTCTCTTGATGAGAACCTCATCATAAGCCATAACTAGCTCATTTTGACCTAATACAGAGACTAAAAGCTCCTACATAACCTTAGAAAGGCTTGGCTCAAAGATTCTGAGCTTGCAAAGAAAACATAAACTGAGGGGTAAAAATGCAATTTCACCAATCCAATCTGAAAATAGGGTAACTCAAGGTCCAAACATAGGTCAAAACAACCTAATAAGAAGAAAAGTGGGATGAGATGACTCAATAAGGGCTACAGCAACTCCAAGGAATTAAATGACATCCTGTAACCCTAAAAATAAACCCACTTCGATTCACGTGGTTTGAGGCAAGGTAAAAATCAACTAAACCCTCTAAAATTCATATAAAAATAATCTCTAGGCTTTAGGACTTTCAATTTGGCCTTAGGAACCCATTTTGACCTACATTGAGAACAATGCCCAATTAACAACTTAATTTGGATTTTTGTGTAAATTGACCGGTCAAACAAAGTTTAATCTAGAAATAAAATTCACCATCAGAATCCTTAGGTCCTAATTAGTCATGTATAAAAACTTGGGCCTAAGAAGAAACCTTCTTGACCAGCTTTACACTTTGGTCCTCATATATTTACTTTTTGGCCCTCAACTTTTTAACCCTCACATTTTGGCCCCAAACTCTCCTTCGTTCTTTGCGTTTAGGTCCCTCCTGCAAAACCTGAGCAGCGCCATGCTCCGGCGACCTTGCGCGGAGCATGGCGCCGCGCAGGGTGAGGGAGGGGCCCTGGCAAGTCAATGGGAGGTACCCTGCGTCATCAGCCACCGCAGGGACACCCCCCTGAGTGCTGCGACCGCCCATACCACCCGTGCGAACGCACAGACGATATGGGTCTCCTTCCTCCGGCGTCCTCCGGCGAGGGATACACGTCATCTCCCTCCGCCCTCTCTCATTCTACCCCTATAAATACCCCCATCACTCCACCGTTCTTCCCAGCTCGGATCTGACGGAGACACACCCTCAATTCCTCCCTTCCCACTCCGACAGATGCCCCCTTGCTCCGGCGGCCTCTCCTCCTCCTCGTCGCCCTGCCGCACTACCAGCAGCAGGGTTACCTTCCCTCGATCTTTCCGCGTCACGCCACACCCACCTGGCTCCTCTCCGTCCCTCTCCTCGCCGCCGCCCCTTCCTCTGGGCAATTTCTTCACTGGCAACAGTCGATACGACCGTCGCCTGCGCCAACCCCTCCTCATCCAGCTTAGTAGGTAAAACTTCTCCTCTTCCTCCCCTCTTTCTTTTCCATACTGAAAGCCCTTACTGTCTCCACCGATTTCCCACCGATCACCCTCACCTTCTCCACCTCCGGCCAAACTCTGGCGAACCGCTCCCATCGCTCCAGCACCCCACACGGCTCGCTAACCTATGCATAACCTCCGCCTCCTCACCCTGATCCTCTTCCGCCCCTCCGCTTCCCACCAAACACCCTCTGCAGATCCACCGAACACACCCACTTCTCCACCCGTAGTTTGACCTAGGGTGACCCTTTTGCTCCACCACGCCCCCCTGCAGACCCTCCGACCACCTTCGCCGTGCCACGGCGAAGGTTATCCGCATATCTGATTAGGCCGAGAGGCCGTGCTTCTGTGAACAGGTGTTGCGCCCGCCATCGCCATTGCTAAGCAGCGAAGCTCCTTCGACCTGCTGCTCCAGGCACACCACGCCCAGGTCAGACTCCCAGGCTTCGCGGGGTAGCTTCGCGAAGTGTCAGGCTGCAGTTCGAGCGAAGCCCTCGCCCGAAGCCCTCGCGCGAAGTTCGGCTGCCGCTGCTTCATCTGCGCAGGCGCTCACATTTGGGTGGGACATTTAGTCCCACCTCGGAAGGCTTCGAAGAGGCGCGCCGATATAAGTTGAAAAAGTGTTGTAGGCTTATCGCCTCAGCACACGGGGTGAGGTCCCTCTCACACCGCTTCACCCGGCCCGTCCGCGAGCTAATCATGCGGATCCGGCCGACCCGACCTGACTTGACTGGCACTCCTCGCCCACCACCACACACTGGTGGGCCAGGACCCGGGCGCGACTCGTACCCGATTACCTGGTTGCTCTGGGAGAGCCTTCCAAAGAGTGAATACTGAGAGAGAGAGACGCGGGGGGGGAGGGTAGAGTAGGTTTTTGCCCTCTGATGCTGAACTCTTGAGCGTGCAGGCACAGGTAAAGAAGAAGAAGGACTGTGGAAGAAGAAGAACTGAAGCGACACTGTAGCATCCGCGGGTTAAGTCGTCTGATTGGAAAATCAGACAACATCCTGAAGACAGGTGAAGACAGGAAGAAGAAGAAAAGAAGAAGCAGGACCGCGGCAAAGAAGAGGAAAGACAAGAAAGAAAGAAAAAAAGAAGAAGAAGAAGAAGATCTGAAGAAAAAGAAGAGAGAAGGAGCAGCCAAGTCAAGAAATAGAAAGCAGAAGAAGAAGAGAAGCAAGAAGCAAGAAAAGAAGAAGAAGAAGAAGAAGAATAGGAAGAACAAAAGCCAAAGAGGAGAGAAGACAGAGGAAGCAAGAAGAGAAGAAGAAGAAGCCAAACTTTCATCTCTCTCTCTCTTTCTCTCTCTTTATTTTTGTAATAGAACATGTATATCTCTAGAATACGACTTGCTCCCTGAGTTCGACCTCGGGAGAATTGTTATTCCCGAGTAAAAATATATATATATTTGAAATGATGGCAATAACTAGCTATACTACAACGCTATAGCAAAAACTAGTCACAGTTGTCGCCATCCGTTTTCATTTTTGGCGCCGTTGTCGGGGAGCAACGGCTATTCTAGAGGTAGACATTTCTGTTTCTTTTTAGTTCTAATAATCTCCTCTCTTTTGTGCAGCTACAGGAAATCAAGAAGACAAGCAACCGCACGACAACCACTCCGAGGACAGGTAATTTTTTCCTCTCGCTATTAACCCCTAAACTCTAAAGAGGAAGAAAAGAAAAGAACAAGCAATATAGGGCTAACCTGTCTTCTATACTTAGTAAACCATAAGAAGTTGCATGTTTTCAACCCATTATTCCTGCACACTATTAAGGGTATTTAGGGGCTAACACATTCTTGCTTGAGCCCTAATTACCCACCAAAGAACTAACTGGACCAAGTAGAGCCAACATAAGATTCAACATTAGGGTTTAGAGACACACTCCTTAAGCAAGAATTGAGAAAACCAAATGAAGTGTACCCACGCCCTTGTCTGAAAATACCTATTCAAAGAAAACCTAAAACAAGTTGGCTCTCTAAAAACACTTGAACCTTAAAAAAACAAGACCTAATAAGCTCTTAACAGAACTAGCAGGTAAAGTTGACCACTTGGGTCAACCAACCTTCAACTTAGGTCACTCTTTTCACTCAAAATACCTAACCGTTCAAGTGTAACTTTAAGCACCCTGATCTTAAACTAAAATTGGTAGACTTAAGAAGTCAAGATCCCCATTCTGGTCTACCTGGAACCGCAGTGACAAGAGAGGTCGGGTGGGGGAAACCCTGTAACCCGTGGGGACGCTCTACCGTGTAGGGGTCTTCGCGGGACTCACCCTCTCTGGCTGCCCAGGTAATTCTCAGGTGGACGATCTTTCTGATCAAGGGGTCCATCTGCCCCGCACCTCTATAGTCACCCAACAATTTTTGGGTGCCTTGATTGGGTCCAGCACCTGCTTATCTCATCCAGTCCTTCAGTATTTGGCAGGAGGTCCTTGAAACCTCCTACAGAAATTCACTCTCCCCGAGGCTAAGCCTCGGCTCCCTTGTTTTTGCATAAATCATTCACATAGCCTCTTTTCTAAACAAAGTCCCCTTCTTCCATCTTGATTCAAACTTCGATTCTATATCTTGATTCCACCACCTGATCCAATTATGCAGCCTAATTACCTAGCAAGACTACCATTTAAAAAACCTGAATACCTAAGATCCATGAAAGATAAGATGATTGAGGATGCTCTTGAATTCTATGAAATCAAATGTAAACCATCAACAACAATAGAAAACATTCAGGTTGATGTCCCAACAACCATAGCTTTCATCATAAACTGTGCCCAAATTCTATTGACAGAAGTTACAAAAGGATCAACCCGAGATATGCTCATGACAAGATACATTGAGATAGAAAAATTACACCAATCTGAATACCTTCAATGCTTAACAAATCCTGTACTTTGGGAACAACACCAAGATGCCCTTATAAAATGGGTAGAAATGATGAAATCAGTAGAACAAATTATCAACCAGAAATACCCGTATATACCAGAAATAGAGGATGAACCATCTTGGAATAGTAGTAAGAAACAATCTAGTTTCCCAGATCTCGGGACTAAGGCACAAAGTGGTTGTGGAATCCCAACCCAGATAGAAGACAATGTTGAATTAGGTTGGGATATTGCAGAAGAACACAATGATGAGCCGAACTTAGATCATGAATTGCCAAGCCTAGAATTCCAAAACTCCTGCAATAATGAGATCAGAACTGAACCTTTTGAGGGTATAAATTCCACCCCTTATTTTGATAAGGTGACCCTCGAAGGTTATTCGGACTTAGGTTCTAATAATTCTACCCACATCCTAATCCTAGAACCTAGATCTAAAACTTATTGGGAAGATTATGAGGCCCCTTATGAGAAAGATCAAATTTTTACAGAATATGATTCCGGGCCTCTGTTTGAGGAATATCCCTCTCCAACATCCTTAGGAAATCTGATCGATTTTTCAGAAAGCATGACAATCTATGATACAGAAACTGAGGAGTTGGATGAGTAGGGTTTTAATTGGGTCTATCCTACCAGCTTCGAGCTTGAGCCTAGACAGAATACCTTTTCGAGCCCAGAATTGACATATAGGCTAGACCCCAGTCAGGTTGCTGATTCCACATCTGATGATTTATGCTGCGGTGGAATTCATGATCATGAATCTCATTTTCGCAAACTCTCCGACAACTTCAGATCTGACTATAATTGCGGAGAGACTTTCCTTCCTGAACACGCCAGGCCCATCTACGACCTCAGTTCACATGACTCTGACTCCGACTGAGGTCCTGATTCCCGAGATCACTGATAACACAGAATCATTCCTTTTTGATCCTCAGGAACCAAAAACAGAAAATGCCAAGAGTGATTACAATCGAGAATTCAAATCTTTTCTCAATTCAGATTTCCTTCATCCTATAGACACTCTTCAGGCTTTTGACAGTTACCCAGAGGACTCTCCATAGAAAACCACCTGTCATTCCTTTCTAGAAGAGCCCTCATACACAGTTGCCACCTCGTCCGCACACACAGAACTAATCAAAACCTCCTTCCAACCCTGACCCGCAATCGAACTCAATTTCTATTCAAATTCACCTCTCACTGAGCCGATTGCATTTACACATCGGGTTTGGAACACTGATCAGACTACATACCATGCTCCATCATTCTCTGATCACCCTTGTAGGGTTTCCGCGTCATTCATTGATTATTCTACGGGTCCCTACTCTGACCAGGCTGATTCGACTCAGCCAAACCCTGCATTCACACTTCCACATCCATCTGAGCTTCATAGTATATGGTGGGTTCCACACCTTTTGATCTACATCTATCAACCCACCAGGTTGATTGGGTTTGGGTTGCACCATCAGCCTGTTGATCTAAACAAGCACCTGGTTGGACCAACCAGGCTCTTAATCAAGGTGCTTGTTATATTAAACTCTGCCGATTTGACCATCCCCTCTCCATTCCATTTTCCTGCCTGGCTGAAGGCATCAAATTTAGCGCTCAACGGGAGGCAACCCGTCATTCTCTTTGAAAACCTGAAACCTTTTCTGACACCTTTTTACACTTAAGGTTCACCCTTTAAACCAAGTTGAATAAAAACCCCCTAGGTTACAATGAGAACATTGCAAATCTTAGGCATGGGGGGGTATGAAAGTGCAAAATTTGTAAGAAAAGGATTTAAACAAAAAATTCACATATGCCAAAAATACCATAAAAATTAAAAATTTTCGAAAAAGATAATAAAATGAGAGGAGGAATTTTGGGATATGGGAGGAGAAAAAGGAAAAGAAACAAAATGAAAAGGAGCACAAAATATGAGAAACAAGTGATAGTCATTAGTAAGGAACTAAGGAATTAACCTAAGTTCTAGAACTCATTCAAGAAAATAACTGAAAAGTGCATAATGAAATTAGTAAGAACGCAAACCTTAGGCATTCTTGAATAAACTCTTAGTACCCATTAAAGATCTGGACACTCCTCAAGAGGTTGAGGAAAATGAAAAGCTAAAGTATTAGGTCTAAGGCTTAGGGAGTATTGGGCCTCATTAACTAATTTTTGGTTTACGGGACTTAGTAACCTAAGCACCCTAACCTCACACATAGCCTGGTTCAGTAAGCGTAAAAATCAAAATCACGCAGAAGTGTCATTCTGAAAAGTACACCTAGAATAGGAGCGACCGATCAACACAAGTTGATTTGGACGAGTTCCCAGCACGGAGAGGCGGGAAATCCCCTCAAAGATGCGTAACAAAATATCATCTCCTCGGTGCTTGTCTCTTAGGATATTTACATATCCTACTGGGGGCATGTAAGCACTCTGCTGGTTCAGATTCCATGGATGGCATTATCTCGAAGTGTCAATTGCCAGGGTCTGAATTCAGCCACGGAACACCATGGATGGGATTATCTCGAAATCTCAATAGCCAGGGTTCCGGGGGTTGCCATGGGCGGTGCTATCTCGAAGCATCGATCACCAGGAACCCTTGAGGATTGATGATGGGAGCAATGAATCTGATACAGACCGTGTTGAAAAAGCCAATCCTAGGCTAGAACTAAAAAGAAAAAGAAAGAGAAAACTCTCCAAACAGAAAAACTTTCTATCTCTCTCTCTTGCAAAACGCACTGCGAACTGAACCAGGGCAAAAATTGTTTCAAGCACGGGGTGCTTTAACTACAAAGTCCAATAAACCTTAGGTTAGTTCTTATGGGTCTTAAAAACCTTTGCTAAGGACTGAGGCGGAGGCTAGATAGATTTGGATCTTGATTGGTACTAGAGTACCTTTTAAGCCTATGGTCAGCATTCTAACCTAATCTAAGTTTAAATGAAAAAGCACTTATCTGAAGCTATTAAGAACTTCATGGTCTAGAACAAGGGTTGAAACCTTAAGTTTTTGCTGATGAACTAGCAAAAGCTAGGCATGGGGGTATGATGAGAACCTCATCATAAGCCATAACTAGCTCATTTTGACCTAATACAGAGACTAAAAGCGCCTATAGAACCTTAGAAAGGCTTGGCTCAGAGAGATTCTGAGTTTGCAAAGAAAACATAAACTGAGGGGTAAAAATGCAATTTCACCAATCCAATCTGAAAATAGGGTAACTCAGGGTCCAAACATAGGTCAAAACAACCTAATAAGAAGAAAAGTGGGATGAGATGACTCAATAAGGGCTACAGCAACTCCAAGGAATTAAATGACATCCTGTAACCCTAAAAATAAACCCACTTCGATTCACGTGGTTTGAGGCAAGGTAAAAATCAAATAAACCTTCTAAAATTCATAGAAAAATAATCTCTAGGGTTTAGGACTTTCAATTTGGCCTTAGGAACCCATTTTGACCTACATTGAGAACCATGTCCAATTAACAACTTAATTTGGGTTTTTGCGTAAATTGACCGGTCAAACAAGGTTTAATCTAGAAATAAAATTCACCATCAGAATCCTTAGGTCCTAATTAGTCATTTATAAAAACTTGGGCCAAAGAAGAAACCTTCTTGACCAGCTCTACACTTTGATCCTCATATATTTACTTTTTGGCCCTCAACTTTTGAACCCTCACATTTTGGCCCCTAAATCTCCTTCGTTCTTTGCATTTAGGTCCCTCCTGCAAAACCTGAGCAGCGCCATGCTCCGGCGACCTTGCGCGGAGCATGGCGCCGCGCAGGGTGAGGGAGGGGCCCTGGCAAGTCAATGGGAGGTACCCTGCGTCGTCAGCCACCACAGGGACACCCCCCTGAGTGCTGCGACCGCCCATACCGCCCGTGCGAACGCACAGATGGTATGGGTCTCCTTCCTCCGACATCCTCCAGCGAGGGAGACACGTCATCTCCCTCCGCCCTCCTCTCTCATTCTGCCCCTATAAATACCCCCGTCACTCCGTCGTTCTTCCCAGCTCGGATCTGACGGAGACACCCCCTCAATTCCTCCCTTCCCACTCCGACAGACGCCCCCTTGCTCCGGCAGCCTCTCCTCCTCCTCCTCGTCGCCCTGCCGCACTACCAGCAGTAGGGTTACCTTCCCTCGATCTTTCCGCGTCACGCCACACCCAGCTGGCACCTCTCCATCCCTCTCCTCGCCGCCGCCCCTTCCTCTGGGCAATTTCTTCTCCGACGACAGTCGATACGACTGTCTCCTGCGCCAACCCCTCCTCGTCCAACTTAGTAGGTAAAACTTCCTCCCCTCTTTCTTTTCCATATTGAAAGCCCTTACTGTCGCCACCGATTTCCCACCGATCACCCTCACCTTCTCCACCTCCGGCAAAAACTCTGGCGAACCGCTCCCATCGCTCCAGCACCCCACACGGCTCGCCGACCTGTGCATAACCTCCACCTCCTCACCCTGATCCTCTTCCGCCCCTCCTCTTCCCACCAAACGCCCTCTGCAGATCCACCGAACACACCCACTTCTCCGCCCGTAGTTTGACCTAGGGAGACCCTTTTGCTCCACCACGCCCCCTGCAGACCCTCCGACCACCTTCGTCGTGCCACGGCGAAGGTTCTCCGCATATCTGATTAGGCCGAGAGGCCGTGCTTCTGTGAACAGGTGTTGCGCCCGCCATCGCCATTGCTAACCAGCGAAGCTCCTTCGACCTGCTGCTCCAGGCACACCACGCCCAGGTCAGACTCCCAGGCTTCGCGGGGTAGCTTCGCGAAGTGTCAGGCTGCAGTTCGGGCGAAGCCCTCGCCTGAAGCCCTCGCGCGAAGTTCGGCTGCCGCTGCTTCCTCTGCACAGGTGCTCACATTGGGGTGGGACATTTAGTCCCACCTCGGAAGGCTTCGAAGAGGCGCGCCGATATAAGTTGAAAAAGTGCTGTAGGCTTATCGCCTCAGCACACGGGGTGAGGTCCCTCTCACACCGCTTCACCCGGCCCGTCCGCGAGCTAATCATGCGGATCCGGCCGACCCGACCTGACTTGACTGGCACTCCTCGCCCACCACCACACGCTGGTGGGCCAGGACCCGGGCGCGACTCGTACCCGATTACCTGGTTGCTCTGGGAGAGCCTTCCAAAGAGTGAATACTGAGAGAGAGAGACGCGGGGGGGGAGGGTAGAGTAGGTTTTTGCCCTCTGATGCTGAACTCTTGAGCGTGCAGGCACAGGTAAAGAAGAAGAAGGACTGCGGAAGAAGAAGAACTGAAGCGACACTGTAGCATCCGCGGGTTAAGTCGTCTGATTGGAAAATCAGACAACATCCTGAAGACAGGTGAAGACAGGAAGAAGAAGAAAAGAAGAAGCAGGACCGCGGCAAAGAAGAGGAAAGACAAGAAAGAAAGAAAAAAAGAAGAAGAAGAAGAAGATCTGAAGAAAAAGAAGAGAGAAGGAGCAGCCAAGTGAAGAAACAGAAAGAAGAAGAAGAAGAGAAGCAAGAAGCAAGAAAAGAAGAAGAAGAAGAAGAACAGGAAGAACAAAAGCCAAAGAGGAGAGAAGACAGAGGAAGCAAGAAGAGAAGAAGAAGAAGCCAAACTTTCATCTCTCTCTCTCTCTCTCTCTCTCTCTCTCTTTATTTTTGTAATAGAACATGTATATCTCTAGAATACGACTTACTCCCTGAGTTTGACCTCGGGAGAATTGTTATTCCCGAGTAAACAAATATATATATTTGAAATGATGGCAATAACTAGCTATACTACAACGCTATAGCAAAAACTAGTCATAGTTGTCGCCGTCCGTTTCATCTCTCTCTCTATAAACCGCTCACAGGAAGCTCTCCCAGAGCCGGGTTTACGGGTCGGATAGCGTACCCGTGACCAGGCACACCGGCATGGGTGGTGCGCGAGGAGTGCAGGGTAGTGTCGGGTCGGATCCGCCAAGTCCGCGAGGTGAATCCACGGACGAGGCGGGTGTGATGGGCGAGGGACCTCACCCCATGTGCATTCAGAGGCAATAAGCCGTATGCATAAAATCAATTTAAATCGGTGCAGCGCTTCGAGAACTTACGATGTGGGACTAAACGGTTGCCTCTCCTCGCGCGTGCCCGCAGGAAGACCGCAGCCTTGCTTCAGCAGCTGCAGCCTCGATTCCCCTCACTCGCCAGCTGCCTGCCTTCACACGACTCACCCGCCTTCACAGCAACTGATAGCCTGGAGCTCTGAAGCCTGGAGCACGCTTGGGAGCTTCTCAAGTCATCGCCAATGGCGGCCGGGGCAGCAGACCTGTCTAGCACAAAAAGGGACTCTCGGCCTAATCAAACCACTGGGGGACCTTCGCCGTGGCACGGCGAAGGTGGTGCAAAGTGCAGCAGGCCGCGGGATGGCCTAGGCGTGCGTGCCTAGGTCGTCCTGTGGCCAGAAAAGTGGGTGTGATCGGGGGTGAGTTGTGGAGGTGTAGAGTGGCAGTGGATGGGCAGAGGATGTTCCGTGTGATGAGGTGGAGCTTTTGCGACGGTCGGCGAGTCGTATGGAGTTGCGGAATGATGGGGGCAATTCGCTGGAGGTTGGCCGGAGGCGAGGAAGGTGATGGTGGACAGGGACAGTCGAGGGTCGGTTTGAATGAAATAATGTGGGGAAAAGAAAGAGGGGAAAATGGGGAGTAGTTCTAACTTACTTGCAGGGACGAAGGGGGAGGGTGGAGCCACCGGCTCGTACCTGCCGGAGCTGGGGAAGAAACACCCAGAGGGAGAGAGCGGCGACGAGGAAGTGGGCAGGGGGACGCCGGCGGGTACAGCACGGCGCAGACGAGAGGGCAAGGGAAACCCTGCTGCAGGTAAGGCAGCAGAGCGACGAGGAGGAAGAGGAGAGAGTCGCCGGAAGCTGCGGGTTTCCTGTCAGAGAAGGAAGAGAGGAAATGTTGAGAGATTCTCTGCCAAGACCAGCTTGCTTCAAGCGGCTGGTCCTGGGGTTTCTTTTAAAGGCGCCAGCAGAGGGGCAGATGCACGGAGGGTTGATAACAGAAATACGCGGTTTGTTAATTAGGTCGTTGTAACGCGTAAATCCGCTTTCGCTCTTAAATTTATAATCCTAGATAGGGAAGTATCTAGGGTCGTCCAAGGATGCAATATGGTTGCAAAATTGATTCTCTTGCTAGGAATATAAATCTCAACTTTCTTTTTGGTATTTTTTTCAATATACCATTTTTTTGTTTTTAAGCTAAGGCAACATGCGAACTAATGGGGGGAAAAGTGATTTACACTTCAATTTAAATACTACTTCTATGTGGCAAGTAGAGCCTCTCCCTAAGCTCACTCTAGGCAAGTGGAGGCCTAGAATAATTAGGGAGAGGGAGTGAAGAATGCCGAAAATAAGCTAATAGAAATGCAAACAAAAAATGCAAACAAGGCAACTAGATAATTGATAAAGTGTTTTACAAAAGGCCTAGTAGAGGAAAGCTTGTACTACTAGAAAAATGCAAATAAGAAAAGAAAACACAAATCCTCTAGATAGATGGTGAAGAAGAGGGCTTCTTGCTCCAAGGTTGGTGGCTCCCAATCTTGAAAAGAGTCCTTCAACTCCTTCCTTGCAGTGCTCCGCCAAGGTGATGTCCTTCAAGGCAAGCCCTAGGGGGCGTGCCCTAAGTTTCTCTCCAAGGGTGGACGTCCACCCTAAGTCCTCCTTTGCCTGGCCGTCCTCCTTGAAGTGGAAGAGTCCTCCTCCTTGGCGTGGCTCAAGTTGAAGAGAGTGGGGAGAAGAAGGCACCAAAGGGGCTGGTGATGTGCCCCTTTAATCTCCTTCTCTACTCCTTCTTCTTGGCCGTAGGTATAGGTGGTTTAGGTAGAAAAATATACTAAGGGAGGATGCCCCAAAATGGTGGTAGGTGGTGGCTTTTTATAGAATAGGAAGGGGGCTATGGTGACCTTTGAATTGGATGGCCAAGATGAGTTGATGGAGGTGGTTGGAGATCCCATGGCCAAGGAGAGTTGGCGCCACCTCAAGGGACACCAAGGGGGTAGTTATGGGTGTTGACATCCCTTAGTGTTGGCGCCAAAATGGGCTTTCTAGAAGGCTATTAGGTGGCGCCACCTTAAGGTTCTAGAAGGGGGGTATGTGGATGGTTAGGATGTGTTATCTGGGTAGGTGTAGCGTGGATGAAGAGGCTGAAAGTTGGCGCCAAAATGGGGGTGGTTAGGGGTGGTTTTTGGCGCCAACTTGAAGTGTCCTTTGGTGGAGATAATGGGGTGAAGGGGTGGCTAGGTGGTGGCGCCAACTTAAGTAGGGTAGCTAGCTTAGGTAGGCTTGAGTTGGTGGAGCTAGCTAGGGTTGATTTTTAAGGTAATGGATGGCCAATGAGCTGGTTGTTAGCTAAGCTAAGCTAAGTTAAGATAAGCTAAGCTAGCTTAGCTAAAGTTGGAGTAGAGGAGAAGGTAATGGAGCTAGGGTTTGGAGGAAGGAGCTGAGGAGAAGAAGTCTAGAGCTGGAGCTAGAGCTGGCTGCTGCTGAAGAGGCTGGCATGGGGCTACTCTAGCTGGCTTAGCTTGCTAGTTCTTTGCTAGTTGCTAAGCCAAGCTAAAGTGAGCTAGCTTCTACCAAAATGAGCTGAGGTGAGCTAGGTCTGGTGCTCCCGGGGAGAATCAAGCTGGTTGAGGTAGCTAAGATAGCTTAGCTCAATTGAGATGAGCTAAGCTGAGTCCCCGGGAGCTGGACTTGAGCTTCCTGAGCTAAGATGATTTCTTCTTCAGCTGGCTGGAGTTGAGTGGAGCTGGATGTAGCTGGATCTGAGCTGGGCTGAACTCCTGTCAACTCAGCTAAGCTAGCTAGAGCTTCCTGTGGACTAGTGGGAGCTGAGATGAGCTAGACTCAGCTAAGTTGAGCTGGATCTGAGCTGACTTGAGCTGGGGTGAGCTAAGATGAACTCTCTTGAGCTGCCATTCAGCTGAGATTAGCTGAATGGAGCTGGGATGAGCTAATCCTAGTTCAAGTGAGCTAGGTTCCAGCTACGGTGAGATGGATCAAGCTGAGGTGAGCTAGATCAAGCTGAGGTGAGTTGGATCAGGCTGAGTTCCAGCTAGTCTAGGCTTCTCCTTCACCATTTGCCTTCTTGAGTGCTAGGGTTTTAGGGATCTATATATCTGTACATCCCTAACACTCACAAAAACATATTAAAAAGATAATAAAAAATGCAATGCATGCCTAACCTATTTTATGCCTAAATGCAGCCAAAAAACCCGTTTGCGGAGTAAAATCATAAGAGCTAGGTTTGTTTTAATGCATAGGAATGATGATAAACTGGCGTTTATCAAGGGTGAGCGAAGCTCTCACTGGAGGTTGACACAAGTACAACACCCATACCTCTCAAGCGTTCGCACGAGAGGTATGGTGCGAAACAGGGCATGGGGAGCTACTCAGGCGGTAGGGGACTTCACAGGGAACCCCCCTTTCACATCTGAGAGCAGCTCCCTGGGGAAGCGAGGAGAAATCATCCTCGAGACTTCGCCGGAGTATGGGTCTTCTGCTGCGTTGGCAGAGGGACAGGAATGCAGAACATGACAACAAAAGTTGGGGGGGTTTTCACAAGGGTTTTCAAACGTTAGGGGCCAGAATGTAATTGGGTGGACTATTTTGCAAAGTAGGTCAAGATGACCTTCCCTTAGGTCCAAATTTTGGTATAAACCTAATTTGGACCTAAGGAATCCAATGGTGAAGTTGGATTTTAGGTTTGACCAAGTTTGACTGGATATTTTGCATAAAAACCCAATTTAGGTTAATTGATGAGCAAGGACCCTAATTTAGGTCAAACTAGGTTCCAGAGGCCAATTTGAATGTTCTAAACCCTAGGGGATATTTTTCCATGATTTTTAGAGGGTTTACTTGATTTTTATCCTGACCGGAACCTTGTTGAATTAAGCAGGTCTGTTTTAGGGTTACCAAATGTCATTTAATTCCTAGATTGTACATGAACCCATTTCGGATTGATTCAACCCACTTTTTATCTTATTTAGACCATTTGACCTATGCTTTGTCTCTGAGAAATTTTGTTTATGTACTGCAATGGTAAAATTACAGTTTTAACCTTTATTTCATGTTTTCTTCTCAGAATACTTATTCCTCTAATTAAGCCCTCTTCTAAGTCATGTAAGAGCTTTTATTCTCTTTATTAAGTCAAAATGAGCTAGTTATGGCTCATGATGAGGCTTTCATTAGTACCAAATCAAACACGGGGAGGTGAACGTTTGATCAAAAATTGTGTTGATAATTATTATCATGAAAGCATATTAGCTAGTCGAATTAAATCTACCCTAGCTATTCTACTCAAATAATAAACAATAGAAGACGGATGATTGCACCGCAGAAATACACCTACAATTGTGCCGTCTTGTGCTATTTCCTACCATTACCAATGCATATTAGGTAGACATTGTCGCATTGTAAAAATACACGCATGCATGCATTTAATTGAGAGGGGAGGAGAATGAAATAAGTGGCCTTTCAATTAACATTTTTCCTCAAGTGCATTGATGATGAACGCGTCGGTTTCAGTTATATCGTTGTAGTAAAGCTGGTTGTTACCAACGTTTCATATAAAATTTTTTTACTCGGAAAAATAAAAGAGTTCCCGAGGTCGAACTCAGGGAGCAAGTTGTATTCTAGAGATATACAAGTTCTGTTACAAAAATAAAGAGAGAGAGAGAGAGATGAAAATTTGGCTTCTTCTTCTTTTCTTCTTTCTTCCTCTTTGTCTTTGGTTCTTCCTGTTCTTCTTCTTCTTCTTCTTCTGCTTTCTTCAGATCTTCCCCTCGTGCTCTTCTTCTTCTGTTCTTCCTTGTTTCCTTTCTTTCTTTTTTCGTCAGATCGTCTTCTTCTTTTCTTGCTTCTTCAGATCTTCCCCTCGTGCTCTTCTTCTTCTGTTCTTCCTTATTTCTTTTTCTTCAGATCGTCTTCTTCTTTTCTTGCTGCTTGCTTCTCTTCATTCCTTCTTCTTCTTTGTCTTCACCTGCCTTGACCTCTCTTTTTCTTCTTTCGCGATGGCCGTTGCTCCTCCTTCTTCTTCAGCCTGTCTTCTTTCCTGCTCTGGCTGCTGACCTTCCGTCGTCTGCCCCGGTGCTGAGACGACTTAACAATGCCTTCGCTACAGTGCAGCAGCTCCTTCTCCTTCAGCGGGTCTGCTTCTTCTTCTTTGGCCTGCACACTTCAGAGTTCATTCGTCAAGAGGCAAAAACCTACTCTACCCCCCTCCCCCGCGTATCTCTCTCTCTGAAATCACTCTTCGGAAGCTCTCCCAGAGCGCTATCGGGTAATCGGGTTCGGGTCAGGCCCGGGTCCAGGCCCACCGGCGTGCGTGGTGGGCGAGGAGTGCAGGTCAGTCTAATCGGGTCGGGCCAGGTCCGCGGAGCGTGGTCACGGACGAGGCCGAGTCGGGTCGGGTCGGGTGAGAGGGACCTCACCCCGTGGTAACTGAGGCAAACAGATGGTGGCACTTTTGCAATTTATGTAGGTGTGTGGCTTCAGAAACTCCCGAGGTGGGACTATCCGCGCACCCCTATTCTCTCACGCCTGCAGCAGGGATGGCGCTTCCAATTGCAACAGCTGTTGAGGCGCGCAACTTCAATTGAGGGCCAGGGTGTGTGCGCAAGGCTCTTTCGCGCTGGCCGTGGCTCTTCAACCTGGGATATCTAGGCTTGGAGCAACCTCAAGCAAGCTTCGAGCTTCCTCGCCAATGGCGGTCGAGGCCTGGAACCTGAAATCAATAGAACGGCCTCTCGGCCAAATCAGACAGGCAGGGGACCTTCGCCGTGGCACGGCGAAGGTGGTCAGGGGGTCTGCAGGGGGCGAGATGGAGTTGTCAGGTCGTCCTAGGTCAAACTGTGAGCGAGGGAGTGGGTGTGTTCGGTGGATCTGCAGAGGGTGTTTGGTGGGAAGTGGAGGGGCGGAAGAGGATCAGGGTGAGGAGGCGGAGGTTCTGCGGTGGTCGGCGAGCCGTGTGGGTTGCTGAGGTGATGGGAGCGGCTCGCCGGAGGGTGGTCGGAGGCGGAGAGGATGAGGGTGAACAGGGTCGGTAGAGGGCTTAATTGACTAAATCGAAAGCGGGGAAAGAAAGAGGAGGAGAAGGGGAGTAAGTCTAACTTAACTGCAGGGACGAAGGGGGAGGAACAGGGCGACAGTCGTATCGACTGTCGCCGGAGAAGACGATGCTCAGGGAGAGGGGCGGCGGCGAGCAGAGGGCTGGAGAGGCGCCAGCTGGGTGCGGCGTGGCGCGGGAAGAGCAGGGGAGGAAGTCTCTGCTGCTGGTAGTGCGGCAGAGCGAAGAGGTGGAGGGAGAGGAAGTCGCCGGAGCTGGTGAGCGTCTGCCGGAGAAAGAAGAGAAGAAAGCTGGGGGTTTTCTCCGTCAGATCCAGGCTGCTTTCGTCGGTGGAGCGGCGGGGGGTATTTATAGGGTTGAAGCAGGGAGGAAGGCGGAGGGAGACGACGTGTCTCCCTCGCCGGAGAATGGTCGGAATACGAACCCATACCGTCCGTGCGTTCGCACGGCCGGTATGGGGGGCTATAATGACCATGGGGGTGCTCCTGCGACGGCTGACGACGCAGGGCACCCCCAGTATACATGCCAGGTCCTCGACCTCACCCTGCGCGGCGCCATGCTCCGCGCAAGGTCGCCGGAGCATGGTGCTGGCAGGGTTTTGCAGGAGGGACCTGTTTGCAAAGAACGAAGGAGAGTTAGGGGCCTAAATGCGAGGGTTCAAAAGTTGAGGGCCAAAGAGTAAATATATGAGGACCAAAGTGTGAAGTCGGTCAAGGAGGTTTCTTCTTAGGCTCAAGTTTTTATACATGACTAATTAGGACCTAAGGAATCTGATGGTGAATTTTATTTTCATATTAAACCTTGTTTGACCGGTCAATTTGCGCAAAAACCCAAATTAAGTTATTAATTGGGCATGGTTCTCAATGTAGGTCAAAATGGGTTCTAAAGGCCAAATTGAAGGTTCTAAACCCTAGAGATTATTTTTCTATGAATTTTAGAGGGTTTATTCTATTTTTACTTTGCCTCGAACCTTGTGAATTGAAGTGGGTTGTTTTAGGGTTACAGATTATCATTTGGTTCCTTGGAAGTGCTGTAGCCCTTGCTAGATCATCTCATCCCACTTTTATTCTTATTAAGCTGTTTTGACCTATGTTTGGGCCCTGAATTACCCTGTATGCAGATTATACTGGTAAAATTGCACTTTTACCCCTTATGACTGGTTTCCTTCTCAAACTCAGAATTCTCTGAGTTAAGCCTTTCCTTGAGATATGTAGGAGCTTTTATCCTTTGTATTGGGTCAAAATGAGCTAGTTATGGCTCATGATGAGGTTCTCATCATGCATCTTTGCAAAATCCACCAACTTTTTATTTTTTTCCCACTTGATTTTGAAATGCTTCCTGCAGCTGCATGGATTGACTTCTTCCTCCTCGTTCCATGCTCTCCATCACCACTTCCTACCCAGCCATTCCCTGCTCACAGCTCTCCCTGCCAGCCGCAGCAGCCACTCCCTGCAGCAGCAAGCAAGCCATGTGCAGCCATGCCTTCTTCCTCTATAAAAAAGGGTGTCTTGTTCTTCTTCAGACAGCCTGGTCCTCCACGAAAAGAACCCACAGCCCCACTTCTCCTTCCAGGCCACCATCCCCTCCCCTCGCCCTCCACACGTCGGCCCTCCTCCTCCGAGGAGACACCCAGCGGACAGGAGCAACTCACGGTGGTGCATAACCACCACCATGAGTCCACCACCGCCCAGCTCACCATAGAGCCGGTGGGCGTGGTGGCTCATTCCTCGTTTCATCATTTGAAGCCACTTCAGCCATTGCTGCAAGCTTCAAGGTCTGAAGCATCCGCGGCAACAGCAGCAAAGCAGCAGCAGCCATCCAGCCCTTTCCACGCAAGCTTGCAGGCCGCCCTCGCCTTCCGCGTGCCTGCAGTTACGTCGCCTCCCGCTTCTTCACCCTGTCGTGCTCTCTCTTCTGCCAGCAACCGGCCACTACGTGCCTCTATAGCAGCCGGCCAAGCCTCACCGTGAACCGATGCCAGCACCCGCAAGCCTCCGTGCAAGTAGCAGGTCGCCCTCGCCCTCCACCGCGCACGCCAGTAGCCCTCTCCGCGCACGCCAGCAGCCCTCTCCGCGCACTCTGTCGCGACATCCCTCCCGCAAGCCACCAGCCAGAGCCACTCTTCCATGTGTGTCGAGCCGTCCGCACTCACAGCACCGCCTGCTCCCGGTTGCGCGGCTTGGCCTTACATTGTAGCCACTGTTCACGCCAGTCTGCGGAACACTGTGGCTACAGTGGGGTGACCGGTCAGTTTCTCACTTAACCGGTCACCCGACGTGCCGCAACCGGCCAGCGCCAGCGCACGCGGCTCGGCCTACGTCACCCGCACCCACCCGAGTACGTCTGCATGCGCCCGCCTCTCCCAGCTCCTGCCTTCGCCCACTTCCTTCACCGTGCGCGCCTGCCAGCACCTGATCCAGCCCTTCGCGCAGCATGGTGGCTGCGTCTCTTCTATCAGCACCCATCGCCCTCCAGCGCGCACTTCTCTGCACGCATACGCGCCTGCGCGCGAGCTTGAACTCCAAACGGTGGGCCGAAAGCTGCAGACGCCTTAAACATTTTTTTTCTTCTTCACAGCAAGCCCTCTCTCTCTCGTGCTCTCTCTCTCCCTCTCTCTCTCTCTCACAGCACACACTCCTCTCTCTGCAAATACACATACGCACACACACTCACACTTTCATACACGCACACACACACCTATACACTATTATATACTTATATATATATATATACATATATATATTTATATCTATATATATTTATATACATATATATATATACTTATATCTATAGTAGCATCTATATACTTAAATTATTAGTGTACATACATACATACATACATACATATATATATATATATATATACATATATCTATACATATATTAGTACTTCTATAAATATGTATTAGCCTATATACATACACACATATATATATATACATCTATATACTTATATGTATACATATATATACACATATACTTATACATACATACATATATACATATATTTATACATATATATATATATATATATATAAATATACATACATATATATATATATAACTATATATACATATATATATACATATCTATCTACATATATCTATATACATATATTACTATATATATATATATATATATATATATATATATATAAGTATATGTATAGATAGATATATGTATAGATATATATATGTGTATATATATATGTATAAGTATGTATGTATAACTATATAGATGTAGATATATATATATATACCTATATATTTATAACCATATATATATATATAGATATATTTACGTATATACATATATATATATATATATTTTCACGTTACTTATCATACGCTGTATCGCGGGAATATCTGCACCAGTTGCTGATATTTCCCGAGACACGCGTACAAAAAGCGTGGTCGCACACATCTTCCGCCATCCACCTTACACTCCATGCGGCACCTCATCTTGTCGGCTGCGTCTTTCTAGACGACGACCGACAAGACACCGTGCTACACTCCATCTCCACCTCCACCCCCACCCCTTTATACATATACAATATATACATATATATCTATACTATATTTACTTTATTTCTATTTCTCTGGCATGCCCATAAAAAGATAAAAAAATATATAAAAGAGAAAAGATAATCTTTGACTTACAAGTACTCCGTCTTACGAATAGCAAGACCCATTTTGGAACCCTGATTTGGCTCAAAGCCAAGAACCTAATTTTGAGAGTGTGCCTCACGGACCAAGATTATCAGCAAAAAATCTAAATAGAAAAAAACACCAAAAACACAATAAACTAACGGAAGAGACTCGTTGTAGGAAAGGCGTAGAAACTTGACTTGTAACCCCACTTCCCTGAGTTCGACCCTGGGCCTAAAAGTGATCAAGATAAAATCAAGTAGGCCAGGTAAAAAAAAAAAATTGTAAAGAGATGGTTAGGTCCGATTTAGGTTAACCACTATACACACTTCAACGATAAAATCACCATATTAACAACCTAACCGGGTCCGACACCATATCTTTTCTGGCGCCGTTGCCGGGGAGGTGCACCTGCAAGTAAGTTTTTATTCCATTCCTTCCATTTTCTATCTCTTCTCTCTTCATGGGTGTTTTTGTTTATTGTTGTGCAGGTTAACCTGTTGCAAGAAGGCAGCCAGATGAAGTCAAAGATGTGAGCAGATCCAAGGCGGGAATGAGAGCGTGCAGACGCCGACACCGCACTGGAGCTCCACACACGTTGCTGCACAAGTAAGTCTTTCTTTCTTAGCAACCTAGGTTAACTTGTAACCTTAATAAAAAAAAAACTAAAAACTAAAAAATGAGAAAAACTTCTTGGGATCTCTTGGGGCAAATGGATTCAAATTCACTTGTTTGATTGATTGCCTTTACTCCCACCAGCCTGGGATTTCCCACCTTACTTCGCATAGCGAAAATACAAGAATCTTGATTCTTTAATTTTTTGCTGTGTGAAGTATTCTTTGAGGTAAACATAAAAAGATTGATTGCACCCCTCTTTGCCTCACTTATCTGCAAATTCGGGATCACATTTTTGGTGGGGAGACTTGCAATTGAGTTGATTCCAACCCCACCACGACTTTTCAACTTGCCTAAGATTCGATCCCAAATATTTCAACCCCAACAAATTGATTTTCTTTATCTTTTGGTTGATCTTTGTGTGGAAATCTTTCTGGTGATTGGGAGCACTTGAAATGAAGTGCTTTGGCTCCCTTTCACACTAATCTAAAACTGATTCGTGCATCCACACATAGAAATCTCCATTTAGGGTAGCCCATTCCATTTTAGCATGCATTAACCAACTGACATTGAGGAAGGGTTTGTTGGGCTTAGAAAGAAAACCTATATTCTTGCAAAACCCGGAGATTGGTTGAATTGGTATTTCAGTGAAATCCTAAAATTCACACTACTTAAGGCTGAAGTCTAAAAACCATTCACCAATTAAAAACTTCAATTCAGGGAGATTTCCCCATTGCATGCTTGTTTTACACACTTGAAAAATCAATCACTTGGGCATTACCCGTAAACAATGCCCTTCACATTCCAGAAGCACTTGATCCTAAGCCTCTAACTAAAACTAGCAGTAACTTGACCCTTCTTAAGGATTGGAGGTCTAACTACCTGCGTGTAGCACCTACGTGCTGGTGAGGGCTCCCGCATGCTATCGGGTGTCTAAGACTGGGGCAAACGGCCTTTCAATCTGGCCCGGTGGTTCCGCGGTGTTCGCATTCGGTTCCATAGTCCGTGATAGTAGGTAACTTAGATCTTTAGGTCTAAGGGCACACTGCAGAGGTTAGGAAATTGATTGAATTGATTTGTCATCAACTGTACCTTTGCAGCGTCATTTCTCTCATCTCTTTTCCCTTCTCATCTCCCCAATTCCTCCTTCGATAGTGCATGTTTGAGAGGAGGTCACAAAACCCTGAACTATTTGAATTGTCTGATAATTTTAGAAAAGGATTCGAATCGTCCTCCTCCTCCACAAACATGGCTGCACGCCCACCCCCAAATCCCGAGGGAGGAAACCACCCTCAGAACCCACCAGGTGGTGGAGCCTTAGATCCCATAACCGGCCTCCAAGCCCAAATGAAAATGTATAATGAGCAAATTGAAGCCATTCGGGAAACATTGGAGGAAATGCAGAACCCTCCCAAACGGGAGGAGCCTAGGTCTCTTAGCTCCTATCAAAATCCCGCTGCTACAGAGACCATAGGACAAATTCGGGTCCCCATGGGTGGGGATGACTTTGAACTGAAACCTAACATAATTGGCCTAATTAATTTTCACTTCTATGGTCTTGCAAGCGAAGATCCTTTTCTCCACTTGGAAGACCTAACCCGATTTGCTGAAACTGTTAAACCTAGAAATATCGGGTTACCTATAGTCCTCATGAAAATGTTCCCGTTTTCATTGCGAGATAAAGCGTCGCAGTGGTTACGCACCCTTAGGAGAACCATCCACTCTTGGGAAGAGATGCGAATAGCGTTTCTCAAGAAGTTCTTCCCAATCGGGCAAACCAATGCGCTTCGCCGTGCTATCACCTCTTTTACGCAGCAAAACAGTGAACAATTTCATGAGGCATGGGAGAGGTATAATGACCTCCTCAGAAAGTGTCCGCACCACAGTCTGCCTAAGTGGCATATAGCCCAGATTTTCTACTATGGGCTAAATGAGACTTTGAAGCAGATTGCAGACACTTGCTGCGGAGGGAATTTTATGAATAAAGACGAGAATGGAGCATTCGAATTGTTTTAAAATATGAGCGAAAACTCAATGAACAATGCTTCCATTGTCGCCTTTAATCATACCAGCCTACCTCGAAATGTCCACGAAGATGACATGGGACCCTCCCATTCATCCACTGATCTAAGCCTTATTGCACAAAAATTGGATGAAGTCTCCGTCGTGCACAAGAAGCTAGACGAGCTTCTAACTAACCCCGCCCGTTCTTTGGCAAACACCCCCACTTCACCACTTCGTCATAATCCCAATTCTTCCAACACCACACTTATCTCGAGAAACCTCGTAAGACCTTCCTTACCAAATGTCGCGCCGAGCAACTCGATAAGACATGTGGATCTGGCTTCTACGAGCCAGTATTTCGACACAGAGGACCAAGCCTCCATGTGCTCGGACGCATATTTACACGCGGACATGTCTTCTGGCATAGAAGACGCTTGCGTCCTGGGGAATAACCCATTCTCTGCCACGTATAACCCAGGGTGGAGAAATCATCTAAATTTCGCATGGTCCAACAACCCGCAACGCCAAAACCCCGCGGGTGGACCAATGCGACCATCCGCACCCGTCATCCCAAGGGCCCAGTCTAATCCTTTGGCAAATCCGCCATCAGGCCCTTGTGTACTACAAACCTAACATGCATCAAGTCCTTTTGACAAATTGATGCGAATGATGATGGAAATGTCAAAGCGCCATGAAGAGAACATGACCTCTCTTCAGCACCAATTGGCGCAGCAGAATGCTGAGATCAGTCAACTACGCATGACGACTCGATCTCAGGGCACTCTTCCCGCCCAACCTGTCCCAAACCCGCGAAATTTCGTACCCTATGGTCCTCAACCACAGGTACGACCTTCTCTGGGGCAGGTTCATCAAATTCTGCAGGCTCCGAGCATTCCACCGGGATTTCAGGCTAATCCAGCTGCGCCACCTCACTCTTGTGTCCCCATTGCGAACCCTCCTCCGCCGTATGATCCCACTGGACCCGCATCGTCCAATGCTATCACTACGAGGAGTGGCAAGCAGACTGTCGATCCGCCTCTACCGGATCCTAGCCCGTCTTCTTCTTCGCCCTCTCATTCGGGATGTGCACCGCATTCGCGAGAGGACGATAAACCCAAATTGGTGCCAGAATCAGTCCCATTCCCTGAGGCTCTACTGAGGGAGCCAAAAGGCAAAAAGAAAGATACACAGGCCTTTAATAACCTGCGTAATTTGTTCAGGGATGTAGAAATCAAGGTACCCTTGCTCGAGGCTATCGATCACATACCTACTGTCGCCTGATTTTTCAAAGACTACACAACACCCAGGTGACAGTCAAAGAAAACCAAGAATCTGGTGGTTCTCTAGCCTCAAGCGAGTTGTGCTATACTGTCAAACCAACCACCAAAGCAGAAAGATCCAGGCACACCGCTTATTTCCTGTAACATCCAAGGTTGCAGTTTTAACCATGCCCTGCTTGATCTAGGATCTTCCATAAATCTTATACCGACCATCATGCTCGAAAAATTTTCCTTGGGAAATCTGAAACCCACCCCTATCACGTTACAGTTGGCAGATCGTTCTGTCAAAATCCCGAAGGGTGTGGTGGAAGACGTGGTGGTTAGGGTCAATAGTCTCTGTTTTCCTGTTAACTTTCTTGTTTTAGAAATGGAAGTTTCTATTTTACTTTCTGATTATCCGATCATCCTTGGTCGACCTTTCTTGGCCACAGCCTGCACCCTTATCGACTGCAAGTCAGGCTGTATTGAGATTGCCGTTGGATCTGAAAAGCTCAAGCTTAACATCTTCAAGGCAGCCAAGAACTTTGATTGTGATTGTATCGAGGATGACACTTCTGACGAGGACATGGCAGTTCTGACTACTGTGGATTACCTGAAAACATTGACGATTGCTTGACCGACACATATTGTGACATTCCCCCATCCCTCCCTTGTCCCAT
This sequence comes from Thalassia testudinum, assembly GCA_037157565.1. NCBI lineage: Eukaryota > Viridiplantae > Streptophyta > Magnoliopsida > Alismatales > Hydrocharitaceae > Thalassia > Thalassia testudinum. The sequence continues at coordinate 179,104,029 of JAZHRO010000031.1, forward strand.
ACCTTCTCCTGGCCAGACTTCTGACGAGGTTTTCTCCGCTTTCCATACCTCATGGTCTGAGTCATATCCGGGCTACTCACCGCCGGTCCACACTCTTGAAAACTGGATTGCCCTTTCTTTCCCGCCAAATCAGGCGGATTTGCAAATCCACACTGGGACCTTGAGCCCATATACTTCTCACTGGGGCTATTCCTTCTTGGATCCATCTATCCAAGAAGCCCCTCTTCTTGGCCAATCTGAGGGCCAACTTCTTCCTCCTGACTTGTTCTCCGATCCTCCTAGGACACTCTCGTCCCATGAAATGCCAGACCCTTCACCATCCACCATCACCTTTCACGCCACTATCACGATCACTTCACTTTTCTCTTCACCACCCACCCTACCACCCTGCTGCATACCCTGCACCTCAGCTCTCGTTACCCGATCTTGTCCTTTCTCTACCTTTCCCTGCATGCATATGAGGACATAGCATTGTTTGGCATAGGGGGGTGGATAAGCATCCATAGGATCTGGGTATTTTATGGTATCATGCAGTTTCCACCAATTTATAAATATGCAAGAAAAAGAAAAAGAAAAAAAAATAATAAATATATATGTATATATATATATAAATGGTGTTTAGTAATGATCTGAAAGCTGAAACAAAAATACAATAAGTGTTTATGGATATTCAACCACTGTTTTGAAGACTTTCCAGGCCACAGAAGCTTTATTCGCTCAGGCTCGGCTTAATTCACTTGAGCATTGACAAGATAGATCGAAATCTCTCCTAACTAAGGACGTATTCTTGTACCTAAGACACCAGTATAGGATCCGTTCGTTTGCTTTTACTTGAGAGATTAAGTAAACTTGGTTCACACTACACATATCAAGAAAGACCAGGTGAACATAAGATCCAACCCTAGTGTTCATTAAGGAAGGTGGAGTCCTTACCTGTGCGTGCAGGTAGACTTTTTATCCCAGACTTTAGTCTTGCATTTAGGAGCGACTCTTTCCACCAAGAAAGAACTCTCCCACCAAAAAGAAAAGTGTGCTCCTCCAAATAATGTTATAAGAGATATACTGACACGTGTTTCAAAAAAAAAAATGCAAATAAGTCAGTATATCTCACAAATGTCTGTAAAGTCTCTACCCTAAAAAAGAGTTCTTCAGGGTAAGTCGTAAATACCCTATTTTTCCTGTGAGCCACAAATATCAGAAAATGGGAATTGAGTTTTCCGTCATCTTCTTAGGGGTCAATTCGAAAACACAAGCTGAAACTAGGACCAACCTGTACTTAAAAATTCATGAAACCCTGGGCTTGAGTCTTAATGTTTATCTGGTCAATCTTGATCCTTCACTAAGCACTAGCCATAACCTCTTGAGCTCTCGGGTACGGCAAAAACCTCTTGGGTCCTGGAAATCGTACTTAAGGTTTAAATATCAAGAGTCTTGGTTAGTTGAGAGATGATCTATGTCATGTGAGACTTAAAGTACTGGTACTCTTCTCTGCAATTGGTTCTCACAATATCCAACAATAAACACACCTTTTTCACCTCAGAAGAAAATCTTTAGCTTAAGATCATTTCTAAATACTGTTTTGCTAGGAACTAGCAAAAGATAGGCATGGGGGTATGATTGTACCGCAAAAATACACCTGCAATTGTGTCGTCTTGTGCTATTTCCTAGCATTACCAGTGCATATTAGGTAGACATTGTCGCATTGTAAAAATACACGCATGCATGCATTTAACTGAGAGGGGAGGAGAATGAAATAAGTGGCCTTGCAATTAACATTTTTCCTCAAGTGCATCTTTGCAAAATCCACCATCTTTTTATTTTTCTCCGACTTGATTTTGAAATGCTTCCCGCGGCTGCATGGATTTACTTCTTCCTCCTCGCGCCATGCTCTCCATCACCTCTTCTTGCTCAGCCATTCCCTACTCACAGCTCTCCCTGCCAGCTGCAGCAGCCACTCCATGCAGCCACATGCAAGCCATGTGCAACCATGCCTTCTTCCTCTATAAAACAGGGCGTCTTGTTCTTCTTCAGACAGCCTGGTCCTCCACGAAAAGAACCCACAGCTCCACTTCTCCTTCCAGGCCACCATCCCCTCCCCTCGCCCTCCACACGCCAACCCTCCTCCTCCGAGGAAACACCCGGTGGACAAGAGCAACTCACAGTGGTGCACAACCACCACCGTGAGTCCACCACCGCCCAGCTCACCATAGAGCCGGTGGGCGTGGTGGCTCTTTCCTCGTTTCACCATTTGAAGCCACTTCAGCCATTGCCGCAGGCTTCAAGGTCTGAAGCATCCACGGCAGCAGCAGTAGCAAGGCGGCAGCAGCAGTCGCCCAGCCCTTTCCACGCAAGCCTACAGGCCGCCCTCGCCTTCCGCGCATCTGTAGGTGATGAGAGCCTCATCATGAGCCATAACTAGCTCATTTTGACCCAATAAAGAAGATAAAAGCTCCTACATAACCTAGAAGAAGGCCTAACTGAAGGAACAAGTGCTCTGAGAAGAAAATATGAAATAAAGGTTAAAACTGTAATTTTACCATTGCAGTACGTAAACGGGATTTCTCAGAGGCAAAACATAGGTCAAATGGTATAAATGAGATAAAAAGAGGGTTAAGTCAATCAGAAATGGGTTCATGTGCAATCTAAGAACTAAATGACACTTGGTAACCCTAAAACAGGCCCGCTTAAATTAACAAGGTTTCGATCCGAACAAAAAGCAAGTAAACCCTCTACAAATCATGTAAAAACATACTCTAGGGTTTAGAACACTTAATTTGGCCTTTGGAACCTAGTTTGACCTAGATCAGGGTCCTAGCTCTTCAATTAACCTAATTCGGGTTTTTATGCAAAATGTCTAGTCAAACGAGGTCAAACCTGTAATATAACTTCGCCATTGAATTCCTTAGGTCAAAATTAGGTTCATACCAAAATTTGGACCTAAGGAGAGGTCATCTTGACCTACTTTGCAATTTAGTACACCTAAATCACAAATTGGTCCCTATCTTTTGAATACCGTTGCAGAGAACCCCCTAGGTTCTTCGCCTCCTTTGCAAACCGGTCCTGCCGCCATTGCTAGGGCAGAACCGAGCTCTGGCGAGGTTCGGAGAGGGATTGCTCTCTAATCCCTCAGAGATTCCCTCCCAGAAATGGAAGGAGGATTCTCTGAGGAATTCCCTTCCATTTAAGACCGATCTCGATCCCTGGTGTGAACCCAATCTCTCGTGCGAACGCACGAGAGATTTGGGTATCCTAACTCCTTTCCATCTCCGGCGACCAACCTCAGGCAATTACGTGCCCTTCACGCCCTGCACACCCAGTCCAGCGCCTATATAAGAACCCACAACTCCGGCCGAAGAGGCTGAGCTTGATTTGGCCAAGTTTCCCCCTTCAATTCCTCTCCTCCTGCCCGGCCAAATGTCCTAGCTAGCTCCGGCGAGCCCCCCTCCCCTCCCTCTTCGCTCTTCCACAAAACCAGTGGCAGAGTTAGCTTCCTGACCTCCCTCCGCGTCGCGCAGTACCAGCGCACGCCGCCTCAGCCCCGTCGTCGCCGCCGTTCTCCCCCACTGGGCGTCATCTTCTCCGGCGACAGTAGGTACTGCTGTCCGCCTTCCGTCCCCTTTCGTCCTTACAATTAGGTTAGAACTCTTCTCCACCCTCTCCTCTCTCCTTTCCCCCAACTATTTTACTTGATTACCCCTCGACATTACCTAACCGCCTCCATCTTCCTCGCCTCCGACCGCACTCCGGCGAGCCGCCCACACCACTCCGCCACTCCACACGGCTCGCCAACCACCTCGTGAGCTTTGCCTCACCACCAGGAACCCATTCCACCCCATCACTGCCACTCCAGACCTCTACAAGCACCCCCCGACCAACCCACCATCTCCGGCCACAGGTTGACCTAGGCGCGCACGCCTAGGCCGACCGGCAACCTGCAGCATCACCCACCGCCTTCGCCGTGCTACGGCGAAGGTTTCCAGCTATTCTGATTAGGCCAATAGGTCGTTCTGTGGAATCTCAGGTGAACGCCCCGGCCGCCATTAACAGCCGAAGCAGCAGGAAGCTTGGAGCAGCAGCAGGCGTCAGGCTTCCCAGGCAGCAGGTGCAGCAGACTCTCGCAAGTATCGCGAGGTGACTGAGTTCAGCGAGGAGCACCAGCAGGGCCTTCAGCGTGGGCAATTGCACACGAGAGTCTGCGGGCGCGCGCAAAGGAAGGGCGGAACGTTTAGTCCCACATCATGGAATCTCAAGGCACAGGTATGGTATAAAGAGTTTTTGTGATATAGCTTTACTGCCTCGAAAGAACAGGGGTGAGGTCCCTCACTGACCCCACACCCGCCTCGTCCGCGACCTGACCACGCGGACTTGGCGGATCCGACCCGACGTAGACCTACGCACTCCTCGCGCATCACACCACCTTCAGGTCCGCCTGGTCCCGGGTACGATCCGACCCGATTATGCATGTGGCTCTGGGAGAGCAGCTCAGAGTGAATTGCTTGAGAGTGAGAGACGCGCGGGTAGAGGGAGAAGGGTTATGTTTTGCTCTTGTACAGGCATGCTGATCCCAGGAGAAGGACTTGGCCGCTGCAGAAGAGAGAAGCAAGGCAAGACCACAGAAGAGAAGAGTAAGAAGCAAGGTAGAGAAGAAGAAAAGAAAGAGCAAGACACAGAGAGAAGAGAGGCAAAGAAAAGATTAGAAGATCAAAAGAAGAAGAAGAAGGCTTCGCAAGACAAGAAAGAAAGCAGAGAGAAGCAAAACGAAGAAGAAAATGAGAGACTGCAGAAGAAGAAAAGGAGAAATACTTTTAAGACGTCTGATCTTGTGATCAGACGTCCAATTTCATATTTTTGTCCTAATTATTTTTAATTGCATACATTCACATTTGAATTGATATTTTGAGTAAATTAGAGTGTTCAATTACATTTTGACTAGTAGTAAATTCCATTTTCTCCCTGTGTTCGACCTCGGATACTCCGGTTTTCGAGTAATAAAAATCTTTATTTGTTTTGAACGCTTTAGCGGCTATACTACAATGCGATATTATCTTTTAACAAACCCCACAAAAGCGCGACGAACAGCAGGCACCGTCGCCTCCCGCTTCTTCGCCTTGTCGCGCTCTCTCTTCCGCCCGCAACTGGCCATTGCGCGCCTCTGCAACGGCCGGCCAAGCCTCACCGCGCACCCCCGCCAGCAAACGCAAGCCTCCGCGCAAGCAGCAAGTCGCCCTCGCCCTCCACCGGACACGCCAGCAGCCCTCTCCGCGTGCTCTATCGCGACATCCCACCTGCAAGCCACCAGCCGGAGCCACTCTTCCACGTGCGCCGAGCCATCTGCACTCACAGCATCGCCTGCTCCCGGTTGCGCGGCTTGGCCTTACACTGTAGCCACTGTTCACGCCAGTCTGCAGAACACTGTGGCAACAGTGGGGTGACCGGTGAGTTTCTCACTTAACCAGCCACCCGGCGTGCCACAACCGGCCAGCGCCCGTGCACACATCTCGGCCCACGTTGCCCACACCCACCAACGTACGTCTGCATGCGCCCGCCTCTCCCAGCGCCTGTCTTCTCCCACTTCCTTCACCGCGTGCACCTGCCAACACCCGATCCAGCCCTTCGCACAGCACGGTGCGCTGCGTCTCTTCTATCCACGCCCATCGCCCTCTAGCATGCGCTTCTCTGCGCACATACGCGCCTGCGCGCAAGCTTGAACTCCAGACGGCAGGCCTGAAGCTGCAGACGCCTTAAACATTTTTTTTCTTCTTCACAGCAAGCCCTCTCTCTCTCATGCTCTCTCCCTCTCTCTCTCTCACAGCACACTCTCCCTCTCCCTCTGCAAATACACATACGCACACACACTCACACTTTCATACACGCACACACACACCTATACACTATTATATACTTATATATATATACATATATATTTATATACATATATATATATATATATAGATATATATTTATATCTATATATATTTATATACATACATATATATATATACTTATATCTATACATATAGTAGTATCTATACACTTAAAGTATTAGTATACATACATACATATATATATTATATATATATATATATACATATATCTATACATATATTAGTACTTATATAAATATGTATTAGTCTATATACATACACACACACATATATATATATATATACATCTATATACTTATATATATACATATATATACACATATACTTATACATACATATATATATACATATATTTATACATATATATATATATACATACATATATATATTACTATATATACATATATATATAAATATCTATCTACATATATCTATATACATATATTACTATATATATATATATATATATACATCTATATAGTTATACATATATATATACATATATATATCTATACATATATCTATCTATACATATACTTATATATATATATACATATATATATATACACATATATATATACATATATAACTCCATATATATACCTATATATTTATAATCATATATATATGTAGATATATTTACGTATATACATATATATATATATATATTTTCACGTTACCTATTATACGCTGTATCGCGGGAATATCTACACCAGTTGCTGACATTTCCCGATACACGCATACAAAAAGAGTGGTCACGCACATCTTCCGCCATCCACCTTACACTCCACGCGGCACCTCGTCCCGTCGGCTGCGTTTTTCTAGACGACGACCAACTCGACACCGTGCTACACTCCATCTCCGCCTCCACCCCCACCCCTTTATACATATATAGTATATACATATATATCTATACTATATTTACTTTATTTCTATTTCTCTGGCATGCCCATAAAAGGATAAAAAAATATATAAAAGAGAAAAGATAATCTTTGACTTGTAGGTACTCCGTCTTGCGGATGGCAAGATCCATTTTCGAACCCTGATTTGGCTCAAAGCCAAGAACCTAATTTTGAGGGTATGCCTCAAGGACCAAGATTATCAGAAAAAAAATCTAAATAGAAAAAAACACCAAAAACACAATAAACGAATGGAAGAGACTCATTGTAGGAAAGGCATAGAAACTTGACTTATAACCCTACTTCCCTGAGTTCGACCCTGGGCTTAAAAGTGATCAAGATAAAATCAAGTAGGCCAAGTAAAAAAAAAATTTTGTAAAGAGATGGTTAGGTCCGATTTAGGTTAACCACTATACACACTTCAACAATAAAATCACCATGTTAACAACATAACCGGGTCTGACACCAACGGAGAAGGAATAATGCAAATAAATTGAAAATAGAGAGAGAATAAACAAATGTTTCATAACCATGGATTCGGTTCATTCCATCTAATCGCTACACTAGAAAGTAGGAAATCTATACTAGAAAGCAATAAAAGAGAAGGTGATGAGAAGTTATCCTCCTCGTCGGATACTTGGAGGACAAACTATGTTGACGAGGGCCCGAATGAAGGTGGTGAGATGATGGACGAGGGAGAACGAAGACAGAGGACAAAGGATGAAATAGGGAAACATCGTAGTGGGATCCACTTCCCGAATGGCGGTGAGAGGACAACTGCGGGATGCTCCATGAACGAGGGTGAGAAGATGGAATATTTATCTTTTTAACTCTAATGGAGCATCTTGGGTTTAGGACAAGCTCTTAGAGCTTTGGTGGGGGTAAGAGAAGAGAGAAGGGATGACAAATGTGGTGGTAGGGGTCCCCTTTTATAATTATAGGAATGGGGGCATAGATGTCTTTTTATAACGCTTAGAAAATAAATGCTGGGGTCTTTAGTGACAGATATAACCGTCACTGTAGGTGAACATCGGTGAAGGCATGCCTCTTCTCCTTCAATTGTTCCACACGTGCGCCCACGTCCACGCGATCTCAGCCATCTGATCAAGAGATCAGACGGCCTAAGATCCACGAGCACCGCTTCTTCGAGCATTAAGCATGCCCGCATGCGATGGCACATTCAATTACGCATCATCGCATGAGTGCGCGATCAACGCCTCTCCGCGCGCCGTGTTGCCACTCCTGCTACTACACAATTGCCATCCAATAGGCAAATTTCGCCCGCTCAATTCGTGTGCTTTTATTTGAAGCGGGCGGGATTCGAACGCATGTCACCCTCTTCGCGTGGAAGCTCTCGACCGCTACGCCATGAGTTCATTTAACGTGAATTTTGAATTTCCTCCGCGTGCTCTCTTGGTTGTTGGATCAAGATCCAATTGTTGAAAGTAGATCTTGATTTGACTCTTTAGAGGGGAAGTGTGTTGCGGATGGCCGTGGACGGCTTGGACGATGCCACGTGGCATCGTCTAAGCTGTCCATCTTCTTTTGCTTGTAGGCGGTGTCACGGATATCGGATTGGACCAATTTTCACGCTGTTGGGCTACGATCATCAATTCGAACTCATCCATGTGGTTGGATTTGTCATCTGAGGTACGGATTTAACACCACCTTGGCCCTTGACCTCTGATCTTTCTTGGATTACATCTGATGCTATGGAAATCTGATCGGGGCAATCTCGGAGGCGTTGGACTCTGATCGTCCCCTAATCAGATTTGTACAGTTGAATCTTCAATCTGAACCCCAATAAATATTACCCTATTCCCTGACCACAAAAAGGAAGAATTAACCTAAAATTTGTAAAATCTAACCTAAATGCATGACGATGCATGTTATGCAATATTTATAATGCATGAATGCTTCTATGACACTAGAAACATGCATAAATAGACATTTTAGGTCAATTAGATGTGTGTACTTCATCAAGAAATTGGTCGTTTGATCTGGAAAGGTAGAAGATATGGACAGGGTTAGATCAAGACGGATGTCTAAAGAAGTGTTTTAAGACATTTGGGAAACTAATCAGACATCTAATTCTAAACAAGTTTCCTTCCTATTTTCTCAAGATCGAAACAGGGTTCTAGGCTAAGTTGCACAAACGACAGATTGGACATCTGGCACTAGGTCTAGACATCTGGAAACATAAATCACTGCGGGAATGGATTTCTCGAGGCACAAATGGCTATAAGGTCAGAAGGAAGTAATTAGGGTCAAATCTTACCCTAACATCTAGTTATCAGACTCTGGGATACACTACGGACGTCTGAAAGTGAATGTGAATTATGTTAAGGGTTAATCATAATTGATTGGATTTCTCAAGCCAACGGTCCTCTAGTTGGACATCAAGCAAGGTCCTCAGACATCTAGACTAAGGACTGGTCGTCTAAAATTAACTGACAGAAAGCACCAAGTCCAGCCTAAGTGTTTGGACGTCTTATAGAACAGTCAGACATCCTAAAGTCTAAGATCAGATGTCCAATTTCCAGATTTGACATCTAATCAGGTCATCTGAAACCTATTTTGATTTTCTAAGTTCTCTATGAGATGTCTAAGTATCCTAGGGTTGAGTAAGTGTTCGTAGGACTACTATTTTGTTACTTTGAGGCTCCTTAACAAATGATCTAAGGAAATGAAAACCAAAGAACAAAAAACATGTACATAGAAGAAACATAAAGAATTTCCATCTTATTCTTCATCTTCTTCAAGGTCTCGCTCCACGCAAAGCTCCTTCTCCTCCAACAAGCTCCTCCAATCCACCATGGAAGCAAGGTTGACCTCCTTTACACTTGTATCCATTTGCAATTTCCTAAAACTCATAAACTCAAATTGCAAATGTTAAATAACAAGTGTTTTGTCATCATCAAAATTAACGATTGTGGTGCCCTTGCACCAACACTTTCTCCATGACTTTATGAGCATAAATAGAAATTATTTGTGAGTTTATTTGATTTGTTCCTCCCTGTGGATACGACATTCTATTTTCGTGGTTTATTCATTAATTATTATTTTTGATGGAGAGATTTTCCATCACTTAGAAACACAATGACGCAACATTTTAGTGTAATCATTTTAATTAAGCAAAATCTCTCGTCAGTGTCTAGTTGATTAGATAAGGCCTCTATTATCGAGAAGAAGTTGGACGATTTGACTCACCAACTCCAAAGAGCCATTTTTTCTCAGCAAAGCACGTATGCATGTTCACCCACAGGGAGGGAGGCTGTGCATAATGTTCACCACCACTCATTTTAGGGGATGGATGCTTATCGACCCCCTTCTGATCCAGGTTTCAGAGGGAACTTTGAACCTTCCCACTCTAGTTGGGGGATCTCTAAACCCCCATATCCTGATTACTTTGGAGCTACTCAACCTGCGAGGAGCTCCATGCCATCCAGAATGATCATTTCTTTAACTCCTACAACCCTGAATGGCATAATCATCTGAATTTCTCCTGGTCGAGGAATAATCAGAACTCCAAACCTCAATTCCAACCCCGACCATAAAATCCATGACCATATCAGTCCGTTCATCCTAGGCCCAACTCGAACTTTCAAACTGGGCCTAGCAAGGAAGAACAGATGAGCCCAATTCTATAGACATTAGCTGATATGCAGAAGACCAATGCTACCATGCAAAGGTAGCATAATGCGAAGATTACAGAGGTTCATAATCAGCTCACACATATGGTTGGGACTCACCAACCTAGTACGCTTCCTTCCCAACCTTTACTGAACCTAAACAACTTGACGAACCAGAGGCACGTTATGAACCCAAATCAGGGCCCATCTAGACATCCACCTGATGGGTTGGTGGCTTCTACTTAATACATAGGGTATCAGCAACAACCTCTTATCCTGCCAACTCTGAATCCCAACCAGGCAGGCCTAAACTCTATCACTCCTCATAGAGGCAAAACTACTCAAGACCCACCTTATCTTACTCATTCTGGTCCAAGCAATTCTAAACCTAAGCTCAGGATGGATATCAAGGACAAACCCACTAAAGACCCAGAGCCTGAACCAATCCTAGAAAAGCCTAAAGATGTTCCATTTCCCTAGACCTTGACCAAAGGAAATAGGAAATCCAAACCCGTGGCACCTAAGGAGAACTTGGTCAATCTCTTTGAGCAAGTCTAGATAAGCATTCCCTTGAAGGATGCAATCCACCACATACCGAATTACACACGATTTTTGAAGGACTTATGTACACCAAAGAGTAAGCCATGAAACAAGGATGGGAGTCCAATTGTATTGTCGGAGCAAGCTAGCTCTATAATTCTGAGCAAACTCCCGTAGAAAGTGAAAGATCCTGGCACTCCTTTGATCTCATGCAAGATAGGGAACTTAGAGTTTGATCGAGCTTTATTGGATTTAGGAGCATCCATAAACCTGATTCCCACCTCCCTACTAGACCACTTTGAGGAAACTGAGCTTAAACCAACTGAGGAGACTTTGCAATTGGCTGATGGATTGATTAAGTCACCAAGAGGAATTCTCGAGGATGTGCTGGTTAGGGTGAGAGATTTCTATTTCCCAGTGGATTTCATTAATTTGGACATGAATACTCCTAAGAATTTGAGAGACACACTGATTATCTTGGGGAGACCGTTACTAGAAACTGCTAGGGCAAATATCAATTGTGAAGAGGGCCAGTTTGAGTTAAAATTCAAGGATAAGACATTAAGGATTGATATTTTTAAGACCTAGAAAGGAATAAACTGTAAGGCAATTGAGGAAGTATGCGATATAGGCTCCTTGGTTGAGGACCCGATTCCTGAGGTGAACCCAATTCTCCAAGGACCTCAACCACAATAGGATCTTTATCCACAGACTAGGGAGCCTAAATCTGATCTAGACCTTGAAGGTTCCCTACTAGGAGGGGTGACGTAAAAATATGCGGAAATAAAAATATAAAGCAATCTCACAAAAATCAATCGCACAATGTACACAAGTAATTTTTAGGTGGAAACCCAAACCGGGTGAAAACCACCACCTAACCCTCTCGAGTTAGGATTTTCCGATCAACCAAGTTGATCAAAATCCACTAAATGAATCACTTTAAACGAGGGTGATTCAACCTCAATACAACCACGCTACAAGTACGAGGGTAGCGTTCCTCAACCCCTTCTCTCCACGAGAAGGATTTTGTCCCACGAAGGAGACGGGAATTCGCAAAGCGAATACCCAACCAAAAGACAAAGGTAAAATAAACAACAAACCTATAGAGCCAACAAAGTAATAAACCTAAGCTTCTATAGGATTTAGGAAACTCCCCTTTGCTAGGAGTGCGTCGACGATGACGCGGTGCGTGAGCCACGCGACGGCGCTACGTCGCTCTCGTGAACAACAGCGGGAGAGCGGGCGCGCAAACTGAATTTAGCTCTCAAGATGATGGAGCTTGAGCTTGGAGAGCAAGATCTTTTCTGGACACAAAAGAGTGTGTAAGTGTGTAGCTAAGTGTATCCCTTATGTATATGTTGTGTGTTTTGTGTGTAAAGGCTCCCCTCTATTTATAGAGGCCTTAGGAAGGCTTTGGAAGGCTTGGAAAAGCTTCCATAGCCGTTGGGTGCAAACCCCAAGAGAATCAGGCCGAAATCAGGACAATGATTGCATTTGACAGGATTATCAGACGTATAACTCTGGCATCAGACGTCTGGAAGGCCACTTTAAGACGTCTGATTCCAAGGTCAGACGTCTGATTCTATGCGGGTTTCTCCCTGACTTGAATCAGATCTAAACAGGGTTTTTGTGCAAGTCCATCAGACGACATACAGGACGTCTGGCACTAAGTCTGGACGTCTGGAAACCTACTTTTACTGTGGGAATTGATTTCCAAACGTTGCAACGGCTAGAAAATCTCTGAGAAGAGATTTTGGGTCAGCCGAGGCAAAACGGTCATTTATCAGACGTCTGGTAAGTCCTATGGACGTCTGATAAGGCTCTAACGGTCATAACCTTGAGTGTTTTCTAAGCCAGCCAACGGTCCACTAATTGGACGTCTGGCAAAGTCATCAGACGTCTCCTAAGACGTCTGGTCTAAGGTCTGGACGTCTGAATTCATCAGACAGAACTAACTATGTCCAGCCTAACAGTTATCAGACGTCTGAAACAACAGTCAGACGTCTTAAAATACATTATCAGACGTCTGATTTGGGAATTAGACATTTGGAAAGTCTGTTTGAACCCTATATTGGTTTTCTAAGTATTCTACAGAAAACCTAAGTATCCTAGGGTTGTGCAGGTATTCCTAGGACTACTTTTAGGGTACTTTGAGGCTCTTTAACATAATGTTCTAAGGAATCAGAAAGAGCAAGAAAATAAATACAAGAGATACATGAAAGGATAAAAAAGAATCTATCCTATTCTTCTTGTCTTCCATCTCCAATCTTTCGCTCCACGCGAACCTCCTCTGTTTTCCGTCAAGCTCCTCCAATCCGTCCTGGATGCGAGCTCGAACTCCGTCTAAACACGTCCACATTTGCAATTGACCTGAAATCCAGGACTCAAATTGCAAATGTTAAATAACACGTATTTTGTTATCATCAAAACAAATGATCGTGGTGCTCTAGCACCAACAATCTCCCCCTTTTTGATGATGACAAAATCGTAAAAAATAATGCATAAAAATCCTCCCCCTTTTTGACATTATCAAAAAGGTTTAATTGATTTTATATTTCCTATAACTCCCCCTTAAAACATGCTCTTCTATGAGTTTCTTTTAACAAAGGTAATATCCTCCCCCTTTTTGTAACAATGCGATAGCTATTATTTTTCTCCCCCTTTCTAAAGGAAATTTAGCTACCTTACATCTCCCCCTTAAAAATTGACAATTAGCTCATCATTTTTTAACTCCCCCTATCTAAATGCTTATGATAATAAGATAGGGTTAAAAATTTTTACCTCACCTACCATGGCCAATAAAATGGCCCGAATGGTGGTGGTGGATGCCACATCAGATGGGGCTCCCATCCGTAGCTTGGAGGCCCGGGCATCGACGCCGGTCTCCAATCTGGTGGTCGACGTGCGGCGGGTCCGTCGTTTGTTCGCCGTCTCGTCGGTCTTCTTGTTCTCCTCCTTGGTCTACTCATTGGTTCTCCCAACTTGAGTTGACCAGCCTTGAGCTTGTAGGTCCAGTCCTTTATGTTGTAGTCATCCCTGAACCCTACAAAACAAGATTCTAATTTTTTCTTTGGTATCCAAGTGAGCTTGGATCCGGATTTGTTAGAAGGTCTCCTTGATGGAGACCCTTTCTCAACCTTAGGGCTATAAAAATTATCAACTTCGTTGATTAATTTGTTAGAATTTTCCCTAAGACATGCGATTTCTTTTTCTATAATATCCATCTTAGTCTTTAAATCAGAAATTTCTAACTTTAGACTATTATTTTCCTCAATCAATTTAGTATTTTCATTGATTAAATTTTTATTTTCTAAAAGCAGGTTATTAGGACTAGAGCTACTTTCTAGGTCCCTAAGCTTTATTTCTAACCTATCATTTTCACTTCTAAGAAAACTAAGGTTCTTCTTCATGCTTTTGTTTTCTATTTTAAGTGATTTGCTAATCTCGAATAATTCATTAAAAGCTTCTTGTAAATCAAAATTTACCTCGTCGTCGGAGTCGCTTCCGCTTTCACTGTCGCTATTGGTTCCTCTGGCCATGAAACCAAAGCAAGCGATTTCTTCTTCTTCTTCTTCTTCCTCCGAGCTTGTCTCCTCATGAGTGCCTTCCAACCTCCTCCATATCTCGTGGGTGGTGGTGCACTCTTTGATTTTCTCGAACTCCTTCAGACTCAATGCGCAATATAGGGCATTCATTGCCTTTGCGTTGAGTGAAAGCTCTTGAATCTGCAGTTGCGAGTAGCCTCCTTGGGGTCGCTTCGGGATCTCGTATGGGGTTTCGCAACATCCCCATATCTCAAATTCAGTGGCTTGGAGCCACGTCTTCATCCTCAACTTCCAATATCCAAAGTCTCTCCCGTCGAAATAGGGTGGTCGGACGGTGGACTGCCCTTCGGAGATTCTGATTGCTGATGTGCTTCCCTCCATTTGATCTCTTGCCGGGTGTTACTCCGATCTCGCAAGACCTGCTCTGATACCAATTGAAGGTTCCCTACTAGGAGGGGTGACGTAAAAATATGCGGAAATAAAAATATAAAGCAATCTCACAAAAATCAATCGCACAATGTACACAAGTAATTTTTAGGTGGAAACCCAAATCGGGTGAAAACCACCACCTAACCCTCTCGAGTTAGGATTTTCCGATCAACCAAGTTGATCGAAATCCACTAAACGAATCACTTTAAACGAGGGTGATTCAACCTCAATACAACCACGCTACAAGTACGAGGGTAGCGTTCCTCAACCCCTTCTCTCCACGAGAAGGATTTTGTCCCACGAAGGAGACGGAAATTCGCAAAGCGAATACCCAACCAAAAGACAAAGGTAAAATAAACAACAAACCTATAGAGCCAACAAAGTAATAAACCTAAGCTTCTATAGGATTTAGGAAACTCCCCTTTGCTAGGAGTGCGTCGACGATGACGCGGTGCGTGAGCCACGCGACGGCGCTACGTCGCTCTCGTGAACAACAGCGAGAGAGCGGGCGCGCAAACTGAATTTAGCTCTCAAGATGATGGAGCTTGAGCTTGGAGAGCAAGATCTTTTCTGGACACAAAAGAGTGTGTAAGTGTGTAGCTAAGTGTATCCCTTATGTATATGTTGTGTGTTTTGTGTGTAAAGGCTCCCCTCTATTTATAGAGGCCTTAGGAAGGCTTTGGAAGGCTTGGAAAAGCTTCCATAGTCGTTGGGTGCAAACCCCAAGAGAATCAGGCCGAAATCAGGACAATGATTGCATTTGACAGGATTATCAGACGTCTAACTCTGGCATCAGACGTCTGGAAGGCCACTTTAAGACGTCTGATTCCAAGGTCAGACGTCTGATTCTATGCGGGTTTCTCCCTGACTTGAATCAGATCTAAACAGGGTTTTTGTGCAAGTCCATCAGACGACATACAGGACGTCTGGCACTAAGTCTGGGCGTCTGGAAACCTACTTTTACTGTGGGAATTGATTTCCAAACATTGCAACGGCTAGAAAATCTCTGAGAAGAGATTTTGGGTCAGCCGAGGCAAAACGGTCATTTATCAGACGTCTGGTAAGTCCTATGGACGTCTGATAAGGCTCTAACGGTCATAACCTTGAGTGTTTTCTAAGCCAGCCAACGGTCCACTAATTGGACGTCTGGCAAAGTCATCAGACGTCTCCTAAGACGTCTGGTCTAAGGTCTGGACGTCTGAATTCATCAGACAGAACTAACTATGTCCAGCCTAACAGTTATCAGACGTCTGAAACAACAGTCAGACGTCTTAAAATACATTATCAGACGTCTGATTTGGGAATTAGACGTCTGGAAAGTCTGTTTGAACCCTATATTGGTTTTCTAAGTATTCTACAGAAAACCTAAGTATCCTAGGGTTGTGCAGGTGTTCCTAGGACTACTTTTAGGGTACTTTGAGGCTCTTTAACATAATGTTCTAAGGAATCAAAAAGAGCAAGAAAATAAATACAAGAGATACATGAAAGGATAAAAAAGAATCTATCCTATTCTTCTTGTCTTCCATCTCCAATCTTTCGCTCCACGCGAACCTCCTCTATTTTCCGTCAAGCTCCTCCAATCCGTCCTGGATGCGAGCTCGAACTCCGTCTAAACACATCCACATTTGCAATTGACCTGAAATCCAGGACTCAAATTGCAAATGTTAAATAACACGTATTTTGTTATCATCAAAACAAATGATCGTGGTGCTCTAGCACCAACAGACCTATCCCTAGCATCCACCCTATCTTCTGAGGCCAACCCCGAACCCCCACCCGCTGCTAATAACTTAGTCTTGGAGCTAAAACCACTCCTGGACCATTTGAAGGATGTATTTTTAGGTTCAAATCAGACATTTCCAGTGATTATTAATTCTTGACTTAACAAAGCTGATTTTTGTCCTCCAACAACATCATAGAGCCATTGGTTAGACTCTAGATGACTTGACTGGAATAAGTCCCTCTTATTGCACTCATCATATTTATGTTGAAGAGGGCTCACAACCTTCTCACGAGATGTAGAGAAGACTTAACCCGAATTTCTAAGAGATCATGAAAATGGAGATCATCAAGTGACTCAATGTGGGAATCATCTACCCCATCTCTGATAGCCGTTGGGTGAGTCCTATTCAAGTTGTGCCTAAAAAGTCAGGATTCACCGTGATTGCTATTGAATCTAGAGAAACCATCTCGACTCAAGTTGCAAACTCGTGGAGAGTCTATATAGACTATAGAAAATTGAATACCTCCACGAAGAAAGGCCATTTCCCTCTCCCATTTATTGACTAAATCCTTGAGAAGCTGGCGAGGAATCATGTTTTTTGCTTTTTGGGTGGGTACTCTGGATATATCTAAGTGGTAATTCATCCTAAAGATCAAGAGAAGACCACCTTTACCTACCCCTACGAGACTTATGCATTTTGTAGGATACCATTTGGGCTATGTAATGCACCTGCCACCTTTCGGCAATGCAAGCTAGCCATATTTTCTGATATGGTAGGTAAACACCTTGAAGTCTTCATGGATGACTTCTTAATTTTTGGTCAAACATTTGATGATTTCCTTCTGCACTTCGTTTAGATCCTTCGACGATGCATTGAAGTGAACCTGGTTCTCTCCTAGGAAAAGAGCCACTTTATGATTCCTAAGGGCATCATACTTAGACACCTTATTTCTGAGAAAGGTATCCAAGTTGACTGAGCAAAGGTGAATCTAATTTCCAAACTTTCTATGCCTTCCTCGATCAAAGATATTCAATCTTTTCTAGGGTACATCAGTTTTTATCGACATTGTATATATGATTTCTTAAAACTTGCACGGCCATGACTTATTTTCTCTCAAAAGACACTCCCTTTGAGTTGACAAGTGAATGTGTTCACACAGTCAAAATCCTGCACGATCGAGTAACTCAGGCTCCAGTCCTACAATCTCTTGACTGGTCTCAACCATTTGAGATCAATTGCGATGCATCTGACTACGCAGTAGAAGCGGTACTTGGGCAAAAGATCGATGGGAAACCAGTGGTAATATGCTTCTCCAGCAAGACAGTGGACAAGGCTCAACATAATTATACAATTATGAAGAAAGAGTTACTAGACGTAGTATTTGGTCTAGATAAATTCAGATCATACGTCTTAGGATCCTATGTCATTATCTACTCAGATCACACTACTATGAAGCACTATTTTGTGAAGGACACTAAACTAAGGCTGATTCAATGGATCTTGCTCTTGCAAGAATTCGACCTCGAGATAAGAGATAAGCCGAGAAAACAGAATGTGGTTGCTATCCATTTGTCTTGTCTTCCTTCTTCGATCATTGACCCTTCTGGACCTATTACTGAACATTTTCCAAATGAGCACCTTCTGAGCATTGATGCTGGACTTCCACGTACGTTGATATTGTTAATTATTTGGTGTCAAACCAAATTCCATCTTATTGACCAAAATCCAAGAAAGACTAATTGATTTCTGATGCCAAGTATTATGTCTAGGAAGATCCATATCTCTTCCGCATTAGTGCTGATCAAATCATCCAAAGATGCATTGCTGACTCCAAGGTCAATGATATATGATCTTTCTGCCATGACCAAGCCTGCGGAGGCCATTTCTCTAGGCATAAAATCACAACGAAAATCCTCTAGTGTGTCTTCTATTAACCCACACTCTTCAAGGACACAGAGAATTATCATAGGGTATGTGCTCATTGCCAGACCTTAGGCAACCTGTGTTGATACCTCTGTTTTGATGAAACAAAATTATATTTTATTACGAAGTAATCTTTCAAGATCACACTCGCACAAATCAAGTCAATCATCCTCCGTGTGGATCACAGTGAAGATTATCTTTAGTCAATGTAATTCTTTTATACTTCTTGAGTCTAGAATTACTGTAAGGAACCTCAGGATTAAAGACAAACCTTTCGAAGTTGTAAAGTAAACATTTAGATAGTATTGATCGACCAAAATATTAGAATTGATCGATTAAATCAATTGATCTATCAAAATAAGAATATTGATCGACCAAATTTTCCTAACGATCAAATCCGATTTTTCCGCAATTGATCTACCAATTAAATATTTGATCGATCAGCAATTGATCGACCAATTAATTAAATGGATCCATCAAAATGAAAATTGATTAACCAATTAAGTAAATTGATCGACCAATTTGGTTCGAATGATTTTTTCTAACATTCCAAAAAGGCCCCATTTTCACTTATAAATAGGGCTCCACGCCCCTCATTTCAAAACATACATTGAAAGAGATTTCAAAGAGAAAAAGAACTTCTACTTCAATTCTTCCTCGTGCTTTTGTGGTCATTCTACTACGCTCTTCAAAAGCACGTCACCCTACACTTCTGAAAAGAAAACTCAATTTGCATATTTTGATTCCTTGAGGTTCCATAGAATTAATTTCTGTATTTCATTTATTTCTTCCATTTCAATTGTTGAGATTCTTTGTGTTGGAATTCCCAAAGCTGTTTTTGACTTCGCTTTGTTGGTAAAAGAGAAGTGGTTTGTAAGAGGTTGTGCTACCTTCGTTCAAGTGGTACATTAGTGGATTGACTAGCTTTGCCTAGTCAGGAAAATCCTAAGCTATAAGGCTTAGGTAATGGTTTTTACCCGGGAAGGGTTTCCACTATAAATCTTTGTATATATTGTGGGATTATTTTCTTTTGTGCCATATTTTCATTACAATCACACTTGATCTTATGTTTGTAGACAAATAAGATCCACAATGATGAGTGGCTACTCATCATGGCTAAAAGGCCGAAATTAAGCTAGACACTAACCAAAACAATATCAAATTAACATATAAAAAGGGTTAAGTGTGGGAATTAAAGAAAAGACCTAAAACTTTTAATGTGTATTAAAACCTCCTAATTAGGTCACAAAAATGAGATATTCTGAAAACTAAAGAACAAATGATGATCCATGCATCAATTGAACACATAAACAAGTTTTAAAAGACAAATCAGAAGTAAAATCAATGTCTTAAATGTTCAATTAAGCACATGTAAAAATTTGAAAGCAATTGGACATCATTTAGGCTTAGAAATAAATAGATTACAATTAGGTCCTTCATGCATTACATTTCTACCCTTCAAAACTCCTTCTTGGACCATTTTGCAAGCCGTAGGGACCCTTCTGTATGACTGCAAGGCCCTTCCAGTTATAGTTCTTTTCACTTTTGGACCTGCACGCTATTCTTCTACCCCTTCGTTCAAGGGTCTTCCTGCAATTTTTCCCTCATTTCAAAGAGAAGCCGATGTTCTTCACGCGCACTGTAGCACGCGAAGAACACAGCCATTCTCGACCGTCCATCGCACTTTTGATCTCGATCTGCAGCTGGAATCAA
Organism: Thalassia testudinum; assembly: GCA_037157565.1. Taxonomy (NCBI): domain Eukaryota; kingdom Viridiplantae; phylum Streptophyta; class Magnoliopsida; order Alismatales; family Hydrocharitaceae; genus Thalassia; species Thalassia testudinum. Next base: position 179,124,319 of record JAZHRO010000031.1, read on the forward strand.
ATGGAACCTTCGCGCGATTCGGTGCGTGCGTTCACCTCTCTTCCCAGATCTCATCTGACGGTCAGATCTCTCTCTTGACTCGCCGCGCGCTCTACCCATCTCATCCTCACCGCCGGCTTAATTTTGATTAACCTCACCCTTGCGGTGATTCCAATCACTGAGCTGCTACTTAAGCACCTCAGTGGTGTCGCATGCAAGGGATCGCTCCCTCCTACATCTCTTAGCGATCAGCTCGTCCACTCCAGTCTCTCCTCCTCATCTAGACCCTGATTTCACAGCCACCGGCTGTGGAATCATCGCCTGCTCTCGACCCTCCTCGTCGCTAAGGACCTCGTAGCACCTGAGGACGACCCTGGAGTCTCACTAGCAGACTCTTCCCTCCGCTAGAGTCACCCTCCTCCTTTCTTCCTCCTTAGCTGCCGGCTAAGGACCCATAGGTCCCATTCTTCCTTTTAGTTTAGGTTTTTAATTCTGCACAAGTAGTGTTAGATTTAGTTTGCAGTAGTTTAGAATAGATTTAGTTTTAATTGTTAATGTTTAATGTTAGCTGTAGTTAGATTAGTCTTAGGAGTAGAATTAGTATTAGATCCCCTCCCTCACCTCCTCTGATCAGTCCAGATCAGAGGGGAAGAATCATCTGTTCATTGTTCAATTTATCTCTCCCTCTTCATGTTTTGTTTTTCCATCATCCAAATTCTGATTCTTATTTTTCCTTTTAACGACGAATTTTTCATCAATCACCCACACATCCTGACCCAATTTCAGATCTGATGGTGCACTGCCTCAGATCTGAAAGTGGCGTCACAAGCACCATTTGGGGCTTCTCACTCACTCCATTTGTTTCACAAAAGCCCCTCTGTTTTAAATGGATTGCCTCAGTTTGTCAGAGCACTTTTGATTTGGATTTTAAAGGATTTTTACTCTCTGAAATGTTTTGACAGATCTGACAAATTGAAGGGATTTTTGGTTTTCATTGTGGGCAAGGACTCTGAGAAGTTCTCTGGTGACAGAGAACCAATCAGAAGAGCCTTTCATGATTCTGTTTATACTTTGTTTTGAATGCATTCGCCAGCTTCCATTAAATTTCCTTAATGCATTCTTAGTCTCTTTTTGCTATTTCAGAACTGCCATACACTATTTGTGTTGATGATCATTTCTGTATGGTGATTCTCTAACCTAAGGAGTTTTCCATACTCCTTAAGGTTGCAAGAAACTGGTATTGTATGTTGTTGGTTTTAATTGATTGAGTTAAGTTCTCCTTCATGCTGTCTATAGCATTAGGAAGAGCTAACTCAATGCCATTTGTTGTTTTGATCTAAAATGATGCTTCTGATAAGGTTTTTTCTTGTTGGGTATTTGAACTGAATTCTTATGTGATTTTCGTGAGATTTAAACCCTTATCAGATTTGGATTTCAACTCTCAAAATTTTTAGTTTGTTTTGAATTTTCTCTTATTCCCAGTTACACAGCAACATGCTGCATCTAGCAGCTACATTTCCCTCCATCTCTAAATTCTCCTCTTCTCTAAATTTTCCTCTCATCTGTTGAATACACCCCTCTCTTCAAATGGACTAACTGCAGCAGCAGTCAGCCCATTTGACAGTGGCTTAAGCCACTGCTGATGCTAAACAAAACACCCCAAAATAGCACATTCTTCTCTTCTCCATCTCCTCTGACAGTAGCTGCGGCTGCTGTCTAAACTCAAATAAAAACTTAATCAACCCTAATTCCCTAACTTCATACTAAAACCTAATTATACATACTTATTTTAAAACTGTAAATATACCTATCTATATCATTCTAACTATAATATACAGACGAATTATGTAAGTATAAATACATAGATATACTGTAATTACTGTACAAACTTATATATATATATATATATATATCTATGTACATATGTCATCTATGTAAATATACGGATAAATACTAAACTATTATGTATGTATTTACTTAATTATGTTTATATAAAGATACAGATTTCTATTTACATATTTAGTAGCTAGATTATAGATTAACTTAGCTAAATTAATAATTTAGAGCTATAATTAAATTAAATAAATCTATAAACTTAGGATAATATATATAGTAAGTAATTTAAGCTAATTAAAGTGTATTTATACCTAGTACAGTTTACTGTAACTTAGTTTTAATTATAAACTACACAGAATTGCTATTTTAACCTAAATAAAACATAAATAAATTTGTAAAAATACAATAAAAATATGTATTAAATACTTAAGTATGTAAATTAAAAATGTTTAAGGTCAATTAGACCATTTACTAATTATTTTATAAGTAATTAACTATTTAATCACCTAAATCAACCTGTATAATCAGCCTAGTTTAGCGAATTTATTTGTATAGTAAAAATATTTAAAATTAAAAATTAATTAATCAATTATGTAGTATTATGTAAATATTTTACTTACCATATTTTATTTTATTTTTTTTAATAATTTATGGCCCCCAAATCGAGGGCCAAAAACATGCCCAGACGCAGCTGCGCCTGATTTCCAGCGCACGATGTGGCGCTGGAATAGCACCACATCGTGTGCTGCAAGTCAGGCGCAGCCACATATAAGTTAATTATGATACAACTTAACCAGTCGTCATGGCGCCGAGCGCCCGAAACAGATTGCTATTCCATTTGATTCGATTACCCGTTGACCATGTACCATCTGATTTGCGATGAATGTGCGTGGGGGCCGGGGGCCCGAGCGTGCGAGCATGTGGTGTTGGGCTGAGGCCTGACGCTGAGCTAAAATCGTAACTGAGCCACCTAATCTGAGATTAGGGCGCGCTTAGTAGAGGTCTGGTCCCACCCGATGGGTGCTGTGTATCCCTCGGAAAGCGCGCCCGCAAACTAAGCACTTTTTAAACTAATGACATTAGCCTAACCCCCCTCCCCACCGCAGCCTCTGGAGTATCTTAAGACAGAAGAAAAGAACAGACGAGTTAAGTTAACACAAAGAGAAGAAAAAGAGAGAACACAAGAGATAACAAGAACAGAAAGACTTACTGTACATATAGTAGTAGAATAAGTAATGTACATACGTATAAGTGAATCTACATAATTACTAACAGAATAAAATGACACTATAAATGTCGCCAAAGACCTCAGTTTTGCCTTTTAGGTTGTATATAGTGTTCTCTGAGATTTAGCGACACTTATATCTGTCACTAAAACTGATATATATGTCACTATAAATAAAAGAGTAGTAAGTTAAGTTTTTACACTATGGTATCCTAATGTAGTATGAACTAACATATTAGTGTTAATAGTATAACTTGTAAATACATAGTTTAGAGTATAATAATAGATTGTTTGATGCTTGTTCATAGTTAGTATTTTTGCAAGCACTTCTTAGTAACTAGGTAAATAAAACATTCATTCATTCTTTAAGTGTAAAGTTTCTTTTTGAATAAGAAGACAATTTTGGAGATGATCAAAGAGTGACCGAATTAAATTCAATAAATTGCCTCCCAGTGAACGACCTGGAACAAAACCAGTAAAAATTAGATAAATAAGCAAATGATAATAATGGTTGTAATGACTGGTATTCACCCATACTCACCACTATACGACATTCTTAATGTTATATTATACACACTATACTACAACGACATGATCATAACAATAATCATTCATCATCATACAACCATTGTGTTATATACACATTGAACACATCAACATCATCAACAGGGCCCCCTCAACTTGAGCCACCACAACATGATGCCCTTGAACCCGATTCTTGTGTGCAAGATTTTCGACATTTGGGAGATTGATTTCATAGGCCCTTTCCCAAACTAGAACGGTTTCGAATACATCCTCCTAACTATGGACTACGTGTTCCGACCCGAACCAATGATCACAAAGAGATGATCAAATTTATTCATGAGCACATCTTTTCTCGGTTTAGTGTCCCGCTGATGAGCAATATTTTTGCACAAAAAGATTTGAGTTGAAAACCTGTCACCGTAGTGCATAAAAATCCACTACTAGATAAAATTTATAACTGAAGCTCTAGGTGAGTACCAGGTAGAACACAAGGAGGCGAATGTTTGATTTTGAAATCTATGTTTCAATTTTATTTGTTTTTGGTGTTTTTATCTTTTGTAATTTTTTTTGGTATTTTATAAGGCAAGAGATCAAATCAACAAAATCTTTATCTAGCTAGTATACTTGCAAAATAAGAGAGAGAGAGAATACAAATATATATGTCTAACCAGATGTTTAGCATGAAATCATCGATGTTAAGATATATGCGTCGTAGTATAGGATGAAAATCGCACAAACACTTAAATTTATAAGCTCGAAATCGATGTGAGTCTGAGGTCATTCGCAGGGAGCAAGTATGAAATTCACAGCACTAATCAATGATATAAACAATGAGCACAATAATATAAAATGAATTAATAAAAATATATTCAAAATCAACCAAATTGCATCTCAAGATATCATGGGATAAAAAGAATAAAAACTTAAAATAATGGTGATTTGAATTACCAATTATTCCCTTCAATCAAAGAACATATCCCAAGTATCAAATTACTCAAATAATTCAACAGTGGTCTCGACCACTAATGCCTCAATTCCACTCCACCAAATATGTCCACATTACTTAGGATCAGACGTCGCAAGCAAGGCACAGACAACTTAAAGTCACAAATCCTCAGTATAAGGCCTTAGAGACCTCAAGAGTTAAGCCTCAGCACAAGCACAGAACTATTGCAAGGCACCAACCACAGAGGCATGAAGCCTCAGTAGAGGCCCCGGAGGATGCTAAGTATAGAACACAAAAGCACGCATCTCGAGACAATAGGACATAGATCCTGAAGCAAAACCCTCCCCCTCCTCCTCAGAGTTTCTTTTCTTCCAGAAATGGGTATTCGAGTATTCAAGCCAGTAATCGGGTCCAGGCAGGGTCCAAACCCACGTGGCGTGTACCACGGATAAGGAATGAACAGTGCATTTGGGACCTCAACCCCCATGTTTACTTGAGGCAATGAGCAAAGAACACAAAGTCCTTTTATGTGCTGTGCATGTTTTGATGCAGACGATGTGGGACTATGAAGTCCCTTCTCCTTTGTTGAGGCACAGTGGATGGAATTCCACTGATTACTACTGCTATGGTTGATGCTTTGGCCAATTGAAGGACCAGCTCGAGTCGTGAAGTGTTTCCACAGCTCTTGGTGGTAGAACCAAGCGTCAAGGTTGACGGAATGCAACGTATGGCGGCAGTGATTAATGGCGGAGAAGAAGCATCCGACAAACCCCTAAAAAGACAAAACACAAGCTATTCGACCTAATCTAATGGTTCAAAGGCTTTGTCGTTTGGTGGCGAAGGTGTTGGTGGTGTCAGCATGGTGGTTGTGTGTGTGTGGTGGCCGGACAATGGCTGGGTAGTCGGTGCAAACATGGGTTGTTCGGCCAGCAGTTTTGGTAGGGGAAAGGGCGAATAAGAAGAGGGATTTTGATGAGGGTGATGCGGAGGAGATTTTGGAAGTCAGAGTGGGCGGATCGGTGTAGTATAGCGACGTGGTGAGCTCGTTGGAGCAATGTCAGAGGTAGAGAAGATGGTGGGGAGCTAGGTGAGCGTCTGTTGAAATAAGAGGGGAAAGGGTTAGGAAAGATTTGGAGAAGAGTAGGTTGGACCTAAATTAGGGATGAAGTTTGGCGCTGGCTGTGATTGGCTGGCGCCGGAGATGAAGATTACTCCGGTGGAGGAACGGCGACAATGAAGGGGCTTGGAGCGATCAAACTTTGATAGGTTCTGGTCGCGAAGAAGAGAGAACGACATTAGTGCCCTCAGTTTGACCATTGAAGGCACGGACAAGGAAGAGTGAGAGGGTCACCGAAGTCGTGGAGCCTCTTGGCCGAAGAGGAGGGAAGAGGTTAAGAACCAACCTAGAATCAACTGAGGATAGTGAGGACATCAGGGGCTTTTATAGAGCTTGTAACCGAGCTCTAAATGAAGAAAAAGGCAAGATTTGTCCATGGTTTTAGGGAAAAAAGATCCCCTGAAATCTTGAATTTGCACGGTCTCTGTGCTTCGAATCAAGGTGTAGAACCTTGCTCAAAAGATTCTCCAATGTGTGAACACCAATCCCACCAAATTTGGTGGGATTTGGTGGTGATTTGATTGAGTTTTAACTCAGTCAAAGGTCGATGCTTGTCCTGCTAACCACCAATGGCAGCAAGGACCAAAGTGTGAAGAAGACGAAGAAGTTAGGGAGCCAAATGCAAGTGATGAGTCCATTTTAATGGACTAATATTACGCCTAAGTAACTTTAATTGTATCTTTTAGGTTTGCTAATAACTATATTAAGTTATAAAATGTTTGCATGCATCATGATTTAGATTTACATCTATGCTATAACTTAATATGTAATGATTTTTTGTCCTTTTTATGTGCAGGAAAAATATTTGGCAAAAGAACAAGGAGGGGAGGGTAAATTACCCTTTCAAACAACCGGCAGCTGTTCTTTTCCCAATCCTCCGGGCACCCTCAACAGCCGCTGGCCAGAAATAGCTAAGGGATTTGAAAATCCCTTAACTCACGCACACGCAAGAGAGAGGAGTTAAAAGAGGAGGTGAAAGGAGAGGGCCATCTACATCTTCCCCCCTGCGGAGAATTGCTCCATCTCATGCATTGTGCCTATGCCCACTCCTCCACCTTGCGCGCCCGCAGGCATGCACCCATCTCCAGCTGCTTCTCCAATCCAAGCACATCGCCCACCTGCACCTGCACCAAGCAGCACGCTACCACTGCAGGAGTTTTCCTTCACCTGCAGGCCTGTTCAGGCGCAACACCAAGCACCTGCACCCGCCTTCAAACACCTGCAAGCGCTACTTCTGCCCCTACCAGGCCACGCCCGCAGGCGCATCCTCCCTTCCAGCGCCTCCTTGCAGCATGCCCCCCACCTCTGCAGACTCGCCTCACTAGCCACTCCATTCAGTGCACCCACCAGCCGCTCCCACTAGTCACCGCACCAGCATAGCGCCTACACCTGCGCCCAACCTCTGCAGGCGCCCGCTCCACCTTGCGCGCTCACCGGCCACCGCAACAAGGCCGCACCCTCACAGTGCCTCCCTGCAGCGCGCGCCTGCACCCGCCTTAAAGTACCCGCAAGCGCTACGTCCGCCTCCGCCAGGCCGCGCCCGCAGGTGCATCCTCCCTTCCAGCGCCTCCCCGCAGGCGCGCGCCCTACTCCAGCGCTGACGCCACTCCAGCACCCGCGCCCCTGCAAGCGCCTCCAGGCGTCCGCCCGTCCGCCTCTGCCAGGCCACGCCTGCAGGCGCACACCTCCGCGCACCCCTCTCAAGCAGCGCCTTCACAGCAGACAGCCTCCTCCGGCGTTCTCCGTCGACCAGCCACCTCCGGCCATCTCCGTCGACGCCGCAACCTCCATCGGATCGACCTCGTCTTCACCAACCTCCCTTGCAGTTACCAGCCCTGCCGGTGCTCTCTCTCTCTCTCGCAAGGAGGAGAGAGAGAAAATGCTATGTTTTGACTTCAATTAGTTATTACATCTAATGCCATTGCCACCAAAAAATCATGGGATCATTCTTATTTTATTGTGGCAAAATTGTGCATGCATACTCATATTTTCTGATAATTGCACGTTAATGATATTCAACACGTGCACCAATTACACAATTGAAAATTACACAAAATCATCATATATTTATTGAATATTTCAATAAGGGAAAATTGCACATATACCCTTATATTTTTAAGTTATTGTGAATCTACTTTCCATCGCATTTTATGTCATATTTGACTAGGGATTTTGCACTTAACCGAAAGAATACGAAATAATCGAGAGCTTATTGCATAATTGTCTTCCTATGGACATGACCCGCTCTTCTGTGAATGGTTATTTTTATCGTTGATTAGTCAATTTTTCCACCACTTAAATACTACAACGCAAAGCGGAAAATTGACTCGTCAAATTGGCGCCGTTGCCGGGGAGGAAAAATGCCTATTAATTTTTCAGGAATTTTATGTTATTTTTAGGCTATTTTGAAAGCTTTTCTGAATTACAAACTGTGGATTTTCTTCTGTGCAAAAACACGCGACGAACGCGACGGGTGCGCACGACGGAGACAATCTTTTTGGTGAACCTTGACGCCACCTGGAGGCCAGCAACAGGAGCACGTGGGCCTTGATCCCACGTGCATAGGCTTACGGAGGAGACTATTTCTGATTTAGTCAGTAGATCTTAGTTAGATTTAGTCTAGATAGACATTAGAATTTAATTATTGTCTTTTGGACCCTTGGGTATTTTTGGAATGTGTTCCCAGTGCCTCCTTATTTCTTATCGCTCTTGTATGTGGGAGTGTATTTTCGGGTGCGTGTTCCCATTTATTTAGATTATAGGATTATTTGCATTGTTTGAACTGCATTTCAGTTAGATTAGGTTTGTTTGTTTATTATTAAAAATAAATAAATAAATAAGTAAGTAATTCAAACTACCTGCTAGAAGCTGCATCTCTGTAGGACGACTATCTAGGACTGAATGAGCAGCATCCAGTTTATTTTTACTGCATTGCATACATTGCACGAAGAAAGTTGGAGTACGGTACGTCTTCTCTTAAGCATCAATTACCTATCATGCATATGCATTGAACCTAAATTTAATACCACTTTAAAAATTGGGACTGTTAAGAGGTTGGACTTTAAAATCTGTGACTGAAAATTGTGTGTAAAAGAATTCTGTTTGAGGAATTTCAAAAATCAAAACACGATCGTATGCTTGCACACTTAAGACACTGTGCACCTCACACATAAGGTCACTAGATAAATTTCTAACTCTCCACTTTTGCACCACAAGGGAAGTTAGTCGGAAATCAACAAGCCTATCCACCAAGTTACATCGGTTCCTCATGTGTGGGCTTGATTCGAGACTTCCATCCCTTGCGAGTAGGTTATAGGCACCAGCAAATGTTGGCCTAGGAAGCATAATTTTTTGCAAAACTTGTTTGGCCACCAATTGAACATTTAATTCTAAGACCTACAATCTACTAAAAATGATATCCCACTGAATTTGCATTTGCTTTGACAGTAGAACTCTCTAGGAAGTTTCTGCTTGTATTCTGAATTCTGCTAAATCCTAAGAGAGTTAAAACTGTTTTGCTTAAAGAAATGGATTACCCTTACTCCCATCATTTAGATTATCAGAGTCAATACTTCCCATCTTTTAATCACGATCCCATGCCCCGAGCGTATCCATCCTTTGATGGGTATATTGATAATTCATGGGATCATTCTTATTCTTATCCTGGGAGTACTGGCTTGATAACTCCTACTTTTGAGCAGAACCTAGGAAAGGGATTTTCCAACCCTGAAATCCCTACTTCCATGCAAATACCCAACCCTCACACCCTTCATGATTTTCCGTATCGAGGTTGAACCGATACCCCTAGGCAACCAGAGCCTGAAATTGACTATCCTCCCCAACCTGATAATAGTAGCCTCTCCTCTTTTATGATAGAAATGCAAAAATAACAAAAGGAAATGATGGAATCAATGGGAGAGATGTTGAGGAATAGTCAACAGTTAAATGAAGAAATACGACAGCTTAGCTACATGCTTCCCAATAATCCTGATCCCTACCCATACGATCATGATCATGAAAATAATTCTGAGGAACCTAATGACAATTGGGATCCAAGTTTATGTAGCTATCACTTACACTCTCCCAATGAGACACGGCCACTAGAGGACAATGATCATACTGATTATCCACCTGAACTATATTGCAGTCAAAAGTAAGGGAAGATGGTACCTCTTGAAGACCTTGACCCCAGTGACAGTATTCTCCTTACCCCTACCAACCCGAGTCAAGGTTATATTGTTCCTATCACTTCCCCTATTGATTATTTGGTGGAATCCCATTCTACCTTTAGTGAGCCTACTCCTGACCCTCCACTTAGGGAATCAACACCTATCATTCAGTATCCTAAGGATTTAAATGCATTCAATGAAGGTGACCCTAACGGAATGGAGGATGAATTAGATCAATTTTGGTCTCAGGGATATGAAGAGTCTAATTCAGAAAATGAGGATGCCCCAATAGAAGAACCTAGACTGAAAATCTGGAGTGAATCACAGGGGAATTATTTATCATTTGAGGATTTACCTCCAGACGATAGAAATAATATGATTAAATCCAGATTCCTCCTTTCTTTTGAGAGTCATCCTCCATCAAAGCAGGAGTTGATATTAAACGAGGACAGACAAAATAATGAGAAGTCTATGGCAGACTCTCGGACACAAAACACGTCAATTGAGGATTTATACCCCGAGAAGAATGACGAATTCAATGATATAGGCTTGCTTCAAAATATTAAGACTGATCCTCCTTTAGAAATAATTGAGGATACTGATCCAACTCCTAATGAATAACATATACACCAAGATAAATATTTGTGTGAACCAAACGAATCTGTGGATGAGCTGAATGATAATGATTCTTACAATTTGACCCTACCATCAAAGAGTTCTAATTTGGAGTCTACCCTTGATTCAAATATGACTCCGATCATTAATGCTAGGCAGGGTAATATGCAGTTGTCTACAACTGTTAGGGAGTCTACACAATCTGAATCATTGTTGGAATTACACCTAACACTGACTAAGCCCTCATTGGACTTAACCATTACCTTCCAACACTACAAACAACCCTTATACTCCCTAACCGATCCTTGGCTCAGATCTCTGCTCATGTACATTGTTTCTAGAGAATATATCAGGCTAGTACATCCTTGGGTAGAATGGCAAGTCTGGATTGATGCTTGTACTTTTACTCTCACCATTCAAGGATTTAAACTAATAATGTGTATATCTTTTAAAACCCCTCCTGCTCTGGAGGATCCCTGTTATCCTCCACTTATTCCGTTGTGGGAGGTCCCTTTTCATTTTCCGTTTATTATTCCTACACCTCCCAAGGTAGCCAACGCGGTTATTCGCTTTCAAATCTTCTGACGAGCATTTGGTATTACGTTGCATCATCAGCTCGCCAACATCCGTGGCTACCTGTTTCTAGGCCTGCACTGTTACGCATATTTTTAGGGCCTAACTTTGTCTGTTTGGAACCAAACTTATAGGTTCCCTCTAAGTCTGGCTGCTGACAAAAAATGCAGCGCTTGTTGGGAGGCAACCCAACGGTCAGAATAACACTGTCGTCGGGTGATGCTTTTCCTTTCTCCTCCTATTTTAATTTTACAATGGGGACATTGTAGGATTTAGGCATGGGGGGTGCATTTGCATTTTAGGATGTATTCATGCATTTAGGTTAGCATATAAAAAAAAATTCTTTTCTTGAGCTAATTGGGTTAGCCCTAGCAAAATACCTTTGTCATTGGAGGTTTTCCTTCCAAAATTATTTCTTAAGTTTAGAATCCAGTACATTTATTTCACGTGCATGTAGACTGGGTAATGGATCCTTGAGGAAAACCACTAAGCATTTGTAGTCTACTGAACCCTTGGATAGTTCATAGGCAGTTAGGCATACTATCTTCTAGTAGATCCACCTCATATTTGTGAGAAGAAAGTGGAGATTACTGGTGCGCTAAGTCTAGTGTAAGGACTCTTAAGTTTTGGATAATTAGATGATGATACTTCAGAGTTAGGCGTAGTTTTCACTCTCTATTCCTGTGTGCGTACTTTGTGTGAATTCCTGAGAGCCACCAAATAAGGCAGATACACAGAGATTGAGTCTTAATAAAGCTATAACTATGGTGGATGGTTACGACCATCCTTCATAGAGTCCTCAGCTGAAGGAGGGTAATAGTGTCAAAGGTGAGAAATACGCCTGTCCTATCCATTCCTTCCCAGTGTCGAGAATAGGCACTTCCACCAAATAAGCCACACAATATCCTCTTGACCATCAGCATCCTAAATAATGCCTCATAAATAAAAGTCTGTGTCGTATTATGTTGATTTATATTATATAAAAAAAAAGGGAGAAAAGAAAAGAAGAAGAAAAAGAAGAAATATTTATATTACGAAAAAGAAAAAAGAAATGTCCAAGTTATAATGTTACATTATTTCTGAGGCATCAGAACACCTATCGTGTTCCACAAAATATGACCCATACCTACCTTTTAGTATTTCTAATCGCCCGAATACTGGTTGAGGACTCTAACTTAGTTGTAGAGTTATTAGGGCTTTAATTGAAGTGTGGATGCCATGTGAGGCCACCAAATAGTGAGTACAATTTCTAAATCTGGCGAGATTCGTGATCTCAAAAAAAAAGAAAAGAGGGAGTGCCTAGGAACATCAAGAGAGCACAATTGTGTAGCCTCTCTCAGAGTTGACTTATCTAATAGTCTAGAAATCTAGAGTCTGCAGTACTAGACTATATGTAGCACCAGATGAGTGTGTACCACCAAATACAAATCCATTAAACTCGATATCTCCTACCTATGCCAAAGTCAGGGTCAAATTACAGATTATCCTCTACTTTATCCCTGAGGGAAGCAGTTGCCTATCCCAACAGCATTATTTACCAAGGGTGAAGTACGAACTCCCAATGAGAATTGGCTTTTTCACTTGGATCTGTTACCTAGGCTATCAGCACTTCACATTTGTCTGGATTTCTAAAGTTTTGAAGTAAGAAAAGAAGAAATCTTCTGATTACTTCTATTATTTTTCATTTTTGCTAGGGACTAGCAAATCTTAGGCATGGAGGTATTTGCTGAGTCCATTTTCATGGACTAATATTACGCCTAAGGAACTTTAATTGTATCTTTTAGGTTTGTTAATAACTACATTAAGTTATAGAATGTTTGCATGCATCATGATTTTGGTTTACATCTATTCTATAACTTAATATGTAATGATTTTATGTTCTTTTTATGTGCAGAAAAAATATTTGGCAAAAGAATAAATAGGGGAGGGTAAATTACCCTTTCAAACAATCGGCGGCTGTTCTTTTCCCCATCCTCTAGGCACCCTCAACAGCCACCAGCCAGAAATAGCTACGGGATTTGAAAATCCCTTAACTCACGCACGAGCAAGAGAGAGAAGTTAAAAGAGGAGGCAGAGAAAGGAGAGGGGCATCTGCATCTTCCCCCCTGTGGGGAATTGCTCCACCGCATGCACTGTGCCTATGCCCGCTCCTTCACCTTGCGCACTCGCAGGCGCGCACCCATCTCCAACTGCTTCTCCAATCCAAGAACACCGCCCACACGCACCCGCACCAAGCAGCACGATACCACTACAGGAGTTTGCCTTCACCCGCAGGCCTGTTCAGGCGCAACACCAAGCGCCTGCACCCACCTTCATGCACCTGCAGGCACTGCGTCTACCCCTGCCAGGCCGTGCCCGCAAGCGCATCCTCCCTTCCAGCGCCTCCTTGCAACGCGCCCCCCAACCTCTGCAGACTCGCCTCACCAGCCGCTCCATTCAGCGCTCCCGCCAGCCACTCCCACCAGTCACAGCACCAGCATAGCGCCTGCACTTGTGCCCAACCTCTGCAGGCGCCCGCTCCACCTTGCGCACTCACCGGCCACCGTAGCCAAGTCGCACCCACACAGTGCCTCCCTGCAGCATGCGCCTGCACTCACCTTCAAGTACCCGCAGGCGCTGCGTCCGCCTCTGCTAGGACACGCCCACAGGCGCATCCTCCCTTCCAACGCCTCCCCGTAGGCACGTGCCCTACTCCAGCGCTAACGCCACTCCAGCACCCGCGCCCCTGCAAGCACCTGTAGGAGTTCGTCCGTCCGCCTCTGCCAGGCCGCGCCCGCAGGCGCACACCTCCGCATGCCCTTCTCAAGCAGCGCCTTCACAGCAGACAGCCTCCTCTAGCATTCTTCTCCTCCATCGACTGGCTACTTCCAACCATCTCCGTCGATGCTGCAACCTCCATCGAATCGACCTCGTCTTCGCCAACCTCCCTTGTGGTTATCAGCCCCACCGGAGCTCTCTCTCTCTCTCGCGAGGGGAGAGAGAGCAAATGCTCTATTTTGACTTCAATTAGTTATTACATCTAATGCCATTGCCACCAGAAATTAATTTTGATTTATTATTATTTTATTATGGAAAAATTGCACATGCACACTCATATTTTCTGATAATTGCATGTTAATGATATTCACCTGTTTCAAGATTGATTTTGGGATCAACACGTGCACCAATTCTCTCTAGTATATGTCAATTGAAAATTACACAAAATCATCATATATTTATTGAAGATTTCAGTAAGGGAAAATTGCACATATACCCTTATATTTTTAAGTTATTGTGAATCTACTTTCCATTGCATTTTATGTCAGATTTGACTAGGGATTTCGCACTTAACCGAAAGAATACGAAATAATCGAGAGTTTATTGCATAATTGCCTCCTTGTGGACACGACCCGCTCTTCTGTGAGTGGTTATTTTTATCGTTGATTAGTCAATTTTTCCACCACTTAAATACTACAACGAAAGCGAAAAATTGACTCGTCAGGAAGATTTTCGAAAGTTGAGGGTCAGTTTGTAAGAAATAGAGATTTTGGGACTAAAATGCAAACTAGGTTAAGATGAACTCTGATTGGACCCAAATTTTGGCCGTAGCCTAATTTGGACCCAAGAAATCTAATGGTGAAGTTAGATTTGAGTTTTGACCATGTTTGACTGTGAAATTTGCACAGAAGCCCAAATTAGGGTAAAATCTCGTCTGACTCTGTTCAAGGTCAAATTGTGTTCATATGGTCAAACCAAGGGTGTAAAACCTCTTAGAATATTTTTCTATGAATTTTACGAGGTTTAGATGAATTTTATCCTAACCAAAACCTCTTTAATTTAGGCATGTCTGAAATTAGGGTTTTGTGTTCTAATTTGATTCTCGAAACGATTGAAACCCTATTTCTGTCTGCGTGGATCAACTCTTTGGACTTCACTGCTTATTTGAACTTCAATTAACCCCCGACAAATCTCGTGGTTAATCTGCATTTATGATGTGATGTTAAAACTGCAGAATTAATCCTGATTTAATGTTTTCATCTCAAAATGGATTTGCATGGAGTTATGACTCTCAGGCGATCATGTAGGAGCATTTATCCCTTGATTTTGACTAATTAAGCTACTTATGGCTAATCATGGTGTTACCATCACCAGAGTTTGCCATAGATAATCAAGAAATTGCAACTACACTAGAAAGCAATAACAGATAGAGAAAGGTGAGAAGAATCCCCCTCAATGGTTGCTTGGAGGATGACTCACTTTGACAGCTCCTTGAGGAAGGTGGTGAGAGGCTGGACGAAGAAGAACGAAGCCAGAGGATGGAGGGTGGGACAGGACAGCGTCGCGGCAAGGATCTACTTTCGGATCAGGGTTGGAGGACAGCGACGAAATGCTCCACGAAGGGGGGTGAGAAGCGGGAAAATATTTTACTTTTCTACTCTGAGGTGTGGGAAGAAGTGGAAGAGATGATTTGAGAATAGGGAGTGTAGGGGCCCTTTTATAATGAAGATATGAAGGCCAAAAACATGTACAGGTCAATAGTGACATTTAAAAACATCGCTGAAGACCCGCCTTGGTCGTCGCTGAAGGCCTACTGGCACTCGTACACGCGTGTGTAGCATGCGTGCACTGCTGGAGCTGAGGTTGGAGGAGCCACGGCCGTTGGATCGGAAATGAACGGCTGAGATGGGACGGAGATCATGCTCACAGATCATGCCGTGGCCTAGCGTACGATCGTGCATGTGATCGCTCGTGATCATGCACGTGCACGCGTTGAGGTCATCCGGTGCACAAGGTTGCACCACGTGGTGAAGTCGTCGCTGCTCAATCTAAATCGAGCGACTCTTTGGTTGCCACCATCTATGTGAGAGATTTGAGGCATAAGCAATTCGAATGGGTGCCGATTGTTTGCTGATTGAGGGTGCTCTCCTCCCTGCTGTAGTTGCCAATGGTCGTATGGATGAAATCGTGTGCACACACTCTCAACAGTTGGATCTCGATCCAACGATCCAGATCTCATCACAACCTTCTCCATTGAAGTTGAACAGTGCGCGTGCATGAAACTCAATTGTTGGATTGAGATCTAACGGCTGGGATTGCTTGATGAAGCTGAGCGGAGGGGACTGAGTGGATTTGGGCAGTTGTGATGGTCCCATGTGGCACCATCATAGCCGTCCATCTCCTTTGCTTTGTAGGTGCATCACGGACGTTGGATTGGATTGATGTATGCATTGTTAGGCTGTGATCGTTGATCCGAATCCATCCATACGGTTGGATTTGGCATCTAAGATTCGAATGGGTGCCACCTTGCCCCTTAGCTTTGGATCTTCCTCGGACTGCATAAGGTGCTATGGAACTCCGATTAAGGAAATTTCGAAGGCGTTAGACTCCGATCGTGATGCTGATTGGATCCATATGGTTAGATCGTCGATCCTAGGCCTCAAAATAAATCAGTTTCTCCCTAGCCACAAAAAGGAGCAAATTAACCTATAACTTATACAATCTATCCCAAATGCAGAATGATGCATGCTATGTAATATTTATAATGTGGAATGCAATGTTAAGCTTGGGAACTTGCATAAATTGACATTTTATCATGAATAAATATGTATTTATCATACCCCCATACCTATCATTTGCGAGTCCCTAGTAAAACTAAACTATATGCTATGTATAAAAATAGAATTATGATTCACTTAGGCCTAAGTTATTTATTAACAATAGAAAATTTCAACTAAGGACCTAAATTACGAAGACTCAACAGTGCCCGGATGCCTGCGAAAATGCAAACCGCCCAAGTCCATGCCTTATTCCATACAAAAATAAATCCTTTTTCATCTTTTCAAATATTTTTTGGATTTTTTAGTTTAGAGTTTCAGGGCAGTTTTCTACAGCTACCCAACCCACCCAAGACTCGGAAGAACTTTAAATTCTAAGCATTTCGTGAATAGTGATAGACTCACTAAGCGACCGTTAAAATAGACTTTAGGTTTCTACGACCCTAGATGATTTAAAAGTTTCTGCCTAAAGGTTTATCTTTCCGATCGATAGCTTTCTCCTCCCTACTTCTATTTTTTTATGGGATTAACACAAGAGTGAACCTAGTGTATATCTCCCCAATTTATTCTACTTCTGCGATAGCCTCGGATATGTTGTGTTAATATGGTGAAATTAGCATTGAAGTGAGTATAGTGGTTAACCTAAATAGAGCCTAACCATCTTTTTACAAAATTTTTAACCTGGACTACTTGATTTTATCTTGGTCACTTTTAGGCCCATGGTCGAACTCAGGGAGGTGGGAATTAGAGGTGAATAAGTTTTTACACCTTTCCTACAACGAATCTCTTCCGTGCGTTTATTATGTTTTTGGTTTTTTTCTATTTAAGATCTTTTTGCTGATAATTTTGTCCTTGAGGTACACCCACAAAATCAGGTCCTTGGCTTTGAGCCAATTTAGGGTTCCAAAAACTGGTCTTGCTATTCGCAAGATCGAGTACCTGCAAGACAAGGATTATCTCTTCTCTTTTACTCTTTTTTTTATCTTTTTAATGGCAGAAACACAAGAGAAATAGAAACTAGATAGGTTGCTTGTAAAGAAATAAATATAGTCTATATATATATATACATATATATATATATATATATATATATATATATATATATATATTTTATATATAGGGGTGGGGGTGGAGGTGGCAATGGCGTGTAGCATAGTGTCGAGTTGGTCCACGTCTAGGAAGACACAACCAACAGGACGAAGTGCCGTGTGGAGTGTAGGATGGAGGTGTGAAAGTGTGTGCAGAGGCGCTTTCTCTACACGGGTATCGAGGAATATCAGCAACTGGTGCAGATATTCCCGCGATATAATGCGTGGTGTAGGGATACAGGTAGGTGATATAAATATAAATATATATATGTGTGTGTGTGTGTGTATGTAAATATATATTTATATATATGTATAGATAGGGTTGTAAGTATATAGATGTATAGGTAGTTATGTATATATATATTTATAGATATGTAAATATATATATAGGTATATATATATGTATTTATAACTAGATATATATGTATATATATATAACTATATAGATATAGATATATATATATAGTAATATATGTATATAGATATTTATATGTATATATGTATATAGATATATTAGTATAAGCATCTAAGTATATAGATATATATAGATATATATATGTATATATGTATTTATATCTATAGATATATATGTATATATGTATGTATATATGTATATATATATGTATAAATATATATATAAATATTTATGTATGCATGTATATATACTTATATATAGTGGTGTAGGTACTAATATGTATATATATATAAATATATATGTATAAGTATGTATAAGGGTGTACAAGTGAGTGTGAGTGTACAAGTGTGTGTGTGTGTGCGAGTGTGTGTGTCTGCTGGAGAGTGAGGGAGTGGCTGTGAGAGAGAGAGCGCGGGCGTTTAAGCCGTCTAGCAAACCAAGCGTCGTTTGATGGCGTAGAAGCAAGGACACAGGCATGGGCGCAGAGGGCATGCATGTGCGCTAGAGGGAGCACGCGGGAGAGAGAGTGCAGTGCAGCACGCTGCGTAGCGCAGCGCACCATGCTGTGGGTGAGAGTGGACGCGGAAGAAGACGCAGGAGCGAGCACAGGCACTGGAAGCGAGTGGGTGCTAGCGTACGCGGGCGCAAGCACGCACAATTGGCTGGAGGCGGTAGCGACGCGAAGAGAGAGCGCGCGGTGATCGGATAAGTGAGAAACTATCCGGTCACCACACTGTAGCTACAGTGTCACGCATACACGCGTGAATAGTAGCTACAGTGCCACACGGCTTGAACAACCGGTTGCAGTCGGTTCTGCGTGCACAGGCGCGCTGGAAGGTGCCCACGTGCGTGAAAGGAGCTTGCGACCGGTGCTAGTGTGTGCGCGGGCTGCTGCTGCTGCTGAGCTTTAGAGCTTGGGTCTTCGGCAATGGCGGAAAGGGCTTCAGCGATGGAATCAGAGAGTGAAACCACCACACCCACCTACTCTTGGATGAGCTGGGCGGTGGTGGAACTCACAGTGGTGGTCGTGGGACCACTATGAGCCTACGCCTGCCCGCAGTGTATCTCTTCAGTGGGAAGAGGTACTGCGTATGGAGGGGAGAGGGGAGGAAGATGGCCTGGAGGAAGGTGGGTGCTGTGTTCTGTTCCCGACCCTAGACCAGGCTCTCCCTCTCAAGGAAGTGGGCAGGGCTTTTTAAAGAAGGAGAAGCCTGCCATAGCCATTCTCTGGCAGAACAAGTTCCGCCATGCTGCAGGCAGAGGAATGGCGCGAAGAGAAGCCAGCCCATGCCCTGAGCAGCGCAAGGGAGAAGAAATTCAAAGCAAAATAAAAAATGAGGATGGTGAAATTGCGAGGCAGCACTTGAAGAAGATGTTATTTACATGGCCAAGTATTCACTCTCCTTACCTCTCAAATAAATGCATGCATGTGTCAATTTTACAAATGCAACTATAGCTACCTAATATGCACTGGCAGTGCTAGGAAATAACACAAGATGGCATATTTGTTGGTGTATTTTTGCTGTGCAATCATACCCCCATGCCTATCCTTTGCTAGTCCCTAGCAAAACATTTTGTATTGTATTTAGAAATGATCTTAAGCTGAAGATTTTCTTTTGAGGTGACAAAGGTGTGTTTATTTGTTGGATATTGTGAGAACCAATTGCAGAGAAGACTACCAGTACTTTAAGTCATACGTGACAAAGACCATCTCTCGACTAACCTGGACTCTTGATATTTAAACCTTAAGTATGATTTCCAGGACTCAGGAGGTTTTTGCTGTACTCGAGAGCTCAAGAGATTATGGCTTGTGCATAGTGAAGGATCAAGACTGACTAGATGAACATTAAGACTCAAGCCCAGGGTTTCATGAATCTTTAAGTATAGGTTGGTCCCAGTTTCAGCTCGTGTCTTCGGATTGACCCTTAAAAATTTGACAGAAAACTCAACCCTCATTTTTTTCTTTTGTGGCTCAAAGGATATATGATAGACACAGGGTATTTGTAACTTTGCCTTAAAACATTTTGAGGGAGAAGAATTTATAGACATTTGCGAAATATACAGACTTATTTGCACAGTTTTTTTTTTTTTTTTGAAACAAGTGTCAGTATATCTCTTACAACTTTATTTGGAGGAGCACACTTTTCCTTTGGTGGGAGAGTTCCTTTGTGGTGGAAAGGGTTTCTCCTACACACAAGACTAAAGCCTGGGATAAAAAGTCTACCTATGCGCACAGGTAAGGACTCCACCTTCCCTAATGAACACTAGGGTTGGATCTTATGTTCACCTGATCTTTCTTGATAGGTGTAGTGTGAACCAAGATTACTTAGGCTCTCGAGTAGAAGCTAACCAACGGATCCTGTACTGATGTCTCAGGTACAAGAATACATCCTTAGTTAGGAGAGATTCCGATCTATCTTGTCAATGCTCAAGTGAATTAAGCCGAGCCTGAGTGAATCAAGCTTCTGTGGCCTGGAACGTCTTCAAAATAGTGGTTGAATATCCAGAAACACTTATTGTATTTTTTTATTTCAGTCTTCAGATCATTGCTAAACACCCTTTTTTTTTTTTACTATGTACATATTTATAGATGGATGGAAGCTGCATGATACCATATAATACCCAGATCCTATGGATGCCTATCCATCCCCCATGCCAAACGATGCTATGTCCTCATATGCATGCAGGGTAGGGTAGAGGAAGGATCAAAGATCGGGTAACGAGAGCTGAGGTGCAGGGTATTTAGCAGGGAGGTAGGGTGGGTAGATGGTGGGTGGTGAAGTGAAAAGGTGTGAAGTGTACGTGATAGTAGAGGAGTGTTGCTGGGGTGCCTCCCAATGAGCGCTAAATTTAATGTCCCCAGTTGGACTCAGAATGAGTCACGACATTAGTTACCCTCCAGCAGGGCAACAGTTTCTCCAATGGGGGCAGGTTCATGAGTAAGATAAGGTTTTAAACGCTACCTATTGACCGTAAATTTATGCCCAGATTTGGGTTCTTCAATTTCAATGGCCCCGTTGGGAAATGGTCTCGAGACCAGGAAAGGACCAATCCATTTGGACTTCAATTTTCCTGGAAAGAACTTGTGCTGGGCATTGTAAAGCCAAACTTGCTGTGATGGCTCAAATTCCTTCCGCCGAATACGACTGTCGTGAAAAGCCTTAGTTCATTGTTTGAAAGTTAAGGCAGAATCATAGGCTTCACGATGGAGCTCTTCCAGCTCTTGGAGTTGGAGTTTCCTTTCTCGACCACATAGGTCTGGGTCGAGGCTACATTAGCGAACCTCCCAATAAGCGCGGTGCTCCAGCTCCATGGGCAAATGACAAGGCTCCCGTAAATGATTCTATAAGGAGACATACCTAGGGGAGCCTTGAAGGCGGTCCAATACGCCCAAAGTGCGTCAATCAATTTGTCGGACCAATCCTTACAGTCAGGTCAAACCATTTTCTGGAGAATTTGCTTGATTTGCCGGTTCGACACCTCAGCCTGGCTGTTCGTCTGAGGGCGATACGGAGATGCGATATGATAGTGGACTCCATATTTCCTCAAAAGTGCCCAAAAAGAAGCATGGGTAAAATGGCTTCCTCCATCCGAGATAATGACTTGAGGGATCCCAAAGCACGCAAAAATGTGGTCTTTGACAAATCGAGAGGATGTGGCATGGCCAACATGGTGCGTGGGAATAGCCTAGATCCATTTCGAAACATAATCAACAGCAACGAGGATGTATTCGAAGCCGTTGGAAGGAGGAAAGGGACCCATGAAATCGATTCCCTAAATGTCGAAAATTTTAGCAGCTAGGATGGGTTGCAAGGGCATCATGTCACGACGTGACATTGACCCTAACGACTGGCACCTAGTGCAATGTTTGGCATAATTGTGTGCATCCTGGTGAAGGGAGGGCGAAAAGAACCCACACTGCAACACCTTGGCTGCAGTTTTCCTCCCAGAGAAATGGCCTCTGCAGGCCTGATCGTGGCAGAAGGATAGCACACTGGGGATTTTGCTGTCAGGAATACAGCTACGAATGATCTGATCAGCACCTATTCGAAAATGAAGTGGATTATCCCAGAAATAATACTTTGCTTCTACAATGAGACGCTCACGCTGGTTTTTAGGCCAGCCACGTGGAAGGGAACCAAAAGCAAGGTAATTAGCAATGTCGGCATACCAAGGTCCACTTGCCACATTAATTGCCAATAGGTGCTCATTGGGAAAAATCTCGTCAATCGGCAGGGTAAGTCCAATGTGGTCAGGGTCCAGTCTAGAGAGATTATCGGCCACAACATTCTTGGCTCCGACCTTATCGCGGATCTCAATGTCAAATTCTTGGAGCAGAAGGATCCAACGAATCAGTCTAGGCTTGGCATCCTTCTTGTGCATGAGATGGCAAATGGTCGCGTGGTCAATGAAAACAATAACATGTGAGCCTAGAAGGTAAGAGCCGAATTTCTTCAGCCTAAAGACGACCGTCAGTAGTTCTTTCTCAGTGGTTGTATAATTACGTTGGGCCTCGTCCAACGTCTTACTGGCGTAGTACACTACGAAGGGGTGTCTATCGCGTCTTTATCCCAAGATGGCTCCGACTGCAAGGTCGGAAGCGTCACACATGAGTTCAAAGTCGAGGGACCAATCAGGTGGCTGGAGAACAGGGGCCTTGGTGACAGCATCACGCAGCTGCGTGAATGCTCGTATGCAGTTGGGGCCCATATCAAAGGGTACGTCGATCGATAGGAGATGAGTTAAAGGTCGAGAAATCTTGGAGAAATCTTTGATGAATCTCCTATAGAAATTGACGTGTCACAAGGAGCGGATTTGTTTGACAGAGCCAGGCATAGGTAAATCAGCAATTACATAGAGCTTAGCTCTATCAACCTCGATACCCCTGTCGGAGATGATATGCCCGAGAACAATTCCCTCGTGTACCATAAAATGACTTTTTTCCCAGAAAAGCACGAGGTTCACATCAATACATCTCCTAAAGATACAGGTCAGGTTGGCAAGACAGTCATCAAAAGAGGGTCCAAAGATCGAAAAGTCATCCATGAAGACCTCGAGAAAGTCACCCACCATGTCATGGAATATCACCAACATACATCTCTGGAAAGTTGCTGGCACGTTACAAAGTCCGAACGGCATCCTTCTAAATGTAAAGGTACCGAAGGGGCAAGTAAAGGTGGTTTTCTCTTGGTCCCGAGGATCAATTGCCACCTGGTTATATCCTGAGAATCCATCCAGGAAACAGAAAAATTTATTTCCCGCTAACCACTCCAGGATTTGGTCAATGAAAGGTAGCGGAAAGTGATCTTTCTTAGTTGCAGCATTTAGTTTCCTATAATCTACACACACTCTCCAAGATGTAGGAGTGCGTGTTGGGATGGATTCGCCCCTGTCATTAATACGGATGGTGAGTCCTGCCTTTTTGGGCACGACGTGAATCGGGCTCACCCAGGGGCTATCGCTGATCGGGTAGATTATACCTGCATCCAACCACTTAATAATTTCCTTTTTAACGACCTCCCGCATGTTAGGGTTGAGACGTCGCTGCATCTCGCGGGAAGGTCGAGCCTCCTCCTTCGTATATATACGGTGAGTGCAGTAGGAGGGGCTAACTCCAATTAAGTCTGATAAGGACCATCCAATGGCTACCTTGTGTTCCATAAGGACCTTTGTTAGTTTGCACTCTTGCTCCCTGGTCAATTTTGAACTAATGATTACAGGGAGCATTTCATTTGGTCCCAAGAAAACATACTTAAGAGTATTAGGCAGCTCTTTCAGCTCGGGAGTGGATGGTGAGATATCTGGCATTCCTTGGGACGAGAGTGTCCCAAGCGGATCAGAAGAAAACAAGTCAGGAGGAAGAAGTTGGCCCTTAGATTGGCCAAGAACAGGGGCATCTTGGATAGATGGATCCAAAAAGGGATAGCCCCAGTGAGCAGTATGTGGGCTCAAGCTCCCAGTGTGGAGTTGCAATTCTGCCTGATTTGGCGAGAAAGAAAGGGCAATCCGATCTTCGAGTGTGGACCGACGGTGAGTAGCCAGAATATGACTCAAACCACGAGGTATGGGAAGCGGAGAAAACTTCGTCAAAAGTTCGGTCAGGAGAAGGTACGAAAAAAGGGAGGGATGGGGGAACGTCACAATAGGTGTCGATCAGGCAATCGTCTGTGTTTAAAGGCAATCCACAGCAGTCAGAATAGGTCCCAATTAATCCGATACATGCGCTAACGGCCATGTCCTCGTCAGACATGTCATCCTCGATGCAATCGCAATCAAAATTCTTGGCTGCCTTGAAGATGTTAAGCTTGAGCTTCTCAGATCCAACGGCAATCTCAATACAGCCCGACTCGCAGTCGATATGGGCGCGGGCTGTGGCCAAGAAAGGTCGACCAAGGATGATTGGACAATCAGAAAGTGAACTAGGAACTTCCATATCCAAAACAAGAAAGTCAACAGGAAAACAGAGACTGTTGACCCTAACCACCACATCTTCCACCACACCCTTAGGTATTTTGACAGAACGATCTGCCAATTGTAACGTAATAGGGGTGGGTTTCAGATTTCCTAAGGCAAATTTCTCGAGCATGATGGTTGGTATAAGATTGATGGAAGATCCTAGATCAAGCAGGGCACGGTTAAAATTGTAGCCTTGGATGCTACAAGAAATAAGCGGTATGCCTAAATCTTTTTGCTTCAGTGGTAGATTTGACAGTATAGTACAACTCGCATGAGGCGAGAGAACCATCGGATTCTTTGTTTTCTTTGACTATCGCCTGGGTGTAGTGTAGTCTTTGAAAAATCGGACGACAGTAGGTATGTGATCGATAGCCTCTAACAAGGGTACCTTGATTTCAACATCCCTAAATAAATTACGTAGGTTATCAAGGGCCTGCATATCCTTTTTCTTCCCTTTTGGCTCCCTCAGTAAAGCCTCAGGGAATGGGACTGATTTTGGCACTAATTTGGGTGTATCGTCCTCTCGCAAATGCGATGCGATCCCGAATGAGATGGCGATGAAAAAGATGGGCCAGGATCAGGTCGAGGCGGATTAACGGTTTGCTTACCGCTCCTCGTAGTAATCTCATTGGACGTCATGGGTCCAGTGGGATCATAAAGTGGAGGGTTCACGATAGGGACATAAGGGTGCGGTGCTGCAGTGAAATTAGCCTGAAATCCCGGTGGAATGCTCGGAGCCTACAAAATCTGATGAACCTGCCTATGCGAAGGTCGTACCTGTGGTTGAGGATGGTCGCATTGGCCCACCTACGAGGTTTTGGCGCTGCAGGTTGCTGGACCTTGCGAAGTTCGGATGATTTTGCCACCCTGGGTTATAAGTAGCAGAGAACGGGTTGTTCCCCAGGGTGCAAGCATCTTCTAAGCCAGAAGACGAGTCTGCATATATGTATGCATCCGAGCACATGGAGGCTTGGTCCTCTGTGTCAAAATACTGGCTTGCAAAAGCCAGATCCACATGACTTATCAAATCGCTCAGCGCGATACTCGGTAAGGAAGTTCTCACGGGGTTCTTGGGGATAAGCCTGGCGTTGGAAGGATTGGGATTGTGACGAAGTGGTGAGGTGGGGGTGTTTGCCATAGAACAGGAGGGATTGGCCAGAAGCTCATCCAGCTTCTTGTGCATGACGGAGACTTCATCCAATTTTTGTGCGATAAGGTTAAGATCAGTTGATGAATGGGAGGGTCCCGTGTCAACTTCGTGAACATTACGGAGCAGGCTAGTACGATTAAAGGCAACAATGGAGGCATTGTTCATTGAATTTTTTCTTATGTTTTCAAATAATTCGAATGCTCCATTCTCATCTTTATTCATGAAATTCCCTCCGCAGGAAGCGTTTGCAATCTGCTTCAAAGTCTCATTTAGCCCATAATAGAAAATCTGGGCTATATGTAACTTAGGCATACCGTGGTGCAGACACTTTCGGAGGAGGTCATTATACCTCTCCCAAGCCTCATGAAAATGTTCGCCGTTTTGTTGTGTAAAGGAAGTTATAGCACGGCGAAGCGCATTGGTTCGCCCGATTGGGAAGAATTTCTTGAGAAATGTTGTTCGCATCTCTTCCCAAGAATGGATGGTTCTCCCAAGAGTGCATAACCATTGTGACGCTTTATCCCACAATGAAAATGGGAACATTTTCATGAGGACAATAGGTAACCCGATGTTTCTCGATTTAATAGTTTCAGCCAATCAGGTTAGGTCTTCCAAATGGAGAAAGGGATCTTCACTTGCAAGACCGTGGAAGTGAAAGTTAATCAGGCCAATTATATTTGGTTTCAGTTCAAAATCGTCCCCGCCCATGGGGACCTAAATTTGTCCTATGGTCTCTGTAGCAGCGGGATTCTGATAGGAGCTAAGAGACCTAGGCTCCTCCCGTTCGGGAGGGTTCTGCATTTCCTCCAATGTTTCCCTAATGGCCTCAATTTGCTCATTATACATTTCCATTTGGGCTTGGAGGTGGGTTATGGGATCCATGGCTCCACCACCTAGTGGGTTTTGAGGGCAGTTTCCTCCCTCGGGATTTGGGGGTGGGCGTGCAGCCATGTTTGTGGAGGAGGATGACGATTTGGCTTCTTTCCTAAAATTATTAGACAATTCAAACAATTCAGGGTTTTGTGACCTCCTCCCAAACATGTACTATCGTAAGAAGAATTGGGGGGATAAGAAGGGAAAAAGAGATGAGAGAAATGACGCCGCAACGGTACACTTGATGACAAAGCAAGGCAATCAAAGTCCTAACATCTACAATGTGCCCTTAGACCTAAAGATCTAAGTTACCTACTATCACAACCTACGGAACCAAATGCGAGCACCGTGGAACCACCAAGCCAGATTGAAAGGCCGTTTGCCCCAGTCTTAGACACCCGATAGGACGTGGGAACCCTCACCAGCACATAGGCGCTACACGCAGGTAGTTACACCTCCAATCCTTAATAAGCGTCAAGTTGCTACCAGTTTTAGTTAGAGGCTTAGGATCAAGTGCTTCTGGAATGTGAAGGCGTTGTTTACGGGTAATGCCCAAGTGCATTGATTTTAGAGAGTGTGTAAACCAAGCATGCAACAGGGAAATCTCCCCGAATTGAAGTTTTAGATGGTGAATGATTTTTAAAATTCAGCCTTTAAGTAGTATGGATTTTAAGATTTCACTGAATTACCAATTCAACCAATCTCCGGGATTTGAGAAAATACAAGTTTTTTTCTATGTCCAACAAACCCTTCTTCAATGTTAGTTAATGCATGCTAAAAATGCAATGGGCTTCCCTAGATGGAGATTTCTATGTGTGGATGCACGAGTCAATTTTAAGTTAGGGTGAAAGGGAGCCAAAGCACTTCAATTCAAGTGCTCCCAATCACCAAAATGATGTTCCACACACAAGGCTCAACCAAAAGATAATGTAAAGAAAATCAAAGTGTTGGGGTTGAAGTATTCGGAATCAAATCTTAGGCACGTGAAAGGTCGTGGTAGGGTTGGAATCAACTCAATTCCAAGTCTCCCCACCAAAAATGTGATCCTGAATTGTGGATGAATGAGGCAAGGAGGGATGGCAATCAATCTATTTAATCTTACCTCAAAGAATACTTCACACGGTGAAAGATTCAAGAATCAAGATTCTTGGATCTTCACTATGCGAATTTTGGCGAGAATTCCCGGGGCGGTGGGAGTGATGGCAAACAATCAAGCAAGTGATTTTTAATCCACTTGCCCCAAGAGATCCCAAGAAGTTTTTTTTTTTTATTAAGGTGACAAGTTGACCTAAGTTGTTAAGAGAGAGAGACCTACCTCTTCAGCAATGTGGGTGAAGCTCCAGTGCGGCGCCAGCGACTTCACACTCTCGTTCCCGCTTTGGATCTACCCACGTCTCCGACTTCCTCTGCTTGCCTCCTCCTTGCAACTGGTTCACCTGCACACCAACAATGAAAAACACCCGTGAAGAGAAGGGTGTGAGAAGAGAAAATCAAAGGAATGGAGTAGAAACTTACCTCAATGCATACCTCCCCAGCAACGGCGCCAGAAAAAGGGTGCGATAGGCTCGGATAGGTTGTATTAATATGGTGAAATTAGCATTGAAGTGAGTATAGTGGTTAGCCTAAATCGAGCCTAACCATCTTTTTACAAAATTTTTAACCTGGCCTACTTGATTTTATCTTGGTCACTTTTAGGCCCAGGGTTGAACTCAGGGAGGCGGGGATTAGAGGTGAATAAGTTTCTACGCCTTTCCTACAACGAATCTCTTCCATGCGTTTATTATGTTTTTTATTTTTTTCTATTTAAGATTTTTTTGCCGATAATTTTATCCTTGAGGTACACCCTCAAAATCAGGTCCTTGACTTTGAGCCAAATTGTTCTTAGCTTTGAGCCAATTTAGGGTTCCAAAAACTGGTCTTGCTATTCGCAAGATCGAGTACCTGCAAGACAAGGATTATCTTCTCTTTTACTCTTTTTTTTATCTTTTTAATGGCAGAAACACAAGAGAAATAGAAACTAGATAGGTTGCTTGTAAAGAAATAAATATAGTCTATATATATATACAGATATATATATATTATATATATAGGGGTGGGGGTGGAGGTGGAAATGGCAT
This sequence comes from Thalassia testudinum, assembly GCA_037157565.1. NCBI lineage: Eukaryota > Viridiplantae > Streptophyta > Magnoliopsida > Alismatales > Hydrocharitaceae > Thalassia > Thalassia testudinum. The sequence continues at coordinate 179,152,937 of JAZHRO010000031.1, forward strand.
GTAGTATAGTGTCGAGTTGGTCCACGTCTAGGAAGATGCAACCAACAGGACGAAGTGCCGTGTGGAGTGTAGGATGGATGTGTGAAAGTGTGTGCGGAGGCGCTTTCTCTACGCAGGTATCGGGGAATATCAGCAACTAGTGCAGATATTCCCGCGATATAACGCGTGGTGTAGGGATACAGGTAGGTGATATGAATGTAAATATATATATATATGTGTGTGTATATGTAAATATATATTTATATATATGTATAGATAGGGTTGTACGTATATAGATGTATAGGTAGTTATATATATATATATATATATAGATATATATGTATATATGTATGTATATATGTATATATATGTATAAATATATATATAAATATATATATATTTATGTATTTATGTATATATACATTATATAGTTGTATAGGTACTAATATGTATATATATATATATAAGTATGTATAAGGGTGTACAAGTGAGTGTGAGTGTACAAGTGTGTGTGTGTGCGAGTGTGTGTCCGCTGGAGAGTGAGGGAGTGGCTGTGAGAGAGAAAGCGCAGGCGTTTAAGCTGTCTGGCGGACGCAAGTGTCGTCTAATGGCACAGAGGGCACGCGCACGCGCTGGAGGGAGCACGTGGGCGAGAGAGTGCAGCGCAGCGCACTGCGGGCAAGAGTGGACACGGACGAAGACGCGGGCACGAGCGCGAGTGCTGGAAGCGAGTGGGTGAAAGCGTACGCGGGCACAGGCGCACGCAACTAGCTGGAGGCGGTAGCGGCGCGGAGAGAGACGCGCGGTGAGTGAGAAACTCTCCGGTCACCACACTGTAGCTACAGTGTCGCGCAGACACGCGTGAATAGTAGCTACAGTGCCGCATGGCTTGAACAACCGGTTTCGGCCGGTTCTGCATGCGCGGGCACGCTGGAAGGTGCCTGCACGCGCAGAAGGAGCTTGCGGCCAGTGCTGGCGTGCGCGTGGGCTGCTGCTGCTGCTGAGCTTCAGAGCTTGGGTCTTCGGCAATGGCGGAAAGGGCTTCAGTGATGGAATCAGAGAGTGAAACCACCATGCCCACCTACTCTTGGATGAGCTGGGCGGTGGTGGAACTCACAGTGGTGGTCGTGGGACCGCTGTGAGCCTGCTCCTGCCTGCAGTGTATCTCTTCAGTGCTAAGAGGTACTGCGTATGGAGGGGAGAGGGGAGGAAGATGGCCTGGAGGAAGGTGGGTGCTATGTTCTATTCCCGGCCCTGGACCAGGCTCTCCCTTGCAAGGAAGCGGGTAGGGATTTTTAAAGAAGGAGAAGCCTGCCATAGCCATGCTCTGGCAGAACAAGTTTCGCCATGTTGCAGGCAGAGGAATGGCGCGAAGAGAAGCCAGCCCATGCCCTGAGCCGCGCGAGGGAGAAGAAATTCAAAGCAAAATAAAAAATGAGGATGGTGAAATTGCGAGGCAGCACTTGAAGATGTTATTTACATGGCCAATTATTCACTCTCCTCCCCTCTCAAACAAATGCATGCATGTGTCAATTTTAAAAATGCAACTATAGCTACCTAATATGCACTGGCAGTGCTAGGAAATAACACAAGATGGCATATTTATTGGTGTATTTTTTCTGTACAATCAACTTTCCCACATCTTCCCTAGGTGTTTAGGAATTATTTATGCTTTTTATGAGCTGGGCTTTGGACAATCGGCCAATGAGGCGTCAAGCCCACGGCAACTTGCCAACCATACTTTTGCAGCAAAGTGTGGCTTACTTTCTTTTCATTTTTCTATACTTTTTATTTTTTTTCTTTTTAGTATATATTTTTTCTTTTTCTGAGTAGGTGGCTTCCCTGATCTAAGATTTACCTAAAGGCAGTAGAAAGAGAATGGTCATGTAGCTGGACTTTAGACAACAGGCCAATGGATTGTTACCCATGATAACATGTCAGCCATACTACCCAAGAAAGTTTATTAGCTACCTAATTTCCGTAAAAATTACCAAAAAGTGAGTCATTGTAAATAGTGTGTAAATGCTTTAGACTCAAAGTCCTCTCAAATCAGAGGGCGAGTTGATAAGTCGCATACTTATTACCCCAATTTATTAGCCAAATTAAATTAAAATTAACATAGCGAGGACTCAAGAAACAGGTCCATATTTTAGTGGACACCCAAATTGATTAAGCCCGAAGACCTAAAGTCTAAGTGTTCAAATCCTATCATATTATTTCCTAAAGTTAATAACTCCTAATGCCTAAGTTCTCTTCTCCTAATTCTATTTTATTTTGTCTTTTTGAATCTTTATTTTTTAAAAAAAGAAAATAAAAGAAATTCTATGAAGCTAACAAAACAATTTCAGGATTAAGTATCTAACCCCCCATGCCTAGTTGATGCAATGCCCTCATTGTAAAAATAAGACATGAAAAGGGCAGAAAAAATAGAATACCACCTAAATTTCGTGATAGATTCAGTCAGCTTCGCAGAGAAAGTGGAGTATACACACGTGCTAAGTTAATTACATTTAGCTAGGCATAATATAGAAACAAGGAAGAAATTAAGAATTCACAAGTATGGGTCAAGATCAAACTAAGATTGATCTTAAGACCCGCCAGTAAGTGCCCACAGATGTGGACCAGATTATGGTGCAGACCCATGCCCCAAGGTCGAGTGGTTCTAAGGTTCTAGATGAAAATCACCCAAAATCAAAGATTGTTGTGCTTGCATGGTTGGGCCTGCGGTTTGGTGGTGTGCAACCCAAGTCTAAAGTGTCAAACAATGGGTAGATCTAATCCAATAGGTTCGGTTGTCCACTTAGGGTTCAGCTCAAAAAGATAATCAATTAATCTGAGCTTGGGTTGCACATCCTCATAGTTGAAAATATCATATGAGTCCTGGAAGAAGGTTGGTGGTTTCAGGTCAATAGGAACCCTTAGATCCAAAATTGTATTTCCCTCAGAATTAGCCTCCCAGATTTTCATTTCCAAATTTCTATCCTATTCTGAACGCAGATGTGATTGTATAAAATACGCTTTAGTCGTAGTATAATCACATTAGAAACTCTTAAATTTGTAAATGAAATCGAACTCGTATGGATTTTCGAATAAAAATATGGGAGTCCGAGTCATTCGCAAGGAAGCAAATAGATTAAAATCACTTTCCTACTCAGAACTAGAATTAATTATCAAGTAGGATGACTATTAAAACTAATACTAAATCTAATAACGTGCAACTACTAGAACTATAATGTACTACTACTAGAAATCATACAACTTGAAGGCAAGTTTAAAAATAACTAAAACTTTATTAAATAAGATGAGAGTTTAGCACAGATAGAAATAGTATTGCAACTAGAGGAATGCTTAGAAAATTATAACTAGAACTAGATTAATACAACTAGAACTAGACTAGAGAAATGCAAAAATTATGAGCTTCGAAGGCGAAGTTCAGAGCGTCGACGCTGATGCGGATGCGAAGGCTCATCCTCCAAAACCACTAGAGTTGGCGTGGACTAGCACTAGTAGTAGAGACTATGTGGAGGTAGGAAATTCTAAACAGGAGATATCATCCTAAGGGGTTGGCTAGATGTATTTATAGGAAATAGGGAAGCTTCCTATAAGTTGATCCTAGTTGCCTTGAATCACCAATTTATAGGGCTAAGATTAATAGATTGAGGATTAATGGGTAGGATCGAAGGATAAGTGATAGGATTTAAATAAGTGAGAGGGTTTGTTAGTTAATTGGAGGATATCCTAAACTAATTGTTGGATGTTGAGACTTAAATGGCAAATATGATTTTTTTAATAAAAGATAATGTATGGTGCGGTGCTCGTTGGGCTGTGGACGTGGGGTTTGTCTGGGATTTTTTTGTTTCTTTTTTATGGGGAATTTAGGTGGTTGGGTTTTGGACGTGGGAAGGTCACGTAGGTGGGATTTTTTTATTTATGTAATTTTTTGGATTTTGCATGGGAATAAGTTAAGCTTTACGTAGGTTGATAGGAGTGGTTTTGTTATGTGAAGGGATAATGCATGGGGATTATTTGGTGGGAAAGTTGACATGGGATTGCAAAGTTTGGTGAAATGGGATGTGGGTCTAGGATAATTAGGCTCCTAATTAGGGCTTTAAGGTTATTTGGGTTTCCAAATAGACTAGTCCTTTTTCAATTGAGCTCAATCCAGAAAATCTAATCAACCTTGCTCCGATCAATTTGAGATTTTGTATCTGCACATATAAAAATAAACGCATCAAGGTACCAGATACAATTGCAGGAAAAATTGTATAAAAGCTTAATTGTATGCATTATTTATAAAATGACGTAGAATGCCTAATCTAACCTAACTAAATGCAATCTAACCTAAATTACCCTTAGACAAATATTAGTTAGGCATTAATTAATATAAATAAATATGAAAATATTACACCTCCATGCCTATCTTTTGCATGTCCTCGAGAAAATGTAAGAATAAGAAATGAATGCAAAATGTATGATCCCTGCTAATTACAAATCATCCCCCAAAGGTCTACTTATTCCTTTATATCAAGGGCTTGACAAAAGATTTCTTCTTGATATCTTTCAAAAATTTAGAGATCTAGACAAATGTGAAAATGATGTGATAGTAGCCTAAGTAACGGATCCAAGTGAAAAGTTAACCTATATTTAAAGTTCATACTTGACCCTCGATAAGAATTTTATCGGGATAGGCAAACTTCTTCCGATAGGAATTCAAATAAATTGAAATTTCTACCCCGACTTTTTGGCTTAGGTAGAAGATATCTGAGTAAAATGATTTTATATTTGATGACTCACACTCATCTGGTGCTACATGTAGTCTAGTACTACAGACTCTAGATTTCTAGATTATCAAACAAGTTAACCCAGAGAGAAGCTCAAAACTATGCTCCCTTTGTGTACCTTTGCACTTACTCTCTCTCACACTTTTCTCTTTTTTTCTTTTTTTCCTTTTCTTTTTGAGCTTTTCTTTAGAGAGCCCACGATCTCACCGTATTTTGTAAATGCACTAAATATTTAGGGGCCTCACTAGTATTAACATTTCAATTAAAGTTATAATGATCCTATAACTAAGTCAGAAACCCTCAGCCAGTATTCGGATGGTCAGAAATACTGAAAAACTTGGTCAGGGTGATATTTGGTGGATCGCAATGGGTATTTCTGCCTCAATGAAATCGACACATAATGAACATAAATATGAACTTAGACACTTTTTTTTGAAATTTTTTTCTCCTTTTTCTCTTTTTTTTTCTATATATATTTTTATCTTTTTTTTCTTTTTTTTTGAAAAATAACTATCAACATAGCACACACAGCATAAGCTTTTATTTATGAGGCATTATTGGATATTGGTGATGTTCAAAAGGATATCAGGTGGCTTATTTGGTAGAAGTGTCTACTTTCAGTACTAGGAAGAGATGGATAAGACAAGTGTACTTCTGAACTTTGATACTAACACCCTCCTTCAGTTAAGAATTTCATAAAGTATGGTCATAACCATCCACCTTAGTCATAGTTTTATTAGAACTCGATCCTTGCTTATCTACCTTATTTGGTGGCTCTCAAGAATTTATACATAATATTCGCACACAAGAACTGAGAGTGAACACTATGCCTAACTCTTAGGTATCATTATCCAATTATCCAGAACTTAAAAGTCCTCACACTAGACTTAGAGCACCAGTAGATACTCTACTCTGACCTCACAAATGTTTGGTGGATCTAATGAAAGATAGTTTGCCTGACTCCCTAACCACTGTCCATGGATTCAGGAAAAGAAGCAATGCTTCTCCTCGACAAACTAAAAATGTCTATTGGTTTTCATAAATGATCCATTGCAAAGTCTACGTGCAAGTGAAATAATTATACTGGATTCTAAACTAAGAAACAACTATACAAGAAAATCCTCGATAAAACCTCCTTGATAAAAGAACTTTATGCATGAATGCAATATGTATAAATGCTATGAATAGGTCTTTTTTTCAAAACCACATGCTACTTTTTGATGACACAACAAATTCAAGAAAAACCACTAAAAACTTATAATTTTGGAGATAAATAAGAATGACTCTCAAAAATATTATCTACCCCCATGCTTATTTCATGCAATGTCCTTAATGCATGCAATAAGCATAAGCAAGAGAAAAGAGATATTACCTGAAACTCAAGAGTTCTAAGGAAGTCAAGACTTGATCATCTCCAGACCTGAATGAAAAGTTTTAAACAAATAACATAATTATCTACAAACGTTAGGTTGCCTCCCAACAAGCGATGTATTTTACGTCTACAGCTAGACTCAGTCAGAGATTTAGTGGGACCAATATTCTAGTAAAGAGATTAATAAAATGATTCCCACACAAATAAGTTATGAAAATTATATAGCCTTGTAGCTCAGGTACGAAGTGTCCCCAAGGTTGAATCAATTGGTGATGTAGCCCCATGCCAGAAGGTCAGGTACAACATAGATAAATTAGAAGAAACTGTATCCAGTGGCATTTAGTGTTAAGGACATGAGGGACATTAAGACTGAAGGTAGGTAACCCAAGTATAAAAGATAAGTGATTCATGAAGTTTTGAGCCCAATTGAGATTAGATTTGAAGTAAGGGTGAAGATTTTGAGCTATCTTGGGTTTACAGAAATCAAAGTTGCTTAAGTCATAAGGATCCTTATAGAAGGTAGGAAGATTTAAGAGTAGAGGCACCCTAAGCTCCTTGGTATCATTTCCCAAATAATTTACTCTTAGTTCCACCACCTTCTTTCTTTCTTTCTTGAAGACCAAGTTTTTAAAATCTTCAATGCTAAAATTAGACTTGGTTACATCAGATATGCAATCAAACTCCATAGAAAATGATTCAAATTCAGGATCATCCAAATCTGATGCAAAGGTGAAGCTAGTCATCGAAAGCTTATCAAGTTCAAGTTGAAATCTCTGAGCTTCACCTTTTTCAAGTACGAAATTTTTCTCAAAATTAAATGTGAATCCTTCCATTTCATATTTATCAGAAATTTCCTCATCAAAAAGAAAAGTCTCATAATCACATTTATGCTTATCTTCCTTAGATTCTGTCTAAAGATCAAATATAAAGCTTTCCATTTCAGAGTTATCAGAAACTTGATCCTTAAAAAGAAATGTCTCATTCAAATTCATCTATATATTCCTTAGATTCTAAGTCTCTCTTGGAGACATTTTTAATCAAACCCTCAACTTGCTTAAGTTCTTCAATAAGCCCACAACTTTCATTATAGTTCTCAATAGCCTTAAAAAGTTTTAATTTCATCCTTTCATCCCCAAAGGCTATTTGTATATTCCCATGTTTACAATCAATCAGGGCCTCTGCAGTTGTAAAAATGGTCTTCCAAGGATAATTGGGGCACACCTCAAATCCTTAGGAATGTCAAGATCCAAGATAATGAAATCCATTGGATAGTAGAAATTATCAATTCGAACAATTACATCCCTCAAAATCTCACGTCGAAATCTCACAGATTGGCCAGCCAACTGGATTTGTATTTCGGTAGGTTCCAGGTCCTTGAATCCAATCATCCCATAGATCTTAGTGGGCATCAGGTTGACGAAAGCCCCAAAATCAATTAAAGCTCTATCAAAGTCTAGATCATTAATTTTACAAGAAATCAAGGAGGTTCCAGGGTCTCTCTTCTTGACAGGTAAATCCTTTAAGAGAATAGAGCTAGCTTGTTTAGAAAGGATTACCTTCTCACGATTACTTGATTTTGGCTTGCACTTAATTGTGGTTAATTCCTTTAAAAATTTGGCACAAGCCGAGATGTGTTCAATAGCTTCCAAAAGTGGGATATTAATCTGTACTTGTTTGAACATATCCAACTAGGTCTCATTTTTAGGCTCAATTTTCTTTTTTCTAGGCCTATTCAGAGGCTCAAGGAAAGAGATTTGGATTTTTGGGTCCTCAAAATCATGAGTCCAAATCTTGTCCTCAACTTCAAGTGTATTAATTAGAGTTGGTTTATCATCATTCTAGGTTGTTTGATTTCGGTGCAGAAGGTTTTGAGTGGTCTTGCCACTTCTCAGGGTGATGGAATTAGTAGTGGGAGGTGGGTATTGATTCCCCTTAGTGGGAAGAGTAGGAAGGATAGGTGCAGAAGGATGTGGAACTTGAGGTGAATAAAAGCCAGGGAGAGTCATAGGAGCTTGCTGAATTATATGAGCTTGGTTGAACCCTTGAGGATTGTGTCCCTAATTAGGTATGTTTCTATGGTTCAGAATGGGTTGGGAAGGGAGCGTACCAATAGGCCTATCAGTAGGCTTAAGCCCTATCTGGTTCTTCAGATCCCTAATGGACTGGGTCAACTGCTGCATAGCTTGCAACATGGAAGTATTTGTGTCTATCAGTTGCTGGTTCTAATTCAATATAGCCAATTCAGTTTGGCTAGGCTGGTTAGGGTGCAAGGGTTGATAATTCCAACCCTGGTTATAAGTGTTAGGTAAGCTAAGGTTCATCTGATAGGGTCCAAATGATGATGAGGATAAGTGTATGGAGTTAAGATAACAGGGATCAAAGGTCCCTGCTTGGGTCCCAAGTAAAGGGCCCTGGGTCAGTTGGCTCTCATCTTGAGCCATGTGCAACTTGTTCACAAACTCCCTCCCTGAGGGAGCTTGGATATTGGGTGATGGGAGGGTTGCTCCCTTCCTATTATGGCTCATCAGTTCATCCAGTTTTTTGGATACAACCTCAACTTTGTCCAGCTTTTCACAGATCAAGTTCATGTCCACATTGCTAGAGCTCTCTTGGACCTCATAAATTCCACCTCTAGGTTGCAAGGATCTTCCATAAGCTTCCATGGAGGCAATGTTCAAGGAATCCTCACTCATATTCTCAAATAAATCAAAAGCATTGTTTTCATTTTTGTTCATAAAGTTGCCTCCACAGGCGACATCCATAAGGCTTTTCATATGATCATTAAGCCCATGGTAAAAGATCTGCACTAGTTGCCATCTAGGAACCTCATGATGCGGGCATTTTCTAATTAAATCCACGAACCTCTCCCAAGCTTCATGCAATGGTTCTTTAGGGTGTTGGGAGAAGGTGGTGATAACTTTTCTAAGTGCATTGGTTTTCCCAATTGGAAAATTTTTTTTCAAGAAGGAGCTTCTTAGCTCCCCCCATGTGTTAATAGGCCTTCCTATAGACCTAAACCAATGGCTAGCTTTCTCTTTTAGGGCAAAAGGGAAGAGATTCATTTTAAGCACATCATCATGTAGATTGGAAATTCTAATTGTCTCACTAATGGCTACGAACTCTTCTAAGAATTGGAAGGGGTCTTCATCATTGTTGCCCTTAAAATGAGGTAGGAGCTATATAGTGGAGTGCTTAATCTCAAATTGAACCTCTACAGGTGGGACCCTAACATAAGGTTGGTGTTGATACTAGGAAGGGTTGTAAAACTCCCTCAAAGGTCTAACCTGTGGGTGTTGGATCTGTAAAATCTCAAGCATTTCCTGCATTTGGGTCTGATGATCTTGTTGAAACTGGTTTAGTTGGAGTTGTATATCTTGGATCTGAGCTTGGGGATCCATCTGATTCGGTTGTGGATTCAAGTTGGCTGGGTTAGCCATCAGATCAAGATCAGAGTCTGAGTCAGATGTAGAACTGGATTCACCAATAATCAATCTCCTCCTTAGTTCTCTTTGCAGAAGTGGCACCAAGTGTGGATTTTGTGATCTAGTTTCGTGCATACACACTTAGAAGGTTATAGACGAGGAGAGAATAGGAGAGAGAAGTGTGTGCATAATAAAAGTAATCAAATTCTAGCCCTAAAGGGTTGCACCTATTGGACCTAGTCCAAATTTCACTAACCCTAGCTAAATGACCTAACCCTTGAATTACTTGGTTAACCAGAAGGGTGGGACCCCCTAGGACACCCCGCATGACGTGACACCACTAGAGGTTAACGCGGTTACCATACCAACCTTTCTTGTCACCAGTTGGTCCAAATAGACAAGACCTCAGATACAATTAACTAGGTATAGCTCCAGTTTGGAAAATAAAATCCAACCTAGTTGGTGTGTCTATCAAGTTAATTAAGGCTTAGGATTTAAAGTGCACAGGATTAGATGATGGGCTTGACAGGGGTGGTTGCCCAATTAGATCAATTGTGTGTGCGTGCCAACAAAGGTTCACAATACAAGCTTAATTGATGTGATTTCTTTTAAAGTTCAAGTGCTTGTATTAGTAAATTTTAGGGTTCACTTCGTTAAATAGATTCAAATAATGGTTCTGATGAGTCACACAAGTGGTTTTGCAAGTCCCAATTGTTTGATAAATTTCATTTATGTATAAGGATGCAAGTGTGTTCTACCTTAATGTGAAACCTTAAGAGCAGATAATGTTATATAATTTGTTTTAACCCAAAGAATCAAACATGTTACGACCCAATCAGAGAAATCAATGGTCCTATTGCACTACCAACTAAGGCACCCAAAAAAATTTTTTCATATTTTTTAATGCACGTTATGTAATTTTTCCAGATTAAAGTGTACTGGGGGTTCTGCAATCTATTTTGACCCCTAGTTAGTGATCAAATATTCTGTATAATCAAACATGTGCCAGATATTTTTTCAGATTTTTTAGGAATTATATATTATCACAAGAATCCAACGCAATAAATTTCAGATAAATCGGAGTTATATAAAAATTTTCGTGATTTTTTAAAGTCTAAAAAATTAGGAACAAAAATAGATTTGATAGCAGTTCAGTTCACAAATTTTTAAAATTTTTATATAAATCATAATTGTGTGAAGTATGTATATGTTGTTCCTGACTTTAAAGCCCATGTCCAATAAAAATTTTAGAATTTTTGGATGTGAAAAATTTCAGAAATTGAATTTTGAAAATCAAAGTTTATCGCATCCCAAAAATTTAGGTGATTTTATTAATTTTCAAAAGATAATATCAACCAACAAGAGCTTTTAAAAAAAATTATGAAAATAATTCAAGAAAATGACTAACCTAAGGATCAAAATAGACACCTAATCTAGATGGACAAATAAATTTTTTTTTTTTGAAACAATACTAAATGCAATTACTCGTAAGAGTCACAAATCTACCTAAGTCTAAGATGTAGATGACCTACTTAGGGTTCTTTACCTACACTTTTTATTCTCGATGCTTCGCGACTCGTTCTCATGCGACTACGCGATCGTGTACACAAAATGACAAAAAGAGAACAAGTTAGATCTCACAAATGCAAAGCTAAATGAAGCTATTGAAAGCAAAATAATCGTGTTGCCTCCCTGGTAACGGGGCCACAATGTGTTTTGAACATGAATGTGATTGCGTAAAATACACTTTTGTCGTAACATAATCGCATTTGAAACTCTTAAATTTGTAAATGAAATCGAACTCTTAAGGATTTTCGAATAAAAATATGGGAATCCAAATTGTTCGTAGGGAGGCAAATAAATTAGAGTCACTTTCCTAATTAGAACTAGAATTAAGTATCAAGTAGGATGACTATTAAAACTAATACTAAATCTAATAGCATATAACTACTAGAACTATAATGTACTACTACTAGAAAGCATACAACTTGAAGACAAGTTGAAAAATAACTAAAACTTTATTGAATAAGATGAGAGTTTAGCACAGATAGAAGTAGTATTGCAACTAGAGGAATACTTAGAAAATTATAACTAGAACTAAATTAATACAACTAAAACTAGATTAGAGAAATGCTAAAATTATGGGCTTTGAAGGCGAAGTCTGGAGCGTCGACGCTGATGCGGATGCGAAAGCTCATCCTCCAGAACCACCAGAGTTGGCGTGGACTAACACTAGTAGTAAAGACTATGTTGAGGTAGGAAATTCTAAGTAGGAGATATCGCCCTAAGGGGGTGGCTAGGTGCATTTATAGGAAATATGGAAGCCTCCTATTGGTTGATCCAAGTTGCCTTGAATCACCAATTTGTAGGGCTAAGATTAATAGGTTAAGAATCAATGGATAGGATCGAAGGATAAGTGATAGGATTTAAATAAGTGGGAAGATTTGATAGGTAATTGGAGGATATCTTAAACTAATGATTGGATGTTGAGACTTAAATAAAAAATAGGATTTTCTTAATAAAAGATAATGTATGATGTGGTGCTCGTTGGGTTGTGGCCGTGGGGTTTCTTTGGGATTTTTTTGTTATTTTTATTTGTGGGGAATTTAGGTGGTTGGGTTGTGGACGTGGGAAGGTCACGTAGGTGGGATTTTTCTATGTGTATTTTTTTGGATTTTGCATGGGAATAAGTTAAGTTTTACGTAGGTAGATAGGAGTGGCTTTGTTATGTGAGGGGATAATGCATGGAGATTATTTGGTGGGAAAGTTGACATGGGATTGCAAAGTTTGGTGAAATGGGATGTGGGTCTAGGATAATTAGGCTCCTAATTAGGACTTTAAGGTTATTTGGGTTTCCAAATAGATCCATTTACTAGACTAGTCCTTTTTTAACTGAACTCAATCCAGAAAATCTAATCAGCCTTGCTCCGATCAACCTGAGATTTTGTATCTGCACATAAAAATAAACATATCAAGGTACCAGATACAATTGCAGGAAAAATTACATAAAAGCCCAATTGTATGCATTATTTATAAAATGACGTAGAATGCCTAATCTAACCTAACTAAATACAATCTAACCCAAATTACCCTTAGACTAACATTAGTTAGGCATTAATCAATATAAATATGGAAATATCATACCCTCCAAAATCATGGTTTCCAAGACCTCCAGATCATTTACACCCCATCTAAAATATCCAAGTTAAATAATTGTGGCTAAATCATGATTGACTTGGGTTCAATAATTTCAAAAATATCACCATTCAGCTCTTTGGGGTGTGGTTAAGGAATGAGGCTACTGATTGAATCTTCTAGTAAATCAAGATCCGAATCCTCCAAGTTAGCCCCAACAGGATCAGTTTCCTCAATTATATGGCCATCAAATGATTGATCAAGTTCCTTTAGCTCGTTTGTCTCACTAAAATCATCTTCGTTAGGCTCAAGTAAGACTTCACCTAAAGATTCTTCACCCTCAGAGTCAAAGAATTCTTGATCCTCATTTATATAGATCTCAAGATTATCTATCATTTCCTGGTCCATGGTGACATATTTTTCCTCATTTCTTGGCTCAGGGATCTCGGGTGAGAAAATCACATCATCCTCAATCGGTTACTCTAAACCAACCCGATCATCCCCAATCCCATAAAATGTCTCCCCCCCAATAGGTGCCTAAACGGGTTCTGACATTGGCTCTCCTAAAGAGGGTTCTTCCTAAGAATCTTCCCAAGATTGAACTAGGGTAACACCAAATTTCATCTTCAATCTCCACAATTTCCAAAGCAAAAACTCACCCGGGCCCTTATTCTTAACATTTTGGAGCCAATCCAATAACGAACTATTAAGCTCATCAATCATTTTGATCATGAGCTCCAATGCTTTAGTGCATGATGTTAGCTGAGCTTCTAAAGATTGTATAGTGTTTCTCAAGTTTGACAATACCCTATCTTAGACCTGGTTCACCTGAACTGAATGGTTTGGTTCAGGGTTGGGTGGGTTTGGGTTCAATCTAGGGGAGTCAAGGAATTGAGGTTCTTGGGGCCCTCCCTAATAATAGGTCGTTTCAGGTTGTTCAAAGAGGGGTGGTGATCTATATTCAGTATAATCCTGGGGAGGGTAAGAGTTATATTCATCATATCCTTCTTGATTGTAGATCGGGTTAGGTTGATCATTAAAGAGTAGAGATCTATAATCAATGTAGGTATAAGGATAATAACTATAGTCTTATTGTCCAGGGTTACGCCCTAGACACTGTGGTCCAAAATCATATCCCCAATCAAAGTTATCCCAACTAGTGGATGGGTAATCATAAGTTGGGTCGGGATAGTAATCATCTTAGGGATAAGTGGTGGTAGGAGGATACGATTGGAAATGCGAGTATGGTGTGGAAGAATACATGGTGAAGTAGGAGGGAAGATAGAAGAGAGAAAGGTGCCCTACAGTACAATTAAACCAAACCTATCCTTAAGTGAGTAGCCTAAAGATCTACAAACTCTCATAACCCATCTTGAGATGAAAGAAACGATTCAACCTACTTCTATTCAGTCAATAGTTAGAGGGAGGGATTAGAGAGAAGGTTTTTCCTTTGGCTTGCGCCTCCGATTCCTTTGATAGCCCCCAACCACAGTCGTTTGACAGTACTCCCCTAACTAAACATCAGATGGATCAGTAGAAGCAGATTAATCAAAAAAAATCTCAATTGGAGTCCCAAAGAGCGAGTTAATCCTTAAGGCCAACATCTACTCAGTTTTAATTAGGCTTGAGATGATTGTGCTCTTAGAATGTGATGGGCCCTTTTAATAGGTTGTGCCCTTAATGATCAATTAAAATGTGTGTGTACAACCAGGGTTTTCAAACAAGGTTATTTTATGTTGTATCTTTTAGGGTTTAACCTTATTTAGTAGCTTTTAGGATTTAATCTTTAGGTTCGTTCAATCAAGTTTAGTAAAACACTCCAAGTTCTAAAATCACAAGTGATGATATATTCCTTTAAAATCAAAGATAATGTCTAGTGCCTGGTTCTACCTTAAAAATCAACCCTAAAGATCAAGCTACTGACGAATCACTTTTATCTTAAGTAATGCGACCTAAACAAATCAATCAATTGGCATATTCTCACCACAGATTAAGGCACACAATATCTTAACCTAATCAAATTTCTAGTCACTTATGTGTATTAAGTTGAAGTGTACTGGGTCCACAGGTCAGATCCCAGTTAAGTAGTAGAATCAAAGTAATTGCGCACCTTAGAATGAAAAAATGTGGGTGTGTGAGGTGTGTATATTTTAATTTATGTCCCATAAATAGACAAAGAATTTTTCTTTTTCTTTTTCTTTTTAATATATATATGCAGGGGGTGTTGAGTCGAAAATCATTGCAAATGAAAGTTGAGTTTTGAAAACCCGTCGTTATAATGTGATTTGCGAGAAAAATCGTCAACAGATAAATTTAACTGAAACTCAAAAGAAATTCCGGATCGAACACAATGGAGTAGACGTTTGATTAAAAATCATGTTTATTTTATTTGTCACGAAGCATATTAACTAGTTAAATTGAATCTAAACTAGTTATCTACTTAAAGAATAATTGATAGAAGGGAGAGGAAAATATTACAAATAAAGATAAAATAGAGATAGAATAAACATGGATTTCATAGCCATAGAGTCATGTTCATTAGAACTAATCACCACACTAGAAAGCTAGAAAGACTACAACTAGAAAGCGGTAAATCTATGCTAGAAAGTGGTAAAAAGAAGGCGGAGAGAAGTTATCCTCCTCAACGACTGCTTGGAGGGCAAGCCGCATTGACGGAGCGCCCGGACGAAGGTGATAAGATGCGGGAAGGAGAATGATGACGAACGGCGGAGAACGGGGCAGGGCGACGTTGCAGTGGGATCCGCTTCCCGAACGGTAGTGAGAAGACAACCGCGGGATGCTCCACGAAGGAGGTGAGGTGGAAAATTTGTATTTTTAACTCTAATGGGGCATTCCCCGGTTTAGGATAAGCTCTTAGAGCTTTGGAAGGGGTGAGAGAAGAGAAAAAGGGATGATGAAAGTGTGGGGGTCGTAGGGCTATTTATAGGTGAAGTTTGAATGGGAAAATAGGTCATTTTATCTTAAAACATTAAATGGGGGGTCTTTAGTAACATATTTAAGCATCACTAAAGACGCCACATTACTGAAGGATGCGCGCATGCCCCCACCTCCTCTCCTATGCACAAAACGCTCTTCCCACGTACACCCAATATCAGCCGTCCAATCTTGAGATGGGACAGCTTAAACTCAATCTCACCCAGGCCTTCGCCACGTGCCCAAGAGTGAGATCGAGCGTCAACGGCGCATTGGATCATGCATGAAGGATCCATGCAATCTAGTTGAGCCACGTCGCTACTCTATCTACCATCCTCACCGCATCCAATGGCCGAAATCGACTGTGCTTACACTGCGCTAAATTGAGGCCCACAATGAGCTTCAAACCCATGCCCTTAACTCGCGCATGGAGTGCTCAACCAATGCACCAAGGCCGAAACTTTGTCGTGTTTCCAACCGAGGTGCACACGCTCATGGCCGTTGGATCAAGATCCAATGGCCCAGATCTAATCATGCGTGCAAGGAGAGAGAGGGAGCGGGTGCCTTTGGCTGGTGTGGGCGGCTGAGATGGTGCCACATGGCTCCATCTTAGCCATCCATCTTCTATGTAGATGGTGCCATAGATGTTGGATTGGATCAATTTTTGCGCCGTTGGGCTACAATCGTCGATCCGAATCCATCCATGCGGTCGGATTTACACCATTTTAGCCCCTTGACCTCTGATCTTCCTCGGATTATATCTGATGCTACGGAAGTTCGATCAGGGTAATCTTAGAGTTGTTGAACACCAATCGTCGCCCTGATCAGATCCGTACGGTTGGATCTTCAATCCGAGGCCCCGATTAAATATCACCCTATTACCTGACCACAAAAAGAGAAAATTAACCTAAACTTTATACAATCTAACCTACTACTAGATGATGCATGTTATGCAATATTTATAATGCATGATGCAATTATACATCTAAGAACACGCATAAATAGATAATTTATGTGATATAAACATGTCTACATCACACCTCCATGCCAATCTTTTGCTAATCCCTAACAAAACTACATGCTATTTATAAGAGAATTAAGTTGGATTTCTTAGGCAAAAGTTATTTTTTAACACATAGAGATTTCAACTATGACGTCAACTACAGAAACATAACGACTGGGTGTCTGCCAAAATGCAGACCACCTCAAGCCCTAGCCTTATTCAAAGAAGGATCTTTTTCTTCTTTTCTAATTCTTTTTGTATTTTTGAGTTTAGGGTTTCCGAGCAACTTTCTATGGCCACTTAACCCACCCAAGAGTCGAAGAGAACCCTAAGTTCTAAGCATCTTTATCTGTGAAATGTGATAGACTCACTGATCAGCGATTAGAACGGACTTCGAGTTTCTACGCCCCTAGATGACCTTAAAAAGAAATTATGCCTAAAGGTATATCTATTCGACCAGTAGCTTTCTCCCTACTTTTATTTTTATAGGGTCAACACAATGGCGAACCCAGTATATATCTCCTTGGCTTATTCTACTTCGCTTATTCTACTTCTCCACTTCTTCCTAAGTGTTTTGGAATTATACGTGCATTTCTTGAGCTGGGTTCTGGACAATCTACCAAGAGGTTATTACCCACGATAACTTGCCAGCCATACTCGTACAGTGAAGTGTGGCTTATTTCTTTTTTTCTTGCCTTCTCCTTTTCTAATTTTTTCTTTTCTTGTTGGATATTTTTCTTCTCTTTTCTTTCTTTAAGTAGGTGACTTCCCTGATTTAAGATTTACCTAAAGACAACAAGTAAAGAATGATCCTATGGTAGGGCTCTGGACAACCTACCTATGGGCTCTTACCCATGATAACTTGCCAACCATGCTACCCTAGAAGGTTCATTAGCAACCCAATTTTCGTTAAAATCTCCGAACGAGTCAGTGCGAAAAGTTTGTAGATGCTTAGACTTAAAGTTCCCTTAAATCAGAGGAAAGGTTGATAAGTCATATACTTATCACCCCAATTTATTTAATCAAATTGAAATTGAATTTAGAATGGCGACTCGAGAAATCAAGTCCACATTTTAGTGGACACCTGAGCTGATTAAACTCGAAAACCTGAAGGGACTTAGTGTTCAAATCATACAGTTTTATTCTCTAAGATTGAAAATTTTCTAAAGCCCAAGTTCTCTTTCCTAATTCATCATTTTTTTAATCAATAAAAAGAAAACAAAAAGAATATATGGAGCTAACGAAATAATTCAGAGATGAATATCCACCCCCTATGCCTATCAAGGCAATGTCCTCATTGTATTAAAAAGACATGAAACAGAGTGAAGTAGAGTAGAAAGCACCTGAATTGCGTGAATAACAGATCGGCTCCGAGATGAAAACAAACTGTATACGTGTTGAATTTAGTGTCGTTAGCTAGGCACACTATACAAAGAAGAAACAAAGAATTCATAAGTGCAGGTCAAAATCAAAATAAGAAAAATTAGCTTTGGCCCTGCCAGGAGAAGATGTCCACAAATGTGGACCAGATTATGGTGCAGACTCATGCCCCATGGTTGAGTATATCTAAGGTTCTGGATAAAAATTATCCAGAATTTGAGATCAATATACAACCGAGGTGATGTAAACACGTTTACACTACTTAAGATGTCTATTTATGCATGTTCTTAAGTATATGATTGCATTGCATGCTATAAATATTTCATAACATGCATCATCTTGCATTTAGAGTAATTTGAATAAAATGGAGGTTAATTGTCTCCTTTTATGTGCTTGGACAGGGTAACTTTTTATCGGGGCCTTTGATCGAAGATCCAACCGTACAGATGTGATCAGGGCGACAATTGGAGTTCAACGACTCCAAGATCGCCTTAATCAGGCATCTGTAGCATCAGATAGAGATCGGGGAACCCTAGAAGATCAAGGGCCAAAATGGTGTGTATCCGCACTTCAAACGACAAATCAGACTGCACGGATGGATTCGGATCGACGATCGCAACCTAACAGCGTAAAAATCAACTCAATCTGACAACCGTAGCACCATCTACATCATCCAGAAGATAGATGACCAAGATGGCGCCACGTGGTGCCATCTCAGCCGACCAACCAGCCCTCAGGTCCACCGCTGCCTTTCCAAAGAGAACCTAACGCGCGATCTGGGTCGTTCGATCTCGATCCAACGATCCTGAACGCGCGTTCAAAACTTCAGCCGCCTGCCCCATCCACGCGCGCAGCATAGTGGATAAGGCGCTCGGCAGCCTTCAGACGCGTGATCGAGTCTTCGCGAGCGGCGCGGGCGAGCGGCCACGTGGAGCGTCAGATCGCGATCCAACGGCCACGCGCGCCCGATAGCGCCCACGCGCTATTGCACGTGCGGCGAAGACGTAGGATCGTACGCGGGCGGGCGCACAGCAAGGCGGGCGAAGGCACGATTTAAGCCGTCCGATCGCTGAGATCGTCTGGACGTGTGCGTGCATTGCGTGCATGGGCAAGCGAGCGGGATGTTTTTAAAGGTCTTGAATTAACGTTTTTAAAGTTGTAATGACCAAATTACCCCCACTCCTTGTAACTATAAAAGGAGACCCCCTCCACACGAAATTCTCATCCCTTCTCTTCTCTACCTCTCCAAAGCTCAAGAGAAGCTTGTCCCACACCCGGGATGCTTCTCGCGAGATAAAGTCAATTTTTAGTCCCCCTTTGAAAGTGGATCCCGCTACGACGATGACGTGCTGCCCTGTTCCTATTGTTCTACTTCGTCCTCCTTCGTCCTGCTTCATCCTCCTTCATCTAGGCGTCATCCTGTCCAACTCGTCCACGCGACCGTCGAGGAGGATATTTCTCTCCCCATTCTTTTTCATACTTTCTCGAGTAGATTTACTGCTTTCTAGAATAGATTTACTGCTTTCTAATGTAATCATTTTCCTACTTTCTAGTCGTAATATTTAGTGTAATGAACAATCCCTTTTGATAATGAATTCCATGTGAATTCTATATCTCTTTTGATTTTTGTTTGTATTATTCTCTCTCTCTTTTATTTATTGTAAGTAGTTCTAATCAATTGAATTATTTTGTGACAAATAAAAACAAACGCGCAATTTTTAAATCAAACGTCTGCCTCCCTGTGTTCGACCTGGAATTTCAATTTCGGTATAAATTTTATTTGTTGAACACGAGTTCTTCGCTTTCAAACTACAATGACAGGTTTTTTAAAATCAAACACGTTAACGTAGCAACTCGTACGTCCAACATTTACCCCCATGCCTATCTTTTGCTAGTCCTTAGCAAAAACTATATGCTATAAAAGAATCAGGTTGGATTATTTGGGCTTGAGTTATTTTCAATCATTAAGAAAATGTCCACCTAGGATCTGAACTTTCAAAGACATAATACCCGAGTATCTACCAAAATGCAGACCACCTCAAGCCCTCGCCTTATTCAAAGAAAATTTTCTTTTTCTCTTTTTCCTCTTTTCTAATTTTTTTTGGATTTTCAAGTTTTAGGATTTAAGAGTGGCTTTCTACAACCATTCAACTCACCCAAGATTTGATGAGAACCCTAAGTTTTAAGCATCTTATTGTGAATGTGATAGACTCGTTGACCGACAGTTAAAACGGACTTCGGATTTCTACGTCTCTAGGTGACCTCAAAAAGAATTCTGCCTAAAGGTGTATCTTTACAACCGGTAGCTTTCTCCCTACTTTTATTTTTTTACGGGGTCAACACAATGGTTAATCCAGTGTAATCTCCCCGATTTATTCTACTTCTCCACTTCTTCCTAAATGTTTTGGGAATTTTCAGTGCATTTACTAAGCTAGGTTCTAGACAACCGGTCGATGAGCTGTTACCACCAACAACTTACCAGCTATACTCGTGCGGCGAAGTGTGGCTTAGTTCTTTTTTTTCTTTTCTCCTTTACTCATTGATTTTTTTTTCTTTTTTTTAAGTAGGTGGCTTCCCTTGTCTAAGATTTACCTAAAGGCAACAAAAAGAGAAAGGTCCAGTGACTGGGCTCTGGACAACATACCTATGGGCTGTTACCCACAATAACTTGCCAGCCATATCACCCTAGAAGGTTCATTAGCTACCCAATTTTTGTTAGAATCGCCGAACGAGTCAGTGACAAGATAGTGTGTAGATGCTTAAGACTCAAAATTCCCTCAAATCAGATGGTGGGTTGATAAGTCGTGTACTTATCACCGAAACTTATTTACTCCAATTAAAATAAAATTTAGGTTGGCAAGGACTCGAAAATAAATCCACATTTTAGTGGATATACGGGTTAATTAAGTCCAAAGACCTAAAGGGTCTTTGTGTTTAGATCCTAATGTAAAATTTCTTAAGATTGAAAAGTCCTAATGTCCAACTAATCTTTCCTAATTTTGATTTTTTTTATGTATAAATAAGAAGAGAAAAATAATTTACATGAATTTCAAAAAGCTGACCAAATGATTCAAAAATGAATCCACCCCCCCATGCCTAGCTGATGCAATGTCATTGGAAAAGAGACAAGAAAGAAAGGGTAGAATATGAAAGATGTCACCTGAATATGAAGCTCGTATCAGCCTTGTGTCTATGTACAACTGCTGAGTTTAATGCCATCAGCTAGGTGAAGTCCAGCCAAAGAAGTCACAGAATGGCTAGAGCAACTGTCTCAGGCGGGTTCTGGAAGAATACGGTCAATAACAGGCTTCAGGCATTGACTGTTGACTTTAAATGTGTTACCCGTCTTTGGGTCAAAAATCTGAACGGCTCCATTTGGAAAAATCTGGTCAATTATGAATGGGCCATTCCATTTAGATCTAAGTTTGCCAGGAAAGAGCTTAAGTTTAGAATCGAATAACCAGACCTTCTGGTTCGGCTCAAAGATCTTACGGGAAATCAGTTGATCATGTAGAGCTTTGGTCTGAGCCTTATAGATCTTGGCATTCTCATAAGCATCATTTCTAAGCTCTTCCAACTCAGATAATTGGAGTTTCCTGGCCTTCCCAGCTAAATTAAGATCTAAATTGCATTGTTTGATCGCCCAGAATGCCCTGTGTTCAATCTCTATGGGTAGATGGCATGACTTTCCATACACCAAACGGAATGGAGACATGCCGATGGGCGTTTTATACGCCGTACGGTAGGCCCAAAGAGCGTCCTCAAGCGTTTGAGTCCAATCCTTGCGATCAGGCCTAACCGTTTCCTGCAGAATGTTCTTGATCACTCGATTGGAGATTTTGGATTGTCCATTCGTCTGGGGATGGTAAGGTGTGGAAATTCGGTGATTAACCCCGTAATTGGCCAATAAATTCTGGAATTGGGCATTAGTAAAATGAGTGCCACCAACACTGATGATAGCCCTCGGAATCCCGAACCTACTGAAGATATTTTTCTTGACAAAATCGATGACCACCTTGTGGTTATTAGTTTGGGTGGAAATCGCCTCAATCCATTTGGACACAATCAACAACAAGAATGTACTGATGTCCAAATGAAGGGATAAAGGGTCCCATGAAATCGATGCCCTAAACATTGAAAATTTCGATGGGAAGAATTGGGTTTAGGGGCATCATATCTCTCTTAGTTATGCTCCCGAGTGCCTGACATCAAGAACATGACCTTGAGAAATCCTGGGCATCCTTGAATAAAGACGGCCAATAGAAGCCAGATTGTAAGATTTTTGCAACCGTCTTTTTCCCGGAGAAATGTCCACCACACCCAGATGCATGGCAGAACTCAAGTATACTGTTGAATTCATTCTCCGGTATACATCGGCGAATAATCTGATCAGAGCCGATGCGATACAGTTCAGAGTCCTCCCAGAAGTAGTATTTGGCCTCAGATTTGAGTCTATCTCGTTGTTGCTTGGTCCAATCCTAGGGTATTTGACCAACAGCCAAATAGTTAACAATGTTAGCAAACCATGGGGTGTGGACACCTAAAACTGTAAGAATAGTTTTGTCCGAAAAAGTGTCAACAATCGGAATGTCCGGACGAGAGGAATCACCTAGGAGTCTCGATAAATGATCCGCTACCACATTTTGTACCCCGATTTTATCCTTGATTTCAAGATCAAATTCTTCAAGCAGAAGAATCCGACGAATAAGCCGGGGTTTAGCATCCTTTTTGGCCAAGAGATGTCTCAAAGCTGAGTGGTTGGTATAGATGACAACATGAGATCCTAAGAGATAAGCCCTGAATTTTTCCAAAGCGAACACTACAACTAGTAATTCCTTTTCAGTAACAGTGTAATTCCTCTGGGCTTCATCCAGAGTTTTATTAGCATAGTAGATGACGGAGGGCTTTCTATCAATTTTCTGACCCAGGACAGCCCCGACCGCGTAATCAGAAGCGTCGATCATGATCTCAAAAGGGGCTGTCCAAATTGGTGGTTGCAAAACTGGAGCACATGTGACTGCCGTTTTCAGGAAATCAAATGCCTTTCGGCATGATTCGTCAAAAACGAACGACGTTTCTTTGGCAAGAAAATTACTTAAAGGACGAGCAACCTTCAAGAAATCCTTGATGAATCTTCGATAAAATCCCACATGGCCAAGAAATGATCGGATTTGTTTAACAGATGTGGGAGGATGAAGTTTAGCAATAGCATCAACCTTAGCTTTATCCACTTCAATTCCCCATTCAGAAATTACATGACCCAAAATGATACCTTCTTGAGTCATGAAATGACTCTTTTCCCAGCTAAGGACCAATTGTGTTTTGATACATCGCTTAAGAATCATTTCCAGATTAGCCAAATAAGAGTCAAATGATTCTCCAAAAACAGAGAAATCATCCATGAAGACTTCCATAAACTCTCCCACCATGTCAGAAAATATGGCTAGCATATACCATTGAAAAGTCGTAGGTGCATTGCAAACCCGAAAGGCATCCTACGAAAAGTAAAGGTTCCGTAGGGATAGGTGAAAGTAGTTTCTTCCTGATCCTCGGGATGGATAGGAACTTGGTTGTATCCCGAGTAGCCATCAAGAAAACAGTACTTCTGCCCAGCTAATTTTTCCAAGATTTGATCGATGAAGGGCAGGGGAAAATGATCATTTTTAGTGGTTGTGTTCAACTTCCTATAATCAATACAAACCCTCCAAGAGGAAGCTGAACGAGTTGTGACAGATTCTCCTCTCTCGTTAGTCACAACGGTAATCCTGACTTTCTTTGGAACAATCTGTATGGGACTTACCCAGGGACTATCAGATATTGGATAAATAATTCCTGCATCGAGCCACTTTATGATTTCCTTTTTGACCACTTCTCATATATTTGAATTCAATCTCCTCTGCATCTGGCGAGAAGGGCGAGATCCATCTTCCAAGAATATTCTATGATTACAGTAAGATGGCTCGATCCCCCTAAGGTCATGAATGGTCGAACCAATTGCCTCCTTATGTTCCTTCAGGACCTTGATCAATTTATTCTCTTGCTCCTTTGTCAATTTAGCACTGATAATCACAGGGAGCGTCTTCTGAGATCCTAAAAATTGATATTTCAAATTCTCAGGCAATGGTTTCAGTTCAAGCTGAGGCGGGTTGACGATTGATGGTAGGGTAGATGCTGAAGATTCAACGAAAGAAAGAGGTTGTGAGTGAACAAAATCAATAACCTCTTCAGAAGATGGCAAGTCAACCATAGAGGGTTGCGGGTCGAATTCGTCATCCAAGGAGGAACTTTCAATTGAAGAAACCATCAAACAAGTTTCAATGTTTTCATTATCCTCATCAAGTTCCTCAATAAATCAACAATCCTCAAATTTATTGATCGCCTTAAAAATATCAAATTTCATTCGTTGATCCCCAAAGGTGATTTCCATGCTATCGCTTTCACAATTAAATGTTGGCCTTAGCGGTAGCCAGGAACGGATGCCCCCAGAATGATGGGTGTGTTCCTCAGATTATCAGGTACATCCATGTCAAGGATAAGGAAATCTACAGAAAAATAGAAATCCTTGACCTTAACTATAACATCTTCAATAACACCTCGCGGGTTTGTGACCAAGCGGTTTGCTAACTGTAGCGTTACTGAAGTTGGCCGAAATTCACCTAACCCAAACTTCTTGTAAAGAGAAGTCGGAATTAGGTTGATGGATGCACCTAAATCCAAAAGTGCTCTATCAAATGTATAATCTCCGATGACGCAAGAAATCAATTAAGCACCAGAATCTCTCTTTTTCTGAGGGAGGTAGTGCAGGATAACAGAACTAGCCTGCTCGGAGAGTACTACCTTCCTCGAAGCAGATTCTCTCGACTTACGCTTTTGTGTACATAAATCCTTTAAAAATCTTGCGTAAGCCGGTATGTGCTTGATAGCATCAAGGAGCAAGATATTAATCTCAACATTCTTAAATAGATTCAGAAGCTCCTCATTGCTATCAACAGACTTCTTCTTTGATTTGGTTAAGGCTTCAGGAAAATGAACATAAGTCAGATCTTTGGAATCAGGTTCTTGAGCCTTGATTTCTCCTCTAGAATTCTCCTCTCTCCTCAGGTTCTTCAGGATTCAAAAGATCATAATAGTGTGGTTGTGGATCCTGGGTCTGCTTACCACTCCTCAAAGTAATAGAATTTGCAAATGCATAAGAATTTGGGTCTTGGGGAGGGTTAGGAAAGTTTGGAGAGGCTTGATTAATCATGAATAGTTGATTTGCAGAAGAAGAAGAGGATGAGGAACCCTGCTCAACCACCTGGGCATGTGCGTGTGGGTACCTCTGATTTCCGTACCCATGGGCTTGGTTGCCCGAATTCATAATATTTCGCGGGTTGGGTACGGGTTGACGAGAGTTAGCGATGAGCTCGGACTGCAAGTTGTCCAGCGAGGTTTTCATTTTCTACATGAGCTAGAGCATGGATCCTTGCATCTCTACCATTTGATGGTTCAAATCAGCCTGCCCTACAGGTTGACGGGCATTCCAAGCTAGCTGATTGACCTGATTTGGAGGCAACTGAGTATATACTTGACCCTGACCCATTGGTCGTTGCGGAGCATAATTGCCGAGTCGGAATTGGGTCTGTTGCCCCGGGCTTTTCCAAGAGAAGTTAGGGTGGTTTCTCCAACCCCGATTATAAGCATTAGAGTAAGGGTTGGATCTAACATTCTCTTGTACAACACAGACATCCTCATAGCGTAAGGATGGAGAGAAAGAAAGGGAAGGATCAGAAAAACTGGGATCAAAGGCCCCAGTTTGGAACCCGTGGGGTTCCAAAAAATGCTGACTCACAGGTTGAGCCGCATCAAGTTGATTCACGAACTCCCGTCCAGAAGGAGCCCGTGAAGAATGGAATCCTGAATTTTGGGATTGAGTGGATCGAGAGTTCATAGAATTGCCAGCCATCCACTCTTCCATTCTCTTAACAACCAAGTCCACCTTATCAAGTTTGTTACAAATCAATTCCATATCAAATGAATGAGAGTCATGGACTACATTGACATTTGATCTGAGCTGCTGGGACCAGTTAAATGTATCCATGGAGGCATGATTGATTGAATTCTCACTCATTTCCTCAAATAAATCATGTGCACTATCTACATCTTTATTGAGGAAATTGTCTCCGCAAGAAGCATCCACATGATTTCTGAATTGCTCAGTCAACCCATGATAGAAGATCTGCACGAGTTGCCATTTCGGCACCTCGTGGTGTGGACACCTCCGCAATAAGTCCTGGAATCGCTCCCAAGCCACATGAAACTGCTCCCCAACCGCTGGGTAAAGTTAGTGATTGCCCGTCTCAAAGCATTGGTACGTCCGACTGGGAAGAATTTCTTCAGAAAGGCCGATTTCAACTCATTCCAAGTTGAAATTGGTCTTCCTATTGTCCTATACCAATGCGCGGCCTTATCCCTAAGAGAGTGAGGGAAGACCGTCATGATCATTTCCTCCTTGTTTACGTTTCGTGCCTTGGTCTTCTGGACCAAAGTGGTCAAGTCCTCCAAGTGCTGAAACGGATCTTCGGAGCCAAACCCATGATAATGTTTAATCAGGCTTAACACCTAGGGCTTGATTTCTACATCACTGGCTGGAATCTGGACACCGGGACGTTCCCCGTAATTTGAAGGATCATAAAAATCCTTCAAGGGCTGAGCGCCCTGCATTCTCTAGAACCATTCCTGCATTCTCTGCATTTGTTCCAGCTGCCTTCGAAATTCTTCCTGTGGATTTCCAAGCAGAGGAGGTTGTTGGTCAGCCATGGGATCAATTTGACCAAAATCCAATTTGCACCTCCTAGAATACTCTAATGGTCCTTCCAATCGGGGATTCAATGACCGTCTTCCCAGCATAAACTAGGAGAAGGTCGGAAGGACAAGGGATAGGAACCCTGCAGTACAACAAAACAAGGCTGTCCTTAAGTGGGGTAGCCTAAGGATCTACTGACTCCCAAAACCCGCCTTAAGGCTGTAAATGATTTACTCTACTTGCGTCTGTTTAATCCAACCAGTTAGAAGGAGAGACTGGGGAAAAGGTTCTTCCTTCGGCTTTCACCTCCGGTTCCCAGTGTACCCCCCAACCGCGGTCGTTTGACGCTACTACCCTAGCTAGACATCAGATTAATTAGTACAAGTAGGTTAATCAAAAACAATCTCAGACTAAGCCCTGAAGAGCGAATCAGACCTTAAGGCCAACGTCTACTCAATTTTATTAAGACCTGGGATTGTGGTGCTTATGGAATGTGATGGGCCCTTAAAATGGGTTGTGCCCTTAATGATTGATTGAGATTTATGTAAGTGCATGCACAACCAGGGTTTTCAAGCAAGATTATTTGTGATACGTGGATTTTAAGGTTCAAATCTTGCTTAAGTAGCTTTTAAGGTTTCAAATTAGGTGGATTGCAATCAAGTTTCTAGGCAAACCAAGTTGTCAACACGGGTGAAGATTGTTTTCCTTTAAAACCAAAAAGAAAGTGGAGTGCCTGGAATAGACCTAGATTAAAAACCCTAAGGAGGAGCTACTTAATGAGTTGATTTTAACTAGAGTGGTGCAGCCCAAACAACTCAAACAATTGACCACAAATGCACCACTAAGTTAGGCACTCAAAGATGGTTAACCTAGAATGATTTCTACTTTTTTATGTGTTTCTTTGTGTGTACTGGTTCCACAGATCAGAACCCGGTTGAGTAGAAACAAATCAATTTGATTAAGTGCCTTGAATGTGGGTATATGTTGTGTGTTTGTTGAAACTTGCCCCACAAGATTATCTTTTTGTTTTTATTTTTTTATATAAATGAGGGTGGAATGAATGTGAGTGAAAATCCAAACAAGCAAACTATTCCTAGGATTTATGCAAACACCTAGGTTAATTGGAATTTGGATTTAATGTGGCGAATGAAATCTATGGAGGGGGAAAGAATGGGGAGCACTTACAGTTGCCTTCAACTGCACTTTACTCCAGTCTACCGCTTGATGATTCCCTAATGGAGGTCTCTGCAAAACAATAGATACAAGAGAAAATAAGTTAGAAAACAATAAAGTGCAAGAAATGTGAAAAGATCGGAAATCGTTGCCTCCCCGGCAACGGTGCCAAAATGTTAGATGTGCGAGTTGCTATGCTAACGTGTTTGGTTTTTAAAACCTTGTCGTTGTAGCTTGAAAGAAAAGAACTCGTGTTCAACAAATAAACTTTATACCGAAATTGAAATTCCGGGTCGAACACAGGGAGGCTACGTCGATCTATATTTACAATTATATTTTTTTAGAATTTTTCTTGAAAATAAGGCGATGTAATTACAATGAAGCTATAATAACAATCAGACTAAAAAGGGAAAGAAAGAGAGAGAGAAAACATGCATTCAATATTTCAAAATGTTTATACAATAAAATCAAATAAGAATTACACTAGAAAGTAGGAAATCAACTACACTAGAAAGCTGTCAAGAAGAATGGGAGAGAGAAGTTATCCTCTTCGACGATCGCTTGGAGGATGAGCCGGATGGGACTACGCTTGGACGAAGGAGGGCAGAACAGGACGAAGGAGGATGAAGCAAAAGAATGGGAACGGGGCAGCATATCGTCGTCGTCGTGGGATCCACTTCCGAACGGGGGATGAAAATTTGACTTTATCTCGCGAGGAGCATCCCGGGTGTGGGACAAGCTTCTCTTGAGCTTTGGAGAGGTAGAGAAGAGAAGGGATGAGAATTTCGTGTGGAGGGGGTCTCCTTTTATAGTTGCAAGGAGTGGGGGCAATTTGGTCATTACAACTTTAAAAACATTAATTCAGGACCTTTAGTGACGGTTAAAACCATCGCTAAAGGTCTGAATGTGGGCGTAGTGGGCGACGTGCGCGCGCCAGCTCGCTTGCCCGCGCGCGCAACGCACACGCACGTCCAGACGATCTCACAATCGGACGACTTAAATCGCGCCTTCGCCCGCCTTGCTACGCGCTCGCCCGCGTATGATCCCGCGTCTTCGCCGCGCATGCAATAGCGCTTGGGCGCTGTCAGGCGCGCGCAGCCGTTGGATCGCAATCTGATGCTCCACGCGCCCACTCGACCGCTCACGAAGACTCGATCGCGCATCTGAAGGCAGCCGAGCGCCTTATCCCTTGCGCTACGCACGTGGATGGGGCGGGCGGCTGAAGTTTTGAACGTGCGTTCAGGACCATTGGATCGAGATCCACCGGCCTAGATCGCGCGTTGGATTCTCTTTGGAAAGGCAGTGGTGGACCTGAGGGCCGGTTGGACAGCTGAGATGGCACCACGTGGCGCCATCTTGGTCGTCCATCTTCTGGATGATGTAGATGGTACTACGGTTGTCGGATTGAGTTGATTTTCGCCCCATTAGGCTACGATCGTCGATCCGAATCCATCCGTGTGGTCTGATTTGTCGTTTGAAGTGCAGATACACACCATCTTGGCCCTTGATCTTCTAGGGTTCCCCGATCTCTATCTGATGCTATAAATGCCTGATTAGGGCGATATTGGAGTCGTTGAACTCCAATCGTCGCCCTAATTACATCTGTACGATTGGATCTTCGATCCAAGGCCCCGATAAAAAGTTTACCCTGTCCAAGCACAAAAAAGGAGATAATTAACCTCCATTTTATTCAAACTATCCTTAATGCAAGATGATGCATGTTATGCAATATTTATAGCATGCAATGTAATCATATGCTTAAGAACATGCATAAATAGACATTTTAAGTAGTATAAACGTGTTTACATCACGGGGTCGGGCCTGCGATTTGAGAGGATGCAACCCAAGACCAAAAAGTCAGGTTACAGAGAAATCAAGCTCAAAAGGATAATCAATAAATGTGTGCTTGAGTTGGACATCCTTTGAGTCAAAAATGACAAAGTTCCTAGTAGAAAGTTGGTGGTTTCAGACAAATAGGTACCTTTAGACTCGGTCTTTTACTTCCTCCGGAATTGGCTTCCCAAATCATCATGTTCCAATTCCTATTCTCCTCAATCAGAATTTTGAATTCTAGGACCTCTTGCATATTAATCACCCCATCCAAAATGTCCAAGTCCAAGATTTGTTGCTGAATCAGAATTGACTTGGGTCTAGTGATTTCAAAAACAAAATCATCAATATATTCAAAGAGGTGTAATTGAGGAATGGGGCTTTGAATTGAATCCTTCGTGAAATTAGGATCTGAATGATAGGATCTAAAATATGAAATATGACTATGCGCACAAATACTTAAACAAAATATTAGTAATACAAAAAGATTTGCACAAATAATCAAACAGAAAATTGGCACAATATGTATAGTGGTTCCTCTCCCTTGGGTAGTCCATTACCTAAGCCTCCCAGCTTAGGATTTTTAACACGATTCTCTCAACCCCAAGAGAATCAATTTACTAAACTGAATTAATTAACGGGTTACCTCAACCTAAGTAAAAAAATAGGTTTATTGCAACCCAACGAGCAACAAGCTCAAAATACAAATAAGAAATTGTGTAAGAAAGAGAACTCTTACAACAAGAATTCCTAAGCCTCTCAACAATAATATAAAATTAATACAAATTTGAGAGCCTAGAATGAATGTGAATGCCTTGACGTGTGAACAAATCACGTCGATGTGCTTGCAAAAACGTAGAGAGACTGAGAATAGCAAACTATTCCTTCTCCTGAATATGTGGTGGAATATGTGAAATATAGCTCTAGAAATTTTTCTTGTATTTCTAATATCTCTAGTCTATAAACAAAGAGTCCTAGGGTCATTTTATAGAGTTTAGGATCTCAAAGATTCATCTACTAGACGTTGGGACTTAATTCCTAACATTCACATTGACAAAATAAATTTTCTAACCGTTCTGTTTGAGCCAACGGCTAGTAGGTACTGGTACTAACAACTCACTGCCACCAATACATGAGTCCTGGTATCGGTACTCATCATGGGTATCGGTACTTGTGACTCCCAGGTTTGAAATTCCTTAGGCATAATAACCTACATGTACCGATACTTATCATGAATACTGGTACTTGTAAGGTTCAGGCCAGAAATAAGGCTTCAACCTGTGGCCAACATGTACCAGTACTCATGATTGGTACTGGTACTTGTTCACAGTTTGAGACAAATTCTCAAACCTGTGCCTTACAAATACCAATATTGATGAACAGTACCGATACTTACAATTACCTGTTTTAAGTATTTTAATCCATTATGTACTTTGAAAATATTTGCAATATAAATCCTAATTTATCTCTAATTGATTTCACGATCTAAGTTATGATTCTTTATTAAAAGACATATACAATCTATAAATATAAAATCTAAACTAGAGAAACTAAAGGTCGAAGAAGATCTTCTTCTCCTCGACTCCTTATCATCTTGCCTCCTCCTTGTCATAATCTTTTTCTCATCATCATGCTTCCATCATTTCCTGTTTGCCTTGCTTCTTTACCTAAATCTGAAAAACACTTAATGGCAAACATTAATCCATAATAATTTTGTTAACACCAAAACAAGATGCGGAACAAATTTCCAACAATCTCCCCCTCCCCCCTTTTTTTCTAAATTACAATCTCCCGCTTTTTGGTGTTGACAAAACTATCTTGCAAAGATAAAATAATTTTTAGCAATGTTATATGAAGGAAAAACTTTTAATTAAATCCTCCCCCTAAATATATGCTCCCCCTAAAAATTTTACTATTAGCTCTTTATTTTTCACCCCCTTTTTGTCAATCACAAAAAATAAAGAAATATCTTACCATAAAATTTACCAATAGTAGATGGAGCTTGTGGATACCAAGCATCTTTCATCCAACATTCTTTGTCTTCATTCAACCTATAGAAAGGTTAAAGTGTTCCGTTATGTGCCTTAAACATCCATTGATTACTTTGATCTACGCCTGCAAAACAAATATCTTTTCTAAGTACCCATTTTCTTGTGGATCCTTTAGAGTTAGCATCTTTCAAATCCTGAGATTTATAGACCTTTTTAGTGTTAGATCTATAATTCTTTAGATTTTTAGCCTTTTGATACACCCATGCATACCTAGGTACATGTGATTTATTTTGTGTGTTCTTTTTATTTTTAAACTTTGCTTTTAAATCATCACAAAATTCTATATTTACCCTAGTTGTTTTTAGATTATTCAAAGTTCCTTCAAAGTGCTCATAAATATCTTCTAATTCTAATATCTTTGCATGCAATTGATTATTAGTTTCTTTTGATATTTCTAATTCTATTTCTAAACATGACTTTTCTAATTCTAATGTTTGGTAATTATTCTTTAAAACTTTATTTTCTTTTTTAAATAACTTAACTTTATGATATAGCTCTTCATATGCTTCTAATAATTCTTCAAATGAAAAAGCAAGGTTTACCTCTTCTTCTATATCTTCTGAAGTTGCAACAAAACAAAGGTGTGCGACCTCATCTTCATCCGATTCACTGAAGTCGATGTCCATATCAGAGTCGTTATCATCCCATGTCGCTTTAAATGCTTTCTTCTTCTTCTTCTTGAGCTCCTTTGTTTCTTTCCTATTGTCCTTGTTTACGGGACAATCCCTTCGCAAGTGACCCTTTTTCTTGCACTCATAGCAAATAACATTAGTTAAAATTTTATTGACTTGCTTACCTTGTTTCTTGAGGAATTTCTGGAATTTCCTAGTAAGCATTTCCATGTCCTCGTCTTTGAATTTCGATGTTGAGTCCGAGTCCTCTGTGATTGCTCTAAAAGCAATACTTTTCTTCCTACTTGTTGCCTTCTCCTCACTTTTCTTTATGTTCTCCAATTGAACTTCATATGCCATGAGGCTTCCAATCAGATCATCCAAGAGGAGAGTGGATAGATCCTTTGCCTCTTGGATCACTATGGTCTTTGGAGATCAATCGCTTGTAAGTGATCTCAAGATCTTTCTTACAAGCTACTCCTTCAGTTTGACTCCTAGATTCTTCATGGGGTTCACGATATCTCCAAACCTTGTGTACATATCTTTGATTGACTCTCCTTTCGTTATCCTGAAACATTCATATTCTTCGGTTAGAATAGAAATACGGGTTTCTTTTACCTTGTTAATACCTTCGTAGGTGATTTGAAGTGTGTTCCATATCTCAAATGCTGACTCACATGCTGAGATACGGTTGAATTCTTCCCTTGACAACGCACAATAAAGTGTGTTCATCGCCCTCGCATTGCCAACAATTTTCCTCTTTTGATTTGTCGTCTATGCCACTCCTTTTTGCAGCTCCAGATCTGAGTATTTCTCTTGAATGAGTGTCCACGACTCCTCATCCATTGCCTTAAGGAAGACTTGCATCCTCCTCTTCCAATACCCATAATCTGTCCCATCAAAATAGGGAGGACGGGTCGACGATTGTCTTTCGATGCGCCTTGAGGTTAATGCCATCACAAGCAAGAGTTTCTACTTCTTCTCGCTACCCAGTCTGATGCTATTTAATAGGATCTAAAATATGGAATATGGCTACGTACACAAATACTTAAACAAAATATTAGTAATACAAAAGGATTTACACAAATAATCAAACCACAGAAAATTGGCACAATATGTATAGTGGTTCCCTTCCCTTGAGTACTCCATTACCTAAGCCTCCCAGCTTAGGATTTTTAACCTAATTCTCACAACCTCGAGAGAATAAATTTACTAAATCGAGGTAATTAACAGGTTACCTCAACACAAGTACAAAAATGGGTTTGTTGCAACCCAACAAGCAATAAGCTCAAAATACAAATAAGAACTGGTGTAAGAGGACTATTACAACAAGAATTCCTAAGCCTCTCAACAATAATATAAAATTAATACCAATTTGAGAGCCTAGAATGAATGTCAATGCCTTGACAATGTGTGAACAAATCACGTCGATGTGCTTGCAAAAGCGTGGAGAGATTAAGAGCAGCAAACTATTCCTTCTCTTAAATATGTGGTGGAAAAATGTGAAATATAGCTCTAGGAATTTTCCTTGTATTTCTAATATCTCTAGTCTATAAACAAAGAGCCCTAGGGTCATTTTATAGAGTTTAGAATCTCAGGGATTCATCTACTAGATGTTGAGATTTAATTCCCAACATTCACATTAATAAAATAAATTTTCTAGCCATTCTGTTTTGAGCCAATGGCTAGTAGGTACCGGTACTAGCAGCTCACTGCCACCAGTACATGAGTCCTGGTACCGGTACTCATCATGGGTACCGGTACTTGTGACTTCCAACTTTGAAATTCCTTGGGCACAGTAACCTACCTGTACCGGTACTGATCATGAGTACCGATACTTGTAAGGTTCAGGCCAGAAATAAGGCTTCAACCTATGGCCAACATGTACCAATACTCATGGTTGGTACCGGTACTTGCTGTTCACAGTTTGAGATGAATTCTCAAACTTGTCCTTGCAAATACCAGTACTGATGAACAGTATCGGTACTTGCTTACAAGTACTTGTTTTAAGTGTTTTAATCCATTACGTACTTTGAAAATGTTCACAGTATAAATTTTAATTTATCTCTAATTAATTTTACGATCTAAGTTATGATTCTTTGTTAAAAGGCATATACAATTTATAAATATAAAATCTAAACTAGAGAAACTAAAAGTCGAAGATCCTCTCCTCCTCGACTCTTCCTTGTCATCTTGCCTCCTCTTTGTTATGATCTTTTTCTTATCATCATGCCTCCATCATTTCCTGTTTGCCTTTCTTCTTCACCTAAATCTGAAAAACACTTAATGGTAAACATTAATCCATAATAATTTTATTAACACCAAAACATGATGTAGAACAAGGTTCCAACACTGAATCCACCATGAGAGCCCCAACAGGATCAAGTTCCTCAATTTTAGGGCCATCAAATGATTTATCAGATTCCTTAGGCCCAGTCATCTCACTGAAATCGTGTGCTGTAAACTCAGGTAAGACTTTGCATAATGATTCTTCACCTTCAAAATCAAAGAATTCTAAATCTGCATTAATGTATGCCTCAAAATCATCAATCACTTTCTGTTCCATAGAGACATACATTTCTTTGTACCCCGATTCAGGGATCTCAGGTGAAGTAATCAATTCATCCTTATTTGATTGCTCTAGAACAACCTGATCAACCCTAGTCTCTTAAAATGTGTCCCCCCTATAGGTGCCTGAGTGGATTCTGGTATCGACTCTCCTGTCAAGGGTTCATCCTGGGAATCCTCCCAAGATTGGACTAGAGCAATCACAAATCTCACCCTCAATTTCAATAACTTCCCAAGTAAAAACTCACCCGGGCCTTGTAAAGATCCAACATCTTGGAGCCAATCCAACAAATACTCGTTAAGATCGTCAATCATTTTAATCAGGGGCTCCAATTCTTGTTAAGCTACTAAAAATTTAATGGTATTCCTTAAGTTAGCCAACGTCTTATCTTGGACCAGGTTAACCTAAACCAAATGGTTTGGTTCAAGGTTGGGTGGGTTTTGGTTTAATCTGGGGAAGTCAAGGAATTGAGGTTTTTTATACCCTCCCTAATAATAGGTCACTTCTAGTTGTCCATAAGGAGGTGATGACCTATAAGCAGTGTCATCTGGGGAAGGGTAAGGATCAGTATATCCTTCTTGATTGTAGATCATATTAGGTTATCCAAATGAGGGCAGTGATCTATAATCGATATAGCTCAGAGAAGGATAAGAATCAAGATTATGGTGTCTAGGGTTAGACCCTGAACACGAAGGTCCGAAACTACATCCCCAATCAGGATTATCCCAACTAGAAGATGGATGAGAATAACTCTAGTTGGAATAATAATCATTTTGGGAATAAGTAGTGGTAGGAGGGTAGGAGTGAAAGTGCGAATAGGATGTGGAAGGATCCATGACAGATGGGAGGAAGAAAGGCACCCTACAATACAAACAATCAAACATGTCCTTAAGTGGGCTAGCCTAAAGACCTACAAACTCCTAAAACCCGTCTTGAGATAAAGAAATGATTTGATCTACTTCTTTTTGGTCAAACCAACCAGTTAGAGGCAGGGACTGGGGAGAAGGTTCTTCCTTTAGCTTACACCTCTGGTTCCTAGTGTACCCCCCAACTACAATCATTTGATTCTACTCCCCTAGCTAGACATCAGATTGAACAGTAGAAACAGATTAATCGAAAATAATCTCAATCTGAGCTCCGAAGAGCGAGTCCAATCCTTAAGGCCAACATCTACTCTGTTTTGATTAGGGTTAGGTTTGAATGTGCTTTGGAATGTGATGGGCCTCTTATATGGGTTGTGCCCTTAATGATTGATTGATATGTGTGCGTACACAACCAATGATTTTCAAGTAAGATTATTTTTGGATGTGCTAAATTTTAGGGTTTAAATCTTACCTAGTAACTTTTAGGATTCAACTTTAGGTGTATTCAATCAAGTTTAGTTGACACACCAAGTTTTGAAAGCACAGGTGAAGATGTTTTCCTTTAAAGCATAAAAGAATGTGGAGTGCCTGGTAAATCCCTAAAAGTTTAACTTATTTGGTAGCTACTTGATGAGTTGATTTTAATTGAAGTGGTGCGGCCCAAACAACTCAAACAATTAGCCTGATGCATCACTTAATTAGGCATACAAGTGATTACCTAATCTGATTTCTACTCAATTATGTGTTGATGAGTATAACGGTCCCAAAGATCGGGTTACCAGTTGAGTATGAAGTATCAAAAGAGGTTGTATATCTCTGTGAGATTTTTTTTAATCGTTTCTTTATATGCGGAGGGTGAGGTAGGTGGAGGTGACAAACAAACAATCAAAACTACTCTTAGAGTTTATGCAAGCTCCTAGGTTAATTAGGGTTTGTGTTATTAGGTGATGGAATGAAATCTAGTGGGTGGGGAGGTGAGGGTAAACTTACAGACCCTTCAACAGCACTTTATTCCAACCTACCACTTTTGCCCGTCTTGAGAATACCTGCAATCACAATAAGAAAGGAGAAAAGTGAGGTAAAAGATAAGGTAGGAAAATGCGAAAAATCAAAGAGCGTCGCCTCCCCGGCAATGACGCCAAAATGTTGAGTCGGAAATCATCGCAAACGGAAGTAGAGTTTTGAAAGCCCGTCATTATAGTGTGATTTACGAGAAAAACTGTCAATAGATAAATTTAACCGAAACTTGAAAGGAATTTCGGGTCGAACACAGGGAGGTGGACGTTTGATTAAAAATCACGTTTGTTTTATTTTTCACGAAGCAGATTGGCTGGTCGAATTAAATCTAAACTAGCTACCTACTTAAAGAATAATGAATAGAAGAGAGAGAATATTACAAATAAAGACAAAATAGAGATAGAATAAACATGGACTTCATAACCACAGAGTCATGTTCATTACAACTAATCACTACACTAGAAAGCTGGAAAAATTACAACTAGAAAGCGGTAAATATATGCTAGAAAGCGGTAAAAAGAAGGTAGAGAGAAGTTATCATCCTCGACGGCTGCTTGGAGGGCGAGCTGCGTTGATGGAGCGCCCGGACGAAGGTGATGAGATGCGGAAAGAAGGAAAACAACCACAAACGGCGGAGAACGGGACAGGGCGATGTTGCAGCAGGATCTGCTTCTCGAACGACAGTGAGAGGACAATATCGGGGGGTTTGAATGGGCAAATAGGTCATTTTATCTTAAAACATTAACTGGGGGTCTTTAGTGACAGATTTAAGCATCACTAAAGACCCTACGTTGCTAAAGGACATGCGCACGCCCCCACCTCTCCTTCTGCACGCAAAACGCTCTTCCCACGTACGTGCAATATTAGTCGCCCGATCTTAAGATCAGACGGCTTAAACTCAATCTCGCCCGCCCCTTTGCCGCACGCCCTCACGTGAGATCGAGCATCAACGACACGTTGGATCGCATGTGAAGGATCCATGCGATCTAGTTGCGCCACGCCGCTGCTCTATCCTCCATCTGCACCGCATCCAATGGTCGAAATCGACCGCGCTTGCACTGTAATGAATTAAGGCGCGCAATGAGCTTCAAACCTGCGCCCTCAACTTACGCATGGAGAGCTCAACCAATGCGTCGAGGCTGAGACTTTGTTGCATTTCCAACCGAGGTGAGCATGCTCATAGCTTGATCCAACGGCCCAGATCTGGTCGTGTGTTGATATAGACACATCTATTTAGGTTAAAATGCCTAATCATGCATGTTCCTAAGCTTAAATTTGCATTTCATGTTATAAATATTGCATAGCATGCATCATTCTACATTCAGATTAGTTGTATATATTTTAGGCTAATTAGGTTCTTTTTATGGTCAAGAGAGAAGAAGATTTATTTCAAGGCCTCAGATGGATGATCTGATCGTACGGATCTGATTAGGACGACGATCGTAGTCTAACGCCTTCGAGATCATCTAGATCGGAGTCCCGTAGTACCTTATGCGATCCGAGAAAGATCAACGGCCAGAAGGGCATTGCGACATTCTTACGGGTTTCGGATGGAAAATTCAACCATACGGATGGATCCGGAGCGACGATCGTAGTCTGGCAACGCGGGAATCATCTCGATCTAGGCACAGTGGCACCCTCTGCAACAGACAGAAGATGGACGGCCCAGATGACACCACGTGACACCATCCAGACCACCCAACATCGGCCAGCAACAACTGGAAGGTGCCCCCTTATCATCTTCATCATCAATTCTCAGCCGTTGGATCTTGACCCAACGACTGAGAATCCTCCTCCACCGTGCACCCGCAGTTGCTCTTCTTGACTCAACCGAAAGCATGGCTAATTGGTCGCGAAGTTAACTCCCAAAGGAGGGGCATGGGTTAGAAACCCGCCAAGCCCCCCAATTGCTCAATTGAGGCGACGCATGCACGGCCAGCACACGCACCGCGCCAGTGCATGCACGTGACGTCCGCGCATGAAGCGTGCACCAGCGCAGCGCCTGCCAGCATGTGCGTGCACGCGACACAATGCGGGAGGCATGGGCGCATGAAGCGCGAGCCAGCGAGAGCATTGAATGGTGCGATCTTCAACGACAGTTGGGTGAGCCTTTAGTGACGCTTGTAGCTATCACTAATGGCCTGCGCTATGTGTGCACTAGCAAATGAATTGAAGGGCACGAATCTTCAACGATAGTTGGGCGAATCTTCAGCGACGATTACAACTGTTACTAATTGCTCATGGACAATTTTGCCTCTCTACTATAAAGGACCTATCCCCCTCCATTCCAAATCATCTCTTCCTTTCTTCCTCTCACCACCTTCAAGGCTCTAGAGAGAGCTTGTCCCAAGCTCGGGATGCTCCTCTAGAGTAGAAAAGAAAATAATTTTCCCACCTCTCATCCCCATTCGTGGAGCATCCCGTGGTCGTCCTCTCATCGCCCTTCAAGAAGAAGATCCTCACCGCAATGCCGTCCTGCCCCGCCCTCTATCCTCCATCTCCTTCCTCATTCGTTCCGCTCCTCACCACCTTCCTCCAGGAGACATCAGAGCGAGTCGTCCTCCAAGTGACCGTCGAGGGCGGTTTCTCTCACCTATCTCTATCTTTATTGCTTTTGTAGTATAATTTTCCCGCTTTCCTAATTGTAATAAATATTTCATTATAAGAATACATGATTGTTTCTCTCTCTCTATCTCTCCCTTTTTATTTTGCAAGTAAATTAGTTAGATTTCATCGACCTAATCTCTTGCCCTATTAAAAATACCAAAAAAAATAGAAAAGACAAAAATGACAAAAACAAATAAAAAGCGAAATGTGTATCTTTCGAAACCAAATGTTCGCCTCCCCGTATTAGACCCAGGACTTACTTTCTGAGTTTCGGTTATAAATTTTATCTGATCAACGAATTTTCTCGTGAATCGAACTACGATGATGGATTTTCCAAACCTGAACCTTTTCGCGTGCGAATCTGCCGTTCATCATTTTGGCGTCGTTGTCAGGGGGCAACGCTCTTTGATTTTTCTCGTGTTTTTCCACCTTACTTAGCTTTTTAGCTCACTTTGCTCCTTTCTTTCTGTGATTATAGGTACCTTCCTAAGGCGAGCCAAAGCGGATAGATCAGAGTAAAGTGCGATTAAAGAGTTTTGTAAGTTTATCCCCACCACCCCCACTTTAGATTTCATTTCACCACACTAATAACTCAAACACAAATCAACTTAGGTGCTTTTTATAAACCCTAGGATAGATTTGATAGTTTGATTGTCACTTCGCCTCACCTTACCCACCCGCATATATATTAAAACAAAAAACTCTTCTCTTATAGGATTTAACTGAAAGCTACACACTAAACACCCACAACTTCTCATCCTAAGGTGCACAATCATATCAATTCTACCACTTAACCGGAATCTAACATGTGGATCCGGTACACCTTAACTCAACACACAAATAAGTGAGTAGACAATTTGAATAGGTTAAACATCTTGTGTGCCTTAATCAAGTGGTGCAACAGGCCAATTGATTGAACTGTTTGGGTCGCATCACTTAAGATAAAAGTGATTCATCAGTAGCTTGCCACTTAGGGTTAATTTTTAGGGTTGAACCAAGCACTCCACATTTTTTTTTCTGATTTCTAAAGGAATACATCATTACCAGTGCTTATAAAACCTGGAATGTTCTACTGAACCTGATTGAACCAACCTAAGGATTAAACCCTAAAAGCTACTAAACAAGGTTAAACCCTAAAAGACACATTATCAAATAACCTTGTTTGCAAACCCTGGTTGTGCACGCATACACATTTGAATTGATCATTAAGGGCATAACCCATCTAAAGGGCCCATCACATTCCAACAGTACAATCATCCCAAGCCTAATTAAAACTGAGTAGACGTTAGCCTTAAGGATTGATTCGCTCTTCGGGGCTCAGACTGAGATTTTTTTCGATTAATCTACTTCTACTGGTCCATCTGATGTCTAGCTAGGGGAGTAGCATCAAATAACTGTGACTGGGGGGTACATTAGGAACCAGAGGCATAAGCCAAAGGAAGAACCTTCTCCCCAGCCCCTCCTAACTAGTTCGATTGACCGGATAAAAGTAGACCAAATTGTTTATAATCTCAAGATGGATCCTGGGAGTCTGTAGGTCTTTAGGCTAACCCACCTAAGGATAGGGTTGATTGCTTATATTGCAGGGCTCCTTTCTTCTGATTTCCCTCTTATTCTACCATGTATCCTTCCACATCTTACACGCATTTCCCATCCTACCCTCCTACCAACTCTTATCCCCAAGATGATTACTATCCCAACTTGACTTATAACTACCCATCTCCTAGCCGAGACAACTTTGATTGGGGATATGAATCCGAACCTCAATGTCCAAGGCTTAACCCCGAGCAACAAGACTATGATTACTATCCTTCCTATAGCTACAATGATTATAGATCTCCACCCTTTGATGATCAAGCTAACCTGATCTACAATCAAGAAGGATATGTTGACTATAAGACCTACCCTCCCCAGTATTCCACTGAATATAGGTCACCATCATTCTTTGAACAACCTGAGACGACCTACTATCAGGGAGGAACCCGAGAACCTCAATATCTTGACTCCCATAGAATGAACCCAAACCCACCCAACCCTAAACCAAACCATTCGGTTCAAGTGAACCAGGTCCAAGACAAGGTGTTGGCTAACTTGAGGAACACCATCCAATCTTTAGAGACAACCAACACCATGCACTAAAGCATTGGAGCCTATGATAAAAATGATTGATGAGCTAAATAGCTCTTTATTTGATTTGCTCCAACATGTTAGGGATAGGGGCCTAGGTGAGTTTCTACTTGGGAAATTATTGAGGTTGAGGATGAAATGCATGGTTGCCTTAGTCCAATCTTGGGATGATTCCCAAGATGAAATCCCTTCAGAAGAGCCAATGTCTGAACCCGCTCAGGCGCCTGTCGAGGGGGATACATTTTCTGAGACTGGGGATGACCAAGTTGGGCTAGAGCAACCCATTGAGGATGAACTGATTGATTCACTCGAGATCCCCGAGCCAGGGAGTGAGGAAAAATATGTCTCTTTAAGCCAGAATATGACAATCGATTTTGAGACATATATAAATGAGGATTAAGAATTCTTTGACTCTAAGGGTGAAGAATCTCTTAGTGAAGTCTCACTTGAGCGTAAGGAAGATTTTAGTGAGAGAAACAAGCTTGAGGAATTTGATGAACCATTTGATAGCCCAACCATTGAAGAGTATGACCATGTTGGGGCTAACTTGGACGATTCAAATCCTGATGATTCAATCAGTAGTCCCATTCCTCAACCACACCCTAAAGAATTGAATGGTGATATTTTTGATATCACTAGACCCATGTCAATCCTAATTCAACCACAATTGTTGGACTTAGGTATTTTAGATGGGGTGTACAACGATATGGAGGTCCCAGAAACCTTGATCTTGGAGGATAGGAAGTTGGAAATAAAGATCTGGGAAGCTTCTACTAAGGGAACTGCGATTTTGGATCTAAGGGTACCTATTGACCTGAAACCACCTACTTTCTACCAGGACCCTTATGATATCTTTCACGTGCAACCCAAGCTTGAAATAACTAATTATCTTTCTAAGCTGAACTTTAAGAGGACATCTGAACCTATTGAACCATCTTTACCCGTTGTCCGACACTTTGGTCTTGGGTTGCACACCACAAAACCACAGGTCCGACCCCACAAACACAATAATCTTAGGTTCTGGGTGATTTTAATCTAGAACCTTAGAACCACTCAACCCTAGGGCATGGGCCTGCACCATAATCTGGTCCACGTCTATGAACATGTTCTGCTGGCGGGTTTGAGGATTAATCTTTTGATTTTGATTCTGACATGCACTTGTGAATTCTCAATTTCTTCCTTGTATGTATATTATGCCTAGCTGAAGGCATTAAACTTAACACGTGTATTCCACGTTCTCTGCAGAGCTGACCAGATTTTCATGAAATTCAGGTGATATTTTATTTACTCTGCCCTTTTCATGTCTTTATTTTTACAATGAGGGCATTGTATCATTTAGGCATGGGGGGTGAATGCTTTATCCTGAAATCATTTTGTTAAGTCTGTAGAATTTCTTTTAGTTTCTTTTTTAAAAAATTGAAAATTCTAAAAGATAAAAAAGAAGAATTAGGAGAAAAGAACTTAGACATTTGGAAGTTATTAACTTTAGGAAATAATACGATAGGACCTGAATACTTAAACTCTTCAGGTCTTCAGGCTTAATTAGCCTGGGTATCCACTCGAATGTGAACTTAATCTCGAGTCCTCGCCAATTCAATTTCATCTTTAATCTAGTAAATAAATTAGGATGATAAGTACACGACTTATCAACTCGCCCTCTGATTTGAGAGGACTTTAAGCTTAAGCATCTACACACTACTCGCACCGACTCACTTTCCGACGATTTTTACGGAAATTGGGTAGCTAATGAATTATCTAAGGTAGTATGGCTGACAAGTTGTCGTGGATAACCCATTGGCCAATTGTCCAGAGCCCAGCCACAATACCATTTTCTTCGTACTGCCTTTAGGTAAATC
The DNA here is from genome assembly GCA_037157565.1 of Thalassia testudinum. Taxonomy (NCBI): domain Eukaryota; kingdom Viridiplantae; phylum Streptophyta; class Magnoliopsida; order Alismatales; family Hydrocharitaceae; genus Thalassia; species Thalassia testudinum. The sequence goes on from JAZHRO010000031.1 coordinate 179,196,432, forward strand.
TTAGATCAAGGAAGCCATCTACTTAGAAAAAAAAAAGGAGAAAATAAAAAATAAACAAATAAAACCACACTTCACCGCACTAGTATGGCTGGCAAGTTACCATAGGTAACAGCCCATTGGCCAGTTGTCCAAAGCCCGACCCACAAAAATGCACAATAATTCCCAAAACACTTAGGGAAGAAGCAGGGAAGTAGAATAAACCGTGGAGATATACACTGGGTTTGCCCTTGTGTTGACCCCGTAAATAAAAGTAGGAAGAAAGCTACCATTCAAAAAGATAAACCTTTAAGCAATGTCACATATGGTCGTAGAAACCCAAAGCCCGTTTTAACGACCGCCTAGGGAGTCTTTCACTCTTTACACTAAATGCTTAGCACTTAGAATCATTTTCAAGTCTTTGGCGGGTTGGGTAGCCATAAAAGGTTATCCCAAAATTCTCAAACTCCAAAAGTTCAAAAAAATTAGAAAAGAAGAAAAAGCAAAAAAAAATGTATCTTCCCTTTTCAAATAAGGCGAGGACTTGGGCGATTTGCATTCTGGCAGACACCCGGGTACTATTGAGTTTTCGTAGTTTAGGACCTTAGTTGAAATTTTCTATTATTAATAAACGACTTAGGCCTAAGCGATTGAGTCCTAATTCTATTTTTATACATATCATGTAGTTTAATTTTGCTAAGGACTAGCAAAAGATAGGTATGGGGGTATGATATAGACACATCTATTTAGGTTAAAATGTCTAATCATGCATGTTCCTAGGCTTAGATTTGCATTTCATGTTATAAATATTGCATAGCATGCATCATTTTACATTTAGAACAGTATATATTTTAGGCTAATTAGGTCCTTTTTATGGTTAGGAAAGAAGAAGATTTATTTCAGGAGCTCGGATGGATGATCTGACCGTATGGATCTGATTAGGACGACGATCGGAGTCTAATGCCTCCAAGATCGTCTAGATCGAAGTCCTGTAGTACCTTATGTGGTCCGAGGAAGATCAACGACCAAGAGGGCAATGCGACATTCTTATAGGTTTCGGATGGAAAATCTGACCATACAGATGGATCCGAAGCGACGATCACAGTCCAGCAATGTAGGAATCATCTCGATTAGAACACCGTAGCACCCTCTGCAATAGACAAAAGATGGAAAGCCCAAATGACGCCACGTGATGCCATCTAGGCTGCCCAACACCAACCAGTAGCAACTAGAAGGTGCCCCCTCATCATCTTCATCATCAATTCTCAATCATTGGATCTTGATCCAATGACTGAGAATTCTCCTCCACCATGCACCCGCAGTTGCTCTTCTTGACTCAACCAAAAGCATGGTGCATCGGTCGTGGAGTTAACTCCCAAAGGAGGGGCACGGGTTTGAAACCCGCCAAGCCCCCCCAATCGCTCAATTGAGGCGACGCACGCACGACCAGTGCACACGCACCGTGCCAGCGCATGCGCGCGACATCCGCACATGAAGCGCGCATCAGCAGTGCAACGCCTGCCAGCACATGTGCGCATGCAACACGACGTGGGAGGCATGGGCGCATGAAGCACGGGCCAGCAAGTGCATTGAATGGCGTAATCTTCAGCGACAGTTGGGCAGGCCTTTAGTGACACTTGTAGTTGTTACTAATGGACTACACTATGCGCACGCCAGCAAAGGAATTGAAGGGCACGGATCTTCATCGACAGTTAGGCAGATCTTCAACGACGATTACAGCCGTCGCTAATTGCCCATGGATGATTTTGTCTCTCCTCCACTATAAAAGGACCTATCCTCCTCCATTCCAAACCATCTCTTCCTTTCTTCCTCTCACCACCTCCAAGGCTCTAGAGAGAGCTTGTCCCAAGCCCGGGATGCTCCTCTAGAGTAGAAAAGAAGTAGTTTTCCCACCTCTCATCCCCATTCATGGAACATCCCGTGGCAGTCCTCTCACCACCCTTCGAGAAGAAGGTCCTCGCCACGATGCCATCCTACCCCCCCTCCGTCCTCGTTCGTCCCGCTCCTCACCACCTTCCTCCAGGCGACGTCAGAGCGAGTCGTCCTCTAAGCGACCATCAAGGGAGATTTCTCTCACCTATCTCTATCTTTATTGCTTTCGTAGTATAGTTTTCCCGCTTTCCTAGTTGTAATAAACATTTTATTATAAGAATACATGATTGTTTCTCTCTCTCTCTATCTCTCTCTTTTTATTTTGCAAGTAGATTAGCTAGATTTCATCGACCTGATCGCTTACCCTATTAAAAATACCAAAAAAATTAAAAAAGACAAAAACGACAAAAACAAATAAAAAGTAAAACACGTATCTTTCAAAACTAAACGTTCGCCTCCCATGTTCGACCCGAGACTCACTTTTTGAGTTTCGGTTATAAATTTTATCTGATCGATGGATTTTCTCACGAATCGAACTACGACGATGGGTTTTCCAAACCCGTACCTTTTCACGTTCGAATCCTCCATTCATCATGTGTGCAAGGAGAGAGAGGGAGCGGATGCCTTTGGCCGGTGTGGGCGGTTGAGATGGTGCCACATGGTGCTATCTTGGCCGTCCATCTTCTAGGTGTTGTAGATGGTGTCACGGATGTTGGATTGAACCGATTTTCACGCCGTTGGGCTATGATCGTTGATCTGAATCCATCCGTGCGGTCGGATTTGTCATCTGAAGTGTAGATTTACACCATGTTGACCCCTTGACCTATGATCTTCCTCGGATTATATCTGATGCTATGGAAGTCCAATCAGGATGATCTTGGAGTTGTTGAACTCCAATCATCACCCTAATCAGATCCATACAGTTGGATCTTCAATTTGGAGCCCTTATTAAATATCGTCCTGTTACCTCACCACAAAAAGAGAAAATTAACCTAAACTTTCTACAATCTAACCCAAATGCTACATGATGCATGTTATGTAATATTTATAATGCATGATGGAATTATACGTCTAAGAACATGCATAAATAGACGATTTATGTGATATAAACATGTTTACATTAGGGGGTGAGGTGTGGTGAAGTGGTAATCAAACAATCAAATCTATCCTATGGTTTATAAAAGCACCTAAGTTGATTTGAGTTTGAGTTATTAGGTGATGGAATGGAAATCTAATGGGTGGGCGGTGGGCATACACTTACAAAATATTCATCCGCACATTTCTCCAATCAAACTACTCTAGGCTGCCTCAAAAGAGTACCTACAATCACAGCAAGATCGGGGAAAAAGTGAGATAAAAGTTAGGTAAGGTGAAAAATGAGAGAAAAAAAAAGGAGCGTTGCCTCCCCGACAACGGTGCCAAAATGATGAGCTAGATTTTTGCACGAAAAGATTTGAGTTGAAAATCCTCTACTAGATAAAATTTATAATCGAAAGTCGAGGTGAGTCCTAGGTCGAACACAAGAACATTTGGTTTTGAAATTCGTGTTTTGATTTTAGTTGTTTTTGGTGTTTTTATCTTTTGTAATTTTTTGTGGTATTTTATAAGACAAGAGATCAGATCGACACAATCTTTATTTAGCTAATCTACTTGCAAAATAAGAGAGAGAATATCAATATATATGTCTAACCAAAGTTTGCTAGAGATAATCAAGAAATTACAACCACACTAAAAATCGATAAAAGATGGAGAGAGGTGAGAAGAATCCTACTCGATAGGTGCTTGGCGAACGACTCGCTTTGACAGCACCTAGACAAAGGTGGTGAGAAGCTGTAAGAAGAATAACGGAGCCAAAGGATGGAGGGCAGGACAGGACGACGTCGCGACGAGGATCTACTTCCGGATCAAGGTGAGAGGACGACCATGAGATGCTCCATGAAGGGGGTGAGAGGCGGGAAAATATTTTACTTTTCTACTCTAAGGAGCATCCCGGGCTTGGGACCAACTCATTAGAGCTTTGGAGGAGGTGTGGGAGAAAGAGGAAGAGGAAGAGGAAGAGATGATTTGAGAATGGCGGGTGTAGGGGTCCTTTTATAGTGGAGATATGGAGGCCAAAAACATGTACAAGTCAACAGCAACATCTAAAAACGTCACTGAAGACCCGCCTTGGTCTTCGCTGAAGGCTTGCTCTCACTCGCACATGCACATACGGCACGTATGCACTATTGGTGCTAAGGTTGGAGGAGCCACGGTTGTTGGATCGAAAAGGAACGGCTGAGATGGTGCAAAGATCTCGCTCACAGATCATGTCGTGGCCTCGTTATGATCGCGCGTACAATTGCGCATGATCACACGCGTGCACATGTCGAGGTCATTGGCGCACAAGGCTGCACCACGTGGTGAAGTCACCATCGCTCGATCTGAATCGAGCGGCTCTATTTGGCCACTCCCGCCTGTGTACGAGATTTGAGGTGCGGGCGATTCGAACGAGTGCTGGTCGTTTGGGGATTGAGGGTGCTCTCCACCCTACTGTAGCCGCCAATGCGTACAGATGAATCGTGTGCACACACTCTCGACTGTTGGATTGAAATCTAACGGCTGGGATTGCTTGATGAAGTTGAGTGGAGGGGCCTAAGTTGATTTGAGCGGCTGTGATGGCACCACGTGGCACCATCATGGCCGTCCATCTTCTTTGCTTTGTAGGTGGCACCACGGACACCAGATTGGATTGATGTATGCGTCGTTGCGATTGTTGATCTAGATCCATCTATACAGTCCGATTTGACATCTAAGGTTCGGATTTGTGCCACCTTGCCCCTTAGCCCACTACAACAAAGAAGGGTTTTGGTCACGGTTAAAAACAGTGAGCAAAGGGTCTAGAACGGTCACCAATTAGCATCACCAAAAGTTGTGTGGTGGAGGGATCTTTGGGCACGATTTCACCCAAAACCGTGAGACTTTTAGTCACAGTTGTAAAACCGTGACAAAAGAAAGAGCTTTGGTCATGGTTCTTAACCATCACCAAAGATGCTACCTGACCAAATATCTCTTAAAATAAATAAATAAATAAATATAAATATGTTTGATGGAGCACATAGGTGAAATATCTAAAAAAAAGATATATTTTTTTATTATGTAAAATAAAATGTAAATATTTACAACTTTATGATCATATCTTGAAAATAAAATCTCAATGTCTTCTAAGTTGAGATGATTGTCTTTCACATTTACTTCAAACAAAATTTAGACAGGTTGCCAGAATTTCACCTCACAACAAATTAGCATTCTAGTTTGACGGTAGGAATGATAACAAAGAGACATGGCTCACATGAAATTTAAGAGTCAAAACATAATAAAATTACTCTATCTAGAACGATATACTTATACAAATTCTGAATCATGGCTGCTTATAGGTCACTCACCTGCCAATATCACCAGAACCCAAAGGCTTTATTGACCTAAAATGTTTTAGACCTATTTATCTATTGAAACATATTTTAACAAATGACAACTCAGAAACTGAGCATATACCAGTAAGCTTACAAACTAAAAGATTTTTTTTTCTGGAAAGAAAAAAGGATGATCACATAACAAGAGTAGTCATCCACTTCACTAAACCACATCATATCAATTTATAAGGTGAGTTAACAATTTTATAACCTTTAAGATGGGTTAAACGATTTTATAATCTCTTTTGTATAATTTAAAACCATGCCATACCAATTAAATTAAAGAGCAACATATCCAAGCAAACATAAGGGATCCTAAATCTGAGTGATGCAACCATATTTCTATGTCAACCTAAATATACACCGCATTCTCATATCCCTGCAGAAACACAACAAAAATGGTCATCCAACCATCTGCATACTCACCAAACACTCAAGACCCACGGAACTGCCCAGCAGAGCTACACTAGGAAGCGTGTAAAATGTGAAGCAGCAAATTAAACGATGTTTAACATAGAATCAGCATATTACCTACCATGTGCAATGCTTTCCGTGATGAACTCTGCCTCCCATGAGGCTTTGGAAGAACAATCTTTGAATGTTTGGCCCATAGATCCTCCAGTTTCTGGTTTCATGGGTAAAAAATTCTTAGCAGAAGCAAGAAAAATTTTACAACAATTTATCAAATAAACTAAAATTAGACAAATTTACCAAATTAGCGTCTGGAAGCTCTCCAGTTGCCTCATCAACATTACTTGTAATTTCTTTTCCCTGAACGAGCATCCATTTGATATTAAGACAGGAACTGCTAAGCACAATAAAAGTCTGGCAATATAAATTTACAAATTCTAACCAACATGAGCATGTCTTCAACTAATCAATGGGCAGATTTTTTTTTCATACTTATTTCCTAGTTTATCTAATCAAAGCCTAATCAAAATGATGTTGATGCAATTACCTTTTTACATCAAATACTTGGAATTATGGTTTCATATGCATGAAAAGATGATTTGATGAGAATTTGGGAAATCTTTTTGACTAAGATATTTTAGAAACCAGTCCACATAACCATGTTTTGAGAGTGAAGCTTGATTGATACAGGTTTGAATTGAAAAGTAAAATAAATCATTCACAAACCTAGATAAGCCTGACTTGCTTATGTGAAGTTGGAAAGTTCATGGTTTACCATTACTGATACACGATCAGTAGAGGGATGGTTGAGGAAATGGCTGGTCCAGCACTAATAAGGTATCCAGGGCCTGAGGAGCAGACTTCCATTGCTGGAATATGCACAATGGGCTCAGCAATGAAAGGGGTGAAACTGAGGACTTGAGGTGGATTGGACATGGACACAAGAAGATGCAAGGAGAAGAGTTGGTAAATCCAAAGCTGGAAGCTCATTTGAATCGCAAGGTGGTGTCAAAAGAAGCAAATTAGAACTTGCAGTTGGGAGAACAGAGGAAAGAGGAGGCAATGCCAATGGGTCTGGTGTCAATGAAGGGCGACTGGGAGGAGCTGCCACATACTGGGGAGAGGGGGATGGTGGACACAGACAGTAATAAGGTGAAAAGAGGGTGGGACTAGAAATAGGAAGGTCGGGTAATGGATGATGAGAGGATACGGGTGCAAGGCAGGATAATGGTGACTGCAACAGCAATGGCATAGGTAAGCTGAAAGCTAAGGTGTTAAGGTTGGTGAAATTTGTTTTGTCCTTGGTGATCTGTTCTATCCTTCAGACTTTGACAAGATGATGAACCTTTCGCAGATGAGGAAAAGAGCAACTTCCCTCAGAAATGGTAGAACATGCAATATTAGTTGTGTCATTGACCGAGGAACTTGAACTTGAACTGTTATCTGCATGCCGTTTCAACTTTTCTCTAACACCATTTCTTAGCACCTGAGTTCTGCTAAGTCCATCCTTGAAGGCATCTGATCTAGGACTTAAGCTTCCTTGGTAAAGAGGTTGAGACTTTCCTACTTGATTGGGACCTAAACGTGCATGGGATTTCAAAAAGGATTGACCGTTAATGCCCAAGAGATGGTTGGAAGAAGCAGATGTGGATGCATCTGACATGCTGCCTATTTTCAAATTCATGGAGTTGGATGAACTGATAAAATTTTCATCAGGGAAGATGCAAAAGAATCAAGACGTGACTCAGAAATCCCTGTCAACTGCGATAAAGAGGGCCTCTATTTAAATAAATTCTTCATCTGCCAGTAGTAAGAGACATTACAAAAAAGTATAAGTATTTCCTTTGCTTGTAAAGTAAATTAGCATGGCCAATTTAGATGGCAGTTACAATAAAGTCAGAGAAAACAGACACTCACCTTGTCCAGCAGCTCAGATCCCATGTCTTTTGATTTCTCTAAGGACCAAAAGTACAAAACTTTATCCCCCGAGAGCTTTAGCAAGAATGATCTGCCAGTTGTATCAGCCAAGATTTTCCTCTGCTGAAACTTCAAATGTCTCCAAATTATGATCAACAACACCTAATCTCTCGTGACATCCATCATCTCCACAAAATAAGATCTGAATATCAGATAGTGGTGACAGCATAATGTTTAGATCACCCCTGGTAGGGAGAAATGATAACAGAAGTTTACAACTTTATATTGTAAATTATGCAAATAAAAGTTACTAGAAATAAATAACAGCTGAGCCTTGCAAGAATTATACTAATAATTGCATGGAAACTGTGTAGATAGTTTTCCTATAAACTTATAAAAACTACTTATAGCGTGGTGTATTCTCTCTAAGCATCCCATTCAGCATCTGCAAACACATCCCGTGTTCTGAACAATCTCTCCCCAAACAAAATAACCAAAAAAATAAAATAAAAGGAAATAAAAATAAAAGCCAGAGAATGCGAACAGATTTCTCAATAAAAGATGTCTAAATAAAAAGATTTCATTTCACAAAGCAGCACTGAAAGTGCCCCTGCCTAGAGTTGTACATGAACACAGAAAATTGGATGCTTGTTCTCAGAAACCCTCAAAATAGTCAAAGAGAAGTGCCCTTTCTTTTTAATCAAAGTTTTGATTAGCTGCTCCAAAAACTTTTCAAAGGCCAATCATAGCCTAGATGCAAAGGTCACATCTAAGTGAACTACTTTATTGAATCTTCCATCAGATGTTACTCTAAAATGTAGGTTGTTCATGTCTAGCTAATCATATACCCACATGATGTTCATTATGATGTTCATTAGTTATCACACTTGTCTTTTGTCTATTTTAGGATTGCAAGTATGAATCTAGCATTTATGCATTATTCCTGAAGACATAAGTCTATTGCATTGGACAACAAGCAGCAAAAAATTTAGATAAATCTACTTGGAAAAGAAATTTTTATCATTCTTGTTCAATTAGTATAGTACCAACAGGAGTTAATAACACTCCAATTAGTATTATCACAAAAAATAACTGCAGTACTAATCTCTTACGGTCTACATAAGCAAGATCTAAAGGAAGCACACTCCCAGTGGATAAGTAATGCATGAACATAGAAATGTCACAGGCACTCACTTTAGATTGTAGAGTTCAAGCTATTCAAGTAAGCAAAAAATCATATAGTGGCTGCCTAGAAGATGACATTTGACTTGCAGAATTATTGAGATTGCATTAGAACAAGTAAACCAGCAATATTTTCTGCCCAATCAACCATACCCTCAAAATTTCTGCAACATTTTTCTGCCCAATAGTGCTGCTCATATGTGACTGCCTTCAAGCTGCAATTTCGTCAACTTCAGATTTGAATACAAAGCTCGACAATGTTGTTGTTATATCCCCGCATGTTAGGCATGCAATTAGTCTCTGGAATCAAAAACATGTGATTAAGTCGCTACATCCAACAATGATTAAGGACATAAGATATAATGGCCAACAAAATTGTCATTTTGTATTAGAAAATTTCAAAGAAAAAGCAAGATGCACTGCTAAGGCTAGAAAATGTATTTCCAGGGAAGGAACTTGGTATCAGAAGCTTATGATGTGATCTAGATACGCATCTTCGAAAGAGAACCTCTATCCCTTTCATCAAGGAGAAGCAAACGAAAGCAAGGAAAAAAGTGTTGGCCAGGCTCTCTCTGCAAAAAGATCCTATCCATACTCAGGTTACTTAGTTTCATGTTACAAAGAGTTTACTTGTCACAGAAAAAGGCTATGCTATATATAGTTGCAACTCAACTTTTTATTACTAGAAATGATGACATACACGACAGATGTATCACAAAAGTGCAAACTGAATGCCATCAAACCAGAGATAAAAAATAACCATCCTAAATTTATTTTTGTAAAGAGGGTTGATTTCAGTAACAATGGCATTGGAGTTTCTACGATGCTGAATTTATTTTTCTCATCAATTGCTGTTACCAGGATCTCCAGCGAAACTTCTATAAAACATGAAATCACAGAATAGAAACCCTACGAAATCCTTCTTATTGACATAAGCCAACTTCATCTAAGAAGATTTGACAGAGAGCTTGCAAATTAGCACCTCAATCAGCAAGTTATGTTTTTTTTTAACCTGAAAGGAGAGCTATTGAGTCGCTAATAGCTGTCCATGAGAGCTTTTGTTTTCTATAAATAAATTAAAAACTACATGGTCGATCCCCACATATGTATGAGAGACCAGCAATTACTTACAATATGCTCCACACACACTGGCCTCTCCTGAAATAACCACTCATTTCTCGCTCTCCTCACACACCATAGCAATGCCACCATAGACACATGTGGCTTATTACATGGTAAAAAAGAATCCCATAAATTTTCCCATGTGGGGACCGATTCCCTACAGACTATTCTCTACACAAAATCTCTCATCGTACACGAAGAAAAGATGCGTCGGCTACTATCGTTATGCAATCCACATAGCTGACAGAATTGGGCAGGAGTTCCCATCCTCCTATGGCACAAGTCACCCGTTATCAATCCATCTCTTCTGTACAACCACAAAAAATTTTGGACCTTCAAAGGAACTTTCAAATTCCATAGTTTCCTCCCTATCGCATCAATTTTCGCCAAACGAGATAAAATTGTGAGATTTTCATATGTTGTTGCCGGTGTAAAAATCCCCTTCCACTTATATGTATCTCGCTCCTCTGGTGTGGGCCTGAAGGCATTCAGCTCCTGCAGTAGCTGTTCATTATCATCCCAAGTTCTTGTTCCATAGCAGTAAGCTTCAGCACTATTGATTTTCCATTGGTCGGATTCCACCTCCCAATAATCCTTCACCACCGCATGTTTATCAAGAACAGCTGAATATGCAAATGGGTGTTTGTCTTTTATCACCCCAAATGGGGCCCATTTCTCATGCCAAAATCGAAAGCTCTTCCCATCTCCCAACACCGGTTTGAACATGTTCCAATTGTCAGCCAACGCACGTACCACTAAAGCCCAAAGGGGGGATGGTCTGATGGGCTTCAATCGATTCATCTCATCATCTGAAGACCCATAGCTCTCATTAATTATCTCTACCTAAGGCTTCCGCTCCCGATCTCCCATTTTAATAGTAAAGCTTCATTGAACTCTTTGGATGACCGAATCTTCATGCCACCATATTCCTTCGACGAGCACAATATATCCTATTTGATATATTGAAGGAATTGACCTTGATAAGAGTCTCCCTTCCAGAAAAACCTCTTAAGCATTATATCGAGTCTCTTCCAAATCGACTTTGGCACCCTGAAGATAAAAAAAAGATCAGGATTGATGTAATCATCGAGTTTACTAATGTAAGTCTTCCCCCTTTCAATAAATATCGGCTGCTCCAACCTTATAATTTAGCAGACACCTTCTCAAAAAGTATGTTCCAATCACTTTTCTTCAATTTAGTGCATTTCAAAGGTAGCCCCAACTATTTGATTGGAAGAGAGATCAAGGGGTGTTGACGCGGAGAATCATCGCAAAAAGATTGAATTTTGAAAACCTATCGTTGCAGCGTGATTTACGAGGAAAAACCATTAATAGATAAATTTTTTTGAAAGAGGAAAGGGTAGTTATCCAGAGAGATAACTACCCAAAAACTTATATAATAGAATCAACAATAACAAACATTACAACAGGCGGACCCCAAGGTCCCCCACTCACACCGAAACAACCCAAAGAGAAAACAAGGAGTCGATAGACTCAACAAAATTCTCCACGTAAGGTCTCTGGCCCCGGAAAATCACCGCATTCCTGCCCAACCAAATCCCCCAAAGGACCGCCAACGGCTTGGCCAGCTCCTTTTTCGAACGGAAAACAAATTGTCCACCACCACCACCTCCGCTTCTGAAGCTGCGCCAGAATTCCTCAAACAGCCGGCACTCCAACCATCTCTCACCCATTCTATCCCAAACTTGCACCACAAAAGGACAGACGAAAAAAAGGTGGTCAACATCCTCCTCACCACCTCCACATAAGGAGCAGACTTTACACACTCCAAGAGCCTACCTTGCCCTCCACACCTTAGTCACCAGCCTTCTCCTCCTAAGTAGCCAGGCGAAAATCTTGACTTTCAGCGGACACGCGGCTTTCCACATCTGTCTGCAGTCCCTTACCAAATCCAGCTCCACCCCAGGATCACCAGCAGACAATCTCCTGTAAGCAGCCGCAACTGAAAACTCACCTTCATCCCAACCAAACATGTTTGTACCAGCCGCCGGATGTAGTCCCTCCAACTCAGCCAGTAATGTCTGGAAATCATGCATTCTTGCATCTGACAGACTGCCAACAAAACGCGGGTACCACCCACTATCCCACACCTCGGCCACGGACGCCACCTTGTTCTGGGATAAGGCAAACAGTCTCTGAAATCTTCTACAAAGCGCACCACCACCTGTCCAGTCATCCTGCCAGAATCTGAAAATCTCCCATGTTCCCAACACAGGGACGAAACAGTTCCTCACCCTCGGGGCCACCGTCGACAAGCCTTTCAAGAAGTGAGAAGCACCCCTAGGCGGAGACACCAGAAAATCCCAACGTATCGGACAACCATATGCCGTCTCAAACACCTTGCCCAACAGATCCCCCCTTCCTTCCAACAGGCGCCCCACCCACTTCGCCAACCGACTGTCATTAGACCTCTCCAAATCCCTCACGCCTAGCCCCCCGTCCTTCAGCGGTCTGCAGACCTCCTTCCAAGCAACCAACCTGGCACCCTGTCCATATGTCCCCTGATTGGACCAGAAGAAACCCCTCATGGTTCTTTCAATCCTTGCAATCATTTGTCGAGGCATCTTCAGTACAGAGATGAAATATGACGGCATCGCCGACAGAACCGCCTTGAGTAGGATCAGCCTCCCACCTCTAGACAAAAGCCTGGACGCCCACCCCTCCAGCCTCCCAACCAGTCTCTCCACCAGGGGGGTCCAGTCTCTCACCAGAATCCTCCCATCTGACAACGGCAGGCCCAAATACTTAACCGGAAGTTTACCCTGTTCTGTGGCAAGACCCAAACTACATCCCCTTGCCTCCGTCTCATTCATGTTGAATGGGACAAAATCCGACTTAGCCAGGTTAATCTGCAATCTGGATGCCTCACCCAGGAAGAAAACCAGGAACCTCAACCTTCTGGCCTCCACTTCACCTTCAATAAAGAAGATCATGTCATCCGCATACTGGAGCAAAGGGATACTCGTCCCATCCCTCAGGGAGAAACCACTCACCAGTCTTCTCTCACAGGACCTCCTCGCTGCCCTAGCAAGAGCATCCACAGCAATCACAGAGAGCATCGGGGCCAGCGGACAACCTTGCCTCACCCCCCTCCTAGGCTGGACCCAACCCCCAGCTGGGTTTCCATTGATAAGAACCGAGAAAGATGTCGTGGTGACGCACCTCTTCATCCACTCAATCCACGCCGGCGGGAACCCCCTCTTTACCAAGGACGCCCAAATAAACGACCACTGGATCGAGTCATAAGCTTTGCTGAAATCTACCTTCCATAAAAAAGCCTTCTTCTTTTCTCTCTTCCAGGATGAAAGGATTTCCGATGCTACCACAAAACCTTCCAAGATATTCCTGCCAGGGACAAAAGCTGTCTGCACTGAGTCTATGATCCCACCCAGCGTCCTCCTCAATCTATTCGCCAGAAGCTTAGCCACCACCAAGTAAATAGCATTCGAAAGAGCTATCGGTCTGTACTCCCGAATCTCCTCAACGCCCTCCCTCTTCGGCAATAAGAACATATAGAACCTGTTCAGTCTGTTAAATCCCGAGTTGCCCGTTCTAAACTCTTGCACCACTTGCATAACGTCTTCCTTCACCACCAGCTAGAACTCTCTGTAGAAGGCAACCGGGAAACCATCCGGCCCTGGACACCCATCCGCGTTCAGCCCCCAACCTGCCTCACGAACCTCATCCTCCTCAAAAGAACCCGTCAAAAAATCCGCGTCTGCCTCCCTGATTTGTGGTATCCCAGATCCCAACCACCTCCACCTTCCCCCCGCCTCCACCCCGTGAAATCTCTAAAATACCTTACAGCCGCCTCTCCCACCGCTTCCTTTCCCACAAACTCCTCCCCATCCACCACCAACCTGTCAATCCAGTTCCTCCTCCTGCCTGACGCAGTCATATGAAAAAAGCGGGTATTGGAATCTCCCTCCTTCAGCCACTTCTGCCTAGATCTCACCCTCCACTCCACCTCCGCTTTCCTATCTTCCTCCTGAATCACCTGAGTCAGTCTCGCTCTGTAAACCCTGTCATCTTCTGAAAGGAGCCCAACATCCTCTGCCCTATCCAGGCGTGTAATCGCAGCAAGAGCCTCCTCTTTCTTCCTCCCCCGTTCCTCCCTAACCCGCTTGATGTGGGACTTCAAGAAAAATCTCAAATCCTTCAGCTTCGCTTCTAACCTGGCAGCCGCCGACCCATCCACCTGAGTAGACCTCCACCGTTCCTCAACCAAACCCCTAAAGCCCTCCTCCAAAAGCCACGCTTTGTCGAACTTAAAATAAGTGTCATGCCTCCATACCTCGTTCGACGTCCATATCAAGGGGGTGTGATCCGAGAACGGACGTTCCAAAGGTCTAACCTCCGCCATCGGGAATAACTCTGCCATCGCCGTCGAAACCAGAAATTTTATCGAAATTCAAAGGAATTCCAGGTCGAACACAGGGAGGCGAACGTTTGATTAAAAATCGCATTTGTTTTATCTATCACAAAACAGATTAACTGATCGAATTGAATCTAAACTAGCTATCTACTTAAATAATAATGAATAGAAGAAAAAGAAAGAATATTACAAATAAAGATAAAATATAGATAGAATAAACATGGATTTCATAATCACAGAATGATGTTTATTACAACTAACCACTACAGTAGAAAGCGGGAAATCTACACTATAAAGTGGTAAATCTACTCTAGAGAAAAGTAAAGAGAAGGTGGAGAGAAGTTATCCTCCTCGACGGCTGCTTGGAGGACGAGCTGCGTTGACAGAGCACCCAAGTGAAGGTGGTAAGATGTGGGACAAACGAGAACAACGACGGACGATGGGGAACAGGGCAGGGTGACATCGTAGCGGAATCCGCTTCTCGAATGATGGTGAGAGAAGCACCGCGGAATGCTCCACGAACGGGATGAATTAGTGGAAAATTTATATTTTTAACTCCAGAGGAGCATCCCAGGTTTGGGACAAGCTCTTAGAGCTTTGGAGGGAGAGAGAAGGGATGCAAAATTCGAGCGGTAGGGGTCTCCTTTTATAGTTGTAGGGATTGAGGATAATTTGATCATTTTATGCTCAAAAACATTAACTTAAGGTCTTTAGTAATGGATTTAAGCATCAGTAAAGCTCCTAAATGTGGGCATAGGCCGCGCGTACGCGTTGCCCCCTCTTCCGCGCTAAAAAACGCCTACGCATGTCCAAACAACCTCAACCGTCCGATCTTGCGATCGACTACTAAAATTGCATCGCGCCGCGCCTTCATAACGCCCCCTGCATGGGATCACGCATGCAGAGGTGCATCTGATTGCACGTGCAGCGCTCCTCACATCTGGCACGCCACATGGCACTCCTGCTGCCGCCCGATGTACATCGCACGACTGAAATCAACTGCGCCCCACGTTCAGCTGATTTGAGGCACTTGCGAGGGCTCAAATGTGCGACCTCTGCGTCGCCCATGGCTTCGAGACCACTACGCTACGACTGCCATTTGGTCGCGTTTATGAATTAAGGCACGAGCATCCATAGCCGTTGGATCAAGATCCAACGGCCCAGATCTGATCGCACGGTTGAGGAGAGAGAGGGAGCGGGTGCCTTTGGCTGGTGTGGGCGGCCAAGATGGTTCTACGTGGCATCATCTTGACTGTCCATCTTTTGTGTCTTGTAAATGGTGCCACGGATGTTGAATTGGATCGATTTTCACACCGTTGGGCTGCGATCGTCGATATCATCTGATGTACAGATTTACACCATTTTGACCCCTTGACCTCTGATCTTTCTCGGACTACATTTGATACTACGGAAGTCCGATCGAGGCGATCTTGAAGTCGTTGAACTTCAATCATCGCCCTGATCAGATCCGTATGATTGGATCTTCAATCCAAGGCCCCAAGTAAATGTCACGCTATCACCTGACCATAAAAAGGAGAAATTAACCTAAAATTTATACAACCTGTCCTAAATGCATGATGATGCATGTTATGCAATATTTATAATGTATGATGCAACTATATGTCTAAGAACATGCAAAAAAAGATGATTTATATGATATAAACATGTTTACATCAAGGGGGTACCTAAAATAAATGAAATAGCATTATGTTCGTTCTTATTCATACCAAAGTACACCAAGGATAACTTTCTTCCATTTAGCTTTAAGCCAGAGATTTCTCCGAAAATGTTGACCATATGATGAAGAGCTTAGGATTCATCGGCATATTGGAGAATAGGTGCCAAAGCCCTTCCATTTGAAATCGAGTAGCCCCATATCAGACCATCCTCTGCAACTTTACACGCATATCTGGCTAGTGTATCCACTGTAAGATTAAAAATCAAAGGAGTTAGGGAGCATCCTTACCGCACCCCACACTATGGTTGTACCCAGGCTCTACACGGTTTCCCATTAATCAATAGGGAGTAGGAGGCTATCATGATGCATCTCTTCATCCACTAAACCCAAACTAGGGGAAACCTTCTCCTTTTAAAAATTTCCCATAGATAAGACCACGAGACAAGATCATATGCTCTATTAAAATCTACCTTCCAGAGAAAAGCCTTACATTTTCTCCTATGCCATCCCATCACCATCTCTTGAGCCACAATAAACGACTCTTATAAAGATCTCCCAGGAAGGAAAGCAGATTGAATAGGCATAATCATATTTTGTAAAACACCATGCAATCTGTTGGCAAGGATTTTACTTCTAATCAAGTATAAGGAATTTGACAAGGCAATTGGCCTAAAGTCAAAGAAACATTCAACCCCAGGCTTCTTCCGTAACAAAAAAAGTATGATTTATTTATCCATTCAAAACCAAAATTCCCCTTTTCAAATTCATGTATAACTCCCATAACCTCCTCCTTAAGAATGCTCCACATTTTCTTATAAAATAAAACCTGAACACCATTCGAACCCAGAGATCCTTCATTATTCAATTCTTTAATCACCTCCACAACCTCCTGTTCAACAATAGGAGCCACCAGCATTTTTGATTGCTCATCATTCACACATGGAAAGTCTGCAGCAGCCATCCTCCATGCTCCCCTTGGAGCAGCCTTTGAAACCTCCTTGAAATATTGTGAGACTCCTACTCTAATCTCCTGAATAGATGAAATTCTCCTTTCACCAATTTTGATTGAAGATATTAAGTTGCTCCGCCTTCTAGCACTAGTAGCGAGGTAAAAGAATTTCATGTTGGCGTCCCCTTCCTTAAGCTAAAGCTGCCTAGATCTCTCTCGCCAGTCCATTTCCTGGACTTGTTGCCAAAATTTTCTCATATCCTGTTCTTGAGCATTAAAGACCACCGTAGCTTATTTCTGATCAAGCTGCTGCACCTCTGCCAGAGCCTCCACTCTCCTCTGTTCACGAATAGCATGCACCATCTGCCCATATTCTTTCAACATCACACCCATGTCCAAGAGCTTTGAAGCCAGCCTTTGGGTCGTTGAACCTACAGCTGCCTTTGCCTTCCACCAGTTTGTCAGCATATCCTTGAATCCATCCTCCTTGAACCAAGATCTTCTGAATTTAAAATAGGATTCCACATCAGCGTTCTCCCCACTGTCCCATACAATTGGTGTGTGGTTTGAAAAAGCCCTATCCAAACTCATGACAAATGACAGATGAAATCTCTTCAATAGCGTAGTATTGCCAAAGAATCTGTCAAGCTTGGACATCAGTCCACTCCCATTTCTCCAAGTAAATTCCACTCCATTGGCAGGAAATTCAGTTAGGCCCATATTCTGCATAGTCAACTGAAACCCAGTAGAAGCCCCATCAATAATGTCATTAGGTCTGTCCCCACTTGTCAAAGTGCAGTTAAAATCACCTCCTATGAGCCAAGGCCTCTCTTGGACCATATGCTGAGCTGCAGTCAGATCTTCCCAAAGCTCCCCTAGAGCAATTGCTACACAAGGTACATACACACACGAAATATACCAATCTAAATCCCCTTGACTAGTCTGGCACCTACATGTGAGCACATGTCTTGCCATATGAACTTCAGTAACTTTAAAACAAGATTTTCTCCACCATAATGCCATCCCACCAAACCTCCCACTTGCAACCAAAGTAATACACTCAACTCTTACCGATTGCCTTAACACATTCCAGACATCATCAGTACCCTCCTCTAAGTGTGTCTCTTGAATAAGAGCACAATCAATCTCCCATTCCAACAGATATCTTAACAGAGACGTTCTTCTCACACTATTGTGTATCCCACACACATTCCAAGATAGGATTCTCATCCCTTGCGGTGCATCTCCCCTTGTGCCACATTCTCAACACTTTCAACCATGAGAGAATTTGCAATGGTATCTTCACCAATAGGGCTCTGAATTTCCTTTCTCCTTCTAAGCATATAAGGGGATTTCCCAATTCCCTTCTTTAGACATACTCCTTTCCCAAAATTTAACTCTTCAAGGGTGCAGAAAGGTTCCTGGTTATGAACTACCAGAGTACATCTTTCCTTACTGTTTTCTACCAACACAATCTCATTTTTAGAAACTTTGTCAAAAACCTCACACATTTGTTGATCACCCACTCCAAAAGTTTCCCCCTTCATGTTCATCATCAGACCCCCGTCAGTATCCACATGATGATGATCTTTTCTTTTCTTTGGTTCCGGTGCCTCTTCAGATGAAATGCGACCATCCTGCCCCAAGCTCTGTTCATCACCAACCACTTCCACTGACATCTTATTTTGCACCTGTTCTTGATATATTATCTCATAGTTACCTAAAGACAGCCGAATAAGCCATGAACAACCTCCGCATCTGAGTATTATTTTCTCTGGCACAGACCACTTCTAAGAACTTCAGTGCCAGCCTTCAAAACACGAGCATCACCTTCCCCTATACATATATCTACATCATCAGATAATTTGGCAAACCCAGCGATCATCGTGGCTACCACAACTCTCGATCTCAGATGCAACAGTAGACTCTAATTTCAAGATTGATGTGCTTGGTTCCTACTCTCTGAGGGGGTTGGTCCGGCAAAGCACCATCAAATGGAGATACCAGCCTCCACAGTATCGTGATATTCTGAAAACTACTCGACCGAAATCTAAGCCTTTCCACATCTAACATCCCCAAACCAAATACAAGAAAACGTGATAGGGATATAGCAGCAACCTTCCAACCCGGTGAGACAAGGGAGACAGAAGTCACCAGTTGATGGAAGCGTTCCATAGAAGGGCTTCCCATCATAACCTCTCCTATCAAAGCACCTCGTAGCACCATCTCCTCCGAATGAATATCTTCTGAAATTGGAACCTCCACATCAACCGTATGGCCGAAATTCGTGGGAGGCGGTGGAGGCGGCGGCTCATCGAAACCCTTCGGCTTAGGGCGCGGTTGATTCACCTTCACTGATTGCGTCCCCACCAAAGCACACGAGTCACGTTTATGGCCATGCCCTCCACATGCCAAACATACAAGGGGGTTCTGGCAAACCGCAGCCATGTGCCCTCTTCTTCTACACCTGAAGCAAAGGATATCTCCGTTCGTCCTTCCCCAACCCTCTCTCGTTCCACCCCTAGCACCCCTTCCCTATTGAGATAGCCGTCTACTCTTCCTTTTCCTCCAATATTTGGGTCTCCAAGTCTTCCATCCATCCTCCTCCCCCTAAAGCCCAACCCTAGCCGCACGGTCGCCATCGCCCCTTCTCTCCATTCCTCTTTTTCCCTTCGCTGAAGTTATCAAGGGATTGAGGGTCCTCTCAGCAAGGTTATGTTACTCCGTTCTAATCCTTGAAAAGTAGAAAGAAGACCCACACTACATTCTTGCAGTGCCATCCTGATCGTTGCTAATGCAGGAGAAAAGAGCTAGTACATATGTTGTAAAGCCCAACATACAGATAGATACGGTATGTTGTAGCCGAAGCATATGAAAATATATTATGTTGTAGCTCAAGCACGTGGAAATACACAATTCAAGTAAATGGAAATAAGATTTAGATTTAGTCATGATTATGTTCTCAATCTATTATACCATAGATGACTACAAACACAAAGAAACCTCCAAACTAAGTACAAATGTATTGCATGTCATATGAATTAAACTATCACACCAATCTTTTATAATAAACTCCAAGTAACTCATGAATAATCCAGTTAGATCCTTCTAAAATCTCAAACAAGACAACAGTAAATCAAACTCTCTTCACAACAGTTAATTATGCACCAATAACCACCCACAGTTCATGAAACCCCTTAAATATGTCAATGAACCCACAGTTCATGCAATAAAGTGAAATTCTACCCCAACCAATCCCCAACTCCTAAACATTGTTAATCAAAATGTCACACACAAAATCTCTGAGAAAATATAGCCGCAACATAGAAGTTGATAAATCATAACAATGTCCATGTCAGCATTGATAGCCAGCAATAAAAATGGCATCTAAACTAGATGGTAAATTCAAATAACATGCATAACAAAGGCATGAAAAGGCATTAGAGTTTATGTTTACATATATTTCATGAAATCTTATTAAACATGTTTCATGGAAGGAAAGGTTAATACACCCATTTACAGCTTTATTTGAACCTCCTTTGTGAAAGAGACAAGTTATACCCTGTGACCATTCTTCAATACTTCTTTGTCGTCCCGGGATCATCTTGCAAGGCTAACTGATCGAGCATCTAACTCAAAATGGATTTCTAGTTGGCAAAAAAAGCCCAACCACCTTATTAACCACTTCACATTTTTTTCATCTTCCAATTTTAGGCTATCAGGTCATGTGCTGCCTTCTTTCCTATTTACAAGCAGGACAAGGAAATTCAAACACGATCACTAGACCAATTGAGTTCTAATACCATGTGCAATTGATAACAAGTGGAAAGGTCCAACCTTTAGTTAACCAATTCCTATTTTAAGTCCCTAGAGTGGCACAATACCCGCCATACAACTTCTCACACCTTAGCAATTGTGCATCATTCAATACATACTCTAAATGTTCAAACCACGACAAAATTATATATAATTTCATCCTCCATCAATGCTGCATGGAGTTTTATATTTTCTCTTAGTAGTATTCTTATGTATATAATCCTTCTTGAGAGGGTACAATGGCTACATACCCACATTGATGGGAGATCAAGCACCGAAGATTAATGGTATCCATCTCTCATCAAGAGATTTTGTAGATCAGGAACATGCCAAAGAAGAAGGTCAAGGAACATTCTATTTTATTCCTCAATATTAATATCTTGACTTCTATTCATAATACCCAAAACTAGTTTGTATACCTCAATGCTATCCTTTCCAGTCCAACATGACAAAAAATACTCTTCCTTCTTATCACTAGAATGATACATGTAAAGGATAATGTAACAATCCCCAATGTAAAATAAATAGCATAATACCGCATAAGCCACACAACAAACGGTATGCCCATCCCGGCAGCTTGCTCATAAGGCTTACCATTGTCCCAAGTCTCAAGCATTACAATATTATCCAGGACCTTTCCTGGAAAAAAAAAAGGCAACACAACACAAGTAAAAAGGAAGAAATTAGGACAATTAACCAAATTAAAGCAAGTTAAGTATAAAGACATTCCTCTCGGTGTATATTAGCTACGAAGCATGATTTATCTATTTACTATTTAATACCCTATCACCACTTGGATGGTAATCGTCGCTGGACGCGTTTGCGTAAAACCGTTCGTTGTAGTGTGCTTACGACATCAATTTTAAATAAAGAATCGGAGGTTAGTCCAAGTGTCGAACACAGGGAGGCGTGATATTGAATCAAATACTCGCTTTGTGTCACAAAAATTCGTCATTTGTTTCACTTGCAAACCAGATAGAACGAGAAAGATAGGGAGAGAGAGAGAGAGAGATAGAGATGAGAGATAGGGTTAGAAATCCACAATAAGATATGAGGACAATATATAAAAGATCTAGTCTATTAATTATCAAATGTTGTAATCGAGAAAATATAGAGGAATGCTTAAATGAAAGAAATGAACTACACTATCACATAAAATTAAACTAAGAACAAGGAACAAGAAAGCGTCGAGGTAGCCACGGCAGTGGAGGAGCTTCCGTCAGTGGCTCGACGTATTCACAACCTTGCTTAGGAGCTCTAAGAGTGGTGGAGTTGCTTAGGTAGATGATGGATGTAAATGGGAGGGATAGGTCCCTTTTTATAGTTGAGGAGAGGGCTCAAATTCGTCCTTGGGTCAACAGCAACATTCAAAGACGTCACTAAAGACCCGCAGCAAGAGTCGCTGTAGCCCCTGCCCACGCACCCCACTGGCGCATGCCTCACACACCCGTGTTGCATGCACTGTGCCGCGCACATGCGTTGGTGCTGCACTGGTCTCCGCACGCTCATACGTGCTGCTGCCTCGCGCGCTTACTTGCGCTGTCGCACCTTAATTGCAAAATCGAGGTGCAGCGGGATTCAAACCTATGTTCGATGGTGGCGGGTTAGCATTGTGGCCAATGCACCACGTTGTTGGATTGTCGTGGAGAGCATTCCTCGCATACGCCTCTCCAGCTGTTGGATGAAGGATGAACGGCTAAGATGAAGCATGAAGTGTGATGGAGGGAAGAGGCCACAGCTACTGGGAGCATGAGAAGCATCCTGGATGGCACTATGTGGCACCATCTGGGCCGTTCATCTTCTTTCTATTGTAGAGGGTGTCATGGTGCTCAGATCGAGATGATTCCCACATTGCTGGACTGCGATCGTTACTCTGGATCCATCCGTACAGTCAGATTTTTCATCCAAGTCCTGTAAGGATGTCGCATTGCCCCCTGGGCATTGATCTTTCTCGAGCTTGTTGTGGGAGCTACAGAGGTTGGATTGAAGTGATTTAGAGTTCATTGGACTCCGTTCGTCAATTTGGATCCATCCGTATGGTCTGATCCCTTATCTGAAACCTGTTTCAAAATGGACTTTTGCACATGGTCATTAAGCATTCATTCTAAGCGATTAAAACGTAAAGGTCATCCAATATACATGCAATGCTCCCAAACCCATTATAATATGTCATTATCGCACAAGTACCCTCGAAATTGACTCTAATTGATAATATTAATAGTCAAAATTGTAGAGTCATCATACCCTCATGCCCACCCAGCGATCAATTCCTAATTTTAGTTGTAAATAGCATTTAGGTCAAACCTTGCTAGTCCCTAGCAAGGTTTGACCGAAATGCTATTTACAACTAAAATTAGGAATTGATCGCTTAGGTAGAAGTTGCTTGTCAACATGAGGAAATTTCTACTAAGAACCTAACTCGCTAAGACTCAACAATGCCCGGGTTACCTGCCAAAATGCCGACTGCCCGAGCCCTCACCTTATTCTATATTGAAGCAAGTATATATCTTTTCTTTTTCGTCTTTCTTTTTTTTTTTTTTTTTTTGGAGTTGAGGATTTCAGGATAACTTTTTACGACTACCCAACCCACCCAAGACTCGAAAAGGATTCTTAGTACTAAGCATCTTATTGTGAAAGTGATAGACTCACTTAATGGCAATTAAAACGGACTTCGGGTTTCTATGCCCCTAGGTGACCCAAAAGAAAAAAAATGTTGCCTAAAGGTGTATCTATCTGACCGGTAGCTTTTTCCCTACTTTTTATTTTTGTGGGGTCAACACAAGGGCGAACCCAGTGTATATCTCCCCAGATTATGCTACTTCCCCACTTCTTCCTTAAGTATTTTGAAATTCTTGTGCATTTTATGAGCTGGGATCTAAATAACCAACCACTAGCCTATTACCCACGACAACTTGCTAGCCATACCCGTGTAGTGAAGTGTGGCTTATTTCTTTTTTTTCTATTTTCCCTTTTTTTTTAAGTAGGTGGCTTTCTTGATCTAAGGTGGCGAGGACTCGAGACCAAGTCCACATTTTAGTGAACACCCAGACTAATTAAGTCTGAAGACCTGAAGGGTCTAAGCGATTAAGTCCTTAACATATCATTTCCTAAAGTCGACAAGCTTATAATACCTAAGTTTTGTTCTCCTAATTTTAATTTTTGGTTTATTTTATTTTATTTTATTTTATTTTATAAAAAGAAATATAATTAGTTCAAGCTGATAGTTTTGTACTCAGATCCTATGAATTACCACCCCCCCATGGCTAAGTTGGATAATGTCATCATTGGAAAAATAAATGCATGCAAAGGAGTAGGGAAATAAATCACCTGAGTTGTAATCATGAATCCAGTTAGCTTGAAACCTCCGGGTTGCCTCCCAGGAAGCTCTGAGTTTAGTGCCTCATGCTAAGTTTCGCAAGGCGAAGAGTTAATCAGGTGGCTTAATACTTGCAGAAGATAGGGTTATCAAGGCCAATATGAAAATGTGCTCATCTGCTCCAAGAATCATTGGTCCACAACTGTGGACCAACTGATGGTGTATCCCTATGCCAAAGAGTCTCTCTATAGAAAACTATGGAAAGAATGGAGAGTAATCGGAATGCGGGTCATGATGACAATTCTACTCGTTGATTCTGTTCCATAGTTCAATGAGAGGTTGCTGAGGTAGTGGATTGGAATGAAAATCATCATGCAAGTTAGCAACAGAGTCTAGATCATAGGGGTCATCATAATGGTGATTGATATCGAAAATCATGCTCTCCCTAGGCCCTGGATTATATGAGGGTACATGTGAGATTTGAAGCTCTGTAAAGAGGTCACTAAAATCCTCGTCAGAAATCATCCCGTCCTTATTGGTACTAATTTCATATTCATCGAAATCTGTCTTAGCCTCTGAGTCGAGCCATCCATTAGATTAACTAAGATTATGAGTAAGTGCCCAATTCATTCTACTCAATATTTCACCCTCATTTGTATCAGACTCCTCAACATTAGGTGACCTTTCTGTTTCCCTACTTGAATCTTCAAAGGTATCCCCCAGTAATTGAAAATTAGAGTTAGGAGGAAAAAATGCAAACTCAAGGTTTCCTTCATCACCTTGGTAGGTTGGAAGAGAAAAATGTGACTCATGCAATGTTGAAGTGAAGACGGATTTGCTTCTCAGAGGACGTGACTCAGACTAAGCAATCGTGTCAACTTCAGATCTATTAAGGCACATTTGATTATCGAAATCCTTAGGTAAAATCATCTCCATATTGCCCAAGTGTGCCTGACTAGAGATGTCCAAGTCAGTACTCTCATGATATCCATCCTACCTTTGCTCAAATTCCCCCAGATTATTTGGGACATCGAAATCTTGATTGTCATGTGAATCCATTTCTTGAAAAGGTCCATGACTGATTGGATCCTCAAAATAAAAGGTTTGCATTTCAGGGCTTCCCTCCAGATCTGTATCCGTAAGTGGATTTCCTTCCTTATTTCTAGTGGGTGTCTCCCAAGATTGATAATTAGTGTTGGGGGTATTGACCTTTTCCTCATCACTTTCATGATTGGGGTCGTCTAAAGTTGGTTGAGTCTGGTAGTCTTCTAAGGAATTTGTTGTCAAGCATTCTTCAACCAGGGTATCCACGAGATCACATTCCTCGACCCATCCGCAATTAAAAGACTTGGTTGCCTTGAAGATATCCAATTGCATTTTCTTGTCTCCAAAGGCGATTTCCATACATCCCATGTCTCAATCAATGATAGCCTTGGCTGTAGCCAAGAAGGATCTGCCTAGGATGATGTGTGTGTTTTGTGATTGTTCGGGGACTTCCATGTCAAGGACTAAGAAGTCAATTGGGAAGTAGAAGTCTTTAACCTAAACAACTACATCCTCGACTACCCCCTTCAGGCTTTTCACAGATCGGTCCACCAGTTGGATGGTCACAGGTGTGGGCTTTAATTCCCCAAATCCGAACTGGTGATAAAGGGTAGTTGGAATTAGGTTAATTGAGGCACCTAAGTCCAAGAGTGCTTTATCAAAAGTCATGTCACCAATATTTCATGATATCGGAGGTGCTCCGAGGTTAGTTCTTTTAAGAGGTAGGCTACTCAATATCACTGAACTAGCTTATTCCGAGAGCACTACCTTTCTAAGTGCTTGAGTTCTTGGCTTACGTTTAGGTGTACAGACATCCTTCAAAAATTTAGCATAAGCCAGAATATGTTTGATTGCTTCAAGGAGAGGTATATTGATTTGTACTTGCTTAAAAATCTCTAACATCTCCTCATTCTCAGCCACATTTTTCTTTTTCTTTATTTTCTCCAAAGCTTTAGGGTATGGTCTTTGGGTTTGAATTGGTTCAAGCTCCTGATCCTTAGGTTCCTCCCGCTCATCCTCAGAGTCAGTTATCTCAGGTAATGAGGTCATGGGAGGGGTCAACCATTTGGGATCCTGGGTTTGAGTGCCACTTCTCAAGGTAACCACAATGGTTGAGGCATTGAAACCAGGGTTAGGTCCTTGAGAAGAAGACGAAGCAGCAAACCCGGGAGGTGTCTATGGGGCTTGTTGAATCATATGAGCTTGCCTCATATTGGTTGAAACCCTTGAGGATTGTGGCCTCTGTTCATTACATTCCTCAAGTTTGGTTGTGGCTGAGATGGAATGGACCCTTGTTTGTTATACAACAGCTGGCCCAATTGTCCCTTCATTAAAGCCATCTCCTCCTGATGATTCTGATTCATATCAACCATCATCTTGATCAGGGTGTCCATCTATGTAGGAGCTACCCTATTCTGGTTATAGGGTGGTCTGGTAGGTGGACCAGGCTAATAGGAGGGAGGGTTTTGCCTAGGTTGGTTTTGGAATTGATTCGATTTTTTATTCGACCAGGCAAAGTTTGGGTGGTTGCACCATCTAGGGTTGTAAGTGTTGGAGAAAGGGTCTAGCTTAGAAAATCCCTGGATGGCTTGGGCATCTTCAAAGGTAGAAGGTGCCGAAGGAGAGGGGAAAGCGTAATCAGAGTTTGAGGGATCAAAGGTCCCTCCCTAAAACATGGTCAAGGGTTGTTCCAGGTGCATTTGGTTCATAGATTAAACCAAGTCCACATTTTGAGCTCCCTTCATTAAGGAGAAGGTCTGTATCGAGGTTCGGGTTTGGTTCAACAGCTCGTTAATCTTTTTATCCACCAACTCAACCCGATCCAACTTCTTGGCTATAATGTCCATGTCAACCATTCCAGAATTGGTTTGCACCTCATAAATCCCACCATGGGGTTGACTAAACCGATTAAATTGGGTCATGGAGGCTTTGTTAAGTGAATTCTCGCTCATTGATTCAAAGAGCTCAAATGCACTCTCCCCATCCTTATTTATAAAGTTGCCTCCACATGAAGCATCCATAAAATTCCTAAAGTTATTGTCCAAACCATGGTAGAAAATCTAGGCCAACTGCCACCTTAGAACCTCGTGGTGTAGGCATTTCCTTAATAATTCATTAAATCTCTCCCACTCCTCATGAAATTGCTCTCCACTTTGCAAGGTAAAAGTAGTAATTGCTCTCCTAAGAGCATTAGTATTTCCTATGGTGAAAAACTTCTTAAGAAAAGTGTGCCTTAATTCCGCCCAAGTGGAGATGGGTCCTCCTAGAGTCCTAAGCCAATGAGATGCTTAATGGGAACATTTTGATTAAAACAATATCTAAACTGATGTTCCTAGGTTTTACAATCAGAGCAATCCGCTCTAAGTCCGCTAAGTGTTGGAAAGGGTCGTCATTTGAGCTCGCATGAAAATGGCTTTGAATCAAGCTAAGGACATTGGGTTTTAGCTCAAAATCATCTCCCCCTTCGGGGACTGATGCAGGTGTGCTTCTCAAATTAAAATCGAGGTTAAGAGTAACCCGTCGTCGTAGCTCGCAAAATATGTCTATTAGATAAAATGTGCAGCCGAAACTCCAAAAGTGAGTCCTGGGTCGAACACGGGGAGGCGAACATTTGATTTTATAAAAATTTACGCTTCACTTTTATTTGTTTTTGGTCATTTTTATCTTTTTTAATTTTTTTTAGCTTTTAGCAAGCAAGATATCAGGTCGATGACTTCTAGTTAATCTACTTGCAATAATATATGAGAGAGAGAGAGAAAGAGAGAGAAATAATCATCTATATATAAATGAATGTTTGTTACACTACGAAAGTGAAAAATCCACACTACGAAAGTGTAAAAAGATATAATGAGGTGAGAGAAATCCCCCTAGATGGGTGCTCGGAGGATGACTTGCTCTGACGTCGCCTGGAAAAAGGTGGTGAGAAGCGGGACGAACAGAAATGGAGCCGGAAGACGGAGGGCGAGGCAGGACGGCGTCATGGCGAGGATCTTCTTCCCAAAAAGAGGTGAGGAGACAGCCACGAGATGCTCCACGAATGGGGATGAAGGGAGGGAAAACTATTTGATTTTCTACCCTAGAGGAGCATCCCGGGCTTGGGACAAGCTCTCTCTAGAGCCTTGGAGGTGGTGAGAGGAAGAAAGGAAGAGATGAAGAAAAATGGGAGGGGTAGGGGTTCTTTTATAGTGGAGGAAAGAATCAAATTCATATACAGGACATTCAGTGATGGTCATAAGCGCTGCTGAAGATATGCTACAAACGTCACTGAAGATCCCTCTCACGCACCCCTGCTGCCGCATCGCTAGCGCATGCTGTATGTGCCCTTGTCGTGCGCACACGCGCGATATGCGTCGCTGCTGCTGCTACCGCTGCCTCTGCGTGCGCGCCGCTGCACTTGCGCATGTGTGCCTTCACCCGAGCTCGCGCTACTGTGCGGGTGTGGTGGCACGTGCATGCGCATGGGCAGCCTAGGTTGCTCCACGTGGTGCAATCTGGGTCATCCATCTTCTTTCCTTTGTAAGGGATGCTACAGAGGTCGGATTGAGTCGATTTTCACGCCATTGGGCTGCGATCGTCGACCCAAATCCATCCATGCGATCAGATTTGTCATTTGATGCTTCAAATTGCATCACCTAGTCCCTCAACCGTTGATCTTCTTTGGATTGCATATGATGCTACGGGACTTCGATCGAGGCGATTTCGAAGGCATTGGACTTCGATCATCGTCTTGATCAGATTCGTATGGTCGGATCATCAATCCAAGGCTCCGAAATAAATATTCTTCTCTCCTGACCATGAAAAGGATGTAATTAACCTAAATTATGTATAACTATTCTAAATGCAGAATGATGCATGCTATGCAATATTTATAGCATGAAATGCAAATCTAAGCCTAGGAACATGCATAAATAGGCATTTTACCCTCAATAATTTTGTCTACATCATACCCCAATGCCTATCTTTTGCTGGTCCCTAGCAAAATTAAATTACGTGCTTTGTATAAAAACAGAATTAGGACTTGATTGCTTAGGCCTAAGTTTATTAACAACAGAAAATTTCAACTAAGGTCCTAAACTACGAAGACTCAATAATACCCAGGTGTTTGCCAGAATGCAGACTGCCTAAGTCCTCACCTTATTTGAAAAGGGAAGATGCATTTCTTTTCCTTTTTTGTTTTTCTTTTCTAATTTTTTTATACTTTTGGAGTTTGAGAGTTCCGGGATAACTTTTTACAGCTACCCAACTAGCCCATAACTCGAAAAGGACTCTAAGTGCTAAGTATCTTGTGAAAGGGTGATAGACTCACTAGGCGGCCGTTAAAATGGACTTCGGATTTCTACGACCCTAGGTGACCTTTCCTAGAGGTTTATCTTTTTGAACGGTAGCTTTCTCCCTACTTCTTTTATTTATGGGGTCAACACAAGGGTGAACCTAGTGTATATCTCTATGGTTTATTCTATTTCTCCACTTCTTCCCTAAGTGTTTTGGGAATTATTGTTCATTTTTGTGAGCTGGGCTCTGGACAATTGGCCAATGGGCTGTTACCCACGATAACTTGCTAGCCATACTCGTGCGGTGAAGTGTGGTTTTCTTTATTTTTTTATTTTCTCCTTTTTCTTTCTTTTTATCTTTTTTTTTTTTCTAAGTAGGTGTCTTCTCTGATCTAAGATTTACCTGAAGGCAGTACGAAGAAAATGGTCATGTGGCTAGGCTCTAGACAATCGGTTGATGAGCTGTTACCAGCAACAACTTGCCAACCATACCACCCTAGATAGTTCATTAGCTACCCAATTTCCAAAGAAACCATAGAAAAGTGAGTCAGTGCAAAAAGTGTGTAGATGCTTAGGCTTAAAGTCCCCTCAAATCAGAGAGCGAGTTGATAAGTCATGTACTTATCATCCTAATTTATTTACTAGATTAAAGATGAATTTGAATTGGCAAGGACTCGAGACTAAGTCCACATTGGAGTGGACAGCCGGGCTAATTAAGCTCGAAGACTTGAAGAGTCTAAGTGTTGAGGTCCTATCGTATCATTTCATAAAGTTAATAACTTCAAAGGCCTAAGTTCTCTTCTCCTAATCCTTTTTTTTATCTTTTTGAATTTTCATTTCTTTTTTAAAGAAACTAAAGAAATTCTACGGAGTTAACAAAATAATTTCAGGATAAAGTATCCAGCCCCCCATGCCTAAATGAAGAAATGTCCTCATTGTAAAAACAAAGACATGAAAAGGACGGAATAACAGAATATCACCTGAATAGCATGAAAATTGGTCAGCTCCGTAGAGAGAAGAAAGTATACACATGTGCTAAATTTAATGACTTTAGCTAGGCATAAAATACATACGAGGAAGAAATTGAGAATTTACAAGTGCGAGTCAGAATCAAAATCAAAAGATTAATCCTTCGACCCGCCAGTAGAAGATGTCCACAGACGTGGACCAGATTATGGTGTAGATCCATGCCCCAGGGTTGAGTAGTTCTAAGGTTCTGGATGAAAATCACCTAGAATCGAAGGTTGTCAAACTTGTGGGGCTGGGCTTGCGATTTTGTGGTGTACAACCC
The DNA here is from genome assembly GCA_037157565.1 of Thalassia testudinum. Classification (NCBI taxonomy): domain Eukaryota; kingdom Viridiplantae; phylum Streptophyta; class Magnoliopsida; order Alismatales; family Hydrocharitaceae; genus Thalassia; species Thalassia testudinum. The sequence continues at coordinate 179,227,143 of JAZHRO010000031.1, forward strand.
AAGACCAAAGTGTCGGACAACAGGTAAAGATGGTTTAATAGGTTCAAATGTCCTCTTAACATTCAACTCAAAAAAATAATCAGTTATTTCGAGCTTGAGTTGCACATGAAAGATATCGTAAGGGTCCTAGTAGAAAGTAGGTGGTTTCAGGTCAATAGGTACCCTTAAATCCATAATCAAAGTTCCCTCAAACTTAGCCTCCTAAATTTTCATTTCCACAATTCTATCCTCCAACATCAAGAGCTCAGGCTCCGGGACCTCTAGCATATCATTCACCCCATATGATTCACCCAAGTCCAGAAATCGTGGCTGAATCAAGATTGACCTGGGCACAATGATCTCAAAAGTCAGCTCTTCGAGGTGCGGATGAGGAATGGGGTCACTAATTGAATCATCAAGATTTGAATCCTCCAAGTTAACCCCAACCGAATCAAATTCCTCTATTATTGGGCTGTCAAATGGTTCATCAGATTCCTCATGCCCATTTGTCTCACTAAAATCATTTTCCTTATGCTCAAGTGAGACTTCACCTAAAGTTTTTTCACCCTCAGAGTCAAAGAATTGATGATCCTCATTTATATATGTCTTAAAATCATAAATCATTTCATGATCCAAGGAGACATAATTTCTTCATTTCCTGACTTGGGGATCTCGAGTGAATCAATCGGTTCATCCTCAAATGGTTGCTCTAGACCAATCTAATCATCTCCAGTCTCAGAATATGTATCCCCCCTGACAGGCACCTGAGCAGGTTCAAACATTAGCTCTCTTGAAGAGGGTTCATCTTAAGAATTATACTAAGATTTGACTAGTGCAACCACAAATTTCATCCTCAACCTCGACAACTTCCCAAGAAGAAACTCACCCAAGTCCCTATCCCTAACGCTCTGGAGCAAATCCAATAAAGAGCCATTCAGCTCATCAATAATTTTTATCATAGTTTCCAATGCTTCAATGCATGGTATTAGCTGAGCTTCTAAAGATTGGATAGTGTTCCTCAAGTTAGCCAACACCCTGTCTTGGATCTGGTTCACCTGAACCGACTGGTTCGGTTCAGGTTTGGGTGAGTTTGGGTTAAATCTACGGGAGTCAAGATATTGAGGTTCTTGGGTCCCTCCCTGATAGTAGGTCATTTCAGGTTATTCAAAGAATGGTGATAACCTATCTCAATGGAATACTGGGGAGGGTAGGTGCTATAATCAGCATATCCTTCATGGTTGTAGAAGTAATTAGGTTGATCATCAAAGGGTGAAGATCTATAATCTTTGTAGCTCTAGGAAGGATGTAATCATAGTCTTGTTGTCCAGGGTTAGACCCTGGACACTTAGGTTTGGATTCGTATCCCCAATCCAGCTAGTGGATGGGTAATTACAAGTCAAGTCGAGATAGTAATCATCTTGGGGATAAGTGGTGGTAGGTGGGTAGGATGGGAAATGCGTGCAAGATGTGGAAGGATACATCTAGAATAAGAGGGAAAACAGAAGAGAGAAAGGAGCCCTGCAATACAAGAAATCAACCATGTCCTTAGGTGGGTTAGCCTAAAGACCTACAGACTCCCAAGACCCATCCTGAGATTATAAATGATTTGGTCTACTTTTATCCAGTCAATCCAACTAGTTAGAGGGAGGGGCTGGGGAGAAGGTTCTTCCTTTGGCTTGCGCCTCCGGTTCTTAGTGTACCCCCCAACCACGGTCGTTTGACAATACTCTGATGGCTAGACATCAGATGGACCAGCAGAAGCATATTAATCAAAAAAACAATCTCAGTCTGAGCCCTGAAGCGAATCAATCCTTAAGGCCAACGTCTACTCAATTTTAGTTAGGCTTGGGATGATTGTGCTCTTGGAATGTGATGGGCTATTTAGATGGGATGTGCCCTTAATGATTAATTCAAATGTGTGTGCGTGCACAACCAGGGTTTACAAACAAGGTTATTTGATGATGTGTCTTTTAAGGTTTAACCTTGTTTAGTAGCTTTTAGGGTTTAATCTTTAGGTGTATTCAATCAACGTTCAGTAGAACACTCAAAGTTTTGAAAGCACTGGTGATGATATATTCCTTTAGAAACCAGAAAAAAATGTGGAGTGCCTGGTTCAACGCTAAAAATCAACCCTAAGAGGCAAGCTACTTGATGGATTAGTTTTAAATTAAGTAGTACGACCCAAACAGCTCAATCAATTGGCTTGTTGTACCACTTAGTTAAGGCAGACAAGAATGGTTAACCTATTCAGATTTCTACTCACTTATGTGTATTGAGTTGAAGTGTACCGGGTCCACAGGTCATATCCTGGTTAAGTGGTAGAATCAAAGTGGTTGTGCGCCTTAGGATGAGAATTTGTGGGTGTTAAGTGTGTCTCTTTAATTAAATCCCACAAGAGAAGAATGTTTTTTTTTTATTTTTTAATATATGCTGGTGGGTGAGGTGAGTGGAGTGATAATCAAACAACCAAAATCTACCCTAGGGTTTATGCAAGCACCTAAGTTGATTTGGGTTTGAGTTATTAGGTTATGGAATGAAAACTAGGGTGGGGGTGATGGGGGTACACTTACAAAACCTTCATCCACACTTTTCTCCTATCTAACCGCTCTGGCCTGCCTCGGATGAGTACCTGCAATCACAGTAAGATTAGAGAAAAAGCGAGATAAAAGTTAGGTAAGGAGAAAAAACATGGAAAAAAAAACCAAAGAGCGTTGCCTCCCCAACAATGACGCAAAAATGATGTAGGCACGATTCACGAATTAAAATCGGGGTTAAGAGTAACTCATCGTCATAGCTTGCAAAACGCGTTTATCAGATAAAATTTATAACCGAAACTCCAAAAGTGAACCCTGGGTCGAACACGGGTAGGCGAACGTTTGGTTTTATAAAAATCCACGCTTCGCTTGTATTTATTTTTTGTCGTTTTTATCTTTTCTAATTTTTTTTTGTTTTTAGCAAGCAAAAGATCAGGCGATGACTTCTAACTTATCTACTTGCAACAATATAAGAGAGAGAGAGAAAGAGAGAAACAATCATCTCTTTATAAACGAATGTTTGTTACACTATGAAAGTGGAAAATCTACACTACAAAAGTGTAAAAAGATAGAATAAGGTGAGAGAAATCCCCCTCGACGGTTGCTCGAAGGACGACTCGCTCTGACATTGCCTGGAGGAAGGTGGTGAGAAGCGGGACGAACGGGTACGGAGCCGGAAGATGGAGGGCGGGACAGGACGGCGTCGCAGCGAGGATCTTCTTCCCGAAGGGAGGTGAGGAAATGGCCACGGGATGCTCCACAAATGGGGATGAGGGGAGGGAAAGCTATTTGATTTTTTACTCTAGAGGAGCATCCCGAGCTTGGGACAAGCTCTCTCTAGAGCCTTGGAGGTGGTGAAAGGAAGAAAGGAAGAGATGAAGAAAAATGAGAGTGGTAGGGGTCCTTTTATAGTGGGGGAAAGAATCAAATTCGTATACAGGATGTTCAGTGATGGTCATAAACATCGCTGAAGATCTGTCACAAACGTTGCTGAAGATCCCGCTCATCCGCCCCTGCTGCCGCATCGCTGGCGCGCACTATACGCACCCTTGTCTCATGCGCATGCACAATACGCGCCGCTGCTGCCGCTACCTCCGCACGCGTGTGCCCGTGCTATTGTGTAGGTGCAGTGGCGCGTGCATGCTCATGGGCGGCCTGGGTTGCGTCACGTGGCGCAATCTGGGCCATCCATCTTCTTTCCTTTGTAGGGAATGCTACAGATGTCAAATTGAGTCGATTTTCACGCCGTTAGGCTGCGATCGTTGACCCAAATCCATCCGTGAGGTCGGATTTGTCATTTGACACTTCGGATTGCATCACCTAGTCCCTCGGCCGTTGATCTTCCTTGGATTGTATATGGTGCTACAGGACTCCGATAGAGGCAATTTCGAAGCCGTTGGACTTTGATCGTCGTCTTGATAAGATTCGTATGGTCGGATCGTCAATCCGAGGCTCCAAAATAAATATCCTTCTCTCCTAACCATGAAAAGGATGCAATTAACCTAAATTATATACTACTCTAAATGCAGAATGATGCATGCTATGCAATATTTATAACATGAAATGCAAATCTAAGCCTAGAAATATGCATGAATAGGCATTTTACTCTCAATAATTGTGTCTACATCGAAGACCCTAAGGTATGGCTCTACTTGGATGGCAAACGGATCATAAAATCATGGAGAGGTCTTGGTTGGCCCTCAAGGGGTGGTGGTGGGTTCAGTGGGGGTTGTCCTTGATGGTTCTGCCCTTGATTTTGCCCCTGAGGGCTCTGTAGTCGATGTATAGCCTGCATGATGGTGTGAATCTGTTGTTGCTGAAGTTGGTGGTTGGCGGTAATCTGAGCCTGAATCATGGCCATGGCATTGGGTTGAGGTTGATCCTCAACCTCTTCAACTCGTGGGTCAGCCATATCCTTAGTCCTACCCCTAGAAAAATCAAGTTTTCTCCTAGTTTCTCTATCTAAAGCAACCAATTTGGGATGAAGTAATTTCCTTCCATGCATACACCGAAGAAGAACCAGGAGAGATGCGAAGGGAAACAGATGCGAGAAGTGTGTGAACAATTGGGTGCAAGGACCCAATGCCAAAACAAGTGTTCCTTCACAAGCAAGATTAAGATGTGTGATTTTTAGGATTTAAATCTTGCTTTAATGGCTTTTAAAGTTCTCACTTGTTTACTCCTTCAAACACGGCACAAATGTATAGGCACATGATTGATGAAAATTGATTTTCTTTAAGGCCTTTCGTGTGTCTATAAAATCAAAAACTCCCTATTGTAGAAGATCCTAGGGTGTGAAGCTTCTATTCAATGAATTTTCTTTTTTTTTGTCAAGAAGGGTCCAATCAAAACAAGCAATGACCCTATCTTGACCAAAATTGAATGAGCTTTTCAACAAAATCAATTTCAGAATTTTTTTGAGGACAGTAGACCACCCAAATTCATGTTTTTCCAAGAGGGGGTCAATCATTCCAGAATTTCTAGATTAGTGCGCAAGTTTAATGTGTTGATCAGAACAAGTGCTAATCAATTTCAAATGCAAAAGTGTTCTTTAGATGAAGTGTATAGAATTTTTGGATCTTTCTAGAAATATAAATCTCTCACAAATCCAAGCTGTGTGGAGTTTGTAGTAGTAAGAACACCCTACAGATCTTCAGAACTTAGGAAAACCTTGCCCACTTCTAGTAGCGAATTTCTCACCCCCAAATTACGAGTTTGGCCTAAAATTTGAAGGGTAGTTCTCCTACTGGAAGGGGCACCTTTGAAATTTTTTTCAAAATTTTTAGATGTGTAGAGAGTCCTTTAATCGTGTCCTCAACCCAAGTCCAGAAAATGATTTTTTTTCGAAGTTAATGGGTTGAAGACTTAGTGGTGGTGTTTTTCTTTGACAAACAAAAGAGATTTTTTTTTTTATAACACCACCATTTCTTGGTCCAAGGATGGAAGGTTACCTTTGGATTGTGGGAAGACAAGATCAAACCTTCAGGTTAGTGGCAATCTTCTTCTTGCGCTTCCTTTCGATCCAACCCGACTCATTCTCCCGTTGTTGTTGCACAAGGTTCTTACAACCACAAGAAGAGAGAGAAGAGAAAGTTAGATAACACAAGTATAAATAATGACCAAGAAAATGAAAGCGAATAAGAGATCCATTGCCTCCCCAACAACGGGGCCAAAAATTGATCGTCGCTGGATGCGTTTGTGTAAAATCGTTTGTTATAGAGTGTTTACGACATCAATTTTAAATAAAGAATCGGAGGTGAGTTCGAGTGTCGAACACAGGGAGGTGTGAAATCAGATCAAATACTCACTTTGTGTCACAAAAATTCATCGTTTGTTTTGCTTGCAAACTAGATAGAACGAGAAAGAAAGGGAAGGGGAGAGAGAGAGAAAAAGAGAAGAGAGATAGGGTTAGAAATCTATGATAAGATATGAGGACAATATATAAAAGATCTAGTCTATTAATTATCAAATGTTGTAGTCCAGAAAATATAGAGGAATGCTTAAATGAAATAAATGAACTACATTATCACATAAAATTAAACTAAGAACAAGGAACAAGAAAGCATTGAGGCAGCCACGGCAGTGGCTCAACGTATTCACAACCTTGCTTGGGAGCTCTAAGAGTGGTGGAGTTTCTTAGGTAGATGATGGATGCATATGGGAGGGATAGGTCCTTTTTTATAGTTGAGGAGAGGGCTCAAATTTGTCCTCGGGTAAATAGTGGTATTCAAAGACGTCGCTGAAGACCTACCGCAAGCATCGCCATAGCCCCTGCCCCACACCCCGCTACCACGCGCCTCATGCGCCCAGTCGTGCGCACCATGCCATGTGCATACGCTGGTGCTACGCTGGTCTCCACACGCTCACGCGCTTGCTTGTGCTGCCGCTACTCCTACTGTGCCACGCCTCAATTGGAAATTGAGGTGCGATGGGATTTGAACCTGCGTCCGATGGTGGCGGGTTGGCTTCATCACCAATGCGCCAAGTTGTTGGATTGTCGTGGAGAGCATTCCTTGCACACACCTCTCCAGCCGTTGGATGAAGGATGAACAGCTGAGATGGAGAGTGAGGTGTGTTGGAGGGAAGAGGCCACGGCTGCTGGGAGCGTGAGGAGCAGCCTGGATGGCACCACGTGGTGCCATTTGAGCCATCCATCTTCTTTCTATTGTAGAGGGTGCCACAATGCTTAGATCGAGATGATTTCCACGTTGCTGGACTGCAATCGTTGCTCCGGATCCATCAGTATGGTCGGATTTTTCATCCAAGGCCCGTAAGGATGTCACATTTCCCCCTGTCCATTGATCTTTCTCGGGCTTGTGGGAGCTACGGAGGTTGGATCGAAGTGATTTAGAGTTCGTTGGACTCCATTCATCAATCTGGATCCATCCGTATAGTCTGATCGCTCATCTGAGACCTGTTTCAAAATGGACTTTTGCACATGTTCATTAAACATTCATTCTAAGCGATTAAAATGTAAAGATCATGCAATGCTCCCAAGCCCATTATAATGTCATTATCGCACAAGTACCCTCGAAATTGACTCTAATTGATAATATTAACAGTGAAAATTGTAGATTCATCAAATGGATTTACTATTCTTAAAAGCATAAATTCTTATAGACTTTGTATTGATGTTAGGGAGGATAGATTCTTAATTTGGAGGTGTTAATGTTGTAGGCATAGTAGTTGACTCAAAGATGTGTCACCCCACTGAATTTGACTTTTATCTCTGCGGTGATGTTGGAATTCAGATAAAATCGAAATCAAGTTGTTCCAAAGCAACTCTTAAACCTTTTAGTCTGAAAATAAAGATATCATTTTGTTCATGCGGGGAGTGGGAGGGTGGTGATGGAGCTATATTTGGAGGCTTGAGTTGAATGACTTTTTCATGAACCTCTTCAACAATCCTTTTCATGAACTTTTGTTTCTATTTGAAGTGTATAATGGATGATCCAGCATATAGAGTGTTGGAAAGAATGGATGATCCAGCATCTACAATACCTCTCGTTCTATTTCAGACTTGAGCATTTTCTTTCTACTCCTAAGGTATTCATTGTCCATAATCTTTAGTGTGAAAAAACATTCCAAGCCAGTTAACTCTGCCAGACAAATTGTCCCAATGTCTCCACAACCAAGCCTCTTAAGGAGTGTAAAATTCTTTAACCCAATGGTTCCATGTTGTCTTTCAGCATTGTGAATAGCTATCCATCTGGCATCCTTTGACATGTGAGGTCTACTAGTAAAACCATGTGAACTACTTTGGTTGCTTTCAAAACTAATGCTAATACTACTGTTAAAATCAACTAGGCTACTTTTTGAGCTCTAAGAGTACTTTCCCTTTATTCTAGATCTAGGGCTTTTCCTTGTTCTTGGTCCTAACACTCTACCACCATGACACATAGTTGGAGTGCACTCTAACTTGCTTGCAATCATATTGTCATTTTTTAGCATGACAACTCATTTGCATCTCCAAGATTTGATTCTTGAGCAGATCCTTTTTTAGGCTCTTGCTTATGCTCCTTAATAACAGTGTCAACTCCATCAAACTTATTATGGGATGAAATCTTGCTTCCACTTTTTGCTGCAAAAATAGCAACCGTGTCATGGGCTTTAGGCTTTCCAATTTTCTTTACACTTGCAGTCGAGTCATGAGGCAAACAAAGGTGAGTTTTATTAGATCGTTTGACACTGGAAAGAAAAAAAAAGGAAAAAGAAAGAAAGAAGGAAAAAAAAAAAGAACGGCTATGGAACAACTAGAGGATGAAGAGGGTTCAGACTTGCTCATCCCCCCTGAGCTACTGGATCCAGCCCTTGAGGACAGCCCCCTGCCTACCACCACTATGCAAGTTGACGAAGATGACAATGGGGTAGTTTGGGGGCATCTCCTAGTCATCCGGGTTGATGGAACCGATGGTGCTGCTGCCTCCAGGGTCCTTGGTGAGGACAGCACGAGCCATGGAAGCTCGACAGCAGTCAGGGATGCGAATCCTCCTGCTGAGGTCCTCCTTGTCCACGCGGTGACCCGAGAGGTTGCAGCTCTAGAGGGACTCCACCAATGAGGACAACCTCACCAATGCCTCGTGTAAGACGTCAATAGAAAGGGCTCGGCGACTTCGTCCCATGACATGCCTTTCCCTTATTCATTTGGCGATGGTGAGAGCAAGGAGCAGCAGTGGCGATCTAGGGATATGATCGGTCAAGGAGATCGGCAATGCACGAGCAAGGAGCTGCAATGGCGATCTAGGGATCCGATCAATCGAGGGACCAGCAATGTCAGAGCGAGGAGTGTCAATGGCGATCTAGGGATCTGATCGGTCGAAAGGAGGTTGAGGCGATCAAGGGCAGGTGGAGGAATCGACAGTGGCAATCGAGGCGATCGAAGAGGGGAGGTCATGGTGTATGATGGTAACACCATCATTAGTCATAACTAACTTGAATTAGTTGAAATCAAGTGACAAATGCTCCTACATGATCACCTGAAAGTCATAATTCCACTCAAATCCATTTTGAGGAGAGAACATTAAATCATGGTTAATTCTACAATTCTAACATCACATTACAAATACAGATTAACCATGGGGGTCACCCAAGGATTAATTGAAGATCAAATGAGCATTAAAGTCCAAAGAGTGGGTTCACACAGACAAAAATAGGGTTTCACACATTTTGAGAACCGCATTAGAACATAAAACCCTAATTTCAGATCTACTTAAATTGAAGAGGTTTTGGTCAAGATAAAATTTATCTAAACCTCCTAAAATTTATAAAAAAAATATTCTAAGAAGTTTGGTATCCTTGGTTTGACCATCTGAACCCATTTTGACCTTAGACAAAGTTTCAGATGGGATTTTGCTCTAATTTAGGTTTCTATACAAATTTCCCAGTCAAACATGATCAAAACTAAAATCCAAGTTCACCATTAGATTTCTTTGGTCCAAATTAGGTTAAAGCAAAAACTTGGGTCCAATCAGAGTTCATCTTGACATAGTTTGCAATTTAGTGCCTAAAATCTTTGTTTCTCACCATGAAACCCCTACTTTTTATTTTATTACAAATGGGTCCCCAACTTCTTCATCTTCTTCATCGTTAGGTCCTTGCCACCATTGTTGGGTCAAACCCTTAACGACCGAGCTTTGACTTGGTGGAAACAGCATCAAATCAAACCAAATTTGGTGGGATTGTGTTTCGCACTCTTGGGAATCTTGTGAACATAATTTGAGTCACAAATCTTGAACAAAAGACCCCCAACGAATCTGAAAATTTGTGGGAATCCCTTGTTCCCAATTTTGACTCCAGGTGCAGCTAACTTCCAATTATAGCTCATTCTTGAGCTCTATAAGAACTCCCCTAGCTTCCATCGTGCTCATTAGCTTGATTCCAGGCCAGAAATCTTCTTCTTCTTCCTTAGCCACCTCCAACTGTAACTCTGGTGAGCCCCTCAATTCCCCGTCATCGCCCTCTGCCACGTACAATAGGCAGAGGGATCTTCTTCCTCACCTTCCTCTGCTTCTCACTGCACCAAGCAGAGGCCCCCAAACCCTTTCTTCCTTGCCGTCCTCATCTCTAAAGGTTTCACCTTCTCTGACATCGACCATCAAACTGGTGAGGAATTCCTCCCCCTTTCATCCTTAATTTAGGTTCTCTCACTCCCTCTCTCTCCCTATATTAGCTCTACCTCCTTACCTCCCTATTTCAACCGACGCTCACCACTCCCCCCTCGTCTTCTCCACCTCCGACGTAGCTCTGATGAGCTCGCCGCACTGCTACACTGCACCAAACCACACGCAATCACCTCCATGAGCTTCACCACATCACTCACATCAAAAGCCCTCTACAAATTTTGCCGTCCACCAACTCCACAACTCCCCTAAACACACGCACATCCGGTCACCTTCTCCGACACTGACCGCTTGCCACACTCATGCACAACACCCATAACCATTGCCATTGCACTCCATGCAACTTGGTGAAGCTTCTAGACTACTTTAATTGGGCTGCAAGGCCGTGTTCATGGTTTTCAGGCTTCACCAGATTGCCAATCATCTCCACCTTCGTCCACCATGCTCCGACCATCATCGCCACCAACACCACTTCCAGGTGCTGTGGAACCATTCCACTACAACAACTGCTGATCCAATTGAAGGAAGAACCGTCTATAGCAACTCAATTTGGGAAGAACACCTCATGTAGTTGTGCAAAGGAGGAAGTGGGAAACATAGTCCCACCTCGTGTGTTGGCAAACTAGACAAGCCATATAAGTTGAATTCATTGCATAAGCATTTCACCTTAGACACAGGGGTGAGGTCCCCTCATCTCACATGCCTCTCACACCTCACCCACGGTACACGCCACGCAGGTCTGGTCCCTTAGCTGGTACTGCACAACCCAATTACCCAATTGCTACTCGGTTCTGAGAAAGGGGAAAGCAGAGATCTGAGGTGGAGGGGGGAGGTTTGCATTGTTGACCTTAGGATTCGTGCCCCTCCTCTCCTCGCTCAACACTTGAGCATTTCTAAGGCTATGTCTTAGTGCCTTGCAGTGCCTTGATGACTCTACAATTATTAGTGTTAATATTATCAATTAGAGTCAATTTTGAGGGCACATGTTCATTAATGTTATATTATAGTGGGTTTGGGGGCATTACATGCATTTTGCATTGCTTTACGTTAAGATTGCTTAGAATCAATGTTTAATGACCTTGTGTACAATTCCATATTAAAACAGATCTCAAATGAGAAATTAGACCATACGAATGGATCTAGATCGACGAACGGAGTCCAACGGACTCAAAAATCACCTCGATCCGATCTCCGTAGCTCCCACAACAAGTACGAGGAAGATCAATGGTCAGGCGTCAATGTGACATCCTTACGGGCTTCGAATGAAGAATCTGTACAGGCAATCCAACTATACAGATGGATCTGAAGCAATGATCGCAGTTTGGCAACGTGAAAATTATCTCAATCTGAACACCATGGCATCCTGTACAACGGAAAGAAGATGGACGGCCCAGAAGGCATCACGTGGCGTCATCTAGGTCGCCCAACACCGACCAACAGCCCCACCACCGACTCCTCTTCATCTGCATCATCGATCCTCAACTATTGGACTTGATCTAACGACTGAGAAGCATCCGTGCCATGCTTCAGAAGCTCCTCCTCACGACAACTTCGTGGGTGTAGCACAGCGGTCGACAAGGGCACACTCAAAGAGAAGGCGTAGGTTCGAAACCCGCGGCCCCCTCAATTTCCCAATTGCTTAGTGTAAGGCACAAAGCAGCAGCACGCGTGAGCATACGTGCAACAGCGGCAACAACACGTGTGTACGGAGAGGTTCGAGCCAACACAACGCCAGTGCATGCGGCACAGTTCGTGCAGGGCGTGTAAGCTAGCGGGGACATATGCTGGGCTTCAACGACATTTGTGGTAGACTTTTAGGGACATCTTTGATGTCACTGTTGACCCAGAGATGATTTTTGGCCTTTTCCTCCATTATAAAAGGACCCATCCTCCTCCACTTTTGGAGGCATCTTCTACCTAAGAGTTCCCACCACCTTCTAGAGCTGATAGCAAGTCCTTGGAGTTGTCGAGCCACCGACGGAAGTCCCTCCATCGCGGTGGCTGCCTCACTCCTCCTTTAGCTACTAGTTTCTTTAGTGTTAATGTTTGATTAAGCATTTCTCTAGTTTCTATTGTTAGATATTTTTTCTTATAAAATAGAATTTGTTATCTTATCTTAGATTCTAATATTCTATGTTCTAAGCAACAATAGTAGTCTACCTTCATTTCGTAATCAATGGATTTCTAACTCTCTCCCTCTCTCTCTCTTTCTCTATTCCCTTTGCAAGCGAATAAACCGACGTAATTGGTCACATTAAAGCGAGAATTTGAATCGATTTCACACCTCCCTATGTTCGACACTCGGACTCACATCCGATATTTCTAATTAAAATTGATGTTGTAAAATGTGCTACAAGGAACAATTTAACCTAACGCGTTTTCCCACTGTCAATTTTTGGCGCTATTACCAGGGAGGCAATGGATCTTTTGTCGCTTTTATCCTTACATTGATGGTTTTCATGAGATCTTACTCTCTCTTTCTATGGATTGACTGCAGGAATCCGACACGAAAGTAATAGGAGTGCACTTGAAGACAGTAGATTGGGGGTAAAGATGCAGCAAAGACCTTGGTGAGTATCATCCACTTTAGCATAGTCCCATCCATTCTTTTATCAAGAAGACAAAACAAAATGAAAAAAAAGATGCATTTAGGCTCATACATAAACCCAAGGCTAGTTTGATTGTTTGCTTGCTTAAAAAAAAAAATCAAAATTTCAAAAAAAAAATGGAATGGTGCATGGCTACTTGATCCACATCTTAAATTCATTACCAATAAAAAAAAAAATACACTCTCTAATTTCATTTGGAAGATCTTTTTGGAGTGTTCTTTGAGTGGTGTTTGCGAAGCCAACCATGTTTTGAATTGGGCCTCACCACTCACCATAATTAAAATCAATTCACCCAATAGAGTTGCATGAACTATAGGGGTGAAAACTCTTAGGGATTCTATTTCTTAGAGACACACAAACTCTTAAAGGAAATAGAGCAAAACACCCATGTTTGCATAACCTCTTGTGTGTTCAAGAATAACTTGGTTGAATCAACCTGAGAATTAGAACCCTAAAAACTAACTAAACAAGGTTGAACTTTAAAAGACAACTCATATTAAACCTTTTTTGCAAATCCCTTGCTTGTGCACCACATTATACACATTGGAATTGAACATTAAGGGGCACAAACCCAAAACAACACCTCCTCACATTTCCAAGCACTTCTAGATCCTAGCCCTAAATTAAAATCGATTAGACACACCCTAGGAAGGACAAATCTAAGTCCTAGAAGTGTGATTGGGTTTGTTAAGTGCTTGGCCTTAATTCCCATTGTGGAATCCGATGTCTAAGGTTGCGGGGAAGTGTCAAACAACCACGGTTGGGGGGTACAAAGGAACCGGCGGCGCGAGCCAAAGAACTTTCCCCTCAATCCCCCTGTAATCAACTTGGCTGGATTAACTTTGAGAAGGAAGTTTTAAGTGCTTGCAGATTTGATCACTCTCTTCAAGGCTTCTAGGTCACCTAGATCTACACTGTAGGGATTAGTTTTGCTTGCTTGATTGTGCATACATAATTCTCTCGTCTGTTCTTCCCTAATCCATCCATGGATTTTAATGCTTATCCATCCTTCCCAAACATCCCCAACATGATTTGTATTCCAACCCAAGTAGATTGTATCCATAGTTTACTTGGGACAAGCAGTCACCTAGTTGAGGATATAATCCAGGACCTAAGTATCTAGAAGGCCCCTCTTATCCCAATTTTAGTCAACCTGCACCAACTTCCTATTGGGATACATCCAACCCAACCACCCAGGGTTACGATCCAAACCTTGGGGATCCTTATCTTGATTCTCCTTATGATGATTCCTCTTTTAGGTCCCACCCACCCACTAACCAATCTAATAGGATCTACACTCTAGGAGAACACTAAGACTCCTACCCTTCCCAGGACCCTAACCAAGATAGGTCATCTGAATTCAAGGAGCTCTCCTACTTGACCTATGGATTGGAAAGGATTTTAGAAAAATGGAAATCAAATGATGATCATAAACGTGGGCAAATCAAGAATGATCAAACCTTGCTTTAGATCCCTGATGAAGAATCCGACTGGGAGGAGAACTTAAAACCTCAATTATTCTGGAGTGGGACTAAATAGAAAATGGTGCCTCTTGAGGAATTGGACTCTGAAAATGATAGAATAGAGGACCCACCCAAGAACCTAAACCTCGGTACAAACTCTAATACACATCCTCAACCATACCCTCCCAACTCTGATTTGAATGCTAAGGAGGAAATCCAAGGGAAACCTAATGACACTCACTCAGTTCTTAATAACCATCAGTTGGAGTTACATAGACAGAATCAAGAATTGTTTGAGGGGAAACAAGCCATGATTGATATGTTCCAACAACTAGGTGAAGAGGGCCAAAGAACACTGTTGCAAGCAACCCCTTTTATGGAATTCATGTAGCAAGGCCTCGTGGTGATTGATTAGACTATACCTATTTACCCAAAATTGGTTCAGTCCACCATTAATACTCCCCTGGAGTTGGACAACTCATTAGAAAATCTCATAAGGATTCCTTAGAACATGATTTGGAGAGAGTTGAGGACAAACACCAGGAGGAAATTGAGAATTTAGGGGACGATGTCTTTGAATCCAAATCTAATCTTCCCAAGGAAAGTGATTTGATGGAAGAGACATCCAAAATTGAAGATGGGGAGTGGGATTACAATTCTGAAATAATTGATTTTGAATTATTTGAAACTCTCATCACAAGTTTAGAGGAGGGCCAAGGGAAAGAATCTTTGCTAGAGGCTGAAATTCACCCTACCTCTAATGCAACCTCGAAAATTGAGTCTGATATGAAAGAGGTTGAAGATAATATTCTAGGGGTCAAGGAATTGGAGGGAATAAGTAATGAAACCCTAGTTGAAGAAGGGATGGATTTTTCTTTGGAGAGAGACCTCATGCTTGATCTTAGGGCTCATTGTCAAACTCTTGATTTTGTTACATGCCTTATCAGAATTTAAATCCTACAACCCGAATTCACTGGAATCGATATAACTTTGAGGGAGTACAACTTTAAAGGGACACAAGCTGATTACAAGGCCTACATCTTTAGTGTCTGACATTTTAGATTCGGGTTGCACTCATCTAAATCAACTTCTCTGCATGCTCATAGATTAAGAGAGGAATAGACATGGGCATGCATGTTACACCAGTTGCAGAGTTCCTGTCCCTTAGGGATGGGACTACACCATAATCTAGCCCATATTCATGAACTTCTGACTCTGGGTTTAGCTGATTATGTCTTCCCCTTCTTGACCCAAACCATTCAAGTGATTTTTCCCTTATTGTTTGTGTACTATGCCCAGCTGAAGACACTAAACTCAGAGCTTCCAAGGAGGCAACCCAGAGGATTCAAGTTGATCGGATTCACTATTGACACTTAGGTGATTTCTTTCCTTACTCCCTTGCATACATTTATTTTCTATTGAGGACATTGTCCAACTTAGGCATGGGGGGGTGGTAATTCGTATGTTCTGAATACATATTATTAGCTTGACTTATCTTTTAAAAAAAAATGAAAAAAAAAGGGAAGAGAAAACTTAGGTATTAGGATTTTGTCAACTTCAGGAAATGATACATTAGGGAACTAAATGCTTAGACTCTTTAGGTCTTCGGACTTAATCAGTCTGGGTGTCCACTAAAATGTAGACTTGGTCTCGAGTCCTCGCCAAGTAATTTTATTTTAACTTGGTCAATAAAGTAGGGTGATAAGTATATGACTTATCAACTCGCCCTCTGATTTAGGGGGATTTTTAGTCTAAGCATCTACACACAATTTGCACTAACTCACTCATCGGCAGTTCTAACGGAAATTGGGTAGCTAATGAACCATCTAGGGTGGTATGGCTGGCAAGTTGTCGTGGGTAACAACCTATTGGCTGATTTTTCGAAGCCCAACCACAGGGCCATTCTCTTTTACTACTGCCTTTAGGTAAATCTTAGATCAAGAAAGCCATCAACTTAAAAAAAAAGGAAATAGGAAAATAGAAAAGGAGAAAAAAATGGAATAAGCCACACTTCACCGCGCTAGTATCGCTGGCAAATTGTCGTGGATAACAGTCCATTGGCCGGTTGTCCAGATCTCATCTCATAAACTGTACAAGAATTACAAAACACTTAAGGAAGAAGTGGGGAAGTAGCATAATCCAGGGAGATATACACTGGGTTCACCCTTGCATTGACCCCACAAAAATAATAAATAGGGAGAAAGCTACCGATCAGATAGATACACCTTTAGGCAACATTTTCTCTTTCAGGTCACCTAAAGGAATAGAAATCCGAAGTCCATTTTAATTGTCGTTGAGTGAGTCTATCACTTTCACTATATGATGCTTAGGACTTCGAGTCATTTTCAAGTCTTGGGTGGGTTGGGTAGCCATAAAAAGTTACCTTGAAATCCTCAACTCCAAAACCCAAAAAAAAAAAGAAAAGATAAAAAAGAAAAAAATATATAATTGCTTCTATATAGAATAAGGCAAGGACTCGAGCGGTCTGCATTTCGGCAGGCAACCCAAGCACTGTTAAGTCTCTGCGAGTTAGGTTCTTAGTAGAAATTTTCTTCTGGTGACAGGTAACTTCTACCTGAGTGACCCATTCCTAATTTCAGTTGTAAATAGATTTAACTTAAACCTTACTAGGGATTAGCAAGGGGTGGACATGGGGACTAATAAGAGTTTTGGATGATTAAGGCAGTTTCGAGGCGGATGATACCCCTGGATCAGGAAGTCGTCCACTTGATAATTACCTTGGCAGCCAGAAAGGGAAAGTCCCGCAAAGACCCCTACACGATAGAGCGTCCCCATGGGTTACAGGGTTTCCCCCACCTGACCTTCCTTGTCACCACGAATTCAGGTAGACCAGAATGGATAACTTGACCTCTTAAGTCTACCAATTTTAAGTCCTAGTTTGTGCCTTTAATTGCACTTGATTAGAAGTTAATTTAACTCGTGACCTTAATTTGGAGGTTGGTTGGCCTACAAAGTAGACCAACTTCACCTGACCTGCCCTAAAGATGACAAAATGAAATCTACGTCAAGATTCAGAAATCACCCTGATTTGACTCCCAGGTTATTAGGTCCACAATTTTTAAGATTCAAGTGAAATTTAGAGCTTAATTTTTAGGATTTTTCTTGATTATATCTTTTCAAACAGGGGTTTGGGTAGCACACAAATGTGAGAGGGTTTATTCTCTTTATACAAGCAAATGTGTTCTAATACTTCAAACCCTAATTGTTGAAACCCTAATTGGCTTTATTTCAAGTCCAGTTTAATCTCAAAATGTGCACCTTGGGCTTCAAGCAAGAGGTGTGTTAGTCCAAGGTGATTTTAGAAATTAAGCGTAGTCCCTAATGAGTACAGGAATTTTTAGGTGAGGAATTCTAAATAGAATCGCTTCAAGTTTCAATCAGATATGAAAAAATTTTTCGCAAATCAGGAAACTTACCTTTTAAATGATGATTTACTAATAAATTAAGGTAGGTGAATCCTAATTTGATTGTTTCCTTTTTTTATCTTCCCAAGATTAGGAGGTTGATTAGGAAAGAACAAAGATTACCTACCCGGGAGTGGCTGATTATGCGGAAGATCTCCTCCCGAAATACCTCTCAAAATCACAAGAAATCAAACAGGGCAAGTTAGTGCTCAAATATAATTAGATAAAGCAAAGAGTAGTGGTGAATTACGTGTTTCTCTCTGGCAACGATGCCAAAATGTTGGAGCGAATTCATCGTTGTTAAAGTTATGTGTTGTAGTATAGGACAAATGTACTCAAACAAATACAATTTATTACTCAAATGGAAATCCGAGGTCTAACACAGTGAGCAAATAGGAATTCAATCACTAATCTCAATGAATTATATATGAACACAATAATTAAGCCAAGAATGATATTCAAGGAAAAATAATTACTCAAAAATTGATTATCAATGTATAATATGAGTTTGACATAGCAAAAAGAATAGAAATAGTCCTAAAAAGCGGTAATTTAAATCACCTTTTAAATCCACATTTAAGCATACATCTTAACCATAGTGCAAAGGCACTGTTTATCTTCTTCAACTCTTCTTCTTTCTTCTTTTAGCATGCACAATATTTCTTCTCTAGCCTTCTCTTTCTTCTTCACGCACAAGGGCTACGCATCCTTCGAATTTTGGCTAAGTGTTGCACAAGGACACTTCTTCAGAGAGCAAAAACCCCCCTCCCCCGCGCTCTCTCTCTTTTTCTCTCTTCTCTTTCTCTCTCAGATGGTCGGGTAATCGAATCATGCGTACCTAGGTCCAGGCTCACCGGTATTGGTGATAAGCGAGAAGTGTATAGGTTAGGTCAGGTTGGGTCGAGTGAGCGTGAGGAGGGACCTCACCCCCAGTGTCTAAGGCAAACAACTAGATTCACAAAAAAAATATAAGTATTGCTGCGTGTCTATGTTCTCACGATGTGGGACTATAAGTCCCCTCCTCTCATGTGCCTGCAAGTGAAGCTTTGACAAATTGAAGCAACCGCGGTTGGTGTAGTGCCCAATTGACTACCTGGGCATGATTTGAAGCAAGTTCGTAGATCCTAGAGGGTGCACCTGGGTCGTTCGTCGCTAGAACATGAAGAACCTAGCTGGTGATGAGCAACGGTGGTGGAGCTCCGGCGATAACCTGCAATCACAAATACGAACTTGAAAGCCCTGGTCAGATGTCTCAGAGGCTTCACCCAAGCACGGCGAAGATGATGGTGGCGGTTTTGTAGCGTGAATGTGTGTATGGTAGTGTGTCGGAGTTGGAGGTGGTTGCGTGAAGGTGGGTTGTTCGGTGGTGTGATGGAGTGAGTAAAACTATAAATAGGTTTAGGGCTTTTGTAGGTGGGAGCATGGTGATGCTTTTGGGAGTTGCGGCAGGGAGTTTGGTGGATTGTAGTGGTGGCACGGGCTCACCGGAGCTCAGCCAGTCATGGGGAAGACGGAGGGGGAGATGGTGGAATAGTGGTCGAATTGAATTAGGAAGGGTTGGAATGAAGTCTAGAGAGGAAGGGGAGGCTAAGGACTTAAGGGACAAAGAGGAAGGAGATCCGTGCCAGCTTTGATTGGTCAGTGTCGGAGGGGACGAACTCTCGAGTGAGGTGAACGATGATTAGGAGAGGGGAAGATGGTGCCCGCTATGACCGGTGAGGTGCGGAGGAAGATGGGGAAGGTTGCTGCGCTTCCAATTTGGAAGTTGGAGGCATGGAGGAGGAGGTCAAGAAGGTCCACCAGAGCGTAGGTCGGAGGAGGCCGGAGATAGGAAAAAAGGAAGATTTTTGGGGCCAAACCTAGCTAAAGAGAAGCGACGTGCAATGTAGGTCTATTTATAGGCCATGGGGAGGGGTTTCAAGCTTGGAATCCAAGCTTGGAACTCCACGTTGTTCACGCAAGAAGGACATGTGTACCTTCAAAAGGTTCGCATGAGGATTTGGGGGCGATTTAGGATTCATGGAAGGTCTCATTTAGAAGGGAATTCCTCAAGGAATCTCCCTTTCAATTTTGGGAGTATTTGATTGAGAATCGAGCGAGAAATCCTCACTTGAAACTCGATGGCGAAGGTCTGACCTTCCAGAAATGGCGTAAGAACCTTTTTACAAAGAATGATGATAAAGTTATGGACCTGATTGCAATTAATTCAAAAGTTAGGGGCATCTGTATAAGAAAAAGTGTCAGACAGAACTGAAATGCAAACTTGGTCAAGATGATCTCTGCTTGGGTCCAAATTTTGGTACAAACCTAATTTAGACCCAAGGAATTTGATGGTGAAGTCAGATTTAGGTTTTGACCAAATTTGATTGGGTAAATTGCACAAAAACCTAAATTAGGACAGCTATTTATCTAAGACTTTGTTTTATGTCAAAATGGGCTCCAATGGTCAAATCAAAGATGCCAAATCCTAAAGAATATTTTTCTATAATTTTTAGAGGATTTAGGTGAATTTTATCCTGACCAAAACCTCAGTGAATTAAGCAGGTCTATTTTTAGGATTTCAGATGTCATTTAATTCTTAAAATGCGTGAAAGCTCGTTTCTATCTACACGAACCCTCTTGTTAGATTTTAATGCATATTTGAATATTAGTAAACTCATGAGAAAACCCACTGTTGTTCTGCATTCAGTATATGATGGTAAAATTACAATTTTAACCCTGATTTCTTGTTAAACTCTTAGAAAGGATGTGTAGTGAATTACGGTCCTTTGGTGGTTATGTAGGAGCATTTATTAATGGAATATGAATAATTAAAGCTAAATATGGCTGATGATGACGTTATCATCGGTGGCACCAATCTGAACCTTAGATGCCAAATCCGACTGCATGGATGGATCCGGATCAACAATCGTAGCCCAACGGTGCATAAATTAATCAAATCCGACAACTGTGGTGCCACATACAAAGCAAAGAAGATTTACGGTCATGATAGTGCCACATGGCACCATCCCAGCCTCCCAAACCCACACAAACGCCCCCACCTACCCACTGAGGCATGCGTGGGAAGCAAGTTGGACCATTGTATCTTAATCCAACGGCCGAGGAAGAGCCACGTCGCCACAAGCAGAAGTCCTCCCTTCGACACAAAGAGGTGCATAGCCCAGCGAATGTGGGTGGTTCTCTCAAACTATTGCCACACATTTGAATCACGATAAATGGATTAAATCCGCTAAAGCAACCATAGATGAAATTGGAATGTCAGATCCTCATGAAGCAGACTTGGAGATGCCACGCAACACAATCCCGTGCGCCATATGAGCTTGACGTGTGCACGTGCGCGATCATGCATGATATAGACACATCTATTTAGGTTAAAATGTCTAATCATGCATGTTCCTAGGCTTAGATTTTCATTTCATGTTATAAATATTACATAGCATGCATCATTATGCATTTAGAGTAGTTATATATATTTTATGCTAATTAGGTCCTTTTTATGATCAGGAGAGAAGAAGATTTATTTCAGGGCCTCAGATGGATGATCTGACTGTACGAATCTGATCAGGACAACGATCGGAGTCTAACACCTCCGAAATCGTCTAGATCGAAATCCCGTAGCATCATATGAAGTTTGAGGAAGATCAATGGCCAGGAGGGCAATGCAACATCTTTATGGGCTTCGAATGAAAAATATAACCGTACAAATGGATCCAGAGCAACGATTGCAGTTTGACAATGGAGAAATCAAATCGATCTGAGCACCGTGGCACCCTCTGCAACAGAAAGAAGATGAACGGCCCAGATGACGCCACGTGACTCCATCTAGGCTGCTATACACTGGCCAGTAGTAACTGGAAGGTGCCCCCTCATCTCCATTCTCAGCCGTTGGATCAAGATCCAATGGTTGAGAAGATCTCTCCACCGCATGCCCATAAAACATCTTCGTGTCATAAGAGATGGCTTGGCGCAACGGTGAGGCACTTGGCTTGCAAAGAAGGAGCATGGGTTCGAGACCCACGGACCCCCCCAAATTCACAATTGGATGCACGCACGTGCATCGACGCGTGCCTGGCCAGCCGTAGCGTAGCGCAAGAACTCACGTGCACAGGCATGCGCATAGCCAACCGTAGTGCCAGCATAGAGCCAGTGCACGAGTGCGCGAGCACAACTAGAGGCGCATGATGTGCGAGCCAGCTATGGGCGAGTGCTTGGTTGGCGCGATCTTCAGCGACAGTTGGGCGGGCCTTTAGTGACACTTGTAGCTGTCATAAATGACCTGCGTTATGCGAGCGCTAGCAAAGGAATTGAAGGGTACGGACCTTCAGCAACAGTTGAGCGGATCTTCAGCAACAATTACAACTGTCACTAATTACCCATAGATGATTTTCTCTCTCCTCCTCCACTATAAAAGGACCTACCCCCCTCCATTCCAAAGCATCTCTTCCTTTCTTCCTCTCACCACCTCCAAGGCTCTAGAGAGAGCTTGTCCCAATCCCGAGATGCTCCTCTAGAGTAGAAAAGAAAATAGTTTTCCTACTTCTCATCCCCATTCATGGAGCATCCCATGGTCATCCTCTAACCGCCTTTCGGAAAGAAGATCCTCGCTGCGACGTCGTCCTGCCCCATCCTCCGTCCTCTGACTACGTCCTCCTTCATCTCGCTCCTCACCACCTTCCTCTAGGCGACGTTAGAGCGAGTCGTCCTTCGAGCGATAGTCGAGGGGGATTCTCTCACCTCTTTCTATCTTTATTGCTTTCATAGTGTAATCTTTCTTCCTTTTCTAGTTGTAGCAAACGTTTGATTCAGAAATATATGTGATTCTCCCTCTCATATTTTGCAAGTAGATTAGTTAGATAAGCAATTGTCGATCTGATCTCTTGCTTTCTAAAAGATTCTAAAAAAAATTATAAAAGATAAAAATGACAAAAAAGAAATAAAAGAAAAATGCGTATCTTTCAAAACCAAATGTTCGCCTCCTCGTGTTTGACCTGAGACTCACATTTCGAGTTTCGGTTATAAATTTTATTTGGTAGACTGATTTTCTCATGAAGCAAACTACGACAATAGGTTTTCCAAAATCCGAACCTTTCCGTGTGTGAATCCACCATCATTAATGCGTGATCGTACGCGCGATTTGGAGTGTCGACCTACACATGATCCTCGACCCTCAGATCTTGATCCAACGGTGGGCGCGCGATGGCAGCTGTGAGTGCACGAAGCACCAGCGGGCATGTAGGCTAGCTTCAGTGACATTTGTGGTGAGGCTACAACAACATCTTTAATGTTGCTATTGACCCATGAATGACCAAGCCTCCTCTCCTCCACTGTAAAAGGACCACCACCCCTCTCATTCTTCATATCTTTCTCTTCCCTTACCTCCTCCAAAAGCTCTACGGAGCTGATCCTAAGCCCAAGATGCTCCTTAGAGTAGAAAAGTAAAAATATTTTCTTGCTTTTCACCCCCCTTCGTAGAGCATCCCATGGCCGTCCTCTCACCTCTATTTGGAAGTAGATCCTCGTCGTGACGTTGTCCTGCCCAATCTTCCATCCTCCAACTCTGTTCTTCTTCATCCAGCTTCTCACCACCTTCATCCAAGTGCCGTCAAAGTGAGTCATCCTGCAAGCAGCCGTCAAGGGGGGTTTCCTCATCTCATTCTATCTTTTTAATGCTTTCATAGTGTAGATTTGATTTCTGCAATTAGTGTAGTAAAATTTTACCTGTATAATATGTCTCTCTCTCTCATTCTACTGGGTTAAAGTATATTAGATAAAAATTATTTCGCTTGATATTTTGCCTTATAAAAATACCAAAAAATTACAAAAGATAAAAACACCAAAAAATAAGTAAAAGCAAACACAAATTTATGAAACCAAACGGTCGCCTCCCCATATTCGTCCCAGGACTCACTTTGAGTTTCTATTATAAATATTATCTGACGATCGGATTTTCTTGTGAATTTGCAACTACTCAGGTTTTCCAAATTCTGACTTTTCTTCGCACGATTTTCCAACCCACCATTTTGGCACCGTTGCCGAGGAGGCAACGCTTTTTGGATTTATTTCCCATGTTTTTCACCTTAATCTTATCTCACTTTTTCTCCAATCTTGTTGTGATTGCAAGTACTCTTCCAAGGCGAGCCAGAGTGTTGAGTCGAAAATCGTCGTAGTTTAAGAAAACATTGTGTTGTAGTATAGTGATGAAGTTCGATACGACATTTAAATTTATAAGCTCAAAAATCAAATGTGAGTCTGATGTCATTTGCAAGGAGTAAATATGGAATTCACATACTAATCACAGTAATATGCATATGAACATAATGATTAATCATGACAAAGATATTCAATGAATAATATACTCAAAAATGTATTCAATGATGGCAATAGTATCTCAAAAGTCAATGGGATAAAAAGAAGATTAAAACCCTAAAAATGGTGATTTGAATTACCAATTTAATCCACCTTTAAGCACATATCCTAATTCTCAAATCGATTCAAATATCTCAATAGTGTTTACTCATAAGCAAGTAATCAATAAATCCATAGTACCATCAACAAAGCCACAACAGACGTCGGACCCTAACGTCAGGCGACTTAAGTCGCCAAGCACACAAGGCACAACTCAAGGAATAAGCCTCAGCATAAGGCACAAAGAACCAGCAATCTCAACCCGACCATAAGGCCTCAGAAATGCCTAAGTGTTGGGCATGTGTGCACGATTCCCGAGTACGCACCCTAAGGCAAAACCACCCCCCACCCTCCTCAAAATTTCCTCTTCCTCAATCAAGTAAACAAGTGAACAGTGTCAGGTAATCGTATCTGAGTCGAGGACCATGCTCACCGGCAGTGGGTGATGACCGAGGTGTGTAAAGGCTGAGGTGAGAGGGACCTCACCCCTTGGTGTAGAGGCAACAAGGCCTATGCACAAAAGCATCTTATATGTTATTCTCACTGCTAGCATTAACAAGGTGGGACTAGATGTCCCCCTCTTCCCCTTTTCTTCTTCGTTCTCCTCACATAGAGGAGCTACTGATGGTTCGCACTCGCTTTGCCATTGAATTTCAAATCCAATGGCTCAGGTGTGATGCTCAAGAGGCTCCACAGCTGGCAAGGGGGTGTCCTTCGCTGATGGCTCACCGGGGACGCTGCACATGGCTGGAGAAGAAGCTTGGTTCTGGTGAACACCTACATGCAAAGATGTGGCCTCTCAACCTAAATTAAAACCACACAAAGGTCCAGCGCTATTTGCCAAACAAAAGCTCTAACGTAATTGGATGCGAGGGTGACCAAGGAGGGCTAGCGGTGAAGCTCTTAAGGAGCTTGGTCGGCAGTCATGGAGGGTGGTCGTCATTGTGTTAAACGATTCAATTGAGTTGGGCAAAAAATTAGTGAAGGTGTGGAGATGCTTTTGTCCAACTCAATTGGGTTGTGGAGAAGCATAAGGGGTGGGCCTCTGAGGGTGGTGGTGGTGCTCATCGTTGGAGAAGAGAGGAGAAGAACTAATGGTCGGGGCTAGGAATGGACCTAAACCTAATTGGAGTAAGGGGGGATAGAAGCCCTAACCTAATTGGAAGAAAAGAGGCATGGACATAGGTCGTCAGTGTGGCCGTCGTCGATGGGGGCGAAGGTTGGAAATTGGGGCTAAAGAAGGAGGTAGAGATGCTTATGCTTCGTGTGAAGCTTCCTGGAGAAGGGAGGTAAAACCCTCTGTCTTTTGGCTAAGGCAAAGGGTGATGAAGGAGGTTGGAGGAGCTCTGAGGTATGTTAGATTTGCTGCTGGAGAAAAAGAGAGAGGAATTTGGTGGTCAAACAGGTATGAGGTTGACTCATTTGGGCTTTGGCCTTTATATAGAGGAGTTCTTACATTCAATTCGACCTATACATGCCCATTTGGCATGTATTCTAACCGACCTTGGAGCTCGATTTTCAGGGGATTACCGGTGATGATTTAGGTTGTGTGAAGATTCAAGGTGAAGTTCAAATGACTGGGATTGATCTCGGGATTAACCTCACCAAATTTGGCGAGATTTGATTGAGGTTTGACCCCTCAAATTGAGGAATCAAACTCAACAAGCATGGGTTAGTTATTGTGCTTCTTTCCCTGTTTAGCCGTGAGGAATAAGATGCCGGTTGGACTCAACTGCAAGAAAAATTAAAAGGTAGGGGCTTATTTGTAATGAAAACACAAAAGATAGGGGTTCAAGTGTGATGAATGGAGATTTTGGATTGAAATGCAAACTTGGTCAAATGAACTCTAATTGGACCCAAATTTTGGTGTAAACCTAATTTAGACCCAAGGAATCTAATGGTGAACTTGTAATTGAGTTTTGATCATGTTTGACTAGGTAAATTACACATAATCTCAAATCAGGGCAAATTTCCGTCTAAAACTCTATTCTAGGTCAACATAGGTCCAGATGGTCAAACCAAGGGTACCAAACCTCTTAGAATATTTTTCTATGAATTTTAGGAGGTTTAGATTAATTTTATCCTAACCAGAACCTCTTCAATTTAAGTGGGTTTGATAATTAGGATTTTCAATCTATTTTTACCCTTAAAATGCGTAAAACCCTATTTTAGTCAATATGGACCCACTTTTTAGACTTTTGTGCTCAGTTGACCTTTAATTCACCCCTGAGTGACCCCATGGTTACTCTGCACTTGTGATGTGCTGTTAAAATAGTAGAATTACCATATTTTATTGTCTTCTCAAAACATATTAGAGCAAAATTACTGGCCTCAGGTGATCATTTAGGAGCATTTATCTCTTGATTTCGATTGATTCAAGTTAGTTATGACGAATGATGGTGTTACCATCACAAAGTGATTAGATTGGAGAAAAATGTCAATGAAGGTTCTATAAGTCTTTCCCCACCACCCACACATTAGATTCTCATTCCATCGCCTAAATAACTCAAACTCAAATCAACCTAGGTGCTTTTATAAGCCCTAGGATAGATCTAATTGTTTGATTGTCACTTCACCTCACCTCAACCCGCATATAAATAAAAAATATAAAAAAAATTCTATTGTGGGATTTAATTGAACATACACACTATATACACCCACAAACTAAGGCACACAATCACTTTGATTCTACCACTTAATCGGAATCTGACCTGCGGAACTGGTACACTTTAACTCAATACACATAAGTAGAAATCTAAATAGGTTAAACATTCTTTGTGTAGCTTAATCAAGTGGTGCAATAGGCCAATTGATTGAATTGTTTGGGTTGCACCACTAATATTAAAATTGATTCATTCAGTAGCTTGCTCTCTAGGATTGATTTTTAGGGCTAGACCAGGCACTCATTATTTCTGATTTGTAAAGGACAATATATCATCACCGGTGCTTTCAAAACTTGGTGTGCCTCCTGAACTTGATTGAATATACCTAAAGATTAAACCCTAAAAGCTACTAAACAAGGTTAAACCCTAAAAGACACATCATATAATAACCTTGTTTGAAAACCCTAGTTGTGCATGCACACACATATTAAATTGATCTTTAAGGGCACAACCCATCTAAATGGCCCATAACATTCCAAGAGCACAATCATCCCAATCCTAATTAAAACTGAGTAGACATTGGCCTTAAGGATTAATTCTCTCTTTGAGGCCCTGATTGAGATTGTTTTAGATTAATCTGCTTATACCGGTTCATCTAATGTCTAGCTAGGGGAGTACCATCAAATGATTGCAATTGGGGGTATCAAAGGATGAGACGAAAGCTAAGGGAAGAACCTTCTCTCCAATCCCTCCCTCTAACTGGTTGGATTGATTGGATAAAAGTAGACTAAATCGTTTATAATCTTAAGACAAGTTTTGAAAGTCTGTAGATCTTGAGGCTAACCCACCTAAGGATAGGTTTGATTGTTTGTATTGTAAGGCTCCTTTTTTTTCTCTTTTTCCTCCAACTTTGCCATAAATCCTTCCACATCCTACTCACATTTTCACTCCTACCCTCCTACCACCACTTATCCCTAAGATGATTACTATCCCGACCTGACTTATGACTACCCGTCCACTAGATGGGATAACTTTGATTAGAGATATGATTTTGGACCTCAATGTCCAAGGTTTAACCCTGGACATCAAGATTGTGATTATTATCCTTCTCACGCCTACACCGAGTATAGATCTTTACCCTTTGATGAACAACCCAACATGATCTATAATGAAGAAGGATATGATGATTATAACACCTACCCTCCTCTGGATTATGCTGAACATAGGTCACTAAGCTTCTTTGAACAACCTGAAACAACCTATTATCAGGAAGGCCCTAAGAACCTCAATTCCTTGACTCCCCTTGATTAAAAGCAAACCCACCCAATCCTGAACCGAACCATTTGGTTCAGGTGAACTACGTCCAAGATAGGGTGTTGGCTAACTTGAGGAACACCATATGATCTTTAGAAACCCATCTAACACCCTACAATGAAGCATTGGAGCCTATGATCAAAATGATTGATGAGCTAAATATTTCTTTATTGGATTGGCTCTAAGATGTTAAGGATAAGGGCCTAGGTGAGTTTTTACTTGGGAAATTGTCAAGATTAAGGATGAAATTCATGGTTGCTCTAGTCCAATCTTGGGATGATTCTCAGGATGAACTCCCCTAAGGAGAGAAAATGTCAGAACCCGCTCAAGCACCTATTAGGAGGGACACAATTTGTGAGACCGAGGATGACCAGGTTGGTTTACAGCAATCGATTGAGGATGATGTGATTTTCTCACCCGAGATTCCCAAGCTAGGGAATAAGGAAAAATGTCTCAATGGACAAGGGAATGATATATGATTTTGAGACATATAAATGAGGATCAAGAATTCTTTGATTCTGAGGGTAAAGAATTTCTTCATGAAGTCTCACTTGAGCTTAAGGATAATGATTTTAGTTAGGCAAATGGGCCAAAGGAATCTGATCAATCATTTGAGGGTCCTATAATTGAAAATTTTGATTTGGTTGGGGCTAACTTAGAGGATAAAAATCTTGATTTAATGGAAGATTCAATCAGTACCCCATTCATCAACCACACCCAAAGAGCTGAATGATGATATTTTTGAACTCATTGTACCTAAGTTAATCCTGATTTAGCCACAATTATTTAACTTGGATATTTTAGATGGGGTGTACAATGATCTAGAGGTCCCGAAAACCCTATTTTTGGAGGCTAGAAATTTGGAAATGAAAATCTTGGAGGCTACTTCTGAGAGAAATACAATTTTGGATCTAAGGGTTCCTATTGACTTGAAACCGCCAACCTTTTACCATAATCCTTATGATATCTTTGATTTTAAAGATGTGCAACACAAATGTAGAATAATTGATTATCTTTGTGATCTGAATTCTAAGAGGACAAATATGTCTATTGATCTAGACTTCCCTATTGTTCGACATTTTGGATTTGGGTTGCATTCTCATAAACTGTGGACTCGACCCCACAAGCTGAAATATCTTCGATTCTGGATTTTTATTATTCAGAGCCTTAGAACTACTCGACCCTGGGGCATGAGCCTGCATCACAATCTGGTCAACATCTGTGGACATCTTCTGCTGGTGGGTTTAAGGATCAATAAACGGTAGTGGGAAATGATCCTTCTTCATGGAGGAATTGAGTCTTCTGTAATCAAAGCAGACTCTCCACAAGTTAGCCACTCGGGTCTGTATGACCTCTCCGATTTCAGTCGTAATGACGGTGAGTCCGGCCTTCTTAGGCACAACCTGAATTGGACTCACCCATCGACTGTCAAAGATCGGGTGGATGATCCCTGCATTTAACCACTTAATGATCTCCTTTTTCATGACCTCCTGCAGATTAGGGTTCAAACGTCCCTGCATTTCTTGCGAAGTTCGTGTGCCCTCTTCGGTGTAGATTCGGTGTGTGCAATAAGAGGGACTTATGCCAGTCAAATCATTGAGAGTCCATCCAATGGCTCTTCGATGTTGCTGGAGAATAGTAATCAGATGGGATTCCTGGTTAGGTGTGAGTCTGGAGTTGATAATCATAGGAAGCGTCTGATTGGAACCCAAAAAGACATATTTTAGATGGTCGGGAAGAGGTTTGAGTTCTAGGACGGGGTTATCAGCAGCAGTAGGCAGTTCAGGGTGTGCGTCAAGAGCAAGGGAAGGAATTATGGGTGCATCTAGATCAGGTTCAGACTCTGTTTGCGGGTTTTGATCTTCTGGTGGTTGATCGGGAATAATTAGGTTGTCCTCGATATATGGTACATCAACCATAGCTTTGATATCACATATTTGTTCTATAACACCGCAATTGATCCCGTGTTGGACCTTAAAGATGCCAATCTTCAGTGTTTGGTTCCCGAATTTTAGTTCTATTTGGCCTTTCTCACAGTTTATATTGGCCCTAGCAGTGGCCAGAAAAGGTCTCCCTAGTATAATTGGTGTATCCCTTGGGTTTTCAAGTGCATCCATATCCAAGACTATAAAATCCACCGGGAAGTAGAAATCCCGCACCCTAACAATGACATCCTCGCGTACTCCTTTAGGTGACCTTTTGGATCGATTAGCTAACTGCAACGTCACCTCTATTGGTTTAAGCTCGGATTCTTAAAGGTGGTCAAGGAGGGATGTAGGTATTAGGTTTATGGAGGCACCTAGATCTAACGAGGCTCTATCGAATTGGGTATCACCAATAGTACATGAGATCAGGGGAGTACCTGGGTCTTTAGCCTTAGGTGGGAGTTTGCTCAAGATTACAGAGCTGGCTTGCTCTGATAGTACGATCGGGCTCCCACTTTTGGTTCACGGCTTACGCTTTGGTGTACACACATCTTTTAGAAATCGTACATAAGCCGGTACATGGTGAATTACATCCATCAAGGGGATGTTTATCCGGACCTGTTCAAAGAGCTTGACCAGATCCTCCTCAGGAGCCACGGGTTTGGTTATCCTCTTTCCCTTGGTAAAGGCCTTGGGAAATGGAACCTTGGTTGGTTCCTCTAGAATAGGTCTAGGTTCTTGATCTGGGATAGAGGTATCCTGGATAACTATCTTTGAGCTTGGGTTACTACCAGGCTTGGAGTGGTTTGGATAAGGTGGGTCTTGAGTTGCCTTACCACTACAGGTTGTTACGGAGTTTAGTCCTGCTTGGTTTTTGGTTTGGAGTTGGTAAAATAGGTGGCTGCTGTTGAAGTCCCGCGTAAGATGTCGAAGCGTCCATCCCGTCGGGTGATGGAACAGAAGGGGCCTGATAAATCATGTTGGCGTGGCCTGAATTTGGGTTCATAACGCACCTCTGGGTCGGCACGTTATTTGGATTTGGCAGAGGTTGTGAAGGAAGTGTGCCAGGTTGGCCGGAATTCGCCATTTGGGCAAGTTGATTGCGAACCTCTGTGATCTTGTCCTTGTGCTGTTTTTGTATTGCCGCATTCATTTTTTGAATGTTAGCCAGAGTTTGAAGGATAAGAGTCATTTGATCTGTTTGGTTTGGCCCAGATTAATAGGTGGGGTTGGGCTGAGGCTGAGGTGGCTAATATGGACGAGGAGCTTGTGGATGGGGTTGATAACGTGGTCTTTGCTTCTGAGAATTTCCCGCCCACAGAAAGTTGGGATGATTCCGCCATCCAGGGTTATTGGTATTGGAGAATGGGTCATTTTGGATGGCGTTGAGGTCCTCGTAGGTCTGAGGAGCCTCAGGAAAATCAGAGTATGAGGGTTCAGAGTTCCCCCAACTAGAATAGAGTGGATCGGAGGTCCCTCCTGTCCTGGAGTCAGACGGGGGTGGATACGGATCCATCCCCTAAGAAGATCAGTGCTAGATGTTCTGCATAGTTTCCCTCGCAAGAGGTGGCTGTGCAAACGAGTTTTGCGCAGAGGTGGCTCGCTGCAGATGCCGAGTCAGCTCATCCACCTTCTTCCCTATGATAGAAACCTTGTCCAACCGACTAGCCATCAGTTCCAAGTCGACGGATGCGGAAAGGCTATTCAATTTCTTACTCAACTTAGTTAATTAAGTTAATTTTACTTAATTAAGAGTAAAGTAACTTAGGTTAACTCAAAGTTGTGTCGATTGTGTAGTATAGGGTCGAATTAACCTAACATTTTAGAAATTTTTACTGGTTGAGTCCAGGTCATTCGCTGGGAGGTATAATTCATTCTAAATTTACTAGTTATCTTTATTTTTCTAAGTATAGGAGGTAAATTTAAGTTAAATTAAAAACATGGATTTTGCTAAATGATTTAAACTTTTAGGAATATACAAAATCCCTTATGAAAACACATTTACTCAAATGATCTACTTTATTAACAAGTAAACATGTTAATTTCTATTTTCTTTCAAAAGAATTAAGGCAAATAAGAGTTTTTCTAATTACAACATGCCTTATTACAATTAGAACAAATTCTTACAAAAAGAAATTAAAGAAATTAAACTTCTTTTCTCTCTCTCTCTTTTCTTCTCTCTTTCTTTTGTTCCTGCCTTCTTCTTTTCCTTAGTCTCTTCTCCTTAATATTCGTGCCTGTTCTTCTCCTTTCTTTCCTTTAACCTTTTCTCCTTTGTTCCCTTAGCTTCCTTAGCTTTCTTTCTTTAACACGTAGTGATTTCATCACTTGGCCTTCAGCTTCTATGCTTCTCTGAACCTTTTGTTGAATCAGGTTAATTTTTTTCTTTTAACCAAAAATTATTTTTATTTGCGGCGAGGTCCTTTCGAGGATACACAGCACCCTGAGATCAGGGTAGGACCAGACCCTACTCGGTCCTCGCCTGATTTCATTAAGGTTCAATTTCGGCTTATTTTTCGGTTCACAGATTCGAGCCAACCGGCCCTCTTTTGAGCCAAACTGGCTCACGCCCCCCAGGCTTCGCCCTCCCAGGGCCACATTCACACACGCCTACTCGGGTGCACACTCGCAGGCACACACATGCCCGCACACACACACGCATGCTCAGAATGATCAGGGTTCAGATTCGCGCCAAGGGCTTGATGACTGGCATGGCTATACAACAAATTAGTTTTATTCTAAGGCACCCGCTCGTAAACTACCGATATGGGACTATGTTTCCCCCTCCAGAGCAAACTTCAAGTAACAATATCTCCCTACTCAGAGCTCCAAATCAAGCGATTCAAAGCTTGTTTGAAAGCTCTTTAGTTGCTCTACAGAAATGAAGTGTCAATTTTAAGATAAGAGGATGTTTTCCTCTTCGATTTGAAGAGTGAAATCAGGGGGTTCCTATAGGTTTAATGTGCCTGGAAATGGAATAAGGCTTCATAGAGTCTTCAACTGGACTTAAGCTCTCTCAGTAAGGGTCTAAATAGTTTCTATAGATTATTTTGCAGCTACAGGTATAGACTTTGAGCTCTCAGAGTCTTCAGGTAACACAGAGAAGCTTGAAGCTTCTCTGAAAGCTTCAGAGAACAACTTTCAGACTTAAAATAGGTAAATAGACAACTAAGAACATTTCTGATTGATTAAAATAGATTCTAAGGGTTTCAACAAACTCAACTGGGCAGGATTTACAATTAAATCTCAACAAAATGATACTGCCATCAATTTGGGTTCAAAAACAACCCAAACTGACAGGTTTAAGTTCCAACAAAAACACTCATCTGAGCTCACTTTAATCACTCTAATTCTTTTCAACATATTCTCAGGAACAACTTTAACTCCTCAATTCTTCAGTTCAAGCTCAGAATCAAATTCTTCTTCCCAGGTTTGACTGTAAGGCCTCAAGTTTTGACTTTATGATTTAAACCTCTTCACAAGGAATTAAACCTAAATTAAAATTCTCTCAACCCCAGTAATAGGTTCAGATCCTCAGATAGGTGTTTAAACTTAGGATTCTAGGGTTTTAAGCTTGTCGCCTGAGCTTCTAAAGGTGTTTGTTCATCAGGACAAACCAAGGGTTGTTATAGTGGTTTAAGGGCCGGAATGACTTCAGTGCATTGCACTGAAGTTTCTAGATTCATTAAATGTGATTTTAAGCTTTCTATCAGACTTTTCCAATTTCGCCGGAGTTAGAGAAGATGAACTTCTATCTACAACTCCAGTCATCAAAAGTTCAATTAAATGACCTCAAAATAATCAGTAATTCATATTTCATCGATCTAGAGTTTCTCATCAAATTCTATAAGCTGAAAAACACTTTCGACTCGCCAGAGCTCGCCGAAGCTCCGGTGAGTCCAAAAAAAGAGAATTTTGTGTATAGAAAGGGAAAGTGTGCCATTTTCAATCTGAAAAGGATCCTGAGGTTGCAAGGAACCTCATCATCACATTTAATTCCTCATTATCTCTTAATATGTAAGATTTGACAGTGAATTCATTTTGAATTAAAATTGAGTTGGTTGAGGCACGGGACTTGATTTCCTACTCAATTGAGTGGTTGAGACAAGTCAATAGATGTCTGCGATACTAAATATATATATTTTTTTTTTGAAACAGTGAGGAATGCTATCGTGAGATGATAGCAATCCAGAGGGAAGTATATTTCGTATCAAACAAAACATTACAAAAAAGATCCCCCCAGCTGTGTATGAGGGACCAGCATTCATTTATAATGTTTTCACATCTAACCAGTCTCTCCTGAAAAAATTTATCGTTACACGCCCTCCACACACACCACAAAATGGCAGCCATACCCCCATACGGCTGTCTAGGAGCAATGAACCTCTGCCAAAGGGAATCCCAGGTGGGAAGAGGTTCTAAGCAAATCATCCTCCAAATCTTGTCTGTGACCAGGCAAGAGGAAAAAATATGCAACATACTGTCAGTATGTAACCCACAGAGGTGGCAAGCATTTAAAGTAGTCTGCATTCTTCTGTGTCTAAGATCACTAGTGATCAGGCCTTCCCGTTTGCAAAGCCACAAGAAGATTTGAACCTTCAAGGGGATTTTCAATAACCATATTTTCCTGTCAATTGGGTCACTCTCCATCTCAATGTTAGACCTGATGATCTTCTCATATGCCTGCTGCACTGAAAATACACCTTTCCAGCCATAAGTATCAGCCACATTCACCCTAGGATACACCTGCTGTAGTGCAGCCATCAGGTTCTGCCTATCCTCCCATAATTGAGTGCCAGATCTACGGTGTTCCTACCCTTCCAGCCGCCAACATCCCTCTGCAGTAGACCACAGACTGCTGACTTTAGCCTCCTTATCTGCAGCAGCAGCATAAGCCCTCGAATACGCCTCTTTCAAAATCCCCAGACCTGACCACTGCTCGTTCCACAGACTAAAGTCCCTGCCATCTCTGAGCCTAGGCTGCAGCAGGTGCTAATTGTTGCTGATTGCACTGATAACTGATCACCAAAAAGGGGAAGGTTTCATCGGTTGTAACCTCTGCAGCACACTATTAGATCCACCATAACTGTCCCTGATCAAATCTGCCACCAAATCCTCCTTGCAATCCAGATTCTTGATGGCCCACTTAATCAGTAAGGCCTCATTGAACTCCTTGAGCGCCTTAATCCCCATACCACCTGTCTCCTTTGGCCTGCAGATCTTATTCCATCTGATGGGCTGCATAAAACCACCCTCATGGCCAGCTCCTTTCCAAAGGAATCTTTTCCTCATAACATCCAATCGTTTCCAAATAGACTTCGGGGCCTTGAAAATGCTAAAGTAAAAGACTGGGATGGATGTTATGACCGAGTTAAGAAGGATTAATCTCCCACCCTTAGACAAAAATTTACTACTCCATCCTTTCAACTTGCCAGAGACCTTATCAAACAAGATATTCCAATCAGTTTTCTTCAACTTTGCAACCCTCAATGGCAGTCCTAGGTACCTCATTGGTAGTTTAGCTCGAGGTGATCCCAATGTATTCTCCAAATCCATCTGCTCCTGCTCATTCATGCCAAAACATATCAAGGTAGACTTTTCCTTGTTCAATTTCAGGCCTGAAATATCCCCAAAGATCTTTACCAATAGCCCCAGAGCATGTGCAGCAGGCTTGGTCCCTTCCACAAAGAAGACTGTGTCATCTGCATATTGCAAAATGGGGGCCAGATTTCTCCTATTGGATAATGAATACCCTCTGGTTAAACCCACCTCTGCCAATCTGCATGCATACCTTGCAAGCCCATCCACCGCAAGGTTAAAGACTAGGGGGGCTAAAGGACATCCTTGTCTAACCCCACGCTAAGGTTGAATCTAAACACCACATGGCTTCCCATTGATTAGTGGAGAAAAGGATGCAGTTGTGATACAACGTTTCATCCATTGGATCCATAAAGGAGGAAATCCTCTCCTTTTAAATACCTCCCAGAGATATGGCCAAGAGATCGAATCATATGCCTTCTGAAAATCAACTTTCCACATGAATGCCTTGCACTTCCTTCTGTGCCATCCACTCACCATTTCCTGAGCCAAAATGAAGGATTCTTGGAGTGATCTACTGCGCAGAAATGCAGATTGCACTGGATGGATTAGGCTCTGCAGAACAGTTCTCAGCCGGTTAGCTAAAATCTTGCTGACAACAAGGTAGATGGAATTTGAAAGTGAGATCGGCCTAAAGTCTGAGAACTTCTCTGCTCCCACTAACTTAGGTAGTAAAAAGACATATGAGTTGTTGATCTTTTCAAAACCAGCATTTCCCTTCTCAAACTCTCTAATGACATCCATCACTTCCTTGCCCACCACATTCCACATCTCTCTATAGCAGAAGACTTGTATCCCATTAGGGCCTGGGGAACGTTCCATATTGATCTCTTTGATTGCCTGCAGGGTCTCATGTTCAGTGATGATTGCTGTCAGCTGAGAGGCTTGTTCACTTGTCACACTAGGAGCATCACTTCCTACCATTCTCCATTCCCCCCTCTTAACTGCCTGAGAAGCATCTCTATAATATTTGATGGCTTTTGATCTTATCTCTTGAATGGATGAGATCCTGTGTCCATCTCTGAGAATAGAAGATATAAAATTTGCACGCCTCCGAGAGCTAGCCGCAAGATGGAAGAATTTCGTGTTGGCATCTCCCTCCTTAAGCAATAATTGCCTTCATCTCTCCCTCCAATCAATTTCTTGTTTAAGATCTTCATCCAATATCACACCCTGCCACACCTTCCTATCTGCAAGTTCTTCCTCTGATAAAGGGCTAGCTGCTTCCTTAGAATCCAGCTCTTGAATGTTACTCAAAGCCTCCATCCTCCTTTGCTGCCTTATCATGTTTACAGTAATGCCATACTCTTTTAAGACAATGTGCAAAGCAGTCAGCTTGGATGCCAATCTGATAGTAGAGCCCTCCACCTTTTTAGCTTGCCACCATGAACTAACCATCTGATAAAAACCCGGTTCATTTAGCCATGATCTTCTAAGCTTGAAGTATGAGCCAACTTGGGTTCCTTATCCACTGTCCCACACCAAAGGGGTGTGATCAGAGAAAGGTCAGTCCAAACCACTAACAGTCGACAGCTGAAATCTTTCAAGAATGTTCACATTCCCAAAAAATCTGTCTAATTTGGATGCCAGGCCATTTCCATTGCGCCAAGTAAATTCCACACCAGACGACGGATACTCACTCAGTTCAAGAGATTGAACCACCATCTGGAAGCCAATAGCTGAGCTGTCTATGCCACCAGTAGGCCTGTCTGCCCCTGTTAGCACACAATTGAAGTCACCACTTGTCAACCATGCTCCCCCCTGCACCACTTCAGCTGCAGCAGCCCATTCCTCCCACAACTCTTGCCTAGCAGACACAACACAAGGACCATATACCCCCGTAACCCAGATACATTCATGGCCCTGGTGAATTTGGAATTTGCAAGTCAACATGTGCCTGGCTTTGTGAACTTCCAGACATTGTGCCCACACCTTTCTCCACGAGATAG
The DNA here is from genome assembly GCA_037157565.1 of Thalassia testudinum. Classification (NCBI taxonomy): domain Eukaryota; kingdom Viridiplantae; phylum Streptophyta; class Magnoliopsida; order Alismatales; family Hydrocharitaceae; genus Thalassia; species Thalassia testudinum. The sequence goes on from JAZHRO010000031.1 coordinate 179,264,566, forward strand.
CAATACCCCCCGATCTCCCCTGTGCATCAATCTTCACACATTCATTCTTCCCCGTAGCGAACAGGTCATACCATAGCTTATCAGAGTTATTCTCAATGTGCGTCTCTTGAATGATCACACATTCAATCCCCCATTCTCTCAAATATCTCATCAGAGAAGCCCTCTGGCTTTTATCGCGCAACCCACGCACATTCCAAGTGAGGATTCTCATCTATCCTCACAAGATCCCTCCCCCCTAAGGTTTTGGCATTTGCATACCTACATAACCTCTGCAATCTTGTCTTCATCCATCAGTATGTCAGCCTTTGACTTCCTTTGTCAGAGGCTATAAGGTGATCTGCCCTTACCAGTTTTAGCGCAAGAACCACCATCAAATTTAAGACCCTCCATCTCGTGCAGATCATGTTTATCCTTTAGGGAATCAAGTTGAGTCTCTTGAACCCCCTACCCCTCAGCCTCCTCACTGATTGGCAACTCATCCCCTACCACCATAGGCGTTGGTCTTGATGCTTCCACCCAACCCGATTCCTCCTTCTCTTCAGTCGATACCTCCCCCCTTTCCCCCACATGATGGTCCTTACGTTTTTGGTAGATGGGGGTTCTTCAGATGGAGCCGTGCACATGTCCTACGCAGCCACCTCTTCACCAGCTTCAGATCCAGATGACTTATCTTGCTTCGCTACAGTGTAACCCACCATGAACCTCAGCCGTAGCAACCATGAACTCCCACCACACCTCAGAATCAATCTATCAGGGACTGAGCCAGCTTTAAACACATCGACCATCACATTCAACAAGCGCCCATCGCCCTCCAGCAGTCCAACAATCGTGTCTTCTGCCACTGAGGCAAATCCTGATATCATGGATGTCACGACCTCCTTCAACCTTAGATGCAAAGGTAATCCCTTGATCTCAAGTTTTCCCGATCTGGAACCCACTCTCTGGGGTGGCCTCTCTGGCAGGGCTCCATCAAAGGGAGAAACCAGTCTCCAGATCACCGTGAGGCTATCTTTGCAAGACGTTTGAAATCGCAGCCTCTCAACATCCATCATCCCCAACCCAAAGAGGACAAATCGTGTAGGTGAAAAAAAAGGTAGACTGCCAGGAGTTGGTCGAAAGGGAAAGAGAGCTTACCAGGTTGCGCACATTCTCCATCGTCAGTCTTCCAGCCATAACCTCTCCGACCAGCGCTCCACGCAATGCCATCTCTACCACTTTGATGTTCTCTGTCATAGGTACCTCCACATCAACCGTATGCCCCCCAGAGCTGTGCAAAGATGGGGGCGGTGGAGGCGCCTGCAAAGCCTTAGAATTCAAAATTCCAAAGCGCAAGAAATGACGTTCTTTCATCTGCCCCCCAAGACCCCTACATGAATCCCTCTTGTGACCAAATCCCCCTCACTCTAAACACACCATGGGAGATCGGCACGTAGCCGCCATATGTCCCCGCCAATGGCAATGGAAACACAAAATCTTGTCGTTCTCCTTTGCGCCCCTTCTATCAGTCCACCTCGCCTGCATCACCCTTTTACCATGCATATCAGAGCTCTCCTCTCCTTCTGCCTCCAAGCCCTCGACCTCCAAGTAGTCCATCCTTCGCCTTCCCTGATTCAATGGAATGCCGCCTTGGCATCACCTGTTGTTGCCCTGAGGCCACCTAACATCGCCTTGGCGTCGCCTGGATCTCTAAGATTTTGGAATAAGGGAAGAAGCCTCAAGATCCATACTAAATATATAATTAATTTAAGATTTTAACTACTCCTGAGCCGCCATTGACAGCCAGCTTAGGAGCTTAAATAGAATTAGGTGTTTACATTATATGTGGTATTTACTCTAATTATAGTGATGATTAGGATCCTTAGGTGATGGATAGGTGATGGAGGATCCAATGGAGGTGAAGATTAGGTCAACTACTGCTGCCATGGACAGCAGGAGTAGTCAGTGGATGTGGAAGTGAATTAGGCGATTAAGTGATCAATTCAGTAATTAATGACTATAGAAATGATCATGGAAGATGGAAGAAGGTGATCAGCAAGTTTAAAAGACAAAATTAAGGCTCTGGCGAGCTCAAGGAGCTCGCCGGAGTCGAAGAAGATGATCTGAGAAATCTGACATTACAACTAACTATCTACCTAACTACCTAGCTAAATTACTCCTACTCCTAATCTACTGTTACCTGGACAAAGGGGTCAATAGGGTTCCACTGAAGGCTCATGGTAGACAACGAAATCATAGGGTTGAAGAAGAAGATCTTCGGCAGGTGAAAATGGATGGAGTAGAGGATCTCCTTGGTCGTTGCCTGTGTCCAGAGATGCGACTAACCTCGGCGGATCTCCTCGGCTAATCAAAATGGATGTAGGAAGTTAGAAGTTGAGATGGGGATTCGTCGGAGTTGCGGAGAGAATAGCCTATCGAAGTCGGCTGCAGTGAAGAAGAGGGAAGGGAGCCAACTTGAGAGAAATCGGAGGGGAGAGGGGGTATTTATAGTGGATGGCGATGAAGAAGGTGGCAAGGTTTGGACGGAGAAGAAGCTTGGGGAGCTTAACCTCCAGCATCGTTTCCGACGATGGTGAGGTTAACTCCCACCAAAAATTAGGATGTCCGATTAATCCAGATCGATGGATGAAGATGGAGTGGTGAGCACAAGCTCCAGGAGCTTAGAAAAGGAAGGATGATGTCGGTAGGGTGGTGATCGTGCGGTGGAGGCACTCTCCATCGTTAGCAGTCCACTCGGCTGGAGAAGAAAAGGGATAGGGACCAAAATGCAATAAAACTTTAGGACCTTTATGAAAATGAAAGATCCAATTGCAATGAATTTTAAGGACCTAAATGTAAACCCAGGTTTTAACGTTTTATTTTAACTTAGATCTTTTTCAACTTTTTATATATGTTACTAAATAAGATAACTATTATGTTTTCACCTTAAATTTACATTTTTGACCTTTTTAAGTTAATTTATTATATTAAGTAAAGTTACTTAAGTTATTATATAATTAGGTATACATTATGTTTAAGTTACTTAACTTATTAATTAAGGAAATGATTAATAAGATTTCGAGTCCAATTATTAATTAAATTGTTAACAATGTTAATTGATAAGATGTCATTTTTAGCTTATTTTAAGGTCCTTTACCAAATATCCCTTATTTAATAATTAACCCTTATATGTTCATAACCTTAGCTAATTAACTAGAAAGACTAGTTAATTAGGAGTAATTAGAGATCATGATGAGTATCTCATCATACGTACGTCTCATGTGCTCTCCTAGGATTCGTTGATGCGCAGGCATTCATCCGATCGAATAAGCCCATGGGGTCATTATTGATGGAGTTCTCGCACATATTCTCGAGAATCTCCCACACCGTGTCCTCATGTTGACCCATGATATTTCCTCCACAGGTTGCATTGACGAACAATCGAATGTCTTCACGGAGTCCCTAATAAAAAGACTGGACTTTTTCCCATTTAGGAACTCCATGATGGGGGCACTTTCGCATGAGATCCAAGAATCGGTCCCATGCCTCATGAAGAGGTTCTCCCGATTGTTGGGTGAAGTGAGTGATCTGGTGGTGCAAGGCATTCGTCCGGCCAATAGGGAAGAATTTTTTCAAAAATTCGGACTGGAGTTCGACCCATGTGTTGATCGGATGTGTTTGAGTCTGATACCAATGAGCAGCCTTGTCCATGAGGGAGAAAAGAAACATCTTCATGAGCAGAATATCCTAATTTTGTACATCTGACCTGAAGGTCTAGGCCAGATGTTTGAGTTGTTTGATGTGCTGGAAGGGATCCTCAGAGTTAAGCCGATGGAATTTTGGAATGGCATGAATCATGTTGGGCTTGAGTTCAGAATCAGGACCTCTAGCCAGGATTTGGACTCGCGGCTCGATTGCCACCGCAGCGGGATTATAGTGATCTTGCATCATAGGACGCTACGGCGGGTTTACAAAGTTTTGGAATAGATCATTTAAGCACTGAAGTTGGTGCTCAAGGTTGTTCACTTCTTCAATTGGTTGTGCCATGATGGAAGAAGGAGAACTAGGTTCTGATGAATCAGAGGAGAGATCTATGTGGTGGGGTTGCTGCACAAACACAGGCGTCGAGGCTTGGCCTCAGCGGGAGTGGATTTCTAAAGGAGGTCTTAAGGATGGTCTTAAGTACCTCCTACCAAACATGCACCGAAGGATTAGACGAGATTAGAATGTGCTGGACCCAATCGAGACACCCAAAAAATTTGGGTGACTATAGAGGTTCGGGGTGGATGATACCCCTTAGTCAGAAAGGCCATCCACCTGAGAAATACCTGGGCAACCAGAGAGGGAGAGTCCCACAAAGACCCCTACACCGTAGAGCGTCCCCACGAGTTACAGGGTTTCCCCCACCCGACCTCTCTTGTCACTGAGATTCCAGGTAGACAAGAATGGGGACCTTGACCTCTTAAGTCTACCACTTTTAATTAAGATCAAGGTGCTTAGGGTTCCACTTGAGCTTTAGATCTTTTGAGTGCAAAAGGTGACCTAATTTCAAGGTTGGTTAACCTAAGGGGTCAACTTCACCTCTTTGTCCTTTGAGAGCTTTTAGGTCCTTTCTTTTAGGGTTCAAGTGAGTTAAGAGCTTGATTTTCTTAGGGTTTCTCTTGGATAAATCCCTTCAAACAAGGCTTAGGCACACCTCTTTTTGAAATTTTTGATTCTTTGCTTAAAGAAGATGTGTCTCTAAAAACCTTTGATTGGAATCCTTAAGTTGACTCTATTTGGTCCAATTTAGTTGCCACAAAGATGGTATCTAGGGCTCAATCAAGAAGGTGCTAGCCCTAGCTACCTTAAATGGATGCATAATTCAAAAATGTGTTGAAATTAAAATCAAGCAACTTTGGTGAATTACTAGATATGGAAAGCAGGTAGACCTAAATTGATTTTCCCTTTAATTTCCTTTTTAGAATTGAGGGGATTAAGAGAAAGGGCTAATGAGAAATTACCTGCTCCTGGTGTGGTTGTTGTGCAGCTGTCTTCTTTTCTTCCCTTGAAACAATCACAACAAAAGAAATAGATCAAGTCAGTATTGAATCAGAAGATGTGATCAAAGTTTCTAAATTGCTCCTTGCTTCTCGACAATGGCGCCAAAATGTTTATGCGAAAGTGAAATTGGGTTTGTAAATATCACGTTACAGTATAGTTGAAATCGCTTCGAAAAACAAATGAGAATTTATTACTCGAAAAACTAAGAATCCGAGGTCGAACATGGGGAGTAAATTGGTATTTAAAAACTAAGAACACAACCTCAATTTGACAAAATGTGATGTTTAATCAAATGATGAAGCAATAAAAATAATTTCAATGTATCTAGAAGCTCAAAAATATGAATAAATGTAAAAATCAGATGCTTCTAGCTTAGGCTTTCTCTTCCTTCTCTGACTTCAGACTTTGGCTTCTTCTTCTTCTTTGTTTCTTCTGATGTCTTCTTCTTTCTTCTTTACTCTCTTTCTATTTCTCTGACTTCAGCCGAGCCCTTTTCTTCCTTTGCTTTTCTTCTTTTTCTTCCTTCTTCTTTTGCTTCCTTTCCTCTGCTTCTGACATTGGCTCCTTCTTTCTCTTCTTTCTCTGACTTCTCCTGCCTTCTTCCTTCCTTGGCTTCTTTCTCCTTTCTGCCTTCTCTGCAACAGTGCCTTCTCCTTCCTTAGCCTTGGCGTCCTCTGCAGCTTCTTCTACGGCTCCTCTTCAGCCTTCCTTAGCCTCTTCCTTCTTCAGCTTCCTCTTCCTTCTTCCTTTCCCAGCACACAAGTGCAAAATCTACCCCTACCCTCCCTCGTGAACTCTCTCTCTCTTTTCTCTCTTAGGCTCTCTCTCCCAGAGCCTTTCGGGTAAACAGGTCGGGTTAGCGTGCCCGAGTCTAAGCACATCGGCGTGGGTGATGCACGAGGAGTGCTGGGTAATCGGGTTAGGCAGCTAGGTTCGCGAAGGAGTGAGCACGGATGAGGCGTGAGTGGGCGAGGGGACCTCACCCCGTGTTAGGAGGCGAAGAGCCTATAACACAAAAATAATTTATATCGCTTCGCTGCTTCTAAAGTTACCGAGGTGGGACTAAAAGTCCCACCCGCTTCTTCGCATGCGCCCGCAGGGATCTCCACTCAATCGCTGCAGCTACGGTGCCCTAGGACTCCAATTGCTGGCGCAAGTCATTCACGAAGGAGTTCCGCACACCTAGGACTAGATCTCCTAGAGCGGGACTGCCTCGAGTGAGCTTGCAAGCAAGCTTCGCTCCCTCTCCAATGGTGGCGGAGGTCAAACCTTGTCAACGCAAATATGCCTCACGGCCCTGTCAAAGTTCTCAGGAAGCTTCACCGTGACACGGTGAAGGTGGCTCGATGGGTGGCGTGGTGCGGGATGGCCTAGGTGTGCGTGCCTAGGTCGATCTGTGGTCGTGAAGGTGGGGTTGTTCAGAGGCAGTGTATGGAGCATGTGGCGGTCGATGGAGAGGGGGGAAATGATCAGTGGATGGAGGCAAAGCTTCTGAGGTAGTTGGCGAGGCATGTGGGTGTGTGGAGTGGTGGATGTGCCTTCACCGGTGGTCTGCCGAAGGTGAAGAAGGTGAGGGTGCTCTACGGTTGTCGGGGTGCGAAAATAGAAATAAAGTGGGGGAAAATGAAGAGTAGGGAGAGGGGTCTTATCTGAGAGTGGCTGGACGAAGGGGGGAGGTAGATGGCGGACGGCGCGTATCTGCCGTTGCCGTAGACGAAGGCCTTGAGATGGAGAGGCGACGATGATGAGAGGGATGTAGACGCGTGCGCAGGTATGGCGCGACGTGGAAGAATGAGACGGAGATGACTCTACCACTGGTATGGTGGCAGAGTGATGAAAAGAGGGAGGAAGAGTCACCGGAGCTTGCAGGCTACTTGGCGGGAGAGGGGAAGGAGGAATTCTGAGGGATTCTTTGTCCAAATCAAGCTTAGGATGGTCGGGAGGACTTGGGGCATCTTTTATAGTCGTGGGTGGAGGGCCTTGTGCTTGGAAGGCAAGCTTCCAAGCACAGCAACCTCGCCAGACTTGGAAGTTCAAGAGATACCCATATCTCTCATGCGTTTGTATGAGAGATTGGGTGGGAATCTGAGCGCAAAATGGGGTTCACACGATCGAGAATTCCTCAGAGAATCTCCCTTTCAAATTTGAGAGGGATTCTCTGAGGAATCAAGGAGATCTCCCTCTTGAATCCTTACCGGAGTAGGATTCCTCCACTGTAATGGCAAAAGGACCTAATTGCAAAGAATGGCGAGGAAGATAGGGGGTGTCTACAAGGTTTTTCAAAAGCTAGGGGCATAAAAGTAATTGGGTTGGACTGTTTTACAAAGTAGGTCAAGGTCAACTCCCCTTAGGTCCAAATTTTGGTATAAACCTAATTTGGACCTAAAGAATCCAATGGTGAAGTTGGATTTTAGGTTTGATCACATTTAACTAGGAATTTTGCATAAAAACCCAATTTAAGGCAAATGTTTGATTAGGTCCCCTATTTAGGTCAAAATAGGTTCTAAAGGCCAAATTGAAGGTTCTAAAGCCTAGAGGATATTTTTACATAAATTTTAAAGGGTTTATTTGCTTTTTATCCTGACCAGAACCTTGTTAAATTAAGTGGGTCTATTTTAGGGTTATAGGATGTCATTTAATTCCCAAATCTCACATTAACCCTTTTCTGATTGAACCAACCCACTTTTTATCTTGTTAAGACCAATTGACCTATGTTTATCCCCTAAGAAATCCTGTTGTTGTACTATAATGGTAAAATTACAGTTTTACCCTTTATTTCATGCTTTTCTTTTAAACTGATTATTCCTTGAGTCAGGCCCTTCACTTGGTTATGTAGGAGCTTTTGTTCTCTTTTCTAGGTTAAAATGAGCTAGTTAGGGTTCATGATGGTGTTCCCATCAAGGAGAGACACCAGGTCTGGTATGGCCGACGTCGGAGATGAAGGCTGCTTCGGTGGGGTAGAAGCGACGACGAAGACGAGGATTAGGGTGCCCGCTGGTATGGCGCGACACAGAAGAGGGAGAGGAAGGAGACTTCGTTGCTGGTATTATGAGCAGATGACGAGAGCGGTCAGAGGGAGTCGCCGGACATCGTGGAGCCTTTCGACCGGAGAAGGGGAAGGAAAGAGGGGTATTCCAAGCCGAAAACAAGCACAGGGAGATTGAAGTGCATCATGGGTCTTTATATAGGCCTTAGAGGGAGATTTGAAGCTTGGAAACCAAGCTTTCAAGCTTGGTAAGCTTGACGCACAAGAGATACTCGAATCTCTCATGAGTTCACATGAGAGATTGGGAAGGTTATTGGGTCCAAGACTGGGTGCGATGGAAAGAGAATTCCTTAAGGAATCTCTAGTTCAAGTTTGGGAGAGTTTCGTCAAGCAATCATCAAGAACTTTCCAAATGAAGGTCGTCGGAGTAGGATTCCTCCACGACAATGGTGGAAGGACCTCTTTGTAAAGAGTAACGACAAATATAGGGGTTTGTTTGTAATGAATTTCAAAAGCTAGGGGCACTTATGAAATAGAAAGAATTAGACAGGACTGAAATGCAAACTAGGTCAAGACGATCTCTGATTGAGCCCAAATTTTGGTATAAACCTAATTTGGACCCAAAAAATCCAATGGTGAAGGTGGATTTTGGTTTTCACTTATTTTGAATGGGTAATTGACGTGCTTCTGTGCGTGTGTGTTAAGGAGTGTCATTATAGTTTGCACTTGCAACATCGGTTTTAAAGTAAAGAAACAGATGTGAGTCCGAGTGTCGGTCTCAGGGAGGCGTGAAAATCGAATTTTTCTTGTCACTTATTGTCACGAAAATCGTGGAGTTTTGCTTGCGAAAAGGTGCGGGTGAAAATCGAGAGAGAGAGAGATTAGGGTTAGAGTCATTTCATTCTTTAACATGCAACTTGAATAGGAAATAAAGTAGACAACCGAATGGAAAATAACTTCATTAATCATGCAGCTTTAGTTCATAAATTACAACATTAGATACATGCTTAAACACAAGTAAAGTAAAGCTTAAAAGAGAGGAAGAAAGAGAGAGAGAAGGAGGGCGGCGAGGCAGCCACGGTGGTGGAGAAGGCTCCGTCGGCAGCTCGTCGTCTCCGGCGATTACAAGAGGGCCTAAAGCTAGGTAAGAGAGGGGTAGAGTAGTTGCAAGGGAAGTGAATGCCTTGAATGGGTGGTTGGAAGGGGTTTAAATAGGGAGAAGGGCTTTCCAAATGAAGAAGGGGTTTTAGCAACGTCTGGGATGTCACTAAAACCCTTACAAAAACATCGGTGAAGCCCCCATCCCATCGGTCGCTCGCCCACGCCGTTCTTCCTCGCGCTTGATCCATGGGCACGGCATGAGAGCCATCCGATTGAAGATCGGACGGCTGAGATCTTCACCCAGGTGTGCTCGGATCGCGCCTTGAGTATGCGTGCGCGCGGGCGTTGTCGTCCGACGTGCCCGCGCACGCGGTTGATCAGTGCCTGAGAGCGCGTCACGTGGCAGTATCGTCACCGTTCGCATGCGAATCTACGGCTGAATTTCGTTCACGTGCCTCTCTGTCTCCGAATTCCCACACCGTGCGGCTCGAACCCGCGTCACATGGGCGCGGGCATGCGCGTTAACCGCTGTGCTACGCTCGCTGCTTTGTCAAGGCTACTGCGGGCGTGCGCGCGGTTCTCAGCCGTCCGATCAGAGATCGACGACTGAGATCTGATCTCCAGTTGAAGGTGGAAGCGGGCGCACAGTAAGCTGGCGCCACGTGGTGCATTGAGGGTTGTTGATCATCAGATCAACGGTCAGAACTTCTTGGGCCCATTGTGGGAGCTCCGGATGTCGTATTTGACCGATTTTGAGTCCGTTGGACTCCGTTCATCATTCTAAATCCATCCGTGTGGTCCGATTGCTCATCTGAGGCTTGCTTTGACAAGTGCTCATACAAATGGCCGTTAATACTATTTTATAAGCAATCTTGGCATATGATGCATGCAATGCTCCCATTCTACTTATGTTGTGTCTTTTATTCTTAAGATGGGTCCTATTTAATAGAATTATCACCCCTAGATGCAGTGTTATCAGTAATTTATGCAAAAACCTAAATTAGGGTAATAGTCTGTCTATGACTCTATTTTGGGTCAAAAATAGGTTCTAATGGTCACTTCAAAGGTACCAAACCCTAGAGGATATTTTTCTATGAATTTTAGAGGGTTTGGATGAATTTTATCCTGACCAGAATCTTAGTTAGTTAAGCAAATCTATTTTTAGGGTTTCAAATGTCATTTAATTATAGAAGTGCGTGAAAACCCATTTTGTTCTGCATGAACCCTCTTGTTAGACTCTAAAGCACATTTGACCTTTAGTAAACCCCTGAAATAACCTTGTGGTTATTCTGTATTTGTGGATTACTGGTAAAATTGCATAAATAACCTTTTATTCTTCTTTTTTTCTCAAAATAACTCAACCTACCCAAGAGACCTTCTTACTGATATGTAGGAGCTTTTATTGACTTTATCAGATCGAATTAAGCTAGTTATGGCTCATGATGGTATTCCCATCATACCCCTATGCCTAGCTTTTGCTAGTCCCTTAGCAAAATTCTATGAATCAAACCAGTTATCTAGGTCGGATGTAACTGTTAGGATGCCCTACTTATCTGCATCTCTAGAAATCAGATCTTAATACCAACAATAAGCCTGGAGATACTCAAGTACTAGCACAGATCCAGACCTGACTAGCTTTCGCCTTAATCCACTGCGAAGGTTTCTAAGGCCCACAGGAACTAACCTAAGGTTTGTTGTACCCAGCGGTTAAAGCACCCGTGCTTGAAACATGGTTAGTCCAGGTTCAGTTTGCCAGTGCATTTTGTAAGAGAGAGATATAGAAGGAGATTTTTATTTGTGGAGAGCTTTCTCTCTCGTTTTCTTTTATACTTTTCCTTAGACTCATCCTCGGATTGGCCCTCAACACGGTCTGTATCGGATTCCTTGTCCCCACCATCAATCCTCGTAAGGTCCCTGGCAATCGATGCTTTGGGATAGCACCGCCCATGGCAACCCCCAGAACCCTGGCTTTCGACACTTTGGGATAGTGCCACCCATAGCGTTCTGTAGCTAAATCCAGACCCTAGCAATCGAGATTTCAGGATAATCCTACCCATAGCATCTGAACCAGCACAAGGTGCTTACATGCCCCCGGTAGGATATTTAGATATCCTAGGAGACAAGAACCGAGGAGACAATATGTTATTGTGCATCTTCGAGGGAAATTTCCCACTTTTTCGCACCGGGAACTCATCCAAATCAACTTATGTTTTGGAGCCACTCCTAATCTAGATCTTAGGATCATTTTCAGAACGGATTAAATGCCCCTTGGCATGATTTTTTTATTTAAAGCATACTGAACCAGATTGTGTGTGATTTAGGGTGCTTAACTTGCCAAGTCCCACAAACCAGAGGTCAGTTAACAAGGCAGAATACTCCCTAAGCCTTAGACCTAATACACAAGTTTGCATTTTCCCTAACCACTTGAGGACTAATCCGGATCTTGACAAGTACGTGAGTGTTTAAATCCAATCAGATCCAAGAAGCCTAAGGTCGGTATTCGCTACTAATCCCTTAAGTTTTAGCCTTCCATGTCTCAATTCATCATTCGATCCAACATAAAAGTTAGGTAAGTTCCATATTACTTTGAAGGGACTCAATTTCTTTATTTTTTTGCTCCTTTCTTTTCTTTTCAAATTTTCTCCTTTTCTCATTTTTCTCTAAAATGGCTCTTCCTTTTCCTCAAACTCCTTTTTGTTTAGTGTATATAATTTTTTTTTGATGAAACCCTTTTTTGTGAATTGATTCTCACAGCGTTTTGCACTTTAATACCTCTCTATGCCTAAGATTTGCAATGTCCTCATTATAAATTAGGTGGGTTCAAGTTTAGCTTAGATCATACATTAGAACAGGTTCAAAGGGTGGGTGGACAGGTCAGGATGACTGTTACAGATGATTTCAAGCTCTAGTACGAGTATCAGAGGTGGAGTCGGCTATTCTAATGGACGAACCCTAAAGTGCAATATGAGTTCAGCAAAGAGATGTGTCAAAAGGGTTTCAGGTTTTTCAAAAGATGACGGGTTGCCTCCCGTTAAGCGCTGAGTTTAACGTCATCAGCCAGGTGCAATAAGATCAGGGAGAATGGAGATCAAAAGATACCTCAACCAAGTTTGAATCATTGAGTTCAATGAACGGCTTGAGTCACTGGCCATTCACAGTGAAAGGTTCAGAATCAAGGCTGGGTTGAGTGATTTCGATGGCTCCATTTCCAAATATTCATCTCACCAAGAATGGTCCAATCCATTTAGAGTTGAGTTTGCCTGGGAAAAGTTTTAGTTTGGCATCAAATAGTAGGACCTTCTGATCAGGATGGAAAGTTTTTCTACATATGTGTTTGTCATGAAAATCCTTCACCCACTCTTTGTAAATTCACGAGTTCTCGTATGCGTCATTGCGTAGTTCCTCGATCTCACTCATTTGAAGCTGACGGTGGGTTCCGACCTTAAGCATATCTAGATTGAACTTTCGTACTACCTAATAGGATTTGCGATCCATCTCAACGCAGAGGTGACATGCCTTCCCGCACACAAATCTGAATGGAGACATACCTAATTGGGTCTTGTGGGTGGTCCTATAAGCCCACAAAGCTTCCGGAAGTCGGGCCGACCAGTCCTTCTTGTCAGGCCAAACAATGACCTAGAGGATTTTCTTGATCTCCCGATTAGATAGCTCAACCAATCCATTAGTTTGGGGGTGATAAGGAGTTGAGATTCGGTGCAACACTCCAAACTTGGTCATCAAGGATCTGAACAATGCATTTGTAAAATGGGTCCCTAATGCGGCAGATTCGCACACGAAAAGGTTCAAGTTTTGGTAAACCCATCACCATAGTTCGATTCACGAGAAAATCCGTCGATCAGATAAATTTATAATCGAAACTCGAAAAGTGAGTCCCGGGTCGAACACGGGGAGGCGAACGTTTGGTTTTGAAAATCTGCATTTCGCTTTTTATTTAATTTTATCATTTTTATCTTTTCTAATTTTTTGGTATTTTTAGCAAGAGATCAGGTTGATGAATTCTAGCTAATCTACTTGCAAAATAAAAGAGAGAAATAGAGACAGAGAGAGAAACAATCATGGATTTTTATAATCAAATGTTTCTTACAACTAGGAAAGCAGGAAAACTATACCATGAAAGCAATAAAGATAGAGATAGGTAAGAGAAATCCCCCTTGACGGTCGCTTGGAGGATGACTCGCTCTGATGTCGCCTAGAAGAAGGTGGTAAGGAGTGGGACAAATGAGGATGGAGCTGGAGGACGGAGGGCTGGGCAAGACGGTGTCGCGACGAGGATCTACTTCCCAAAGTCAGTGAGAAGACGGCCAGGGGATGCTCCATGAAGGGGGATGAGAGGAGGGAAAATATTTGGTTTTCTACTCTAGAGGAGCATCCCGGGCTTGGGACAAGCTCTCTCTAGAGCCTTGGAGGTGGTGAGAGGAAGAAAGGAAGAGATGAAGAAAAATGGGAGGGGTAGGGGTCCTTTTATAGTAGAGGAAAGAATCAAATTCGTATACAGGATATTTAGTGACGATCATAAATGTCTGAAGATCTGCTACAAACGTCGCTGAAGACAGGCTTGCCCCACGCTGTCGCTGCGCTGGTGCTTGCTTGCGATGCCACTGCTGTGTGCATGCGGTGGTGCATGCGTGTGCATGGGCGACCTAGGTTGCACCACGTGGCGCGATCTGGGCCGTCCATCTTCTTTCCGTTGTAGGGGCTACTACAGAGGTCGAATTGAGTCAATTTTCGCACTATTAGGCTACAATCGTCAACCTGAATCCATTCGTGCGGTTGGATTTTTATTTTGAAGCTCCAAATTACATCACCTAGTCCCTTAGCCGTTGATTTCCCTCGTACTGTATATGGTGCTATGGGACTCCGATTAAGTCTATTTCGGAGGCGTTGAACTCCGATCGTCATCTTGATCAGATCCATATGGTCGGATCGTTAATCCGAGGCTTTGAAATAAATCTCCTTTTCTCCTGACCACAAAAAGACTCAATTAGCCTAAAGTATACACAACTACTATAAATGCAGAATGATGCATGCTATGCAATATTTATAATATGGAATGCAAATCTAAGCCTAGGAACTTGAATAAATAGGCATTTCAATGTAAATGGATTTGTCTACATCATACCCCCATGCCTATCTTTTGTTAGTCCCTAGCAAAATTAAATTACATGCTATGTATAAAAATAGAATTTGGACTCAATCACTTAGGCCTAAGTCATTTATTAACAATAGAAAATTTCAACTGAGGTCATAAACTACGAAAACTAAACAATACCCAGGTGTCTGTCAGAATGCAGGCCGCCCAAGTCCTCGCCTTATTTGAGAAGGGGAGATACATTTTTTTGTTTTTCTTCTTTTCTAATTTTTTTGGACTTTTGGAGTTTAAGAGTTTCGGAATAACTTTTTACGGCTACCCGACCCACCCAAGACTCAAAAAGGATTCTAAGTACTAAGCATCTTGTGAAAGGGTGATAGACTCATTAGGCGACTGTTAAAATGGACTTCGGGATTCTACGACCCTAGGTGACTTTAAATATTTTTGCCTAGAGGTTTATCTTTTCAAACGGTAGCTTTCTCCCTACGTCTAAATTTTTTACGAGGTCAACACAAGGGCGAACCCAATTATATCTCCCCGATTTATTCTACTTCCCCACTTTTTCCCTAGGTGTTTTGGCAATTATTTATGCATTTTTGTAAGCTGGGTTCTAGACAACCGGCCAATGGGCTGTTACCTACAGCAACTTGCCAGCTATACTCATGTGGTGAAGTTTGGTTTATTTTTTTATTTTTTCTCCCTTTTTTTTTTGAGTACCATTTTTTTTTCTTTTTCTAAATAGGTGGCTTCCCTAATCTAAGATTTACCTAAAGGTAGTAGAATAAGTGTGGTCAAGTAGCTGGGCTCTGGACAACTGGTTAATGGGTTATTACCCACGTCAACTTGCCAGCTATACTACCTTAGAAAGTTCATTAGCTACCCAATTTCCAAAGAAACCACCAAAAAGTGAGTCAATGCAAATAGTGTGTAGATGCTTAGACTTAAAATTCCCTCAAATCAAAGGGCGAGTAGGTTGATAAGTCATGTACTTATCATCCCAATTTATTCACCAAATTAAAGTAAAATTACTTGACGAGGACTTGAGACTAGGTCCAAATTCGAGTGGGCACCTGAGCTAATTAAGTCTAAAGACCTGAAGAGTCTAAGTGTTCAGGTCCTATCGTATTATTTCCTAAAGTTTATAACTTCCAAAATCCTAAGTTCTCTTCTCCTAATTCTATTTTTTTTTATCTTTTTGAATTTTCATTTTTTTTAAAGAAAATAAAAGAAATTCTATAAAGCTAACGAAGTAATTTCAGGATTAAGTATCCAACCCTCATGCCTAAATGATGCAATGTCCTCATTGTAAAAACAAAGACATGAAAAGGGCAGAATAATAGAATATCACTTGAATTTCGTGACAATTCGGGTAGCTCCACAGAGAACGTAGAATATACACATGTGCTAAATTTTAATGCCTTTAGCTAGGCATAATATACATACAAAGAAGAATTTGAGAATTCACAAGTGGGGGTCAGAATCAAAATAAAAATATTGATCCTTAAACCCGCTAACAGAAGATGTCCACAGACGTGGATCATATTATGGTGCAGACCCATGCCCCAGGGTCAAGTAGTTCTCAAGTTCTGGATGAAATTCACCCAAAATCGGAGATTATTGTGCTTGCGGGGTCGGGCTTGCAGTTTGGTGGTGTGCAACCCAAGACTAAAGTGGCGAACAATGGGTAGATCTGATTCACTCAACTTGCGTGTCCACTTAAAGTTCAGCTTAGGAAGATAGTCAATTATTCTGAGCTTGGGTTGCACATGAAAGATATCATAAGGTCCTAGTAAGAAGTAAGTGGTTTCAAGTCAATAGGTACCCTTAGATCCAAAATCGTAGTTCCCTCAGAAATAGCTTCACAGATTTTTATTTACAACTTCCTATCCTCCAAGATCAAGGTTTCTTAGACCTCCAGATCATTGTACACCCCATCAAAAATACCCAAGTCCAACAATTGTGGCTAAATTAGGATTGACTTGGGTCTGGTGATCCCAAAAATATCATAATTTAGCTCTTCAGGGTGTGGTTGAGCAGTGGGGCTACTGATTGAATCATCAGGATTCAGATCGTCTAAGTTAGCCCCAACATGGTCATAATCTTCAATAGTTAGGCTATCAAAAGGTTCGTCATTCTCCTCAAGCCCATTCGTCTCACTAAAATCCTCTTGCTTAAGCTGAAGTAAGACTTCACCTAAAGACTCTTCACTCTCAGAGTCAAAGAATTCTTGATCATATGTCATTTCATGGTCCATGGAGACATATTTTTCATCGTTCCCTACCTCGGGATCTCGGGTGAAGCAATCGGTTCATCCTCAATGGGTTTCTCTAGCCCAACTTGGTCATCCCCAATCTCAAAACATGTATTCCCCCGATAGGTGCCTGAGCAGGTTCATACATTGGCTCTCCTGAAGGGGGTTCATCTTGAGAATCATCCCAAGATTGGACTAAGGCAACCACAAATTTCATCCTCAACCTCGACAATTTTCCAAGTAGAAACTCACCCAAGCACCTATCCCTAACATTTTGGAGCAAATCTAATAAGAGCTATTCAGCTCATCAATCATTTTTATCATAGGCTCCAATGCTTCAGTGCATGGTGTTGGCTGGGCTTCTAAAGATTGTATGGTGTTCCTCAAGTTAGCCAACACCCTATCTTGGATCTGGTTCACCTGAACCGAATGGTTCGGTTCTGGTTTGGGTGGGTTTGAGTTAAATCTAGGGGAGTCAAGATATCGAGATTCTCAGGTCCCTCCCTAATAGTAGGTCATTTCAAGTTGTTCAAAGAATGGTGGTGACCTATATTCAGTAGAATACTGGGGAGGGTATGGTGGCAACCTATATTTAGTAGAATACTAGGGAGGGTAAGTGTTATAATCAGCATATCCTTCATGGTTGTAGATCTAGTTAGGTTGATCATCAAAGGGTGGAGATCTATAACCATTGTAGCTTTGGGAAGGATAGTAATCATAGTCTTGTTGTCCAGGGTTAAACCCTGGACATTGAGGTCCGGATTCATATCCCCAATCAAAGTTATCCCGGCTAGTGGATGGGTAATTATAAGTTGAGTCGAGATAGTAATCATCTTGGGTATAAGTGGTGGTAGGAGGGTAGGATGGGAAATGAGTGTAGGATGTGGAAGGATATATAGTGGAATAGGAGGGGAAATCAGAAGAAAGAAAGGAGCCCTATAATACAAGCAATCAACCCTATCCTTAGGTGGGTTAGCCTAAAGACCTACAGACTTCTAAAACCCATCTTGAGATTATAACCAATTTGGTTTACTTTTATCCAGTCAATCCAACTAGTTAGAAGGAGGGGTTGGGGAGAAGGTTCTTCCTTTGGCTTACGCCTTTAGTTCCTAGTGTACCCCCCAGTAGCGATCGTTTGATGCTACTCCCCTAGCTAGACATCAGATGGACCAACAGAAGTAGATTAATAAAAAAAAATCTCAGTTTGAGCCCCGAAGAGCGAATCAATCCTTAAGGCCAACGTCTACTCAGTTTTAATTAGGCTTGGGATGATTGTGCTCTTGGAATGTGATGGGCCCTTTAGATGAGTTGTGTCCTTAATGATTGATTCAAATGTGTGTGCATGCACAACCAAGGTTTACAAACAAGGTTATTTGATGATGTCTTTTAAGGTTTAATCTTAGGTGTATTCAATCAAGTTCAAGAGAACACTCCAAGTTTTGAAAGCACTGGTGATGATATATTCCTTTAGAAATCAAAAAATAATGTGGAGTGCCTTATTTAGCCCTAAAGATTAACCCTAAGTGGCAAGCTACTGATGAATGACTTTTATCTTCAGTGGTGCGGCCCAAACAGCTCAATCAATTGGCCTATTGCACCACT
The DNA here is from genome assembly GCA_037157565.1 of Thalassia testudinum. Lineage (NCBI taxonomy): Eukaryota > Viridiplantae > Streptophyta > Magnoliopsida > Alismatales > Hydrocharitaceae > Thalassia > Thalassia testudinum. The sequence goes on from JAZHRO010000031.1 coordinate 179,282,635, forward strand.
TAGTTAAGGTACACAGATGTTTAACCTATTTGGATTTCTACTCACTTATGTGTATTGAGTTGAAGTGTACCGAGTCCACTGGTCAGATCCCGGTTAAGTGGTAGAATCAAAGTAGAATGGTGTGCCTTAAGTCGAAAGTTGTGGGGGTTTAATGTGTGCCACTTTTAGCAAATCCCACAAGAGAAGAGTTTATATATATATATATATATATATATATATCAGGGGGTAAGATGGGTGGAGGTGGAAAACAAGCAACCAGATCTATCCTAGGGTTTATAAAAAGCACCTAAGTTGATTTGGGTTTAAGTTATTAGTGTGGTGAAATGAAATCTAGGGTGGGGGTGGTAGGGGAAAACTTACAAATGTCTCTACCTGCACTTTACTCCAATCTACTACCTTCGGCTCCTTGACCAGGTTCCTGCAAGATAATAAATCAAAGAAAGACAAGTTAGAAAAATATGTAAGTAATGCGGAAAAATGCGAAAAAACCATAGAGCATTGCCTCCCCGGCAACGGCTCCAAAATCATGTGGTGGATTCGCACGTGAAAAGGTTCGAGTTTTGGAAAACCCATCGTCGTAGTTTGATTTACGAGAAAATCCATCGATCAGATAAAATTTATAACCGAAACTCGAAAAGTGAGTCTTGGGTCGAACACGGGGAGGCAAACATCTTGTTTTGAAAATCTGTGTTTCACTTTTTATTTGTTTTTGTTATTTTTATCTTTTCTAATTTTTTTGGTATTTTTAGCAAGCAAGAGATCAGGTCAATGAATTCTACTTAATCTACTTGCAAAATAAAAGAGAGAGAGACAGAGACAGAGACAGAGACAGAGAGAAACAATCATGGATTTTTATAATCAAATGTTTCTTACAACTAGGAAAGCGGGAAAGCTATACTATGAAAGCAATAAAGATAGAGATAGGTGAGAGAAATCCCCCTCGACGGTCGCTTAGAGGATGACTCGCTCTGACGTCGCTTGGAGGAAGGTGGTGAGGAGTAGGACGAATGAGGATGAAGCCGGAGGACGGAGGGTGGGGTGGGATGGCATCACGGCAAGGATCTACTTCTCGAAGTAGGTGAGAAGATGACCACGGGATGCTCCACGAAGGGGGATGAGAGGAGGGAAAATATTTGGTTTTCTACTCTAGAGGAGCATCCCAAGCTTGGGACAAGCTCTCTATAGAGCCTTGGAGGTGGTGAGAGGAAGAAAGAAAGAGATAAAGAAAAATGGTAGGGGTAGGGGTCCTATTAAATTCATATACAGGACATTTGGTGACGGTCATAAACGTCACTGAAAATTTGCCGCAAACGTCGCTAAAGACAGCCTTGCGCCCACACTGCCACTGCGCTAGTGCACAGTCTGCTCACCGCATGCTCGCGTGCACTGCCGCTACTGCACGTGCGTGCACATAGGCGACTTGGGTTGCGCCAAGTGGCGCGATCTAGGCTGTCCATCTTCTTTCCGTTGTAGGGGCTACTACAGAGGTTGGATTGAGTCGATTTTTGCACCATTAGGTTGCGATCGTTGACTCGAATCCATCCACACAGTCGGATTTATCATTTGAAGCTCCGAATTATGTCACCTAGTCCCTTGGCCGTTGATCTTCTTCGGATTGCATATGGTTCTACAAGACTCCGATTAAGGCGATTTCGGAGGTGTTGGACTCCGATCGTCGTCCTAATCAGATCCGTACGATCAGATCATCAATCCGAGGCTCTGAAATAAATCTCCTCTCCTGACCACAAAAAGGACGTAATTAACCTAAAATATACACAGCTACTATGAATGCAGAATGATGCATGCTATGCAATATTTATAATATGGAATGCAAATCTAAGCCTAGGAACATGCATAAATAGGCATTTCAACCTAAATGGATTTGTCTACATTAGTCCCTCCATCAGAGATAATGGCAAGTGGGACACCAAACCGAGAAAAGATGTGCTGATGAATAAACTTGATTACCACCTTATGATCATTGGTTCAGGTTGGGATGGCTTTGATCCATTTAGACACGTAGTCTATGGCGAGGAGAATGTATTCAAAGCCGTTCGATTTAGGGAGGGGTTCCATAAAATCAATCCCCCATATATCGAAGATTTCACATACGAGAATCGATTATAAAGGCATAATATCGCGGTAGCTCATGTTGCCTAAGGTCTAGCAACGAGTGTATGCCTTACAGTAGTCGTATGCGTTCTTGAAGATTGTGAGCCAATAAAAGCCGCATTGGAGGACTTTAGCTGCAGTTTTGTGTCCGGAGAAGTGTCCGCCGCAGACCTGGTCATGGCAGAAAGACAGAATGTCCTGAATTTCTGCTTCGGGGATGCATCGTCTGATGATCTGATTAGCACCAATGCAGAAGAGGTACGGGTCTTCCCAGATGTAGTACTTGGCATCAGAAAGCAACTTGTCCTTCTTGGCCTTCGGCCAATCAAACGGGATTTGATGTGATGCCAAGTAGTTAACCAAATCAGCGTACCAGGGAAGTCTTGCACTGATAGTTAGGAGGTGCTCATTAGGAAAGTGTTCTATGATTGGTCCATAAGGGTCAATGATATCAGAAAGAAGGTGGGACAAGTGATTAGCTACCATGTCCTATTTTCCCACCTTGTCGTGAACCTCGAGGTCGAATTCTTGCAACAACAAAATCCAGCGGATTAGTCGAGGTTTCGTGTCCCTCTTCGCGAGGAAGTTCCTCATTGCGGTGTGATCCGAGTATATGATAACACGGGAACCCAAAAGATAGGATCGAAATTTTTTGAGGCCAAATACTACAGCTAGTAGCTCTTTCTCAGTAACTGTGTAGTTACGCTGAGCCTCGTCAAGTGTCTTGCTAGCGTAGTAGATGACCACGGGTTTCTCGTTTATTTTTTGCCCAAGTACCTTGCCCACTGCATTGTCAGATGCATCACACATGATCTCAAAGGGTGGAGACCAGTTAGGGGATTGTAGGATTGGTGCTTGAGTAACTCGATCACGTAGGCTCTCAAATGCATGAGTGCACTCGATAATTTTGAAAAGGACATCCTTTGAGTGAAGATTAGTGAGGGGGAGTGCAATTTTCGAGAAATCAGGAATGAAATAGAGGTAAAAATTGACATGCCCTAGAAAAGAGCGAATGTCCTTGACTGAGCTAGGCATGGGTAGTTTGGAAATCAAATTAACCTTAGCTCGATCAACCTGGATGCCTTTTTTGAAGATGAGGTGACCCAGGATAATTCCCTCAGGTACCATGAAGTGGCACTTTTCCCAAGAAAGAACCAGATTCACGTCAATGCAACTCTTGAGGATCTGGACCAAGTGCAGGAGGCAATCATCAAAAGATTCCCCAAATGCTAAGAAGTCATCCATGAAGACTTCAAGGTATTCACCTACCATATCTGAGAATATGGCAAGCATGCACCGCTGAAAAGTGGCGGGTGCATTGCAGAGACTGAACGGCATCCTATGGAATGCCTATGTCCTAAAGGGGTAGGTGAAGGTAATCTTCTCTTGGTCCTTAGGATGGATTGCCACTTGGTTATAACCAAAGCACCCATCCAAGAAGCAAAAGAATCGATTCCCTGCCAATTTCTTGAGTATCTGATCAATAAATGGTAGTGGGAAATGATCCTTTTTCGTTGAGGTATTTAGTCTTCTGTAATCAATACAGACTCTCCATGAGTTCGCTATAAGGATCGGTATAGTCTCTCTGATTTCAATTGTAATGACGGTGAGTCCTGCCTTTTTGGTCACAACCTGGATTGGGCTCACCCAACGACTGTCAGAGATCGGGTAGATGATACTTGCATCTAACCACTTGATGATCTCCTTTTTCACGACATCCTGCAGGTTCGGATTCAGGTGTCTCTGCATTTCACAGGATGGTCGTGAGCCCTCTCCGGTGTAGATCTGATGTGTGCAATATGAGGGGCTAATGCCAATCAGGTCATCGAGAGTCCAACCAATGGCTTTCCAATGCTGCTAGAGGACAGAAATCAGACGTGTTTCCTGATTAGAGGTAAGGCAGGAATTGATAGTCACAGAAAATGTCTGATTAGAAACCAAAAAGACGTATTTTAGGTGATCGGTAAGAGGATTCAGTTCCATAATAGGATTATCAGCAGTAGCAAGCGAGTCGGGATGGGCCTCAGAAGAAAAGGTGGGAGCTGTATGTGGTTCTAGATTGGTGCTAGGCTCCTCTATCTGCGGGGTATGATCTGTTTGGGGCTGAGGACCAGAAATAATCGGGTCATCCTTGAGAAATGTGTCCTCAACCACAGAACTAATGTCGCATACTTGTTCCACTATCCCGCAGTTAATTCCTTTCTGGGCCTTAAATATATCAATTTTTAGTGTCTTGTTCTCGAACTTCAATTCAATCTAGCCCTCTTCGCAATTAATGTTCACCCTAGTTGTTTCTACGAACGGTCTACCTAATATAATCAGTGTATTCTTCATATTCTCAAGAGTCTCCATATCCAACACAATGAAATCCGCAGGAAAGTAGAAATCGTGGATCCGAACCAAAACATCCTCGAGAACTCCTCTAGATGACTTGATTAATCGGTCAGTTAACTATAAAGTCACCTCAGTTGGTTTTAGCTCAGTTTCCTTGAAATGATCTAGTAGGGACGTAGGGATCAAATTGATGGAAGCTCCTAAGTTTAAAAGGGCTCTGTCGAATTCACCGATTTTGCATGAATTCGGAGGGGTACCAGGGTCTTTTGCCTTAGGAGAGAGTCTGCTCAAAATAATGGAGCTGGCTTGCTCCGACAGTACAATTGGATTCCCGCCTTTGGTTTGCGGCTTACACTTAGGTGTACATACATCTTTCAGAAATCTCACATAAGCCGGTACGTGGCGAATTGCATCCATCAACGGGATGTTTATTTGGACCTGCTCAAAGAGCTTGACCAGGTCCACCTTGAGAGCCACGGGTTTGGGTTTCCTCTTTCCTTTGGACAAGGCCTCCAGAAATGGAACCTCTACAGGTTCCTCTAGAATTGGTCCAGGTTTTTGATCTGGGACCGCGGTATCCTAGATGACCAACCTAGGGTTCGGGTTTGAACTACCAGGCTGAGAGTGGCATGAAGAAAGTGGTTCCTGAGTTGTTTTGCCACTACGGGTGGTAACAGAATTCAATCCTGCTTGGTTCTGGGTTGGGGAAGTCAAAAGAGGTGGTTGCTGTTGATAACCCACGTATTATGTCGAAGCCTCCATCTCGTCAGGTGATGGAGCATAATGGGCCTGATAAGCATAGTGAGCCTGGCCCTGAGAACATTATTTGGATTGGGCAGAGGTTGCGAAGGGAGTACACCAGGTTGGCGAGGATTTGCCATCTGGGCGAGTTGATTGCAAACCTCTGTGATCTCATCTTTATGCTATTTTTGAATAGCCGCATTTGTATTCTAAATGTCATCCAAAGTCTGAAGGATTTGAGTCATTTGATCTTCTCAAGTTGGCCCGGTTTGGTAAGTTGGGTTGGGCAGAGGCTGAGGCAGTTGATATGAACGAGAAAATTGTGGCTGGGGCTGATATTGAGGTCTCTGATTTTGATTTTTCCCTGACCATGTAAAATTAGGATGATTACGCCATCCAAGGTTATAAGTATTTAAGAAAGGATCGTTTTGGATGGTGTTGAGGTCCTCACAGGTCAAAGGAACCTTGGAGAAATCAGAAGACGAGGGTTCAGAATCCCCCAACTAGAGTGGACGGATCCAGAGTTTCCTCCGAACCCTAGATCAGATGGGGGTAGGTATGGATCCATCCCCTGAGAAGATCGGTGGTAGATGTTATGCACCACCTCCATCCTAGAGGGTGGTTGTGCGAACGGGTTTTGCGCAGAGGTGGCTCACTCAGATGTCAAGTTAGCTCATCCACCTTCTTCTCAATGATAGAGACCATGTCCAAGCAACTGGCCATTAACTCCAAGTCGACGGAAGAGGACAGACCCTACGTCTCATGTGCTCCCTGCGAATTCGTCAATGCATAGGCATTTGTCTGGTAAAACATGCCCATGGATTCATTATTGATGGAGTTCTCGCACATGTTCTCTAGAATCTCCTACACGGTGTCTTCATGTTGACTCGTGATGTTTCCTCCACATGTCGTATTGACGAACAATTGAATATCCTCACGGAGTCCCTAGTAAAAAGACTAGACTTGTTCCCATTTAGGAACTCCGTGGTGGGGGCACTTTCGCATGAGATCCAGAAAGTGATCCCATGCCTCATGAAGCGATTCTCCTGCTTGCTGCGTGAAATGTGTGATCTGGTGCCGCAGATCATTTGTCCGACCAACAGGGAAGAACTTTTTCAGAAACTTGGATTGTAGTTCAGCCCACGTGTTGATTGGATGAGTTAGGGTTTGGTACCAGTGAGCGGCCTTGTCCATGAGAGAGAAGGAGAACATTTTCATGAGCAAGATATTTCGATTTTGAGCTTCTGACCCGAAGGTCTGAGCCAGATGCTTGAGTTGCTTGATATGCTGGAAGGGATCTTCAGAATTAAGCCCATGAAATTTAGGAATAGCATGAATCATGTTGGGCTTGAGTTCATTATTAGGACCTCCAGCCAGGATTTAGACTCGAGGTTCGATCGCCACCGCAATGGGATTGTAATGATCTCACTTCATAGGATGCTGCGGTGGATTCATAAATGCCTGGAATGAATCGTTGAGGTGCTGAAGCTGATTCTGGAGATTGCTTTTTTCTTCTACTAGTTGTTCTATGAGTATGGATGAAGTAGATCTAGGCTCAGACGAATCATAAGATATGTCGATCTGGTCGGGTGGTTGCACAAATAGAGAAGTTGAGGCTTGGCCTCGACAGGAGTGAATAGCTAATGGAGGCCTTAAGGGTGGTCTTAGGGACCTCCTCCTAAACATGCACTGGTCGGGAGTTTTTCGCTTATAGAAATAATGTATCAAAATAATATGTCGTTGTAATGTGTAAATCGTGGTGGAAAACTCTGAACAAAAATATATATCAAGAAAACTAACCACGGTGGATTAGGTCGTGTCCACAGGGAGGAATAGAGTAATAAATTCACAAAATATTTTTCCTTTGTATTTGTTTGATCAAGTGCGCAATCCATGCTCAAATCTGATGCGAAACAAGGTGAAAAAAAGGAACATGCGATAATTTAAGAATGTGGGGGTATGTATGTAATTTTCCTTCCATGAAATAACTTGCAAGGGCATGTAACATAATTATACATCAAGACATTGGGCTTTCTCCTTTAGGTCATGTGAGTGCCTTGATGATATTTTATGCATGTGTCAAACTCAACATATAAGAGTTAAGTGCATGAGAGAAATAATATAAACACTTAAGGGCATGCATGCAATTTCACTCAAATAGATTACTCGATCAGATAGTGCAATAGTGTTTTCAACAATGGCATATTTAGTAATTTTTATTGGAATGCAAAACAGGGGAATTCTTCTTGATCTCGTGCGAAGAGGAGTCGATGGTGGAGGCCGAGGAGCTTGAGGAAGGTCGACTGCGACAAGAGCTTTCTGATGGTGGTGGTGGCACTCTGAACGGTGGTCGGAGTTGATGCCGGTGACGAAGAGGGGTGACGGGTGCCGGTGGCTCACCAGAGGCATGGTTGCAGTTGGTGTGTCTGAGGGCGTGGCCGAGCTCGTGAGGTCGAGGAGAGCTCAACGGAGGCGACGGCGTGAAGAATGGTGGCATGTAGAGGTGGCTATACGGTGGTTGCTGATGGGTTCCTCTACTACTGTTGGAGAAGAAAAAGAAGAGGAAGGAGAAGAAGAGGAAACCGAGCGTGCACACGGGCTGGCGATGCTGGCTACTTCGCGTGAGGGCATAGCTGCGGCAGGCGTGGCCGCACGGTGAGGCTCGCGTGCGGGTCTACTGCTGTCGACGTTGAGGAGAGAGGTGAATGCAGTAGCGGAGGGGCAAGTCTCAGACGTCCAGGAACCTTCCCGGATGTCTTAACCGAAGAGGCCAGCACACGGTAAAGGGGTTGGTGGTGGAAGTGGTAACAGCGGTGAAGGTGGATGGAATGGCTGATGGTGATGCACGCTGTCACCGTGCACCACTGCAGTGATGGAGGTCGATGGCGGTGGAGAATGTCTACGCCACAGTGTTCGTCATGGCCATAGGGAAGACTTGTTGCACGGTGATGTCGAGGGCGGCCCTCCCTACAGCGCGAAGGGAAGATCCTTTAACCTTTTCCAGATCCACAACGTCCACCTCTCCCTTCTCATGCGCAACTGTTGGATTTGAACGCTAGAGGAGGGAGAGGCGATGATGGACAATTATGGGCATACCCTCCTTCAAATGCTAATTATATTCATGTCCAACCACCTATTATTTTTTTTCTCTTTGCATGCACATATCAAATAAGGAGTATAAATGTATGTATTAGAACGCAAAGCAGATACAAAAATATTCATAAGCTAAGATTAATTACTGCTTAGCTTAGTTCATTAAACTATAAGGAAATGTATTCCATATGTACTTAAGCCAAATAAATGTCTAATAAATTGGACTTATCATGCACCGATGGAGAAGACGAGGGATAGAAGGTGTGATGGACCCAATCAAGACACCTAAATATCTTTGGATGACTATAAAGGTTCGGGGCAGATGATACCCCTAGATCAAAAAGTCGTCCACCTGAGAATTACCTGGGCAGCTAGGAAGGGAGACTCCCGTAAAGACCCCTACACGGTAGAGCATCCCCATGGGTTACAAAGTTTCCCCTACCTGACCTTCCTTGTCACTAAGGGTCTAGGTAGACCAGAATGGACAACTTGACCTCTTGAGTCTACCAATTTTAAGTTTAGGGTGTGGGTGCTTTGGATTTTGCTTGACCTAATTTGAAGATTGGTTGACCCTGCAAGGTGGGTCAACTTCACCTGATTTGTCCTTGATTATTAGGTCCCGCTTTTAGGATTCAAGTGAGATTTAGAGCTTGATTCTTATGGTTTGCTTCTTAGGTAAGTGATGTGCATACATTTAATTAACCTAAAATGTCTATTAATGCATGTTCTTAGTGTCACATTAGCATTATACATTGTAAATAGTGCATAACATGCATAATCATGCATTTAGGTCAACTTGTATAAATTGTATAGTAATTTTCTCCTTTTTATGGCCAGGGACAGGGCAACTTGTTAATCGGGGCCTCGGATAGAAGATCCAACCGTACAGATCTGATCAGGGCAACGATTGGAGTTCAACGACTCCAAGCTCGCCCTGATCAAACATCCGTAGCACCAGATAGAGATTGAGGAACCCTAAAGACCAAGGGCCAAGATGGTGTTAATCCACACTTCAAATGACAAATCCAACCACATGAATGGGTTTGGATCGACGATCACAGCCTAACGGCACAAAAATTGGTCCAATCCGACACTCGTGACACCATCTACAACACTAAGAAGATGGATGACCTAGATGGTGCCACGTGGCGCCAACATAGCTGCCCAGCACCAGCCGCAGCTCTTCTCTTCTTCAACTGCCCGACACATCTTCATCGTTGGATGCTCATCCAACGGTCACGCACACTCGTGCACAAAAATCATCGTCGTGCCACAACCACACCCATAGCGCAGCGGTTAAGGTGTTGCATAGGCGGGAAACGAAGGTTCGAATCGTGCAAGCGTTGCCTCCTCACATGCGGTAGCACCACCGCAGCCGTGCAATTGGCATCAAGTGGTGCGAATCAACAGATAGTGCCCACGCGAGATCAGACGCATAGCACGAATGCTGATCATACGCGGGTGTTTGCACCTCAAAACACGCCTGTAATAATGCCTTCTTGTGCTATTTTCTAGCATTAACATTGCATAATAGGATCCTGCAATCGCATTTGTAAAAACACTTGCATGCATGCATTTAATCAAGAGAGGAAGAGGAGTGAAACAATCGCCTGCATAGTTACATTTTTCTTCAAGTGCCTCCTTGCAAAATCACCCTCTTTTTATTTTTCCTCTTGATTTCTTCTTTTCTCTCCTTCCCACGGCTGCACCCTTCCCGCGGCTGCACTCTTCCCGCAGCTGCATGCAGCAGCCACGCAGCACTTCTTCCCGTCACTTCTCCCTGCCAACGCCGCTCCCTATAGCTGCAACTCGCACACCCTCTCCCTGCTGCAGCCGGCACGCCACTCTCCCCTCCTCTATAAGTAGCTGCAGCTTCATCCTCGCGACGCAGCGGCTGCAGCTGCTGAAAAAACCCGCAGCCATCTTCTTCACCGCTTTCCCCTCCCATACGTCGGCCCTCCGTCGAGGAGGCACCCGGCGAGCAGGAGAACCCACTGTGGTGCACACCACCACAGTGGGAGCACCACCGCCCAGCTCTTCGACGAGCCAGTGGGCGTGGTGCATTCCCTCGCTTCGTTTTTTCTCTTTAACGCCATTGCCGCCGCTCCAAGCTTCGAAGCTTGAAGCCACGGCAGCAGCAGCCCAGCAGCAGCAGCAGCAGGTCCTCCCGCCCCTCCGCGACTGTCCCCGCAGTCGCTCACCTCCTCCGCGCGCGTCTGCAGGGCGTTCCCCGCCTCCGTCTCCGTTCTGTCCGCCTCGCAGTTGCACCTGTAGCCGTCCGCCGCGAGCACTGCAGCGGCCGGCTACGGCCTCGCGCCGCCCCCTGCCCTCCTCCGCGACCCTCCTCGACCACCTGCAGACCTCCTCCACGCTCGCTCCTCCACGCCTTCGCCCGCCCGTCGCCTTCGCGCACGCCTGCAGGAACCCTGCGCGAAGGCACGGTGCACCACGACGGTCAGACGTCCGCCTTCGCCTTCAGACGACGCGGCGTCAGACGTCCGCCACCTCTTGCAGACGTCTTAACTCGCGCGTCCGCGATTTCCCTCTCTCTCTGCCGATCTTAACTCGTTGCCATCGTCCGCGCTCGCGATCTCTCCCGCCCGCTCTTTCTCTCTCTGGCGCTCTCTATCTCTCTCTCTCTCTCTCTCTCTTTTTCACTCACTCACAGACACACACTACACCAACACACAAACATCTTCACCGACACACACACACACCCACACACACACTTACACTATACGTATAGTTATATATAGTAACATATATATACATACATATATATATATATACATACATATATCTATTATATATATATACTTATATACATAGTATATCTATATAGTTATGTATACATACATATATATATAATATATCTCTATATATATATATACACGTATATATATATCTATATACTTATACATATACTTATATATATATACATATATACTTATATACATATATATATATACATATCTATATACTTATATATATACACACATATATATATATATATCTAGATACATATATACTTGTATACATATATATATATATACATATATATAGTAATATATATATATACTTATATACATATATATACACATATATATATCTATATATATATATATCTATACATATATAACTATACATTTATATATATATATAGATATATTTACTTATATACATACATATGTACATATACTTTCATGTTATTTATTATACGCTGTATCGCGGGGATATCTGCACCAGTTGCTGATATTCCCTGATACACGCGTACAAAAAAAGCGTGGTCCCATACATCATCCATCCTCCATCCACACTCCACGCGGCACATAGTCGTGTTGGTTGCGTCTCTCTAGACGTCAACTGACTCGACATAGTGCTACACTCCATCGTCACCTCCACCCCCACCCCTTTATATATATACTACATATAAATATATATCTATAGCTACTATATTTACTTTCTATCTGTTATCTTCCTTCTTAGTAAAAAGATAAAAAAAAGGTATAAAAGTGAAAAGATAATCTTTGATTTGCAGGTACCCCGTCTTGCGAGTAGCAAGACTTGTTTTGGGACTCTGTTTGGCTAAAAGCCAAGGACACAATTTTGAGGGTGTGCCTCAAGAACAAGGATTACCATAAAAAACCTAAATAAGAAAAACACCAAAAACAGAATAAACGAACGGAAGAGACGCGTTTTAAGGAAAACGTAGAAACTCGACTTGAACCCCACTTCCCTGAGTTCGACCCTGGGCCTAAAAGTGACAAGATAAAATCAATTAGGCCAGGTTAAAAATTTTTTAAAGAGATGGTTAGGTCTGAATTAGGTTAACCAATATACATATTTCAACGATAAAAACATCATATTAACAACCTATCCAGGCCGACCATTAGCGGGTGCGCGGCGTTGGCAAGTAGTTTAAGCCGTTCGATCTCCTGATCAGACGGCTGAGCGTGCACGAACGTGCGCTTGCATTGAGAGCGCGAAGGCGAGGGGGCGCATGCGCAGTGCATGCACCTCGGCCACGTTCAAGCCTTTAGTGATGGATTTATCCGACACTAAAGGTCCTGAATTAATGTTTTTGATGTTAAAATGTCCAAAATGCCCCCACTCCTTGCAACTATAAAAGGAGACCCCTACCCTACGAATTTCTCATCCCTTCCTTCTCTCTCCCTCTCCAAAGCTTAAGACAAGCTTGTCCCACACCCAGGATGTTCCTCAAGAGCTAAAACCAAGTTTTCACCCCCGTTCTGGAAGTGCATCCCACGACGATGAAAATGTGCTGCTTCATTCCCGTTCCTCCTGCTTTTTCCTCCTTCTTCCCACTTCGTTCCTCATCTTCCAGGCGTTGTCCCTTCCAGCTCATCCTCCAAACGATCGTCGAGGAGGATAACTTCTCTCTCTCTTCTTTTTCGGCTTTCTAGAGTAGAATTTTTCTGCTTTCTAGTTGTAACAATTTCCCGCTTTCTAGTGTAATCATTTCTCGCTTTCTTAGTTGTAAAAATATTATTCAATATCAAGTGATTTTTCTTTCTCTCTCTTATTGTTTATATTGCTTCCATTGTGATTATTTCACCCTTTAAACAAAAATACAAAAAACATATATAACTGTGAATTTTGATCGACGTAGCCTCCCTGTGTTCGACTTGGAATTTCTTTACATATTTTTCGGTATAAATTTTATTTGTTGAATGGATTTCTTCGTGACTTAAACTACAACGACAAATTTTCAAATCCAATTGCGAACGCGTAGTTTCTGCAATCTACAGTAAGTTCAATCAAGGCTTAGGACACAGTTTGGGAAGATTGATTCTTTTTTTTAAGCAAGTGTGTCTCTAAAACCCTAGAATGGAAACCCTAATTGGCTCTTAATTTGTCAATCAATTAATTCCAAATCTAACACCTAGGGCTCAATCAAGAAGGTGGTAGCCTTTGGTGTCTTAAATACCTAAGTATGTGCAAGAATCAGGTTTGGGATGTGTTCTAAAAAGAATGTATGAAATCAAGCAACTTGTGATGATTAATCTAAGAATAGAATGCAAGTTAGCTCTAATTGATTTTTCTTCTTTTAGCATTTTCAGAATCAGGGGCTTAGGAGAAAGTGGATGGAGTTTACCTACCCCTGGAGTGTTTGGTGCGTGTCTGACTCTCCTGGATTGGATTCCCCTGCACAGATCACAACAAATATAAACAGAGCAAGTTAGTATCAAACCAGATATTGAAATCAAGAGATCAAAATTGTGCGTTGCTCCTCGGTAATGGTGCCAAAATGTTCACGCGCTGAATCGGTGTTTTAAGAGTAATGCTCTGTAGTATAGCCGATAAATCTCATAGAACACTTAAAATTTATAGCTCGAAAGAATTCCGAGGTCGAACGTAGGGAGCAATATGGTAATTTATCTCAAGATCACAATTTTAAGCAAGAATATAATAATGTAATAGAAATTTCAAGCACAAATGATGTAAATATAAATTCAAGAGTCAATATGGAAAAAAAAAATAGGGTAAAATGGTGATTTGAATCACCAAATTACCCTATTACAATTATACTCAAATAATGCTACAGTATCAATCAACCAAATGCCATGTCAACTTAAGTGTCTCAATAGTGCAATAGTGACTCAAAACCAGCAACAGAGGCAAAGGCCTCTCTTTTTCCTTCAGGCCTCAAAGAGAGGCACAAGCACAGCATAGCATAACACCAACAAAGGCGAAGGCCTCTTCAAATTCTGCTAAGTGTAGAGAGCAGCAGAGGGCAAAAAACCCCCCCTTTCTCTCTCTTTTTTCCCTCTCTTCTCTCTCAGATACCCGAGACTAATAAGGTCGGTAACCGGGTATAAGGTTAGGGGTCCAAATCTGTGGGCTGTGAGCACGGATGAGGGTGTGCAGGTGTGTGGGGGACCTCACCCCCAATGTGTCAAGGTGATAAAGCCTCGACACAAAAACAATTTATCCCCTGTTGAAGGACCGTCGCTCTACAATGTGGGACTAAGTTCCCACATCGTTCTTTAGGTAATCGCAAAGCTGCTCCCTCATTCAATTCTCCCAAGGGAATGGTCAATGCTCCCAATTGGTGGTCCAAGTATGATCCTATGACGATTCCGCAGCTACTGGACTCGATACCAGGAGAAAGCTTCAAGCTTTACTCAAAGCTTCTGTCCATGGTGGCAAAGGAGCGACCACCTGAAACAGTGAAAATAGCCTAAAGGCCACATCAGAAATGCTCAAGAGCTTCGCGCGAATGTGGTGAAGGTGCTGGTGGTGGTGGTGTGTGGTGATTGTGGTTGGAGATGCCTAGCGAAGGTGGAGGAGGTCGGAAAAGGTGGGTTTCTTCGGCGGATGATTTGGGTGAGCGAAGTGGTGAATAAGGAGAGGGGTTTTGATGGGTGAGTCATGATGGATCTTGTGAGGTGGTTCGCAAGGTGTTTGGAGCAGTGGAACATGTGGAAGACCTCGCCGAAGTGGTTGCCAGAGTGGAGGGAGATGAATTCATGGGAGGCGAAGCGATCGTCGAGTCAGAGTGGCGAAGACGGAGTTGTGAAGTAGCGGAGCTAGGGAGTTGATCTGAGTAGGTAGCGGACGATGAGGAGTGACGTCGGGTCTGGTATGGCCGGTGCCAGAGATGAAGGCTGCTCCGATGGGGTAGAAGTGACGACGGCGAGGATTGGGGCGCCCGCTGGTATGGCACGACGTGGAAGAGGGAGAGGAAGGAGAATCCACTGCTGGTATTACGAGTGGATGATGAGAGCGGTTGGAGGGAGTCGTCGAACGTCGTGGAGCCTTTCGACCAGAGAAGGGGAAGGAAAGAGGGGTATTAAAGGCCGAAAATGATCATAGGGAGATCGGCATGCATCATGGGTCTTTATATAGGCCTTAGAGGGAGGTTTGAAGCTTGGAAACCAAGCTTTCAAGCTTGGTAAGCTTGACACACAAGAGATACCCGAATCTCTTATGAGTTCGCATGAGAGATTGGGAAGGTTATGGGGTCCAAGACCGGGTGCGATGGAAAGAGAATTCCTTATGGAATCTCTAGTTCAAGTTTGGGAGAGTTTCATCAAGCAATCATCAAGAACTTTCCAAATGAAGGTCGTCGAAGTAGGATTCCTCCACAAAAATGGTGGAAGGACCTCTATGTAAAGAGTAATGACAAATATAGGGGTCTATTTGTAATGAATTTCAAAAGCTAGGGGCACTTATGAAATAGAAAGAATCAGACAGAACTGAAATGCAAAGTAGGTTAAGACGATCTCTAATTGGGCCCAAATTTTGGTAGAAACCTAATTTAGACCCAAGGAATCTAATGGTGAAGTTAGATTTTGGTTTTGACTTATTTTTTCTGAGTAATTTATGCAAAAATCAAAATTAGGGCAATAGTCTGTCTGTGACTCTATTTTGGGTCAAAAATAGGTTCTGATGGTCACTTCAAAGGTACCAAACCCTAGAGGATATTTTTCTATGAATTTTAGAGAGTTTGGATGAATTTTATCCTAATCGGAACCTTAGTTAGTTAAGAAAATCTATTTTTAGGATTTCGAATGTCATTTAATTCTTGAAGTACATGAAAAACCCATTTTTTCTGCATGGACCCTCTTGTTAGACTCTAAAGCACATTTGACCTTTAGTAAACCCCTGAAATAACCCGTGGTTATTCTGTATTTGTGGATTACTGGTAAAATTGCATAAATAACCTTTTATTCTTCTTTTCTTCTTAAAACAACTCAACCTACCCAAGAGACCTTCTGACTGATATGTAGGAGCTTTTATTGGCTTTATCAGATCAAATTGAGCTAGTTATGGCTTATGATAGTGTTCCCATCAAAAAGAAAAATAAAAAAAATTGAAAAATTAAAAAAGGAGAAAAAAAAAAGCCACACTTCACCTTACGAGTATGGCTGGCAAGTTGCTGTGGGTTGGACGTCTCATTAGTTGTTTATCCAAAGCCTAGCTCACAAAAATACACAAATAATTCCCAAAACACTTAGGGAAGAAGCGAGGAAGCAGAATAAACTGGGGAGATATTTATTAGGGGCGCGTTTCGTGAATTAAAATTAGGGGTTTGGAGGACTCGTCGTCGTAGCTCTCAAAACGCATCTATCAGATAAAATTTATAATCGAAACTCGAAATGTGAGTTCCGGATCGAACATGGGGAGGCGAACATTTGGTTTTGAAAATCTGCATTTCTCTTCTATTTGTTTTTTGGTCATTTTTATCTTTTCTAATTTTTTTGGTATTTTTAGCAAGCAAGAGATTAGGTCGATAACTTCTAGCTAATATACTTGCAACAATATAAGAGAGAGAGAAAGAGAGAGAAACAATCATCTATTTATAAATGAATGTTTGTTACACTACGAAAGCAGAAAATCTACACTACGAAAGCATAAAAAGATAGAATGAGGTGAGAGAAATCCCCCTCGACAGTCGCTTAGAGGATGACTTGCTCTAATGTCGCCTAGAGGAAGGTGGTGAGGAGCGGGACAAACGGGGACAGAGCTGGAGGACGGAGAGTGAGGCAAGACGGCGTTGCGGCGAGGATCTTCTTCTCGATGGGCGGTGAGAGGATGGCCACAGGATGCTCCATGAATGGGGATGAGGGAAGGGAAAACTATTTGATTTTCTACTCTAAAGGAGCATCCCAGGCTTGGGACAAGCTCTCTTTAGAGCCTTGGAGGTGGTGAGAGAAAGAAAGGAAGAGATGAAGAAAAATGGGAGGGTGATGGGAATACCATCATGAGTCATAACTAGCTTATTTTGACTCAATTAAGTCAATAAATGCTCCTACATAACCACTAGGGAACCATAACTCACTGTATAACCATTCTAAGAGAAAAATAAGAAACTAGGGTTAAAACTATAATTTTACCAGCTTATCATAAATGCGGTACAACCACGGGTTTTCTCAAGGGCTAAATAAAGGTCAAATGATCTTAATAAGATAACAAGTGGGTTAGATCATACAGAAAAGGGTTTGTATATGTTTTGAGAATTAAATGACTTTTGAAATCCTAAAAATAGACCCACTTAATTAACCAAGTTTCTCAGGATAAATTCACT
Source organism: Thalassia testudinum (assembly GCA_037157565.1). Taxonomy (NCBI): domain Eukaryota; kingdom Viridiplantae; phylum Streptophyta; class Magnoliopsida; order Alismatales; family Hydrocharitaceae; genus Thalassia; species Thalassia testudinum. The sequence continues at coordinate 179,299,967 of JAZHRO010000031.1, forward strand.
TAAACCCTTTAAAAATCATAGAAAAATATTCTCTAGGGTTTAGTACCTTTAATTTGACCATTAGAACCCATCTTGACCCAAAACAAAGTCTCAGACAGATATTTACCCTAATTTAGGTTTTTGCATTAATTACCCAGTCAAACGTGGTCAAAACCAAAATCTAACTTCACCATTGGATTCCTTAGATCCCAATTAGGTTTGTACCAAAATTTAGACCCAAGATGAGCTTGTCTTGACCTAGTTTGCAAGTTGGTCCTGTCTAATCACAATTATGCCCCCAACTTTTAAAAATCTTTGCAGTCAACCCCCTAACTTCTTTGTCATCTTCACAATTAGGTCCCTCCACCATTATCGCTGAGGAAACCTACTCTAGCTATCTTTGATAGGACATTTCTCCTTGATTGCTTGGCGAATCTCTTCCAAAATTGGAAGGGAGATTCTTTGAGGAATCCTCTTCAATCTGAACCTATCCATGTGCTCCGGATCATTCCCAATCTCTCATGCGAACGCATGAAAGATTTGGGTCTCAAGAATTACCCAAATCCGATGACCTTCCAAGCTTGGGAAGCTTGCTTCCCAAGCTCTAACCGCCCCCTAAAGCCCTTTATAAGGACCCTCAGAGCACCCTAAACTCCTCACGCTCGAAATTGGTCGTGAATCCCCACAATTCCTCTCTCTCTTTCACGGCCGAAGGCTCCTCAACATCCGACGATTCCCCTCTGCCTTTTCTCATCGACCTTCCACAATACCAGTGGTGGATTCCTCTTCCTCGCCTCCGTTCGCGTTTCGCCTGACAGAGGCGATTCTCGTGCATTTTTTGAAAATAGAGATTTCATCGTAGTATAGTGCGCGAAAACACTCGCCAAAAATAATTTATTAGATAACGAGACTTGAGTCCCGGTCGTTCATCTCTGCGAGGCGTTTATGGAAATACAGATTTGAAATCGATCTCTTTCACTCTACTTGCTTAAAATCTCATGTCGATTTATAGTGATTTACGTATTGATGTACGACATGCTAGTTGCCAAAAGATAGTAATTAAAAGCAGGTGACTTCAATCACAAAAAATATGTTGCAATAAGCTCATGGTGATTTTCACACATAGATATATATATATATATATATATATATATAAATTTTCATTCATTAAATTCATGATGGTGGCTACAGCATTAAGCTCGTGGAAAGCTTATAGAGGAATGCTTGGAAATACAAATCTAGCTAGCAGAAAACGATCGCATACATGAATCTAAGGGGGGGATTATGCATGCATCGTTAGGGGAGAATATGGAACTACACTACTAAGCAGTAAATAAGGCATGTAAATCTAAGAAGAACTATAATCTAGTCTAGTAGAAATAAGGGCATTCGGAGGTGGGCTCCGATGGCTTTTGAGTTGGTTGAGAGGAGGAGGGGTGGCCAATGGTGCTTAGGTTGACCCTTGGAGAGAGGTTGAGGAGGTGATCCAACAGCTTGGCGAGGAGATGGTGGTGGCCATGGTGAAGCTACTCGTGAAGGTGGAGTGGAGGTGGAATGAAGCTAAGCTAAAATGGAGCCAAGAGTGAATGGGTGCAAATGGCCACCCCTTAGGTCTTTTTATAGACCTAAGGGAGACTCTCTAGAGAAGTGTGGAACTCTCTAGAGAGAGCTCCAAGAGTGGCCGGCCAAGGAGAGAGAAGGTGGTTTTTAGATCCATCATTTGTAGATCTACAATTTGAATGTCTCTTGGTTGCTAATTTTAGCAACCAAGAGTGGAGCCACCTTTGGAAGAACCTAGAACATTCTAGGTGGTGTGGGAGTGCGTGAATGGGTGTATGTGTGTGTGTGTGTGTGTGTGTGGCCTTGCCCTACATGGCTAAGTGATCTAGGTTAGGTCTTAAGGGTTTTGGGTTGGTGTAGGTCTTAAATTAGGGTTGCAAACCCTAATTGCTAAGGGGGAAATGCAATTAAACTTAACACAAGTTTAATTGAATGAGTGTGAACCTAATTGAGAGTGAAATAACTCAATTAGGTTGGGCTTAGGTCAATTGGACTCTCATTGAGTCAAATTGGACTTGTATGGGTTGAGATCTGAGCTCAATTGGACTCTATGAGTCCAATTGACTAGGCAATGGTAATTGATTATGATCTAAGTCAATTAGGTTTAGTGAGGACCTAATTAGGTCCTTAGGGAGGTCTAGAGGTGATGTACTAGGGTTAGGGCACCTTAATTTAGGTTCCTAGGGGGTTAGAATTGGGTTTAGGGAGCTAAAGATCCAAGATCAAGGCTTGAATCTTAAAACAGGAACTGGAGAGTAGTTCCAGACATCCAATAATAGTATCTAACGACTTATGCTAAAAAATCAGAAGTCCAGACTTGTTGTCTGGACATCTAATCATAATCATGAAGGATTCTAGGTTCTATCTTGGGTATTCTGCAAAAATTGGACGTCTAACCAAGTGTTTGGACGTCCAATAAAACTACATAAGTGGGTTTAAGGCGTGCGGGAGTTGGCTAAGGGTTCTGAACGTCCTATAACTCATCTGGACATCTAAATAGAGGGTAGAATTAGGGTTTTAAGTTTTCCTAGGGTGCGATGACCTAATATAAGGGTGGCTAAAGCTTGGGGAAGCTTCTAAGCTGTCCTAAGGTTAGGATGGACCTAAGTTCTTCATAATTTATTGCTTTATTTCTACTTAATAGAATAACATATCTTAACTCCCTTACATTATTATCTACTACATCTAATCTAGGTCTTCTGCTCCAGCTCTACTGCAACACCAATTATTCTTTATTTTTCAAATCCAACTTTAGATCCAGCTTCAGATATAGCTTCTGATCAACTTATTACCTGTAATTTACATAATGCACCTAATCAGTACATTATAGCATTATTTTATGCATAGCTAAAAGAAAGAAGTAAAGATGCAAATAATGCTTATGCATGCATGAACTACCCTAACTTATGCTAAGTCCTAGCCTAATTTAGGTCAATTAAGACCTATGATTGCTGCGCAATCATACCTCCATGCCTAAATCTTGCTAGTCCCTAGCAAATGCGAGACTAAATTATTCACAGAAGGGTTCCTAAGGGATTGATTATTTTATCAAGTGTATGCCTAGAGATCTTTCTCCTTTTTGTTTTCATCCTATGCTCTAGAAATCCAGACAATCGTCAAAGTGTAGTTATGTAGCTTTTGCAACGAATTCGAGTGAAAAACGAATTAACCTCTAAAGCCTGTACTTGACCCCTAGTAAAAATTCTAGCGAGATAGGTGGACTTCTTCCCTTGGGGTATTCAAGATATTTTATGAATTCCACCCTGCTTTAAGCTTAGGTAGAGAATCTTAGAGGGAAAAGATTATATATATGGTGGGTCACTCTCAGTTGGTGCTACATAGAGATTAGTACTTCAGAATTTAGATTCCCGGATTATCAAGTAACTCAACTCAGTGAAAGACAAGAAAAACTATGCTCTCTTCTGGTTCCTTTGTATTCATTCTCTCTCTCTCTCTTTTAGAGCTCACAATCTCACTAGATTTTCACGTATGATCTGTATTTGGTAGTCTCACTTAGCATTAACACTTTAATTGAGTTCTCATAACCTTAACACTAAGTCGGAATTCCTCAGCCAGTATTCAGGCAGTCAGAAACACAGAAAGATAGGTTAAGGCCATATTTGGTGGATTTAAATTTATTGGTGGTATTGCCTCAATGCAACTGAAATAAATACTAAATATTCACTCTTTTTTTCTTTGCTTTTTCTTCTTTTCTAATTTTTTTTCAATTTTTCTTTCTTTTCATCATTTTTTTTTCTATGTATAATTTTTCTTTTTTCAACACAACCAAGCTAGCATACATTCATGAACTTTATTAAAGAGGCATTATTAGGGATTGATGGTACTCAAGAGACATTGGGTGGCTTATTTGGTGGAAGTGCCTACTCACAGCATTGGGAGAGACAGATAGGATGGTGCATTTCTGACCTTGACATCAATACCCTCTTTCAGCCGAGGATTCCGTAAAGAATAGTCGTAACCATCCACCTTAGCCCTAGTTTTATGAAAACTCGCTCTTTGCGTATTTGCCTTATTTGGTGGCTCTCAAAATTTCATGCAAAAATGTATACGCAGGATCCGAGAGCGAAAACTATGCCTAATCTCTGAGTATCATTACCTAATTATCTAGGATTTCGGATTCCTTGCACTAATCTTAGAGCACCAGTACTCTCTATCCTCATCTCACACTATTTGGTGGATTTTTGGAAGAAAATCTGCCTAACTGCCAAAACACTTTCCAAGGGTTCAGGAAAAGAAGCACTACTTCTTCTCGATAGACTAAAGAAGTTTATCAGCCTTCACCGTGAATCCATTGCAAATTCTACTGTGTGAAAAATTATACCGAATTCCAGATTACAGGAATCAACTAGAGGATAAAATCCCTAATGCATTCTCTTAAGAAGATAATCTTATTCATGAATGAACTATGTATATATGCTATAAACAAGTAACCTCTTATATTCATACTTCATGAAATTTCTCTTTCGGGTTACATTCAGCTTGACCCTAAATTTAGAACAAAAAGTGAGCAGGTGAGTCAGAAGTGGCTGTTGCGGATGATTTTTAGCTCCAATGCGAGCATTAGAGGTGGAGTCAGTTGTTCTTTTATTTAGGGTCCTAAAGTACGTTTAACATGCAGCTCCGAGGTTTTCCTAAATATTGGCATAAAAATTTTCAGTTTTGTCGTATCTACCCCCCCATGCCTAAGTTCTTGCATGTCCTCATGCATGAATATAAAAGAACATGAATACAGCAAGGAGTAAGTGGGTAGAGATCACCTGGAATTGCTCCTGAAGTTTAACATTCAACACCGGCCAACCTGATAGTATGCAATATGCGAAAAGGAAATATGGTAAAAGAAAAATATGCTATGTATAAAAATGGTATGTATAAGTGATGGTAGAATGCTATCTATACGTGCTAAGTTTAACACCTCCAGCTAGGCGAGAACTCAATTAGATGTATCAGTTCTTGCATAAGAGCCGGTCAAGATTAAGAGAAAGATGTGCTCGTATGCTCCCAAAATCAGTGGTCCAGAGATGCGAACCAGCTGATTGTGCACCCCTACTCCAAAAAGTCTAGCTATAAGAAAGTGTGGAGTGGTGGTGGAAAATAGAGGATAATTAGAGGGGGAATCATGATGTTGATTCAACTGATTTATCATGTCCTACAATTCAGCAGGAAGTTGCTGAGGGAGTAGATCAAAATGTATCTCAGAACCAGAATCTGAGTCATATGGATCCTCATAACGATAATTGACATCAAAGATCATGTCCTCTCCAGGCTCTGGATCATATGGGGGTATCCGTGAAAGTAGAAGATCTGTGGGGAGGTCACTAAAATCCTCGTCAGAAATTACTTCGTCCTCGTCCGTACTCACATCTGATTCATCAGAAGCTGACTCTTTAGGCTCTAAGTCGAGCCATCCATTAGATTGACAAGGATGATAGGTGTGTCACTAGCTTATTCTGCTCAAAGCTTCACCCTCATATGCATTGGGTTCCTCAGTAATTCCTACCTCAGGTAGTGATGAGTCCACTTTAATGGACTAATATTACGCCTAAGTAACTCTAATTATATCTTTTAGGTTTGTTAATAACTATATTAGGTTATAGAAGGGTTGCATGCATCATGATTTAGGTTTACATTTATTCTATAACTTAATATGTTCTTTTTATGTGCAGGAAAAATAATTGGCAAAAGAATGAGGGGAAAAGGATAAATTACCCTTTTCCAAATCACCGGTAGCTGTTCTTTTCCCCATTCTCCGGGGAACCCTCAACAGCTGTCGGCCAGAGATAGTTAAGGGATTTGAAAATCCCTTAACTCTCGTAGGCGCAATGTAGGAGAAGTTAAAAAGAGGAATCCATCCAGGGAGAGAGGGGAAAATCCATCCAGGAAGAGAAGAAAGCATGCACTGTGGTCCATCTTCCCCCTTGATGAGAACCTCATCATGAGCCATAACTAGCTCATTTTGACCTAATACAAAGGATAAAAGCTCCTACATAACTCAAGGAAAGGCTTAACTCAGAGAAGTCTGAGTTTAAGGAGAAAACAAGTCATAAGGGGTAAAAATGTAATTTTACCAGTATAATCTGCATACAGGGTAATTCAGGGCCCAAACATAGGTCAAAGCAACTTAATAAGAATAAAAGTGGGATGAAATGATCTAGCAAGGGCTACAGCAATTCCAAGAAACTAAATGATAATCTGTAACCCTAAAACAACCCACTTCAATTCACGAGGTTCGAGGCAAAGTAAAAATAGAATAAACCCTCTAAAATTCATAGAAAAATAATCTCCAGGGTTTAGAACCTTCAATTTGGCCTTCAGAACCCATTTTGACCTACATTGAGAACTATGCCCAATTAATAACTTAATTTGGGTTTTCGCATAAATTGACCGGTCAAACAAGGTTTAATATAGAAATGAAATTCACCATCAGATTCCTTAGGTCCTAATTAGTCATGTATAAAAACTTGAGCCTAAGAAGAAACCTCCTTGACCAACTTTACACTTTGGTCCTCATATATTTACTTTTTGGCCCTCAACTTTTGAACCCTCGCATTTTAGCCCCTAACTCTCCTTCGTTCTTTGCGTTCAGGTCCCCCCTGCAAAACCTGCCAGCACCATGCTCCGGCGACCTTGCGCGGAGCATGGCGCCGCGCAGGGTGAGGGGGAGAGCCTGGCAAGTAAACCGGGGGTGCCCTGCGTCGTCAGCCGTCGCAGGGACACCCCCCTGGTCGCTGTAACCCACCATACCGGCCGTGCGAACGCACGAACGGTATGGGTTTCCATCTCCGGCGTCCTCCGGTGAGGGAGACACGTCGTCTCCCTCCGCCTTCCTCCCTGATTTGGTCCCTATAAATACCCCCGTCGCTCCACCGTTCTTCCCAGCTCGGATCTGACGGAGAAAACCCCCAACTTTCCTCCCCTCTCACTCCGGCAGACGCCCACCAGCTCCGGCGGTTCCTCCTCCTCCTCCTCTTCGCTCTGCCGCAATACCAGCAGCAGAGACCTCTTCCCCTGCTCTTCCCGCGCCACGCCGCACCCAGCTGGCGCCTCTCCGACTCTCTGCTCGCCGCCGCCCCTTCCCCTGGGCATCTTCTTCTCCGGCGACAGTCGATACGACTGTCGCCCTGCTGCTTCCCCTTTCGTCTCCGTAGCTAGGTCAGAACTCCTCCCCATCTCCCCCTCTTTCTTTTCCTCACTGTCTTTAATTTTATTAAACCCTCGACCGCTCCTGTCCACCGTCACCCCCTTCGTCTCCGGCCAAACTCTGGCGAGACCCCCCCATCACCCCAGCAGCCCACACGCCTCGCCGACCACCGCAGAACCTCCGCCTCTTCATCATGATCAACCCCCGCCCTTCCACTTCCCCCACATCACCCTCTGCAACCCCACCGAACAAACCCATCTTCCGACCCACAGTCCGACCTAGGGCAGCCCCTGCACGCCGCCCCACGCCTCGCCACCACCCACACGAGCTTCGCCGCACTCTGGCGAAGCTCCCGGCACCTTCTGATTAGGCCGAGAGGCCGTTTTGCTGTGAACAGGCCACCCGACCTCCGCCGCCATTGCCGTGCAGAAGGAGCTGCTTCCGCCTGCAGCTGCAGGCGCGCCACGCCCAGATTCGACTCCCAGGCCTTGCGAGGCATTTCGACAAAGCATCAGGCTCGCAGCTGAGGTCAAGGCCTCGCGTGAAGCCGCGATCGCCCGCTGCTTTCTCCGCTGCGGGCGCTCAATCAGGGTGGGACATTTAGTCCCACCTCGGAAAAGTCTGAAGAGGCGCAGCGGTATAAGGTGCAAAAGTGCTGGAGGCTTACTGCCTCAGCACACGGGGTGAGGTCCCCTTCACCCGCCCGGTTACCCGGTCTCGTCCGCGCTCACGCCCCGCGGACCTGACCCGACCCGACCCGACTTAGACTGACCTGCACTCCTCGCCCACCACGCACGCCGGTGGGCCTGGACCCGGGCGCTACCCGTACCCGGCTACCCAGCAGCTCTGGGAGAGCTATCCTATGAGCGGTTTCTGTGAGAGACGGAGGGGTGGGGGGTAGAGTAGGTTTTGCCTCTGACGTAAAACTCTGAAGTGTGCAGGCACAGGTGAAGAAGAAGGACCGCGGAAGAAGAAGGAAGCTGAGGGAGACACTGTAGCAACAAGCGGGTTAAGTCGTCTGATTGGAAAATCAGACGACGTCCTGACAGGAAAAAGAAAAGAAGAAAGAAGGAGATCTGAAGAACAACAGAAGAAGGCGAGGCAGTGGAGAACACAAAAGAACAAGGGAGGAACTGAAAGAAGAATAGCACGAGAAGAAGATCTGAAGAAAGGAAAAGAAGAAAGAAAGGAAAAGAAGAAGAACAGGACCCGCTCTGCAGAAGAAAAAGGAAGAGCAGGAACAACTGAAAGAAAGAAGAAGAACATCATCACTGCAGATAAAGAAGAAGAAGATAACAGAAGATCTGAGACGAGGAGAAGCAAAGAGAAAAGAAGAAAAGACAACAAATTCTTTCTCTCTCTCTTTCTTTATTTTTGTAAAAGAAACTTGTACCCCTAGAATACAACTTGCTCCCTGAGTTCGACCTCGGGAACTCTTTTATTTTCCGAGTAAAAAATTATATATTTGAAATGATGGCAATAACTGGCTATACTACAACGCTATAACAATAAAACCCGGTTATATCCTGCTGCCATTCTTGGCGCCGTTGCCGGGGAGCAACGGCTATTCTAGAGGTAAACATTCCTGTTTCTTTTTAATTTCTGATAATCTCCTCTCTTTTGTGCAGAAAAAAACTACAGGAAATCAAGAAGACAAGCAACCGCACGACAACTACTCCGAGGACAGGTAAATTTTTCCTCTCGCTATTAACCCCTAAATTCTAAAGAGGAAGAAAAGAAAAGAACAAACAATATAGGGCTAACCTGTCTTCCTTACTTAGTAACCATAAAGAGTTGCATGTTTTCAACTCATTAGTCCTGCACACTATTAAGGGTATTTAAGGGCTAACACATTCTTGCTTGAGCCCTAATTACCCAACAAAGAACTAACTGGACCAAGTAGAGCCAACATAAGATTCAACATTAGGGTTTTAGAGACACACTACTTAAATCAAGAATGGAGAAAATCAAAAAGAAGTGTGCCTAAACCATTGATTGAAAATACCTATTCAAAAGAAAACCTAAAACAATTGGCTCTCTAAACACTTGAACCCTAAAAGACAAGACCTAAAAGCTCTCAAAGAAAACAAGAGGTAAAGTTGACCCCTTGGGTCAACCAACCTTAAAATTAGGTCACTCTTTGCACTTAAAAGACTAAAGTTCAAGTGAAACCTTAAGCACCCTGATCTTAAAATTGGTAGACTTAAGAGGTCAAGATCCCCATTCTGGTCTATCTGGAACCGCAGTGACAAGAGAGGTCGGGTGGGGGAAACCCTGTAACCCGTGGGGACGCTCTACCGTGTAGGGGTCTTCGCGGGACTCTCCCTCTCTGGCTGCCCAGGTAATTCTCAGGTGGACGATCTTTCTGATCAAGGGGTCCATCTGCCCCGCACCTCTATAGTCACCCAACACATTTTTGGGTGTCTTGATTGGGTCCAGCACCTTCTAAACTTACCTCTTCCAACAGTGCATGTACGGAAGGAGGTCCCTAAGACCACCCTTAAGACCTCCTTTAGAAATTCGCTCTCGTCAAGGCCAAGCCTCGACGCCCGTGTTTGTGCAGCAACACCCTCACATTATTCTCTCTTCTGATTCAGAACCAAGTTCTTCTTCTTCCCCCATCATGGCTCAGCCAGTTGAGGAAGAAAATAATCTGGAACACCAGCTCCAGCGACTCAATGACCTCTTCCAAAACTTCGTGCACCCACCACAGCGTCCTATGATGCGGGACCACTACAATCCTGCTGCGGTGGCCATTGAGCCTCGAGTCAGAATCCCGACTGGAGGACCTGATTCCGAATTAAAGCCCAACATGATTCATGCTATACCTAAATTCCATGGGCTTAATTCTGAAGATCCCTTCCAGCACATCAAACAGCTAAAGCATCTGGCCCACACTTTTGGATCAGATGTGCAAAATCGGGATATTCTTCTCATGAAGATGTTCTCCTTTTCTCTTATGGACAAGGCCGCCCATTGGTATCAAACTCAGACCCGGCCGATCAACACTTGGGAAGAACTTCAATCCGAGTTTTTGAAAAAGTTTTTTCCCGTTGGTCGGACCAATGCCTTGCGCCATCAGATTACACACTTCACTCAACAATCAGGAGAACCTCTCCATGAGGCATGGGATCGTTTTCAGGATCTCATGAGAAAGTGCCCCCATCACGGCATTCCTAAATGGGAACAAGTCCAATCTTTTTACCAGGGACTCCGTGAGGACATCCGCCTTTTCGTCAATGCAACTTGCGGAGGAAACATCATGGGTCAACATGAAGACACCGTATGGGAGATTCTCGAAAACATGTGCGAGAACTCCATCAACAATGACTCCATGGGATTATTCGACAGGACGAATACCCGCGCAGCGACGAATCTTAAGGGAGCACATGAGACGTAGGGCCTGTCCGCATCAGTCGACCTGGAATTAATGGCCAGTCGATTGGACAAGGTCTCAATCATTGAAAAGAAGGTGGATGAGCTGACTCAGCACTTGCAGCGAGCCACCTCCGCGCGTAACTCCTTTGCACAACCTCCTTCCACACAGGAGACTGTGCAAAACATCCTCCACTGATCTTCCCCTGGGATGGATCCATATCCATCCCCATCTGATTCTTGGATCGGAGGATCATCCGATCCTTTCTACACCAGCCGGGGGAACTCCATTCCCCCTTTCCCTGATTCTTAGGAGGTTCCTCAGACCTACGAGGACCTCAACGCCATCCAGAACGACCCATTCTCCAACACTTACAATCCTGGATGGCGAAACCATCCCAATTTTCAGTGGGCGGGAAATTCCCAAACCCAAAGACCACCTTTTCAGTCCCGCCCACAGCCCTCTCGTCATTACCAGCCGCCTCAGCCTCGGCCCAACCCTACTTATCCATCGGGGCCAAATCAGGATCAAATGTCCCTAATCCTTCAGACTCTGGCTGACATTCAAAAAACGAATGCGGCTATTCAAAAACAGCACAAGGACGAGCTTACAGAAGTTAAAACTCAACTGGCCCAGTTGGCAAATTCTCGCCAGCCAGGCACACTCCCTTCCCAACCTCTTCCTAACCCAAATAACGTGCCAACCCAGAAGCGCGTTATGAATCCAAATTTAGGCCACGCCCAATGGATTTATCAGGCCCCTACTGCTCCATCTCCAGACGAGATGGAAGCCTCAACTTCTTATGCGGGATTTCAGCAGCAGCCACCCCTCTTACCAAACCCAAACCAAAATCAGGCCGGATTAAATTCTGTAACAACACGTAGTGGTAAAACAACTCAAGACCCGCATTATCCAAACCACTCCAAGCCTGATAACCATGACCCTAGGATAGTTATCCAAGATACCGCTGTTCCGGATCCACAACCTGGACCTATCCTAGAAGAACCAACCAAGATCCCGTTTCCCGAGGCCCTGACCAAGGGAAAGAAGACCACCAAACCCGTGGCCCCTGAGGAGGACCTGGTCAAGCTCTTTGAGCAGGTCCACATAAACATCCCCTTGATGGATGCAATCCGCCACGTACCAGCTTACGCACGATTTCTAAAGAATATATGTACACCCCAGCGTAAGCCGCGAACCAAGGGAGGGAGCCCAATTGTTCTGTCAGAGCAAGCCAGCTCTGTAATCCTTAGTAGACTCCCACCCAAGGCAAAAGATCCTGGGACTCCCCTGATTTCCTGTAAGATAGGTGGTACCCAATTTGATAGAGCATTGTTAGACTTGGGTGCATCCATAAACCTGATACCCACATCCTTACTTGACCATCTAGAAGAATCTGAGCTAAAACCAACCGAGGTGACATTACAATTAGCAGATCGATCTATAAAGTCACCAAAAGGGATTCTCGAGGATGTTATCGTAAGAGTGCGGGATTTCTATTTTCCAGTGGACTTTATAGTCTTAGATATGGATGCACCTGAGAACCCTAGGGATACACCAATCATTCTAGGGAGACCTTTCTTGGCTACTGCTAGAGCCAACATCAGCTGTGAGGAGGGCCAAATAGAGCTTAAGTTTGGAGATCAAACACTGAAAATTGATATATTTAAGGCCCAATAAGGAATTAATTGCGGCGTCATCGAACAAATTTGTGACATCAAGACTTTGGTTGATGAATCACACCTCCAGAATGACTCGATTATGCCTCATCAACCACAGAAGGATCTTGACCCGCAAACAGAGGAGTCGAATCCAGATATGAATAACCCAGTAACTCCCACCCTTGAACCTCACATCTATACTGAACCACCCGCTGCTGCTGAAAACCCCATCCTCGAACTGAAACCCCTTCCTGCTCACTTGAAATACGTCTTTTTGGGTTCTAATCAGACCCTTCCTGTGATTATCAATTCCAACCTCAGTCCTGAACAGGAATCCCGTCTGATTGTTGTCCTCCAGCAACATCGCAGAGCCATCGGATGGACTCTCGATGCTTTGACTGGAATAAGTCCCTCTTATTGTACTCATCATATCTATTCAGAAGAGGGCACACGACCTTCTCGTGAAATGCAGAGACGCTTAAACCCCAGTCTGCAGGAGGTCGTGAAAAAGGAGATCATCAAGTGGTTAGATGCCGGGATCATCTACCCGATCTCCGATAGTCGTTGCGTGAGCCCAATTCAGGTCGTGCCCAAGAAGGCAAGACTCACCACTATAACGACTGAGACCGGAGAAATCATTCCTACCCGATTAGCCAACTCGTGGAGAGTCTGTATAGATTACCGCCGACTAAATTCCTCCACGAAGAAGGATCATTTCCCACTACCCTTCATTGATCAAATTCTCGAAAAACTTGCAGGAAATAGGTTCTTCTGCTTTCTTGAGGGTACTCCGGTTATAACCAGGTGGCAATCCATCCTGAGGACCAAGAAAAGACCACGTTCACCTGCCCCTTCGGAACATACGCTTTCCGAAGGATGCCTTTCAGTCTTTGCAATGCACCCGCTACTTTTCAGCGATGCATGCTTGCCATATTCTCAGATATGGTAGGTGATTATCTGGAAGTCTTCATGGATGACTTTTCAATTTTCGGAGCATCATTCGACGATTGCCTCCAGCACTTGGTCCAGATACTCAGGCGGTGCATCGATGTGAATTTGGTTCTTTCCTGGGAAAAGAGCCATTTCATGGTGCTTGAGGGAATTGTCCTGGGACACTCAATTTCGAAGAAAGGTATCCAAGTGGATCGAGCTAAGGTTAATCTGATTTCTCACCTTCCTATGCCTAGCTCGATCAGGGACATCCGTTCCTTTTTAGGGCATGTCAGTTTTTATCGACGATTTATCCCTGATTTTTCAAAAATCGCGCGCCCCCTGACCACTCTTCTCTCCAAGGATGTTCCTTTTGAAATTTCCAAGGAATGCACTCAAGCATTTGAAATCCTGCGTGACCGAGTCACCCAAGCCCCGATCCTACAGCCCCCTGATTGGTCTCAACCCTTTGAGATCATGTGCGATGCATCCGACTTCGCTGTAGGAGCGGTTTTGGGGCAGAAAATTGACAGGAAACCTGTGGCCATTTACTACGCCAGCAAAACACTCGATGAGGCTCAGCGTAACTATACGGTTACTGAGAAAGAGCTGCTAGCTGTAGTATTTGCCCTAGAAAAGTTCAGATCGTACCTTCTGGGTTCCCGTGTCATCATATACTCGGATCACACAGCTGTGAGACATCTCCTTGCAAAGAAGGACGCGAAACCTCGATTAATCCGATGGATTTTGCTGTTGCAAGAATTTGACCTTGAGATTTGTGACAAAGCGGGAAAGCAAAATGTGGTAGCTGATCACTTGTCCCGTCTTCCTTCTGAAATAATTGACCCTTCCGGACCCATCACTGAGCATTTTCCCGATGAGCACCTGCTGACTATTGGTACGAACCTTCCATGGTTTGCTAATATAGTAAATTACTTGGCATCTCATCAGATCCCGTCCGATTGGCCGAAGGCCAAGAAAGACAAATTACGCTCCGATGCCAAGTATTACATTTGGGAAGACCCGTACCTCTTCCGCATAGGTGCCGATCAGATCATCCGGAGATGTGTCCCAGAAGGGGAATTCAACAATATCCTCTCTTTCTGCCATGACCAGGCATGCGGTGGCCATTTCGCCGGGCATAAAACCGCATCAAAAGTCCTCCAGTGCGGCTTTTACTGGCCCACACTATTCAAAGACGCACACAATCACTGCAAGGCATGCAGTCGTTGCCAGACTTTGGGCAACATGAGCCATCGCGACATGATGCCTATGCAACCGATTCTAGTATGCGAAATCTTTGATGTTTGGGGGATTGATTTTATGGGCCCCTTTCCTGTTTCGGATGGTTTCGAATACATTCTGTTGGCTGTGGACTACGTGTCCAAATGGATCGAAGCCATACCGACCCGAACCTGTGATCACAAAATCGTTCTCAAATTCATTCATCAACACATTTTCTCAAGGTTCGGGATTCCTCGTGCAATAATCTCTGATGGGGGGACCCATTTCACAAATGCTCAGTTTAGGTCACTGATGACCAAATACGGGGTGTCTCACCGAATCTCTACTCCTTACCACCCCCAAACTAATGGTCTAGCTGAGCTGTCTAATCGGGAGATCAAGAAAATCCTGCAAGTCACTGTTCGACCTGACAGGAAGGACTGGTCGTCCCGACTTCCGGAAGCATTGTGGGCCTATAGGACCGCCCACAAGACCCAATTGGGCATGTCTCCCTTTAGACTGGTGTACGGAAAGGCATGCCACCTTCCCGTAGTACTGGAGCATAAAGCCTATTGGGCAGTACGGAACTGTAATCTAGATCTTTCCACGGCTGGGACCCACAGAAAACTCCAAATCAGCGAGATCGATGAATTACGCCTAGACGCGTACGAGAACTCGCAAATCTACAAGGAGCGGGTTAAAGCCTTCCACGACAAACACATCTCGAGAAAGATCTTTCATCCTGGTCAAAAGGTCCTACTCTTTGATGCCCGACTAAAACTCTTCCCAGGAAAACTGAGATCCAAGTGGGTCGGACCATATTTGGTTCGACAGGTTTTTGGAAATGGAGCAATCGAAATCAGTCCACTCAGCCACGATTCTGAACCTTTCATCGTGAACGGTCAGAGACTCAAGCCGTTCATCGATGTAACTTCTACTGATTTGGCTGAAGCATCTTATATCCTCCTTTCCCCTTGAGCTTATTGCGCCCAGCCAATGGCGTAAAACTCAGCGCTTAACGGGAGGCAACCCGTCATTCTCTTTGAAAACCTGAAACTTGTTCTGACACCTTTTTGCACTTGAAGTTCACACTTTAAGACAGCCGACTCCACCTCAGGTGCTTGCATCTGAGATTAGAAATCGTCCACAACAGTCACCCCGACCCATTCACTCATCCAAATTTCTGTCTTAAGGAATGAACTAAGTTAAATAAAAACCCCCTAGGTTACAATGAGGACATTGCAAATCTTAGGCATGGGGGGGGTATGAAAGTGCAAAACTTATAAGAAAAGGTTTCAAACAAAAAAATTCACATATGCCAAAAACACCATAAAAATTAAAAAATTTTTCGAAAAAATAAAAGGAGAAGGAAATTTTGTGAAGGAAAAAAGAAACAAACTGAAAAAGGAGCACAAAATTATGAGAAAAGGTGATAGTCATTAGTAAGGAACTAAGGAATTAACCTAAGTTCTAGACCTCATTCAAGAAAATAACTGAAAAGTGCACAATGAGATTAGTAAGAATGCAAACCTTAGGCATTCTTGAATAGACTCTTAGTACCCATTAAGATCTGGACACTCCTCAAGAGGTTGAGGAAAATGAAAAGCTGAAGTATTAGGTCTAAGGCTTAGGGAGTATTTGGCCTCGTTAACTAATTTTTGGTTTACGGGACTCAGTAACCTAAGCACCCTAACCTCACACACAGCCTGGTTCAGTAAGCGTAAAATTCAGAATCACGCAGAAGCGTCGCAAAATTCTAAAAAGAACACCTAGAATAGGAGCGGCCGATCAACACAAGTTGATTTGGATGAGTTCCCAGCGCGGAGAGGCGGGAAATCCCCTCGAAGATGCGTAACAAAATATCATCTCCTCGGTGCTTGTCTCTTAGGATATTTACATATCCTACTGGGGGCATGTAAGCACTTTGCTGGTTCAGATTCCATGGATGGCATTATCTCGAAGTGTCAATTGCCAGGGTCTGGATTCGGCCACGGAACACCATGGATGGGATTATCTCGAAATCTCAATAGCCAGGGTTCCGGGGGTTGCCATGGGCGGTGCTATCTCGAAGCATCGATCGCCAGGAACCCTTAAGGATTGATGATGGGAGTAAGGAATCTGATACAGACCGTGTTGAAAAGCCAATCCTAGGCTAGAACTAAAAAGAAAAAGAGAGAGAAAACTCTCCAAACAGAAAAACTTTCTATCTCTCTCTTACAAAACGCACTGCGAACTGAGCCAGGGCTAAAATCATTTCAAGCACGGGTGCTTTAACCACAAAGTCCAATAAACCTTAGGTTAGTTCTTGTGGACCTTAAAAACCTTTGCTAAAGACTGAGGCTAAGGCTAGACAGATTTGGATCTTGATTGGTACTAGAGTACCTTTTAGGCCTATGGTCAGCATTCTAATCTAATCTATGCTCAAATAAAAAAGGCACTTATCTAAAACTATTAAAAACTTCATGGTCTAGAACAAGGGTTGAAACCTTAAGTTTTTGCTAAGGGACTAGCAAAAGCTAGGCATGGGGGTATGATGAGAACCTCATCATGAGCCATAACTAGCTCATTTTGACCTAATACAAAGGATAAAAGCTCCTACATAACTCAAGGAAAGGCTTAACTCAGAGAAGTCTGAGTTTAAGGAGAAAACAAGTCATAAGGGGTAAAAATGCAATTTTACCAGTATAATCTGCATACAGGGTAATTCAGGGCCCAAACATAGGTCAAAGCAACTTAATAAGAATAAAAGTGGGATGAAATGATCTAGCAAGGGCTACAGCAATTCCAAGAAACTAAATGATAATCTGTAACCCTAAAACAACCCACTTCAATTCACGAGGTTCGAGGTAAAGTAAAAATAGAATAAACCCTCTAAAATTCATAGAAAAATAATCTCCAGGGTTTAGAACCTTCAATTTGGCCTTCAGAACCCATTTTGACCTACATTGAGAACTATGCCCAATTAATAACTTAATTTGGGTTTTCGCATAAATTGACCGGTCAAACAAGGTTTAATATAGAAATGAAATTCACCATCAGATTCCTTAGGTCCTAATTAGTCATGTATAAAAACTTGAGCCTAAGAAGAAACCTCCTTGACCAACTTTACACTTTGGTCCTCATATATTTATTTTTTGGCCCTCAACTTTTGAACCCTCGCATTTTGGCCCCTAACTCTCCTTCGTTCTTTGCGTTCAGGTCCCCCCTGCAAAACCTGCCAGCACCATGCTCCGGCGACCTTGCGCGGAGCATGGCGCCGCGTAGGGTGAGGGGGAGAGCCTGGCAAGTAAACCGGGGGTGCCCTGCGTCGTCAGCCGTCGCAGGGACACCCCCCTGGTCGCTGTAACCCACCATACCGGCCGTGCGAACGTACGGACGGTATGGGTTTCCATCTCCGGCGTCCTCCGGTGAGGGAGACACGTCGTCTCCCTCCGCCTTCCTCCCTGATTTGGTCCCTATAAATACCCCCGTCGCTCCACCGTTCTTCCCAGCTCGGATCTGACGGAGAAAACCCCCAACTTTCCTCCCCTCTCACTCCGGCAGACGCCCACCAGCTCCGGCGGTTCCTCCTCCTCCTCCTCTTCGCTCTGCCGCAATACCAGCAGCAGAGACCTCTTCCCCTGCTCTTCCCGCGCCACGCCGCACCCAGCTGGCGCCTCTCCGACTCTCTGCTCGCCGCCGCCCCTTCCCTTGGGCATCTTCTTCTCCGGCGACAGTCGATACGACTGTCGCCCTGCTGCTTCCCCTTTCGTCTCCGTAGCTAGGTCAGAACTCCTCCCCATCTCCCCCTCTTTCTTTTCCTCACTGTCTTTAATTTTATTAAACCCTCGACCGCTCCTGTCCACCGTCACCCCCTTCGTCTCCGGCCAAACTCCGGCGAGACCCCCCCATCACCCCAGCAGCCCACACGCCTCGCCGACCACCGCAGAACCTCCGCCTCTTCATCATGATCAACCCCCGCCCTTCCACTTCCCCCACATCACCCTCTGCAACCCCACCGAACAAACCCATCTTCCGACCCACAGTCCGACCTAGGGCAGCCCCTGCACGCCGCCCCACGCCTCGCCACCACCCACACGAGCTTCGCCGCACTCTGGCGAAGCTGCCGGCACCTTCTGATTAGGCCGAGAGGCCGTTTTGCTGTGAACAGGCCACCCGACCTCCGCCGCCATTGCCGTGCAGAAGGAGCTGCTTCCGCCTGCAGCTGCAGGCGCGCCACGCCCAGATTCGACTCCCAGGCCTTGCGAGGCATTTCGACAAAGCATCAGGCTCGCAGCTGAGGTCAAGGCCTCGCGTGAAGCCGCGATCGCCCGCTGCTTTCTCCGCTGCGGGCGCTCAATCAGGGTGGGACATTTAGTCCCACCTCGGAAAAGTCTGAAGAGGCGCAGCGGTATAAGGTGCAAAAGTGCTGGAGGCTTACTGCCTCAGCACACGGGGTGAGGTCCCCTTCACCCGCCCGGTTACCCGGTCTCGTCCGCGCTCACGCCCCGCGGACCTGACCCGACCCGACCCGACTTAGACTGACCTGCACTCCTCGCCCACCACGCACGCCGGTGGGCCTGGACCCGGGCGCTACCCGTACCGGGCTACCCGGCAGCTCTGGGAGAGCTATCCTATGAGCGATTTCTGTGAGAGAGAGACGGAGGGGTGGGGGGTAGAGTAGGTTTTGCCTCTGACGTAAAACTCTGAAGTGTGCAGGCACATGTGAAGAAGAAGGACCGCGGAAGAAGGAAGCTGAGGGAGACACTGTAGCAACAAGCGGGTTAAGTCGTCTGATTGGAAAATCAGACGACGTCCTGACAGGAAAAAGAAAAGAAGAAAGAAGGAGATCTGAAGAACAACAGAAGAAGGCGAGGCAGAGGAGAACACAAAAGAACAAGGGAGGAACTGAAAGAAGAATAGCACGAGAAGAAGATCTGAAGAAAGGAAAAGAAGAAAGAAAGGAAAAGAAGAAGAACAGGACCCGCTCTGCAGAAGAAAAAGGAAGAGCAGGAACAGCTGAAAGAAAGAAGAAGAACATCATCACTGCAGATAAAGAAGAAGAAGATAACAGAAGATCTGAGACGAGGAGAAGCAAAGAGAAAAGAAGAAAAGACAACAAATTCTTTCTCTCTCTCTTTCTTTATTTTTGTAAAAGAAACTTGTACCCCTAGAATACAACTTGCTCCCTGAGTTCGACCTCGGGAACTCTTTTATTTTCCGAGTAAAAAATTATATATTTGAAATGATGGCAATAACTGGCTATACTACAACGCTATAACAATAAAACCCGGTTATATCCTGCTGCCACCCCTTGCGGGGAAAAACCTCACCGCAGTGCCCGCACCCTCCAGCCTCTCCAGCCAGCCGTAGGCGCACCTCCCTTCAGCGCACCCTCCTTGCACGCCCCCTCCTTCCTGTAAGCATAGCATCTCCCTCCAGCAGCGCCTAAAGGCGCTGTGCGCCTTCACCGCCATCTGCAAGCACGCCCACCTCCAGTGCCTCCCCGCAGGCGCCCACAGTGCACCAAGCCTGTAGCCGTTCACCCTTGCTCCTCTACAGACCCACTTCAATCTCTCCAGCGCTCCCTGCGGGCGTGCCTCAGCACGCCCATCTTCCAGCGCTCCCCCTCCTTCCTGCAGGCGCCCGCAAGCCCCACTACTCACCCGCGCCATCTGCAGGCGCCCCTTCCCCCTGCCACTCCAGCGCTCCCTGCAGCCCGCACGCCACCAACCGCAGGCGCTGCGTGCAGACCGCCTGCACCAAGCCTGCAGACCGCCTCCCCCTCACAGTGCCTCTCCACTCCAGGCGCACCTGCGCGGCCACCCGCTACCGGATCTACAGAGCATGCGGGCGCGCACCAGCGCGCGCCACCCACCGTAGGCTGCCCTGCAGAAGATGCTCCACCTTCTTCTCCAACAGTCCGGTGCTCCTCCTCTGCCCGCCAGCCACCTCTGGCCACCTCCGTCGATGCCGCTGCCACCATCGGAGAGCCCTCGTCCTCGCCGTCCTCTTGAGCCTCTCCAAAGCCCTGTCGGTTCTCTCTTTCTCTCGCGAGGAGGAGAGAGCAAAAATGCTCTGTTTTCACACCAATTAGTATTTACATTCAGTGCCATTGCCACATAATTTGATTTTATTATTATTATATTATGGCAGAATTACATATGAACACTCATATTTCATTATAATTTCATGTGATTGATATTCACTAGTTTGAAGATTGATTTCTGGGATTAATTTAAGTACTAATTTTCTCCATTACATGTCACATGAAAATTACATAAATTCATCATAAATTTATTGAGGATTTCTGTGAGGGAAAACTGCACATATACCCTTATCTTTTTAAGTTATTGCAAATCTACTTTCCTTCACATTTTATGTCAAATTTGAATAGGGATTTCGCACTATCCGAAATAATATTAAATAATTAAGTATTTATTGCATAATTGCCTCCCTGTGGACACAACCTGCTCTTCTGCGAGTGGTTATTTTCATTGTTTTTGATTAATCGATTTTTCCACCTCTTAAATACTATAATGCAAAGCGAAAAGTCGTCTTTCAGGTAGCATATTTATTTCTTCGGTCAAATCATCCATAGCTATTTCTGGTCTTCGAATGCCAGGATCAGGGATAGAAAGTGTCATCTCAAAATCTCTAACATCCGAATTAAGGATGTAGGTGAAAGAAGAAGAGTGCAAATCAGAAGATGTTGGCTCTAGCACAGGTTCACCTACAATGGGAAGTGGCCTAGATTGATTAGTAGTGTCGCATGTAATGTTTGCCTCAAGATCCATATCCTCAATTGGATCTACTTCCCTTATCTCAGTTGGGTTTTCTAACCCATGAGGTATTTCCCAAGATTTAGGATAATCCGATTGTGGCTTAGTCCTGGAGATATCAGTCCTTTCCTCCTCAATTTCCTGAATGGAGTTCTCAGATGAACCCATTCGGCATACTTCCTACTCCTGTCTCATATCCAAGCTAGATTCTTCTTCCCCTGAATGATCTTCCAGCATCTGCTCCTAAGAATCTCCTGTGTGTCCTTTCGACATAGTCGTTTCAGATTCTTTGAGGTCTTCAAGGCTATTTTCCACTTGATATCTCAAAAGCAATAGTTCTTGAGTTTCTCGATTTTGTCCAATTAGCCTTGTTATCCCTGCTGTTCCCTGAAGGAGCTCCATCACAGCTTATTGATATGGAATCTAGCTTTGTCTTTGGTTTGGCTCAGTGATAGCTTGGATTTCGTGTAGATAGAATGTGGTCTTCTCCTTAGTGCTAGCTACAACTCTCTATATTTTGTAATGCGGTCGCATATGCACCGATAGTTCTTCAGGGGTTCCAGGGGGTGAATCAGGTCTACCCATATTCCATGGGTGAGAAGCAGGAGTATGAAATCCATATCTTGGGTTATAAGATGCGGTCCTTTGAGGGACCGACTGGTATGAGTCATAATATCCAGGGTTAGGATATAGGTTAACCATTTCGATAACCCGAGGAGAAGGATCAAGCGGAGCAAAAAGCCATCTTCGCCACCTTGGGTTCTGATCCCAAGGTTGAGCTGATTCAGTGACTCGAGCTCTCAGATAAGCTTGTGGGTCCAGCTCTTCTAGATCCTGATTAGGTCTAGATCCAGGGTTAGCCATCGCGGCTAAGCAGATAGAAGAAGAGGGTGGGGGAGAAGATGGTCCGGGCGAAGTGACGAATCGCCTCCGCCTCCTTTGGATAGACTCCCAAGGTCCAACCAATCGAGGTCTGAGTGACCTCCTTCCTCGCATACACCACTCAACCCCTGGGTTGTTGTAGCCAAGCCAGACAAGGCTAAGGCCTGATTGCGCAGCAATCATAGGTCTTAATTGACCTAAATTAGGCTAGAACTTAACATAACTTAGGGTAATTCATGCATGCATAAGCATTATCTGCATCTTTACTGCTTTACTTTAGCTATGCATAAAATAATGTTATAATGTGCTGATTAAGTGCATTATGTCAATTGCAGGCAATAAGCTGATCAGAAGCTAGATCTGGAGCTGGATCTGGAGCTGGATCTAAAGCTGGATCAGAAATAATGGGTGTTACAGTAGGACTGGAGCAGAAGACTTAGATTAGATATAGGGAATAATGATGTAAGGGCACTAAGGTATGTTATTCTATTAAGTAGGAATAAGGCAATAGAATGTGAAGAGCTTAGGTCCATCCTAGCCCTAGGCTAGCCTAAAGACTTCCCCCAAGCCTTAGCCACCCTTAGATTAGGTCACCGCACCTTAGGAAACCCTAAAATCGTAGTTCCAACCTGGATGTCCAGATAAGTTATAGGACGTCCAGAACCCTTAGCCAACTCCCGCACACCTCAAACCCACTTCTGCAGTGTTACTGGACGTCCAGACACTTTGTCAAACATCCAATTTCTGCAGAATACCCAAGACAGAACCTTGAATTCTTCCTGACTCTGATTGGACGTCCAGGCAACAAGTCTGGACTTCTGATTTTTGAGTATAAGACGTATGATTCTATTTTTGGACGTCTGGAACTACTCTCCAGTTCCTGTTTTGAGATTCAAGCCTTGATCTTGGATCTCTAGCTCCCTAGACCCAATTCCAACCCTATAGGAACCTAAATTAAGGTGCCCCCTAGTACATCACCTCTAGACCTCCCTAAGGACCTAATTAGGTCCTCACTAAACGCAATTGACTTAGATCAAAGTCAATTACCACTACCTAAGTCAATTGGACTCATAGGATCCAATTGAGCTCAGATCTCAACCCACACAAGTCCAATTGAACTTAGTAAGAGTCCAATTGATCTAAGCCCAACCTAATTGAGTTATTCCACTCTCAATTAGGTTCACACTCATTCAATTAAACTTGGGTTAAGTTTAATTGCAATTCCCCCTTAGCAATTAGGGTTTGCAACCCTAATTTGAGGCCTACACCTACCCAAACCCCTTAGGACCTAACCTACATCACTTAGACACCTAGGGCACGACCACACACACACACACACACACACACCCATTCATGCACTCCCACACATCTAGAGTTCTCTAGAACTCTCTCCAAGTGGTGCCACTCTTGGTTTCCAAAATTAGCAACCAAGAGACATTCAAATTGAGATCAACTTTTTGTGGATCTCAAAACCACTTGGCCGGCCACTCATGGGACTCTCTCTAGAGAGTTCCACACTTCTCTAGAGAGACTCCCTTAGGTCTATAAAAAGACCTAAGGGGTGGCCATTTGCACCCATCCACTCTTGGCCATCCCATTCTTGGCACTCATCCACTTAGGTTAGCTACATCTCCACCTCCACTCCACCTCCACGAGGAGCACCACCATGAAAGCCACCATCTCATCTCTCCAACCTCTCTCCAAGGGCCGGCCTAAGTACCATTGGCCACCCCTCCTCCTCTCAACCATTCAAAGGCCATCGAAGTCCACCTTCGAATGCCCTTCTTTTCTGCTAGATTAGTAACTTAGCTCTTCCTAGTTTTACTGCTTTCATTTACTGCTTAGTGGTGTAGCTCTTATTCTCCCCCAATGATGCATGCAAAATCCCCCCATAGATTCCTGCATGCAATCATTTTCTGTTAGCTATATTTATATTTTCAAGCTTTCTTGTATAAGCTTTCCTCTACATTCCATGTTGCAAACACCTTCCTGAATGAATGAATGAAAGAAATATTATATATATATATATCTGTGTTGAAAATCACCATGAGCTTATTGATTGCAAAATATTTCGTGTAATTAAAGTTGCCTTCTTTTCATTATCATCTATTGCAACTAAGCATGTCATGTTTAAATACGTAAGAACCATAAACCGCCATGCGACTGTAAACAAGTAGAGTGAAAAGATCGATTTCAGATTTGAACAAACGCCTCCCAGAGACGAACGACCGGGACTAAAAATCTCATTATCTTTTTATAAATATTTTTTTATCGTATTGCACACTATACTACGATGCTTTTCCTATCAAAATGCGCTCTACAATTCCCAAACAAGGCCCTGTCAATCAGATGGTCATTATGAGTCAGATGACCAGATTTTTCATTAGAAGTTCGAATTCGCTGTACAACCAACTGAAGTGATTCTTGCCTCTCAAGCTAACCCAGCTAGTTTGGTTACAAGGGGACTAAGGGGAATGTTCTTCCTTCGGCTCACACCTCCGATTCCGTTACCCCTTAGCCGCGATCGTTTAACACTTCCTTGTAGACTTAGTCACTAGGTTCGGCAAGAGAGGTTGAAGCCACCCAGTAGTACGACAACTAATTCGGGTTTATTTACGAGTTTTAAAATTGATTTTAGCTTGTTTTTCTTTAGTTGGGGTTTGTGGTGAGTGGCTCACAAGGAGAACAAGCCCACCGACTAAGCACTAGACTTGACTAAGTCTAGGATAGCCCAAATGGGGTGATGGGAACACCATCATGAGCCCTAACTAGCTCATTTTGACCTAGAAAAGAGAACAAAAGCTCCTACATAACCAAATGAAGGGCCTAACTCAAGAAATAATCAGTCTGAGAGAAAAGAAAGCAATAAAGGGTAAAATTTCAATTTTACCATTACAGTACAACAACGGGATTTTTCAAGGGCTAAACATAGGTCAAATGGTCTTAATAAGATAAAAAGTAGGTTGGTTCAATCAGAAAAGGGTTAATGTGCAATCTGGGAATTACATGACTTCTTGTAACCCTAAAATAGATCCACTTAATCTAACAAGGTTTTGGTCAAGCTAAAATTCAAATAAACCCTCTAAAATTCATGGAAAAATATCCCCTAGGGTTTAGAACCTTCAATTTGGCCTTTGGAACCCATTTTGACCTAAATAGGGGTCTTAATCAAATATTTACCTTAAATTAGGTTTTTATGTAAAATGCCCAGTCAAACGTGGTCAAACCTAAAATCCAACTTCACCATTAGATTCCTTAATTTCAAATTAGGTTTATACTAAAATTTGAACCTAAGGGGAGGTCACCTTGACCTACTTTGCAATACAGTCTAACCTAATTACATTTGTGCCCCTAGCTTTTGAAAACCCTTGCAGACACCCCCTAGCTTCCATGTCGTTCCTTGCAATTACATCCCTCCACCATTACAACGAAGGAATCCTACTCCGACGAGGATTCAAGGGGGATATCTCCTGGATTCCTCGGAGAATCCCTCTCAAATTTGAAAGGGAGATTATCTGAGGAATTCCCTTGCATATGAACACAATCTCAAGCTCCAAATCCTACCCACTCTCTCATGCGAATGCATGAGAGATTTGGGTCTTTTCGACCTTCCAAGTCCGGCGAAGCTGCTCGTGCTTGGAAGCTTGCCTTCCAAGAACGAGACCCTCTTCCAGAGGCTATTTAAAGGTCCCCTAACCCTACCGTTCATCCCTAGCTTGGTTTGGCCGGAGATAACCCCTCAATTTCTTCTCTTCTCCTCTGGCCAGACACCCAGCGAGCTCCGGCGACCTATTTCGTCTCCTCTTGTCACTCTCCCACAATACCAGTGGCAAAGTTGTCTCTACCTCCGTCGTCCACATCGTGCCATACCTGCGCACGCGCTAACTACCCCCTCGTCATCGCCGTCCCTCTCCAACTGGGATCTTCGTATCTGGAGGTGGCAGATACGCGTTGTCTGCCATCTCTTCCCCCTTCATCTTTAAACTAGGTCAGATACTTCCCCTCTCTCTTCTCTTTATTTTCCCCTCTCTATTTCTATTTTCACCCCTCAACATCCACAGACCACCACCATCCTCTCCATCCCAGCAGACCACCGGCGAGGTGCTCCCGTCATTCCACGCACCCACCCACCTCGCCAAACCCCTCAGAAGCTCTGCCACATTCCACTGATTAATTTCCCCCGCTCCATTAACGGCCACAACCTCCACACTTTTCCCCTGATCAAACCCATCTCCACAACCACAAAACGACCTAGGCACACATGCCCAGGCCGCCCCGCACCACGCCACCCACCGAGACACCTTCGCCGTGCCACAGCGAAGCCCCTGTGTGATTTAACGAGGCCGCATGGCCATTTTACTTGAGAGAAGGATCAGACCTCGGCCGCCATTGGAGCAGGCTTGAAGCAGCTTGTAACCTTCACTCTAGGCGCCAGGCTTCAAGCATCCAGGTCCCAGGTGACACAGGCACTCTTCGTGAACCACTCATGCCCAGGGATTGGCTTTGGAGACCCTTGCAGCTTCACCAATTAAGCACAACACCTGCAGGCACGCGTGAGAAAGCAGGTGGGACATTTAGTCCCACCTCGGTAACTTTAGAGCGAGTGGTGTGGCATAAATTGAAAATGTGTCAGGGGCTTATCGCCTCCTAACATGGGGTGAGGTCCCACTCACCTCCCCATGCCTCATCAGTAATACACTACTCCGCAGACCTGGTATCCTGACCCGATTACCTATGCACTCCTTGCACAACACCCACGTCGGTGTGCCTAGTCCCGAGCACGCTGACCCGACCCATTTACTTGAGAAAGGCTCTGGGAGAGCGAGCCTAAGAGAGAAAAGAGAGAGAGTTCGTGAGGGAGGGTAAGGGTAGGTTTTGCACTTGCAGGGAAAGGAAGAAGAAAGCTAAAGAGGAAGGAGGAAGCTGAAGGCAGAAGGCATGGCAAGGACTGAAGGAGGAAGCTGAAGAAGGAAGCTAAGGAGAAGAAGCCGCAGAGGAAGCTAAGGCAAAGAAGTAAGGAAGGAGAAGGCACGGTTGAAGAAAAGGCAAAGCTGAAGCCAAAGAAAGAAGGAAGAAGAAGAGCTGAAGGCCAAGGCAGGAAGGAACAGAAGAATCAGAGAAGAAAGAAGGAAGGAGAAAAATTAGAGAAGAAAGAAGAGAAAGCCAAGGCAGGAAGAAGAAGATAAAGAAGAAAGAAGCCAATGATAAAGGAAAGAGGAACAAAAGAAGAAAGAAGCCAAAGAAGAGAAAGGTAGAGAAGAGAGAAGAAATCAGAAAAGAAGCAGAAGGCAGAAAAATAAGAAGCACTGTAGCATTTGATTTTAAGACATCTGATTCTATAATCAGACATCCCATTCTTTCCAAAGTTCTCTTATACATTTTCTAGCTACATTTGATTAACCATATACTCCTGCTTTACATTTTGAATTAGATTTTGAGTAATTTTATGTGTTCAAATTGCATCGATTATTGAGATTAGTGCATGAACTCCATTTGCTCCCTATGTTTGACCTCGGACTTAAACTTTGAGTAATAAAATTTATTTGTTTTAAACGCTTTTTCGACTATACTACAACGCGACCTTTTTAAAACCCAATCAAGCACTCTTAACATTTTGACGCCGTTGCTGGGGAGCAACGCGCAATTCATCACTAATCTCTGCATTATTTTGATTTGAGCACTAACTTTCCCTATTTTGTTTTGCTGTGATTTTTGCGAGGTCTTTCATGAGGAGATCTCTCATGCAAATCAACTACTCCAGGGTAGGTAACTTCTCTCTTCTTCCCTAATCCATCTCCTAATCTTGGGAAGACAAAATAGAGAAGCAATCAATTAGGAATCAACTGCCTTATTCTTTTTAGTAATTATCATTTTAGAGGCAAAATTTCCTAATTTGCAAAATTTTTTTTCACATCTTATTGAAGTTAAAGCGATTTTAGAGATTCTACCCCACAAATTCCTGTGCCTATTAGGGATCACGCTTAATTTCTAAATCTCCACAGAC
The DNA here is from genome assembly GCA_037157565.1 of Thalassia testudinum. Lineage (NCBI taxonomy): Eukaryota > Viridiplantae > Streptophyta > Magnoliopsida > Alismatales > Hydrocharitaceae > Thalassia > Thalassia testudinum. The sequence goes on from JAZHRO010000031.1 coordinate 179,328,003, forward strand.
TACACACTTCTTGTCTAAAGTCCAAAGAGAACTTATGTGAAAATTAACGAGGGTTGGAAATAGAGCCACATTAGGGTTTCTACAGTAGGATTTTGGAGTGCTAGTTCACACGTGCTTGCATAAAAGTAAACAGACCCACTTGCATTTGTGTGCTACCCAAGCCCTTGATTGAAAGGATCTAAGACAAACCCTAAAATTAAACTCTAAAATCACTTAAACCTTAAAAACCTTGGACCTAATAACCTGGGAGTCAAATCAAGGTGATTTCTAGGTCTTGACCTAGCATCATTCTGCCATCTTTAGGACAGGTCAGGTGAAGTTGGACTACATTGTAGGCCAACCAACCTCCAAATTAGGTCACAAAACCAAAACATCTAAAGTTCAAGTGGAACCCTAAGCACCTTTGGTCTGAAATAAAAGTGGTAGACTTAAGAGGTCAAGGTCCCCATTCTGGTCTACCTGGAATCTCAGTGACAAGAGATGTCAAGTGGGAGAAACCCTGTAACTCGTGGGGACGCTCTACCGTATAGGGGTTTTTGCAAGACTCTCCCTCTTTGGCTGCCCAGGTATTTCTCAGGTGGACGACTTTCCAATCCAGGGGTACCATCCACCCCAAACCTCCATAGTCATCCAAACATCTTTGGGTGCCTTGATTGGGTCAAAAACACATCCAGTCCCTCATCCCTTCTCTTTAGAGCACACACATAGATTTTCAATGGGATTCTCTATTCAGATCTAATCACTTCAAGACTTGATTCTACATCTTGATCCGAATTCTGATTCTACATCTTGATTCCACCATCTAATCCAAATATGCAGCTTGGTTACTTAGGATTACCATTCAAGAAACCTGAATCACAGAGATCCATAAGAGATAGGATGATTGAGGATGCCCTTGAATTCTATGAAATTGAATACAAAACCTCAACATCAGTAGAAAACATTTAGGTTAATGTACCAACAACCACAACTTTCATCATAACCTGTGCCAAAGTGTTATTAACAGAAGCCACAAAAGGATCAACCCGAGACATGCTCATAACAGGATACATTGAGATAGAAAAATTGCACAACTTTGAATACCTTCAATGCATGACAAATCCTGTACTATGGGAACAACGCCAAGATGATCTTGAAAAATGGGAAGAGATGATGAGATTATTAAAACAAGTTATTGATCAGAAATACCCGTACACGCCCCAAACAGATGATGAACCATCTTGGAATAGGATTGAGGATCAATTCGATTTCTCAAATCTCGGGTCTGAGGCACAAGGTTGTTATGGATTCCCAACCCAGATGGAATACAACATGCCTAATCTTGAATTAGGTTGGGAAGTCCCAATTGTAGGAGAACACAATGTTGAGCCAACCCTAGAACCTGGATCACTAAGCATAGAATTCTGAGACTCCTGCAATGATGAGCTTAGAACTGAACCTATCGAGGGTGTAAATCCCGCCCCTTATTCTGATAAGGTGACCCTCGATGGTAACTCTAACCTAGATTCTAGTTATTCAATCCACATCCTTAGCCTAGAATCTGTATCCAAAACTTATTGGGAAGATTACGAGGCCCCGTATGATGAAGATCTAAATTTCAATGAAGAGTATGATGCTGGGTCTTTATTTGATGAATATCCCTCTCCAACATCCTCAGCGATACAAATCAATTTTTCGGAAGTCACTCCAATCTACGATATAGAAATCAAGGAGTTGGACAAGTGGGGTTTTGATTGGGTCTTTCCTACCAGCCTAGAACTTGAGCCTAGACCAAATAAGGATACCTTTTTAAGCTTAGAATCTACATATAGGCTAGACCCCAGCCAGGCTACTGAGTCTACATCGTATGATTTATTCTATGGTGGAACCCATGATCTTGAATCTCATTCAGAACTTGATTTTTGCAATATCTCCGATGATTTCAAATCTTACCATGATTTCAAAGAAACTCTATACAACGAGCCAATCTACGACCTTAGCTCACATGATTCATTCTCTGACTCCGACTCTGAGGTCCTTGAGCCCGAGATCACTGATTTGAGTTCAGGTTCCAGTGAGATGGAATCATTTCTTTTCGATCCTCAGGAATCAAAACCAAAAAATGCCGAGAGTGACTGCAACCCAGAGTTCGAATCTTTTCTCAACTCAAATTTCCATTATCCTATAGACACTTTTCAGGCATTCACTTTTGACTTTGAGAGCTACTATGAGGACTCTCTACATGAAACCACCTGTAACTCCTTTCTAGAAGAGCCCTCATACACAATTCTTATTGAAGCCACCTCCTCCGCATATACAGAACCTATCCAAACCCATTTTCAACCCCAACCCGCAACCGGACTCAATTTCTATTCTGATTCCCCTCTTACTGAGCTGTTTGCAGATGATTCAACTCAACATCTATACCGGGTTTCAGACATTGAGCAGACTGAAGACCATGCTCCATCATTCTCCAATCACCTCTGTAGGGTTTCTGCATCATTCACTGATTATTTTATGGATCCCTACTCTAACCAGGCTGATTCAACTCAGCCAAACCTCGAATTCACACTTCCACAACCATCCGAGCTCCATAGCATATGGTGGGTTCCACATCTCTTGATCTGCATTTATCAACCCACCAGATTAATAGGGTTTGGGCTGCATCATCAGCCTATGGATCTAAACATGCACTTGGTTGGACCAACCAGGCTCTTGATCAAGGTGCTTGTTCTACAAAACTCTGCTAATTTGACCATTCCCTCTCCATCCCATTTCCTGCTCGGCTAAGGGCGTTGAATTTAGCGCTTAATAAGAGGCAACCCATCGTTCCAAAAACCTGAGATCCATTTGATTATCCGTCTATACTCCACGTCTATTGCACCCTAAGTTCAGTCTTAGAGTAGTCGATCCTAGCTCTGGTACACATGCCAAAGCTTGAAATCGTTCGCAAAAGTCATTCCTAACCCTTTTCGCCCACCTGATAAATCCTGTTCTAAGTCCCTGAACCCAACACTGTTTCACACCCTCTGTTAACAATGAGGACATTGCAAAACTTAGGCATGGGGGGTGGTAAAGTGCAAACATACAAAAATCAAGAAAAGTCAGAAGGATTCTCACAAAAAATTCACATATGCTAAAAATACCAAAAAAATAGAAAATTGTGAAAAAGAACAAAAAAATTGGAGGGAAGAAAACTTTGAGGCCATAAGGAGGAAAAGAGCAAAATGTCAAAGAGAGCACAAAATAAAAAGAAAAAGAAAAAAGAGATAGTCATTAGTAAGAGATTAAGGGATTAACCGAAGTTCTAGACCACATCAAGGAAAAGAAAATTGAAGGAAAAAGTGCTAATGAGACACAAAAAGAGATTAGTAGGAACGCTGATCTTAGGCCTTTTGGGCTAGACTCCTAGGCTTAAAAATTCAAGTACCCGCTAAGATCTTGATAATCCTTAAGAGGTTGGGGAAAATGCGAAACTTAAGTATTAGGTCTAAGGCTTAGAGAGTATTCGACCTCGTTAACTGACCTTTGGTTTATGGGACTCAGTAACCTAAGCACCCCAATCCACACACAGTTTGGTTCAGTGCGCATAACTATCAAAATCATGCAAAAGCGTTTAAATGTTCCGAAAAAAGTTACCTAGATTAGGAGCGGCCGATCAACACAAGTTGATTTGGATGAGTTCCCGGCGCGGAGAGGTGGGAAATTCCCCTCGAAGATGCATAACAACATATCGTCTCCTCAATGCTTGTCTCCTAGGATATTTACATATCCTACTAGGGGCACGTAAGCACCCTGCTGGTTCAAATGCCATGGGCAGCATTATCACAAAATGTCGATTGCCAGGGTTTGAATTTAGCTACAGAATGCCATGGGAGGGATTATCTCGAAAGCCAGGGTTCTGGGGGTTGCCATGGGCGGTGTTATCACGAAGCATCAATTGCTAGGGACCTTTGAGGATTGATGATGGGGATAAGGAATCCAATACAGACCATGTTGAGAAGCCAATCCGAAGCTAGAAATAAAAAGAAAAAGAGAGAGAAAAGTCTCCAAACAAATAAATCCTCTATCTCTCTCTTACAAAAAATGCACTGCAAACTGAACCGAGGCTAAAATATGTCTCAAGTACGAGTGCTTTAACCGCGGTGTCCAACGAACCTTAGGATAGTTCCTGTAGGCCTTAAAAACCTTCGTGGAGGATCGAGGCTAGAGCTGGTAAGGTTCAGAACTTGGTTGATACTTGAGTACCTCTAGGCCTATTGTCGGCATTCTAACCTAATCAAAAAGAAAAAGAAAAGGCACTCATCATAAATTGTGAAAGGAACTCATGGTCTAGAACAAAAGTTAAAACCTTAAAATTTTGCTAAGGGACTAACAAAAGCTAGGCATGGGGGTATTATGGGAACACCATCATGAGCCCTAACTAGATCATTTTGACCTAAAAAAGAGAACAAAAGCTCCTACATAACCAAATGAAGGGCTTAACTCAAGAAATAATCAGTCTGAGAGAAAAGTAAGCAATAAAGGGTAAAACTGCAATTTTACCATTGCAGTACAATAATGGGATTTCTAAGGGGCTAAACATAGGTCAAATGGTCTTAATAAGATAAAAAGTGGGTTGGTTCAATCAGAAAAGGGTTAATGTGCAATCTGGGAATTACATGATTTCTTGTAACCCTAAAACAGACCTACTCAATCTAACAAGGTTCTGGTCAGGCTAAAATTCAACTAAACCCTCTAAAATTCATGGAAAAATATCCTCTAGGGTTTAGAACCTTCAATTTGGCCTTTGGAACCCATTTTGACCTAAATAGGGGTCCTAGTGAAATATTTGCCCTAAATTGGGTTTTCATGTAAAATGCCTAGTCAAATATGGTCAAACCTAAAATCCAACTTCACCATTGGATTCCTTAGGTCCAAATTAGGTTTGTACTAAAATTTGGACCTAAGGGGAGGTCACCTTGACCTACTTTGCAAAACAGTCTAACCCAAGTACATATGTGCCCCTAGCTTTTGAAAACCCTTGCAGACACCCCCTAGCTTCCTTGTCGTTCTTTGTAATTGGGTCCCTCCACCATTACAGCGGAGGAATCCTACTCCGGTGAGGATTCAAGGGGGATATCTCCTGAATTCCTCGGAGAATCCCTCTCAAATTTGAAATGGAGATTCTCTGACGAATTCCCCTACGTATGAACACAATCTCAAGCTCCAAATCCTACCCAATCTCTCATGCGAACGCATGAGAGATTTGGGTCTTTTCGACCTTCCAAGTTTGGTGAAGCTGCCCGTGCTTGGAAGCTTGCCTTACAAGCATGAGGCCCTCTACCAAAGGCTATTTAAAGGTCCCCTAACCCTGGTGTTCATCCCCAGCTTAGTTTTGTCGGAGATAACCCCACAATTTCTTCTCTTCTCTTTTGGCCAGACACCCAGCAAGCTTCGGCGACCTATTTCTCCTCCTCTTGTCGCTCTGCCACAATACCAGTGGCATAGTTGTCTCTACCTTCATCGTCCGCGTCGCGCCATACCTGCGCACGTGCCAGCTACCCTCTCGTCATTGCCGTCCCTCTCCAACTGGGATCTTCATCTCCGGCGGTAGCAGATACGCGCTGTCCGCCATCTCTTCCCCCTTCATCTTTAAACTAGGTGAGATATTTCCCCTCTCTCTTCTCTTTATTTTTTGAAACAGTGAGGATTGCTATCATGAACCGATAGCAATTCGGAGGGTAGTATATTTCATATCAAAAGAGTATTACAAAAAAGCTGCCCAACTATGTATGAGAGACCAGCACTCCTTTACAACGTTCTCACATCTCACCGGTCTCTCCTGAAAAAGCTTATCATTACGTGCCCTCCACACACACCACAAAACGGCTGCCATAGCCCCCAAGGGTTGACCAGGATTGATGAACCTCTGCCACAAAGAAACCCAGGAGGGGAGGGGTTCTAAGCAAACCAACCTCCAAATCTTGTCAGTGACCAAGCAAGAGGAGAAGATGTGTGTTGCACTATCAGAATGTAACCCACAAAGAGGGCAGGCATTCAAAACAGTCCCCATCCTTCTGTGCCTCAGATCACCAGTGATCAACCCTTCCCGTCTGCAAAGCCACAGGAATATATGAACCTTCAGAGGAACTCTCAAAAGCCAAATTTTTCTATCAATAGGATCCCATTCCACCTCACTATTGGATCTCTAACTTTCTCATATGCCTGCTTCACTAAGAAACTACCCTGCCAGCAATATGTATCCGTCACATCACTCATAAGATGCATCTGCTGTAGATTAGCCATCAGTTTCTGCCTCTCCTCCCATAGTCGAGTGCCCGGCCTGCACTATTGCAGCCCTTCCTGCTGCCAGCATCCCTCTGCCTGAGACCACAAACTGCTAACTATGGCATCCTTACCTGCAGCAGCATCATAAACCCTCAGGTAGATCTCTTTCAGCAGGCCCAAGTCAGACCACCGCTCATTCCATAAGCTGAACCTTCTGCCATCTCTGAGCTTAGGCTGCAGTAGGTGCCAGTAGCTGGTGATTACAGATATCACTAATCGCCAAAAGGGGGAAGGCTTCTTCGGCTGAAGCCTTTGCAAACTGTTGTTAGATCCCCCATAATTATCCCTGATCAGATCATCCATCAGCCCCTCCTTGCAGTCCAAAATCCTGATGGCCCATTTCAGCAATAGGGCCTCATTGAATTCTTTTAGTGCTTTAATTCCCAACCCCCCAAACTCCTTTGGTCTGCAGATACTGCTCCATCTGATGGGCTGCATGAACCCGCCCTCATGACCTGCTCCTTTCTAGAAGAATCTCTTCCTCATAACATCCAATATCTTCCAAATACATTTAGGGGCCCTAAATATGCTGAAATAGAAGATTGGTATGGCTGTAATGATCGAAATGAGCAAGATTAGTCTTCCACCCTTAGATAGGAATTTACTACTCCAACCTTTTAGCTTTCCAGACACCTTCTCAAACAAGACATTCCAGTCTGATTTTTTCAGTTTTGTATCCCTCAGTGGTAATCCTAGATATCTCAATGGCAGTTTAGTACGAGGTGACCCCAATGTACCCTCCAAATCCATTTGCTCCTGCTCATTCATGCCAAAGCAAATCAAAACAGACTTATCCTTGTTCAAACATAAGCCTGAAATATCGCCAAATATCTTTACCAATAACCCCAGAGCATGTGCCTTAGACTTGGACCCTTCCATAAAGAACACCGTGTCATCTGCATATTGTAAAATGGGGGCCAGGTTTCTCCTATTTGATAGTGAGTACCCTTTAATTATACCCACCTCTGCCAATTTGCAAGCATACCTTGCAAGTCCATCCACCGCAAGGTTGAAAATCAATGGGGCTAGAGGACACCCTTGTCTAACCCCACGCTAAGGGTGGATCCAGGCTCCACAAGGCTTCCCATTGACCAAAGGAGAAAATGAAGCAATAGTGATACAACGTTTCATCCATTGGATCCAAGGGGGGGGAAGACTCTTCTTCTAAAAACCTCCCATAGATACAGCCAAGAGATCGAATCATAGGCTTTCTGGAAATCAACTTTCCACATGAAGGCCTTGCAATTCCTTCGATGCCATCCATCAACCATTTCCTGAGCCAAAATAAAGGATTCTTAAAGTGATCTGTTGGGCAAGAAAGCAGCCTGTATCGGATGAATCAGGTCCTGTAGAACAATTCTCAGCCTATTAGCCAAAATCTTGCTGATGATAAGGTAGATGGAGTTTGAAAGGGAAATTGGCCTAAAGTCTGAAAAGTGTTCTGCTCCCATTGATTTAGGCAAGAGAAAAAGATAGGACTTGTTAATCCTCTCAAACCCAGCATTTCCCACCTCAAATTCCCTGATAACATCCATCACCTCCTTACCCACCACACTCCACATCTCTTTGTAAAAGAAAACTTGTATTCCATCAGGGCCCGGGGAACCTTCCACATTTAATTCTCTGATTGCCTACAAGGTCTCCTGTTCAGTAATAAGTGCAGTCAGTTGCTCAGCCTGTTCACTTGTCACCCTAGGGCTATCATTTCCTGCCATTCTCCATTTCCCCCTCCTAGCTGCCCGAGATGCCTCTCTAAAATATTTGATGGCTTCAGATTTAATCTCCTGATTAGAGAAGACCCTATGTCCACCACATAGAATAGAGGAAATGAAGCTAACACACCTCCGAGAGCTAGCCGCAAGGTGGAAAATTTTCGTATTGGCATCCCCCTCCTTAAGCCATAGCTGCCTGGATCTCTCCCTCCAATCGATTTCTTGTTTAAGGTCTTCATCTAGTACCATACCTTGCCACATTTTCCTTTCAGCCAATTCATCTTCAGACAAAAGGCCAGCTGCTTCCTTGGAGTCCAGCTCTTGAATTTTACTCAGAGCTTCCCTTCTCCTCTGCTCCCTCATCAAGCTAACAGTAGATCCATACTCTTTTAAGATCATGCGCAAACCAGCCAGCTTGGTTGACAATCTGACAGTAGCTGACCCCTGCACCTTTTTAGCTCTCCACCAAGAGTTGATCATCTAGCAGAAGCCCGGTTCATTCAGCCATGATCGTTTCAATTTGAAATAGGAACCAACCTGGGTTTCTTCCCCACCGTCCCATACCAAAGGGGTATGATCAAAGAAAGGTCAGCTCAATCCACTCACAGTCGACAATTGGAATTTGACAAGGATGTCCACATTCCCAAAAAATCTATCAAGCCTGGATGCCAGCCCGTTTCCATTACGGCAAGTAAATTCCACACCAGAGGATGGACATTCACTCAACTGCAGAGATTGAACCATCATCTGGAATCCAATAGCCGAACTGTCTGTGCTGCCATTAGGCCTATCTGCCCCTGTTAACACACAATTAAAATCCCCACTCGTCAGCCACATTCCCCCCTGCACCAACTCAGCCACAGCAGACCACTCCTCCCACAACTCCTGCCTGGAAGATGCAATACAAGGTCCATATACCCTAGTAATCCAGATACACTCCTACCCTTGGTGAATCTGAAATTTGCATGTCAACATATGTCTGGCTTTGTGAACTTCCAAACACTGAGCCCACCTCTTCCTCCACCAGATAGCAATGCCCCCCGACCTCCCATGTGCATCAATCTGCACACAATCGTTCATCCCTAAAGCTATCAAGTTGGACCAAAGCCTATCAGAATTACTTTCAATGTGTCTCTTGAATGAGCGCACATTCAATTCCCCATTCTCTCAAATATCTCATCAGAGACGCCCTCCGGCTTTTGTCGCGCAACCCACGCACGTTCCAAGTGAGGATTCTCATCAATCCTCATTGGATCCCTCTCTCCTGAGGGTTTGGCATTTGCACACTTGCATAACTTTTGCAACCTCATCTTCATCCATCAAAACGATAGCCTTTGATTTTCTCTGTCGGAGGCTATACGGTGATCTCCCCTTACCAGTCTTTGCGCAAGATCCCCCTTCACATTTAGGGTCATCCTTCTCCTGCAAGTCCTGTTTATCCTTCAGAGACTCAGGCTGTGTGTCAAGATTCCCCTACTCAATCTCCCCACCACCTGAAAGCACATCCCCTGCCACCATGGACAACGGTCTTGCCGTTTCCCCTCCGCCCAATTCCTCCTTTTCTTCATTCTGAAACATCCCCATCTCCCCATCATAGAAGTCCTTACAAGTCTCGACAATTAGGGATTCATCGCCACGAACCGTGCACAACTCCTGAATAGTCGCCTCCTCATCAGGTGTAGGTCCAAATGACTTAAGTTGCTTTGCTACAGTATCACCCACCAAGAACTTCAACCTCAGCATCCAGGAGCTTCCACCGCACCTCAAAATCAAACTATCAAGTATAGAGCCAGCGACGAAGACATCGACCCTCACACTTAGCAGACACCCATTCCCCTCAAGCAGTCTGATGACCGTGTCCTCTGCCACTGATGCAAAGCCTGAGATCATCGACGACACAACCTCCTTAGACCTCAGATGTAGAGGAAGTCCCTTGATCTCAAGTTTTCTCGACCTAATTCCCACTCCCTGGGGCAGTCTCTCCGGCAAGGCTCCATCAAAAGGAGAAACCAGTCTCCAGATCACTGTGAAGCCACCGTTACAGGATGTTTGAAATCGCAGCTTCTCGACATCCCCTATACCCAAACCAAAGAGAACAAAACGTGTATTTGACAGAAAAGAAACCTGCCAGGAGTTGGTCGAGAGGGACAGAGAGGTTACCAGGGTGCGAACATTCTCCGCCGTTGGTCTTCTAGACATAACCTCCCCAACCAGAGCTCCATGCAAGGCCATCTCTGCAGCTTTGATGTTCTCTGTCAAAGGAACCTCCACATCAGCCATAAGCCCTCCCAGTTTACGCAAAGATGGGGGCTGAGGCAGCATCTGCACAGCCCTAGAATTCAAATTTCTAGAGCGCGGGAAATGGCGATTACTCATCTGTCCCCCCAAACCCCTACACAAAACGCTTTTGTGGCCGAATCCCCCACACCCCAAACACACCACGGGAGATCGGCAGGTGGCCGCCAAATGTTCCCACCGTCGGCAACGGAAACAAACAGTCTTGCTGAGCAGCTTTGTTCCCCTTCTATCAGACCACCTCGCCTCCATCCCCCTTTTGCCGTAAGCACCAGAGTCCCCCCGCTCCTTCCTCCTCCACCCCTTCAACCTCCAAGTATGCCATCCTTCACCCTCCCTACTCCCACCAGCCGTCGCCCCTAAGCCGCCTCCCGTCGGGAACGACATCAGGCAGGAAGAGTAGGTAGAGATCGATTCCTCTCTCTTCTCTTTATTTTCTCCCTCTCTATTTCTATTTTCACCCCTCGACAACCACAGACCACCACCATCCTATCCATCTCCAATAGACCATCGGCGAGGTGCTCCCGTCATTCCACGCACCCATCCACCTCACCAAACCCCTCAGAAGCTCTGCCACATTCCACTGATTAATTTCCCCCGTTCCATTAACCGCCACAGCCTCCACACTTTTCCCATGATCAAACCCATCTCCACAGCCACAAAACGACCTAGGCATGCATGCCCAGGCCGCCCCGCGCCACGCCACCCACCGAGACACCTTCGCCATGCCACGGTGAAGCCCCCTGTGTGATTTAACGAGGCCACATGGCCATTTTACTTGAGAGCAGGATTAGACTTCGGCCACCATTGGAGCAGGCTTGAAGCAGCTCGCAACCTTCACTGCAGGAGCCAGGCTTCAAGCATCCAAGTCCCAGGCGACACGAACACTCTTCGCGAACCAATCACGCCCAGTGATTGGCTTTGGAGACCCTTGCAGCTTCACCAGTTAAGCACAACACCTGTAGGCGCATGCGAGAAAGCAGGTGGGACATTTAGTCCCACCTCGGTAACTTTAGAGCGGGTGGTGTGGCATAAATTGAAAATGTGTTAGAGGCTTATCGCCTCCTGACACAGGGTGAGGTCCCACTCGCCTCCCCATGCCTCATCAGCGATACACTACTCTGCAGACCTGGTATCCTGACCCGATTACCTGTGCATTTCTCACGCACCACCCACGCTGGTGCGCCTGGTCCCGAGCATGCTGACCTAACTCGTTTACCCGAGAAAGGCTCTGGGAGAGCGAGCCTAAGAGAGAAAAGAGAGAGAGTTCACGAGGGAGGGTAAGGGTAGGTTTTGCACTTGCAGGGAAAGGAAGAAGAAAGCCAAAGAGGAAGGAGGAAGCTGAAGGCAGAAGGCACAGCAAGGACTGAAGGAGGAAGCTGAAGAAGGAAGCTAAGGAGAAGAAGCTGTAGAGGAAGCTAAGGCAAAGAAGCTAAGGAAGGAGAAGGCACAGCTGAAGAAAAGGCAAAGCTGAAGCCAAAGATAGAAGGAAGAAGAAGAGCTGAAGGCCAAGGCAGGAAGGAACAGAAGAATCAGAGAAGAAAGAAGGAAGGAGAAAAACTAAAGAAGAAAGAAGAGAAAGCCAAGGCAGGAAGAAGGAAAAGATAAAGAAGAAAGAAGCCAATGGCAAAGGAAAGAAGAATAGAAGAAGAAAGAAGCCAAAGAAGAGAAAGGCAGAGAGGAGAGAAGAAATCAGAAAAGAAGTAGAAGGTAGAAAAATAAGAAGCACTGTAGCATTGGATTTTAAGACGTCTGATTCTACAATCAGACGTCCCATTCTTTCCAAAGTTCTATATATTTTCTAGCTACATTTGATTAACCATATACTCCTGCTTTACATTTTGAACTAGATTTTGAGTAATTTTATGTGTTCAAATTGCATCGATTATTGAGATTAGTGCATGAACTACATTTGCTCCCTGTGTTCGACCTCGGACTTAAACTTCGAGTAATAAAATTTATTTGTTTTGAACGCTTTTTCGAATGTACTACAACGTGACCTTTTTAAAACCCGATCAAACGCTCTTAACATGTGGTCTCTAGAATGTAACCCTAATGGTGTAGCCTAGGGTTCATGCAATTCTAGGGCTTTTTTTTCAGTAGACCACGAAATAAAAATACCTCTCTGGAATAAATTGGAATCCAAATAAGTTGAAATTTTGCAAGTGGATTCCTTTTTCAATTGTCTTCTTAGAGAATATTTTTTTTGTAATTTTTACTATTTCAACCAAATTTCTAGAGATTTTTGAATGTCAGGGGATCAGATCTGAAATTTTGACCCTTGGTCAATGTTTCAAATTGAAACAGTATCAAATTACTTTCAAAAATTCAGGGAAAATATGGAAATTAAAGCCAATGAGATCATCTTTCAAACCCCACCATTTTTAGTCAAAAAAGATTTACGGATTGCTCGGAATTGCTTTTGTAATTTTGAAAATTTTCAAATCTTGGTCAATCTAGCCCCCTTGCACTTCACGAATTTTTAAAAATTTTGTACGTGGAATTTTTTTAAATGAACAGTGGTGTTTGAAAGATGGTTTAAAAATGAAGGTCTAACCCAAATTTCAAAATTTTTGTTCACTAATTTTTTGGCAATTAAATTTTTAAATCAGAATTTGAAGTCTGCTCGAAAATTAGAGGGTGGTGAGAGAGCTTTTAAAAGGTGTTTGAGTTTAAAATTCAAACTTTACACCATTTTTTTTTTCAAGAAGGTTTTTTTTTCAAAGGATTTTCAAATATTTTTTTGCTTTTTCAAAACTAACCTAGGATTCAAAAAGAAGCCTAATCTAACTACCTAGATTTTTTATTCTTTGATTTTTGTTCTTTTTCCCGAAAATAAATAAGCTTCTTTTTTTCAAATAAATCTAACCTAGGGGTCAAAATGGGAAATCCTAATCTAAGATGAGATGTGCACCTGATTTTTATTTTAATCTGCACCCGTTGCATGTGCAGATTCCCGTTTCTCCTATTTTCCTACACATCAAAAGGCAAGCAGAGGAAGATTTGTCAGTGATAGCTTAAAAGATCGAAATAAAAAATGATGTTGCCTCCTCAGCAACGACGCCATTTGACGGAGGGCGATTCTCATGCATTTTTTGAAAATAAAGATTTTGTCGTAGTATAGTGCGTGAAAACGCTCGTCAAAAATAATTTATTAGATAACGAGACTTGAGTCCCGATCGTTCATCTCTGGGAGGCATTTATGGAAATACAAATTTGAAATCATTCTCTTTCTCTCTACTTGCTTAAAATCTCATGTCGGTTTGTGGTGATTTACGTATTGATGTACGACATGCTAGTTACCAAAAGATAGTAATTAAAAGTAGGCGACTTCAATCACACAAAATATATTGCAATAAGCTCATGGTGATTTTCACACATCGATATATATATTTATAAAGATTTTCATTCATTCAATTCATGATGGTGGCTACAGCATTAAGCTTGTGGAAAGCTTATAGAGGAATGCTTGGAAATACAAATCTAGCTAGCAGAAAACGATCGCATACATGAATCTAAGGGGGGGATTATGCATGCATCATTGGGGGAGAATATGGAGCTACACTACTAAGCAGTAAATAAAGCATGTAAATCTAAGAAGAACTATAATCTAGTCTAGTAGAAATAAGGGCATTCGGAGGTGGGCTCTGATGTCCTTTGAGTTGGTTGAGAGGAGAAGGAGGGGCGGCCAATGGTGCTTAGGTTGGCCCTTGGAGAGAGGTTGAGGAGGTGATCCAACAACTTGGCGTGGAGATGGTGGTGGTCATGGTGAAGCTACTCGTGAAGGTGGAGTGGAGGTGGAATGAAGCTAAGCTAAAATGGAGCCAAGAGTGAATGGGTGCAAATGGCCACCCCTTAGGTCTTTTTATAGACCTAAGGGAGACTCTCTAGAGAAGTGTGGAACTCTCTAGAGAGAGATCCAAGAGTGGCCTACCAAGGAGAGAGGAGGTGGTTTTTAGATCCACCATTTGTGGATCTACAATTTGAATGTCTCTTCGTTGCTAATTTTAGCAACTAAGAGTGGCGCCACCTTTGGAAGAACCTAGAACACTCTAGGTGGTGTTGGAGTGCATGAATGGGTGTGTGTGTGTGTGTGTGGCCATGCCCTATGTGGCTAAGTGATATAGGTTAGGTCCTAAGGGTTTTGGGTTGGTGTAGGTCTTAAATTAGGGTTGCAAACCTTAATTGCTAAAGGGGAAATGCAATTAAACTTAACGAAAGTTTAATTGAATGAGTGTGAACCTAATTGAGAGTGAAATAACTCAATTAGGTTGGGCTTAGGTCAATTGGATTCTCATTGAGTCTAATTGGACTTGTATGGGCTGAGATCTGAGCTCAATTGGACTCTATGAGTCCAATTGACTAGGCAATGGTAATTGACTATGATCTAAGTCAATTTTTTTTTTTTGAAACTAAAAGGAAAGCTATTGTATTATGATAGCAATCCGGGAGGGCATTTTATTGATAAAGAGGTGAATAAAAAATTACAAATCAGATCCCGATCTATGTATGAGGGACCAGCACTCATTTACAATTTGCTCACAGCATACCGGTCTCTCCTGAAATAACCTCTCATTCCTTGCCCTCCACACACACTAGAGAGTTGCAACCATGCGCAGGTGCGGTCTCTCCAACATTAAAAAGTTATGCCATAAAGAATCCCATGAGGGGAGAGGTTCCTAACAAGTCCTCCATATTTCATCAATAATCAAGCAAGAGGAAAAAATGTGGTTAAGATTATCAGTGTGCATTCCACATAGGTGACATTCATGAAGAGCAGCTCCCATTCTTTTGTGCCTTAGATCACCTGTTATCAAGCCCTCCCTCCTGCAAATCCAAAGAAAAATTTGTACCTTGAGGGGGATCTTCAAGAGCCATATTTTTTTGTCAATGTGATCGTAGCCCCAACCTCTGCCATCTTCCATAATCTTTCTATAACCACCCTGAACTGTATAAATTCCATCCCAAACATAGCTATCATCCACTCCAGGTCTGGGTTTGAACCTTTCAAGGTCTGAAATCATGTTCCTTCTTTCTTCGCACAACCGGGTGCCCACCCTGATGGATTCAGCTTCATTCAGTTGCCAACAGGCCCCTGTTTCAAACCAGTAGCAACTCACAGTCCCTGATTTGTCCCTTGCTGCAGCAAAGACCCTTGGGTAGGATTCCTTCAAAGGGCCCAGTAGGGACCAATGTAGACACCAGAAGTCAAATGTTCTGCCATCTCCTAATACCGGTTGTAGCAGATGCCAATTACCTTTCAGAGCTTGAATCACAGACTGCCAGAAAGGTGATGGTCTGATAGGAAGTAATCTCTTTAGTGCACTGTTGGATTGACCATAGCTATCTTTAATCAGCTCCGTCCAAGGTTTCTCTTCCCCCTTCAGAATTTTTATAGCCCATTTGATCAGTAAAGACTCATTAAATTCTTTCAAGGATTTGATTCCCAATCCCCCACTTTCCTTGGGTCGACAGAGTTGCTCCCATTTTAAAGGTTGCATAAATCTACCTTCATGCTTGGCACCTTTCCAGAAGAACCTCTTTCTCATTAAATCCATACGCTTCCACACAGATTTTGGAGCTTTAAAGAGGGAGAAGTAGAAGACGGGGATCAAGGTAATAACCGAATTCAACAAAATGAGTCTGCCACCCTTAGATAAGAACCTGCTATTCCATCTTGCCAACTTTACTGAAATCTTATCAATAAAATGTTCTAGTCACATTTTTTCATTCTTGAGCATCTCAGGGGCAGCCCCAAATATCTGATGGGAAGATTAATGCGAGGGGTCCCCAAAGTATCTGAAATGGCTTCTTGCTCTATCTCATTCAAGCCAAAACACACCAGATTGGACTTCTCCCTATTAAAATTCAGACCTGAAATGTCACCAAAGATATTAACCATATGACCAAGTGCACGGGCTTCACCCTCTGATCCTTCCACAAAAAAGACCGTATCGTCCGCATACTGGAGAATAGGAGCTATGGCACTCCTGTTAGAAAGAGAGTATCCTCTGATAATACCTACCTCAGAAAGTTTGCAAGCATATCTCACCAGACCATCAACAGTAAGGTTAAAAACCAAAGGGGCCAAAGGACATCCTTGCCTTACCCCGCACTGTGGTTGAATCCAGGCCCCACAAGGCTTCCCATTGATCAAGGGAGTGAAAGAAGTAGTAGTAATGCACCTTTTCATCCATTGAATTTAGAGAGGGGGAAATCCTCTTCTCTAGAAAACCTCCCACAAATAGGGCCACGAAATAGAATCATACGCTTTACGGAAATCAACTTTCCACATAAGGGCTTTGCACTTCCTTTTCTGCCAACCACACACCATCTCCTGGGCCATGATGAAAGACTCTTGTAAGGATCTGCTAGGAAGGAATGCAGATTGGATTGGATGAATCACATCCTACAAAACTAGCCATAGCCTATTTGCCAATACTTTGCTAATCACCAGATAAATAGAGTTCGAGAGAGCTGTAGGTCTGAAGTCCTGAAATTTCTCTGCACCTTGTGTCTTTGGTAGCAAGAAAAGAAAGAATCTATTGATTTTATCAAAACTAAAATTGCCATCCTCAAACTCCTTAATAACATCCATCACTTCTTTACCAACCACACCCCACATCTCTTTGTAGAAAAGAACTTGGATACCATCAGGACCAAGAGAACCTTCATTATTTAAGTCTTTGATGGCAGCCACTGTTTCTTTCTCAGTGATAGTTGCTATCAAGCTAGATACTTGTTCCCCAGAGACTTTAGGTGAGTCACTCGCTGCCATTCTCCATTGACCTCTCCCTGCAGCCCTTGATGAATCTCTAAAGTACTTGATGGCCTCAGCTCTAATATCTGGCATAAAAGAGATTCTCTAACCGTCCTTGAGTATTGATGAAATTAAGTTGATCCTTCTACGAGAGCTAGCAGCCAAGTGAAAAAATTTGGTGTTGGCATCCCCCTCTTTAAGCCAAAGTTGTCTGGAACGTTCCCTCCAATCCATCTCCAATTTCAAAACTTCTTCAACCACCACATCCTGCCACCTTCTTCTGGTTCTGAGCTCCAGGTCTGTTAGAGGAATAGTAGCTTCTTTTCAGTTAAGGCCTTGGATTTCCAGCAGTGCCTCATTGCACCTCTGATGCCTCACAACAGACACAGCAGCCCCATATTCCTTTAACATTGTTCTCATAGCAGTCAGCTTGGATGCAAGCTTGATAGTAGCTAATCCATCTACATGTTTGGTCCTCCACCAACCTTCAAGCATCTCACAGAATCCCGATTCTCTCAACCAAGATTTTTTAAATTTGAAATAAGAGCCAGCAAGCACTTGTTCCCCACTATCCCAAACCAAGGGTGTGTGATCAGAAAAGGGGCATTCCAATCCACACACAGAGGATAGCTGGAACATGTCCAACAGCCCAGCATTACCAAAGAATCTATCAATTTTGGACATGAGGCCACTACCATTTCTCCATGTGAATTCAGTGCCAGAAGAATGGTATTCACTCAAGCCTAGTGTCTGAACCATCAATTGGAATCCAGTAGATGCATTGTCCACCATGCCATTTGGTATGTCTCTCCCCGTCAGTACACAATTAAAATCTCCTCCCACGACCCAAGTAGCCCCATTCACAAAGTCGGCAGCTACACTCCAATCATCCCACAACTCCTGCCTTCTATAGGGATCACAGGGGCCATAGACTCTTGTAATGTAGAGGTCACTCCCCCCCTGAGTTCTTTCAAACTTGCAAGTCAGCATATGTCTAGCTATAGAGACCTCAACCATTTGCAGAACATTTTTCTTCCACCACATAACAATACCCCCAGACCTCCCATGTGAATTAAGCATCACATAGTCATTCGCATCACCAACCTTCATATCAGCCCAAGCCCTATCATCTTCACTTTCTATGTGTGTCTCTTGAATAATGGCGTAGTTTATCTCCCATTCTCTCATATATCTCAATAAAGAAGCCCTCCGACTTCTATCGTGCAGCCCATGCACGTTCCAAGAGAGAATCCTCATTTAGTTTCTTGGGTGCCCCCCTTTTTTGCAATCGGGACTCTACTAACCTTCATCACAGCTGCAATGGCATTTTCATCAAGTTTCTGCAAAGTATTTTGTCTCCTCTGTCTGAGTTTATAAGGGTATCTACCCATACTAGTCTTGGATATTGTCCCTGAACCAAACTTCAACCCCTCCACTGCTGGTAGGTTGGTTTGCAGATTCAAGGAGTTTGCAGGAATCTCTTGTAACACACATTGATCAGGTGTATCTGCCCTTGGTACAACAACATTCATTTTCTCTGCTATACCACCTTCTACCAATGCCACTTCCATCCCTTCCTCCATTTCCTTTGTGCAGTGATGGTCCTTTCACTTTTTAGGCTAAGGCGCCTCATCAGGGGTCTCATGTCTTGGCTGTTGTGAGGCTACCTCAAGCTGCAACACCTCTGCATAAGATGCATTGTTTGGATTAAGTCCCCCATCCATACTATCCACTGAGAAATTCAAGATCAACAACCATGAACTCCCCCACAGTGGAGGATCATCTTCTCTGCCACAGAACCTACTTTAAAAACATCAACCCAAACATTTAGTACATGGCCATCTCCTTCCAACAATCCAATCTCAGCATCATCAGCCAATGTAGCAAACCCTGCTATCATAGCTGCCACCACCTCTTTTGATCTTAGATGCAATGGCAAGCCCCTGATTCATAGCTTTCCAGATCAAGAGGCTGCTCTCTGGGGCGGCTGTTCAAGCAATGAACCATCAAAGGGGGATACCAGCCTCCAAATCACCATCAATCCATCCAAAGCACTCGAGCGAAAGCGCAAACACTCTACATCCATCATCCCTAAACCAAAAAGCACAAACCGCGTAGGGGAGAGAGACGTAATCTTCCAACCACTAGACAACGATAGAGAACTTACCAACTAATGAATCCTTTCTAGGGAAGGGTTGCCCGTCATCACCTCTCCGACTAAGGCCCCACGTAACACAATCTCCGTCGTCCTGATGTTATCGTTCATAGGGATTTCCACGTCCACCATGTGTCCCCCATAAGTAGGTGGAGGTAAAGGTGGAAGCGGCTGCATTCCGACCCTCGTTGCCCTATTGTGCAAGCTCGTCCTTCCCCTTGGTTGTCCATGATTGGCCGTGCAAGAGTCTCGTTTGTGGCCTTGTCCCCGACATGCCAGACAGACCAAAGGGAAGCAGCACGCCGCCGCCATACGCCCTCGATGCCGACACCGAAAGCACACAATTTCCTTGTTGCCCCATGGCTTGCCATTGTTAACCCAGCCTCTGCCTACAACCCTAACTCCATCAGCCATCGAAACTCTTCTCTCCTTCCTCCTCCAAACCCTAGATCTCCAGGTTGTCCATCCTCCATCGCCATGGAACCTCTCTCTTGTTGCCCTAGGGTTCTCCATCAAACATTCATCAAAAATAGGAATCAATTAGGTTTAGTGAGGATCTAATTAGGTCCTTAGGGAGGTCTAGAGGTGATGTACTAGGGTTAGGGCACCTTAATTTAGGTTCCTAGGGGGTTAGAATTGGGTTTAGGGAGCTAGAGATCCAAGATCAAGGCTTGAATCTCAAAACAAGAACTGGAGAGCAGTTCCAGACGTCTAATAATAGTATCAGATGACTTATACTCAAAAATCAGAAGTCTAGACTTGTTGTCTGGACATCTAATCAGAGTCAGGAAGGATTCTAGGTTCTGTCTCGGGTATTCTGCAGAAATTGGACGTCTGACGAAGTGTCTGGACGTCTAATAACACTGCAAAAGTGGGTTTAAGGTGTGTGGGAGTTGGCTAAGGGTTCTGGACATCCTATAACTCATCTGGACGTCTAGATAGAGGCTAGAATTAGGGTTTTAAGTTTTCCTAGGGTGCGATGACCTAATCTAAGAGTGGCTAAGGCTTGGGGAAGCTTCTAGGCTGTCTTAGGGCTAGGATGGACCTAAGTTCTTCATAATTTATTATTTTATTTCTACTTAATAGAATAGCATACCTTAACTCCCTTACATTATTATCTACTACATCTAATCTAGGTCTTCTGCTCTAGCTCTGCTACAACACCAATTATTCTTTATTTTTCAGATCCAGCTTTAGATCCAGCTTCAGATCTAGCTTTTGATAAGCTTATTACCTGTAATTGACATAATGCACCTAATCAGTACATTATAGCATTATTTTATGCATAGCTAAAAGAAAGCAGTAAAGATGCAAATAATGCTTATGCATGCATGAACTAGCCTAACTTATGCTAAGTCCTAGCCTAATTTAGGTCAATTAAGACCTATGATTGCTGCGCAATCATCACCGTACTAGCAAACGCCCTTTCCTCCTTCGTCCTCGCCATTTCCCCCTCACTGGAGCCGCCTTCGTCTCCGACGTCGGCAACACCACATCCGATGCCATCTCTGCCCCACTTCAGCCACCTACCTCCTAGCTAAGTCCCTTACCTTCTTTACTTTATTTTCGCACTCACCCCACTTCAAATCGACCATCGACACTTCTTCGCAACTCCATCTCCTCCATCTTCGGGCACCTGATCATTCTTCACCTCAACTCAGTTAATTAAGTTAATTTTACTTAATTATGAGTAGAAGAGAGTAACTTAGGTTAACTTGAAATTATGTCGGTTAGTAGTATAGGGTCGAATTAACCTAACATTTTAGAATTTTTTAACTGGTTGAGTCCAGGTCGTTCGCTAAGAGGTATAAGTCATTTTAAATTTACTAATTCACTCTATTTATCTTATAAGTATAAGAGGTATAGTTAAATTAATTGTAAAACATGAATCTTGCAAAAATTAATTTAATTTGACGAATTATGCAAAATCCCATTTGAAATCTAATTTTCAACATTTATTTCAAAAGATTAAAGGCAAATAAGAGTTTATCTATTCAACATATGCCTTATTGCAACATTTAAAAGCAAGAGAAATTAAAAATAATACAACAAGAAAAGCAACTACTTAATTTCTTTAGCCTTCAGCCTCTCTATTTTATGTCTTTCTTCTCTTTCTTTTATCTCTCTATTCTTTCTCATCTCTTCTTTATTTCCTTTTATTCTATTTATCCTTTATTTTTCTCTCTTTTTATTTTTCTCTTATTCTCTCGAGCT
Source organism: Thalassia testudinum (assembly GCA_037157565.1). Classification (NCBI taxonomy): domain Eukaryota; kingdom Viridiplantae; phylum Streptophyta; class Magnoliopsida; order Alismatales; family Hydrocharitaceae; genus Thalassia; species Thalassia testudinum. Next base: position 179,349,448 of record JAZHRO010000031.1, read on the forward strand.
TCTTTTCTTTCTTCTTTCTCCATTGCTCTTGCCTTCATCTTCTTTTCCCTTAGTCTTCTTAATCTTAGTCTTCATGCCTGTTATTCCTTCTTTGTGAGTCTTCTTCTGTTTCCTCTCTTCCTTTCCTTAGCTTTTCTTAATTTCTTTAGTATTTCTCCTTAGTTCCCTTAGCCTCTTTAGCTTCAACACTTAGCTTCTCAGTACAGCACCTGCTCTTCCTTTCCTTCATTCCCTTCAGCTGAACCGGGTTTTTTCTTTTAACCAAAATTTAGTTTTTGGTTTGCGGCGAGGTCCTTTTGAGGATACACAGCACCCTTCTCAGGGTGGGACCAGACCCTACTCAGTCCTCGCTTGATTCAAGTTATGGTTTATTTTCGATTCATTTCTTTCTTTCGAGCCAAACTGGCCCAATCGCCTCCCAGGGCCAACATCACACATGCCCACTCGGGCGCACACCCGCAGGCACACACATGCCCGCACACACACACAGATATGCTCAGATGGTCAGGTTCAGATTTCATGCCGAGCGCTTAACAACTGGTAAGCCATAGTAACAAAATAGTTTTATACCTATGCGCGTGCTCAACAGTTTCCGATGTGGGACTTTGTTTCCCCCTTCTAGACCCGACTTTAAATGAAGATATCTCCCGACTCAGAGCTCCAAATCAAGCAGTTCAAAGCTTGATGGAAAGCTTTAAGGTAGCTCTACAAGATTTTGTAATCAATTTTAGGTTAAGGGGATGTTTTCCTCTTCAATTTGAAGAGTGAATCTAGGGGGTTCCTACTAGGTTTTAACTGCCTGGAGATGAAATAATGCTCACAATGTCTTCAAATTGGATTTTCTAACTTAGCTAAAGGTTTGAATGGGTTCTGCAAGTCTTTCCGCAGCTATTGGAGTAGGTTTTGAAGGTCCTTAAGCTTCAGGAACAGCAAAGAAGCTTCTAGCTTCTCTGAAAGCTTTAGAGAACAGATTTCAGACTTTGAATAGGTAAACAGACACTTAAGAACATTCTTAATCAATTTCAACAAATTCTAAGGGTTAAAACAAACTAATCTGGGCAAGATTTCAGATCAAATTTCATCCCAATACCACCGCCATCAGTTTGGGTTCGAAAATAACCCAAACTGAAAGGGTTTGAATTCCAATCAAATTACATATCTGAGCTCTTCTAATTCACTCTTAAATCGTTCAACTGAATCTCAGAAACAATTCAAACTCTTTAATTCATCAAATCATGCTCAGAATCAAGATCTTCAACTCAAGTTTGACTGTGAAGCTCAAAATTTTGACTTTCTGATTTATGTTTCTTCTCAATAAATTAATGCCTGGATTAACATCTTCTCATCCTCAGAAACTCATCCAACCTCTTAAATAGGTGTGTAAACCCTAGAAATTAGGGTTCCAGGCTCATCGCCTGAACTCATAAAGTGCTTTGTTCGTCAGAGTGATTGGAAGGTTTCTACAAAGGGCTGAGGTCATGAACAGCTTCAATGCACTGCACTGAAGCTTCTAGACATCTTTAATGCATCATTTAAACTTCTATACAGGCTTCTCCAACTCCACCGGAGTTGGAGAAGAAGATACCTCAATTTGTGCTCCAGTTATCAAAATTCTAATTAAACTTCCTCAAATTGATCAATAATCATCATCTCATCATTCTGGAGCTCTTCATCAACTTCTGTAGGCTGAAGAACAGATTTGACTCGTCGGAGCTCGCTGGAGCTTCGGTGAGTCCAAAAAAAGTGAAAATCGTGCACAGAGTGGTGAATCACGCCATTTTCAATTTGAAAAAGTTCCTGAGGTCATAAGGAACCTCAGGATCACATTTAATTCCTCTTTAATTCATTAGATGAATGATTAATCAGTAAAACTCAGTTTGAATAGATTTTGAGTTCGTGAGGCTCAGGACTTGATCTCTCACTCAGATGAGTGAAGAAATAAAGTCAACAGATATCTGCGATCATAATTATATAAATAATTCATAATTTAAACTACTTCTGAGCTGCCATTGATAGCGAGCTCAGGAACTTAATTAAAACTGGGCGATTTCATTATAGATGATAATTACTCATATTAAAGTGTAGAATAGGATCCTTAGATGATGAAAAGATGATGAAGGACCCTGTGAAGGTGAAGCTAAATCAGCTACTGCCGCCATGGACAACATCAGTAGCTGTTGGAGGTGGATTTGATTTAGGCGATTTAGTGATCAAATTAGCGGTTAAATGATTTGGAAATGTCCATGGACGGTAGAGGAAGGTGAACAGTGGATTCAAAAGACCAAATTAAGGCTCCAGCAAGCTCAAGAAGCTCGCTGGAGTCGAAGAAGATGATCTTGAGAATTCTGACATTATGCTACATTACCTACTTAACTAACTATCTAGACTACTACTCCTACTCCTACTCCTACCTACTGTTACCTGGACGAAGGAGGTAAAGAGACTCCATTGAAGTCTCATGACGGAGGTCGAAATCAGAGGGTATTGAGGAAGATCTCCGGCGGGCGAAAATGGATGGGGCAGAGGCACACCTCGGTTGACGCCTTTGTCCAAGGACGCGACAGACCTTGGTGAAGTTCCTGAGCCAAACAAGATGAACGGAGGAAGTCGGAGGATGATGTGGAAGGTTGCAAAAGTTGTGGAAGAATAGCCTATTGGGTCAGCTACAGTGAAGAAGAGGGAAGGGAGCCAACTTGCTAGAAATCGAGGGGGTGAGGAGCTATTTATAGTTGACGGTGATGAAGAGGGCGGCGGAGTTTGGACGTGTGAGGAGCTAGAGGAGGTTAACCACCGACGTCGTATCCGACGACGGTGAGGTTAACTCCCACCTAAAATTAGGATAAAAGTATCATCCAGACCGATGGATGAAAATGGGATGGTGAGCATAAGCTCCAAGAGCTTAGAGAAGGTGGAATGACGTCGGATGTGCAGTGATTGAGCGATGGAAGCACCCTCTATCGTCAGCCGTTCAATTGGCTGAAGGAAGAAGAAGAAGACAAGGACCTTTATGCAATGAAACCTAAGGACCTATTTGAGAATTAAGGACCTGATTGAAATGAATTATAGGGATCTAAATGTAAACTCAGGTTTTTAAGGTTTATTTTAATTTGGATCTTTTTCAATTTTTTATATATGATTATAAATAAGGTAATTATTATGTTTACACCTTGAATTTACATTTTTGACCTTTTTAGGTTAATTTATTAAATTAGATAAAGTTACTTAAGTTATTACATACTTATGTTTACATTATACTTAAGTTAATTAACTTATTAATTAGAGGAATGATTGATAAGATCTCAAGTCCAATTATTAACCAAATTATTAATAATATTATTTTAATGATAAAATAGCATTTTAAACTTATTTTAAGGTCCTTTGCTATATATTCCTTATTTTATAATTAACCCATATATACTCATATCCTTAGCTAATTAAATAGGAAGACTAGTTAATTAGGGGTAATTAGAGATCATGATGAGCCTCTCATCACCACCCCCTCCGGCGAGACCATCTCACTTCCACAGACCACCAAATCCCTCACCGACAAGCCCATGACCATCACCATATCCTTCCTCACATTTCCCCTCTTCTTATTCCATCCCTTATCCACCCAAGTCACCCCCCGAACACACCCACTCACACACACAGTCTGACCTCGCCACACACTCACAGACATCCACACACCACACAAACACCCCCATCACGTTCGCCGTGGTCCGGCGACCCTCCCTGAGCATTCTGGCATGGCCGAGAGGCCGTTTCACTGATTTCAGGAACTCGCCCTATCTGCCATTGACGAGCAAGCTTCGAGCTGCTTGAAGCTCGCTCCTGGTGCTCAGTCCCAGGTTAAAGCCCCAGGTCACGCGGAAGCATCTTTCACACAAGTCCAGGTCCTCAATTGAAGACGCGAGCCTCACGAGTTTAGGCAACTGAAGGGAGACCCCCTGCTGCAGACACGCGAAGGAGGGGGGCATAGATAGTCCCACATCGTCGGTTGTGAAGCGTGCTGAGGCGCATAAATTGAATAAGTGAAAGGAGCTATTTACCACAGTTCACAGGGTGAGGTCCCTTTCACCCACTCACCTGGCCTCGTCTGCGACACATACCAGTGGACCTAGCCTGGACCCGATAACCCGACCTGCACTCCTCGCTCACCACCGCATGCCGGTGAGCCTGAACCCGAGTACACTTTCGGATGCCAAGTACTACTTTTGGGAAGACCCATATCTCTTTCGCATTGGTGCTGATCAAATCATCCGACGATGTGTCCCAGAAGTTGAAATTCAGGACATCTTGTCCTTCTGTCATGACCAGGCATGCAGTGGACACTTTTATGGTCATAAAATCGCAGCAAAAGTCCTCCAGTGCGGCTTCTATTGGCCCACAGTTTTCAAAGACGCATACAATCACTATAAGGCATGCACTCGTTGCTAGACCTTAGGCAACATGAGCCACTATGATATGATGCCCTTACAGCAGATTCTCGTATGCAAAATCTTCGATGTCTGGGAGATTGATTTTATGGGACCCTTTCCTGTTTCGGACGGCTTCAAGTACATTCTGCTCGCTGTTGACTACATGTCCAAAAGGATTGAAGCCATTCTGACTTGAACCAATGATCATAAGGTAGTTATCAAATTTATTCATCAGAACATCTTTTCTCAATTCGGGATTCCACGTGCCATAATCTCTGACGGAGGGACCCATTTCACAAATGCTCAGTTCAAGTCACTGATGACCAAATACGGGGTCTCACACCAAATATCTACTCCTTATTACCCCCAAACCAATGGTCTAGCTGAGCTATCGAATCAAGAGATCAAGAAAATCCTCCAAGTCACTGTTCGACCTGACAGGAAAGACTGGTCATCCCAACTTTCGAAAGGTTTGTGGGCTTATAAGACCACCCACAAAACCCAATTAGGCATGTCTCCCTTCAGATTAGTGTATGGGAAGGCATGTCACCTCCCCGTCAAATTGGAGCACAAAGCCTATTGGGCAGTATGGAACTGCAATCTCAATCTTTCTAAGGCAGGAACCCATAGAAAGCTTCAAATGAGCGAGATCGATGAATTACACCATGATGCGTATGAGAACTCGCGAATTTACAAAGAGCGAGTTAAGGCCTTTCACAACAAGCACATATCCGAAAGATCTTTTTCCTTGGTCAAAAAGTCCTACTCTTTGATGCCAAACTCAAATTGTTCCCAGGAAAATTCAGATCAAAATGGATTGGACCTTACCTTGTCCGACGAATCTTTGGAAATGGAGCCATTGAAATCTGTCAACTCAGCCACGATTCAGAACCTTTTGTAGTGAACGGTCAGAGACTCAAACCGTTCATTAAACTCACCGATACAAATTTGGCTGAGACATCTTTTACCCTCCATTCTCCCTGAGCACATTACGCCCAGTCGATGGCATTAAACTCAGCACTTAACGGGACGCATCATTTTTGAAAATCCCAAAACCTTTCTTGACACACCCTATACTGAACTCATATTGCACTTTAGGGTTTAGCCATTAGAACAACTGACTCCACCTCTGGTATCCATACCCAAGCTTGAAATCATCCGCAACAGTCATCCCGACCCATTCACCCACCCAACACCTATTCTAATGAATGATCTAAGCTGAATGCGAACCCACCTAATTTACAATGAGAACATTGCAAATCGTAAGCATGGGAGGGTAGTAAAGTGCAAAACGCAGTGAAAATCACTTCACAAGAAAGGGTTTCATCAAAAAAATCACATATTCCAAAAATACCAAAAAAATTTCTTGAAAAAGAACAAAAATATGAGAGGAGAGAAAATTTTGATGGCATATCAAACTTTGAGGAGAAAAAGGAGAGGAGATAAAACTGTCAAAAAAGAGCGCAATTTGAAAAGAAAAAGAAATAGTCATTAGTAAAAGATTAAGGAATTGACTTAATTCTAGACCATATCAAAAGAAAGAAAATGAAAGGCAAAAAAGTGCTAATGAAATAGAGAAGAGATTAGTAGGAACGCTAATTTTAGGCCTTTTGGGCTATAATCCTAGGCTTAAAAATTCAAGTACCCACTAAGATCTAGATAATCCTCAAGAGGTTGGGGAAAATGCAAAGCTTAAGTATTAGGTCTAAGGTTTAAGGAGTATTCAGCCTCGTTAACTAACCTCTGGTTTGCTGGACTCGATAACCTAAGCACCCCAATCCACACACAGTCTAGTTCAGTGCACCCATGTATCAAAATCACGCAAATGCGTTTAACTTGCTCTGAAAAAGTCACCTAGATTAGGAGTGGTTGATCAACACAAGTTGATTTGGACAAGTTCCCGACGTGGAGAGGCAGGAAATTTCCCTCGAAGATGCGCAATAAAATATCGTCTCCTTGGTGCTTGTCTCCTAGGATATCTACATATCCCTACTGGGGACATGTAAGCACCCTGTGCTGGTTCAAATGCCATGGGTGGCATTATCCCGAAATGTCGATTGCCAAGGTCTAGATTTAGCCACAGAACACCATGGGCAGGATTATCTCGAAATCTCGAAAGCCAAGGGTTTGGGGGTTGCCATGGGTGGTGCTATCTCGATGCATCGATTGTCAGGGACCCTGCAAGGATTGATGATGGGGACTAGGAATTTGATACAGACTGTGTTGTAAAGCCAATTCGAAGCTAGAAATAACAAGAAAAGAAAGAGTAAACTCTCCAAAAATAAAGAAAAATTCCTCTATCTCTCTCTGACAAAAATGCACTGCAAATTAAACCAAGGCTAAAACACGTTAGAAGCATGGGTACTTTAACCACAAAGTTCAACAAACCTTAGGTTAGTTCCTGTGGGCCTTAGAAACCTTCACGATAGACTGAGGCTAGAGTTGGTCAAGTCCGGATCTTGGTTGGTACTTGAGTACCTCTAGGCCTACTATCGGCATTCTAACTTAATCTACAAAAGGAAGCACACAGCAAAGTTTTTAAGTACCAAAGGATTTTATGGTCTAGAATCAAAGTTAACACCTTGAAATTTTGCTAAGGGACTAGCAAAAGCTAGGCATGGGGGTATGATGGGAACACCATAATGAGCCATAACTAGCTCATTTTGACCCAATTAAGTCAATAAATGCTCCTACATAACTGCCAGAGAACCACAACTCACTATATAACCATTCTAAGAGAGAAATAAGAAACTAGGGTTAAAACTGTAATTTTACCAGCTTATCATAAATGTAGTACAACCATGGGTTTTCTCAAGGGATGAATAAAGGTCAAATGGTCTTAATAGGATAACAAGTGGGTTAGATCAGACAGAAAAGGGTTTGCATATGTTTTGAGAATTAAATGAGTTTTTAAATCCTAAAAATAGACCTACTTAATTAACTAAGGTTCTGGTCAGGATAAAATTCACTTAAACCCTTTAAAAATCATATAAAAATATTCTCTAGGGTTTAGTACCTTTAATTTGACCATCAGAACCCATCTTGACCCAAAATAAAGTCTCAGACAGATATTTGCCCTAATTTGGGTTTTTGCATTAATTACCCAGTCAAACGTGGTCAAAACCAAAATCAAACTTTACCATTGGATTCCTTAGGTTCAAATTAGGTTTGTACCAAAATTTTGATCCAAGATGAGCTTGTCTTGACTTAGTTTGTAAGTTGATCCCGTCTGATTACAGTTATGCCCCCAAACTTTCAAAAATCTTTGCAGTCAACCCCCTAACCTCTCTGTCATCTTCACAATTAGGTCCCTCCACCATTATCGTGGAGGAAACCTACTCTAGCAATCTTTGATGGGAGATTTCTCCTTGATTGCTTGGAGAATCTCTTCCAAAATTGGAAGGGAGATTCTTTGAGGAATCCTCTTCAATCTAAACTCATCCATGTGCTCCGAATCTTTCCCAATCTCTCATGCGAACGCATGAGAGATTTGGGTCTCAAGAATTACCCAAATTCGGCGACCTTCCAAGCTTGGGAAGCTTGCTTCCCAAGCTCTAACCACCCCCTAAAACCCTTTATAAGGACCCTCAGAGCTCCCTGAACTCCTCACGCTCGAAATTGGCTGTGAGTCCCCATAATTCCTCTCTCTTTCACGACTGAAGGCTCCTAGACATCCGACGATTCCCCTCTGCCTTTTCTCATCGTCCTTCCACAATACCAGTGGTGGATTCCTCTTCCTCGCCTCCGTCCGCGTCTCGCCGTACCAGCAGACACCCTTTCCCCCTTCATCCTCATTGTTTCCCCCTCACCAGAGCTGCCTTCGTCTCTAGCATTGGCAACACCACATCCGATGCCATCTCTGCCCCACCTCGTCCACCTACCTCCTAGCTAAGTCCCTTACCTTCTTTACTTTATTTTCGCACTCACCTCACTTCAAATCGACCACCGATGCTTCTCTGCAACTCCATCTCACCTCCACAGACCATCAAATCCCTCACCGACAAGCCTACAACCATCTCCACATCCTTCCACACATTTCCCCTCTTCCTATTCAATCCCTTATTGATGAGACACTCATCATGGTCTCTAATTACCCCTAATTAACTAGTCTACCTAGCTAATTAGCTAGGGTTATGAATATATAAGGGTTAATTATAGAATAAGGGATATTTAGTTAAGGACCTTAAAATAAGATAAAAATAACATTTCATCATTCAATTAACATTATTAATAATTTAGATAATAATTGGACTCGAAATCCTATTAATCATTTCCTTAATTAATAAGATAAGTAACTTAAATATAATGTATACCTAAGTATGTAATAACTTAAGTAATTTTACTTAATCTAATAAATTAACCTAAAAAGGTCAAAAATGTAAATTCAAGGTGTAAACATAATATTTACCTTATTTACTAACATATATAAAAAGTTGAAAAAGATCTAAATTAAAATAAACCTTCAAAACCTGGGTTTACATTGTAGTCCTTACTTTTCATTACAGTCGGGTCCTTATTTCTCACATAGGTCCTTAAGTTTCATTACTTCTAAGTCCCTCTTCGTCTTCTTCTTCTCCAGTCGAATGAACAGCTGGCGGCAGAGAGTCACCCCACCGCGCGATCACCGCCCTGCTGACATCATTCCTCTTTGCCCAAGCTCTTGCAGCTTACTCTCACCACCTCCACTTGATCCATCGGTCTGGATTAACCGAGAATCCTATTTTTCAGTGGGAGATAACCTCACCGTCGTCAGAGATGATGATGGAGGTTAAGCTCCCTCTTCGGCCAGACCCTGCCACTCTCTTCGCCGCAAACTGCTATAAATACCCCCTCACACCTCTGATTTTAGGCAAGTTGGCTCCCTTCCCTCTTCTAACACTGTAGCCGACTTTGATAAGCTATTCTTCCAAACCTCCGACAATTCCTCATTCCATCTTCTGACTTCCTCCATCCATCTTAAGTAGCCGAGGAGATCCGCCGTGGTCTTCCGCACCTCTGACAAAGGCGCCGACCTAAGGATTCCTTTGCTCCACCTCAAATCCGCCTGCCGGAGATCTTTCTTCCACCCTCTGATTTTGTCGTCTGCTATGAACCTTCGGTGGAACCCTATTGACCCCTTCGTCCAGGTCACAGTAGACTAGGAGTAGGAGTAGGAGTAGGAGTAGGAGTAGGCTAGCTTAGTTAGTTAGTTTAGTTAGTTAGGTTAGAGTAATTTTAGAATTTAGTTTCATCTCCTCCAACTCCGGCGAGTTCCTTGAGCTCGTCAAAGCTTTAATGTTGTCTTTTTACTCACTGTACACCTTCCTGTATCTTCCATGTTCACTTCTAATTCACTTAATCATTAATTAAATCACCTAAACACCTAATTCAAATCTCACCTTCACCGACTACTGACACTGTCCATGGTGACAGTAATCGATCTAATTCTACCTTCACTGGGTTCTTTCATCACCTGTCACCACTAATGAACCCTAATCGAAATTATAATACCTATTATTATCATCTATAATTAAACGCCTAAATCTTAATTTAGCTCCTGAGCTTGCTGTCCATGGTGGCTCAGGAATAGTTCAAACTATAAATTAAATACATATTTATGAATAATAACATCTGTTGACTTGATTTAACTTCTCAATCGAGTGGTTAAATCAAGTCCTAAGCTTTAACCACTCAAATTTTTAAGAAAATAAACTTACTGTCAAATCTTACATTTTAATGAAAAAATGAAGAATTTAATGTGATAAAGAGGTTCCTTGCAATCTCAGGATCATTTTTGGATTAAAAATGGTTAATTTTGTCAATCTGTACATACAATTTATATTTTCTGGACTCACCAAAGCTCCGGCGAGCTCTGGCGAGCCATTTTTGTGTTACAGCCTCTTAAACTTGCTAAGTGGCTCTAGAATAGTATAATAAGGACTAATGACTGTTTTAAAGATATTTGTTTAAGGATTTAACCACTGGAGCTATAGATTTGAACTTCTTCTTCCCCAACTCCGACGAGTTGGAGAAGTCTGTGATGAAGGATTTAAGAAACATTTAAGGAGCTCAGAAGCTTCAGTGTGATGCACTGAAGCTATTTTAACCTTCAAAACATTGTAGCAAACTTCCCATGATTCTATCGAACACACACCTATTTTAGTTTAGGCAGCAAGCCTGAAACCCTAGAAATTAAGGACAGAACACAAATCTAAAGATCTGAATAAGTTCCAAATGATGAGAAGACTCTGATTGAGGTATTAATTTCTTGGGAGGAAGCTTTAAACAGAAAGTCAATTTTCAAGCTTCCATAATAAAACCTAAGTCTGATAATGGAGTTCTGAGCTTGAATTGAGATTTTGAGTGGAAACTGTTTCTGGGATCTTATTTGATGATTTGAAATTAATTAAAGTAAGCTCAGATGAATGAATTGTGAAGATTTAGTTTCTGCCAATTTGGGTTACTTTCGAACCCAAACCAACAGGAGTACTATTCTGATGAAATTCAAACTTAAAACCTACCCAGATTGATTTGTTATAACCCTTAAAATTAATCTAAACAGATTAGGAACAATTTTAAGTGTCTGTTGCACTTATTGAAATCTGAAAATCAATCTCTGAAGCTTTCAGAGAAGTGAAAAGCTTCTTTGCAAGTTCTAAAGGTCTTTAGAGTTTAAAATCTATACTAATAGAAGCGGAATTGCTTATATAACATATATAGACCTTTTAATAGAAGAGAGAAGTCCATCTGAGGACTCTCCTGATTTAAAACTACTTCCAGGCTTAAAAAACCCGTAGGAACCCCTGATTTCATCTTTTAAATTGAAGAGCAAAACATCATTAAAACATTAAATTGACCTTGAAATTGTGTAAATTACCCTTAGAGCTTTCCAACAAACTTGAAATCATTCAATTTGGAGCTCTGGGTAGAAAGTTATGAACGTTTGAATTCTGGTCTGGAAGGGGTAGGTTAGTCCCACCTCGGTTATTCACGAGCGTGAGCCTGGGGATAAAACCAATTTGTTTCCTTGGCTATGCAGTCGTCAGCGCTCGGCGCACCGGTTCCGATTCCTTCTGATCTGATCTGAGCATTGTATGCATGTTTGAGTTTGCGGGCTTATGCCTGCAGGTGTGCGCCCTTGGGGGCGTGCGGAAGTGATTGTGCCCTAGGAGGGCGAGTGTGGCCTGGGAGGCCGGGTTGAGCCAAAATGGCTCGAGACTGTGAATCGATTAACAAATGAACCAAAACGAACCTAACTAAGATTAGGCGAGGACCGAGTAGGGTCTGGTCCCACCCTGGTCTCAAGGTGCTGTGTATCCTCGAAAGGACCTCGCCGCAAATAAAAAAACTTTTGGTTAAAAAAGTAAAAAAACCCAGTTCAGCTGAAAGCTAAAGAAGGCACAGGCGCTAAGGAGTGTTAAGGAAAATGACTAAGGAACAAAGAAGAAAAACTAAGGGAAGAAGAGAAGGCAGGAGAAGATTAAAGGGAAAAAGAAGAAGAGAAGGAGGATAAGAAGGCAGGAACAACACAATAAGAGGAGAGCTCGAGATGGAGAAGGAAATAAAAGAAAGAAAGAAAGAAGAAGATTAGAGGCTGAAGAGAGATGAAAATGAATTTTTCTTGCATCAGTATCTTTTTGTTCTTAAATGTAAAAAGGCATGTTTTAATAGATAACTTTTTAATTGCCTTAATTTCTTAGAATGAAATAAAATTGAAAAATTAGCATGTTTACTTGTTAATGAAGTACAACATTTTGAGTAAATATGTTTGCATATGGAATTTTGTATATCCTTTATAGTTAAATATTTTGATAAAATTCATGTTTTGAAAATCAAATTAGTTATACCTCCTAAACTTAAAGAGATAAAGGAAAATTGGTGAATTTGGAGAAAATTATTATGCCTCCCAGTGAACGACCTGTACTCAACCAGTAAAAATTTCTAAAATGTTAGGTTAATTCGACCCTATACTACACAATCGACACAACTTCGAGTTAACCTAAGTGATTTCTTCTACTCTTAATTAAGTGAAATTAACTTGATTACTGAGTTGAGTGAATGCACGCATCACTTATCCACCCAAGTCACCCCCCGAACACACCCACTCACACGCACACGGTCTGACCTCGCCATGCACTCACAGACATCCACACACCACACAAACACCCCCATCACGTTTGCCGTGCTCCGGCAACCCTTCCTGAGCATTCTGACATGGCTGAGAGGCTGTTTCACTGATTTTAGGAACTCGCTCTGTCCGCCATTGGCGAGCGAGGCGCTTTGGTCCCAGGTTAAAGCCCCAGGTCACGCAAAAGAGTCTTGCACACAAGTTCAAGTCCTCAATTCAAGTCACGAGCCTTGTGAGTTGAGGCAATTGAAGGGAAACCCCTTGCTGCAGACATGCGAAGGAGGGGGTGTAGATAGTCCCACATCGTTGGCTGCAAAGCATGCTAAGGCTCATAAATTGAATAAGTGAAAGGAGTTGTTCGCCTCAGTTCACGGGGTGAGGTCCCTCTCATCCACTCACCCGGCCTTGTCCGCGACACGTATCCGCGGACCTGGCCTGGACTCGATAACTCGACTTGCACTCCTCGCTCACCACCACACGCAGGTGAGCCTAGACCCGGGTACGTGCCTAAACCCGATAACCCGAATACCTATGGCTCTGGGAGAGTAGATCCTAAGAGAGAAAGAGAGAGGAGAGTGCACGGGTAGGGGGAGGGTTTTGCTACAGGGACCTTCGGCTGACACTTAGCCAGATTCTGAAGGGGAAAGCCAGAGAAGGAAGAAGAAAAGAAGAAGAGGTGAAGGCCTGAATTGAAGAGCCAGAGAAGAAGAAGAGCTAAAGGCACAGAGGAGAAAGAAGAGAAAGAAGAAGTGAAGGCCTGAGAAAAAGGAGCAGAAGCCGCAGCTAAAGAAAGAGAAGAAGCTACAGAAGAAAGGAAGAGTCAGAGAAGGAAGAAGAAACAAAGACAAAGAAGAGAATAATAGCTTTTATTTCATACATATACATTGGTTCCTTAGTTGATATTGTAGGAGTATTTGGTGATCTAAATCACCATTTTACTCCCATCTTTTTGCATATTGATACTGATATTATTGCAAATTCTTTTAGTTTGAATTGTGATCTTGATTTCTAAATCCCATATTGCTCCCTGTGTTCGACCTCGAAATCTTTTCGAGTAATAAAAATTGTATTTGTTTTCAAAGCGATTTCGACAATATTATAACGTTTCATTTTAAACTCGATTTTGCCATGTTAAACAGAGGGGTAGGGGCCCTTTTATAGTGGAGGAAAGAATCAAATTCGTATACAAGACATTTAGTGATGGTCATAAACGTCGCTGAAGATCTACCGCAAACGTTGCTGAAGACAGCCCACGTACCCACACTGCCGCTACGCTGGCACGCGCTCCGCGAACCATGTCGCGCACCTCCACGTGCTACGCGCTTGCGTGCACTGCCGCTACATGCACACGCGCGCCCACGCTGCTGTGCACGTGCAGTGGCTCGTGCGTGCGCATGGGCAGCCTGGGTTGCGCCACCTAGCGCGATCTAGGTCATCCATCTTCTTTTCATTGTAGGGGCTACTACAGAGGTCGAATTGAATCGATTTTCGCACCGTTGGGCTGCGATCGTCGACCCGAATCCATCTGCGTGATCAGATTTGTCATTTGAAGCTTTAAATTATGTCACCTAGTCCTTTGGCCATTGATCTTCCTCAAACTGCATATGGTGCTTTGGGACTCCGATCGAGGCAATTTTAGAGGCGTTGGACTTCGACGTCGTCTTGATCAGATCTGTATGGCCAAATCGTCAATCTGAGGCTCTGAAATAAATATCCTTCTCTCCTGACCACAAAAAGGATGTAATTAACCTAAATTACATGCAACTACTCTAAATGCAAAATGATGCATGCTATGCAATATTCATAACATGAAATGCAAATCTAAGCCTAGGAACATGCATGAATAGACATTTTACCCTTAATAATTGTGTCTACATCAGATATACACTGGATTTGCCCTTATGTTGACCCTATATAAAAAATAAAAAAAGTAGGGAGAAACCTACCGGTTGAATAAATACATCTTTAGGTAGAAATTCTTCTTAAGGTCACCTAGGGTCGAAGAAACTTGAAGTCTGTTTTAACGGCTGCTAATGAGTCTATCACTTTTCACGAGATGCTTAGAACTTGAAGTTCTTTTCGAGTCTTAGGTGGGTTGGATAGCCGTAGAAAGTTGTCTCGAAACTCTAAACTCAAAAAAAATAAAAAAAAAATTATAAAAGAAGAAAAAGTAGAAAAAAAATGTATCTTCCCTTTTCAAAATAAGGTGAGGACTTAGGTAATCTACATTTTGGTAAGCACCCAGACACTGTTGATTCTTTGTAATTAGGTCCTTAGTTGAATTTTTCTAGTGTTAATCAACAAATTTTGCCTAAATAATCGAAACTTAATTCTATTCTATAAGTAGCATTTAGGTTAATTTTGCTAGGGACTGGCAAAAGATAAGCATGGGAGTATGATGTATACACATATATTAAGGTTAAAATGCCTATTTGTGTGAGTTCCTAAGCTTAAAATTGCATTCCACATTATAAATATTGCATAGCACGCATCATTCTACATTTTGGATAGATTGTATAAATTATAGGTTAATTTGCTCCTTTTTGTGGCTAGGAGAGGAGATTTATTTTAGGGCCTCGAATTGAAGATCCAACCATACGGATCTGATCAAGACGATGATCGAAGTCCAATGCCTCTGAAATTGTCTTAATCGGAGTCCCGTAACACCTTATGCAGTCCAAGAAAGATCAAAAGCCAAGGGGCAATGTGGCACCAATCTGAACCTCACATGCCAAATATGACCACACGGATGGATCCGGATCAACAATCACAGCCCAACGGTGTATAAATCAATCCAATCTGACGTCCGTGGTGCCACCTACAAAGCAAAGAAGATGGACGACTGATGAGTCCATTGAAATGGACTAATATTAAGCCTAAGTATATTTAATCGTATAGTTTAAGTGTATTAATAATGGCAATTAAGTTATAGAATATTTGTACGCCTTATAATTTGAGTTTATAACATTCTATAACTTAATTATTTTGTTATTTGTGTGTAGGTAATAAAACCAGAAAGAACAAGTGTGGGGGGATAATTTCCCCAAACAGCCGATTCTTTTCCCCCTCCCCCGCCGGACATTGGGGCTATCTTCTCCAACAGTGGCCGGCCAAAAACAGAAAGGGATTTGCAAATCCCTGGATTGGCGCATTGAGGGAGAGAGAGGATTTAAAAGTGAAGAGGCGGCGTGCACAAGGGCAATCTTCCCCCTTGCGGGGAAAAACTCCACCTCATGCACTGTGCCCATGCCCGCTCCTTCACCACCAGGAGCCCATCTTCAGCACCAAGCACACCAAACCCCTCCTGCAGGTGCAAGCACCGCTCGCACCCTCACCTCTCCCTATTTCAGCAGCTCCAACTCTCCAACGCCACTGCTACCCGCACCCGCCATCACCAAGTTCTTCACAACACCCTTCCAGCCGTGCCTAAAGGCGCTACACGCCTTCGCCACCGCCTGCAGCCGCACTGCCTGCAAATGCCCCTGCAAGCACGCCCGTTGACGCCCCACCAAGCCTGCAGCCGCACCCTAACACACAACCGCGCGTCCCTGCAGCGCCTCCGCCCACTCGCGCTGAAGGCAACCGCGCGCACCAGCACCCTCTTGGCATCCCTGCAGTCCGCACACCAGTGTGTGCGCTTTCCTGCCTCCAAGCGCCACAGCAGGCGCTGCGTCTTCGCCCTGCAGCGTCTCCAAGCACCACAGCAGGCGCTGCGTCTTCGCCCTGCAGCATCTCCAAGCGCCACAGCAGGCAGTGCGTCTTCACCTTGCAGCGTCTCCAAGAGCCACAGTAGGCACTGCGTCTTCGCCCTGCAGTGCCTCCAAGCGCCACAGCAGGCGCTGCGTCTCCGCGCACCAGCGCGCTCACGCGCCCGCTCGATCAGCCGAAGCAGCAGCCGCCCTCCAGCAGACCGGCGTTCTTCATCTCCGGCCACCTCCGGCCACCGCCTATGGCCACCTCCGTCGCCGCCGCTGCCACCGTCAGAAAGCCCCCGTCCTCGCCGTCCTCCTGAGCCTCGCAACTACCCCGCCGGTGCTCTCTCTCTCTCGCGAGGAAGAGAGAGAGGAAAAGCTCTATTTTTGTTTGAATTAGAAATTACATTCAACGCCATTGCAGGCAATTTCATTTATTTATTAATATTATATTCTGGCAGAATTGCATTCACGCACTCACAGTTCTTTTTAATTATATGGTATTAATATTGGCCAGTTTAAACATTGATTTTGGACTTGATTTAAGTACTAATTGTCTATAGTACACATCACATGAAAATTGCATTAATTCATCCTAAATTTATTGAGGATTTCTGTGAGGGAAAACTGCACTTACACCCTTAACCTTTTAGGTTATTACAAACCTACTTTCCTTCACATTTTAAGTCCAATTTGAAAAGGAATTTCGCACTATCCGAAATAACATTAAATAATTAAGTATTGATTGCATCATTGCCTCCCTATGGACACGACCCGCTCTTCTGCGAGTGGTTATTTTCATTATTTTTGATTAGTCGATTTTTCCACCACTTAAATACTATAACGCTAAAGCGAAAAGTGGACTCACCAACGACCATGATGGCGCCACGTGGCACCATCACAATTGCCCAAAGCCACACAAGGGCCCTTTCCTACCCACTGAAGTGTGCGTAGGAAGCAAGCTGGACCGTTGGATCTTGATCCAACAGTCGAGGAAACCCCCGTGACAAGGTGTTTTCGTGCGTGTTTTGAAATACGTTGGATTTGTAGTATAGTTGCACTAAACTCTCGATCAAAAATATTTGTTTTAATGAAACTTGCATTAATTTTTATTCTTTTATAACTTGAGTGCCGGTCATTAGTGATGAGTCCATTTTAATGGACTATATTACGCCTAAGTAACTTTAATTGTATCTTTTAGGTTTGTTAATAATTATATTAAGTTATAGAATGTTTGCATGCATCATGATTTAGGTTTACATCTATTCTATAACTTAATATGTTCATTTTATGTGCAGGAAAAATAATTGGCAAAAGAATGAGGAGGAAAGGATAAATTACCCTTTCAAATAACTAGCGGCTGTTCTTTTCCCCATCCTCCAGGCACCCTCAACAGCTGCCGACCAGAAATAGTTAAGGGATTTGAAAATCCCTTAATTCTCGCAGGCGCAAACCAGGAGGAGTTAAAAAGAAGAGGCGGAGAAAGGAGAGGGAAGATCATCCAGAGAGGGTGAATAACTCCTACGTGCACTGTGGACCAGGATCACCTTCCCTTCAACGCTGCAGGCGCTCACGCCATCAAGCCTGCCCCTGCAGGCACCGCACCTTCATCACCACCGCGCACCTGCAGCCACGCCCTAGCAAGCCTCTCTGCAGCCTGCACCGCACCGCACGCCTGCAGCCGCACCATCTGCACAGCGCCCCCTCCTGCAGCCCACTTCACCTTGCACGCCCCCTTTCCTGTAGGCGCACACCGTCCACCGCCTTCAGGGACACCACCAGGCGCCCACTTCACCCAGCGCCTGCAGCTCACGCACCCCCACAAGCGCACCCACCTCTGCACACCTCCTGCAGCCGCTCGCGTCCCACTCCAGCACAAGCATCCTGCAGAAAGGCGCCTGCAGACACGTGCCCACCTTCCAGCGCCCGCTTTCCCTTCCACCCGCCAGCGCCTTCAACCCGCAAGAGTGCTATCTGCACCTCCTACCACACCTGCAAGCGCATGCCATCTGCAGCACGTGCGGCAGCACCCGTCCGCCTCTGCCAGGCCACGCTCGCAGGCGCACACCTTCGCACGCCTCTCATCAAGCAACACCTTCACGGCAGCAGCAGCCTCCTCCGACGTCTTCTCCTCCGCCGACCGGCCACCTCCGGCCATCTCCGTCGACACCGCGGCCTCCATCGGATAGGCCTCATCCTCGCGGACCTCCCTAGCACGTCCACCGCCCGCCGGTGCTCTCTCTCTCTCTCGCGAGGAGGAGAGAGAGCAAATGCTCTGTTTTGAATTCAATTAAAAATTACATTTACTACCATTACCAGAGAATTTGATTTTTTATTTATTATTATTTTATTGTGGCAGAATTGCACATGCACACTCATATTTTCTGATAATTACATGTTATTGATATTCACCTATTTCAAGATTGGTTTTGAGCTTAACCTGTGCACTAATTTTCTCTAGTACACATCATGCAAAAATTACATAAAATCATCATATATTTATTGAAGATTTCAGTGGTTGAAAACTGCACATATACCCTTATCTTTTTAAGTTATTGTAAATCTAGTTTCCATCGCATTTTATGTCAAATTTGAATAGAGATTTCATAATTTACCGAAAGAATATAAAATAATCGAGAGCTTATTGCATAATTGCCTCCCTGTGGACACGACCCACTCTTCTATGAGTGGTTATTTTTATTTTTTTTATTAGTCGATTTTTCCACCACTTAAATACTACAACGCAAAGCGAAAAGTCGACTCTTTCAAATTGGCACCGTTGCCGAGGAGGAAAAATGCCTATTAATTTTTTTGGGAATTTTATGTTATTTTTATGCTATTTTGAAAGCTTTTCTGAATTACTAACTATGGATTTTCTTTTGTGCAAAAACACGCGACGAACGTGACGGGCGTGTACAGCGGAGACAATCTTTTTGGTGGACCTTGAAGCCACCTGGAGGACAGAAACAGGAACACATGGGCCTTGATCCCACGCACATAGGCTTACGGAGAAGCCAATTTCTGATTTAGTCAGTAGATCTTAGTTAGATTTAGTTAGATAGACATTAGAATTTAAATTCTATCTTTTGGACCCTTGTCGGGCATTTTTGGGAACGTGTTCCCAGTGCTACTTTATTTCTTATCGCTCTTGTATGCGGGAGCATATTTTCGGGAGCGTGTTCCCATTTATTTAGATTATAGGATTATTTAAACTGTTTGAACTGCATTTCGGTTAATTAGTTAGATTAGGTATGTTTATTATTATTATAAATATATATATATATATATAAAATAAAAAATATTCGAACTGCTTGCTAGAAGGTGCATATCTATAGGATGACCATCTAGGACTGAATTAGCAGCATCTAGTTTATTTTTATTACATTGCATTCATACATTGCACGAAGAAAGCTGGAGTAAGGAACGTCTTTTCTTGAGCATCAATTACCTGTCTTGAATATGCATTGAACCTAAATCTAAGACCACTAAAGTGCCTGAATCAAATTAATTCAGTGGTCACTTTAGAAATTAGGACTGCTAAGAGGTTGGACTTTAAAATCTGTGACTGAAAATTATGTGCAAAAGGATCCTGCTTGTAGAATTTCAAAAAGCAAAACACGATCGTATGCTTTCACACTTGAGACACTGTGCACCTCACAAGGTCACTAGATAAATTTCTACCTCTCCTCTTTTCCACCACAAGGGAAGTTAGTCGGAAATCAACAAGCCTATCCACTAAGTTACTTCGGTTCCTCATGTGTGGGCTCGATTCAAGACTTCCATCCCTTGCGAGTAGGTTATAGGCACCAGCAAAGGTTGGCCTAGGAAGCGTAATTCTTTGCAAAACTTGTTTGGCCACCAACTAAACATATAACTCTAAGACCTACAATCTACTAAAAATAGATCCCTTTGAATTTGCGTTTGCTTTGATAATAGAACTCTCTAGGAAGTTTTCTGCTTATATTCTGAATTTTTCTAAATCCTAAGAGAGTTAAAATTGTTTTGCTTAAAGAAATGGATCACCCTTACTCCTATCAGTCAGATTATCAGAGTCAATACTTCCCATCTTTTAATCAGGATCCCATGCCCTGAGCGTATCCATCCTTTGATGGGTACATTGACAATTCATGGGATCATTCTTATTCTTATCCTGGAAGTACTGGCTTGATATCTCCCATTTTTTAGCAGAGCCTAGGAGCGGGATTTCCCAACCCTAAAATCCCTACTTCCATGCAAACACCCAACCCTCCCATCCTTCATGATTTTCCGTATCGAGGTTGGACCGATACCCCTAGGCAACCAGAGCCTGAAATTGACTATCCTCCCCAACCTGATAATAGTAGCCTCTCCTCTTTTATGATAGAAATGCAAAAACAACAAAAAGAAATGATGGAATCAATGGGAGAGATGTTGAGGAATAGTCAACAGTTAAATGAAGAAATAAGACAACTTAGCTACACGCTTCCCAATAGTCTTGATCCCTACCCATACGATCATGATCATGAAAATAATTATGAAGAACCTAATGACAATAGGGATCCAATTTTATGTAGCTATCACTTAGACTCTCCCACTGAGACACGACCACTAGAGGACAACGATCATAGGGATTATCCACCTGAACTATATTGGAGTCAAAAGCAAGGGAAGATGGTACCTCTTGAGGACCTTGACCTCGATGATAGTATTCTCCTTACCCCTACCAACCTGAGTCAAGATTATATTGTTCCTATCACTTCCCCTCTTGATTATTTGGTGGAATCCCATTCTACTCTTAGTGAGCCTACTCCTGACCCTCCACTTAGGGATTCAACACCTCCCATTCAGCATCCTGAGGATTTAAATGCACCCAATGAAGGTGACCCTAAGGGAATAGAGGATGATCAATTTTGGTCTCAAGGATATGAAGAGTCTATTTCAGAGGATGGGGAGGCCCCAATAGAGGAACCTGGACTGAAAATCTAGAGTGAACCACAAGGGAATTATTTATCATTTGAAGATTTACCTCCAGAGGATAGAAATAATATGATTCAATCCAGATTCCTCCCTTCTTTTGAGAATCATCCTCCATCAAAACAGGAGTTGCTATTAAAGGAGGAAAAACAAAATAATGAGAAGTCTATGGAAGACTCTCGGGAACTAAACACGTCAATTGAGGATCTATACCCCAAGAACAATAACGAATTCAATGATATAGGCTTGCTCCAAAATATTAAGACTGATCCTCCTTTAGAAATAATTGAGGATACTGATCCAACTCCTAATGAGTCACATATACACCCCGACAAATATTTGAGTGAACTAAACAAATTTGGGGATGAGCTGAATGATAATGATTCTTACATTTTGACCCTACCATCAAAGAGTTGTAATTTGGAGTCTACCCTTGATTCAAATATGACTCCAACCATTAATGCTAGGCAGGGTAACTTGAAGTTGTCTACAATTGTTAGGGAGTGTACACAATTTGAATCATTGTTGGAATTAGACCTAACACCAACTAAGCCCTCATTGGACTTAACCATTACCTTCCAACACTACAAACAACCCTTATACTCCCTAACCGATCCTTGGCTCAGATCTCTGCTCATGTACATTATTTCTAGAGAACATATCAGGCCAGTACATCCTCGGATAGAATGGCAAGTACGGATTGATGCTTGTACTTTTACTCTCGCCATTCAAGGGTTTGAACTAATAATGTGTATATCTTTTAAAACCTGTCCTACTCTGGAGGATCCTTGTTATCCTCCACTTATTCTGTTTCGGGAGGTCCATTTTCGTATTTCGTTTATTATTCCTAAACCTCCCCAGGTAGCCAACGAGATTTTCTATTTTCATTTCTTCTGGCGAGCATCTGGAATTACATTGCATCATCAGCTCGCCAACATCCGTGGCTACCTGTTTCTAGGCCTGCACTATTACGCTATTTTTAGGGCCTAACCTTGTCTGTTTGGAACCAGACTTATAGGTTCCTTCTAAGTCTGGCTGCTGACAGAAAATGCAGCGCTTGTTGGGAGGCAACCCAGCAGTCTGAATAACACCGTCTTCAGGTGATGTTTTTCCTTTCTCCTCCTGTTTTAATTTTACAATGGGGACATTGTAGGATTTAGGCATGGGGGAGTGCATTTGCATGTTAGGAAGTATTCATGCATTCAAGTTAGCATATAAATTTAAAAAAAAAATCCTCTTTTCTTGAGCTGATTGGGTTAGCCCTAGCAAAATACCTTTGTCATTGGAGGTTTTTCTTCCGGAATTATTTCTTAAGTTTAGAATTCAGTACATTTATTTCATGTGCACGTAGACTTGGTAATAGATCCTTGAAGAAAACCAATAAGCATTTGTAGTCTACTAAACCCTTGGACAGTTCATAGGGAGTCATGCATACTATCTTCTAGTGGATCCACCTCATATTTGTGAGAAGAAAGTAGAGAGATTAGTAGTGCGCTAAGTCTAGTGCAAGGACTCTTAAGTTTTGGATAATTAGATGATGATACTTCAGAGTTAGGCATAGTTTTCACTCTTTGTTCCTGTGTGCGTATTTTGTGTGAATTCCTGAGAGTCACCAAATAAGGCAGATACATAGAGATTGAGTCTTAATAAAGCTATAACTATGGTGCATGGTTACGACCGTCCTTCATAGAGTCCTCGGCTAAAGGAGGGTATTAGTGTCAAAGGTCAGAAATACGCCTGTCCTATCCATTCCTTCCCGGTGCCGAGAATAGGCACTTCCACCAAATAAGCCACACAGTATCCTCTTGACCATCATCATCCCGAATAATGCCTCATAAATGAAAGTCTGTATCGTATTATGTCGATTTATATTATAAAAAAAAAGAGAGAAAAGAAAAGAAGAAAAAGAAGAAATATTTATATTACAAAAAAAAAGGTCCAAGTTATAATGTAACATTATTTTTGAGGCAACAGAATACCTTTCGCGTTCCACCAAATATGACCCATACCTACCTTTTAGTATTTCAGATTGCCCGAATACTGGTTGAGTACTCTAACTTAGTTATAGAGTTATTAGGATTTTAATCGAAGTGTGGATGCCATGTGAGGCAACCAAATAGTGAGTACAATTTCTAAATCTGGCGAGATTTGTGATCTCAGAAAGAAAGAAAAGAGGGAGTGCCCAGGAACATCAAGAGAGAACAATTGTGTAGCCTCTCTCAAAGTTGACTTGTCTAATAGTCTAGAGATCTAGAGTCTGCAATACTAGACTATATGTAGCACCAGATGAGTGTGTGCCACCAAATATAAATCCATTCAACTCGATATCTCCTACTTAAGCCAAACGTCGGGGTCAAATTACAGATTATCCTCTGCTTTATCCCTGAGGTAAGTAGTTGCCTATCCCAACAGTAATGTTTACCAGGGGTGAAGTACGAATTCCCAATGCGAATTGGCTTTTTCACTTGGATCTGTTACTTAGGCTACTATCACGTCACATTTGTCTGGATCTCTAAAGTTTTGAAGTAAGAAAAGAAGAAATCTTCTTATTACTTTTATTATTTTTCATTTTTGCTAGGGACTAGCAAATCTTAGGCATGGGGGTATTTGATGAGTCCATTTTAATGGACTAATGTTACGCCTAAGTAATTCTCTTTTAACATTTTAGGTTTGTTAATAACTACACTAAGTTATAGAATAATTGTATGCATCATGATTTAATTTTATAACATTCTATAACTTAATGTGTAATGATTATGTTCTTTTTATGTGCAGGAAGAATATTTGGCAAAATAACAAGGAGGTGAGGGGAAATTTTCCTTTCTAACAAACAACGCATCCTTCGGCCAGCCGCAACTCTCCCCTCAACGCCCGTCGGTCAAAAATAGCCAAGGGATTTGAAAATCCCTTAAATGACGCACGTGGGGAGAGAGGAGTTAAAAAGGCAAAGCGAAGAAAGGAGAAGAGGGCCATCTTCCCCCCTGCAGGGAACTGCATCAAGAGTACACTGTGCACAACTTCCACCATCTTCTCCACTACCACCACACGCGCTCCAACCTCTCCAACGCCACCTCTGCCCGCACCCACAATCACCAAGTCCTTCATTGCATCCTCCTTCCAGCGCCTAGCGCTCCTAGCATGCGCGCACACCAAGCATCCTCCAGCCACGCCTACAGGCGCGCGCCTCAGCCTCCACCGCCTGCAGGCGCATCCCTCAACTACGTCCACCCCTGCCAAACCGCTCCCGCAAGCGTGCCCATCTCCACCCTGTTCTAGTGCTCCTGCAGGTGCATCCCTCAACTGTGTCCGCCCCTACCATACCGCTCCCGCAAGCGTGCCCATCTCCACCCTGTTCGAGCGCTCCTGCAGGCGCATCCCTCAACTGTGTCCGCCCCTGCCAGACAACTCCCGCAAGCACACCCATCTCCACCCTGTTCTAGCGCTCCTGCGGGCACGTCCCTCAACTGCGTCCGCCCCTGCCAGACCGCACCCGCAGGCGCGTCCACCCTCCAGCACCTCCTTGCAGCGTGCCTCCACCACCTGCTTGCAGCCGCGCCCTAGCAAGCTTCTCCCCACCATGCGCCTGTGCGAGGGCGGCTTCTAGCAAGCCTCCCTCGCCCCTGCAGGCACCTAATTCAGTGCCTAACGCTCCCCGCAGGTGCCCGCACGCCAAACCCCTCCTGCAGGCACTTGCGCCATGGCCTCTGCATCGCCCGCCTTCACCTACCAGGCCACACCATCTCCAGCATGCCCCTTTCCAGCGCCTAGTACTCCAGCGCTCACCGGCCACCGCCACGCCACAGTCGCAGCACCGCCCGCCGGTGCTCTCTCTCTCTCTCGCAAGAAGGAGAGAGAGCAAATGCTCTGTTTCCTCTATAATTAAAAATTATGGAAAATGCCATTGTCAAAGTTACTGTTCATTTATTTTCTGAATTAATATATTGCAGCATAATTTGTATGGACGCCCCTTGCTTAATTTGGAATTACATATAGTTGATTTCTCCTTATGAATGACATACATGAGTTATTGATTATAGTACATTAGTGTCATTACTTAGGAGATTAATATTGTTTGCTATTACCAAGGTCATTATTTAGAATATTATATTATGGTAATTTTGCATGTGCACCTTCATCTTCTTGATTAATTATCTATATTGAGAATTTGTGCTGGAAATGAGAGCATTAGTTAGCATGCACCTCTATTAATATTCCTGATTCCTTTGTGCATTATTACTCTTTCTTTTTTAATAGGCTAATTCCTCCCTGTGGAGACAACCTAACTCTTCGTAGTTAGTTTTGAAAATTTAAATGTTTTGAAAAGCGATTTTCTATCACGCGATTAAATACAACAACACATCATTTTATGTTAAAGTTTTCAACGAAAACGAAGATCGCTCTTTCAAATGATCAATTTGAAAGAGTCGACTTTCCGCTTTGCATTGTAGTATTTAAGTGGTGGAAAAATCGATTAATCAAAAAAAATAAAAATAACCACTCATAGAAGAGCGGGTCGTGTCCACAGGGAGGCAATTATGCAATAAACTCTCGATTATTTTATATTATTTCGGTAAATTGTGAAATCCCTATTCAAATCTGACATAAAATGCGATGGAAAGTAGATTCACAATAACTTAAAAAGATAAGGGTATATGTGCAATTTTTCCTCGTTGAAATCTTCAATCCTTCCGATCAGGCCTGACAGTTTTTTCTAAAATTCACTTAATCTCCCTATTGGACACTTCAACTTGTCCACTCATTTGGGGATGATAAGGTGTGGCTATCATGTGGTTGACTCCCAAATTTTGGAGTACTCTTGTGAAGTGTACATTCTTAAAGTGAGGTCCTCCATCACTTATGATCATCCTTGGGCACCCATACCGAGAAATGATATTAGCCTTAACAAAGCCCAAGATCACGGAATGGTCATTGGTTCGCGTAGGTATGGCTTCTATCCATTTTGATACATAGTCAACAACCACAAGGATGTATTCATATCCGAAGGACACAGGAAAGGGACCCATGAAGTCAATGCCCCAAATATTAAAGATTTCAACAGGGAGGATAGGTTGTTGGGGCATCTCATCCCTTTTTCCAATGGTTCCCATCTGCTGGCAACATAGACATGCACCCACATGCGTATGTGCATCTCGGAATACTGTGGGCCACCAAAAACCAGACTGAAGAACCTTTTGGGCAGTCTTCTTCCCACTAAAATGTCCCCCACAGTGGAGGTCATGGCAGAAACTAAAAACACTTCTTTGTTCTTCATCAAGGATGCAACGACGAAATAGCTGGTTAGGGCCTATTCTAAAAAGCTCGGGTTCCTCCCAGTGATAAAATTTAGTGTTGGCTAGAAACCTGTCTCGCTTCTGCTTGTCCCAAGTACTGGGGGTAATGCCCGTGACCAGATAGTTCACTATGTTAGCGAACCAAGGAGTTTTAGCGTCCACGGCCATTAGAGACTCATCAGGGAAAGTCTCTTGAATAACGCCAGCAGGGTTTGATGCCTCAATAGGGATCCTAGACAAATGGTCTGCTACCACATTCTCAACTCCTTTTTTGTCTTTAATTTCCAGGTCAAATTCTTGGAGTAGCAAAATCTAACGAATTAGGCGAGGTTTGGTGTCCTTTTTAGCCAGAAGATGCTTAAGGGCTGAATGATCAGTGAACACCACAACCTTGGATCCCAAAAGATAAGATCAAAACTTTTCCAAAGAAAATACTACAGCAAGTAATTCCTTTTCAGTGACCGTGTAGTTTTGCTGAGGATCCGTAAGGGTCTTGCTGGCATAATGCAGCACATGAGGTTTGCCATCAACCCTTTGACCTAAGACCGCTCCCACTGCAAAATCAGAAGCATCGCACATAAGCTCAAATGGGAGGGTCCAATATGGTGCTTGGAGAATCGACACGGTAATGAGGGATTTCTTCAAAACTTGGAAAGCCTCGCCACATCTATCATCAAAATCGAAGGAGACACCCTTTGCTAACTGGTCATGGAGTGGCTTAGAGATTTTACTGAAATCTCTAATGAAGCGCCTATAAAATCCAGCATTGCCAAGGAAAGATCTAACCTGACGAACATTGGCGAGCAATGGAAGCTTAGAGATGGAATCGATTTTTGCGGTGTCCACCTCTAATCCTCTCTCGAAAACTATATGCCCTAACACAATGCCCTGCTGGACCATAAAGTAGCTTTTCTCCCAGCTAAGCACCAGCTTTGCCACTTCGCAACAGGTTAAGACTTTATCAAGGTGCAAAAGGCATAGGTCAAACGACGAGCCATAAATGGAGAAGTTATCCATGAAAATTTCAACGAACTCGTCGATCATATCAGAAAAGATAGCCATCATACAACATTGGAAAGTGGTAGGAGCGTTACATAACCCGAATGGCATTCGGTGGAATGCAAAAGTGCCATAAGGACTCGTAAAGGTGGTACGCTCCTAATCATCAGGAAAAATGGCTATCTGATTGTACCCAGAGTACCCATCAAGAAAACAAAAGTACTTGTTCCCCGCCAATCGTTCCAGAATTTGATCGATAAACGGTAAGGAGAAATGGTCTTTCTGGGTAGCCGTGTTTAAACGGCGGTAATCAATGTAGACCCTCCAACCAGTTGAGGGTCTAGTGGTCACCAGTTCACCTTGGTCATTCTCTACCATAGTGATTCCTGCTTTTTTCGGAACTATGTGAATTTGACTAACCCATTTACTATCTGAAATGGGATAGATAATCCCTGCATCCAGCCATTTCAGAATCTCCTTTTTAACAACCTCCTGCATATTTGGATTGAGCCTTCTCTGCATATCTCCGAAAGGCTTCATGGACTCGTCCGTGTATATATGATGCATGCAAAGAGAGGGATCAACACCCTTAATATTAGCAATTGTCCAGGAAATTGCTTCCTTGTGCCTTTGTAAACACTCAAGCAGAGCTCCCTCCTGCAATTCAAATAATGCAGATGAGATAATAATGGGGAGCATGTTATTAGGGCCAAGGAAAGCATATTTCAATGTGCTCGGGAAGGGTTTCAACTCCAATTTAGGAGCCTTTTGGATTGAGGGTTTTAGTTGAGATGTCCCCGCCTCAGGCAGCGGATCTACCTTCAAAGTCCAGAGTGGGGACAGAGACTCAGTGTGTACCCCCAGCAACTCTTCTAGTTCGGACATTTTTCCTTTCAGTTTCTTTAATAATCCAGGGATGGTCCTGAGATATGACCTTCTGAAGGGGATCTCTACATAAGAGTGCTGGAGTAGTCTCTTCAATTATTTCATCAACGACCTCAATCTGAGAACAATCTTCAAATCTGGGTTGCTTGTAAGTATCAAAAACATTCAACCGGATCTTCTTGTTCCCAAAGCCCATTTTAAGTGCCCCAGATCTACAATTTATAGAGGCATTGGCTGTGGCCAAGAAGGGGCATCCCAGAATAATGGACGGCTTTGTGGGCTTATTAGATGGGTCAGTATCAAGTACCAGAAAGTCAACGGGGAAGAAGAAATCCTCCACTCTCACAAGGTCATCTTCCAATAATCCCCGCGATGTCTTAAGTGATCTGTCTGCAACCTGGAGGATTACTGGACTAGGCTTCAGCTTCCTCCTCCCAAAAGGTCATAGATAGAGCTCGGTAGAATGTTTACCCTCGCACCCAGATCAAGCAGAGCCTCGTCAATGTGTTGGTTACCTATAACCACTGAAATATATGGGGCCCCTGGGTCTTTCATTTTATGGGGTGTTCCATGCTGAAGAACCGAGCTAACATGGTCAGGTAGGATGACCTTGGTTTGGACCGATTTCTTAGATCGGCGCTTCTGGGTGCACAGGTCCTTCAAAAACTTGGCATAGGACAAAATCTGTTTAATCGCTTCCAATAGAGGCAAGTTAATCTGGACTTGCCTAAAAGTATCCATAATCTCTTCCATCCTATCCTTGGCTCCAGACGAGCCAACAGAAGATTCTCCAGTAGTAGATAGGCGCTCTAGATAAGGCACCCTCGGCTTCTGGGTAGAGGGGTCATCATGGCGGGAAAGGGGTGGTGGAAGGACGACATCCTCATTGTGGGTGATTTTGTGCGAGGGAGAGTGGTGTGGCTCTTCCTCGGGTGAGATGGAAGTCGAGTCAGGTGTGGAAGGGGAATTCTGAGATGTAACCGTAGGAGTGTTATCAGGCTTGTCAATCTTTTTTCCACTCCTCAACACGGTCACTGCTTGGGCATGCTCCCTGAATACAACCCCCTTGCCCTTAGGGTTCTCCTCAGAAGAGCTAGGCAGCTTCCCCGGAACACGTTGCCTAACTGGCTCAGTAAGATGACCAATTTGGGATTGCATATCAGTAATCACCTTATTTTGAGATTGGATAACCATATTCTGATGCTCTTGCAATGCTTTCATCATGGCCTTCAATTCATCCATCTCAGAGGGCTTATTCGGAGGAGGATTTTCATACGAAGGTTGGTATGAGGGCTGGGGAGGTAAGGGTCTAGTATTCCTTGAGTTAGAAGCATCACCTTGCTTACAAGAGAAGTTTGGATGGTTCCGCCACCCTGGATTATAAGTGTTGGAGTAAGGGTTATTGCGAGGGGGGCGGAAACCTTGGGACACATTCAAGTCGACCTGAATCAACTCAAGGAATTGGTTTGCCTGATGTCACTCCGCAGTGGCGTGCGTTGTGCTTTGGAAAATGGAGCATTATCTTGAAGCCTGAAAAATAGAGACTGCTTGCGAATTCATGCCGGGCTTTACTAAAAGCCTATCAAAGTTTTTATTCAATAGTTGAATCTGATAGCCAAATCCTAAGAAGCCCCAGCTTCATGGGCCTCTATCTTCCTCTGCAAGATTGATGGTTTTCTTGATAGGCAGAGGACAGATGTATGGAGTTGTCGCTTAATGTTTCAAATAATGCCCAGGCTTCATCCTCAATTCTGGTCATGAAGGTTCCCACACAGGCTGCATCCATGGTTTGCCTATGCCTTGTAGATAATCCGTTATAGAACCTTTCGACCAACTACCATCTTGGCACTTGATGGTGGGGGCATAACCTAAGAAGGTCATTAAAGCGCTCCCAAGTCTCATGAAATTGCTCCCCTTCCTGTTGAGTAAAACCCATAATCTCTCTTCTGTAATGGTTGGTTTTACTCATAGGAAAATACTTTTTTAAAAATTCTCCCTTAAGGGTGGCCCAATCATTTACCCTTGCATCGAGGGTATGATACCAGTGCTTGGCCTTATCCTTTAGGGAGAAAGGAAATAGAGTCCTCATCAGGGCCTCATTAGTAAAGCCCTAGAGCTTCACCGTGGAATAGACCTTGGTGAATTCCTCCAAATGTCTGTAAGGGTCCTCCCTAGTAGTACCATAAAAAGAGGGCAATAAAGATATGGCACTGCTCCTGATCTCATACGGATTATCCCCTGCCGGTCATCTTAGTGCTTGTGCAGGTTGGTTAGTAGGAATAAAATAGTCCCTTAGGGTCTTTGTTGATTTTCACCTTGCTCAGCCATTCCTTCTTTTTCTTTTCCTAGGTGAGCTCTCCTAAGAATTCTCTCAGGCTCAGGATAAAAAACTAGACTACCCTCAAGAGAGCATCTACTAAGCATACAAAACACAATTCAGGTTTTTTTTTTTTATTGAGTAAGTTAAACCTCCACTCCAAAGATAAGTCAAAAGATTAAGACTTATCCCTCCATTCCCACATAAGTGGTATAAGAGGGGTGTGGACTTGAAATCTTAACCTTCATTATTGTGGAGGTCAAATTAGTTAATATAAATGGCCAAACAAGTTTTTCACTGCAATTACGTGCCTTAATTCAACCTTCGAGTGCCCTAGGACCTATACTTTGCTTGGATGATACTCCCAAGTGATCAAGTGAGAAGTTACTCCAAGGACGAACAAAGGGATGCAAGTAGGGCGAACCCTTCCTTTGAGGCGATGCGTATGCGGTGCCCCTTAATTACCCTTTTGTTCCTTTAAGGGGTGACCCCCTCTGTGGAGTATCAAAACACCTGGTCAAAAGATAGTATCACCACCACCACAAAGCACAATAGGAGGGTCTGCACCGATAAAGAGATCGGTGCCTATAGCCTTAAGGGATCGAGCCTTAGTGCAGTGCCTAATGTGCGTGCTCAGTGTCAGAAGTGTGCAACACACCGCAAATCTTTGTAATTTCTTTTGAAATCACAGACAAGTCCCTTAGAATCAGATCAAATGTGAATTGCTTTTAGGGTTGAATCTGATTATTAGTTCCACTTTTAGTTATGTGACCACTGAATTAGTAAATTCAAACAACTTGGAGGTCTTGAATTTAAATTTAAATGCAAATGCGTGAATAGGAGCCGGATGCAAAAGTTAGAAAGATGTACTTGTCTCCAGCAATCTTCGCGTTAATATGCTTGCAATGCAATAATAAGATCTAATGTGCTGCTCAATCACCCTTAAATGCGTGCACCTAAGGGCATGCAACTTCTAAATAGGCAGCTCGATATTTTCTTTGTTGGTTTTAAAAGTAGGCAAGCAGAAAATAGAATCACGCACGCACCAAAAATATTGTAAGCCCTAGTAGCTAAAGAATGCGGAGACAAACCCCCAAAAATTCAGCCCCAATTACTACAAGGGCGAAAAGATAGAAATAAATTTGTGATGACGGAGAATCCTCTGCGAAAATAGGATCTTGGTCTCCTTCGTCTTTTCCTCGTGTGGCTTAACTCGTGGTTGCTGTCGCTGCTCTATTATGCCTCGTCGCCTATTCAGATTCCTCGCACAGTAAAAAAAAAATTGATCAATAATTTCGCAACTCAGAATATTTAAAAACAATGAAGTAAATTTATTGCATCCGTTGCCTCCCCAGCAACGACGCCATTTGAAAGAGCGATCTTCATTTTCGTTGAAAACTTTAACATAAAATGATGTGCCGTTGTATTTAATCACGTGGTAGAAAATCGCTTTTCAAAACATTTAAATTTTCAAAACTAACCATGAAGAGTTAGGTCATCTCCACAGGGAGGAATTAGCCTATTAAAAAAAAAGAGTAATAATGCACAAAGGAATCGGGAATATTAATAGAGGTGCATGCTAACTAATGCTCTCATTTCTAGCATAAATTCTCAATATAGATAATTAATCAAGAAGATGAGGGTGCACATGCAAAATTACCATAATATAATATTCTAAATAATGACCTTGGTAATAGCAAACAATATTAATCTCCTAACTAATGACACTAATGTACTATAATCAATATCTCATGTTGTATGTCATTCATAAGGAGAAATCAATTATATGTAATTCCAAATTAAGCAAGGGGTGTCCATGCAAATTTTGCTGTAATATATTAATTCAGAAAATAAATGAACAGTAACTTTGACAATGGCATTTTCCATAATTTTTAATTACAGAGGAAACAGAGCATCTGCTCTCTCTCCTCCTTGCGAGAGAGAGAAAGCACCGGCAGGCGGTGCTGCGGCTATGGCGTGGCGGTGGCCGGCGAGTGCTGGAGTACTAGGCACTGGAAAGGGGCACGCTGCAGATGGCGCGGCCTGGTAGGTGAAGGCGGGTGGTGCAGAGGCGATGGCGCAAGCGCCTGCAGGAGGGGTTTGGCATGCGGGCGCCTGCGAGGAGCGCTAGGCGCTGAAGCGGGTGCCTGCAGAGGCGAGGGTGGCTTGCTAGGGTGCGACTGCAGGCACACGGTGGGGAGAAGCTTGCTAGGGCACGGCTGCAGGCGGGCAGTGGAGGCATGTTGTAAGGAGGCGCTGGAGGGTGGACGCGCCTGCAGGCGCAGTCTGGCAGGGGCGGACGCAGTTGAGGGACGCGCCTGCAGGAGCGCTAGAACAGGGTAGAGATGGGCGTGCTTGCGGGAGCGGTCTGGCAGGGGCGGACACAGTTGAGGGACGCGCCTACAAGAGCGTTAGAACAGGGTGGAGATGGGTGCACTTGCAGGAGCAGTCTGGCTGGGGCGGACGCAGTTGAGGGATGCGCCCACAGGAGCACTAGAACAGGGTGGAGATGGGCGCGCTTGTGGGAGCGGTCTAGCAGGGGCGAACGCAGTTGAGGGATGCGCCTGTAGGAGGTGGAGGCTGAGGCGCGTGCCTGCGGGCGTGGCTGGAGGATGCTTAGCGTGCGCGCATGCTGGGAGCGCTAGGCGCTGGAAGGAGGATGCGGTGAAGGACTTGGTGATTTCAAGTGTGGGCAGAGGTGGCGTTGGAGAGGTTGGAGCGTGCGCGGTGGCAGTGGAGAAGATGGTGGAAGTTGTGCACAGTGCACGCTTGATGTAGTTCCCTGCAGGGGGGAAAGATGGCCCTTTTCTCCTTTCTCCACCTTGCCTTTTTAACTCCTCTCTCCCCGCGTGCATCATTTAAGGGATTTTCAAATCTCTTAGCTATTTCTGACCGGCGAGCGTTGAGGGGAGAGTTGCGTATGGCCGGAGGATGCGCCGTTTGTTTGGAAGGAAAATTTCCCCTCACCTCCTTGTTATTTTGCCAAATATTCTTCCTGCACATAAAAAGAACATAATCATATCACATTAAGTTATAGAATGTTATAAAATTAAATCACGATGCATACAATTATTCTCTAACTTAGTGTAGTTATTAACAAACCTAAAATGTTAAAAGAGAATTACTTAGGAGTAACATTAGTCCATTAAAATGGACTCATCAAATAGTCTTTGGGAGGCGTAAAAAATAAGTTTTAGATTTGGATCCACTTTTCTAACCTAAATCTAACCTAACCTAATCTTTTTGGTCTTCTTGTATTTTGTGATTTTTTGATTTTTGGATTTTTGAAAAGTGACATGAAACCTAGATCTAAATATGCTAGAGAAAATGTAATCTTAACCTAACTAGTGGTTGTGTATTCACAATGACAAATAAAAGCCTATCACTAATTATTCAAAGAGAAACTAATCATACATTAACTAATTATATGAAGTACAAAAAAATACATAAAAAGAACTAAACCCAAGCAAATGCTAGGATCAACCAAGAGAGGCTATGGAGAAGTCTTCTTGGCCGTCTTCTTGGCCATCCAAGAGGAGAAAGAGAGGGAGGGTGTGGGCTCTTCTTTCAAGGAGAGAGAAGAGGGCACACCCATGAAGAAGAAGAGAAGAAGATGTTACAACCCGATCCCAGATCCCTACAAGACCCGAGACCAGCCTGCCTCGACTAATCCCAAGACCTAGTCATCCAACGAGAAATAACCAAAAGCAGGAAAATAATTTACAACCACACATGCAATGTAACTAAGTAAAAAGAAATCAAGAGGCAGTAAAAGAACAGAGCGAATAGTCTATCAATATTACAGGCCATCACAACTATGACAGAGAAAAGTACAGCGGAAAAGTAACTGAAATAATATTATATAGAACAAAATACTCACTACTACAATAGAAGCTAGGGTAACAGTAAGGAAAAGCAGCTAAGGCTGGACTCGACTGGGCCCAGCTTCCTCTGCAGCCGGTGGTGCTGGCTGCTCAACCCCCTTACCTAAACAAGGTTATAAAATTTCCAGAATTAGCGAACGTAAGTAGAGTGGTAATTTAGCCATTTACATGTAATTAAAATAAGCAATTAATTAATACAATTAAGTAATTATCCATTTTCATTTAGTTCAACCAAGTACTTCTAATTTATTGTTCCTTTATTCACTTAAATCATTTCTTGATCTGGCATGTTCCTCACGGGAACTATCTTGATTGCAGTATTTTTCATGATGTAGGAGGTACACGTGGTGCTCTCCTAGCCAGGAGAGTCCCCCCATGGTAGTCCTACACCCAGTCAACCACCCCGAGGTCACGGTCGCGACGTAGCAGTGACTACGGCACGAGTGATAAGTGCGTGGGTAGCTATCTCGCACTGGCATACAGTCAGTCGTTTCCACTAACGGGTAAGCCTAAAGGTACAACACGGAACAATACAGGGCCTTACCCTCTCATAACAGAATAGAATAGGGGTCTCGCCCCTCCACAGTCCGTGTACCCTCGTCCGACTATCCCGGTTTGCCCAGTGGGCCTAACAAGAGTCGGTGTAGGGCAGCTAGTCCTAACCCTGAGCCCCCTGGGGTGGCTAACTCCTTCCCTACACTAAGTAGCTCACCTCGGTACCACATACATGAGGACCAAACAGAGTTGGTGTAGAGTGTCTAGGCCTGACCCCGGAGCTCAACCCAACAGGCGGCTAGTACCCCCCTACATAAAAGGGACAGTGGCTCTCCTAGGTACCGCGTACACAAGGGCCAGCTCAGTTCCCGTCTACAGGAGTTCTCCTCTTAATTTCCCATAGGGTTCATGCTGGTATTTCTTTCATTTCATATTCCAGACTTTTAGATTTCTCTATTTACATTACCGGTTCCATTCTTAAAACAGGCAGCTCATGATTTTCCAACTAACAAGGCATCACATAAAATAACCAGTATATTTGCTAGCATTTAAAGTTGTACATGCATCTCAAGTAAACAGTGTATCTCAATCATACTCATTTGTTCCTGCCCTAGGATTCATTCTCATCCTAGGGTTCTACGTGTATCTCAAGTATACAGCATAGCTCAAACCATACTCATCTATTCTTGCCCTAGGGTTCATTCTCATCCTAGGGTTCATTCAAGTTATTCTAACATGCAGTTCATTTATTTAAATCATAATATTAATGTAAACCACTCTACCGGCAAACACAGGAGGAATGGGGGCTTGGATAGCAGATCTCGTCGCCTCCGCGGCTTCCGCATACTCGACTGGCTAGAGACCTATACAATTGACCAACCACATCAAACGAGTCCAAAACCGTATACAAGTGACACTAACTCGTAGAGAAACTCAAGCGAAAAACAACGGTACTTCGTTTGCAAAATCCGATTCCGTTTGGGCCCTAAATGGGCCAAAAACACTCACAATGTCCAAAATCAGACATCTAGGTCTAGTCCCAGACGTCTTAAAAGATGTCAGCACTCACCCTGGGTTTCCTACGGCTACCTCGGACGTTCGAACCCTTCCACGATCGTCTGAGGTGAGTTCCAAACATCGGACTTTCCTTCCTGTCGTCTGGAGGTACGGTCAGACATCTAGCAACATGTCTAGACGTCCAAAAGCACCTCGAAGGGCGTACCCGCACCTTTCCAACGCACTGCCCCCTGTGTACGTACGTGCAGCTAAAAATGGCTGGACAAAATCTCCTGCGATAAGGCTTGCATGGTGACAGAAAGGCATTTTCACGCATTTGAAAGTCGTCAGAATCATAGTATAGTCACGCAAAAACGTTCATCAAAAATAAGTTTGTAAAAATAACAAGACTTTGAGTCCCAGTCTTTCGTCTCTGGGAGGTGTTTGTTTAATTCTAAAATCGATCTTTTATCACTCTACTTTATTTAAAATCGCACGCCGGTTTCCACTCTTCGAATTAAGACTTCGCCACTTCTATTATGAATTCTGATTACGTGCGCGTGTGTCAGATAGATAACAAAAGTGAAAGTGTGGGTTTCGGTGCACACAATTCTAGTTATGTGGTGGTTGTTTACAGAAAATGCATCTATAGTTAGATTTTCTATATTTTTCGAAACTGACATGCTTGTTGCAAAATATATCTACAAGTGAAAAACAGGCAACTTGAATCACGTAGAAAAGATGGCAACCAATAAGCTCAAGGTGATTTCAAACATAGAGATATATATAAAATGTATCTTTTATTCATTCATTCAGAGAAGCGTTTGCAACATGGAATGTAGAGGAAAGCTTGTACAGGAATGCTTAAAAGTGTAAATAACGATCGCATACAAGAATCTATGGGGGGATTTTTCATGCATCATTGGGAGAGAATAAAGAGCTAAACTACTAAGCAGTAAATATAAGCAGTGAAACTACGAAGAGCTAAGTTACTAATCTAGCAGAAGGAAGGGCATTCGGAGGTGGTCTCCGATGGCCTTTAAGTGGCTGAGAGAAGAAGGAGGGGCGGCCAATGGAGCTTAGGCTAGCCCTTGGAGAGAGGTTGGAGAAGTGATCCAGCATCCTGGCATGGAGATGGTGACCTTCATGGTGGTGCTCAACTCATGGAGGTGGAGTGGAGATGGAAGTGGCCAGCCTAAGTGGAATGAATGCCAAGGAAATGGATGAGTGCAAATGGCCACCCCTTAGGTCTTTTTATAGACCCAAGGGAGTCTCTCTAGAGAAGTGTGGAACTCTCTAGAGAGAGCTCCAATGAGTGGCCGGCCAAGAGTGGATGAAGTGGTTCTTAGATCCACAAAAAGTGGATCTAAGAATTCAATGGCTCTTGGTTGCTAAATTTGGCAACCAAGAGTTGGTGCCACTTTGAAGAGAGTTCTAGAGAACTCTAGAGGAGTGTGTATGCGTGAATGGGTGTGTGTGTGTGTGTGTGTGTGTGGTCGTGCCCAAGGTGGCTAAGAAGTCTAGGTTAGGTCCTAAAGGGTTTAGGTAGGTGTACGCCTTGAATTAGGGTTGCAAACCCTAATTGCTAAAGGGAAATTGTAATTAAACTTAACCTAAGTTTTATTGAATGAGTGTGTACCTAATTGAGAGTGAAATAGGTCAATTAGGTTGGGTTTAGGTCAACTGGACTCTCACTAAGTCCAATTGGACTTGTGTGTGTTGAGATCTGAGCTCAATTGGACTCACTGAGTCCAATTGGCTTAGGTGATGATAATTGACTTTGATCTAAGTCAATTAGGTTCAGTGAGGACCTAATTAGGTCCTTAGGGAGGCTAGAGGTGATGTACTAGGGTTAGGGCATCTTAATTTATGTTTCTATGGGGTTGGGATTTGGTCTAGGGAGCTAGAGATCCAAGATCAAGGCTTGAATCTCAAAACAGGAACTGGAGACCAGTTCCAGACATCCAGAAACAGAGTCAGATGACTTATACTCAAAAATCAGAAGTCCAGACTTGTTGTCTGGACGTCCAATCTGAGTCAGGGGGAATTCTAGGTTCTATGTTGGGTATTCTGTAGAAATTAGATGTCTGACAAAGTGTCTGGACGTCCAATAACACTGCAGAAGTGGGTTTGAGGTGTGCGGGAGTTGGCTAAGGGTTCTGGACGTCCTATAACTTATCTAGATGTCTAGATAAGGGTTGGAACTGGGGTTTTAGGGCTTCCTAGGGTGCTGTGACCTAATCTAAGGGTGGCTAAGGCTTGGGGGAAGTCTCTAGGCTATCATAGGGCTAGGATGGACCTAAGCTCTTCACATTTTACTGCTTTATTCCTACTTAATAGAATAACATACCTTAACTCCCTTACATCATTATTCCCTATATCTAATCTAAGTCTTCTGCTCCAGTCCTGTTGCAACACCCATTATTCTTGATCCAGCTTCAGATCCAACTCCAGATCTAGCTTTTGATCAGCTTATTGTCGGCAATTGACATAATGCACTTAATCAGCACATTATAACATTATTTTATGCATAGCTAAAGTAAAGCAATAAAGATGTAGATAATTCTCATGCATGCATGAATTACCCTAACTTATGCTAAGTTCTAGCCTAATTTAGGTCAATTAAGACCTATGATTGCTACGCAATCACATGACCGTAAACTGCATAGAAGCACGTACCTTGGCACAGAGAATGCTTTCATATGTCCGTCTTCAGCTCCAGACGTCCTTCGGCTACTCCAAATGTCTGATACTGGAAAATGTCCAGTACGCAGAATTCACACGAGCCTTCTCCTCCGCGCGACCCCTCCACACCACCCACAGCTACTACGCCGGCAGCTTCAGGAGGCCACGAAGCCCACCCTCGCGAGCTCCTCCTCTCAAGCTCTCCTCTCCTCCTCCTCCACATCTCATCTCTCTCTCTTCTTCCTCTCCTCTCACCCTACTAGAAGGAAGGGAGGAAGGTGAAGGACGAAGGTGATGGCTAGTGGAGTGGGGAGAGTGGCATGGGTGTGGGGTTTAAATAGGAAAAGGGTTAGGGTTTGGGGTGAGGAGATGGGGTCAATGTGCGTGTGTGCACGTGCAGAAAAAGAATAGCAGGTACGGTTCTTCTACTTTCAGATGTTTGACCCTCCATCCAGACGTCTGGAGAGACGTCTGACGGATCATCCAGACGTCTTAAACAACCCAAAAAGGCAATAGGTCATTTCAACATAACAAACTTAAAGGAAGTTTCATCCCCGAAACTTGAGCCATGTAGGGTGCGAAAAAGTAGCGTAAAAGTGCATAACAAACCTAAAGAGGATCAAAGTAGGTCTAAGAAGACATACCCTCAAAAAGCTCCGGGTACTGTTCTCGCATTGCCGCCTCAGGCTCCCAAGTGGCCTCTTCGTATCACTGGCTCCATAGGACTTTCACCAGTGATACCTACTTCCATCTCAGACTCTGGACGGCTCTGTCTAATATCTATACTAGCCTCTCGGGATAGGTCAGGTCGTCTCCCACCTCGACGCTCTCGTGGCTCAGGACGTGGCTGGGATCGGCGACGTACTTCCTGAGGTTGGACACATGGAACACATCGTGCACTCCAGAGAGCTAGGGAGGAAGTGCAAGCCGGTAAGCAACGGGTCCAACCCGCTCCAAAACCTCAAAGGGTCCCACAAACCTTAGCGCAAGCTTCCCTTTCACCCCAAAATGCTGCAAGCCCTTCATGGGTGAAACATGGAGAAAGATGTGATCTCCAACCTCGAACTGTACCTCTCTACGCTTCCTATCGACGTAGCTCTTCTGTCTGCTCCTGACAGTGCGGAGTCGCCTATGAATCTGCTCTATCACCTCCTGACTCTGCCAGATCAGCCTACAGCCAACCTCCCACTTGGTCCCCACCTCGACCCAACTCAAGGGTGCTGCGATACACCTCCGTCCTTACAGAGCCTTGTAAGGTGCCATGCCGATGCTCGAATGATAGCTGTTATTATACGCAAACTCTGCCAAGCGTAAATGCCCCTCTTAGGAGCCTCTTCAGTCTAGTACACAAGCATGTAGGAGGTCCTCGAGTGTCTGTATGGTGCGCTCTAACTACTCGTCAGTTGGGGGTGGTAGGCGGTGCTGAACCTCAGATGGGTCCCCAATGCCTGCTGAAACTTCGCCTAGAAATGGAAAATAAAATGAGTATTCCTGTCAGATACGATCTCGCAAGGGACTTCGTGCAGACGCACCACATCTCTGATGTATCTCTCTACTAGCTGTGCTAGCCCAAAAGTGACTGAGATCGGCAGGAACCGTGTCGTCTTCGTCAACCATTCTATTATTACCCAAACTGTATCGTGTCCCCACTGGGTAACTGGTAGACCCACCACTAAGTCCATGGTGATGCTCTCCCACTTCCACTCTAGCACAGGAAGTGGTTGTAACGGCCCTGTAGGCCTCTGGTGCTCGGCTTTCACTTGCTAGCATACCAAGCACTACTGAACAAACTCATCGACATCCCACTTTATCCCTCTCCACCAGAAGTCGTGTCACAAATCATGGTACATCTTTGTATTTCCAGAATGTATGGTGAACCAGGACCTGTGCGCCTCAATTAGGAGCTCTCTCAACAACTCCTCGTCTCTAGGAACTCATAGGCATCCCCTCTTGCACAGTATCTCATCTGAGAAGGAAAGGTCTCCTGGGTCCCCTGTCAACACCCTGTCTTGCAGCGTCTGTAAGTATGGATCGGCCATCTACCCTGCAATGATGCAGTCTATATCAGCTCTAGTTGTGCCTGTCGCGTCGCTGTCACTGCCTTGCAGTACCCCTGTGACTCCTAGGGTCGCCAACTGCCCACCTCCTCCATGACTCTCCAACTCTGTGCCCATAAGCTGGCCAAGTGGGCAGGCGCCTTCCGGCTCAAGGCCTCGGCCACCACATTGGCCTTCCCTGGGTGGTAGGAGATGCTGCAGTCGTAGTCCTTCAAGAGCTCTAACCAACGCCTCTGTCTCAGGTTCTGCTCCTTCTGGTCAAATAGGTACCTGAGGCTCTTGTGATTAGTGAAGATCTCGAATGTCTCACCATACAGGTAGTTCCTCCATGTCTTCAATGCGAAGACAGCTACTGTCAGCTCTAAGTCATGGGTAGGGTAATTATGCTCATAGGGCTTCAGTTACCGCAAAGCGTAAGTGACACCGTGACCCCTCTGCATGAGCACACCACCCAATCCCTGCAATAATGTGTCGGTGTAAACCACGAACCTGCCACTACTGTCTAGAATGGTAATTACAGGAGCTGAAGTCAGTCTCTCCTTCAACTCCTGAAAACATGCCTCACACTCATCGGTCTAGGAAAAGGACACGTCCTTCTAGATCGCTGAGTCATAAGACATGCGATCTGAGAGAACCCTCTGATAAATCGCTGATAGTAGCCTGTCAGTCCCAGAAAACTGCGTACCTCTATCATTGTGCGTGGTCTCTCCCACCTGAGCATGGCCTCAACCTTGACCTGATCCACAGCCAATCCGTCTCCCAAAATCACGTGGCCCAAGAAAGTCACCTGTCTCAGCCAAAACTTGCACTTGTTGTACTTGGAATACAGCTTGCGTCGTCTCAAGGTATCCAGGACCATACGTAAATGCTGTCCATGCTACGCCTGATCCCGTGAGTAGACTAGGACGTCGTCGATGAACACCACCAGAAATTGGTCTAAATATGGTCTGAAAACATGGTTCATCATGTCCATGAAAGCAGTGGGGGCATTGGTCAGCCCAAACAACATGACCAAGAACTCGTAGTGCCAGTACCATGTACGGAAAGTTGTCTTGGAGACGTCGGTCTCCTTGATCCTCAACTGGTGGTAACCTAACCTCAGATCTATCTTAGAGAACACTGTGGCGTCTCTCAACTGGTCAAAGAGGTCGTTGATACGAGGCAACGAGTACTTGTTCTTGACGGTGACTCAATTCAGCTGTCGGTAGTCGACACAAAGTCGCAGGGTACCGTCCTTCTTCTTCACAAACAACACGGGGGCTCCCCATGGGGACGCACTCGGCCTCACAAAGCCCTTCTACAACAAGTCCTGTAATTGTGACTTGAGCTCTCGTAGCTCAAGTGGCGCCATCCTGTACAATGCAGTAGAAATGGGGCTGGTCCCCGGTACTAGTGAGATCTCAAACTCAATCTCATGCTCAGGCGGTAGTCCTGGCAACTCCTCTAGGAAAACATCGGGGTACTAGCAGACCACCGGAATACTCTGAAAGTCAGCCACGGGGCTAGGCTCTGCTACGACACAAGCCAAGAAGCCCTCACAACCCTAGCCCAAAAGCTTCGCTACCCGAAGCATGGAGATGCACCTAAAACCTCCGTCCACCGGCTGGCTGTGAAACTCAAAGGGAGGTAACTTTGGTATGGAGAAGATGATCTTCCTCTCAAAATAGTCTATCAAAGCGTGATAGGTAGACAGGCAGTCCATCCCTAGAATCACGCCAAAGTCCTCCATTGGGAATACAATCAAGAGGACGGGAAGACTGTGTCCCCCTATAGTGACCTTGCAGTCTGTAAAGACCTCCTCTACTACAAACAACTGTTCACCTGGCCCTCTAATCAGGAGCTGAACCTCTAAGAGTACATTGCCCAGTCCCAAACTGATGGCAAAACTCGAGGAGACAAAGGAATGTGTGGCACCATAATGAAAAAGAACATAGACTAGTCTGCCAGAAACAATAACCATACCTGCCACCATAGAACCTGAAGCCCTGGTGTCTCTATGTGTTAGGGTATTGATGCGCCCCTCAGTCCTAAGTGCAGACAAAGTAGCCACGCTCTGGGTCAAGCGAGCAGCAGCTGGCCGCTACCCTCCTTATAACTATTGTCCTCC
Source organism: Thalassia testudinum (assembly GCA_037157565.1). NCBI lineage: Eukaryota > Viridiplantae > Streptophyta > Magnoliopsida > Alismatales > Hydrocharitaceae > Thalassia > Thalassia testudinum. The sequence continues at coordinate 179,392,334 of JAZHRO010000031.1, forward strand.
TCCATGTGCCTGGTGACCGCCGCCGCCAGCTCGGCCTCCAGCACTCGGTGCAGGGAGCATCTGTTGTGCTCCGACCCTAGATGGGCAGTCCCTCCTGATGTGGCCCGGCTGACCACACTAGTAGTAGAGAGGAACACGACCTCCTCCCTCAGTCGATCCTTGCTGGTCGCTGGGTGGGGGTCCAGTGCTGGCAGCTGGTCCCTGTCTAGGGCTCCCAAAGGCCGTTGGTGGCCCCACAAAATGAGACTGCTCTCCTACGACCACCGTGTGCCTCCTCTCCTAATGGCCTTGTAAGTACTCTGGCTAGTAGGGCCTCTTCCGTCCGCCGTCAGTGTCTCGCACGACCGAGTTGGTCTCCTCATAAGTCATGGCCGCCTCAACCACATGAGAGAAAATGGGTAACTTCAGGGGTTTCACATACCCCCTAATCGCCGGTCGAAGCCCCTCAGTAGACGTCCATAGGAGCTCCCCCGCAGTAGACGCAGCTGTCAGGGTGAAGCGTGACAGCTCCAGGAAACGCGTGCGGTACGCGCTAACTGTCAATGCCCCTTGACAGAGAGTGTGAAACTTCCGCCTCCTCTGGTCCTGCTAGGTCTGCGGGAAGTACAGCTCGCAAAAGAGAGCCACGAACTGGTCCCATGTCGGCTCTCTCCCCTCCTGGCCTCTGACTGCCCTCCACCACTTGTGGGCTACGCTCTACAGCTGGTACGTGGCAAAGGCCACGCGGCACTATGTAGGAGGGTAGAGGGTGTCGAACACCTTCTCTATCTGCTCCAGCCAGTCCTCTACCTCAGACGGGCTCTCATCCCCCTTGAAGGAGGGGGGCTTCAGCTTTCGAAATTGGCCGAAAAGCTTGTGGTAGAGCTGCAACGAGGGAACAGGTACGCCTCCAGGCAAGGAGGGCTTGTGCTCAGAACTGTCTGAGGGTGGTGGGGGTGGTGGAGGATCACCCCCTCCCCCTCCAGCTCGTACGACGCTGCAGCAGTTCCCCTATCCCACGGAGGACTCTCCCTCCTCGTCCTCAGGGAGGGGTGGCTTAGGAGGCTGCTGAAGCTCCTCTCGCACAATATCTCGGATCATCTGGGCGAGATCCTGGGACTGAATGCCCGGAAGGAGAGGTGGGTCGGCTGGTGCCTCAGGTCCGGCACATCCGCTCCTTCGACCCTACCCACGGCCACGTCCACGGCCTGCCTTAGGAACTCTCCGATGAGGCATCTCCTACAAGGAGACACAGGAAAAAGAGCACGAACTGTCAATGATAACAGATTACATCAAGAGAGAAGAATTGAAGCGAAGATCAAAGAGATAAGTTGTGATGGCTATCCTACATACATGCATGCAGGTAACCGGTTCTCAAACCATTTGGTTCATTTATCGGGACGACCTTGCTCTGATACCATCTTGTTACGACCCGATCCCTACACGACCCGAGACCGGCCCACCTCGACTAATCCCAAGGCCTAGTCATCAACGAGAAATAACCAAAAGCAGGAAAATAATTCACAACCACACATGCAATGTAACTAAGCAGAAAGAAATCAAGAGACAGTAAAAGAACAGAGCAAATAGTCTATCAATATTACAGGCCATCACAACTATGACAGAGAAAAGTACAGCGGAAAAGTAACTGAAATAATATTATATAGAACAAAATACTCACTACTACAATAGAAGCTAGGGTAACAGTAAGGAAAAGCAGCTAAGGCTGGACTCGACTGGGCCCAGCTTCCTCTGCAGCCGGTGGTGCTGGCTGCTCAACTCCCTGACCTGAACAAGTTTATTCTATCCCTAACCCAATTGAACTAGCTAATACCTAATTAGGTGCATCTATAGTTGAGTTCCTTATTGTTGAATCTTTGTCCCAATTTCCTCTGCAGCCGGTGGTGCTGACTACAGCACGATCGAATCGCGGTAAAAAGATTAAATCCGCTGAAGTAGCCATGAACGAAATTGGGACATCAGATCTTCATTGAGTGAACTCAGAGATCCCACGCAACGTAATCCCGTGCGTCGGATGAGCTCGACGCGTGCACATGAGCGATCACGCTCGATCGTGCAAGCAATCTAACACGCGATAAGCGTGCTATTTGGGGCATCGGCTCATGCATGATCCTCGACCCTCAAATCTTGATCCAACGACAGGCGTGCGATGGCAGCTGTGAGCATGCAAAGCTCAGCAGGCACATGGGCTGGCTTCAACGACATTTGTGGCAAGGCCACAGTGACGTCTTTAATGTCTCTATTGATCCACGAATGACCAAGCCTTCTCTCCTCCACTATAAAGGACCACCACCCCTCTCATTCTTCTTCATCTCTTCCTCTTCTTCCCTCACCTCCTCCAAAAGCTTTAAGGAGCTGGTCCCAAGCCCAAGATTCTCCTTAGAGTAGAAAAGTAAAAATATTTTCCCACTTCTCGCCTCCCTTCGTGGAGCATCCCATGCCACCTTCTCACCTCAATCTGGAAATAGATCCTCGTCGTGACACCGTCTTGCCCCGTCCTCCATCCTCCAACTCCCTTCTTCTTCATCTAGCCTCTCACGACCTTCATCCAGGCACCGTCAAACCGAGTCGTCCTCCAAGCACCATCTAGGGGGATTTCCTCATCTCATTCTATCTTTTTAATGCTTTCGTAGTGTAGATTTGATTTATGCAATTAGTGTAATAAACATTTTACCCATATAATATTTGTTTCTCTCTATTTCTCTCTCTCTCTTATTCTACTAAAGTAGAGTATATTAGATAAAAATTATTTCACTTAATATTTTGCCTTATAAAAATACCAAAAAAATTACAAAAGATAAAAACACCAAAAAATAAATAAAAGCAAATGCGAATTTATAAAACCAAACGTTCGCCTCCTCGTGTTTGACCTGAGACTCACTTTGAGTTTCTATTATAAATATTATTTGACGATCGGATTTTCTTGTGAATTTGCAATGACTTGGGTTTTACAAATTCTGACTTTTCTTTGCACGATTTTTCGACCAATCAGGTGCCAATCACATTCTTTAATTTCCAAAAAACTACATCTACTGTGAACACAATTAGGTTGTGAGTGCCCTACATTCTAGAAGCACATCCAAGCCCTTGCCTTAGCCATCAAGACACCCTCAAACACCCTTCAATGTCCATTATAATCACTTCTCAATACTATTCATGTCGAACAACATTCCATATTGATGTGTACGCATCTAATTGGCCTAATTTGCCTATTTATGCATGTTCCTAGAGTCATAGAAACATCATGCATTATAAATAATGCATAACAGGCATCATTATGCATTTAGATTAATTTGTATAAATTGTATATTAACTTTCTCATTTTATTGGCTAGGGAATAGAGCAATATCTTTCTGAACTTCTAATTGAAGATCATACCGTGCGAATGTGATCAGGGTGATGGTAGAAGTCTAACGCCTTCGAAATCACTCAGATCTGACATCTGTAGCATCATGTACAAGCCATAGAAGATTAAAGGCAACAAGGCAAGGTGGTGAAAATTAGGACCTCAAATGAAGAATCTAGTTGCACGGATGCATTTAGATCGACAATAGTAGCCCAACAGCACAAAAATCGACCCAATCCGACATTCGTAGCACCACCTATGCATAAAAGAAGATGGATGGCTCAGATGACGCCACGTGGTGCCATCCTAGCCATCCAAAGTACCCCAATAGCCCCCACCCAACCTCAAAATGCACATGAAGAAGCAATATGAGCCATTGGATCCTCATCCAACGACCAAGATCAAGCCACATCTCCACTCCATCTCACGTGCATCTCTTTAAGTGATCTCAACCATTGGATTCCAATCCAACGGTTCAGAGTGCGTAAAAGAAAATCAAAAACTTGACACACTCGGGGGTGCAGCACTACAAGCGAACGCGTTATCAATAGCATAGGGTGAACGTTTGATTCACGTTGAGCGGAATTAATCCGCTAAATTGAGGCCCGGCAAAATTTAGCCACACGATCGAGATCGAGCAACACTGAAGGCGTCGATGTGGCGTGATATTGGGCGTCGAATTAGCACACGCGTGATAACGCACATTTTGACTCATTGAGGCGTGATTTGTGAAGTGTCAATCTCGCGTGATCTAAGCCGACCATCATCCATCCAATGGCTTGGAGAATGGCCACATCGCCCCTCAACAGACGAAGCTGAAGTAGCCTCCGCATCATATAAGCCATCCGATGAAGATGGCTTGGATCAATCCATGCACTTCAACACTTGAAGAGGAGAAGCTGTCAACATGGCCACATGAGAGGCATCTGATTAGCAATGAAATGATTAGGAAGATTTTATACGTGAAAAGGATTGAGTTCAAATCTCATTATTGTAGTTGCGTAAAAATCTGAGAATCAAATAATTTTACCAAAACTCAAATTGAGTCCCGGGTCAAACACGGGGAGGCAAATGTTTGATTAAAACCTGCATTTAGAAATTATTGTCACAAAGCAGATTAGCTGGTAAAAATAAATCTACACGAGCTACTCTACTTAAAGAATAAATAATAGAAAAGAGAGAAAGAATAAAACATAGAGAGATAGAGAGAGTGTGTGAACCAATATTTCATAGATCCATGTTCATTACAAATACTTGCAAAATTAAAACTACACTAGAAAGCACTAACAAGATAGGGATGAGAAAAATCTACCTCAACGGTCGCTTGGAGGATGAGCCATGCTGTTGTCACTCGGAAGATGGAGATGAGATGCTGGAAGAAGGTGAATGGAGTCGAAAGATAGGGATGAGACACGGGACGTTGCTAACACAGGATTCGATTCCTGAATGGTGGCAAAAGGACAACCATAGGCAATCCACGAAGGGGATGAGAAAATGGACAAAATTTCTTTTTTTACTCTGGAGGAGCATCCCGGGTTTGGGGCTAGCTCTTAGAGCTTTGAAGGAGGTGAGAAGAGAGTAGGAAGGGATGAAGAATGAGGAAGGGATATGTGCTCTTTTATAGATGGAGTTCAAGGGAAAAAAGGTCCTTTTAAAAGCTTTAAAATTGAATGTAGGGCCTTTAGTGACAGATGTGCACGTGCTATAGGCAAGCGTTGCTAAAGAACGCATGCAATGTGAGCCATTCGTTGCTGATCTGACGCCTCTCGTGCGGCTATGTCAATGGCTTCTCCCCTTCAAGAGTTGAAGTGCATTGATTGATCCAAGTCGTCTGATCTTCATTGGACAGCTTAGATCGCACGAAGGCCAATTTAACTTCGTCCGTTGAGAGGTGATGTGGCCGTTCTCCAAGCTGTTGGATGGATGATGGATGGCTCAGATCACGCAAGATTGAAGCTTCATAAATCGCACCTCAACGCGTCAAAATGTGCATCATCATGCGCGTGTTCATTCAGCGCTCAAGATCAAGCCACGTCGCCACTCCATCTCGCGCACATCTCATTGAGTGATCTCAACCGTTGGATTCCAATCCAACGGCTGAGAGCACGTAAAAGAAAATAAAAAACTCGACACACTCAGGGGGTGCAACATAGCGGGCGAACGCGTTATAAACAATGTAGGGCGTACGTTTGATATGCACTAAGAGGAATTAATGCATCGAAGCGAGGTGAAACAAAATGCAGCTGCGTGATCGAGATCAAGCGACGTTGAAGGCATCGACGTGGCACGATATCGAGCGTTGGACGAGCATGCATGTGACGACGCGCATTCTGACGTGTTGAGGCCCAACTTGTGAAGCATCAATCTCGCATGATCTGAGCCATCCATCATCCATCCAAAAGCTTGGAGAACACCCACATCGCCCCTCAACTGACAAAGCTGAAGCATCCTCCGTGCAATCTAAGCTGTCCGATGAAGATCTTCATCGAACAGCTTGGATCAACCCATGCACTTCAACACTTGAAGAGAAGCCGTCGATGTGGCTACATGAGAGGCATCTAATTAGCGATGAACGGCTAACGTTGCATGTGTCCTCTAGCAATGCTTGCCTATAACGATGTGCGCATCTATCACTAAAGGCCCTGCATTCAATTTTAAAGCTTTTGAAAGTACCTTTTTGCCCTTGAACTCCATCTATAAAAGGGCACATATCCCCTCCTCATTCTTCATCCCTTCCTACTCTCTTCTCACCTCCTTAAAAGCTCTAAAAGCTAGGTCCAAACCCGGGATGCTCCTTTAGAGTAAAAAAATAATTTTTATCCATTTTCTCATCCACTTTGTGGAGCGCCTGTGGTTGTCCTCTGGTCATCATTCAGGAATCGGATCCCATGCTAGCAACATCCCACGTCTTATCCCCATCTTTTGATTCCATTCACCTTCTTCCAACATCTCGTCTCCATCTTCCAGGCACCAATAGCACGGCTTGTCCTCCAAGCAACCATTGACGAGGATTTTTCTCATCCCTCATCAACTTTTTATTTATTTTCTCTTTATATAGAAAAAATTAAAAATCCAAAAAAGATAAAAAAATTAAATTAGGAAAAGGAAACTTAGGCATTAGGAGTTTTTCAACTTTAGGAAGTAATACAATAAGACCTGAACACTTAGACTCCTCAAGTCTTCAGGCTTAATCAGCCTGAGTATCCACTAAAATGTGGAGGTGTTTCTCGAATCCTTACCACATTAATATTATTTTAATTTGGCTAATAAATTAGGGTGATAAGTATGCGACTTATCAACTTGCCCTTTAATTTGAGGAGACTTATAGTCTAAGCATCTGCACACTATCTGCACTGACTCACTTTTCAATGATTTTAACAGAAATTAGGTAGCTAATGAACATTCTAGAGTAGTATGGCTGGCAAGTTGTTGTAGGTAACAGCCCATTGGCCGGTTGTCCAAAGCCCAACTACACGACCATTCTCTTTCTACTGCCTTTAGGTAAATCTTAGATCAAGGAAGCCACCTACTTAGAAAAAGAAAAAAAAAGGATATATATATAGCAAAAAAATAAGAAAATAGAAAAGGAGAAATATATATATAAATAAACCACACTTCACTGCACGAGTATGGTTGGCAAGTTGTTGTGGGTTTGACACCACATTGACCAATTGTCCATAACCCAATTCGCAAAATGCTCGTTTAGTTCCTAAACACTTAGGAAGAAGCAGGAAGTAGAAAAAGACATACACTGGGTTTGCCCTTGTGTTGACCCCATAAAAATAAAGGGTAGGGAAAAAGCTACCGGTTGAAAAGATAAACCTTTGGGCATAAATTCTCTTTAGGGTCACATAGGTTTCATAGAAACCTGAAGTCTGCTATAATTGCCACTCAGTAAGTCTACCGCATTTTCACAATAAGATACTGACGGAGAGAGTTTCACTTATTTATAATAGCAAAAGAAGAATATGTCATTGTAATTAATGTGGTGGAAATCTCTCAATCAAAGATTAACATAAATATGAATTTTAAACCACGAAAAGGATGTCGTATCCACAGGGAGGAATAGATTAATAAGTTCACAAAATATTTTTTTTTCTTTGTACTTATTCAATCACGTGCGTAATCCGTGTTCAAATCTGATGTGAAACAAGGCGAAAAGAAGGAACACGTAATTATTTAGAAATGCAGGGATATGGATGTAATTTTCCTTTGATGAAATAACTTGTAATGGCATGTAACATAGTTGTATTTCAAAACATGGGGCTTTCTCTTTTAGGTCATGTGAGTGTATGGATGAGACCTTATGCATTTATCACATCACCATTTAAAAGTTAAGTGCATGAAAGAAATACTATAACATGTAAGGGCATGCATGCAAGTTCACTCAAATATAATAATCAACTAAATATTGCAATAGGGTTTTTGGCAATGGCACAAATGGTAATTTTTAATATCACCAAAAACAGAGGAAATTTCCTCTCTTCTCTTTGCATGCGTGGAAGCTTGGTGGCCAGCCGTCCAAGGCCCGCCGGCGGTGCGCAGGAGAGAGGTGATCGAGATGGCGGGGGAAACACGGCCAGAGGTGGCATGTGGTGGTCAGCCGGAGAGCTTGACATCGGCTGAGCTTGCTGCAGGGGGCTGTCACCACTGCTGCTATCGCGCACGCATGCAAGGGCACTAGAGGGGGCGTGCAAGGGCACTAGTGAGGGCAAGCGAGAGCGCTATGGCTTCTGCAATTACCTGCGAGTGGCTGCGGTGCGGTGCCTGCAAGCGCGGGCATCTGCTGCCTGCGGGCGAGGCTTGCAAGGTGCGGTGGAAGGTGAAGTAGCGTTGGAGGGCGTACGAGGGTGCGGGTGAGGGTGCGCGAGGGCGCTGGAGGGAGCGCAGCTCCTGCGAGCGGCTGCTGGCTTGGGCGCCTACGTGGAGGTAGCACCTGCGGGCGCGTGAGGGCGCTGGATGCAGGGCGGTGTGAGCGCTGGAAGGGTGATGGCGTGGCTTGCTGCTGCTTGCTGTGCAGTGCCTGCAGGCGCTGGTTGGTGTTGTGAGCGCTTGCGGGCATGTGGTTGCAGGGCGCTGGTGGTTGGACCTGGATAGGTGTGTTAATATGGTAATTTTAGCGTTGAAATGCGTATAGTGGTTAACCTAAATCGAGCCTAACCATCTCTTTACAAAATTTTTAACCTGGCCTACTTGATTTTATCTTGGTCACTTTTAGGCCCAGGGTCAAACTCAGGGAAGTGGTGTTAGAAGTCAAGTTTCTACGCCTTTCCTACAACGAATCGCTTCCATTCGTTTATTGTGTTTTTGGTGTTTTTCTATTTAGATTTTTTTCTGATAATCTTGGTCCTCGAGGCACACCCTCAAAATTAAGTTCTTGGCTTTGAGCCAAATCAGGGTTCCAAAATGGGTCTTGCTATTCGCAGGACGGAGTACCTGCAAGTCAAGGATTATCTTTTCTCTTTTATATATATATTTTTTATCTTTTTTACTAGCAGGAAAGCGAAATAGAAATAAAGTAAATATAGTATATATATATGTATATATTATATATGTATAAAGGGGTGGGTGTGGAGGCGGAGATGGAGTGTAGCACGGTGTCGAGTCGGTCGTCGTCTAGAAAGACGCAACCAACAGGATGAAGTGCCGCGTGTAAGGTGGACTAGTGGAAGATGAATGCGAACACGCTTTCTGTACGTGTGTATCGGAGAATATCAGCAACTGGTGCAGATATTCCTGCGATACCACGTATGGTAAGTAATGTGAAAATATATATATGTATATATGTAAATATATCTATATGTATATATATATATATGGTTATAAATATATAGGTATCTATGTAGTTATATGTATATATATATATGTATATATATAGGTATGTAAATATATGTATAGATGGATATATGTATATGTATATGTATGTATATATAACTATATAGATGTATATATATGTGTATGTATATGTATATAGTAATATATGTATATATAGATATATGTAGCTAGATATGTATATATATGTATATATGTATATATAGTTATATAGATATATATGTATATATGTATGTATATACATATATATATATATATATATATATATATATGTATGTATCTATACTTATACTTAGTTATATAGGTAATAATATATATATAGATATATGTATATATATATATGTATACAAATATATGTATATATGTAAGTATATATGTGTATATATATATATAAGTATATAGATATATATATAGACTAATACATAGTTATATAAGTACTAATATATGTATAGATATATGTATATATATATATAGATATATGTATATATGTAAATATATATGTATATATATATATAAGTATATAGATATATGTATATATATATATGTATACTAATACTTAGTTATATAAATACTACTATATATATAGATATAAGTATATATATATATTTATATGTATATAAATATATGTATATATATCAATATATATATGTATACGTATATATATATGTATATAATAGTGTATAGGTGTGTGTGTGTGTCTGAAAGTGTGAGTGTAAGTGTGTAAGTGTCGGTAAAGAGAGTGAGAGAGTGCTGAGAGAGAGAGAGAGATGCCGCGCGCTTCCTGCTGGAGTGAAGGAGGCGAGCGTTAAGACATCTGAGGCAGCCAGGCGTCATCTAGAGTCCACACGCGCACATGCAGACGCATATGCGGGCGGAGAGGGGCATGCTGGGAGGGAGTGAGTGCGGGGCGAGGAGAGGCCGAAGCGGACCGCGCTGCGTGAAGAGCTGGAGAGGGCGCACGCAGACGTACGCGGGTGGGACGGGCACTTCCAGACGCGCGGTCGGGCACTGGAGCAGGATGCGGGGCAAGACGCACACGCGGGCGAAGGCCGGTTGCGGCGCGCCGGGTGACCGGATAAGTGAGAAGCTTACCGGTCACCCCACTGTAGCCACAGTGTTCCGCAGACTAGCGTGAACAGTGGCTACAGTGTATGGCCGAGCTGCGCGACTGGGTACGCATGGTGTTGTGAGTGCGGATGGAGTGGACGTGGCTCAGCGCGCGCGGAAGAAGGTCTGCATTGGCTGGTTGCGGGCGGAAGAGAGAGCGCGACAGGGCGCACGGAGAGGGAGGCAAGGGCTCCTGCAAGCACGCACGGGTGCTTGCGTGCGCTGCTGCCGCCTTGCTGCTGCTACTGTGGAGCTCGGCCGGCTACTGCAGAGGCATGAGGTGGCCGGTTGAGCTTCACAGCTGAAGCTTTGCGGTAATGGCTGAAGGTGTTTCAAACAAAGAAACAATGAAAGAGCCACCACGCCCACCAGCTCTTTGATGAGCTAGGTGGTGGTGGACTCACGGTTGTGGTTGTGCACCATCGTGAGGTGCTCCTTTCCGCAGGGTGTCTCCTCTGAGGAGGAGGTCCTACGTATGGAGGGAGAGGGGAGGGGACGGTGGCCTGGAGAAGAAGAAGCTACTGTGGGACCAGTCTCTTTGCAAAGGAAGGAGCCGTGTTCTTTTTAAAGAAGAGGAAAGCATGCACAGCCATACCCTGGATGTACATGGCTCATGCATGGCTTGGTAGGGAGAGGTGCATGCGGCTAGCAGGGAGAGGCTGAGCAGGACATGGCGCGAAGAAGAAGAGGTTGCCATGCAGCCACGAGAAGAGTTTCAAAGTCAAGTAGAAATAAAAATAAAAAGATGGTGAATTTTGCAAAGATGCACTTGAGAAAAAATGTTAATTGCAAGGCCACTTATTTCACTCTCCTCCCCTCTCAATTAAATGCATGCATGCATGTATTTTCACAAATGCGATTATGGAAACCTAATATGCACTGGTAATGTTAGGAAATAGCACAAGACAGCACAATTACAGGTGTATTTTTGCGGTGCAATCATACCCACATGCCTATATTTTGCTAGTCCCTAGAAAAACATTTTTGTGTTGTATTTAGAAATGATCTTTAGCTGAAGATTTTCTTCTGAGGCAACATAGGTGTGTTTATTGTTGGATATTGTGAGAACCAATTGTAGAGAAGACTACCAGTACTTTAAGTCTCACATGACAAAGATCATCTCTCGACTAACCAGGACTCTTGATATTTAAACCTTAAGTATGATTTCCAGGACCCAGGAAGTTTTTGCCGTACTCGAGAGCTCAAGAGATTATGGCTTGTGCTTAGTGAAGGATCAAGACTGACCGGATGAACATTAAGACTCAAACCCAGGGTTTCACGAATCTTTAAGTACAGGTTGGTCCCAATTTCAGCTCATGTCTTCATATTGACCCTTAAAAAGATGATGGAAACTCAACTCCCATTTTCTGACATTTGTGGCTCAAAGAGAAAAAGGTATTTGTAACCTACCCTGAAGAACTTCTTGTAGGGTGAGATACTTTACAATCATTTGCGCGATATATTGACTTATTTGCATTTTTTTTTGAAACACGTGTCAGTATATATCTTACAACATTATTTGGAGGAGCACACTTTTCTTTTTGGTGGGAGAGTTCTTTCTTGGTGGAAAGAGTCGCTCCTAAACACAAGACTAAAGCCTGGGATAAAAAGTCTATCTGCGCGCAGAGGTAAGGACTCCACCTTCCCTAATGAACACTAGGGTTGGATCTTATGTTCACCTGATCTTTCTTGATATGTGTAGTGTGAACCAAGATTACTTAGGCTCTTAAGTAGAAGCAAATCAACGGATCCTGTACTGGTGTCTTAGGTACAAGAATATGTCCTTAGTTAGGAGAGATTCCGATTTATTTTGTCAATGCTCAAGTGAATTAAGCCGAGCCTGAGCGAATTAAGCTTCTGTGGCCTAGAAAGTCTTCAAAACAGAGGTTGAATATCCATAAATACTTATTGTATTTTTGTTTCAGCCTTCAAATCATTACTAAACACTATATATATATATTTTTTTTTCTTTTTCTTTTTCTTACATATTTATAAATAGGTGGAAACTGCATGATACCATAAAATACCCAGATCCTATGGATGCCTATCCACCCCCCCATGCCAAACGATGCTATGTCCTCATATGCATGCAGGGAAAGGTAGAGAAAGGACGGAAGATCGGGTAACGAGAGCTAAGGTGCAGGGTATACAGCAGGGTGGTAGGGTGGGTGGATGGTGGGTGGTGAAGTGAAAAGTGAAGTGATCGTAATAGTGGCATGAAAAGTCATGGTGGATGGTGAAAGGTCTGGCATTTCTTGGGACGAGAGTGTCCCAGGCAGATCGGAGAACAGGTCAGGAGGAAGAAATTGGCCTTCAGATTGGCCAAGAAGAGGGGCTTCTTGGATAGATGGATCCAAAAGGGAATAGCCCCAGTTAGTAGGATATGGGCTCAAGGTCCCAGTGTGGATTTGCAAATCTGCCTGATTTGGCGGGACAGAAAGGGCAATCCGATCTTCAAGAGTGTGGACCGGCGGTGAGTAGCCCGAATATGACTCAGACCACAAGGTATGGGAAGCAGAGAAAACCTCGTCAGAAGTCTAGTCAGGAGAAAGTACGGGACAAGGGAGGGATGGGGGAACGTCACCGTATGCGTTGATCAGGCAATCGTCAGTGTTTACAGGTAATCCGCAGCAGTCTGAATAGGTCCCAAGTAGTTCGATACACACGCTGACGGCCATGTCCTCGTCAGACGTGTCATCCTCGATGCAATCGCAATCGAAGTTCTTGGCTACCTTGAAAATGTTAAGCTTGAGCTTCTTAGGTCCAACGGCAGTCTCAATACAACTTGACTCGCAGTCAATAAGGGCACGGGTTGTGGCCAAGAAAGGTCGACCAAGGACGATCAGACAATCAGAAAGTGAGCTAGGAACTTCCATATCTAAAATAAGAAAGTCAACAGGAAAACAGAGACTATTGACCCTAACCACCACGTCTTCCACTACACCCTTTGGGATCTTGATAGAACGATCTGCCAACTGTAACGTGACAGGGGTGGGTTTCAGATTTCCCAAAGAAAATTTTTCGAGCATGATGGTTGGTATAAGATTTATGGAAGATCCTAGATCAAGTAGGGCACGGTTAAAATTGCAGCCTTGGATGCTATAGGAAATAAGCGGTGTGCCCGGATCTTTCTGCTTCGGTGGTAGATTTGACAGTATAGCACAACTCGCATGAGGCGAGAGAACCACAGGATTCTTAGTTTTCTTTGACTGTCGCCTGGGTGTTGTGTAATCTTTGAAAAATCGGGCGACAGTAGGTATGTGGTCAATAGCCTCGAGCAGGGGTACCTTGATTTCTACATCCTTAAATAAATTATGCAGGTTATCAAAGGCCTACATGTCTTTCTTCCTGCCTTTTGGCTCCCTCAGTAGAGCCTCAGGGAATGTGACTGATTCTGGCACCAATTTGGGTGTATCGTCCTCTCACGAATGCGGTGCGCATCCCGAATGAGAGGGCGATGAAGAAGACGGCCCAGGATCAGGTCGAGGCGGATCGACGGTCTGCTTACCGCTCCTCGTAGTGATAACATTGGATGATGCGGGTCCAGTGGGATCATACGGCAGAGGAGGGTTCGCAATAGGGACATAAGAGTGCAGTGTTGCAGCGGGTTAGCCTGAAATCCCAGTGGAATGCTCAAAGCCTGTAGAATTTGATGAACCTGTCCCTAAGAAGGTTGTACCTGTGGTTGAGGACCACGGGGTACGAAATTTCGCGGGTTGGGAACAGGTTGGGCGGGAAGAGTGCCCTGAGATCGAGTCGCCATGCGTAGTTGACTGATCTCAGCATTCTGCTGCGCCAATTGGTGCTGAAGAGAGGTCATGTTCTCTTCATGGTGCTTTGACATTTCCGTCATCATTCTCATCAATTTGTCAAGAGGACTTGATGCGTGTTCTGCTTGCGATACGCAAGGGCCTGATGGCGGATTCTCCATAGGATTAGATTGGGCCCTTGGGATGACGGGTGCGGACGGTCGCATTGGTCCACCTGCGGGGTTTTGGCATTGCGGGTTGTTGGACCATGCGAAGTTTGGATGATTTCGCCACCCTAGGTTATAAGTGGCAGAGAACGGGTTATTCCCCAGGGCTCAAGCATCTTCTATGCCAGAAGACGCGTCCGCATGTAAATATGCGTCCGAGCACACGGAGGCTTGGTCCTCCGTGTCAAAATACTGGCTTGCAGAAGCCAGATCCGCATGACTTATCGAGTCGCTCGACGCGACACTCGGTAAGGAAGGTCTTACGGGGTTTCTCAGGATAAGCCTAGTGTTGAAAGAATTGGAATTGTGACAAAGTGGTGAGGTGGGGGTGTTTGCCATAGAACGGGTAGGGTTGGCCAGAAGCTCGTCCAGCTTCATGTGCACGACGGAGACTTCATCCAATTTCTGTGCAATAAGGCTGAGATCTGTGGATGAATGGGAGGGTCCCGTGTCAACTTCGTGGACATTTCAAGGCAGGCTGGTATAATTAAAGGCAACAATGGAGGCATTGTTCATTGAGTTTTCGCTCATATTTTCAAATAATTCGAATGCTCCATTCTCGTCTTTATTAATGAAATTCCCTCCGCAGGAAGCATCTACAATCTACTTCAAAGTCTCATTTAGCCCGTAGTATAAAATCTGGGCTATATGCCACTTAGGCAGACCGTGGTGCGGACACTTCCTGAGGAGGTCATTATACCTCTCCCATGCCTCATGAAATTGTTCACCGTTTTGTTGCGTAAAGGAGGTGATAGCACGGCGAAGCGCATTGGTTTGCCCGATTGGGAAGAACTTCTTGAGAAACGTTGTTCGCATCTCTTCCCAAGAGTGGATGGTTCTCCTAAGGGTGCGTAACCACTACGACGCTTTATCTCACAATGAAAACGGGAACATTTTCATGAGGACTATAGGTAACCCGATATTTCTTGGTTTAACAGTTTCAGCTAATCGGGTTAGGTCTTCCAAGTGGAGAAAGGATCTTCACTTGCAAGACCATGGAAGTGAAAATTTATTAGGCCAATAATGTTAGGTTTCAATTCAAAGTCGTCCCCACCCATGGGGACCCGAATTTGTCCTATGGTCTCTGTAGTAGCGGGATTCTGATATGAGCTAAGAGACCTAGGCTCCTCCCGTTCGGGAGGGTTCTGCATTTTCTCCAATGTTTCCCGAATGGCTTCAATTTGTTCATTATACATTTCCATTTGGGCTTGGAGGCGGGTTATGGGATCTAAGGCTCCACCACCTGGTGGGTTTTGAGGGCAGTTTCCTCCCTCGGGATTTGGGGGTGGGCGTGCAGCCATGTTTGTGGAGGAGGAGGATGATTCGGCTTGTTTTCTAAAATTAACAGGCAATTCACATAGTTCAGGGTTTTGTGACCTCCCAAACATGCACTACCGCAGGAAGAATTAGGGGGGTAAGAAGGGAAAAGAGATGAGATAAATGACGCCGCAAAGGTACATCAATCAAATTCCTAACCTCTACAATGTACCCTTAGACTTAAAGATCTAAGTTACCTACTATCACGAACTACGGAACCGAATGCGAGCACCGCGGAACCACCGGGCCAGATTGAAAGGCCGTTTACCCCAGTCTTAGACACCTGATAGCACGCGGGAACCCTCACCAGCACATAAGCGCTACACGCAGGTAGTTAGACCTCCAATCCTTAATAAGGGTCAAGTTACTACCAATTTTAGTTAGAGGCTAAGGATCAAGTGCTTTTGGAATGTGAAGGGCATTGTTTACGGGTAATGCCCAAGTGATTGATTTTTCAAGTGTGTAAAACAAGCATGCAACGGGGAAATCTCCCCGAATTGAAGTTTTTAATTGGTGAATGATTTTTAGAGTTCAGCCTTAAGTAGTATGGATTTTAGGATTTCGCTGAAATACCAATTCAACCAATCTCCAGGTTTTGCAAGAATACAAGTTTTCTTCTAAGCCCAACAAACCCTTCTTCAATGTTAATTGGTTAATGCATGCTACAATGCAATGGGCTTCCCTAAATGGAGATTTCTATGTGTGGATGCACGAATTAGTTTTAGATTAGTGTGAAAGGGAGCCAAAGCACTTCATTTCAAGTGCTCCCAATCACCAAAAATGATTTCCACACAAGGCTCAACCAAAAGATAAAGACAATCAATTTGTTGGGGTTGAAGTTTTCGGGATCGAATCTTAGGCAAGTTGAAAAGTCGTGGTGGGGTTGGAATCAACTCAATTCCAAGTCTCCCCACCAAAAATGTGATCCCAAATTGCAGGTAAATGAGGCAAAGAGGGGTGGCAATCAATCTTTTTATTTGCCTCAAAAAATGCTTCACACCGCGAAAAATTCAAGAATCAAGATTTTTGGATTTTCGCTATGCGAAGTTTTGAGGGAAATCTCAGGGGGTGGGAGTAAGGGCAAACAATCAAACAAGTGAATTTTAATCCACTTGCCCCAAGAGATCTAAGAAGTTTTTCTAGTTTTTTTAGTTTTTAGTTTTTTTTTTTTATTAAAGTTACAAGTTAACCTAAGTTGCTAAGAAAGAAAGACTTACTTGTGCAGCAACGTGTAAGGAGCTCCAGTGCGATGTCGGCGTCTTCACGCTCTCGTTCCTGCCTTGGATCTGCCCACGTCTCCGACTTCGTCTGCCTGTCTTCTCCTTGCAACAGGTTTACCTGCACACCAAAAACAGAGACACTCGTGAAGAGAAGGGTGTGAGAAGAGAAAAAATTACAGGAATGGAGTAAAAACTTACTTGAAGGCGCACCTCCACAGCAACGGTGCCACAAAAGATGGTGGTCGAACCCAGATAGGTGTGTTAATATGGTAATTTTATCGTTGAAATGCATATAGTGGTTAACCTAAATCGAGCCTAACAATCTCTTTACAAAATTTTTAACCTGGCCTACTTGATTTTATCTTGGTCACTTTTAGGCCCAAGGTCAAACTCAGGGAAGTGGGGTTAGAAGTCAAGTTTCTACGCCTTTCCTACAACGAATCTCTTCCGTTCATTTATTGTGTTTTTGGTGTTTTTCTATTTAGATTTTTTTTCTAATAATCTTGGTCCTTGAGGCACACCCTCAAAATTAAGTTCTTGGCTTTGAACCAAATCAAGTTCCAAAACGGGTCTTGCTATTCTCAAGACGGAATACCTGCAAGTCAAGGATTATCTTTTCTCTTTTATATATATATTTTTTATCCTTTTTACTAGCAGGAAAGCGAAACAGAAACAGAAATAAAGTAAATATAGTATATATATATATGTACATATTATATATGTATAAAGGGGTGGGGGTGGAGGCAGAGATGGAGTGTAGTACGGTGTCGAGTCGGTCGTCGTCTAGAAAGATGCAACCAACAGGACGAAGTGCCACGTGTAAGGTGGATTGGTGGAAGATGAATGCGAACACGCTTTCTGTACGTGTGTATCGGGGAATATCAGCAACTGGTGCAGATATTCCCGCGATACCACGTATGGTAAGTAATGTAAAACTATATATATATATATATATATGTATATATGTAAATATATCTATATGTATATATATATGGTTATAAATATATAGGTATCTATGTAGTTATATGTATATATATATATATGTATATATGTATATATATATATATGTATATATATAGGTATGTAAATATATGTATAGATAGATATATGTATATGTATATGTATGTATCTATAACTATATAGATGTATATATATATGTATGTATATGTATATAGTAATATATGTATATATAGATATATGTAGCTAGATATGTATATATATGTATATATGTATATATAGTTATATAGATATATATGTATGTATATTTATATATATATATAGATATATGTATATATATATATGTATACAAATATTTGTATATATGTAAGTATATATGTGTGTCTATATATATATATATAAGTATATAGATATATATATATATAGACTAATACATAGTTATATAAGTACTAATATATATATGTGTGTGTGTGTGTGTGTATACACATATATACTTACATACATACATACATAGATATATATATATATATATATATATATATATATACACACACACACACATATATACACACCTACTTATACATACATACATACATACATACATACATACATACATATATATATATATATATATATATACACACACACACACATACATACATATATACATATATATCTATATAACTATATATACATATATACATATATATACATATCTAGCTACATATATCTATATATACATATATTACTATATACATATACATACATATATATTTACATCTATATAGTTATATATACATACATATACATATACATATATCTATCTATACATATATTTACATACCTATATATATACATATATATATATACATATAACTACATAGATACCAATATATTTATAACCATATATATATATATACACATATAGATATATTTACATATATATATATATATATATATTTTCACATTACTTACCATGCGTGGTATTGCGGGAATATCTGCACCAGTTGCTGATATTCCCCGATACACAAGTACAGAAAGCGTGTTTGCATTCATCTTCCACCAGCCCACCTTACACGCGGCACTTCGTCCTGTTGGTTGCGTCTTTCTAGACGACGACCGACTGGACACCATGCTACACTCCATCTCCACCTCCACCCCCACCCCTTTATACATATATAATATATACATATATATATTATGTTTATTTTATTTCTATTTTGCTTTCCTGCTAGTAAAAAAGATAAAATATATATATAAAAGAGAAAAGATAATCCTTAATTTGCAGGTACTCCATCTTGAGAATAGCAAGACCCGTTTTGGAATCCTGATTTGGCTCAAAGCCAACTTAATTTTGAGGGTGTGCCTCAAGGACCAAGATTATCAGAAAAAAAATCTAAATAGAAAAACACCAAAAACACAATAAACGAACGAAAGAGATTCGTTGTTGGAAAGGCATAGAAACTTGACTTCTAACCCCACTTCCCTGAGTTTGACCCTAGGCCTAAAAGTGACCAAAATAAAATCAAGGAGGCCAAGTTAAAAATTTTGTAAAGAGATGGTTAGGCTTGATTTAGGTTAACCACTATACGCATTTCAACGATAAAATTACCATATTAACACACCTATCCGGGTCCGACCACCATCTTTTCTAGCACCGTTGCCGGGGAGGTGCACCTTCAAGTAAGTTTTTACTCCATTCCTATATATATATATATATAAGTATATGTATATATGTAAATATATGTGTATATATATATATAAGTATATGGATATATGTATATATATATATATGTATACTAATACTTAGTTATATAAATACTACTATATATATAGATTTAAGTATATATATATGTATATATATCAATATATATATGTATACGTATATATATATATGTATATAGTAGTGTATAGGTATGTGTGTGTGTATGAAAGTGTGAGTGTAAGTGTGTAAGTGTCGGTAAAGAGAGTGAGAGAGTGTTGTGAGAGAGAGAGAGAGAGAGAGATCCCACGCGCTTCCTGCTGGAGTGAAGGAGGCGAGCGTTAAGACATCTGAGGCAGCCAGGCGTCGTCTGGAGTCCACGCGTGCACGCGCAGACGCGTATGCGTGCGGAGAGGGGGCGCGTTGGGAGGGAGTGAGCTCGGAGCGAGGAGAGGCTGCAGCGGACCGCGCTCCGTGAAGAGCTGGAGTGGGCGCACACAGACGTACGCGGGCGAAGGGAGCGGGCAACGCGGGCGGGACGGGCGCTGCCAGACGCGCGGTCGGGTGCTGGAGCAGGACGTGAGGCGAGACGCACGCGCGGGCGAAGGCCGATTGCGGCGCGTCGGGTGACCGGATAAGTGAGAAGCTTACCGGTCACCCCACTGTAGCCACAGTGTTCTGCAGACTGGCATGAACAGTGGCTATAGTGTATGGTCGAGCTGCACGACCGGGTACGCCCGGTGCTGTGAGTGCGGGTGGCGTGGACGTGGCTCAGCGCGCGCGGAAGAAGGTCTGCGCTGGCTAGTTGCTTGCGGAAGAGAGAGCGCGACAAGGCTCGCAGAGAGGGAGGCAAGGGCACTTGCAGGCGCGCGCGGGTGTTTGCGTGAGCTGCTGCCGCCTTGCTGCTGCTGCTGTGGAGCTCGATCGGCTGCTGCAGGGGCGTGCGGTGGCCGGTTGAGCTTCATAGCTGAAGCTTTGCGGTAATGGCTGAAGGTGCTTCAAACGAAGAAACAAGGAAAGAGCCACCACGCCCACTGACTCTTTGATGAGCTAGGCGGTGGTGGACTCACGGTGGTGGTTGTGCACCACCGTGAGGTGCTCCTGTCTGCAGGGTGTCTCCTCTGAGGAGGAGGTCCTGCATATGGAGGGAGAGGGGAGGGGACGGTGGCCTGGAGAAGAAGCTGCTGTGGGTTCTTTTCGTGGGGACCAGGCTCTTTTCAAAGGAAGGAGCCGTGTTCTTTTTAAAGAAGAGGAAAGCATGCACAGCCATGCCCTGGCTGTGCATGGCTCATGCATGGCTTGGCAGGGAGAGGTGCATGCGGTTGGCAAGGAGAGGCTGAGTAGGACATGGTGCGAAGAAGAAGAGGTTGCCATGCAGCCGCGGGAAGAGTTTCAAAGTCAAGTAGAAATAAAAATAAAAAGATGGTGAATTTTGCAAAGATGCATGTTACGACCCGATTCCCGAATCCCTACGAGACACGAGAATCGGACCTACTCAACTGATCCCAAGACCCAGTCGTCCAACGAGAAAGTAACCAAAAGAGCAGTAAAATAAACCACATTCACCATGCATATAACTAGCAGTAACAAAAGTACAGCAGTAAAGAAAAGAACTACTACAATACACACCACCATAATAGTAGAGAATTAAACAGGTACATAAACATGATGCTTACAATAAAAGAGTACAATTTTAACAGAAAATACTCACTACAACAGAAGAAACGGTACAGTAGGTACAACACAAGCAAAACTACTGGGCTCTACTAGGCCCAGCACCCTCTGCAGCCACAGGCTCTGGCTGCTCAACACCTGGTCCTGAAAAGGTGACAAAGGTGACACGTCAGCGAAACGCTGAGTAGAGTGGAAACCAACTAGCTAAGAAAAATAGTAAGGTGGACAAGTGGCTGTTATTTTTAATTTCCTCCTTTATTTCTATTTACTCATTCTTGATATTATTCCTCAGATCTTTCTCTTGATCTGGAATGTTCCTCGTGGGAACGATCTTGATTGCAGTCCTTTCCGAAAAGTAGAAGTAGCATGTGGTGCTCTCCTGGCCGGGGAGTCCCCCATGGTGGTCCTACCATCAGTCAACCACCCTAAGATCACTGACAGACGTAGCGGTGACTACGGCACGCACGATAAAGGCACGGGTAGCTACCCCGCATTGGCACGCGGTCAGTCGTTTCCATTAACGGGTGCGCCCCAAAGCATAGCACGGAACCAGTATAGGGCAGAGCCTTCTCAGTAACAGGGGTCTAGCCCCTCCATAGTAACCAAACAGGGGTCTTGCCCCTCCATAGTCCATGCACCCTCGCCTGACTACCTTGGTTTGCCCAGTGGGCCTAACAAGTCGGTGTAGGAAGGCTAGCAGACCCCCGGGGCTCGTGGGGTGGCTAGTGTTCTCCCTACACTAGTAGCTCTCCCCGGTACTTTGTACGCGAGGGCCAAAAGTCGGTACAAAGTGGCCAGACCTAACCCCGGGTCCCTGGGGCAGCTAGCTCCGCTCTGCAGTAAATAGGGGGGACAATCGCTCTCCTTGGTACTCCGTACTCAAGGGCCAGCTCACTTCCCCAATTCCATTCCATTCACATCTCAGGAGCTCTACTCCTAATTCCCCATAGGGTTCATGCTCATATTTCTTTAACTAAGACAATTTAAGTTTCATTATTTCAGCTTTATTTTCATGTAGCCCATGTTCTCAATAGTTAATATCCATTCATAAATAAGCAACTGTTATCCAATTACAGGAAATTATCATTTTTCTTTCTACTTTTCCAAGATTGCAATTCATATATTCACGACATTCGTTTCGGTGTTTCTGTTCCTAGGATTCATGCCACACCCTAGGATCTATCATTCAATCTAGTTTTCCAGTCCTAGGATTCATGCCATACCCTAGGATCTATCATTCAATCTAGTTTTCCAGTCCTAGGGTTCATGCCATACCTTAGAATCTATTTATTTTCTCACAAGTGCATAAATGTTGATAAATAATTAAAGGGAGCCACTCTACCCGCAAAATCGGGAGTACTGGGGGCGTGATCGGCAGGTCCGCGCGCCTCCGCAACCCCCAGAGCCACAACGGAACGGGGTCCTAGCATAAGGATCAAACACAAGGAACTACTCAAAATAGGATACAAGTACTGTAAACAAGTAAAGGAACTAATTCTGAAAACGGACTTCGAACGGACCCTAAACGAGTCAAAAACAACCAGTCTACCCCAAATCAGACATCTGGAACATCTTCCAGATGTCTTAAACAATGGTTCAGGTCATACCTTGTTTCTGCGTAGTTCTTCAGACGTCCAGAATCCCACTGAACCGTTTGGACCTAGTTCCAGACGTCCGACTCTCACTCTGGACGTCTGAAGACCCTATCCGCCATCTGGTGCTGTGCCCAGATGTCCGATCTGTGTGTTAGGGCGTGCCCTTGTGCCTTCCCAAACGAACCCTGCACGCGTACGCAATCGATCTCAGCACGGCAAAGAAGCAGTTCCTTCGACGGAACGGCCTGCATGGCCGTACACGCGAAAGGAGAATGAAAAGAAGTATTGTACCTTTCAGACGTCTGGATCTTACTCCAGGCGTCCCTCGCGCCGTCTGGACATAGGTCCAAACGTCTGATTCTGGGAAATTTTCCCAGAATCAGGACCTCCTCGCCCTCTGCCTGCTGTGCACGGCCGTGCCGCGCCGCGCTCGCTTGCTGCCTGAGCTGCATCAGCACCTCCCCAGCGCCACGCTCCCGCTGCGGGCCCACCGGCCAGCCCTGGCTGCTTTGGCGAGCTCGCACACTCGCGCTCTACCTCTTCTCCCTCTCGCTACACCTCCTCCGCCCCGTGCACACCCGGTAGCAGCTGCTGCCCTCGCCCTCTCACTCTCACTCTAACAGGAAGAAGAAGGAGGAAACGGTGGAGTGATGGTGAGGTAGAGGAGAGGGGGGAGGAATTTGAAGGTGTCGTAGGGAGAGAGAGAGGAAGAAAAGATGCGCCTACAGGATGGGGAGGGAAGAGAGAGAAGAAAAGAGGGCGGCGGGTCAGTCTGCACGCGCATGCGCGCAAAAGCGAATTCGTACGCCGCAAAAATTAATTTCCAGACATCTGGGAAGGCTTCCAGACGTCTGGACCAACTCCTAAACGTCTTAAAAGACGTTTGATGATGGGGTCTTAACAATGCACTTGAGGAAAAATGTTAATTGCAAGGCCACTTATTTCACTTTCCTCCCCTCTCAATTAAATGCATGCATGCATGTATTTTCACAAATGCGATTATTTTCACAAATGCGATTATGGAAACCTAATATGCACTGGTAATGTTAGGAAATAGCACAAGACGACACAATTGCAGGTGTATTTTTGCGGTGCAATCTGGTGCGGTGGACGGTGCTTGGTGCAGTAGCGTGATGGTGGTGGAAGGTGGCGTGCAAGGGCACTGGAGGGGGCGCGGTGATGGTGTGTACAGTGTACACTGGTTGCACAGTTGGGTCCTCTCAATCCCCTACGCCTCTCCTCTATATCTCCTCTCTCCACCTCCTAAGGGATTTTCAAAATCCTTTTCTAAATATGGCCAGCACCATTTTCATTTGTTGGGGGAGGTGTTGAGGCCGGCTTGAAGATGAGGGCGGTGTTGAGGCATCAATTTGTTGGGGGAAATTTATCCCCCCTCCTTGTTCTTTTCCACCATCATTCCTGCAACCACAAAACATAAAATAATTACATACTAAGTTATAAAATATGATAAAATAGATAAAAACTCAAGTAATGATGCATGCACTTATTTAGTGACCTAATGTGATTATTAACAAACATACTATGTTAGAATTGAAGTACTTAGGCATAATAATAGTCCATTAAAATGACTCATCATATACCCCCATGCCTAAGATTTGCTAGTCCCTAGCAAAAATGAAAAATAATAGAAGTAATCAGAAGATTTCTTCTTTTCTTATTTCAGAACTTTAGAGATCCAGACAAATGTGAAGTGATGATAGCCTAGGTAATAGATCCACGTGAAAAGCCAATTCGCAATGGGAGTTCGTACTTCAGCCTTGGTAAATATTTCTGTCAGGATAGGCAACTACTTCCCTCAGGGATAAAGCAGAAGATAATCTGTAATTTGACCTTGGCTTTTGGCTTAGGTAGGAGATATTGAATTGAATGGATTTCCATTTGGTGGCACACACTCATCTGGTGCTACATATAATCTAGTACTACAGACTCTAGATCTCTAGACTATTAGACAAGTCAACTTGGAGAGAGGCTAAACAACTGTGCTCTCTTGATGTTCCTAGGCGCTCACTCTTTTCTTTCTTTTCTTTCTGAGATCACAAATCTCACCAGATTTAGTAATTTTACTCACTGTTTAGTGGCTTCACATGACATCCACACTTCAATTAAAGTCCCAATAACTCTACAACTGAGTCCTCAACCAGTATTAAGGGATCAGAAATACTAAAAGGTAGGTATGGGTCATATTTGGTAGAACATGATAGGTGTTTTGTTGCCTCAGAAACAATGTTGCAACGATAAAATTATAACCCTGGACTCTTTTCTTTTTCTTTTCTCTTTTCTTTTTTTTTTGTAATATAACTATTTCTTCTTTTTCTTCTTTTTTTTTCTTCTCTTTTTTTTTCTTTCTTTATTAATCAACACAACACGATACAAAATTTTATTTATGAGGCATTATTATGGATGATGATGGTCAAGAGGATATTGTGTAGCTTATTTAGTGGAAGTGCCTATCCTCAGCACCGAGAAGGAATGGATAGGACAGGCGTATTTCTAACCTTTGACATTATTACCCTCCTTCAGCCAAGGACTCGATGTCCACCATAGTCATAGCTTTATCAAGACTCAATCTCTGTGTATCTGCCTTATTTGGTGACTCTCAGGAATTCACACAAAGTACACACACAGGAACAGAGAGCTAAAACTATGCCCAACTCTGAAGTATCATCATCTAATTATCTAAAACTTAAGAGTCCTTGCACTAGACTTAGTACACCAGCAATCTCTCTACTTTCATCTCACAAATATGGGGTGGATCTACTAGAAGATAGTATGCCTGACTCCCTATTAACTATCCAAGGGTTCAGTAGACTACAAATGCTTACTGGTTTTTTTCAAAGATACATTACCCAGTCTACGTGCACGTGAAATAAATGTACTGGATTCTAAACTTAAGAAATAATTCAAGAAGAAAAACCTCCAATGACAACGGTATTTTGCCAGGGACTAACCCATTCAACTCAAGAAACTAAGAGAGTTATATATATATATATATGTATGTATGCAAATATTTATAAATGCTATAAACATTCTTAGGTTATACCCTCCCATGCCTAAAACTGACAATGTCCTCATTGGAAAAATGCAAACATAGAAGAATATCATTTGAGGGGGAAAGTGGGAGTAGCTAAGGCTCCTCAAGTCGAAGTGCGTCCAAAACCTGGTCATATGAAAGAGTAATATAAGGTTTAAGTCGCTGGCCATTTACCTTAAAGCTCGCACCTGAAATAGGGTTCCGAATTTCTACAGCTCCATGAGGGAAAGTATTGATAACAACGTATGGCCCATCCCAGCAGAACTTGAGCTTTCCAGGAAATAATTTAAGTCTAGAATTGAAAAGCCAGACCCACTGGTTGGGCTCAAAAGTCTTTCTAATGATGTGCTTATCATGGAAGACTTTTGTACGTTGCTTGTAAGCTTGAGAAGTTTCATAGGCTTCATTACGAAGCTCCTCAAGCTCACTTAATTCTAACATATGTGCTTTTCCTGCTTTATCCGTATTCAAGTTAACATTTTTAATAGCCCAATAAGTTTTATGTTGGATTTCAATAGGAAGGTGGCACGCTTTTCCGTAGACAAGATGGAAAGGAGACATGCCCAAGGGAGTCTTATACGCAGTTCTGTAGGCTCAAATAGCATCATTTAGTTTTTTAAACCAATCCTTCCAATCAGGCCTAACAGTTTTTTCTAAAATTCTCTTAATCTTCCTATTAGACACTTCAACTTGTCCACTCGTTTGGGGATGATAAGGTGTGGCTATCATGTGGTTGACTCCCAAATTTTGGAGTAGTCTTGTGAAGTGTACATTTCCATCACTTATGATCGTCCTTGGGCACCCATATCGAGAAATGATATTAGCCTTAACAAAGCCCAAGACCACGGAATGGTCATTGGTTCACGTGGGTATGGCTTCTATCCATTTTGATACATGGTCTACAGCCACAAGGATGTATTCATATCCGAAGGATACAGGAAAGGGACCCATGAAGTCAATGCCCCAAATATCAAAGATCTCAACAGGGAGGATAGGTTGTTGGGGCATTTCATCCCTTTTTCCAATGGTTCCCGTCTGCTGGCAACATAGACATGTGCCCACATACGTATGTGCATCTCGGAATAATGTGGGCCACCAAAAGCCAGACTAAAGAAACTTATGGGCAGTCTTCTTCCCACTGAAATGTCCCCCACAATGGAGGTCATGGCAGAAACTTAGAACACTTCTTTGTTCTTCATCAGGGATGCAACGGTGAAAAAGCTTGTTAGGGCCTACTCTAAAAAGCTCGAGTTCCTCCCAGTGATAAAATTTAGCGTTAGCAAAAAACCTGTCTCGCTTCTGCTTGTCCCAAGTACTGGGGGTAATGCCCGTGACCAGATAGTTCACTATGTCAGCGAACCAAGGAGTTTTAGCTTCCACAGCCATCAGAGACTCATCAGGAAAAGTCTCTTGAATACCGCCAACAGAGTTTGATGCCTCAATAGGGATCCTAGACAGATGATCTAATACCACATTCTCAACTCCTTTCTTGTCTTTAATTTCCAGGTCAAATTCCTGGAGTAGCAGAATCCAACGAATTAGGCGAGGTTTGGTGTCCTTTTTAGCAAGAAGATGCTTTAGGGCAGAATGATCAGTGAACACCACAACCTTGGGTCCCAAAAGATAAGATCGAAACTTTTCCAAAGCAAATACTACAGCAAGTAGTTCCTTTTCAGTGACCGTGTAGTTTTGCTGACGATCCGTAAGGGTCTTGCTGGCATAATACAGCACATGAGGTTTGCCATCAACCCTTTGACCTAAGATCGCTCCCACTGCAAAATCAGAAGCATCGCACATAAGCTTAAACGGGAGGGTCCAATCTGATGCTTGGAGAATCGGTGTGGTAATCAGGGCTTTCTTCAAGACTTGGAAAGCCTCGCCACATCTATCATCAAAATCGAAAGAGACATCCTTCGCTAACAGGTTGCAGAGTGGCTTAGAGATTTTACTGAAATCTCTAATGAAGCGCCTATAAAATCCAGCATGGCCAAGGAAAGATCTAACCTGACGAACATTGGCGGGCAATGGAAGCTTAGAGATGGAATCGATTTTTGTGGTGTCCACCTCTAATATTCTCTCGGAAATTATATGCCCTAACATAATGCCCTGCTGGACCATAAAGTGGATTTTCTCCCAGCTAAGCACCAGCTTTGCCTCTTCGCAACGGGTTAAGACCTTATTAAGGTGCGAAAGGCATAGGTCAAACGAAGAGCCATAAATGGAGAAGTCATCCATGAAAATTTCAATAAACTTGTCGATCATATCAGAAAAGATAGCCATCATACAACGTTGGAAAGTGGCAGGAGCATTACGTAACCTGAATGGCATTCGACGGAACGCAAATGTGCCATATGGACTTGTGAAGGTGGTACGCTCCTAATCGTCAAGAAAAATGGCTATCTGATTATACCCAGAGCACCCATCAAGAAAACAAAAGTACTTGTTCCCCGCCAATCGTTCAAAAATTTGATCAATAAACGGTAAGGGGAAATGGTCTTTCTGGGTAGCCGTGTTTAAACGACGGTAATCAATGCAGACCCTCCAACCAGTTGAGGGTCTAGTGGTCACCAACTCTCCTTGGTCATTCTCCTCCACAGTGATTCCTACCTTTTTGGGAACTACATGAATAGGACTAAACCATTTACTATCTGAAATGGGATAGATAATCCCTGCATCCAACCATTTCAGAGTCTCCTTTTTAACAACCTCCCGCATATTTGGATTGAGCCTTCTTTGCATGTCTCGGAAAGGCTTCATGGACTTGTCTATGTATATATGATGCATGCAAAGAGAGGGATCCACACCCTTAATATCAGTAATTGACTAGGCAATTGCTTCCTTGTGCCTTTGTAAACACTCAAGCAGAGCTCCCTCCTGCAATTCAGATAATACAGACGAGATAATAACAGGGAGCGTGTTATTAGGGCCAAGGAAAGCATATTTCAATGTGCTCGGGAGGGGTTTCAACTCCAATTTAGGAGCCTTTTGGACTGAGGGTTTTAGTTGAGATGTCCTCGCCTCAGGTAGCAGATCTACCTTCACAGTCCAGGGTGGGGATAGAGAATCAGTGTGTATCCCCAGCAACTCTTCTAATTTGGGCATTTCCCTTTCAGTTTCTTTAATAATAGAGGGATGGTCCTTATATATGACCTTCTAAAGGGGATCTCTACATAAGAGTGCTGGAGTAGTCTCTTCAATTATTTCATCAACGACCTCAATTTGAGAACAATCTTCAAATCTGGATTGCTTGTAAGTATCAAAAACATTCAACCAAATCTTCTTGTTCCTAAAGCCCATTTTAAGTGCCCCAGATCTACAATTTATAGAGGCATTGGCTGCGACTAAGAAGGGGCATCCCAGAATAATGGACAGCTTTGTGGCTTATTTGATGGGTCAATATCAAGCACCAGAAAGTCAACAGGGAAGAAGAAATCCTCCACTCTAACAAGGACATCTTCCAACAATCCTCGTGGTGTCTTAAGTGATTTGTCTACAACCTGGAGGATTACTGGACTAGGCTTTAGCTTGCCACCTCCCAAAAGATTGTAGACAGAGCTTGGTAGAATGTTCACCCCCTCACCCAGATCGAGCAGAGCCTCATCAATATGTTGGTTACCTATAACCATTGAGATATACGGGGGCCCTGGGTCTTTCATTTTTAGGGGTGTTCCATGCTGGAGAACTGAGCTAACATGGTCAGGCAGGATGACCTTGGTTTGGACCTGTTTCCTAGATCGGTGCTTCTGGGTGCACAGGTCCTTCAGAAACTTGGCATACGACGAGATCTGTTTAATAGCTTCCAACAGAGGCAAGTTAATCTGGACTTGCCTAAAAGTATCCATAATCTCTTCCGTCCTATCCTTGGCTCTAGACGAGCCAACAAAAGATTCCCCAGGAGTAAATAGGCTCTCTGGATAGGGCACCCTCGGCTTCTGGGTAGAGGGGTCGTCATGGCGGGAAAGGGGTCGTGGAAGGACGACATCCTCATTCGAGGTTATTTTGTGAGAGGGAAAGCAGTGTGGCTCTTCCTCGATGGAGATGGAAGTCGGGTCAAGTGTGGAAGGGGAATTCTGAGACGTAACCGTAGGAGTGTTATCAGGCTTGTCAATCTTTTTTCCACTCCTCAACATGGTCACTGCTTCGGCGTGCTCCCTAAATACAACCCTCTTGCCCTTAGGGTTCTCCTCAGAAGAGCTAGGCAGCTTCCTCAGATCACATTGCCTAACTACCTCAGTAAGATGACCAATTTGGGATTGCATATCAGTAATCATCTTATTCTAAGATTGGATGACCATATTCTGATGCTCTTGCATTGCTTTCATCATGGCCTTCAGTTCATCCATCTCAGAGGGCTTATTCTGAGGAGGGTTTTCATAAGATGGTTGGTATACGGGTTGAGGAGGTAAGGGTCTTGTATTCCCTGAGTTAGAAGCATCACCTTGCTTCCAAGAGAAGTTTGGATGGTTCTGCCACCCTGGATTATAGGTATTGGAATAAGGGTTATTGCGAGGGGGTGGAAACCTTGGGCCACGTTCAAGTCGGCCTGAATCAACTCAGGGAATTAATTTGCCTGATGGCACTCTGTAGTGGCATTCATTGTGCTTTGGCAAATGGACCATTCTCTTGAAGCCTGAAAGATAGAGGCTGCTTGCGAGTTCATGCCGGGGTTTGCTAAAAGACTATCAAAGTTTTTATTCAATAGTTGAATCTGATAAGCCAAATCCTGAGAAGCCCCGGGTTCATGGGCCTTTATCTTCCTCTGCAAGATTGATGGCTTTCTTTCTTGATAGGTAGAGGACAGATGTATGGAGTTGTCGCTTAATGTTTCAAATAATGCCCAGACTTCATCCTCAGTTCTGGTCATGAAGGTTCCTGCACAGGCTACATCAATGGTTTGCCTATGCCTTTCAGATAATCCATTATAGAACCTTTCGACCAACTGCCATCTTGGCACCTGATGGTGGGGGCATAACCTAAGAAGGTCATTAAAGTGCTCCCAAGTCTCATGAAATTGCTCCCCTTCCTGTTGAGTAAAACCCATAATCTCTCTTCTGTAATGGTTGGTTTTACTCATAGGAAAATACTTTTTCAAAAATTCTCCCTTAAGGGTGGCCCAATCATTTACTCTTGCACCGAGGGTATGATACCAGTGCTTGGCCTTATCCTTTAGGGAGAAAGGAAATAGAGTCCTCATCAGGGCTTCATCGGTAAAGCCTTGGAGCTTCACCGTGGAACAGACCTCGGTGAATTCCTCCAAATGTCGGTAGGGGTCCTCCCTAGTAGTACCATAAAAAGAGGGCAATAAAAATATGGTACTGCTCCTGATCTCATACGGATTATCCCCTGTCGGTCGTCTTAGTGCTTGTACGGGTTGGTTAGTTGGAATAAAATAGTCCCTTAGGGTCCTTTGTTGATTTGCTCCTTGATCAGCCATTCCTTCTCTTTTCTCTCCTAGGTGAGCTCTTCTAAGAATTCGCTCGGGCTCAAGATCAAACACTAGACTACCCTCAAGAGGGCATCTACCAAGCATACAAAACACGATTCAGGTTCTTATTAAGTAAGTGAAACCTCCACTCCAAAGATAAGTCAAAAGGTCAGGGCTTATCCCTCCATTCCCACATAAGTGGTATAAGAGGGGTGTTGACTTGAAATCTTAACCTTCTTTGTTGCGGAGGTCGAATTAATTGATATAAATGGCCAAACAAGTTTTTCACTGCAATTACGTGCCTTAATTCAACCTTCGAGTGCCCTAGGACCTATACTTTGCTTGGATGATACTCCCAGGTGATCAAGTTAGAAGTTACTCCAAGGACGAACAAAGGGATGCAACTAGGGCGAACCCTTCCTTTGAGGCGATGCGTATGTTGTGTCCTTTAACTACCTTTTTGTTCCTTTAAGGGATGTCCCCCTCCGTGAAGTATCAAAACACTTGGTCAAAAGATAGTATCACCACCACCACAAAGCACAATAGGAGGGTTTGCACCGATAAAGAGATCGGTGCTTATAACCTTAAGGGATCAAGCCTTAGTAAGATGCCTAATATGCGTGCTCAGTGTCAGAAGTGTGCAACACACCGCAAATCTTTGTAATTTCTTTTGAAATCGCAGACAAGTCCCTTAGAATCAGATCAAATGTGAATTGATTTTAGGGTTGAATCTGATTATCAGTCCCACTTTTAGTTATGCGACCACTGAATTAGTAAATTCAAACAACTTGGTGGTCTTGAATTTTAATTTGAATGCAAATGCGTGAACAGGAGCCGGATGCAAAAGTTAGAAAGATGTACCTGTCTCCAGCAATCTTCATGCTAATATGCTTGCAATGCAATAATAAAATCTAATGTGCTGCTCAATCACCCCTAAATGCGCGCACCTAAGGGCATGCAACTTCTAAACAGGCAGCTCGATATTTTCTTTTGTTGTTTTTAAAGGCAAGAAAGCAGAAAATAGAATCACGCATGCAAAAAATGTAAACCCTAGTAGCTAAAGAATGTAGGGACAGACCCCCAAAAATTCAGCCCCAATTACTATAAGGGCGAAAAGACAAGTAAATTTTGTGACGACGGAGAAATCCCTTGTGAAATCGGAATCCAGGTCTCCTACGTCTTTTCCTTGTGTGGCTTAGCTCGTGATTGATGTCGCTGCTCTGTTGCACCTCGTTGCCTCGTTAGATTCCTCGCACAATAAAAAAATGATCAGATAATTGCACAACTCATAATATTCAAAAATAATAACGTGAATCTATTGTATTCGTTGCCTCCCAGGCAACGGCGCCAATTTGACGGAGAGAGTTTCGCTTATTTATAATAACAAAAGAAGGATATGTCGTTGTAATTAATGTGGTGGAAATCTCTCAATCAAAGATTAACAAAGATATGAATTTTAAACACGAAAAGGATGTCATATCCATAGGGAGGAACAGATTAATAAGTTCACAAAATATTTTTTTTTCTTTGTACTTATTCAATCACGTGTGCAATCCATGTTCAAATCTGATGTGAAACAAGGCGAAAAGAAGGAACACGTAATTATTTAGAAATGCAGGGATATGGATGTAATTTTCCTTCGATGAAATAACTTGTAATGGCATGTAACATAGTTGTATTTCAAAACATGGGGCTTTCTCTTTTAGGTCATGTGAGTGTCTGGATGAGATCTTATGCATTTATCACATCGCCATTTAAAAGTTACGTGCATGAAGAAATACTATAACATGTAAGGGCATGCATGCAATTTCAATCAAATATAATAATCAACTAAATATTGCAATAGGGTTTTTGGAATGGCACAAATGGTAATTTTTAATATCACCAAAAACAGAGGAAATTTCCTCTCTCCTCTTTGCACATGTGGAAGCTTGGTGGCCAGCCGTCCAAGGCTCGCCGACGGTGCGTGGGAGAGAGGTGATCGAGATGGCAGGGGAAGCATGGCCGGAGGTGGCGTGTGGCAATCAGTCAGAGAGCTTGACGTCGGCTGAGCTTGCTGCAAAGGGCTATCGCCGCTGCTGCTATCGCGTGCACGCATAAGGGTGCTGGAGGGGGCACGCAAGGGCGCTGGTGAGGGCATGCGAGCGTGCTATGGCTTCTGCGGTCACCTGCGGGTGGCTACAGTGCAGCGCCTGTGGGCGCGAGCATCTGTTGTCTACGGTGCAGCACCTGTAGGTGAGGCTTGCAAGGTGCGTTGGAAGGTGAAGCAATGCTGGAGGGCACGCAAGGGCGTGGGTGAGGGCATGGGTGAGGGCATGGGTGAGGGCGCTGGAGGGAGCACAGTGCCTGCGGGCGGCTACTGGCTTGGGCGCCTGCGTGGAGGTAGCGCCTGCGGGCGTGAGAGGGTGCTGGATGCAGGGCGGTGTAAGCGCTGGAAGGGCGATGGCATGGCTTGCTGCTGCCTGCTATGCAGCGCCTGCGGGCGCTAGTTGGTGTTGTGAGCGCCTGTGGGCGTGTGGTTGCAGGGTGCGGTGGACGGTGCTTGGTGCAGTAGCGTGATGGCGGTGGAAGGTGGCGCACAAGGGCGCTAGAGCGGGCGCGGTGATGGTGTGCACAATGCACGCTGGTTTCACGGTTGGGTCCTCTCAATCCCCTCCGCCTCTCCTCTATATCTCCTCTCTCCGCCTCCCAAGGGATTTTCAAAATCCTTTTCTAAATATGGCCAGCACCATTTTCATTTGTTGAGGGAGGTGTTGAGGCTGGCCGAAAGATGAGGATGGTGTTGAGGCGTCGGTTTGTTGGGGGAAATTTATCCCCCCCCTCTTTGTTCTTTTCCACCATCATTCCTGCAACCACAAAACATAAAATAATTACATACTAAGTTATAAAATGCAATAAAATAGATAGAAACTCAAGTAATGATGCATGCACTTATTTAGTAACCTAATGTGATTATTAAAAAACATACTGTTAGAATTGAAGTACTTAGGCGTAACAATAATCCATTAAAATGGACTCATCAGATACTTAGCACTTAGAGTTCTTTTCAAGTCTTGGGTGGGTTGGGTGGCCGAAAATCGTCGCAAATAGATTTGAGCTTTGAAAACCCGTCATTGTAGTGCGATTTGCGAGAAAAACCATCAATAGATAAATTTTACCGAAACTCGAAAAGAATTTCGGGTCGAACACAGGGAGGTGGACGTTTGATTAAAAATTGCATTTGTTTTATTTGTCACGAAGCAGATTAGCTGGTCGAATTTAATCTAAACTAGCTATCTACTTAAAGAATAATGAATAGAAGAGAGAGAGAATATTACAAATAAAGACAAAATAGAGATAGAATAAACATGAATTTCATAACCACATAGTAATGTTCATTACAACTAATCACTACACTAGAAAGCTAGAAAGATTACAACTAGAAAGTGGTAAATCTATGCTAGAAAGCAGTAAAGAGAAGGTGGAGAGAAGTTATCCTCCTCGACGGCTGCTTGGAGGATGAGCCATGTTGACGGAGCGCCCAGACGAAGGTGGTGAGATGTGGGACGAAGGAGAATGACGATGGACAACGAAGAATGGGGTAGGGTGACATCATAGTGGGATGCTCCACAAAGGAGGTGAGAAGGTGGAAAAATTATATTTTTAACTCTAATGGAGCATCCTAGGTTTGGTACATGCTCTTAGAGCTTTGGAGAGGGTGAGAGAAGAGAGGAAGTGATGAGAAATTCGAGTGGTAGGGGTCTCCTTTTATAGTTGTAGGGATTGAGTGCAATTTGGTCATTTCATGCTTAAAAACAATAATTCAGGGTCTTTAGTGATGGATTTAAGCATCACTAAAGCCCCTGAATGTTCACGTGCTGCCCCCTTCTCTTCTGCGCTCAAAATGCACATCCATGTTCAAAAATCCTCAGCCATCCGATCGTAAGATCATTGAGCACCTGCATGCGATTGAGTGTTCAAACACGCATTCAATCGCGCATGCATGATCCGTGCACCCAGATCGCACCACGTCGCCGCTTCATCCACCTTCTACGCCTCATCCAATGGGCAAATTTCACCTGCGCCCCCTACTCCCTCTGATTTTAAGTGCGTGGGGGTTTGATCGTGTGTCAATAGCTTCTTCGTAGCACTCCTCACCAATGCACTACACACACGTTTGAGGTGCGTTTACGAATTTAGGCGCGAGCTCTCTCAGCTGTTGGATCTTGATCCAACAGCTGAGATCGTCTGTGCGGTTGAGAAGAGAGAGGGCAATGGTAGGTCCTTGGGCCGATTAGGCAGCTGGGATGGCGCCACATGGCGCCATCTTGACTATCCATCTTCTATGTCTTGTAGTTGGTGCCACGGATGTCGGATTGGATCGATTTTCACACCGTTGGGCTACAATCATCAATATGAACCCATCCGTGTGGTCAAATTTGTCATTTGATGTACGGATTTACACCATCTTGGCCCCTTGACCTCTGATCTTTCTCAAACTTCATCTGATGCTACGGAAGTCCGATCGGGGCAATCTTGGCGTCGTTGAACTCTGATCATCACCCTGATCAAATTCGTACGGTTGGATCTTCAATCCGAGGCCCCAATTAAATGTCGCCCTATCACCTGACCATAAAAAGGAGAAATTAACCTAAAATTTATACAACCTAACCCAAATGCAAGATGATGCATGTTATGCAATATTTATAATGTATAATGCAACTATATGCCTAAGAACATGCAAAAATAGACTGTTTATGTGATATAAACATGTTTACAGCAGTAGCCGTAGAAAGTTGCCCCGAAACTGTAATCTTAAAAATCCAAAGAAATTAGAAAAGAAGAAAAAGAAACAAAAATGTATTTGCTTTTGCATAAGGTGAGGGCTTGGGCAGTCTGCATTTTGGTAGGCACTTAGGCATTGTTGAGTCTTTGTAGTTCATGTCTTTAGTAGAAACTTCTTATTGTTGAGAAATAAATGATGCCCAAGTAATTTGATCCTAATTTGTCCATATATAGCATGTAGTTTAATTTTGCTAGGAACTAAAAAAAGATAAGCATGGGGGAGTGATGTGTACACATTTAATTGTCTTAATTTGCCTATTCATGCATGTTCCTAGAGTCATAGAAGCATTATGCATTATAAATATTGCATAACATGCATCATCATGCATTTAGATTAATTTGTATAAATTATATATTAATTTTCTCATTTTATTGTCTAAGGAATAGGGTGATATCTTTCTGGGCTTTTGATTGAAGATAATACCCTGCGGATGTGATCAAGCTAAAGCAGCCTCCGTGCAATCTAAGTCGTGCGATGAAGATTGGACGGCTTGGATCAATCCATGCACTTCAACACTTGAAGAGGAAAAGCCGTCGATGTGGTCACATGACAGGCATCTGATTAGCGATGAACAACTTACATTGCACAAGTCCTTTAGCAAGGCTTGCCTATAGCGACGTGCACATCCATCATTAAAGGCCCTACATTCAATTTTAAAGCTTTTAAAAGGACATTTTTGCCCTTGAACTCAATCTTTAAAAGCGCACATATCCCCTCCTCATTCTTCATCTCTTCCTACTCTCTTCTCACCTCCTCCAAAGCTCTAAGAGCTAGTCCTAAACCCGGGATGCTCCTCTAGAGTAAAAAAAGATTTTTTGTCCATTTTCTCATCCCCTTCTTGGAGCACCCATGATTGTCCTCTTGCCACCATTCGGGAATCGAATCCCATGCTGGCAACGTCCAGTGTCTCATCCCCGTCTTCCGACTCCGTTCACCTTCTTTCAGCATCCCGTCCCCATCTTCCGGCTGCCAATAGCATGCCTCGTCCTCCAAGTGGCCATTGACGAGGATTTTTCTCATCCCTATCTTTTTACTACTTTCTAGTGTAGTTTTAATTTTGTAAGTAGTTGTAATGAACATGGTTCTATGAAATATTTGTTCACTCTCCCTCTATCTCTCTCTTTGTATTATTCTCTCTTTCTTTTCTATTATTTATTCTTTAAGTAGAGTAACCGGTATAGATTAATTTTTACCAGTTAATATGCTTTGTGACAATAATTTCTAAGTGTGGATTTTAATCAAATGTTCACCTCCCCATGTTCGACCCGAGACTCACTTTGAGTTTCGGTAAAATTTATCTGATAGTAGATTTTTACACAAGTTCAACGATGGGTTTTTAACTCAATCTTTTTGGCATTCAAATCTCTCTAATTACATATCTTTCCTCGCATGATTATATAGCCACATTTAGTTAGGTATGATTGATAAAAGCTCCTACATAATCATCTAAGGGTAGTAAGTCCACAATATTCTAATTTTAGAAGAGAACTGGAAATTAGGGTTAATTCTGTAATTTTAATAGCACATCACAAACATAGATTAACCATGGGATTTTTCGGGGGTTAAATGAAGGTCAAATGAGCTTAAAAGTCCAAGATGTGGGTCAGCATTGACAAAATAGGGTTTCACGCTTTTCGAGAACCACAACATACAAAATATATTCTGGTTAGGATAAAATTCATCTAAACCTACTAAAAATCATAGAAAAATATTTTAAGAGGCTTGGTACCCTTAGTTTGACCATTTAAACCCATTTTGACCTAGAATAGAGTCTCAAATGGAATTCTAGCCTAATTTGGGCTTCTATGCAAATATCCCAGTCAAACGTGATAAAAAATGAAATTCAACTTCACCATTAGATTCCTTGGATCCAAATTAGGTTGGTACCAAAATTTTCCATCTTGACCTAGTTTGCAATTCAGTCCTTTAAATCTCTATTTCTCTCATTTAAGCCCCTAACTTTCAAGTTCTTTGCATTTACCCCCTAACTTTTCATCATTTTATTCAAATAGGTCCCTACTACCATGGTAGTTATGAACCCAAGCTCGCTGACCTTCAATCAAAGATCTCTCTCTGATTACTCAACCAAATCGCTCCAAATTTTGAGGGATTATTCTTTAGGAGATTCCTTATCGTTTAGACCAGATCATGTGTTTTGATTTGCATCAAGGAGCTCGAACGAACTTGGAGAAATCAAGGATCCTTTTCCTTGATTTCACGGCCCAATCAGGCTCCTCCTTCACCTGGAGGTCATCCTGAAGCTCTATAAAGGACCTCTTCCATGTTGTTTTCCTTAGCTCAGAAAAGGTGAAGAATCTCTTCTCTACTTCGGTCAATGCTTCTTCGAGCTCTGGCGAGCCTCTCCACCTCCTTCATCGAGCAGGACAATGGTCAAATTGATCAGCTCAGCATCTCCCTCTCTTTTTGTTGTTCGCGATAGATCGAAGTTTTTAAAAGATGCGTTCGTTGTAGTAATAATTCCTCAAAAATAGCTCGAACAACAGATAAAATTTATAACTCGAATGAAAGTCCGAAGTCGTTCACTGGGAGCAAATATGGAATTCACGCACTAATCTCAACAAATAATGTAAATGAGCACAATTAATTACTCAAAAACTACTATGCAATGTAAAACATGAGTATATGAAGAGTAAAGAGTAATCTAGACAAAATAATGGTGATTTGGATCACCAATTATAAGTCTAACATATAGAACAATTACTCAATACCATTAATATGAAGGAGCTGATAATCAAACGTTTGATTTTGCAATCAGACGTCTTAAGAGACGTTGCTACAGTGCTTAATCTTCCTTTTCTTCTGCTGTTGTTGTTCTCCTTTTTCCTCTTCTTTTCTTAGGGTTTGTCCCTTCTTTCTTCTTTTTTCTCTGCATGCACAGGCCCTCTTCCTTCTCCTTTCTTTCTTCCTTATCTTCTCTACCTTGCCTTTTCTTTCCTTCTTTCCTTGGCTCTATCTCTTATGCATAGGGAGGCACCTTACGAAATTGGCTAAGTGTTAGCCAATGCACAACAGAGCAAAACCCCCCTTAACCCTGCACTCTCTCTCTTTTCCTTCTCCTCTTCCTCTCTAAGGGTTCTCCTCTTTCACGCCTTCTCAAGGCCATACACAGTACTGGGTATTCGGGTATTGGATCAAAGCGCACCGGGACCGGGGCTACCTACAGTGGGGTAGCAGTCGAGGTGTGTGCGGGCATAGGAGGGTATACTGATCGGAGCTAGGCCCGCGTGCACAGTATCACAGGCGAGGAGTGTGTGGGGTGCAGGGGACCTCACCCCTCAAGTGTTGAGGCAAACAACCCTCAACACTTTTTCCTTTTATGCACTGCTGCTGTTGCCACTTCTGATGTGGGACTAAATGTGTCCCTCTCCTCACGTGTGCAGCAGCAGGTGGAGTTGAGTCTGATTAGGGGGTTGTTTCTGAGGGGATCCTTCGATCAATTTCCCAGGAAGACTCCTGGGATGATTCCGTAGCACCTCGAACGTGGATCTGGAGCTTAGCGAGACCTGGAGCAAGCTCCAAGCAAGCGTGAAGCTTCGGCATTAATGGCATAGAAACCCTGGTACCTGAAATCCACAAAATAGCCTTTCGTCCATGTTAAACGAGCTCAGAGGCTTCGTTGGATGATGGCGAAGGTGGTGGAGGTGTTTTCGTGGTGAGTCGAGGCGTGTGGCCACCTGGCAAAGGTGGAGATGGCTGGAGGAAGTGGGTTTGTTTGGGAGGGTGTTTGGGTGAGCGATGGAGCAAAATAGTAGAGGGGTTTGATTGGTGGAGTTGTGGTGAAGGTTTTGGGAGTTGTGGTGAGGCATGTGGATGGGTGTAGTGATGGAGGCGCCTCACCGGAGGAGTGGTCGGAGACGGAGAAGACGAAGGTGAACGGCAGTGTCGAGGGTTTGTTTTTGGGTTTTTGGGGTGTAAAACTAACCTAAGAGAACTAAGGATCTAATCTAACCCTAATATAATAAAAGAAGGGGGGAGAACGACATCGGTGTTGGTAGGCCAGCACTGGGGAAGAAAGAACTCCAGTGGAGGTAGGATGGCGACGATGACGGAGGTAGGAAGCTCCTACTGGTACGGCCAAGAGCGGAAGAAGTCGAGGGAAAGGAATCTGCCGCTAGTATTGTGGACGGACGACGAAGGAGATCAGGAGGAGTCGCCAGAGCTTGCGGAGTTTCATGGCCAGAGCTGAGAGAGGAAGGGGGGTTTCACGGCTAGAATTCAAGCTTGGAGAGGACGGGAAGGCCCTAAGGATCTTTATATAGGAAGTAGAGGCGGTTGAAGCTTGGAATCCAAGCTTTCAACCTTGGAAGGTTCGTTGGAGTAGGAAACCTAACTCTTTGAAGGATTCACATGAGGATTTGGGCAATTTTTGGGACTTCAAATCTAGCTAAAAAGGAAGCTAATTTCTTGACGAATTCCCCTTTCAAATCTGGGAAGGATTCGTCAAGAAATCAAAGAGATCTTGCCAAATGAAGCTTGCCGGAGTTGTAGGATTAGGATTTTAGGGCAGTAGGGACCTGTTTGAAGAAGAAGATGACAAATATAGGGGGCTTTTTGTAATAAATTCAAAAGCTGAGGGGTTATTTGGGAGATTAAGAGTCAGACTTGGACTAAAATGCAAACTAGGTTGAAATGATCTCAGATTGAGTCCAAATTTTGCTACAAACCTAATTTGGACCCAAGGAATCTGATGGTGAAGTCATATTTAGGTTTTGATCTCATTTGAATAGGTAATTTATGCAAAAATTCAAATTAGGGCAAAAGTTTGTCTGAGACTCTATTTTAGGTCAAAATGGGTTCTGATGGTCAAATTGAAGGTACCAAACCCTAGATAATATTTTTCTATGAATTTTAGAGGGTTTAGGTAAATTTTATCCTGACCAGAACCTTAGTTAATCAAGCGGGTCTATTTTTAGGGTTTTAGATGTCATTTAATTCTTGAAATACGTGAAAACCCATTTATGTCTGCATGGACCCACTTGTTAGACTTTTAAAACCATTTGACCTTTAATTAACCCCTTAGAAATCCCATGATTATTCTGCAATTGAGATATGATATTAAAACTGCAATTTTACCCATGTTTTCTTGTTATTCTCTCAGAATGGATTTGCAGTGAATTATGGTCCTTTAGCAGTTATGTAGGAGCATTGATTATAACTAATTAAAGGTAGATATGGCTAATGATGACGTTATCATCACTTCTTTGCGACCGCATCCAGCCAAAGACCGGTCGCTTCCGACCTCTTTTGTCTTGTCAATCCCTCGCTGCCATCTTCACTTTCTCCAGTGCCGGCCCATCATAGCTGGTTGCCTTCACACATTCTCTCTCAATCTGAGTATCTCTTTTCTCTTCCTCTCACTCTCCTAATTCTTTCTACCCCCTTAGATCTTAAGTTCACATTCAACATCACCCTCACCACCGTCGTTTTCTTCACAGCTGGCGAAGCTCCGACAAGCTCACATGGCCACCACACCGCATTACACCACCTACCACAGTGCCCAAAACCTTCACCGTATCACATAGAGTAAAAGCCCTAAAGAAATTTAGGGCTTTACACTCTTCATCCCCCTGTCAAGCATGCACTCATTCTTCGACTCCGCTACAGTCACACACACACTCTCATGCGACGCCACGACCACCACTGCACTCGTCGACGACCAGCAAACCTTCTGAGCACATCTGATAAGGTCGTGAGGCCATTTTCATGCTTTCAGGAATCGACCAGAGCTCCACCACAGCCTTCATCTTCCCTAACTATGATCACTCATCTCCAACCAACTCCTAACCTGTTGCTGCCTTCAATCGAAGCAGCCCTAACTCGTGCAACGTCCCAGCCATTCAATCAAACAAAGAAGCAGCCGCAAGGTCTTCAATTCCTCAATGCTTCTGTGCAGCTCTCATGGAATTTTGTGCAAAGGAATGAGAGGGACGATAGTCCCACATCGTGCATCGACGAAGCCTGCGCTGCATATAATACACAAAGCTACAGAGGGCTTATCGCCTCAGTGAGCACAGGGTGAGGTCCCATACATGCCTCACCGCACATGCTCACCCACACACCCACTCACGCGCCCTCACCCACGATCACTCCTACGGGTCTGGGCACTAGATATGTTTACCCAGATAACTGGGTCCGTCTGAGTGCTGAGAGAAAAATCTGAGAGGGAGGAGGGGGATTTTTGCTGCTTTAGGATTCGTGCCCTCCCTCTCCTCTCTCAATACTTAGTCGCTGCTGAGCCTTGAAGAGGCCCTTGTGCCTTTGTCTGCTGTGCCTTAGTGCCTTGAGGTTAAGGCATTTGAAGCCTTACACTATCGTATGACTTCTTGATTGGCTTGATACTAGTTACTATGGAGATATTTACTGTGGATATTTGATTGAGGATACTATTCAATTATTTGAGTTGATTGTTGAGCTTAACATTAGAGTTAATTTGGTGATTCAAATCACCATTTTAATCTCATCTTTTTGCACTCTCATTTCTGATTTATTGCTATATTATTCTGATATATACATTGAGCATCATTTTGAATATATTTGCATATCTTCTCTCATAATTGTGATTAGTGAATTGAATTGCCCAGTTTGTTCCCTGCGGATGACCTCAGACTCACATCGATTTCGAGTTTATAAAATTAAGTGTTTATTACATTTTTGTTGAGTGTACTACAACGCTCATCTCTTAACACTCAATGAATTCATAACGACAGACATGCTGACACACTTTTAGTATTTTGGCCATAAATTTATCATTTAAATCCAAATTGAGTGATTCAAGTTGCATTTGAAAGCCAATTTCAAGGGATACAACTTTCCTTTCATTTACAATTTGAAATTCAAAACATAAAGAGTCTAAAAATTCAAGACAATTTAGGGAAACCCTGAAAGGTTGTTGTAACACCCTATATAAATACCCCCTTCCTCCATCTCCACCACCATCTAGCCTTCCTCTTTAGGTGTTCTTCTTCCTCCCTTCCCTTAAGTTTCCTCTTCATCTAACCCCTTAAACCCTCCTTAGCCTCCTCTAGCCTCTATTCTCCATTAGTCTCCCTTTAGGTCCGTCTTCCTCCATTAGCTTGTTCTTCTTCCTTGCCTTCTTTTTCTTCTTCCTTAGGTAGAAACCCTAGCCACCACCTTCTTCCTTCTTCTCCTCCATGCCCAACTTTCTCCATACCCTTCTCCACTTTCTCTACATTCTAGTTAGGTCCCTCTCCGCCTTAGATTTCCAATTTCCCTTAGTTTTTCACCTTAAAAGAATTCCTCTACCTCTCTTTATTCTCCTACTTCTTCTACTTCTCTGAGTTCTTCTACATGCTTCT
The DNA here is from genome assembly GCA_037157565.1 of Thalassia testudinum. NCBI lineage: Eukaryota > Viridiplantae > Streptophyta > Magnoliopsida > Alismatales > Hydrocharitaceae > Thalassia > Thalassia testudinum. The sequence goes on from JAZHRO010000031.1 coordinate 179,435,699, forward strand.
CCAAACTTCTACGAGCTCTCCCGCTTCTTCTTCGCACTTCAGGGATCGAGGCAATCTTCACCAGCGTCGCGAGTTCTTTGAGGCTTCTTCACATCCTAGTTTGATCTCTACACCTCCCTCACTTCTTCTTTGCTCTAGTTTTTGCTTATCGTACTTGCTTATTTAGTGTAGACATTAGTTTGATTAGCAATAATAGTTTCATAGTTTTATAATCTCTCTATTTTGTCTCTATTTTCTTGCTTTATTATTACCAAATACCAAAAAAAATTGTAATGTCCGAAAATCTGAAAAAAATTATCCTTAGGTTAGTAGTCGAGAAGTTCATATTATTTTTGAGAGTCTGAGTCCCACGTTAGAAAATTTGTTTTACGCAATGCAGTCATCATAAAATCACCAAATCTTTCCTGCTAATAGCGTTTCAAGTATATTTTTATTATACCAAATTTCATAATGTAATTCAATAACTTTTAGTTTTAAAAATTCATGCACTAATAAAGGGTTAGACATTAAAACAAAACCTACTTTTCGTAACTTCCCAGATTTTTCCTAAATTTTATACTAATTCAAATTGTACAAAATTACTTACATTAGTTCTCTCTTCAAATCAAGAATCTTCTATAAAATTGTTGAATTTTTCTTATGGTTGTAGGTTTAAAGTCTAGTTGAGTCTTTGCTTAGGTGTCAATTAAGTCAGCTTATCTGTTCTATATTCAAAAATCCAAAAAAATTTGAAAAATACTTTAAAAAATACCAAAACAATCATAGTTAGTTTATTTATGTCAAGAAACATCTAGACATTCTTCATTCTCTATGAGACAACCCGTACTCTCGATTTTACACTTATATCTTTCGAATACAATTTACAAATTTAAAACTACGTATTTTCGTAACTACGACAACGATTTTACTTATATCGTGATTTTATGATCAATTTTTGGTGTTGTTGCTAAGGGGACATGCGCTTTGGGTGTTTTCTTTCCTATCTTGCCCTTTTGTGCATTCTTGAGCCTTATACTATCTCTTTTTAGCATGTATCAAGTACATAGGGCGAAGTTTCAATAGTGCAAGAAAGCTGGTCGCAGAGATGGGGATTCATGTAGGTGGGACATGTGCACAGCTTAGCTTAGGATTTTCCCTTTTTTTTAGGTTTCTTTGGTGAGAGAGCATTATTTTTTTGGACTGTAATAATTTTTGTGGACTAAGGAATGCCTCTCTCTCTCTCTCTCTATAAACTTTTAGTAGTAGTTAGTTTGTTTGCTTTCTTGTTGCGTATAAAAAAAAAATCTCCTTCACACTTATCTAGAAGCTACATGCCCTTAGGCAAGATTTCAATTTCACGTATTCTGCATTTACATTGACTAGAATGCTAGAGTCAAGCACGTCTTTTTAATCCCTTTTGAATTATCTATCACGCATTTCTACCTCCCTCAAGGCTTAAATTGAGAATCTCACTTGTTTGCATTGAATCTATATTTAAGTGAGAACATTTAAAAGACAAGAATTAATGGTGAAACCCTAAAATGCACTAACGGTTGCTAAATGACCTTGGTTGTGATTTTAGCATACATGTTGATTGTCACTTTCTCTCACACTGTGCACACATATAAGGTCACCAAGAGGGAGTTAATCGAAGGTTAACAAGTCTGTCTCACCAATACCTTGGGGAGTCTAGAAGTGAGCGGGCTCGACTCGAGATTAACTCCATTATTGATTTAGGTCTTTCTACCATTTCTCTTCACATCTCAAGAAATAGTGGTTGGAGGTCAAGAAGTTCGTCTCACCCATACCATGGGGAATCTAGAGGCGACTAGGCTTGATGACTTTACCGTTATTAATGTTAATTATATCATTTAGAGTCAATATCAAGGAACTTTGCACCTAAATATAACAATATAGTGCATCTGGGAGCAATGCATGCATGTAATACATTCTTTACATTAAGATTACTTAAAATTAATGTTTAATGGCCAAGTTATACAAGTGCATATTGAAACAAGTCTCAGATGAGCAATCGAGCCATGCGTATGGATTTAGGATAAAAATCGAAGTCCAACAGCTCTAAAATCACCTCAATCCGATTTTCATAGCCCCCACAATGAGCCCAGGAAGTTTTGACCATTGATTTGATGATCAATGGCCCTCATTGAGCGATGTGGCACCATCTAAGTGCTTGCCCAATGGCCGCTTGATGCAAAAAATGCGTGATTTGTTAAAACTAGGGTTTAAGTCATTGTAACACACAATTTCGCAATCGCTTTTATAATTTATAAACCTAGATGGTAGTGGTATCTAGGGTCATCCAAGGAGGCAAGAGTGCACTTTAAAACTCTCACTTGACAATAAGGAAATCAACTTTCTTTTTTTTATTTTTGAATATAAGATTTTTTTTTTGGATTTTCAAATAGCAGGCAATTACACAGTTATAAGCAAGAAAACGACTATGCCTAAATTGTTAATGCTGACACTAAAGTGACAAGATAATCCTCTCCCTAAGCTCACCTTAGGTACATGGAGACCTAGGGTAATTAGAGAGAGGGAGTGAAAAGTGCTAGAACAAATAACTAATAAGGATGCAATGAGAATTGAAGAGAAGGCAACTTTAATTAAGTAGAAGTATGTTTTACAAAAAGACAAGTAGAGGAATGCTTCTACTCTAAAATGAAAATACAAAAAGGTAAAACACAAATCCTCTTGGTGATATTGGTGAAAGAGGCTTCTTGCTCTAAGCTTAGCTGCTCCTGGGCTTGAAAAGTTTTCCTTCTTCTCCTTCCTTGAAAATCTCCTCCAAGTTGGTGTCCTCCTTAGCAAGCCGTAGATGAGCATGCCCTTGCTCCTCCAAGGGTGGAAGGTTTCCATCCAAAAGACTCCTCCTAGGGTGGTGTGCATCACCCTTAAGACCTCCTCCTAAGGTCCTCCTTGCCTGGCTGGTGCTCTGGCTGGTGGGGGCACAAGAGAGAAGGGAAGAGGGGAAGGCACCAAGGGGACAAAGTGTCCCCTTAATCTTCTTCTTCTCCTTCTTCTCTTGGCCATCGATATGGTGGGATGAAGGTGGAAATATGTAACAATAATGGAGCCAAAGGTGTCCTTTTTTTGGTGGTAGGGTAGGTCTTTTTATAGGAGTGGTAGGGGTGTAGGTGTAGTTAAGGGATGAATGGTTAGGATGGCTCATAGGGGGTGGTTAGGAGATCCTAGGATTGATGATGGGTGGCTCCAAAATGGAGGGGTGCTTGGTGGTTGGCTCCAACCCTAGATGGGAACTAAGGTTAAGGATTGGTTGGGTGTGTTGTATGGCTAAGATTGGGATATATGGTGGTGGTTAGTAGATGGAATGTGGATGTTAAGTGTCACCACATAAGAGGGCGTAGGGTAGGTGGGTTCATGTTAAGTTGGCGCCACTTTTTATGTGGTTGGGGTTAAGGTGGCGTGGAGGGTAGGATGGTGTTTTAAGTGGTGGTTATGGGATCCTAGGGTGTAGGATAAGTAGTGCCAACCTAAGGGGTGCTAGAGGAGGTGGTTATGGTGGTTAAGGATTGGCACCAACCTTGAAAGATGCCTTGGTTTGGTGCCATCCTAAGGGGGTTCTAGAAGGGGGTAGGTGTATGGCTATGATGGATTTATGGGATAGGTGTAAGGCTAGGATGTGAGGGTGTTTTGGTGCCAAAAGAAAGGCTTTCTAGAAGGGTGAGTTGAGCCAAAACAAGGTGAATTTTGGTGGTGGTTGAGGGGCCAAGGGTTGCTTATGTTGGTGCCAAAACAAGGGTTTAGGAGTAGGAGCTAAGGTGGACTAGGCTTAGGTCTACTTAGTGGAGCTTAAGTAGGTGGGTTCTAGGGTTAATTGTAGGTGGTGGATGGCCATGGAGTGGAGAGCTTAGCTAAGCTAGCTTAGCTAGTAGGTGAGTAAAGGAGGAGGTAGGATGAATTAGGGTTTAGGGAAAAGGAGCTGAGGAAGAGTTGTTTGGAGCTAAATTGGAGCTGGTAGCTGCTGAAGAGACTTACAGGGAGCTACTTTAGCTATCTTAGCTTGCTAGTTCTTTCTTAGCTAAAAAGCCCAGCTAAAGTGAGCTAGCTTCTATTGAATTGTGCTGAGGTAAGCTGGGTCTGGTCTTTCCGAGGATGACCTAGCTAGCTGGAGTAGCTAAGATAGCTTAGCTCAACCAAGTTGAGCTAAGTGGAGTCCTCGAGAGCTAGACTTGAGCTGGCCTGAGCTATTTGAGGTCATCTTCAGCTGACTTGAGTTGAGCAGAGCTGGAAGTAGTTGGACCTAAGCTGAGGTGGACTCCTATCAACTTAGTTGAGCTAGCTAGAGCTCCTAGTGAACTGATTGGAGCTAAGGTGAGCTATACTCAACCAAGTTGAGCAGGGTATGAGCTGACTTAAGCTAGGTTGAGCTAAGATGAGCTGCCCTGAGCTACCATTCAGCTAAGATGAGCTAAATGGAGCTAAATGGAGTTAACCCTAACCCAAGTGAGATGGCATCCAACTACGATGAGCTGGATCTGGCTGAATCCCAGTTGGATTGAGCTTCCTCTTCACCAGTTGCCTCCTTGAGTGTCAAGGTTTTAGGGATCTGTCTATCTGTTTATCCCTAACACTCAAATAAATGTGTCAAAAATATAGCAAATCATGCAATGCATGCCTAACCAATTGATGCCTAAATGCAGTACAAAAATCCATTTGCAAAATTAAAATCCTAAGAGCTAGGTTTATTTTAGGGTATAAGAATGATGATAAACTGGCATTTATCACCACTCACTCTCTTCAACGCGTAGGTACGCATCATCTGCACCATCTGATCGTATCAAACGATCCACGAAGCGCCATGCCATCACACCACTCTCAGCCGCACAATCTGCACCATGCCATCCGATCGGTATCGATGATCGAAATCACACCATCCACGGTCGTAGCTTAGCAGTAAAGCGTGTGCCCTAGAGTGCGAGTGATACGAGATTGAATCGTAATCTACGCATCCTCTGCTTGTGAAGCGCACGTTAATTGCACCATCCGATCGAGCATCGATGACAAAGATGCCTCCACGTTAGCCCAGCGCTATAGCGCGATCCAGCCGTCCATCTCCAAGTATGCTCCAGCCGTCTACATGCGATCCAACCGTCCACACCCGATCCTCGAGTGCAAATCACACCACATGGCCAAGCAAGATGCACGCAATTGCATGCTTGCGGTTAAGCACACGCGAAAGGGTATGATGAGGAGCGCCACCCGACCGTTGGATGCAGCAGCGAACAGCGGTGATCAAGCCACGCCAGTGAACATGCCAATAGGTGTGCCAGCGTGTGTGCATGCACACGGGCATCGATTCAGTGCATAAAGGCCTATCCAAACATGATCCAAGGGTGGTCTAGCCCTATTCAAGGTCCTTTCTTCACCTATAAAAGGCCCTTAAGACCCACATTGTAAAGCATCTCTTCACCAAGCAAGTCCCCGGAGTCGCCAAGCCACCGATGGAGCTTCCTCTGCCACCGTGGCTACCTTGACTCGCTTCTAGTTCTTCTTTAGCATATGTTTTACATTCTATTCAAGATTTCTCTAGTTTTTATGTTAATGTTTGTAAGATGATTTTGATTATTCGTAGAAGTAATATTTGATGGTATCTTTGTGTTATTTTCATGCATTCTAAATTAGGCTTCTATTTCCTATGCTTGTGTTACAATCGCTACATTTTGTGCTTATCTTTGTTGATGCATAACTAGCTACCGTAATCTCCACCGAATTTCTAACCCTACTCTCTCTCTCTTTCTATCTTTCATGCAAGCAGACAAAATAAAATATCATGTGGTAATAAACTAAGCGATCAAAAGATTTGATTTTTCACCTCCCTGTGTTCCACACTTGGACTCACTGCCTAATCTTCTTTTTAAAATTGATATCATAAGCGCATGCTACAACATACAAGTTAACTCAAGGCTCAACTTGAGATCATCTGATTCTGGAGCTTAGGTCCTCTTAAGGCATTTCATAGCTTTTCTTAGGGCTTGTAACTGTTTCATAACTTCCTTAGTCACTTACTTGCATTAAATCTAAATTTCTAAGAAACCAAATAAAATCCATGCTTGTCTTGCGTTTTCTTACTTGATTATTTATGGTGCATGCGTGGTACAAATCGAGAAAACCAAAGTTGGAGGGACCTTTAGACTTCGAACCCAGGAGGAAACCTAATTCCAATGAACCCTTGCAATAGATGCACCACCACAAGTCAATCCACCCAATCCAAAACAAAATCATGAGGAGATAATAGAACAACAACATGAATAGTTTGAGCTCTGGTTCACCAAAAAAAATTGAAACCAACCACAACCTCCTCGACCCCTACGAGACTTCTATGATCCTGCGACCTACAATGACACACCATATGTGAGGGTTCTTGACGACGACCCTAAGCTCAAATCCTAGTGGATAGGTCTGATTCAAAATCACTTCCATGGAATCAACACTGATGACCCATTCCGGCAGATTGATGATTGACTCAATAAAATCGTAAAAGATATAAATGTTCCTTATAATGCGATTTTATAGATAAAAAATAATAATTGAAACTCTAGTGAGTCCCAGGTCAAACACGGGGAGGTGCGGGATTGTATTAAATCTAGATGCAAAAATGCAACAAAATATGAACTAACTAATTTTTCTGGTATTTTTGAATAAAGATAGAGATGAGAAGATGGAAATCAAATCGCAAGATAAAAGTAGAAGGGGGATGAGAAGTGGGGATTGCAAAGTAGATAACTAAAATCAAAACTTTTATTTATAGTAGAATAGAGTCAACTATTACAACTAGAACTAGAAAATTAGAAAATAGGAAAATAAGAGATATGAAGTAGAGATCAAAACTTGAAGCATAGTCCGTTGTTGAAGCCACCTTGTACAAAGTTCAAGTTGAGGAAGATGATCTGAAGCAGATGAGGAGGATAGCCACAAGAAGAGGGTGAGGTAGAGGTTGGCGTAGAGAAGGTCATCTAATGGAGGAATATGGTGAGAAGTTCTAAATAGGAGGGCTTAATGGAAGGTGATGAAAAACTAGGACTAAATTAAACTAAGCTAGCATGAAGAGAGGAGAGGGCGTAGGTTATGTATTTATAGAGTTTCTAGGTCTTTGATGGAGGGCTAAGATTGATTAGGTTGAGGAATTAAGGGCTAGGATGGAGAGAGGTAGAGATAGGTTAAGTTGTTTTTGTTGGAAACTAAAGAACGAATAGGATTAATTAGGAAGATGATGGAGGGCTTGGATGGATCCAAGGGGGTAAACTAGATGATGGTTTTTAGGTTTAGGTTGGTGATAACACTGCACAAGGGGGTGATAATTCTGTTAAATAGGGCCCATCTTAAGAATAAAAGGCACAACATAAGTAGAATGGGAGCATTGGATGCATCATGAACCAAGATTGCTTATAAAACTGTATTAATGGTCATTTGTGTAAGTACTTGTCAAAGCAGGCCTCAGATGAACAATTGGACCTCACGGATGGATTCAGAATGACGAACGGAGTCCAACGGACTCAAGATCGGCCAAATTCGACATCCGGAGCTCCTACAATGGGCCCAAGAAGTTCTGACCGTTGATCTGGTGATCAACAGCCCTCGTTGTGCCATGTCACCCCCGCTCCACCGCATGCCACTTGCCCTTCAGTTGAGATCAAATCTTGGCTGTCGATCTTCGATCAGACGGTCGAGATCCGCGCGCCCGCCCGCAGTCGCCGCGACAAAGTGCGGGCGTGACGCAACGGTTAGCGCGCACGCCAGCATGCATGCGACGCGGGTTCGAGCCACGTGGTGCGTGAAATTGAAGACGAAGGAAGTGCGCGGTGAAATTGGGCTGCTCGATCAGCAGCCGGCGGTCGAGATCGCGCCACGCAGCATGCCCACAGATTGTAAGCGCTCACGCGTGCACCCACGCCGAGCGACGACGCCCGTGCACACGCGCGCCCGAGGCGCGATCCGAGCGCATCCAAGGGGAGATCTCAGCCGTCCGATCTTCAATCAGACAGCTCATCAGACGGCTCTCACGCAGCAGCCGCGGATCGAGCGCAAAGAAGAACGGCAAGGGTAGTTGACCGGCGGGCTGGAGGGCTTCACTGATGCTTTTGGAATGGTTTTAGCGACGTCCCGGACGTCGCTAAAGCCCCTTCTTTTAGAAAGCCCTTAACCCTATTTAAACCCCCTCCAACCACTCATTCAAGGCATTCACTTCCCTTGCAACTACTCTACCCCTCTCCTAGCTAGCTTTAGGCCCTCTTGTAATCGCCGGAGACGACGAGCCACCGACGGAGCCTCCTCCACTGCCGTGGCTGCCTCGCCGCTCTCCCTCCTCTCTCTCTTCCTCTCTTTTAAGCTTTCCATTACTTTTGTTTGAGCATGTATTTAATGTTGTAAGTTATGAACTAAAAGTGCATGATTAATGAAGTTACTTTCTGTTTAGTTGTTTACTTTAATTTTTGTTTAAGTTGCATGATCAAGCAAGAAACAACTCTAACCCTAATCTTTCTCTCTCTATCTCTCTCTCGCTTTTCAAACCGCACCTTTCTCAAGCAAAACTCCATGCTTTCCGTGACAACAAGTGATAAGAAAAATCCGATTTTCACGCCTCCCTGAGACCGACACTCGGACTCACCTCCGTTTCTTTACTTTAAAACCGACATTGCAAGTGCGAATATAACGACACTTCTTAACACACACGCATAAGCGCACGTCAGTTGGCTAGCCATATAGTGGTCTAAGGAGGACCCTTGAATCAATGGTGAATGGCTAGGATTTAAGGTGATAGAATATGCACTTGTGTTTTTGGAAGGGATTAGGATAGGATTTTTAAGGGAGGTTTTTAAGAGCCCTAGGATCTTAATCTAAGGGTGCAAGAGGGCACTTATATTGGGAGGCTAAAGGTCTTTTAAAATACAATTGGTGGCTGCTAAGGTAGAGGATATGATTTAGGATTTAGGGTTTTTGTAAAGGGATTAAAGAGTAGAAGAGATAAGGTAAATTAAGGTAGGTTTGGGTTTAATCTGTATGGGTTGGCTGGCCATGCTGGGTTCCTAATTAGGCTAATGTTGGTCAAAGTAGGTTGGGAAATAGGTTAGGAAAAATTAGGTTCCTAATTGGGTTAGGTCTAGGATTAATTAGGCTAGGGTTTAATTGGCTCAACCCCCTTGCATAAGTGAGCTCAACTTAAATTCTCCATTCTACAATGCTCCAATTTGCTCCGAACTTGGTACCTACATATATTCAAACAAGGACATCAAGGTACTAGATATAGATAAGGAAATATTACATCAAAATAAAAAAGAATGCATTATTTACAAAATGCAGCTAAATGGCTAATCTAGTGCAATTAAATGCATTATAACCTAATTCACCCTCAAACTAGCATTAGTTAGGCATAATAAAAGTTAATAAATATAGAAATGTCACACCTCCATGCCTATCTTTTTATAATCCTCGAGCAAAACTTCAGCTCAATATAGGCTTATAAATTTACCCCGGTCAGCTATAGATCTTCGTAGATAGTAATCAACTACTGGATTTTTCTTTTCTATGTGCATGGCCTTAGACTCCTCAATTCTCCCTAATTTTTAAATTAGTCCATAGCTCAATTTGCTCCTCTTAAATGACCTAGAAACATTAAATTTGATTCTTTGATTTCCTAAGGCAATCCCTAATTCCCCTGAGTCATAATTGATTTTAGCCATAGTAGTGGCTAAGAAAGGTCATCCTAGGATAATCAGGGTATGGTTAAGGTTTTTAGGTACTTCTAAGTCAACGACCATAAAATCAACAAGGTAATGAAAGTCTTTCACCTTGCATTTTCCAGAAGACCCCTAGGTGTTGTCATAGATTGGTCAACCAACTAAAGGGTTATATCAATTAGTTTCATGTTGCTTAGGGCAAGTTTCTTAGCTAGTACAGTAGAGATCACATTGATGGAAGCACGTAGGTTGAGGAGGGCTTGATCAAAAGTGATGTTGCCAAAGAAATCAGTAGGACTCCAGGGTCTTGTTTCTTAAGAGGTAACTTGTTTAGGATGAGAGAACTGGTGTAGTCAAACAGTACTACCTTCCTAATAGAATCAAATTCTACCTTAGGCTTTGTCATATAAGTGCTCATCAAGGATCCTACGTAGGCGAGAATAGATCCAATAGCTGCGAGGAGTAAGATTATCATAAATTTGAACTTTTCTATTCTAGATATCTTTTCCTCAGAATTCTCCTCTGGCTTTTTGTTCCGACCCATATATTCACATCTTAATCCTGAATTAGGTTTTATTTTCAAGGTAGATTTTTGTCTCACAATATTATTATTCGAGATCTATGATCTCTACTTATGGGTCCTAGGTGGAGTGATTTTAGGTTGGATAGGACCCGTGTATCAAATGTTATTCCCCATGGTAATAGATTAGCAGTAACAGGATTCTAGGGAGGATTAGGCAAAATAGGTTCCCCTTGGTTGGTCATAGTAGGAACTGGGCTAAATCCAGGAGGAATAGTGGGAGCAGGGTTAATCACTTGAACTTGAGATTGTGGTTCCCTAGTCTGATTTAGGTTCCTAAGATATATAATTTCTAGGGTAAGGATAGGTTAAGATGACAGCTGAAACGATTCGAACGTGATTTCGTAAAAGATAAAGATAAGTCCTTGCAATGCGATTGAACCGTTTGCTTTTAAAATTTATACACCTAGATAATGGAGTATCTAGGGTCATCCAAGGAGGCAAAAGAGTTCCACCAAGCTCAACCTAAGCCTTGTTATTTTATGTTTTTTTTTTGTATTTTTTGGTTATGGGATTTTTTTGTTGTTTTTGATATAAGAAAGTAAAGCAAGTAAAGATAATGTGAAGCACCTACTTACTTACACATATACTCAACTAAAGACAAATATGGCATGCCCTTGAGTTCTCTTAGACATGGGTGTGCCCAAGGAATCAAGGGTGATGCAACAAAAAAGGAAAGCCAAGGAAGTAAATGCGATAATAAGATTAATACTACAAAACAAGTTCTTACAACAATTCAAGGTCAAGGCAAACTACAACTATAAGTTACCAGCTACGAGAAAAACATGAGGAAGGAAAACGAGAGAAAGAGGATGGCGTGGAGGTGATGCTCCTAAAGTCGGTGGTGATTCCTTCAACTTGGCATGAGGAAGAAGAGGTAGAAGGGCTCCAAGGGGTGGTGGTAGTTGACCCCCTTGAACCTTCTTCTCTCCTTGCTCCTTGAGGTGGTGTGAATGGTGGTGGATGTGGTGGTGGCTTCTCTCAATTCTTCCCCTCCCAAAGATATCTCCTCAAGGTGCCTTAGGTCCCTTTATAAAGAGAGTGACAAGGGAGCCTAAAGGTCACAATTTCAAATTCCAAAGGGAGCCATTTTTGGAGCCCATTTTTGGCTCCCTTTTCAAAAGTGGTGGTTGGCTCTAAAGGTGGCTTTTAGCTTCCCAAGGAAGCTTCCAAGGGTTGGCTTCCTTGGGAAGGCAATAGCTTCCCTTGAAAAGGTGCATCCCTCTTTAATTTCTTGACTTTCCTATGCACCTCTTGGCTTTAATTCCAACAAATGAGTTGCTTGGAATAATTTTTATCCCAAGCTCACTTAATTCATCTTCCACAAGTAACATGACTTCATTTATGTAGCTCCTCAAGGTGCTCCTTTGGGAATGGGTACCTGTGGGTTGCTGCACAAGCTAACAAAAGATGATCAAGGTACCAATTTATATCAAAATTTAAACATGGGCTAGCTTGGCATATTATTTCTAAAATGCAATGATGCAAGATGATTTATGCAATAATGTACTAGGGATAAGCCCCAAAATAAGCCTAACATGCATGCAAAATTGGTGTTTATCAACAGCATCCCGTGTTGTCTAAAATTAGTAATTTGGGCCATTCTTCCCATCAAATCAGATCTTAATTGATCCATATCCTCCTTGTTTCTCTGATTCATCTCTCTAATTTCCTTTAGGACCATAGATAAATCAACCTGTGTAAGTTCCTGATAGGTAGGATTTGGATTCTGCTTACTAGTCTAAGTTTGTCCAAAGGAGGGTCGATTGTAAGCTTGCCTAGTCAACTCAAAATTTTGAGTTGGTTTCTGGTTTGAACAGGCAAAGTTAGGGTGATTTTGCCATCTAGGATTGTATGTGATAGAGTATGGGTTGTTCTTGCAGAGACCTCTGTTTTGATGATACAAAATTATGGTTTATTGTGAACTAATTTTTCAGGATCACACTCGCACAAATCAAGTAATTATCCTCTGCGTGGATCAAAGTGAAGATTCCAAAGAGTCAATGTATCTTTTAGTTTAAATGTTTGAGTCTAGAAATTATGTAAAGAACCTCAAAAATGTTTTCACGATTTTCTAAGTCGTAAAATTAACATTTAGGCAGCATTGATCAACCAAAATATTAGAATTGATCAATCAAAATAGAAGAATTGATCGGCTAAACTAGCCTAATGATCAAATCCAATTTAAATTAATTGATTAAAATGAAAATTGATCAATCAATTTGGCTCGAAAGATTTTTTTGAACTACCTAAATTGACTCTATTTCACCTATAAATAGGCCTCAAAGCCAACCCTTTCATCATTCAAAGCACGATGTTTTCTACTCCTCGAAAGAACTTGATTTGAAATTTTATTTTGGAGGTTCCATAGAATTAATTTCTATATTCATTTTATTTATTTCATTTCATTTGTTGGAATCCACTGTATTAGGATTCTAGAGGTTGTTGTAACTTCTCTTAGTAAATAAAAGAGAAGCGGTTGTAAGAGGTTGTATCACCCTCATTTAAATGGTACATTAGTGGATTGACTAGCATTGCCTAATCGGGAAAATCCTAAGCTGGGAGGCTTAGGTAGTGGTTTTTACCCGTAGGGGTTTCCACTATAAATGATTGTGTACATTGTGAGATTGTTTTTATTGTGCCATTTTTTTTACAATCAATATCACACTTGATCTTGTGTTTGTGGTCGAGTAAGATCCGTGCATGTGGCACACCACTCTTTCAGTTCCTATCATAACCCTAAATGGCATTGGCATCCTTATAGGTTGAGAATGCAGGAGACAACACCATAATCAGAAATTGAGGGAGTCAAGGTCCCTCCTTAGAATCCAGATTGGGCCTAGTCCAAGTATAGAGGGCTCATGGGCTAAGCCATTATCAAATTGTGCACCTGATTAACCACTTCTGTACTTGGTGCAAATTGTGTGTGAGTGAGAAGTGTAGAAGTGCCCTGTTTCATATGATTGGCATAGGAGATAGATCCTAAGGAGTTTCCACCTTGGATAGTACTAACTTCTTATCCAAATTCTCCATACTCTTCCCCACAAGTTCCACCTTATCCAATCTTTTCACTATGATCTCCAAATCAAATGCACTAGAATTAGGCTAAACCTCATAAATTTCGCTCTTGGGTTGATTCGATCTGTTAAAGGTGGCCATGAAGGCATTATTCAGGGAGTTCTCACTCATATTTTTGAATAATTCAAATGCCCTATTCTCATCTTTACTTAGGAAATTTCCTCCACATGCAACATCGACAAAATTCCTAAGGTTATCATTAAGCCCATGATAAAAGATCTGGGCTAAGTGCCACTTGGGTACCTCATGATGGGGATATTTTCTAGTCAAATCAAGAAATCTCTCCCATGCCTCCTGGATCTACTCGCTCAGATTCTGAGTAAAAGTGGTTATGGCTCTTCTAAGGGCGTAGTCATTCCTATGGAGAAGAACTTATTCAAGAAGGCACTCCTAAGCTCCTCCCAAGTATGGATAGGCTTACCTATAGTTCTCAGCCATTATGCAACCTTATCCTTAAGTGAGAAAGGGGACATTTTCATTATCAGGGGTATCCTCATCCATGTTCCAGGGTCCAAAGGTCCTTCCTATGTTTATAAGTTCTTCTAGGTGCTGGAAAGGATCATCTGTGTTATTCCCGTGGAAGTGAGGGATAAGGTTGATTATGTATGGTTTAAGCTCAAAATCCTCTATGCAAGAAACCCTATAATAGCCTTCAGGTTGAGTCTCAGATGGATTATAGAAGCCCCTAAGTGGTTTAAACCTAGCAGGGTTTTGGAATCTTTGGAAAGCCTCAAGAATAGTGTTAATCTACTTGTCATGGTGTTACCCTTGCTTACTAATCTATGCCTGGAGTACAACTATAGGATTGTCCCCAACTGGGATATCCTCACCTGCATTATCCTCTTTATGGCTAGAACTAGCCAAAGAAGTAGATTGTGTGGTGGATCGAGATAGGACTCTCCTAGGATTTCTATCCAAGGGTGAAACCAAATCCAAGTTCAAAGACCTCCTCCCTAGCATAAAACAGATGAAAATGGGGGATAAGAGAGGAAACAGATAAAAGAACACCGACCCTCAAAATACAAGCAAACATGCTAGCCTTAAAGTGTATATGCCCTACTAGACCTAATCTTACCACCCCAATGCACAATTGACTCAAGCCAACCCTTGAATTACTTGGCTAGCCAAAAGGGTGAGATGGCCTAGGACACCCCATATGGTAGGACACCACTAGAGGTTAACGCGATTACTGCATCGACCTTTCTTGTCACCAGTTGGTCTAAGTAAACAAGGTCTTGATTTAAGCCCAATCTAACCTTAAGTTAAAAAGAGACAATTAGTCCTACCTAGGGCATGTGTACTTTGTTTTAAAGGTTTAGGATTGTAGTGCTCTTGGAATGTGATGAATGTTAGGGGGAATGTTGCTCTTAATTACTAATTAGAAGCGTATGTGCACAAATAAAAGGTTCAGAAACAATACTTTTTGATAAATACCTTTTATAATTTAACCTTGTTTGGTGAATTTTAAGGTTTGATCTTTAGTAGATTCAAACAAATTTAGTTAGGCACATAAAGTTTTGAAAGCACATATGTAGGTATATTTCCTTTAAGGCTAAAAATGTGGGTGCCTAGCCAACATTAGGAATCAAACCCTAGCACAGGCAACTTCTATCTTGGTGAATCAATTCTAAATCGGAGAGTGGTGCAGCCCAAGCAATGAAATCAATGGCTTCTAAGCAACACTCAATAAGGCACATAAAAATGTTTTTTTCCAGAACTTTTTTGACCTTAAAAGAAATTTCCCCTATTTTTTTGTGCACTAGGGTCTCAGAGGTTGAAAAGCCCCCAATCAGTATATTTTGTGAATTAGATAGTGTTAGTGCCCAAAAAATTCCCAAATGTTTTTTTGAGTTATGCAATTTGATCAGGAATCAAATGCAAGTGATTTCAATCAATTTCAATGAGTAGAAAAATAATTAAAATAGGATGTGAAATTATAAGCATATCAGAGTCAGACCATAAATTTTTTAAAATTATCTACTTAGAGTTAGGGCATGAAATTCCAGAGATTGTTCCTAACTTCAAAGAAAACATCTAGTAAAGATTTTATGATTTTATGAGTTAAGGAACTCATGGCAATAATTTTGAATAAAGGATATGCAATTAATCTAAAAATCAGAAAGTGGTTATAAGGATCTATGTTGAGTAACAAACGACGAGAGGATAAGATCTTTTTTTTTAACTAAGGATAATGCAAGTAAACAAATCTATCTTAGGGTTCAAGCAAAACCTAATTGAATATGAAACTTTTTTTTTATTCTTTTTAAAAGTAAACCTAATTTGAAGATGCAAAAACTATCCTGAATTTCTATTCGCACTTTATTCCCACTTTCACTTTATAACTTAATCTCGTACTTCCACACAGATTTCCTACACACAAAATAAGAGAGAGAAAAATCAAGTTAGAAATCAGAATGCAACTAAGATATGCAAGAGGAAAAATATATATACTACAAAAAAAATAGCTTTTAGTGGCAAATTAGATAGTGTCATAGAATGCATTTACCACTAATTTCTTTGATTTAGTGGCAAATTTTTTGTATATGCCACTGTAATATTTTTGTGGATGACAATTAGTTTTTGTGACAAATATATATATCACCATATGTATGATTTAGAGGCAAAGTAAAACTATATGGCTATTTTTCCTTTTGTCAAATAATAATTAATGCTAGTGGTAAAAATGTTTACCTGTAAATGTATAATGCATATCATTATACTAATCTTTCAAAAGTAACTTAGAAGCAATAAAAATATATGCACTAAAAATCTTTTGATGATCAACAATTAATATTAACAATAAATATATGTCTTGCTATATGTGTATAACATATTTTCATAATTATTTTTAAAAATATTTTAGAGGTATAAAGAAATGATTTTTAGTGGCAAATAAAATAGTGGCATAAAAGATATTTGCCTATATTATCTTTGATTTAGTGGTAAATTTTTTTGTGTAATACTATAAATCTTTTGTTAACTAACAATTAATTGTAGTAGCAAATGTATATGCCCCTATATATATATAAGTAACCCAGTGGCAAAAGAAATATATGTTACTAAATAAATTTATTGATTGAGCATTAAAGACGAAATTATGTGTCTCTATGCATCATATATTTTACCAACATAATATCTTAAAAAAACTTAGTGACAAGAAATTAACTTTATAGATATCTTAAATATTGATAATTAATATTTATGGGAAATAGACTCAAAAAGATATTTCGTTATTATATGATTAATGTATAGATCATAATATTAAGTGCAATGATAAAAAATATCTGTTTTATAAAATTTTAAAGGAAAAAAAAAATTAAGTGCATTCCTCATCGTAATGGATGTTGATTTGCAGGGAAAAATAAACCTCACGAAAGGCACGCCACAAAATTTTTCTCAAACCGTCGGGCGCGAACCCCCGCGCGCGTTCCTTCCCCGATGGATTGGTAAATTCACAATCATGTTCCCTTTCGTATTTGGGAAGGGTTAAAAAAAATTTAACCCTCGCCTCCGACCTCCATCGACATTTCGTGTTCGCCATTGTCTGTCATCCCGATCTCTCTCAATACACCGTCATCAACTCCGTTCGCCTTCTCTGCTCCACCATCTCCGCAAGGTATGGCCTTAATCTCTCGATCCCTCAATCTTTCTCCATCTCTTATCCTTTCTTCCCCTCTTGATCTCGCCTCCTTCCCAGCGGTCTCACTCAATCTCGTCGTCTCTGCCTTGATGTCATCTACCTTCATCACTGCGATCCCCGCGGTTGCCGATCATCCTCTGGTAAAGGTACCCCTCTTATTCACCCCCCACCTTTTGCGTTCTTGTTGTGGGTGTTAGGTCCATATGGTAGTGGCGGCGACGGCAGTGCTTTCGCGGTGGTGGTAGTCTCAAGGTGTTGGTCGTAGTGATCTCGTGGTGGTGATTACTATTGTGGTTTTGTGCCTACAAGGTGTTTGATGAAATGCCACCAACTGAAAAGGCCCATCCTTGTGGTGGGTTTGGGGATGGATCTGAGTGGAGCTTCCTCGTGGCTAGAAGATCTTTATTCTTTAGGGGATGGGGGGATGCAAATTGTGAGGACTTTGGGGTTGCTTTGGCATGGTGGTCGTTGTGGATAGGCCTTTCTTTTTTTCAGTGGTAATGTCATTAAGAACTTGGCATTATATATGCAATTAATAGCTACAAAGTTCTTCATGAACAAAGTATTTCTTTTTGGACAGCATACGTTAAATACAGCAAGCTTAACGAAGAACTAACAAGTGAAGTTTCCGTAAATTGGCTTACACAAGTTCTTTGCCAGCTACAAATCAAAAACTTAGTATTCTTAACCTATCTATCTACCAACTGATGAGACCTTGATTTCTCTCAGGTAGGCATGTAGACCCTTCATTCGTGCTTGTAGTAATTTACCCTTAAAAGTATTATCTTCCAAACTGTCTTAATTTCAGCGGTTGATTTACCATTTTGACACTTAGGAGTGCATTGTGGATATTCATGTGAGTTACAGGACTTCATGGAGAAAGAAAATCACCAGACTCCATAGGAATATTTGGCATGATTGATTCCAGAATGACCATTAACATTAGAAAAGTAGGAATGACCATTTAAGCCACCATTCTTGTGGCTCATGCTGGTGATTGCATTCCATTCACTCTTGGTATCAGTCATTTTCTCCAACTTCATGAATTTGAGAACTAGGATGGCTCGAGTCTCTACTTTCCTTTGCACAATGCATATTATTTTCAAGCATTTTGTTGAAGGGGACGTGCTCATTATCAATGTTGAACCCACTCCTCTCTTTGAGTAACTTTCCAACAACACATGAGCTATGACTCATGACATTCTCAAAATACCCAATTAATCTCTCTAACTGAACTAGATCTTTATTCATCTAGCTTCTCTCTGATCACTAAGTGTATCTAAGTTGCAATGAATCACACTAACTTTTGACACGTTAAGCTCAAAACAATGCATGTCACTAGTTGAATCCTCATCTTCTCCATCTTGAGGTACACCAATAATTTCATTGAAGGGAAGAGCTCGTGAGATTCACGATGCATATGATAGCTTTCTCTTGTTTCTTTTTTATCAGAGATAGAATTGTCATAATTGATATCCTGTTTAACTTCAAGGAAAGATTTTACTTCACATCCTAATTGAGCTAGTATGAAATTTACCTTTTCAACATCTCCATAATCCTTAGTCAGCTTCATTTGCAATCTCTTATCCAACCATGCTTCAAAAATATGGGGCATCAACTGATGGGAACTAGGATCACAATCCCTTCCAACCATGCACCTCAATTCTCACATCTGCTATTCATAACACACAATACCCTCTGCAAACACATCACAGAGATCTTCTAATAGTATCTTGATTTTTCTTTCCGTTTCAAGATCATCCATTGATTTGGTGTAAAATGATTTTACTTCAGATAACTCTTTAACTAGTTTCGGATGTAAGCCCTCCAAATGTCTCCTAGTTTTCCTCTCAACTTCTAGTTCATTCTTAACAGTCTTAATTGCCACTTTGATCATTTCATGTTCTTTGATCTTCCCTATTGATTTTCTTCTGCAATTTTGTTTAGCAGTTCATCTATTACTTGTTGATTTGTCAGTTGCTCTTGTATCAGGTCCTTTATACGTGCCCATGCATGGTCTAGCTCTGATCTCAGTTCCTTAATAAGTGATATGTTAGATTTTTGTTGTTCTTTGAGCCCCCATATCTGATTTACTATCGTCATAAGCTTCGTTGATGTCATGACACTGCATTCATTTTCTTTGCTCCTTCAATGGAAATCCAAAGAACTTCTAGGAATCATTGATCAATCGTATGCTTTGACCTCCACAGAGCTACTACAGCTTGTAGGAGATAACAGAGGCGAGTCTTGATCATTTATGTCACTTGCTTTAAAGAATTGGCTAATTGATGCCATGATGTACTTTCTTAAACTTCTAGTGAATTCATTTTGTTGATCATTAGCACCATGATCACAAAAACCACCAGATATGAAGCCCCTCTTATCCTCCCTCCTCTGTTTGACACCCTTCCTCACCTCCACAGGCCCAAAGTCCTAAATCTCCAAGAGATTGGCTACAAGCTTACTTGCGAAAACAACATTACTGCACCCACTAGTAGATTGATGTTGTTGGCTCCAAGAAGGCATAGGAGTGCAAGACCCTCCTCTCCTTAGGGACAAACCCTTTCTCAGTTTTGCTCTTGCGGTCAACCTCCCCTCTTCCATCCTCACTCACCTTTCTACTCACCACCACTTACCTTTCTCTCCATTCTCCATTCCAACCCACTGACTTGCACTTTGGCGATGGTGTGTATTCCTAACACTGCCCTTCGAGCTTCTCCAACATGAAGAATGGGAAGGGTTGGCTGTAAGGAGATTGTGATCTGTTGTGGACAAGTCTATTGCTTTCCTTATCTTCTATATGTTTTCCTAAACAAGTTGATAAGGATATACGATTACATTATAGAAGATAAATAGTTGGAGATGTGTAAGATATGTGTTAGCTTATCTTTGATCACCACTATTCCTCTATGATTGTTATCATCCATTTATGTGTTAATGGTGGGGTACTTTTCTCAAATCTTTTTCCTTTCCTTTCTTTCCTTTTTTGTCAAAGTTGTGTGTAAACACTTGCATTCATACATCTCTATAGGATAAAAACTGCAGAGCCTATTAAAACATGACATAGCATTTGGCAAGTTGGTCAATTTATGTTGTTGCAATTATCTGCCATTACCATGCTTTCCTGGATTAAATCTAAAAGGAAATCTACTTTTGAATAATTTTTTGCACTTTTTATGTATTCCCATTTGGATACAATCATAATTTGTGGCATTTGTTATGTACCAACTCGTTTTACATTTGCTGTTGCCTTATCCATAATTATGCCACAACATAGCTAATATCTATTTTTTATTCCTTTCGTTGATTTGTAGGAGGGGCATTTTTTTTTACAAGGGGCATTGTGTTGGGGCCTATACATTGACTTTTGGTTTGGAATATCCTAAACAATCTTAATCTCTAATCAAACTGTTAACTAAGCCTTTTGATTTGCAGGACTTATAGGATTAGAAACATAGTAAGCAATCTTTATCTCTGATTAGAGTATTTTGACCTGGTTTGACTTACTGAAATGATGGTTTTCAAGCCTAAAACTAAGATATATGTCTTGTTTGTAATAGGGAAGAAAAATTCCCAGACAATTAATCGGGGTGTTATTTTTTATTCATGTCAAATAAGGATTTATGTTCCTTTTATGTAGCCATTCTTCGAGTCATATGGCATAGGATGGCATGATTCCACATTTTCATCTTATTCTTCTACTAAAGGAAATTTGATCATGCATGCCATAGGACTCTGCTAGATAGTCTTTATGTTGTCTTAGCATGCTTAGTTTATTGAAAGAGAGCATAAATCTTTACTTTGCACAAAATGTGTGAGCCATTAGATTGGATGCCATGACCAATAGGTTGCCAACCATATGCTTGGGGTTATCAAACTATTTTTTAATGTTTTAAAAACTCAAAGATTTTTGCATCGCTTTTCATATCTTCATTTATTTGTATTGCCTATTCATAAAAAGCATTCATTTCTGTTAACCTTATGCAAATAGATGAAATAATTTTTGTCATTTCATTTATCCATTAGGTTAAAGAAGGTTGGGCAAATTTAATGGCCTAAAATCTAGCTATATTTTCCTCTTGAAAGAATTTACCAATATTTTACTTATGTAATTAATGGAACCTTAGGATAGTCTTGATCCTTTGCTTTGGCTATCCATTTAAAGTTATCTATATCAAATATGAAATCTTTGCTTCTACTTTTTTTAGTTAGAAATTGCTTCTGAAGACCATGGGAAAGTGCCTCAGCTTTGACTAGCTTTACCTTAAGGGTTTGACTAAGGTATGTTTACTAGAGATTTAGTATGCATAAAAGAAAGCTTGGAATTTATATTTATTCTATAATGGTCTTAGTTTGTTACCTTCTTGTGGATATGATGATCTAACTAATAGTCTTAGATTTATCTATCCTTGCAATGGATACATGATGAACCACTAGTAAGTAAAGGTGGATGTGGTGTTGACTTGCTTTGGTTTGAAGAGGCCTATTGCTTTGTCATCCCTAATGTGTCCCCACGATCTTGCTTTACTCTCCATAACATCACTAACTCGTCCTCCATGTTGACACCATTTACCTACCATCCACGCCATCAACCCATTCACATCACGTCATCAACTCGTCTCCATGCCATCGACCTTGTACTTCATGTTGGCACCACACCATCGACCATGTATCCAGTGCCACCTACCCGCCTTTGCCACTAAACCATCTATGCCTTGCGCAAGCATCCCCCCTCCACACCTTCGGCTATACACATCATTTTGAAGGTAAATACAATTTAATTCTTTCCATGTTTCATAGAGTTTGAATTTATTTAACTGATGGAGGTTTGCTAGTGGTGTTATTTTCTTCATCCTTTTCTAAAACAAGAAAACTTTGCTACATTAACTTAAAATAGTAGCATATAGATTATTTCCACCTCAAGAATCATGCACAATATCAATGAGGTAGCTGCCATAACCTTAGTGGAGAATTTTCCATTAGAATGTTTCTTGTAGGAGATAGGACCACATTTTTTGTCTAAACCTATGATGCACATTTCAAGAGCCACCATTGTCACAAGCATGATATATGTGCTAATTGTAACTTAGTATAATACCCTCCTTATAGAAGTTTCTATGTGGATTAGGCCACACATTTGGAAATATAACATACCCTCTACAGTACTTAATAGATAAATAGATAGAGATAGCTCAAATGCAAGTTCTACGATCCTTGCAATAGTGCATAGGAGCTTTGTGGTTCCATAAGTTTCAACAATGACCTTATAAGGGTAGAGAAAGAGGTTGGATTTTGAAAGAACATAAGAATTAGAAATTTCATTTGAGTGGCTTGAGGTAATATACCATGAGCTAGTTCAAAAATAGAATTAATGTGGACCCTAAAAAGAGTTGGAAGACCACTTTGATGATAATATCATCATGAGTCATAACTAGCTTTAATTAGTCATAATCAAGTGACAAATACTCCTACATAGTCACCTGAGTGTCATAACTCCATGCATATCCATTATAAGAGAACATAAAATTAAGGTTAATTCTGCAGTTTTAATATCATATCATGAAAGCAGAGTAACCACAGGATTTGCTAGGAGTTAATCTAAGATCAAATGAGCATTAAAATGTAATAAAAGGGTCCATACAGACAGAAATAGAGTTTCACGTGTTTCGAAAACTAATATAACACTCAAAATCCTAATTTTAGATTTGCTTAAAATATAGAGGTTCTGATCAGTATAAAATTCATCTAAATCTCCTAAAAATCATATAAAATATTCCTTAAGGCTTGGTATATTTGATTTGACCATTTGAACATATTTTGACCTTAAATAGAGTCTCAAAGGATTTTTGCGTAAATTGCCTAGTCAAACATGGTCAAAACTCAAATCCGACTTCACCACTAGATTCCTTAGGTCCAAATTAGGTTTGTACCAAAATTTGGGCCAAATCAGAGTCCATCTTAAGCTAGTTTGCAATTTAGTCCCCAAGATCTTTATTCCTTACATCCAGGCCCTTAACTTTTGAATTAATTACAAATAGCCCCCAACTTTGTTGTCTTCTTCACAAAAGGGTCCTTGTTGCCATGGCAAGTGTGAACCCAAAAGCACTGACCTTCAATCAAGGATATCTCCCTGATTTCTCGACCAATCCCTTCTAAAATTGGAAGGGATGATCCTGAGGAAGTCTCCAATCACCTAAATCACATCTGGCACCCTGATTTAATCCACAGTGCTCGTGCGAACTCCTCAAGATCAAGGATCTTCTTCCCTAAATTTTCGAGCTCCTCAAGCCTGTTTCCTTGCCTAGAGCTTCCCCAGGAGCTTTATATCTAGTATCTTCCACTGTCCAGAACTGTCGAGTTTAGGCCCAAAACACTCAAGTTCTTCCCTTCTCCAGCCGTCCTTTGGCTCAACTCTGGCGACCTTCCTCGATAGCTTCTTTAGACTAGCTAACAGCCAAATTGGCTTGGCCTCGACCTTCCTCTCCTTATTCCGCCTCTCGCTGACCAAAGCAGAGGTACCTACCTCTTCGTTGTCGTCGCTTCTTCTCAATGGAGCAACCTTCGTCTCCAACGTCAGCCAATCATAACCAGTGCCAAATCCTCCCCTCTTCGTCCTTTATTTAGGTCTACTTTCTTCCTCTTCTTCCAAACCTCCTTATCACATTCCTCTCCTGTTTCGACCAACAACTCGCCCTCCACCGCACCGTCTTCCTCCACTCCGGTCGAACTCCAGTGAGGCTGTTCGCCCTCCACAAGCCACCAAACTCCACGCCACTGGTCCCACAACCTCCGCCTCACTTCCGCTAACAAAACCCCTCAAGAAATTGAGGGGATTGCCCATACAATCACCCCACCGAACACGACCTCCACTACACCTCTTCCCCGACTTTGTCACATTACCACAGAGCCCCAACGCCCACACAAACCCCACCATCACCTTCGCCATCCTCCGACGATGCTTATGAACCATCTGACCGAGGCCTAGTGCCTGTATTCATGAGTTGCAGGTTTTACCGGAGCCCGTTGTCGCCACCATCTTCTTCGAAGTCATTTGCAGTGCTCCGATGAGTTCAAGGCCCAACTCCACTTCCAGGTGACGTGGATTACATCCATGCAGCTAGCTGCAGCTTCAATTGAGACAAAGCAGCAGCACACCTTCAATTCCATCGAACTTGGCTGCAGTTGTGCGCTAGCGAAGGAAGCAAGAAGGATAGTCCCACATCGTGTGGGACAAAATCTTGACAGTACATAAAAGGCAAAAGTGATACGCTCGTTGCCCAGTAACACCGCGGGTCCCCGCTTCACGCGTCTCCTCGCGCCTTCACACTTCGCCCATGCACATGCACACGGGTTTGGCCAATCTTTAGGATCAATTTACCCAACATTTGACTCGATTAAACCCTGGCTTTGAGAGAAGAAAAGGAAGAGATCTGTGAGAGGAGGGGGGAGGGTTTTGCTATGAGGAATTTGATGCCGTGCTGAAGACGAGGCTCGCACACAGCCTCTGAGTTGCCTCTATGTGTTGAAGAAGAAAGGCTCTTGAGAAAGCCTTGTGCTCTACTGAGGTTCTGTGCTCTTGTTAAGGTGTAAGGCGTTTGATACATATGGGTGACGTCTAATTTGGTTTTGGTTACTATTGGATTATTTAAGTACCTAAGTTAACGTTGATTAATTGATTGAAGGTACTATTGAATTATTTGAATAACTTGAATATGAGATGCATGCTTAATTAGAGGATCTAAACAGTGATCTAAATGACCATTTTTAGGTTCTCTTTATTCTTTTTATCTCTACATCTTTTGAGATACATTGGATCACATTGAATATTAATCTAACAAGTTGTATTTATTACATATTTGTTATTGTGCTTATTGATTTTGAATGAAGATTAATACGCGAATTTCACATTTTCTCCTTGCAAACGACCTTGGACTCTAATTAGAATGAGTTTTATAAATTTAAATGTTTTGTTGTGCGATTTAGGAGTGTACTACAACGAACGCATATTAAAATCTCTTCTTTCCATGCTACAACACACTCCTAGGAAAAAGTTCATCAAAGAATGTAATCATAAGGTGTTTCTCATAGCCCTCAAAACCAATGGGGCTTGAAATTGGTGGATCTTTAGGTTGAACAAGGGCAACTACCATGGTATCCATTGGATCCAAAAGAAAGTAGACAAAGTAAATGGCGGTAAAAAAGAAAAAAGAGTGCAGAAGGTTGCTCATTTGAGAGTAGCTAGCCTAAGGTGGATGTTATTAGGGGAAATGGGATAGAGGAAACAAAAAAAACATCTAAATGTAAATGCAAATGGCAACTATAGGATGTTTAGTTTTCCACTTTGTTTTATTTTGCAGTTGGGTGTGCCCACTATGCGGATGCTTACGTTTACACTTCCAAAGGTGATGAATATGTTGTGGGGTGGACCTACCTTGTTAAATTTATATTCTTGTATAGGTCTTTATAGGTATAGGTGAAATTTTGTTGAATTTTTGGTAAAATTTAGTCCCTTAGTTAATTGACCTTTCCTTAAACTTGTCATCATGTAACTTCATGAATGACTTAATTAGATATCGTAGGAGGCTATAAGTAGTGGCTACGTGGTCGCGACGTTGATCTCGAGAGTTCTTTGTTGCAGGACATGACAATGATTATCTCATCACACTAGAATATTTTAATCCCCATTACTACCTTGTGATTATCTAATCACATTGGAAAATTTTAATCTACCTTTAATGGCTACAATATTTGATGGAGAAATGTTACACCATTTGCCCTGATCAAGTTTGTAGACCACGAATCTAGTTCAAGGTACTTTGCTTATGATTTTTTTACTTTTAATTTCTTTCAGATTTTAAAAATCTCTGAAGCATCATCTTAACAATCTGGAACTTTCTTCAAAATTAATCAAACAAGACTCAAGACCAGTAGCTCTTGGATTATGCAACATCCAAAACAATCCTTACAATCTTTCAATCTAGAAATTATCATTATTAGGAGCACATGTTCTTAGTAGTGAAACCATTTAGGGACAAAAAGAATGAGAGAAGAAAACTCAATGACATAACAATACCGTTATAATGAAAATATAATGATTTGGAATTTGCTTTTGCTACATTTGAATATTACAATTGATCGTGGGAATTTCCTTATTTCAATCTATTATTGTCCTTTTTTGAGACCTTTTATATTACAATTGCTTTGGCTTCGGATTTAGCTCAATTCCGTAGATTTGCTAGTTCATACGAAAATGGGTTGTCAGAGAAATATATTTCTGCCCAAGTAGACCATTGATCATAACATTCAATTTTCTTGTCATCATTGCAGATTCAGGTTGTTGAATGGTGTATGCCTTGGCTACTCTCTTTTGTATTTACTGATATTTTCCATGGTTTGTATGTGGATGCTTTATTTTATTTAATTTTGTTTGGTTCATGTAGATGTATTTACTTCAGGTTAGTTCAAGTAGCCTGTGCATTTTTTGCAAGACAACAACTTATTCATATCCTCAGCTGAAAAGAAATACACATGTACCATTAGTCTAGTTATGATAAACTCCTATTGAAGTTTACCTTTTTTATGCTATAGCTACTTAATTAGGTCTTCAACTAAACCTTAACTATTGCTCTATTTTTACTGGCCCAACACCATGTTGCCCCTCAATTAGATTGTTGCTGGCTTTTTGGTGTTGCCCCCTTTTAGTTGCAAATACGAACATGGCCTTCGGGATGTGAATGTTGCCTTTTGTTTCTTGCCTATAGAACCTTCATGCTTCATTCCTAGTGTCTCAAAACTCAAAGCTGGGATGAATAGAGTAAAAATCAATTCTTTGGAATTTTTTACTGTTTTATTCATCATACCTTTATGCATAATAAAGCATAAGGTCATCTGAATCTTAAACTTGGAGATTTCTCTTTCTTAATTCTGAATGAAATTGACATCATGTAATTATTTCTTTTTCTAACTTTTTGAAATTATCACTACTGCTTATTGCCGTCTTGAAAGTTATTCAAAGTTGAAAGTTTGATTTTTATTGTCATATCATGGCAAGCTTACACTTCTTGAATCTGCAGCAATCGATGCTCTAGGGATTTTTTGTTTGAATGGTGGTCTGTTTTCTAGGATGTTGAAGTTGCAGCAGCATACATAAAGGTATGCTTTTTAAATCTTTCTATTCTGTTTTTCTTGCAATAGATTCTTGAGTCAAACGACACCTGACCTTGTCCTTTAGGCCCAACAAAAGGAAACCCCAACAGCAACTAGTGCTGATGCAATAATTACAACTTCAACAAAGGCAAGCCCAACTACAAAGGAGAGATGCTAGTCATCCTTCTCTTAGTGGACCCATAAGTAATATCAGCTTTGATGGCATCGTGGGTCCAAATGACAGCATTTTGGATGTTAGGATGTATGAAGAAAGTATGAAAACTTTGCATTCAATGGACTTTTAGACTTCTCCACAACTTTTTGATCATAGCAGGATGGCTTTTCTAAAAACAATCATCAATCATCTAAGGTAATTTGATAGAATGACTTTCCATTATTTCCCTGCATATGACTTTTGGATGGAAAATTTTCTTACTTCACTTCTCAATAGTTAATTAGTTCAAGGCAATCCAGGTAGTGTATCTGAGAACTTACTGCAAATTTAGACATGGGTTCAATAGTCTCCTATAACTATTAATTGCATCTTCATTTTGGATTCATGCTTTTGAACTTGTAGACCCCCTATATCCCATCATGGGTGTTTTCAAAGATTTTTCCATTGGCAAGATTGATATATCATATTGTTCTCTTTTTACTTTCAGGATATCAAGAATGAGGTTAATCTAGGACATGCCAAAGGATTGTGTCTATGGACCTCACTTAAATTTATAGACCAGGAATGACGCAAGTGAAGTTTGACATAGGGTCCACTGGTAAATATTTTATCTATTTGAAATTGATAATCCATAAAGTTGAGATGGTTAACTTTCATTTTCATTCTGAGTTGTATTTTTATAACTTGATAAAATTACTTGGTTGGTAAATTTAAGGTGGGGAGATAGATTATCCTTGAAGGCACTTTTGATCAAGAAATATTTAAGAATGCTATCTAAAATTGTTTTCTCTTTAGTTCCTTTTATATCTTAGAAATTTATATTACTTTTTTGGTTCCTTTTTTTTATTATAGAATATTATTGGCAGCAACATGGGATTTAATGTTGTAGGACAGTTGCTAAAAGGGCTGATTGACATCAAGATGATTAAAGATCTACCAATAAAACATGTATGGTCTTTAGAAGTTGGAGCTGTAAATCCATTGATTGAGGCTACAAGCTTGCCACATCAGATTGAAGATGACAGATAGAGAAGCGTGGAAGTGATGAGGACAAAGAAGCTTAGTCATGGTCATATTAAGGTTACAGTAGAAGATAGAATGCAATGACAACAATGGTTAATAATGATGCTTTTTTAGGAGATCCTAATGGACATAATGGATAGTATGCTTTCTCGTATTTTTGTAGTTGAGGATGTTATCTTTTTTCTTATTTTATAATGTATCCCAGTAAAGTGATTTTATTATACTTTATTATTTGAGGATCAATAGAATTGGACTTGTCCAAGCCCTTATGTTTCAGGCTTTTTAAAAA
The DNA here is from genome assembly GCA_037157565.1 of Thalassia testudinum. Lineage (NCBI taxonomy): Eukaryota > Viridiplantae > Streptophyta > Magnoliopsida > Alismatales > Hydrocharitaceae > Thalassia > Thalassia testudinum. The sequence goes on from JAZHRO010000031.1 coordinate 179,464,325, forward strand.
AGAATATTTTTGATTAAAGAATATCAATAATGGTAATTAAGTGGTATTACTAGGTGTCATTGAAGTGAATAAATAGTAACAATTAAATGGCAAAAGAAAATATCATTAAAGTAAATCAATAGTCGTGATTTAGTGTCATAAGAAAGAGTCATTAAAACAAATCAACAATGGCAATTTAAAGTAAATCAATAGTGGCGATTTAGGGACATAATTGTTGTTAAATAATAGTAATAATTGGAATTAAGTGGCAAAATAAAGTGTCATTAAAGTAAATCAATAGTGTCAATGTAGTGGCATAAGTAAAAGTCGTTAAATAAAGTATATAGTGATACTAACAGCGTCAAAAAAATGTCACTAATATAAATCAATAGTAAAATAATGTCATTAAAGATCATTAGTGACATTAATTGTGACAATTAAAGTGATGCTAATATCAATGATTTAGTGGTAATTGAATAATTGTCGCTAACATTTTAGTGATGCAAATAAAGGTGGCGAATAAGCAGCATTTATTATAAGCGTAGCTAATTTGGTATATTGACAAAAATGAGGTCTATAGTGGCAAATGTCAAATGTCACTAAAGATTATTTTTTGTAGTGTAGATATGTTGCCTCACTAGCAATGATGTCAAAAGTTGATTCAATAAAATCACGAAAGATATAAACGTTCACTATAGCATGATTTTTGGGAACAAAAATGATAATTGAAACTCTGGTGAGTCACCGGCTGAACATAGGGAGGCGTGGGATTGTATTAAATCTATATGCAAAAATACAAAATGAAATATGAACTAACTAATTTTTTGGTATTTTTAAATAAGGAGAAAGAGATGAGAAGATGGAAATCAAATCACAAGATAAAAGTAGAAGGGGGATGAGAAGCAAGGATTGAAAAGTAGATAACTAAAATCAAAACTTTTATTTTGACTAGAACAAAGTAAACTATTAAAACTAGAACTAGAAAATAGGAAAATAAGAGATATGAAATAAAGATTAGAAGTTAGAGCATTGTCAGTTGTTGCAGTCGCCTTAAAATGGAGTTCAGGTTGAGAAAGATGATCCAAAGTTAGGAGGACGGTTACAAGCAGAGGGTGAGGAAGAGGTTGGCGTGGAGGTCTTCTAATGAAGGAATATGGTGAGAGGATCTAAATAAGAGGGCATAATGGAATATAGTGAGAGAGTAGAACTGAATCAAACTAAGGTAGCATGAAGAGAGGAGGGGGGTGTGGGCTATGTATTTATAGAGTTTCTGGGTCTTTGGTGGAGGGCAAAGATTGATTAACTTAGGAATTAAGGGATAGGATGGAGAGAGGTAGAGATAAGTTAAGTTATTTTTGTTGGAAACTAAAGAAGCACTAGGATTAATTAGGAAGATGATAAGAGGGGCAGCTAGATGATTGTTTTTAGGTTTAAGATGGCTGACCATATAGTTGTCTAAGGAGGGCCCTTGGATCAATGGTGCATGGATAGGATTTAAGGTGATAGAATATGCACTAGTTGTGTTTTTGGAAGGGATTAGGATAGGATCTTTAAGGGGGGTTTTTAGGAGCCCTAGGATCTTAATCTAAGGGTGTAGGAGGGCACTCATATTGGGCGACTAAAGGTCTTTTAAAAGACCATCGATGGCGACTAAGGTAGAGGATAGGATTTAGGGTTTTTGTAAAGAGATTAAAGAGTAGAAGGGATAAGGTAAATTAAGGTGGGTTTGGGTTTAATCTATATGAGTTGGCCAACCATGTTGAGTTCTCACTTAGGCTAATGGTTAGACAAAATGGGTTTGGAAATAAGTTAGGTAATTGAGGCTAAGGTTAAGAAAAATTAGGTTCTTAATTGGGCTAGGTCTAAGGTTAATTAGGCTAGGGTTTAAATGCCTCAACCCCCTTGCATAAGTGAGCTTAACTTGAATTCTCGATTCTACAATGCTCCAATTTGCTCCAAACTTGGTACCTTCACATATTCAAACAAGGACATCAAGGTGCCAGTTATAGATAAAGGAAAAATTGCTTAAAACTCCAAAAGAATGCATCATTTACAAAATGCAACTAAATGAATAATCTAGCGTAACTAAATGCATTGTGGCCTAATTTATCCTGAAACTAGCATAAGTTAGGCACAATTAATGTTAATAAATATAGAAATATCAAAGATCTCACCTCACTTGGCCAAACCATAAAGGCCAGGAACATGAACCTACATGTCTTAATGATGAAACTATTCCCCTTCTCCTTAAGGGACAAAGCTACCCATTGGTACAAAATCATAGGGAAACCCATCAACATGTGTGATGAGCCAAGGAATGCCTTTCTTAGAAAATTCTACAATATTGGAAAAACAAATGACCTTAGGAGAGCCATCACAACTTTTACTGTTAAATGGTAAACGTTGTTGATTAGAGAGATATGCGTCGTAGTATAGTCGACAAAAATCGAATCGACATTTAAATTTATAGTACTAAAAATGTTGAGTTCCGAGGTCGTTCCTAAGGAGCAAACAATTGTAATTCAATCCACTAATCGAATAATATAAATGAGCACAATAATCAATAAAAAATATATTCAATAAATAGCCAAATTGTATCTTAAGAGTCAAATAACAAAATAATAGAGAGAAAAAAGTGGTGGTTGAAACAACCAATATACTCCCAACACTTAGGATCAACTCAAACTCAATATTAGACTCTCTCAACACTCTCCTTAATCTTTCAAACACTTAGTCGTTTTTTCAAGTCAAGCTCTACTTTATACGTAGCCAAATTAGACAGCTGTGGAGAACTACAAACATCTTAAAGTTTCAAATCAAACTTAAGTTCAGACATCTGATCTTTATCTTAGAGCTAAACCCCCCTCTTCTCTATCACAAATCATCTCCTATTTCTCTTTCCTTAATCCCAAATCTGATCCACACCAATCGGTTCAGCGTAAGGGATCCAATTCGGCTCGCATGGTGTGGGCGAGCAGACCAATTGCGTATCGACGTGGGTTTAGTGGGACTTGACCCCATGATCTAAGGCCACCTGCTTACAGACCAAAAATGTTAAATATCAATTTCTATTTTAGTTGTTTCCGATGTAGTGTTATGCTCTGCAGCTATCTCGTGCATGTGTTGCTGATGGAGTTCCAAGCTAATTGAGCTGCTACTTAGGTTTCTTCTTCAATTGGCGCTACAGGTGGCTTCGCTAGGTTAAGCCGCAGCTCTTGGAGGTGGAAACGAGGACAGTGGATGGCGGATGCCAGCAGTGAATGGCGATGATGGCAGCGACGGTGGGGAGACTTGAAACAAGTAACATGGCCTTTAAGCCCCAATTAAAAGGTCCATGATGATCGTCGTGGCATGGTAAGTGTGATGGCGGTGGTAGTGAGGCGTTTAGAGCATTATGGAGGTTGGGCAAAAGCATAGTTGCCGGTGGGAGGTGGGTTAGGTCGGTGGGAGTGTGGAGTGGCTAATATGCCCAATTATGCTAGGGATTGTGGCAAAGATTGTGGTGGTGGTGGCATGTCGTTTCATATAGTGTAGCGCGTGTGCGACCATGCCGGAGTCGTGGCCAAAGACTGAGAAGACAAAGGGGGAGAGAGGTGATTAAGTGGTCGTAACTACTAACTAAAGACCTAAAATTAAACTAGAGATGGAGGGGAGAGAAAGAACTAATTTATGGACAAAAAGGGATAGGAATCACATCGGCTTGACTTATCAAACATGAGGGAGATGAATTCTTTGGTGGGAGGGTTTGGTGAGGAAGAAAGGGGTAGAGGGCTTACACTTTGGCTGGCGAGAAGCGAACGAGAATGAGGAAGATGATGGCACTCTCAATTTGATTGTTGGGAGGCCAGAGAGGAGATTGAGGGGGCTCACCAGAGCTGAGGTCAGAGATGGCTAGAGGAAGAAGAGAAGATGGTTTTATGGCCTGAACCTGGCTAAAATTGACGGAGGAACATCTTAGAGCTTATATAGAGCTTAATTGTGAGCTAAATTAGGAAGAATTTGTGCATAGGAATCAAGATTTTGGAAACTCTTTGATTAGGAATTTTCGAGCTTCGTTGGAGCTCTCCTTGTTACAATGGGATTTGAGATTGTGTGCCTTTGATTGGCCGTGGTCTGAATGCCAATCCCACCAAATTTGGTGGGATTTTGTAGGGATCTGATGGAGAAATCCAAGATTGAATGGTCACGGCATGGGTTGTTCTAGTTTAGGAAATGCTGACTTTTAAGGTGGCAAGGACCTGATTGTGAAGAAGATGAGAACTTAGGGGCGTTTGGGTAAGAAAAGTCTAAAAGATGAGGGTTTAATTGAAATGAACAAAGATCTGGGGACTGAGTTGTGAATTAGGTCAAGATAGACTTTGATTGGGCTCAAATTTTGGTGTTAACCTAATTTGTACCCAAGGAATCTAATGATGAACTTAGATTTGGGTTTTGACCATGTTTGATTGGGTAAATTATACAGAAGGTTAAATCAGGGCAAATTCTCGTCTGAATCCATGTTTTTGGTTAAAGTAGGTTTTGATGGCCAAAGTGAAGGTACCAAATCTCTTAGAATATTTTTCAACGATATTTAGAAGGTTTATATTGAATTTATCTCTATCAAAACCCTTTCAATTTAAGTGAGGCTGATAATTAGGGTTTTCTGTAATATTTTAATATTCAAAATGCATGAAACCCTAATTCAGTTATTCTGAGCCCACTTCCTAGTCTTTTAAGTTCATTTGACCTTGATTTAACCTCTAATGAACCCTGTAGTTAATTTGCATTTGTGATTGGATGTTAAAATGGTAGAATTAACCCTTCTTTTCGTCTTCTTCTCAAATCAGTTCAGCACAGAATTACGATTCTCAGATGATCATTTACGAGCATTTAACACTTGATTTCAACTAATTCAAGTTAGTTATGACGAATGATGATGTTACTATCATTGACCCAACAAACTAGGGAACAACTCCACAAAGCCTAAGAAAGATTCATTGACTTGGCCAAGAAATGTCCACACCATGGCATTCCTAAATGGCACTTAGTGCAATTTTTTTATCTTGGGTTGTATGAACAATTGAGAAACTATGTGGACACGGCTTGTGAGGTAACTTATTAAACAAAGACAAGGATAGTGTGTATGATCTCTTTGAGAACATGAGTGAAAACTCCCTCAACCAAGCCTCCATGAACACATTTAGACAAAATGATCAACCTAGAAGAATGTATGAACTCCAAACCAACCCGAATAAGGTTGACTTAGAAACTCTCTGCAAGAAGATAGGAACTCTAGTCACAAGGAAGTTAACGAATTCCTCAACACGATCAAGACCACCCAACTCACACCCAATCAGGGCACACACTCCCCACTACTCTACACGAACTTTCGCAAGGGAATATGTTCACTCTGCATGCCCGAGTTACAAGGACCCATCCTATTGTTGGATCTAAATACTATACTACACGCACAAACACACTAGAAATGGATATTAGCAATGTGGAACAAAATAATATTGATACAAAAATCAAACCACAAAAAAATGAACACAAGATATATAGTGGTTTCTCACTCACTTGGGCACTCCACTACCTAAGCCTCCCAACTTAGGATTTTTAACTTGATTCCCTCAACCCCGAGGGAATCAATTTACTAACCAAGGTAATTAACGAGTTACCTCAACCCAAATATAATAAATGGGTAATTACAACTCAAATAATGAGCAACAAGCTCAATATAAAATAAGCACTATTGTAAGACAAAAGAAATCTTACAACCATTCACTTAAGCCTCCCAACAACAATTAAAATAGAGTTTAACGGTTTGAGAGCCTAGGAAAGACGTAAATCAATTCATGATTACAAGAAATTAGCTATTAGCACACGCTATTGACCTTACAAGAATGTAGAGAGAGTGGATGACAAGCTTCTTTTTTCTATCTGGAAGAAATATGGTGGAGATAAGAAAATTTAGCTCTAGGATTTTCTCTTGTATTTCTTGTATGCAAACTACGAGTCCAAGGGCCTATTTAGAGTTAAGATCATAAGATTTTAAATACTAGACGTTTGAAATTAGATCCCAACTTTCATACCTTAAAATTTAATCTTTTAGCCTTTTAGATTTGGCCCAATGGACAGTTGGTACCTGTACTAAAGTATGAGTACTGGTACTAGTGACTTACTATTTTGTATTTTAAACTAAGTTGTCACAGACAGTACCTATGAGGTATCGGTACTAATCATGAGTATCGGTACTCGTTGCTTCTAGATTTGGGTTTCAAATACTTAAAACAAATCTATAACCCATTAGTACCAGTACTAATCATGAGTACCGATACTTGTTGCCTCCAGTATCAATACTGATCATGGGTACTGATACTCTCAAGGTACAGGTTTGATTCATTGAAAAAATTCTAACTTGTAACTCACATGTACCGGTACTAAATTTTAGTACCAGTACTTGTGGGTTAATAAGTACCTCTTTAAACATGAATTCAATTTGTTTATTATTCTTTTGCAAATACTTTAAATAATAAAAAATGACATTTTGAACAAAACATACTTTGAAATAAATCAAATAGTTGTAATATTTTATCCTAAATTATCTCCATATAATTTTTACGATCTAACTCTTATTTATTAGTTGAGAGGCATACATTCTATGATAAAAAGAAAATTATTCTATTTGACTCAATTAACATGATAACTTGAATAAGTCTTGAAGATTATCTCCCCATCGTTGTCTTTCTTATCAATCTTCCTTTGTCTTGACAGTTGCAATCTCAATCAAAGTCTAAAATCTGAAATAACAATTGCAAATGTTAATTTAAAATAATTTTATCAACACCAAAATAAGATGTGGAACATCGTTCCAACACCTATGGGTCTCATCAAAGAACCTTTGTTCCTACTTACAACAATTCTTCCTATCCTATTGACTCATACTTAGGATTCAATGATGTCAGGCCATCCAAAGATACCCCAAGAATGATCCCTTCTCCAACACTTACAATCTGGGATGGCGTAATCATCCAAACGTTTCCTGGTCCAACTAGAAGGCTAGACAAGTGCCCTACTAGACCCAAACAAGACAACCTTATCCTAATTCCTTCAATCACAATCAATCTTCAAGGCAAACCTATGCCCAAAATTCTCTTGCACCCGCTCAATCAAACCAAATGGAATCCTTGATTAAAATGATGGACGAGATATTAAATAAACAATGGGAGCAAATAAGCTAGCAAAATCTAAGAAATTAGGAGGACATGAATGAAATTAAGGGGCAATTGTGCTAATTGGTGGACAATAGACAACACAAGACCCTACCATCCCAACTTGTCCTAAACCCTGGATATGTGCCGAATCGAGTCTTCAATCGAGGCTCACATGATTTCCCACTAGGACCCAACTTGAATCAGGACCCACCTATTTTGCCTAACCTACCTCAGGGTCCCCCCAATCCACATGCCTCTGCAAATGCCATCACCCTGAGAAGTGGCACTAAAACCCAAGATCCCGCTTGGCCTTCTGATTTTACTCGTAAGGATCTTGGTGAGCCTAATGTTATTGAAGAATCTAAAGATGAGAAAGAAGATGAAAAGGTTCAAGAACCCATAATTCAAGACACTATTCATATACCCTTCCCTCAAGCCTTAGAAAAAGTTAATAAAAAGAAAAACCAAGCTAGCAATGAGGAGCTCCTTGACGTATTTAAGCAAGTGCAAATCAACATTCTACTTCTCGATGCTATTAGGCACATCCCAACCTACCTTAAATTTCTGAAAGAATTCTACACTCCAAAGAGTAGAGCCAAGACCAACTCCCTTAAAAGGGTAGTGTTGTCAAAATAGGCCAGCTTAATAATTTTGAATAAACTACCCCCTAAAAAGAAAGATCCTGGAGCCCCCTTAATCTCATGTGCTATTGATGATTTGACTTTTGACATGACTCCACTAAATCTTGGTGCTTCCATCAACTTGATACCTACATTTATTTATGAGAAATTTGGACATAGTGATTTGAAACCAACCTCTGTCACACTTTTGTTAGTCGACTGATCAATTAAAACCCTGAGAGAACTGTTGGAAGATGTGATAGTCAAGGTCAAGGACTTCTATTATCTTGTTAATTTTCTAGTCCTCAACATGGAATACCAGACCAATTAAGCAACACTCCAATCATATTAGGTCGTCCCTTCTTGGCCATTGCAAAGGCTCATATTGATTGTGAGACTGGGAACATCGAGATTGCCTTAGGGGATCAAAGGATGCAACTTCACATTTTTAAGGCATCTCAGAAGTTAAAAGGCTATAGATCAATTGAGGTATTTGGAAAAATTGAGGTGGTTCTTGAGGAGGCTATGACCATATAATCAATAGAAGAAACCACTCCCAATGTCGTAGAAAAAGACTATTCTAGCTACCTGCAACGATGTGAAGAGGATATTCATGAAATGGAGAGATTATTTGGGGTGAAAGAGGAAGAAATGCCTACCACTACATCTAATGTAGAACACATGATTATCTATGAAGATTCTAGGTTTGACTCAATGGATAGGCAATCAAATTATGAACCAATTACAAGATCGACTAGGAAAGATGTTGAAGAGTTGGAAAAGTTGCTAGTAGTGCACATGGAGCCAGTAGGATCTAAGGTTTATACTTGAGGAGGAGTGAATAGTGTATTTATAAAAAAATATAAGATTTAAAGAGCATTGACCACAAACCAATAGAAATATGAAGCAATCACAATCAACTAGAGAGATCACACCTGAATTTAGAGTAGAAACCCTTTCAGGTAAAAGCCATTACCTAAGTCTCCCAGCTTAGGATTTAACAACTAGTCGACGCTAGTCAAATCCACTAACACACCACTTCAACAAGGGTGGCATGACCACTTTACAAACCATTCTTCTCTTTTACACCTGAACATGAGAAGAACAACAAGACTCCCGACAACTTGGGTCCTAATAAAAATAAGAAAATGAAATAACAATAATTCCTATGGAACCTCAATTAAATATGCAAATTTAGTTTTTTCGAGGTTGTGGAAGGGAATGCATTAGAAAGCGTTGATCATAGGTGTAGAGGCACGAAATCACTAGAGAGAAAGAAAGTGTTTTACTTTTTAGAAGCTCTTGGAGGTGTGTTTTGAAATGGGGGTTGAGGGATCCTATTTATAGGTGTTTTCAAGATCGATTTAGAAAGTTTATAAATTAAGCGTTAATCGATCAAAATTAAGCATTAGTCGATCAAAATAAATTTTGGTCGACTAAAATAAGATTTTGATCAATTCTAGGTTGATCGATTAAATTAGGAATTTGATTAACTTTCAAAATATGACCTTTAGGAGTTTTTAATCGATTAACTTTGTTGGTCTGGTTTATCAAATAGAGTTGGTTGATCAATATAAAAAGGTTAGTCGATCAATAGTACAGGAAACTTAGGGTTTAACCTAATAAATGATCAAAGCGGATAGTTGATATAATTGAGGTTCCTTACAAATTTCTAGACTCAATAAAAATAAAAAGAGAGAACTCTGAAACATAAAAACTTCTTGAGTCTGAGCATCCTTGGTACATAATCATTTCTTGATAATCTATCTTTAAGTTGAAATTCCATACTAGAGGGGGTGAATAGTGTAAGAAATAAAAATATGCAGAATAAAAATGAAGCAATCCTATAAAAGCATTCACCACAAACTATACAAGTATTTTTAGGTGGAAACCCAACCTAGGTAAAAACCATCACCTAAGCCTCTCAACTTAGGATTTCCCGATCGACTGAGATAATCAAATCCACTAACGTATCACTTTAAACCGAGGGTGATACAACCTCAATTACAAACCACATTACTTTACAACGAGGGTAATGTACCTCCAAACCACTCTTCTTCACAAAGAATATTTTGTCTCTCGAAGGAAACGAGAATTTGCCACACGAATACCCAACCAAAGAAAACTAAATATAAGAACCTATAGAGCTACAAAGTATAATTTAGACTATGCTACTATAGGTAAAGTGACCTCCTTAAGATGGAAGAGAATAAGCATGAATTGTAGCAGAGTTTCGGTACTCATGGATGTAAGCTTTGAAAGCAAGGGCACTTCTCTTCTTTGTTTTCTCTTTTTTATTATACAAAGGTAGAAAGTATTGTATCATAAGTGTCTTTAGCCAAGTGAAGGTCCTCTCCTATTTATAGAGACCCTAAAAAGGGTTTAGAAGGCTTTGGAGGGTCTTCATAGCCGTTGGAAACAAATTTCAAAAGATTAAGTCAAAATCCTAATCAAAGCAGGCTCATATGAGTCTGACACCAGAATCAGATGTCTAATTTTAGGGTCAGATGTGTGGTCAGACATATGATAACAACTTTGGACATCTGATTTAAAGGGTCAAAGTTTCTAATTCTGTTGGATCGAAACAGGGTTCTAGGTGGACGTCTGATGCATTATTATAAGACGTCTGGTAATTTTATTGAATGTCTAATTATAGGCGGATTTGTTCCTATTTTAGTCCAGATCTAAATAGGGTTCTAGATTTTAAGGGTTAGACGATGGTCTAGACATCTAATAGATGTTCTAGATGTCTGAAAGCTGCAAGAATTGATTCCAACAAGCTAACGGTCAAATACGGGTCTAACATCCTTGGATTTCGGTCCAATGTTTCTTTATCAAACATCTAAACAGCACTACGGACGTCTGAAAATACTATTAAATTATTTCTACTTTGGATCTCAAAGATATGGGTCTGCCAGTCCAAAGGTCCTATTATTAGACATCTGTTAGTGGCATTGGATGTCGTATAGGATGCTTGAATCTAAGTCAGGACGTCTAAGTGGAAAGGCTTAGAGGAAGAAGTTCTAGCCTAGATAATTAGATGTCTGGTAATATAATTAGACGACTTCAAATTCAGAATCAGACGTTTGATAATCATGTTAGATGTTTAATCAGTTTGTCGGATTTTTATTTTATTTTTTAAGTTTACCTACATGTCCTAGTGATGGATTAGCATTCCTAGGACTTAAGGTATTATGCTTTGGGCTCTTTAACATAAATCTAAAGAAATAAAGAGCAAAAACACAAATAAATGTACATAGAATAAACATCTATCCTATTCTTCGTTTCCTTCTTCAAGCTTTTGCTCCATGCGAAGCTCCATCTTCTTCATGAAGCTTCTTCTTCAAACTCCACCATGCTCCTTGATGCTTTTGTCCAAGAGCATGCTTCTCAAGATTGCTTTCATTTGCATTTTATCCTAAAATCTTAAACTCAAATGCAAATGTTAAATAATAGGTGTTTTGTTATCATTGAAATCAATGTTTGTGGTGCCCTTGCACCAACATAAGTAACCTGAAATGATTAGTCCATAATAAAACATAATTTTATTACATCAAAACAAGGGTATTAACAGCTAGGAGTAGATATTGAACAAACTGAACCTGAGTTAGATCTGATTACAACCCAACAGTAAGTAAAAGAATTGGATTCCCTAGAAGATAGTTAGATGGAACAACCTCAAGATAGTCATTGGAATTGAATCTAACCACTTAATAGAAGTGAAAAACTAACAAGCCTCTTACTTTATGAATGATTTTATGAAACCATTTGAGGATGATATTCGAGAAATAGAGGCATTATTAAGAGTCACTTATGACCAACTCCCTCCTAAGTCCAAAGATGAATTTGAGCTATGTCCTGAGGTTGAAATTAAAGAAGTTGATGATCCATTGATCATAATATATGAGAATAAGTTTGATGATTGGGAATGCAGTACCACCTAGACTTTGAGGATAGACTTTGGGAATGGTATGATCGTCAATTGATGGGAGGTGTAGAATCAAACTAGTATAAAACTTAGATGGTTTATGGGTAAAGCCACTCGGGGGGTAAAATAAACATTACACAATTCATTCAGACATGATAAACACGCATGAATTTATGATAAAATGCTTATTTATGATAGTTCTTAGGCCAATTATTACGTATCATAGTATAAATATTGCATAACATTCATTGCATTGCATTTAGGATAGTTGTACATTATGTACATTAATTCCAACACTTTATATGGCCAGGAGGCAGTGTGACATCTTTACGGGCTTCAGATGAGAAATCTGATCATACGGATGGATCCGGAGTGACGATCGCAATTCGTCAATGCGAGAATCACGCTGATCAGAGCTCCGTAGCACCCTCTACAAGAAGAAGAAGGTGGACGGCCACGATGGCGCCATGTGGCACCATCGCAACCCTCCAGCCCGACCGCAGCCCCTCCTCCCAAGCAGCACCTATGAAGTCTCGACCGTTGGATTCAAATCCAATGATCATCAAAGCACCGCGTCGCTTACTTCAAGCCAAGAAGAGAGAGGGCTTCGCGTAACCACTGGATCATGATCCAACGGTCGCAGCACACTGAACCTTAATTCCTAAGCGAGGCACAAAATCAACCTCAGCGCAGCGGTCGGTGCTTCGACTCACAACGTGTGGCCGCATGATTGAAGCCCTATGAGCGAATTTTATCCGCTGAGTGTGCGTGGGTAAGAAATTGAGCCATCGATGGATGATCGGGCAGCGAGGGAAGCAGCTACGTGGCGTCACTGATGCGCGAGACCCATGCACGTGAGTTCCAATGCACGAGCGGATGCGCAATCGTACGCGCGATCTAGAGTGCTCTCTCCCGTGCGCTCAGAGCCCTTCATCCGCCATCCAAGGGCAGGGATTTACTTCTCGTGGATCAACATGTGCCAGCGAACACGAGCGGATGCTTGATGGATGCTCGCGATGGCAGCTGGTGATGCGAGATGGACGACCCGCGAGGCTTGAGCATGATCAATGCACGAGATGGAGGGCTAGCGCAGCGTGCGTGTGAGCGAGCGTGAGCTGGCTATAGCGACACTTGAGCTAGACCTATAGCGATGTCCTGGAGGTCACTATTTGTCTTATGCCTATTTTAGCCTTCTCTCATCCACTATATGAAAACCTACACCCCTTCCCTTCCAAGGCATTTCTACCTTTGCTGTACCCACCTACTCTAGAGCTCTGGAAGCCCATCAAAGCTCCCGAGAGCTCATTCCCAAGCTCCAAAGGTTCCCTATTAGTGTAACAAACCCTTACTCCACCAAATATTCATCGTCTCTCACACCACCTTCGTAGGTTGCCTTGGAGCTGTCCTCCCACCTCCATTCCGGTAGCAAATCACCTCCGCCTCCTCACCTCCATTCCAGAGCCTCAGTGAAGCATTCCTCTACTCGGCATCCTCTTGCATCTCACCTCCATCGTCTTGCATCTCAACTCCTTCGTCCAAGCTTCTAGCAGGCATCGTCGTCTCGCCGAATAGTCGATTTGGGAGATTTCCTCTTACCCCTATTTCTTTTATGCTTTCATAGATCATTGTAATTAACATTGGAGTGATATATATCATATTTGTTCCATCTCTCTTGTGAATTTATTCGGCTTGTCTTTTTATTTCAAAAACACAAAAAAAAACCTCAAAATACTAAAAAGAAACAAAATGAAGCGTGATTTTCAACTAAAGTAAACGTCGCCTCCTTATGTTCGACCTGGGACTCCCTTGGAGTTTCGGTAATATTGTATTTGATAATGAGTTTTGTGACTACGACGACAAGTTCCTCCAAACCCTGATTTCTACCACGTGAAACACGTTAATCAAGACACTTAAATAATTTTGAGGATCCTTGTTATCATCATTTGTCTAATTTTATAATGGATGCTACTCATGATTCCTTACCTATTACTATTCTTAAGGGAGCCTGAGAAATTCCCTCTACTAATCTCTATTGGCGAGCCTATGGTATAATGCTTCATCACCAACTCGTCAATATTCTTAGATACCTCCTCTGCAAGCCTGATTTAATTTAGGGCTTATGTCTACCCTATTGTGTACAGGTGAATACAGTCTAGTCGAAAATGTAAACTTAGTGCTTGTTAGGAGGCAACACAACCTAGTTTTGTGTTTATAGTAGGACGATTTCTTTTCAGGTTGGAGCTAGTGGTTTTCATGAGAACAACCTAGAGTTATCCAAGTGTTGTCCTCCCTTTCTCATAGTTATTTTCTATTCATAAGCATACAATAAGGACATTACATGAAATAGGCATGAGGGGTGGGTGAATTTTTCCTCTAAGTTTCCAATATCTGGTCTCCATTAGTGTTCTAGTCAAAGAGAAGAAGAAAAAAGAGGAAAAAAGAAAGAAAGAAAAAGTTGTGTAAATAGCATAAGTTGCATGATCTAAGCTATGGAAAGATAATGAGAATAGCTACTAAGGAATTGCTAACTTTAGGGGTGTATATTAAGATCTTATGCCTAAACTCTTCAGGTCATAGTGATGTAATCAACTCATGTATTTACTAAGATGTGGATTTGTTTTTGAGCCCTTAAAGAAATTGACTAACAAAAGTATTAAGTCAATAGTGTGGGAAGTATGTGGCTTCCTTTTGTCTACCCTCTAGTTTAAGAGTCTTAAAACCTAAGTATCTCACATTTAGCCAACACTCTGATTTCACTTGTGGCAACTACACATTAAGAAATTAATTTCACAGGTATGAATGTTATGTTGCACTGGGTATTCTTCCCAAATGTAGAGTGTTTAGAGCCCAGCCTGACAACCAGATTTCTGCATAACTCCACTAAGGCGATGCTCTAAAACGAAGTCTTGGATGAGCCCCATAGTTATATACATATATGCATAGAAAAAAAGGAAAAGAAAAAAAAATTCTAGTATATTTTTGTGCATATCTAAATATGCATTGCAGAATAAGGTTGAGCACCTCTTACAACATCAACCCAAGGTATCGGAGTGTAGGGTCTAGCTAGGAAAGTGCCTCTTACAGTGTCATGGCAAGGCATCGAAGTGCAAGGCCTTCCCAGTATTTACTTATATATATACATATATAGGGTTATGATTCCATGTTTGTAGTAAGACAAACCGGAAGTAGAGTGAGTGGGATGATGAGTGGATCCAATATGAAAGAAAGCAAAATTTTTAATGTAGTTGCCTACTTGTTGAGTCAGCATCACAAGCACAGATGCTTAGTATTTTAGTTTCTTGCAAGCCTTGGTTAGATTTTTTAGAGCCATAGATTCCTGTACTTGAGACCCAAAACTAAGGTGAGTTAGAATCTGATTAGGCAAAGTAGTTTGTATCTTGGTCGGTACTTGAGTGTTGTTGAGTCATTGTGTGATATTTTGGGTATACTTTCTATGGTTAGTGATAACTCGTACCTCCAGACTTCTAGCTCAGATCCTTTTGCATTTCTTTTTGCTTTTGCTCGAGACTAGCAAAATTTAAGCATAGGGGTGTGATGAGTATGCATATTTATATGTTAACATGCTTAATTATGCTAGTTTTGTAGCACTAGTTGCAGTAGATTTAGGGTATATTATAAATATTTGCATGCATGCATGTTAGGATTTAGGATTGCATATTTGAGCCTATTTATTTAGTGTTTATTTATTGAGGCTCTTTTTTGTGCAGACTATATGTGTCAGGTCAGGTTAGAGTGATTCAAGCTGCATGAGAGGAGAGGAGAAGAAATCATGTCATCTATCACCCTAAAACCCTAACCTTAACCCTAGTTAGAACCTACCTAATATAGCCCATGCCCAAAACCTTAATCCTGATACCTAATCCTAACCTAAACCAACTCCATTTAGCTCCCTTGACCCTAATCCTAGTCCTACACCTCATACCTAACCTAGTCCTAAAAACCCAGCTCACACTTCTAGTAACACTCTCCTAATCCTAGTCCTAATCCTACCTTTGAGAACCCACTACCTTATCCATGTGCCACATGTTTTTCTTACACCTAAAATTGTATCGGATATTCTTAGAATTAATTGATAAAATGTGGCAATCAATCATTTAAATTAGGTGTCAATCACATTCCTTAATTTCCTAAAAATCAAATCTAGTGTAAACACCGTTAGGTTGTGATTGCCCTGCATTCTAAAAGCACATCCAAGCCCTTGCCTTAGCCTCCAAGACACCCTCCACCACCCTTAAATGTCCATTATAATCACTTCTCAAACACTATTCACCTCCAAGAACATTCCATATCCTTCCTCCCATGATTTTAGCCTATCAAGATCCTGATACTAATGTTAATCCCAAAATTCACACATCTTTAGTATTTTGCTTTAACTTTTCATTTTAAATCCAAATTGAGTTATTCAAGTTGCATTTGAAAGTTGATTTCAAAGGATACAACTTTCTCTTTATTTGTAACTTGAAGTTTGGAACTTAAAGAGTCTGAAAATTCAAGACAATTTAGGGAAATACTAAAAGGTTGTTGCAACACCTTCTATAAACACCCCTTTCGTCCATCTCCACCACCATCCAACCTTCCTCTCTACATTTTCTTCTTCTTACCTTGGATGTCCATTACCTAAGGTTCCTCCCCTTAAGATTTCTACATGCTTTCCAATCACAAAATCCGCTATAACAATAACCAAATTACTTGCAAGTGTAACTTGAACCTTTGCTATAATTAATCCTTAATGAATTAGTCAAGCTTGTTTGTGGGTAGCCCAACCCAAACGCATTTAACCAAGTGATATCCTAACACTTACCAACAAATACGCTAATGACCACATGTCACCATCTTGTTGTAAACAGATATAAATTCAAGTATCATAGGAATAATATCACACTAATAATGTCATTTTTCAAATCCTATAACACAAAATAAATAATATCATGATATTATGCACCGGCTAAGAGGATTTACTAATATGCTTCTCTGGAAATATTAAATTCAAAAATTTAAAGTTACTCAAAAAACTAGGAAGAGAACCCTCAATATTAATGGAAATTAGGTTTCCTTCCTAGATGTGGAAATCAATTCTTGCCAAAGATTCTTCCAAAATCACTTGGCCTAGAATCTACTCTTTAAGAGATTCTTCTAGTTCTTTTCCCCAAAAACAATATTGCTAAAGATTCCTCTAGAATCCTTCTCTATTTAAATCTCTAGAATCTCCTTTGGAATTGTTATGACCCGAGCCCCCACCCTAGTAGGGGCTCGAGTTGATTTGACACTTACCCAAGATCTGACCATCCATTGCATAAACATAGAATAACAAAAGCATTCACAGCACATCATATCACATATAAATATAAAACAATAGAGGTGAAATTAATTGAAGAAAATATTATTAGAATAACCATAGCCATCCAAGCATGAGTACAAAATTGAAGAAAACGAAACAGGTACTGGAAGAAATAAATAGAGTACTGAAGAACTAATATCAATAAAGGAAACAGAGTTGTACTTAGACTGACACCATTAGCTCCTACAATCATAGAGTCCGGCTATATCTTTCCAAGATCTGAGTACAGAGCCCACAGAAAACATCAACGAATGCTGGGTAGGGTAGCAAAAACAATGGAAAAGAGCAAAGTTAAACAAGTACAAAAATAGAAAGAACAAGAATTGTTCTAACTATTTAATTCATCTTTTAGTTATTTCCATTATCAATACCCTGTCATAATTCCAGTCGTTCATCTATCCAAATCAGTTTCCTCGGAAGGCACAAGGAGATCTTCCTATAATATCCTAGGTAGTAGACTATGTACGGCTCACCCCCTTGGCTGAGGGGATGATCCATATCCGCTGTATCACCTAGTTAACTACCCTGGGATCCTCTCCAATGAGGTGAAGTGGTGACTATGGTCTGTGCGATAAACATGCAGGGAGCTACCCCACACTGGCACACGACTAGTCCTTTCCACTATAAGGTACTAGAACAAAACAACTCCAACATCTCATAACAGTAATGCATACCCAACACCTCGCTACCCAATTGGCCAAAATGGCCTGACAAATGAGTCGCAGGGAAGTTTCCTCCCTGAGCCAGTCCCTGCCCCTAGCTGGATTTTCCGTTGATACCAAGCACGAGTACTGACTTTCCATCATTTATCAAAGGCATCATTAACCATTTCACTATTACTTAGTCAATCTTGTTTCCTTATATTCTCACATTATTTCCACATGCATCATAAATTTCGAGTTCACCACCTAATATCATTCACTTTTCCATCATTTATCATATTCTAAGGTAAATAACAATTTCTCATTCTTTTCTGTAATGACTCACATTGATTCATGTATCCTTATATCATGATATTTCTATTTATTAATGATCATTGCAAACCACTTATTTCATGATCAAGTTTGTTCGATTCGATGAGAAAATGAAATATTTAATTCACCACCTGGGTTTTCATGCACCAAAGTCGTTATTCACAGGCCCACTTATTCAATTCATAACTAACCAAGTTGTTAAGATAGAACCACATCAATTATTCATAGGTATTTTGTTGGTTATTTAAGTACCCAAAATAAAATATAATATTCCAGATCAAGACTTATATACTCAGCAAGAGGAAAGGTATGATGCAAGATATGAAAGAAAATTTAACCAAAATAATATTCAAATTTGGCATTAAATGCCATAAAGAGAGAGGGACAGTGATGCTCGCCAAATCTACGTAATTAAAATACGTGTGATCATTGTAACACATAAACAAAGAAATCAATTAATATTTATAATACCGAACTACAAGGAGTTCGGGTCGAACACAGGGAAGCAGTTGATATTTTAAACCTCTCGAGAAGATAATCAAATAATGCTAGAGTCAAGATATCACAAGAATAATAAACTTTATTGCTATCTTGAAGAGAGTCTTACAAACGAAATTTATAGCATGATTACAACTATGAATCAAAGGGAATAAAATAGAGAGAGAGAGAGAGAGAGAGAGAGAGAGAGTGGAGCTGCTTGAGGGATGCTTGTATGAAGCTTCTGGCAAAGCTTCAAATCCAGGGTGTTGGGAGGAAGAAGATGACTGGAGAATGCTTGGAGGTAGAGAGGTCATGGACTATGGTAGGCTATTTCTCTAGGTGGCCGATTTTTTCTAAGGGTTGGAGGTTAGGTCTTTTTATAGGCATCTAGGTGGCTTCCTATTGGTCAATCTAAGGTGCTTAGGATCACTGATTTGGATGCCTTAGATTCAATCAAAAGTGATGCCTAGGATAGGTTAAATAGGGGACCTTAGGATCTAGGTTGTAAGGCTAGGATAGGATGGTGGTTTTCTAAAAATAGGAGACTAGATAGGTGAAAGCATAAATAGGTTGGGATTAAAGCCTAAGAGATAAGTTCTTAGGTGTAGGCTTTAGGAAAGGATAGGTTTTAGGCTTAGGGATAGAGTTCAGATGGTGTTTTGGGTTGTTTCAAGAGGATATGGCCATGTTTAGTCATTTTTGCTTGCTAGAGAAGGGTTCTGGACGTCTACAAAGGTGTCTGGACATCCTAAACTGCAAAATCAGATGTCTAAAGGGTGTTCTAGACATCCAGAGCAGAGTACTAGGTTAAGAGTGCATTTTGAAAGGATTTTGATGTTGGGTTTGTCCAAATTAGACGTCCAGAGAGGTGTTTGGATGTCCAATTTGAGTGTTGGTCCAAGTCTAAATGTGTGTGAGTGTGTAATTGGGTTGGGAAGCTTCTAAATAGGTTAAGGGAATCCTAATTAGGTTCTAGGTAAGTTCAGTTGGATTCTAATTGAGTCCAATTGAACATGTGTGGGTTGATTTGGACTCAGTCAAGTTCTGGGTGAACTTGATTGGCATTAGGTGCATCCAATCAACTAGGTGTGCACCTAATTAGGTTGGGGTTATAGGGTTTGGGTTGGGTCTGATTAGACTCAATTGAGTCTAATCAACTCAGGGTTAGTCGAATAAGGTCCCACTGAACCCAATTGACTAGTGGCTAGCCTAATTGACTTAGACTGAGTCAATTAAGTTTGTTACAGACCTAAATAGGTTTCTAGGCTAAGGATACGGTATTGGATAAGTGGACTAGGGTTATGGATAGTAGGATAGGTCTATGGATAGGGTGGATAAGTACATGGATAATGTTATCCATGTTTTTGGCTTCTAAGCTCAAATATCTAGTTTTGAGCTAGTTTAGGGATAGGTATTGGAATAAGGTTGTCCTAGTGTTTTAAGGATAGCTCATGGTTATCCTAGTCCCTCTCTATCCTTCTCTATTCTTGTGTATTCATTCCTTCTTTATTTCAGCTTTACTCTTCAACCAACTCCTAACTCTGCTGCATCTTATTTTCGTATCCAACTTTTATTCTTCAATACTTCGGATTATTCTTAGTACTTTACCTACATTATTTATAAAAGACTAAAATTAGATAATTATTCATAAAATAAATATAAAACCTAAATATGCATGCATGCTCTAAATGCAGTATTTATAAACTTAATGCATGATTTTACTAAGGAGTTAGTTTAGATTAAGCCAATTAGGGTAATAAATTAGGTTGTTATCACACCCCCATGCTTATTATTGAAGCTGCGAGTTGCTACGCTAACGTATTTGGTTTTGAAAACCTGTCGTCGTAGTATGAAAGCGAACAACTCGTGTTCAACAAATAAAATTTGTACTGGAATGGAAATCCCAGGTCGAACTTAGGGAGGCTACGTCGATCTATATTCGCAATTATATTTTTTTAGAGTTTTTGTTGAAAAACGAAGCGACGTAATTACAATGAAGTAATATTAACAATCAGAATAAATGAGAGAGAAAGAGAGAGAGAAAACATGCACTCAATATTTCAAAATGTTTATACAATGAAATCAAAGAAGAATTACACTAGAAAGCGGGAAATCAACTACACTAGAAAGCAAGAAAATTCTACTCTAGAAAGTTGTAAAGAAGAATGGGAGAGAGAAGTTATCCTTCTTGACGATTGCTTGGAGGATGAGCTGGACAAGACGCCGCCTAGACGAAGTAGGACGGAGCAAGAAGAAGGAGGTCGAGGAAGGAGGAATGAGAATGAGGCAGCACGTCGTTGTCGTCGTGAGATTCGCTTCCGAAATGAGAGCGAAAATTTGACTTTATCTCTTGAGGAGCATCCCGGGTGTGGGACAAGCTTCTCTTGAGCTTTGGAGAGGTAGAGGAGAGAAGGAAGGGATGAAAATTTCGTATGGAGGGGGTCTCCTTTTATAGTTGCAAGGAATGAGGGCAATTTGGTCTTTCTAATCTCAAAACATTAAATAAGGGGTCTTTAGTGATGGATAAAACCGTCTCTAAAGCCCCATCGTGGGCGACTTGCGTCGCCTGCTCGCCTCCTGCGCATGCAACGTGCACTCATGTCCTTCGATTCTCGGTCTTTTGATCGTGAGATCGAACGACTAAGATGCTCCCTCGCCGTGCCTTTTCAAGCCGCAACGCCTGCGTCTGATGGTGCATCACGCGCGGGTGTGCGATAGCGCGTGGGCGCTCGCGGCCGACCGATCATGATCCAACGCTCCTCGCACCTGCTCACCCGTGCCCACTCGCCTGCTCCTCGCGACTCGATCGCGCATCCTCCCTTCATGAAAACGCATTCAACCAACACGCTACAAGCGTGTTTGTGTCGCACTTACAAATCGTGCGCGCGCATCCACAGCCGTTGGATGCGCATCCAACGACGGAGAATTATCGAAGAAGAGAGGGTGCGGTGGGTGTAGCGGCCGGTTGGGCGGCGGAGATGGTGCCACATGGCACCATCTTGTCCGTCCATCTTCTGGATGACGTAGATGGTGCCACGATTGTCGGATTGAGTCGATTTTCACGTTGTTAAGCTACGATCGTCGATCTGAATCTATCCGTGTGGTCAGATTTGTCATTTGAAGTGCAAATTCACACCATCTTAGCCCTTGATCTTCTAGGGTTCCCCGATCTCTATCTGATACTTCAGATGTTTGATTAAGGCGATCTTGGAGTCGTTGAACTCCAATTGTCGCCCTGATCAAATCTGTATGGTTGGATCTTCGATCCGAAGCCCCGATAAAATTTTTTTCCCTATCCCTGAACATAAAAGGAAACAATTAACCTCCATTTTATTCAAACTAATCTTAATGCAAGATGATGCATGCTATGCAATATTTATAGTATGCAATACAATTCTATGCTTAAGAACATGCATAAATAGACATCTTATGTAGTGTAAACATGCTTACATCACACCCCCATGCCTATCTTTTGCTAGTCCCTAGCAAAAACTATATGCTATTTATAAAAGAATTAGGTTGGATTATTTGGACATGAGTTATTTTCAATCATTAAAAAAATGTTTACTTAGGATCTGAACTTTCAAAGACACAATAGTGTCCGGGTATTTGCCAAAATGCAGATCGCCTCAAGCCCTCACCTTATTCAAAGAAAATTTTCTTTTTCTCTTTTTCCTCTTTTCTAATTTCTTTGGATTTTCAAGTTTTAGGGTTTAATAGTGGCTTTCTATGGCCATTCAACTCATCCAAGATTTGATGAGAACCCTAAGTTCTAAGCATCTTATTGTGAATGTGATAGACTCGTTGATCGACAGTTAAAATAGACTTTGGATTTCTATGCCTCTAGGTGACCTTAAAAAGAGAATTCTGCTTAAAGGTGTATCTTTACAATCTGTAGCTTTCTTCCTACTTTTATTTTTATGGGGTCAACACAAGGATGAATCCAGTGTAAATCTCCTCGGTTTATTCTACTTCTCTGCTTCTTCCTAAGTGTTTTGAAAATTTTCAGTGCATTTATTGAGCTGGGTTCTAGACAATTGGTCGATGAGCTGTTACCATTGACAACTTGCCAACCATACTCGTGCTGCGAAGTGTGGCTTATTTCTTTTTTTCTTTTTTCCTTTTCTTTTTCTTTTTGACTTTTTTTTTTTTTAAGTAGGTGGCTTCCTTGGTCTAAGATTTACCTAAAGGCAGCAAGAAGAGAATAGTCCAGTGACTGGGTTCTGGATAACCTACCTATGGGTTGTTACCCACGATAACTTGCCAGCCCTATTACCCTAGAAAGTTCATTAGCTACCCAATTTCCGTTAAAATCGCCGAACAACGAGTCAGTGCAAAGAAAGTGTGTAGATGCTTAAAACTCAAAGTTTCTTCAAATCAGAGGGCGGGTTGATAAGTTGTATACTTATCACTCAAACTTATTTACTCCAATTATAATAGAATTAAGATTGGCGAGGACTCGAAAAATAAATCCATGTTTTAGTTGATACACGGGCCGATTAAGTCCAAAGACTTGAAGGGTCTTTGTGTTCATATCCTAATGTAATATTTCCTAAGATTGAAAAGTCCTAATGTCCAACTATTCCTTCCTAATTCAATTTTTTTTTTAGGTATAAATAAGAAGAGAAAAATAATTTACATGAATTTCACAAAGATGACCAAATGATTAAAAAATGAATCTACCCCCCCATGCCTAGCTAATGAAATGTCCACATTGAGAAAGTGACATGAAAGAAAGGGTAGAGTATGAAAGATGTCACCTGAATATGAAGCTCGTGTCAGCTTTGTGTCATATGTACAACTACTAAGTTTAATGCCATCAGCTAAGCGAAGTCCTAGCCAAAGAAGTCATAGAATGGCTAGAGCAACCATGTCTGAGATGGGTTCTTGAAGAGTACGGTTAATAACAGGCTTCAGACGTTGACTTTAAATGTGTTACCCATCTTTGGGTCAAAAATCTGAACAGCTCCATTTGGAAAATCTGGCCAATTATGAATGGGTCATTCCATTTAGATCTAAGTTTGCCAGGAAAGAGCTTAAGTCTAGAATCGAATAACCAGACCTTCTGGTTCAGCTTAAAGCTCTTGCGGGAAATCAATTGATCATGTAGAGCTTTGGTCCGAGCCTTGTAGATCTTGGCATTCTCATATGCATCATTTCTAAGCTCTTCCAACTCAGATAGTTGGAGTTTCCTGGTCTTCCCAGCTAAATTCATATCTAAATTTCATTGTTTGATAGCCCAGAATGTCCTGTGTTCAATCTCTACGGGTAGATGGCACGCCTTTCCATACACCAAACGAAACGGAGACATGCCGATGGGTGTTTTATATGCCGTACGATAGGCCCAAAGAGCATCCTCAAGTTTTTGAATCTAGTCCTTGCGATCAGGCCTAACCGTTTTCTGCAGAATGTTCTTGATCTCCCGATTGGAGATCTCGACTTGTTCATTCGTCTGGGGATGGTAAGGTGTGGAAATTCTGTGATTAAACCCGTATTTGGCCAACAAATTCTGGAATTGGGCATTAGTAAAATGAGTGCCACCATCATTGGTGATAGCCCTCGAAATCCCGAACCTATTGAAGATATTTTTCTTGACAAAATCGATGACCACCTTGTGGTCATTGGTTCGGGTGAGAATCGCCTCAATCCATTTGGACACATAATCATCAGCAACAAGAATGTACTGATGTCTAAATGAAGGGAGAAAGGATCCCATGAAATCGATGCCCCAAACATCGAAAATTTCGACAGGAAGAATTGGGTTTAGGGGCATCATATCTCTCTTAGTTATGCTCCCGAGTGCCTGACATTGAGAACATGACCTTGAGAAATCTTGGGCATCCTTAAATAAAGACAACCAATAGAAGTCAGATTGCAAGATTTTTGCAGCCATCTTTTTCCCAGAGAAATGTCCACCACACCTAGATGCATGGCAGAACTCGAGTATATTGTTGAATTCATTCTCCGATACACATCGGCGAATAATATGATCAGAGTCGATGCGGTACAGTTCAGGGTCCTCCCAGAAGTAGTATTTAGCCTCAGATTTGAGTCTATCTCATTGTTGCTTGGTCCAATCCTGGGGGATTTGACCAATGGCCAAATAGTTAACGATGTCAGCAAACCACAGGGTTTGGACACCTGAAACTGTAAGGATAGCTTCGTCTGGAAAAGTGTCAACAATTGGGATGTTCGGACGAGAAGAATCACCTAGGAGTCTCGACAAATGATCTGCCACCACATTTTGTACCCCAATTTTATCCTTGATTTCAAGATCAAACTTTTGAAGCAGAAGAATCCAACGAATAAGCCAGGGTTTGGCATCCTTTTTGGCCAAGAGATGTCTCAAGGTCGAGTGGTCGGTATAGATGATAACATGAGACCCTAAGAGATAAGCCCTGAATTTTTCCAAAGTAAACACTACAACTAGTAATTTCTTTTCAGTAATAGTGTAATTCCTCTGGGCTTCATCCAAAGCTTTACTAGCGTAGTAGATGATAGAGGGCTTTCTCTCAATTTTCTGACCCAAGACAGCCTCGACCGCGTAATCAGAAGCGTCGATCATGATCTCAAAAGGAGCTGTCCAAATTGGTGGTTGCAATACTGGAGCACAGGTGATTGTCATTTTCAGGAAATCAAATGCCTTTCGGCATGATTCATCGAAAACAAACGGCATTTCTTTGGCAAGAAGATTGCTCAAGGGACGAGCAACCTTCGAGAAATCCTTGATAGATCTTCGATAGAATCCCACATGACCAAGAAATGATCGATTTTGTTTAACAGATGTGGGAGGAGGAAGTTTAGCGATAGCATCAACATTAGCTTTATCCACTTCGATTCCCTGTTCAGAGATTACATGACCCAAAACGATGCCTTCTTAGGTCATAAAATGACTCTTTTCCCAGCTAAGGACCAATCGTGTTTTGACACATTGCTTAAGAATCATTTCCAGATTAGCTAAATAAGAGTCAAACGATTCTCCGAAAATAGAGAAATCGTCCATGAAGACTTCCATAAACTCTCCTACCACGTCAGAGAATATGGCTAACATACACCTTTGAAAGGTCGCAGGTGCATTGCCTAAATCGAAAGGAATCCTACGGAAAGAAAAGGTTCCATAGGGATAGGTAAAAGTAGTTTTTTCCTGATCCTCGGAATGGATAGGAACTTGGTTGTATCCCGAGTAGCCATCAAGAAAATAGAAGTACTTCTGCCTAGCTAATCTTTCCAAGATTTGATCGATGAAAGGCAGGGGAAAATGATCCTTTTTAGTGGCTGTGTTCAGCTTCCTATAATCAATACAAACCCTCCAAGAGGAAGTTAAACGAGTTGTGACAGATTCTCCTCTCTCGTTAGTCACAACGGTAATTTCGACTTTCTTCGGAACAATCTGCACGGGACTTACCCAGGGACTATCAGAGATTGGATAAATAATTCTTGCATCGAGCCACTTGATGATTTCCTTTTTGACCACTTCTCGCATATTTGGATTTAATCTCTTCTGCTTCTGGCGAGAAGGGCAGGATCCATCTTCCAACAATATTCTATGATTGCAGTGAGATGGCTCGATCCCCCTAAGGTCATGAATGGTCTAACCAATTACCTCATTGTGTTCCTTCAGGACCTTGATTAATTTAATCTCTTACTCCTTTGTTAATTTAGCATTGATAATCACAGGGAGCATCTTCTAAGGTCCTAAAAATTGATATTTCAAATTCTCAGGCAATGGTTTCAGTTCAAGCTGGGGCGGGTTGATGATTGATGGTAAGGATGATGCTGAAGACTCAACAAAAGGAAGAGGCTGTGAGTGAACAAAATCAATAACCTCTTCAGAAGATGGCAGGTCTGCCATAGAGGGTTGCGGGTCCAATTCATCATCAAAGGAGGAACTTTCAATTGAAGAAACCATCAAACAAGTTTCAATGTTTTCATTATCTTCCTCAAGTTCCTCAATAAATCTACAATCCTCAAATTTATTAATCGCCTTAAAAATATCCAATTTCATTCGTTGATCCCCAAAGGTGATTTCCATGCTACTGCTTTCACAATTAATGTTGGCCTTAGCAAAAGCCAGGAACAGATGCCCCAGAATGATGGGCGTGTTCCTCAGATTTTCAGGTACATCCATGTCAAGGATAAGGAAATCTACAGGAAAATAGAAATCCTTAACCTTAACTATAACATTTTCAATAACGTCTCGCAGATTTGTGATCGAGCGGTTTGCTAACTGTAGCGTTACTGAAGTTGGCCGAAGTTCACCTAATCCAAACTTCTCATAAAGAGAAATCGAAATTAGGTTGATGGATGCACCCAGATCCAAAAGTGCTCTATCAAATGTGTAATCTCCGATCACACAAGAAATCAATGGAGCACCTGGATCTCTCTTTTTCTGAGGGAGGTGGTGCAGGATAACAGAACTAGCCTACTTGGAGAGTACCACCTTCCTCAGAACAGATTCTCTCGACTTATGCTTTTGCATACATAAATCCTTTAAAAATCTCGCATAAGTCGGTATGTGCTTGATAGCGTCGAGGAATGGGATATTGATCTCAACATTCTTAAATATATCAAAAGCTCCTCATTGCTATCAACAGATTTCTTCTTCTTTGATTTGATTAAGGCTTCAGGAAAAGGAACATGAGTCAGATCTTTGGAATCAAGTTCCTGAGCCTTGATTTCTCCTCCAAAATTCTCCTCTCTCTCCTCAGGTTCTTTAGGATTTAGTAGATCAGAACAGTGTGCTTGTGGATCCTGAGTCTGCTTACCACTCCTTAAGGTGACAGAATTTGTAGATGCATAAGAGTTTGGGTCTTGGGGAGGGTTAGGAAAGATTGGAGGGGCTTGATTAGCCAGGAATTGTTGATTTGCAGAAGAAGAAGAGGAGGGACCTGGCTCAACCACCTGAGCAAGTGCATGTGGGTCCCTCTGATTTCCATACCCATGGGCTTGGTTGCCCGGATTCAGAATATTTCGCGGGTTAGGTATGGGTTGGGATGGTAGAGATCCAGGTTGACGAGAGTTAGCAATGAGCCCGGTCTGCAAGTTGTCCAGCGAAGTTTTCATTTGCTGTATGAGCTTGAGCATGGATCCTTGCATCTCAACCATTTGTTGGTTCAAATCAGCTTGCCCTACGGGTTGACGAGCATTCCAAGTTGGCTGATTGACTTGATTTGGGGGCAACTGAGTATATACATGACCCTGACCCATTGGTCGTTGCGGAGCATAGTTGTGTAGATTCCCTACCGGGAGGGGGTGACGTAATAAATTGCGGAAATATAATGTAAAACAATCTCACAAAATTCAATCACACAAAGTACACAAAGATTTTTAGGTGGAAACCCAAACCGGGTGAAAACCACCACCTAACCCTCTCGAGTTAGGATTTTCCGATCAACCAAGTTGATCAAATCCACTAAACGAATCACTTAAACGAGGGTGATTCAACCTCAATTACAACCACGCTACTTTATACGAGGGTAGCGTACCTCAAACCCCTTCTCTTCACGAGAAGGATTTTGTCCCACGAAGGAGACGGGAATTCGCAAAGCGAATACCCAACCAAATAACAAAGTAAAATAAAAAATGTAGTCCTATAGAGCCAACAAAGATTTGAACCTAGCTTCTATAGGAATTAGGAAACTTCCCTTTGTAAGGAGTGCGTCGAATCGATGATGCGGGTGTGTGAGCCACGCGACGGCGTAACGTCGCTCTCATGAACTACGGCGGGAGAGCGGGTGTGCAAAGGCTTGATGCTCTCAAGATGTAAAACTTGAGCTTGGAGAGCAAGAGCTTTTCTTCGACACAAAAGAGTGTGAAAGTGTATTACTAGGTGTGTCTTGTGTATTTAGGTGTGTGTTTGTGTGCAAGAGGTTCCTCTCTATTTATAGAGGCCTTAGAAAAGCTTTGGAAGGATTTGGAAAGCTTCCATAGCCGTTGGGTGCAAAGTCCAAGAGAATCAGGCCGAAATCAGGAATAATGATTGCACTAACAGGGTTATCAGACGTTTGATCCTGGCATTGGACGTCTGGAAAACCAGTTTAAGACGTCTGGGAAGAAAGTCAGACGTCTAATTTTAGGCGGGTTTCTTCCTGACTTGAATCAGATCTAAACAGGGTTCTAGTGCAAGTCCATCAGACGACATATAGGACGTCTGGCACTGTCTGGACATCTGGAAACCTACTTTTCTGCCGGAATGGATTTCCAAGAGAGTGCAACGGCTACAAAATATTTGAGAAGAGATTTTCGGGTCAGCCGAGGTAAAACGGTCATTTATCAGACGTCTGGAAAGGCTTAAGGACGTCTGATAAGGCTCTAACAGTCATATCCTCCAGTGTTTGTTAAGCCAGCCAACGGTCCACTAATTGGACGTCTGGCAAAAACATCAGACGTCTTCTAAGACGTCTGATCTAAAGTCTGGACGTCTGATTTCATAGGGCAGAGCTAACAAGTTCAGCCTAATTGTTATCAGATGTCTAAATCAACAGTCAGACGTCTTAAAACATATTATCAGACGTCTGATTTTGGAATTAGACGTCTGAAAAAGCTGTTTGAACCCTATATTTGTTTTCTAAGTTTTCTACAGAAAACCTAAGTATCCTAGGGTTGTGTAGGTGTTCTTAGTACTACTGTTAGGGTACTTTGAGGCTCTTTAACATGATATTCTAAGGAACAAAAAAAAGAGCAAGGAAATAAAGACAAAAGTACATGAAAGAAATAAACAGAATTCTATCCTATTCTTCTTGTCCTTCCATCTTCAATCTATCGCTCCTCGCGAATCTCCTCTGTTCACTATCAAGCTCCTCCAATCCATCCTGGATGCAGGCTCGAACTCCGTCTAATCACGTCTTCATTTGCAATTGACCTGAAATCTAAGACTTCAAGTAAAAATGTTAAATGACACGTGTTTTGTTATCATCAAAACAAATGATCGTGGTGCTCTAGCACCAACAAGTTGCTGGGTCGGAATTGGGTTTGTTGCCTTGGGTTTTTCCAAGAGAAGTTAGGGTGGTTTCTCCAACCCCGATTATAAGCATTAGAGTAAGGGTTGAATCTAACATTCTCTTGTACAACACAGACATCCTCATAGCGTAAGGATGGAGAGAAAGAAAGGGAAGGATCAGAAAAACTGGGATCAAAGGCCCCAGTTTGGAACCTGTGGGGTTCCGAAAGATGCTGACTCACAGGTTGAGCCACATCGAGTTGATTCATGAACTCTCGTCTAGAAGAAGCTCGTGAAGAATGGAATCCTGAATTTTGGGATTGAGTGGATCGAGAGTTGTTCATAGAATTTCCAGCCATCCACTCTTCCATTCTCTTAGCAACCAAGTCCACCTTATCAAGTTTGTTACAAATCAATTCCATATCAAATGAATGAGAGTCATGGACTTCATTGACATTTGATTTGGGCTGCTAGGATCGGTTAAATGTATCCATGGAGGCATGATTGATTGAATTCTCGTTCATTTTCTCAAATAAATCGTGTGCACTATCTGCGTCTTTATTGAGGAAATTGCCTCCACAAGAAGCATCCACATGATTTCTGAGTTGCTCAGTCAACCCATGATAGAAGATTTGCACGAGTTGCCATTTCGGCACCTCGTGGTGTAGACACCTCCGCAATAGGTCCTGGAAGCACTCCCAGGCCACATGAAACTGCTCCCCTGGCCGCTGGGTAAAGGTAGTGATTGCCTGTCTTAAGGAATTGGTATGTTCGACTGGGAAGAATTTCTTTAGAAAGGCCAATTTCAACCCATTCCAAGTTGCAATTGGTCTTCCTATTGTCCTATACCAATGCGCGGCCTTATCCCTAAGAGAGTGGGGGAAGAGCCTCATGATCATTTGCTCCTCATTTACGTTTCATGCCTTGGTGGTCTGGACCAAAGTGGTCAAGTCCTCCAAGTGCTGAAACGGATCTTTGGTGCCAAGCCCATGATAATGTTTGATTAGGCTTAACACCTAGGGCTTGATTTCTACGTCATTGGCTGGAATCTGGACGCCGAGACATTCCCTGTAATTTGAAGGATCATAAAAATCCTTTAAGGGCTGAGCACCCTGCATTCTCTAGAACCATTCCTGCATTCTCTGCATTTGTTCCAGCTGCCTTCGGAATTCTTCCTGTGGATCTCCAGGCAGAGGAGACTATTGGTCGGCCATGGGATCAACTTGACCAAAATCCAATTTGCACCTCCTAGAATACTCTAATGGTCCTTCCAATCGGGGATTCAATGACCGTCTTCCCAGCATAAACTAGGAGAAGGTTGGAAGGACTGGGGATAGGGACCCTGCAGCACAACAAAACAAGGCTATCCTTAAGTAGGGTAGCCTAAGGATCTGTTGACTCCTAAAACCTGCCTTAAGATTGTAAATGATTTACTCTACTTGCGTCTGCTCAATCCAACCAGTTAGAAGGAGGGACTAGGGAGAAGGTTCTTCCTTCGGCTTTTGCCTCTGCTTCCTAGTGTACCCCCCAGTCGTGGTCGTTTGACGCTACTCCCTTAGCTAGACATTAGATTAATCAGTACAAGTAGGTTAATCAAAGACAATCTCAAACTAGGCCCTGAAGAGTGAATCAAACCTTAAGGCCAACGTCTACACAATTTTATTAAGGCATGGGATTGTGGTGCTTATGGAATGTGATGGGCCCTTAAAATGGGTTGTGCCCTTAATGATTGATTGAGAATTGTGTAAGTGCGTGCACAACCAGGGTTTTCAAGTAAGATTATTTGTGATGCGTGGATTTTAACGTTCAAATCTTGCTTAAGTAGCTTTTAGGGTTTCAAATTAGGTTGATTGCAATCAAGTTTCGAGGTAAACCAGGTTGTCAAACACAGGTGAAGATTGCTTTCCTTTAAAACTAGAAAGAAAGTGGAGTGCTTGGAATAGACCTAGATTAAAAATCCTAAGGAGGAGCTACTTGATGAGTTGATTTTAAGTAGAGTGATGCGGTCCAAACAACTCAAACAACTAGCCACAAATGCACCACTAAGTTAGGCACACAAAGATGGTTAAACTAGAAAGATTTCTACTCTTTTATGTGTTGCTTTGTGTGTACTAGTTCCACAGATCAGAACCTAGTTGAGTAGAAACAAATCAAGTAGGTTAAGTGCCTTGAATGTGGGTGTTCGTTGTGTGCTTGTTGAAAATTTCCCCACAAGATTATCTTTTTGTTATTTTTTTTATAAACGAGGGTGGAATGAATGTGAGTGAGAATCCAAACAATCAAATTATTCATAGGATTTATGTAAACACCTAGGTTAATTGAAATTTGGATTTAATGTGGCAAATGAAATCTATGGAGGGGGAAAGAATGGGGATCACTTACAGTTGTCTTCAACTGCACTTTACTCTGGTCTACCACTTGATGATTCCTTGATGGAGGTCTCTGCAAAACAATAGACACAAGAGAAAACAAGTTAGAAAACAATAAAGTGCGTGAAATGCAAAAAGAAGATCGGAAATCGTTGCCTCCCTGGTAACAACGCCAAAATGTTGAAGCTGCGAGTTGCTACGCGAACGTATTTGGTTTTGAAAACCTGTCGTCGTAGTATGAAAGCGAAGAACTCGTTTTCAACAAATAAAATTTGTACCGGAATAGAAATCCCAGGTCGAACTCAGGGAGACTACGTCGATATTTATTCGCAATTATATTTTTTTAGAGTTTTTGTTAAAAAGCGAAGCAACATAATTACAATGAAGCAATATTAACAATCGAAATAAATGAGAGAGAAAGAGAGAGAGAAAACATGCACTCAATATTTCAAAATGTTTATACAATGAAACCAAAGAAGAATTATACTAGAAAGAGGAAAATCAACTACACTAGAAAGTAGGAAAATTCTACTCTAGAAAGCTGTAAAGAAAAATGAGATAGAGAAGTTATCCTCCTCAACGATTGCTTGGAGGACGAGCCGGACAAGACGCTGCCTAGACGAAGTAGGACGGAGCAGGAAGAAGGAGGTCAAGGCAGGAGGAACGAGAACGGGGCAGCACGTCGTTGTCGTCGCGGGATCCACTTCCGAAATGAGAGGGAAAATTTGACTTTATCTCTCGAGGAGCATCCCGGGTGTGGGACAAGCTTCTCTTGAGCTTTAGAGAGGTAGAGGAGAGAAGGAAGGGATGAAAATTTCGTATGGAGGGGGTCTCCTTTTATAGTTGCAAGGAATGAGGGCAATTTGGTCTTTCTAATCTCAAAACATTAAATAAGGGGTCTTTAGTGATGGATAAAACCGTTGCTAAAGCCCCATCGTGGGTGACGTGCGCCACCCGCTCGCCTCCCACGCATGCAATGCGTGCTCACGTCCTTCAATTCTCGGCTGTTTGATCGTGAGATCGAACGGTTGAGATGCGCCCTCGCCGCGCCTCTTCAAGCCACAATGCCCGCGTCTGATGGCGCATCACGCACGGGCATGCGATAGCACGTGGGCGTTATTGAGCGCTCACGGTTGACCAATCACGATCCAATGCTCCTCGCGCCCGCTCGCCCGCTCCTCGCGACTCGATCGCGCATCCTCCCTTCACGAAAACGCATTCGACCAATGCGCTACAGGCGCGTTTGTGTTGCGCTTACAAATCATGCGCGCGCATCCACAGCCATTGGATGCGCATCCAATGGCGGAGAATTGTCGAAGAAGAGAGGGTGCGGCGGGTGTAGCGGCCGGTTGGGCAGCTGAGATGGTGCCACGTGGCACCATCTTGGCCGTCCATCTTCTGGATGATGTAGATGGTGCCACGATTGTCGGATTGAGTTGATTTTTGTGTCGTTAGGTTGCGATCGTCGATCCGAATCCATCCGTGTGATCGGATTTGTGATTTGAAGTATGGATTCACACCATTTTAGTCCTTGATCTTCTAGGGTTCCCCAGTCTCTATCTGATGATATAGATGTCTGATTAGGATGATCTTGGAGTCGTTGAACTCCAATCATCGCCCTGATTAAATCTGTACGGTTGGATCTTCAATCCGAGGCCCCGATAAAAAATTTTGCCCTATCTCTGAACATAAAAGGAGACAATTAACCTCCATTTTATTCAAACTAATCTAAATGCAAGATGATGCATGCTATGCAATATTTATAGTATGCAATGCAATTCTATGCTTAAGAACATGCATAAATAGACATCTTATGTAGTGTAAACATGTTTACATCACTTATCTTTTGCTAGTCCCAAGTAAAAATCAATATGCGAAAAACCTACGGAAATCATGCGAGAATCATAATATGTGGGTTCTCTTTAATTTTGAAAGCAAAGCATGAGTCAAAAAGTTTATATATATATATAAAGGTATTGTCAAGGAATCAAGCCGGTTTAAATAAAAAATCCTAATAAGATTTTTCAATAACAAAAGGAAATTGCAGACAAATCCTTAACGGTAAAAACTTAACAGTTCTAAAGTATCAACTCAAATTCGGACCTCCCAAATCAAATCAAAAATCTTATTAGCCATTAGACTTGGGTCGTCAAAGTGACTTTCTTTGACTAAGTTGATCCACCCAAGATCCGAATTGAATGTGAGAAACAAGTATCTTGTGCGTGATTTTTATGTGACTCATCAAACGGACAACTAATTGATTCCTAGCATTCAATAAAATTTAGAATATTTCTAAACTCTCTCTTAGACAATCCCATCTTTGGTTAGGCCATACTAAGATTTAGCAACTTTCTCCTCACCACTTTTTTATCCTAAGGTCAACACACTAGGTGTATACCTCCCAGGCTAGACCTGTTGGTCTCTTATTCCTAATTTTTTTCTCCGTATTTTTTTTTCTATAGGATAAATACCCGGTTAGTGAGGTATTTTTATTTGGAAATGAAAAGGGCTAGCATCCATATGTAGTGAGATTCTTTTATTTGGTGAAATATAATTTTTTTCTTTTTTTTCTAAATATATATATTTTCCTTCTAATTTTTTCAGCTAAATATAAATATATATATTATTTTTCTCCAACTCATTTTTCTAGGTGAGTGGCTCTCCTTCATCCATTTTAAATGCTTTCCCCTACAAACAGGACCAGTCCTAAGAACACGGCAAGGTCCTTTGGATCTGTCCTAAAACTAAATCTTATTGATCGCTAAGGACTCAACAAAATCATCCAAATGACGAGTCAATGCAATGTGAAAGTGAAGATGCTTGGAACTCATAGACTATCCAAACAAAGGGTGAAACGATAAGACATTCACTCATCACCCGTTTGACTTAATACTTCTAGCTTTTTCAGACTCCTTTTAAAGTCTCCGAAAAATCAATCCAGATTCAAAAAAATACTCGAGAAACGTAAGTCTAAAAAGACCTAAGGAGTCTAGGTGGAAAGACTTTGTTTCACATTTCTTAAAGTCAGTAAATTCTCAAAATTGAGAATTCTTGACTTTACCTAGCTTGAATCTTAAGAACTACCCTAAAATACCCTTTTTTCTATTTTTTTTAATACTATTGTAATGTGAATGAAAATGCATGAGACAACAGGCACTCATGCAAACAACAACTATGATAGAATACAGGAATTTGGAGACTAGTATAAAAGTGACTCAATTAAAATATGTAGATCCACTCCCCCATGCCTATTTCATGCAATGTCCTCATTGTATATCATAAACATAAAGAAAAGGGTAGAAATCACCCGCAAATATCTGAGTAGACATGATGTAACTTGACTAACTCCAAATCTGCAAGCTAAACTAAGATGCAAATATATGTTATAAATTTAACTATATATATATTCAAGCGCTAAGTTTAATGCCTTTAGCTAGTCACAGACCCTATAAAGAAGATATCAGTCATTCAATAGAGGGTTAAAGATTGTTGCAGACAGGGTCAAGATTAATATGAAGGTATGTTCATGTGGTCCAAGAATCAATGATCCACAAATGCAAACCAACTGATGATATAGCCCCACTCCAAAGGGTTTTTCTGATCCGAGATACAACCTGGAGAGAGAAAGATGGAGATGGCAAAAACAGGATTCATGATGTTAACCCTGCTCATTAATCCAATTCCAAAGTTCAAGAATAGGTGGTGGAGGATCTAGAATGAAGTTCAGGTCTAACTCAGAATCTAAATAATCTGGGTCCATGTACTCAAAGATCATAATTTCTCCAAATTGCATGTCGTACGACGATATAGGTAAGGTTGTGTTGAATTCCTCAAAATCATTATCAGAAATACTTCTTCCTCATCAGAAATCGTCACTTCCTCAGAATCAAGCCATCCGTTTGAACTAGCTGGATTATAATTTGTTCCCCAAGCTATCATGATTTGAGCTCCATTTTCTGAGGTTGTATGTTCCTTTTCCTCATATATTGAATCATGGTTTGTATCATTTGGTTGTCCAATTTCTTGAACCTCATCAAAATCCAACAATTTTTTAATTTCAAGGTGGGTATACTAAGGATTCTTTATGTCATCAGCTAATTCATCATAAGACACTCCCAATAGTTCCTCAATCTCACGAATGTCTTTTTCATAGGACGATATCTCAATTTGATTATCTACGGGAGGTAGCAAATCATAATCGTCCTAAGTAATTTTTTCTCCTCATTACATCCTTGCCTCCCTTATTGATCTTAAGACTTGGCAAAAATCAGATTATCCATAGTGTGAATTGCCAAAACTTCCTCAATTTTTCCCATAACCTCAATAGAACCACAATTCAATTTATTCCTTTAGGAAACCTTAAAGATATTAAGTTGGCATCTTTTCTGATGGGTGTGTTTCGGTGAACGGAAAGTTATGGTTAGGAGAGACCCATCGTTGTAGTCGCAAAACACGTTATCAAATACAATTTTTTACCAAAACTCCATGGGAGTCCCAGGTTGAACACAGGGAGGCGACGTTTGTTTTCGTTGAAATCCGTGCTTCATGTTGTTTCTTTTTGGTATTTTAGGGTATTGTTATTTTTTTTGTGTTTTTGTAATAAAGAGAAACAAGATAACTTCACAAAGTGATGCACATATTTATTACAATATGCTAAACAAATATAAAGGAGATAGGGGTGAGATGAAATCTCCCGAATTAGCTGGTCGGTGAGACAATGGTGCTTGGCGATAGCTTGGACGGAGGAGGTGAGAGACTGGATGGCAGGGATGAGATGTCGAAGGACATCGGGTAGAGGAATTCTTCACCAAGGCATGGGATGGGGATGAGGAGGTGGAGGTGATCTTCTACCAAAATGGAGGTGGGAGGAAGGCTCCAAGGCTTCCTATGAAGGAGGTGAGATGGAGGAGGAATATTTGGTGGCATACAGGAGCACTACACTAGTAGGAGGCCTTTGGAGCTTGGGAATGAGCTCTAGGGGAGCTTTGAGGGGCTTCTAGAGCTTTGGAGTAGGTGGGAATAGCATAGGTAGAGATGGCTTGGAAGGGAGAGGGTCATGGGGTTTATATAGTGGTGGAAGGGATGTGTTTTGCGCGCATGGGTCTTCAACGACATTTAAAACATCGTTGAAGACCCGTTGGGGGTGTTGCTAGAGCCTTCACTCGCCTTCGCTGGTGTGAGGTGGAGTCGCTGCAGCTGGCACAGTGCGGGGAGAGCGTCGGGCATTGGA
Organism: Thalassia testudinum; assembly: GCA_037157565.1. Lineage (NCBI taxonomy): Eukaryota > Viridiplantae > Streptophyta > Magnoliopsida > Alismatales > Hydrocharitaceae > Thalassia > Thalassia testudinum. The sequence continues at coordinate 179,501,396 of JAZHRO010000031.1, forward strand.
TCATGAGCGGATGGCTCGGATTGCAAGGAGATCGCGTGCGCTTGTTGTCATTTGAATCTCACTCTCACTGGCAAGGATGCATCTCCACTGTCCAATCCTAATCGCGTGGCTGAGGAGAGCGCACGAATCGCACCCTCGTGAAATCTGAGGATCGCGTGCATCGCACTTCTCTGCGATCAGATGGCAGTGAGCGCACGTGGACGACTTAAATGAGCACCCCGGATGAGGCGTGTGTGAGATGAAGTGCGTTTGCGTGTCAATAGGCGGCGTCTGATTGTGTGTGACTCACCTTGACCGCTCAATCAAGATCGAGCGATCCAATTTCTTCTAGTGCTGAGGCGGTCGTAGCGAATCACCACTCAAACTCGCGTCCTTCCTTTGTGGAGCAGGTACGCTACCACTTGTTAGTCACTCTGAAATGAGTTTTAAAATCATAATGTTGCAGTATAAGTCAAATCAGTGCGAACAATAGATAAAATTTATACTCGAATGAAAGTTCGAGATCATTCACTGGGAGCAAATAGGAATTCAATTGCTAATCTTAATAAATAATGTAAATCAGTACAATTAATGATAACAATTACTCAAAACTAATAATCAATGTAGCACATGAGTATATCAAGAATCTATTGAGGCAAAAAGTCATTTAAGACAAAATAATGGTGATTTGAATCACCAATTATTAGCTTAGATACACATATAATAATTACTTAATCATATAAATAAATGAACAATTTAACCATGCAAGCTTTAGTGCACAGTGCACTTCATCAGACGATAGGGTACTTAAACAAACGGCTTAAGTGTCTTGCTACAGTGCCAAGAAGACACTGTACTTCTTCTTCCTCTTCTCTTCTGCGTGTGCCTCTTCTGCCGCTCTCCTCTTCTCCTTTCTTTCTCTTCTATCAAGGCCTTCTTCCTTCTCCTCTTAGCTTTCCTTCTTCGTGCACAAAGGGAGGCAATCCCTCCAGCGGCTAAGTGTCAGCTGACTCCCAAGAGAGCAAAACCCCCCTGACCTGCACGCTCTCTCTCCTTTCTCTCTATGGGTTTCCTCTTCCTCGCCTTCCCAAGGCCACAGTATCGAGTAATTGGATATTCAGGTAGAGCTCACTCGAAACCAAGGCTGTGCGTGGATCACAGTCGAGGTGTGCTTAGCTTAGGCGGGTATATGGGTCAAACCAGGCCTACGTGAGTAGTGTCACGGGCGAGGCAGGTGAAGGGGCATGGGGGACCTCACCCCTTTGTGTTACTTTAGGCGATAAGCACAGTGCAGAAATTCAATTTATGTGATGCCGCGTGCCTCTCCACGCCCAATGTGGGACTATCCCCACGTCCCTTTCTTCTTTGCTGCTGCAGTGGAAGGTGGATTCGATTGAGGTGCTTGTGGCGATCAATGGCTTCAATTCACCGGGCAAGTGTAATGCTAAGGTGAATCCACGTCACCTGGAGCTAGAACCTGGAGGTAACAGCCTAAGGACCAAACTTCAAGCTTGCTTGAAGCTGCAATAATGGCGGACGAACAGGATCACCTGAAATCATACAAACAGCCTTACGACCACATTAAACCAGCTCAAGAGAGTTGTGAGGTGACGACGAATGTGCTGGTGGTGGTTTTGTGGAGTTTGGTGCACGGAGGTCAATCGATGACAGAGGAGGTTGCGTGAAGGTGGGTCACTCGTGGGCGTCTTGGGTGAACGATGGAGAGCGATCAGTTAGGGCTTTAGATGATGGGAGTATGGAGGAGCTTGTGGGCTTGTCGGCAAGGGGGATGGTGATGTGTAGCGGACGGAAACCCTCACTGGAGTGGCCGCCGGAGATGGAAGGGATGAGGGTGATTCACGGCGTCGGAGGTCGAAACAAAGATTTAATGATAGAAAAGGAAAGTAAAGAGGGTGAGGAAGTGATTTGGCCTAATAATAAGGATGAAAGGGGAAGGGATACAATGACGGTGTGATTGCCAACACCGTGGAAGATGAAACCTCCTTAGATGGATGGCAGCGAAGAATGGGGAAGATGGCCCTGGCTTTGGCATACCAGGTGTGGACCAAGGTGAGGAAGGCCTTGGCCTGGCCAATTTGGCCATTGGATGGCCATAGGGTGATGGGGAAGAGGTCCGCCAGAGCTAAGTCGGAGGAGTGTCAGAGGTGGAGTTTCGAAGAGATTTGTGGCCCTAAAACTAGTTGAGAGGCATGGTCTGCCCTGAGGAGTCTTAAATCGGCCGTGAGAAGGTGATTAGAGCTTGGGAAGCTTGCTTCCCAATCTTGTAAGGTAGCTGGAATATGAGACCCACTCCTTTGAAGGATTCGTATAAGGATTTGGGTGAGATCTGGAGCTTTGCATTTGGCTGAAAAGGAAGACAATTACTTGACGAGTTTCTCTTTCAATTTTGAGAGGGATTCGTCAAGAAATCATGGAGATCTTGCCAAATTAAGGTCACCGAAGTTGTAGGAATAGGATTTCATGGTGGTGGGGACCTATTTGTGAAGAAGATGATAAATTTGGGGGGCTATTTGTAAGAAATTCAAAATTTTGGGGCATGTGTGTGAGAGAAAAGAATCAGATAGGACCAAATTGCACACTAAGTCAAGATGATCTCAGATTGGGACCAAATTTTGGTATAAACTTAATTTGGACCCAATAAATCCAATGGTGAAGTTAGATTTAGGTTTTGACCAAGTTTGACTTTATAAATTGTACAATTACCCAAATTAGGGCAAAAGTCTGCTTGTGGCTCTATTTTAGGTCAAGACGGGTTCTAATGGTCAAATTGAAGGTACCAAACCCTAGAGAATATTTTTATATGAATTTTAGAGGGTTTATGTGAATTTTATCCTAACCATAACCTCAGTTAATTAAGCAGGTCTGTTTTTAGGGTTTTAAAAGTCATTTAATTCTCAAAACACAGGAAAATCCTTTTCTGTTTGTACTAACCCACTTGTTAGACTCTTAAGATCATTTGATTCTTAATTAACCCCTGAGAAAATCTGTGATTGTTTTGCATTCAAGTTATGATGGTACAATTACAGTTTTACCCCTGTTTTACTGTATTTCCCTCAAAATGGATTTACAGTGAATTACGTCTCTCTGGCACTTATGTAGGAGCATTTAATCCTTGATTTTGACTAATTAAAGCAAGATATGGCTGATGATGACGTTATCATCACCACTTGGCCATAGGCGCTGGTTGGTCGCATGGAGATTAAATGCTGTTGTGTACCTCAACCGTTGGATGAAGATCCAACGGTCATGATCAGTTCTTCCTTGCTGAGCTTTGATGAAGGCCGGGTGAGGTTGGGCGCTTCTTAGCCATTGGATTAAGATCCTTTCTTGTGGTGAGGCTAGGGAGGCTATGGCTAATGTAGGGCACCCTGGATGGCACCACGTGGCGCCATCCTAGTTGTCAATCTTCTTTTTCTTGTAGAGGGTGCTACGGTGTTCTGATCAACGTTATTTTTGCGTTGATGGATTGCGATCGTCACTCCAGATCCATCTGTACAGTCAGATTCTTCATCCGAAATCGATAAAGATGTTGCACTGCCTCCTAGCCATAAAAAATGTAGGAATTAATATACATAATACACAAATATCTTAAATGCAATGCAATGAATGTTATGCAATATTTATATAATGAAATGGAATGCTAGGCCTAGGAACTATCATAAATAAGCATTTTATCATTAATTCATGCATGTTTATCATACCCCCATACTTACTTTTTGCTAGTCCCTAGCAAAATTAACTTGAATGCTATGTGTAAAAGTAGAATCAGGGTTTGATTACTTAGGCGAGATTTGTTGGTTACTTTAGAAAATTTCAACCCAAGACCTAGTTACAAAAACTCGATAATGGCCGGGTGTCTGCCAGAATGTAGACCCCGCCCAAGTCCTCTCCTTATTTGAAAAGGGAAGATACCTTTTTTTTTCTTCTTTCCTTATTTTTTTAGACTTTTGGAATTTGAGAGTTTTAAGATAACTTTTTATAGGTACTCGACCAGCTCAAGACTCGAAAAGGACTCTAAGTGCTAAGCATCTTGTGAAAAGAGTGAAAGACTCACTAGGTGGCCATTAAGACAAACTTTAGGTTTCTACAACCCTAGGTGACCTTAAAGATTTCTGTCTAGAGTTTTATCTTTCAGATGGTAGCTTTCTCCCTACCTTTTTTATGGAGTCAACATAAGAGCGAACCCAGTGTATATCTCCCTAGTTTATTCTACTTCTTTGCTTCTTCCTAAGTGTTTAGGAATTATTTGTGTATTTTTGTGAGTTGGGCTATGGACAACCAATCGATGAGGTGTTGCCACCAACCACTTGCCAACCATACTCATGTAGTGAAGTGTGGCTTCATTTATTTTTTTATTTTCTCATTTTTCTATTTTTTTCTCTTTCTTTTTATTTTCTAAGTAGGTGGCTTCCCTGATCTAAGATTTACCTAAGGGCAGTAAGAAGAGAATGGTCATGTGGCTGGGCTCTGGATAACCAGCCGATGAGTTGTTACCACCGATAACTTGCCAGCCATACCACCCTAGACGGTTCATTAGCTACCCAATTTTCATAAAAATTACCGAAAAGTGAGTCAGTGCAAACAGTGTGTAGATGTTTAGACTTAAAATCCCCTTAAATCAGAGGGCAGGTTGATAAGTCGTGTACTTATCACCCCAGATTATTTACCAAATTAACATAAAATTGACTTGGCAAGAACTCGAGACTAAGTTCACATTCGAGTGGACACCTGGGCTAATTAAGCCCGAAGACCTGAAGAGTCAAGTATTCAGGTCCCAAAGTATTAATCCCTAAAGTTCACAACTCCTAATGCCTAAGTTCTCTTCTCCTGATTCTATTTTTTTTTTAATAATAGGAAATTCTATTATAGGCTGACAAAATGATTATTTCACAAAATATCCACCCCCCCATGCTTAGCTAATGCAATGTCCTCATTGTAAAAATGAAAGCATGCAGGAGGGTTGTTAACGTGGCTAGATCGTGTTTTAACAGTTAGTTACATTGTAGTATAGGTGATCAAGCGTTGTCAACAAATAAAACTTTTATTACTAGAAAACCTAAGTATCCAAGGTTGAACACAGGGAGCAATTGGAATTTATTACTAATCTCAAGAATGTAATTGAACATTTTAATTACTCAAAACTTAATTCAAATATAAATGCATGAGTTTGAAAATTAATTGTGGCAAAAAGAGGAATTTGGACGTCTGATCCCATGATCAGACGTCTTAAAAATATGTTTCCCTTGTCTTATTCTTCTGCTTCTGATTTTCTTCCTTTCTTCTTCTTTGTGCTTCTTCATTCTTCCCTGCAGTGCCTTGCTTCTTTCTTCCTATTTTCTTCTGTAGTTTCTTTCTCTCTACGGGTCTTCTTCTTCTTCCTTGGCTATGTTTTCTCTTCTTCCTTCCTTGGTTATGTCTTCCTTTGCCTTCAGTTCCTCTTTCTTCTTCTGCTTGTCTTTACCTTTCTCTATTTCTTCTTTTTCTTCAGTTCTTCTTCTCTTTTTCCTTCGCCTCTTCCTTTCCTTCTCTTTTTCCTCTGCAATGGCTTCCTTCCTTCTTCTTTTCCTTTGCTAGTAGTGGCTAAGTGTTAGCTTCACTTCTTCCTTCTGCCTTCCCTGCACAAACCAAAGAAAAGCAAAACCTATCCCTCTACCCACACCCGCCCGTCTCTCTCTCTCTCTATGTAAACCACTCTCAGCATGCTCTCCCAGAGCCAGGTAAATGGGTCAGCTCGCGCGCTCGAGTCCAGGCGCACCGGTGTAAGGGTAGTGCGCGAGGAGTGCTCAGGGTAGTGTCGGGTCGGGTCACCAGATCCATGTGGTGAACCCACAAACGAGGTAGTGAGAATAGGTGAGGGACCTCACCCCATATGCGTTCGGAGGCAACGAGCTCATATCACAAAAATAATATAAATCACTCCAGCGCTTTGTGACTTAACGAGGTGGGACTATTGTTCCACCTCTATTTCGTGCGTGCCCGCAGGAGTCCGTCCTTCAATTGCCACTACTGCAGACTTTGCAGTGTCACTTGCTGGGTCGATTGTCTTCGCGATGCCTCCCCGAGCTAGCTGGACCTGGAGCCCTGAAGAATTGCTGCCTAGAGCAAGCAGGAAGCTTCTTCGAGTCACCTCTAATGGCGGCCGGGGCTTGAAATCTGTATGACACAAAAAGAGCCTCGCAGCCTAATCAGATCACCAGGGGACCTTCGTCGTGTCACGGCGAAGGTGAAGCGCTAGGTGGCAGGCCGCGGGGTGGCCTAGGCGTGTGTGCCTAGGTCGCTCTGTGGCCGGACGGATGGGTGTGTTCGGGGGGTTGTTGTGGTGGTGTAGCGGGACTGTGGATGAGTGGAGGGTACTCAGTGAGGTGAGGCGGAGGTTATGCGATGGTCGGCGAGACGTGTGGGGCTGCGGAGCGATGGGAGCGTCTCACCGGAGGGTGGCCGGAGATGAGAAGGTGGCGATCTACAGGGACGGTCGAGGGGCGGTTGTGTGAAATAAAGTGAGGGAAATGAAAGAGTGGAAGATGGGGAACTTATTTGGACTGTTAGGAGTGAAAGGGGTAACGGAGTCAGACGGCTCGTTTGTGCCGTCGTCAGAGAAGACAACCCTGAGGGAGATAACGGCGACGAGGAGGAGGTCAGGGAGGCGTGCGCTTGGTGCAGCGCGACGTAGGAAGAGGAGGCGGAGTGGACTCTGCTGTTGATATGGTTGCAGAGCGACGAGGAGGAGAGGTAATCATCAGAGCTTGCGGGTTTCTTGGCTGGAGAGAGGAGAGATGAAATTTGGAGGATTCTATGGCCGAAACAAGTTTGAGAGATTCGTAGAGGGTCGGAGGTCTTTTTATAGGTGCTGGCCGAGCTTCTGGTGCGTGGAGGGCAAGCCTTTAGCCACCGTCGTCTCATCGGAGAAGGAAGGTGGTTGGGATCCAAATCTTTCATGCGTTCGCACGAGAGATTGGACAAGAATCAGAGATTATGATCGGGCTCAGATGGAAGAGGATTCCTTAGAGAATTTCCCTTCCAATTCTTGAAGGAGATCTCTGAGGAATCAGAGAGTATTCCCTCTGCCTTCCTCACCGGAGAAGGATTCTCTCCCCAATAATGGTGGAGGGACCTGATTGTAAGATTGGCGAGGAAGCTAGGGGGGTTTATGTGATGGTTTTCAAAAGATAAGGGTCAAAATGTGATTGGGTGTACTAAATTGCAAAGTAGGTCAAGATGACCTCTCCTTAGGTCCAAATTTTGGTACAAAGCTAATTTGGACCTAAGGAATCCAATGGTAAAGTTGGTTTTTATGTTTGACCACGTTTGACTGAACATTTTGCGTAAAAACCCAAATTGGGTCAATTGATGAGCTAGGACCCTAATCTTGGTCAAACTAGGTTCCAAAGGACAAATTGAATGTTCTAAACCCTCAGGGATATTTTTCCATGATTTTTAGAGGGTTTACTTGATTTTTATCCTGACCGAAACCTTATTGAATTAAGCGGGTCTATTTTAGGGTTACCAGATGTCATTTAATTCCTGGATTGCATACGAACCCATTTCTGATTGAATCAACTCACTTTTTATCTCATTTAGACCATTTGACCTATGTTTTGCCACTGAGAAATCCCATTTATGTACTGCAATGGTAAAATTACAGTTTTAACCTTTATTTCATGTTTTCTTCTCAGAACACTTATTCCTTCAATTAGGCCCTCTTCTAGGTTATGTAGGAGCTTTTATTCTCTTTATTAGGTCAAAATGAGCTAGTTATAGCTCATGATGAGGCTCTCATCAAGGGCAAGATTGGAAGAATAACACCTAGTTTTCGTGAGATTCTAGTCAGCTCGAAATAGTTTTTACACATGCTGAGTTTAGTGCCTTTAGCTAGGAGATGCTCGGTGAGTGATGGTTAGGGCAAGGTGACAGCAACCTTGTTTGAGAAAAGTTCAGGGAGCAAATGGTCAACATAGGGTTTGAGACGTTGTCCGTTGACCTTGAAGGAATTACCCGTCTTTAGGTCAGAGATTTCAACGTCCCCGTTAGGAAAAATCTACTCAACAATGAATGGGCCATTCCACTTAGACCTAAGCTTACCAAGAAGAGCTTCGGTCGAGAATCAATAAGCCAGACCCTCTCATTCAACTCAAAGCTCTTACGTGAAATCATCTGGTCATGGAGAGCTTTGGTCCTTGCCTTATAGATTCTGGCATTCTCATAGGCATCATTTCTAAGCTCCTCCAACTCAGATAGTTGGAGTTTCCTAGTCTTCCTGGCCAACTCTAGGTCGAAAATGCATTTCCTGATGGCCCAAAATGCTTGGTATTCTAACTCTACGGGTAAGTGACACGCCTTACCAAACACCAGACGGAACAGACACATACCGATAGGCATTTTGTATGTCGTATGGTAGGCCCAAAAAGCATCATCTAGCTTTTGAGTCCAATCCTTCCTATCAGGCCTTACGATTTTTTGCACAATGTTTTTGATCTCCTGATTGGAGACAACTTGTCCGTTCATCTGGGGGTGGTAAGGTGTCGAAATCTGATGATTCACCTCATATTTCACCAGTAAATTCCGAAAGTGGGCATGAGTGAAGTACGTGCCATCATTACTAATAATGGCCCGAGGAATCTCGAACTGACTAAAGATATTCTCTTCACAAAATTGATGACCACCTTGTGGTATTGGTCCAGGTGGGAATTGCCTCAATCCATTTGGACACGTAATCCACAGAGACCAGAATATACTAGTGTCCAAGTGAAGGAGGGAAGGATCCCATGAAGTCGATGCCCCCAATGTCAAAAATTTTGACTGGAAGTATTGGTTTAGGGCCATCATGTCTGGCCATGTGCCCGAGTGTTTGGCATCAGGCACATGACCTGAGAATTCCTAGGCATCCTTAAATAATGACGACCAATAGAATCTAGATTGCAACATTTTTGCCGTCATCTTTTTCTTAAAAAAGTGTCCACCACACAGATGCATGGCAAAACTCAAGTATACTATGAAACTCATTTTTCGGGATGCATCGGCGAATAATCTGGTCGACGCCACTGCGGTATAGCTCAGGATCATCTCAAAAATAATAGTTGGCCTCGGACATAAGTCTGTCCTGTTGTTGTTTGGTCCAATCCTAGGGTATTTGACCAACGACCAAATAATTAACGATATTCGCAAACTAGCGGGTTCGAATACCTGAGACTTTAAGGATAGTCTCATCCAGAAAAGTGTCTAAGATAGGGATATCCAGATGAGGAGAATCAATTAGGATTCTCAATATGTGATCTGCCACTACATTTTGTGCCTCAGCTTTGTCCCTGATTTCAATGTCAAATTCTTGAAGTAACAGAATCCAGTGAATAAGCAGGGGCTTGGCATCCTTTTTGGCCAAGAGATGTTTCAAGGTCGAGTGGTCAGTGTAAATGATAACATGAGAACCTAAAAGATAAGCCCTGAATTTTTCTAAGGCAAAGACTACGGCTAACAACTCCTTTTAAGTAGCGATGTAGTTCCTATAGGCCTCATCCAGAGTCTTGCTAGCGTAATAGATCACAGAGGGCTTCTTATCTACTTTCTGACCCAAGACAACCTCGACGATATAATCTAATGCGTCAGCCATGATCTTAAATGGGGCTATCCAGACCAATGGTTGCAACACCGAGGCACAGGTAACTGCCGTTTTCCAACTATTCCAAGTTAGTTAGGCATGACTCGAAGGAATCTCCAAAAATGGAGAAATCATCCATGAACACCTCAAGACAGTCTCCCACCATGTCCGAAAAGATGGCTAGTATGCACCTTTGAAAAGTCGCGGGTGCATTGCAAAGCCCGAACGGCATTCTACGGAATGCAAAGGTTCCGTAGGGACATGTGAAAGTTGTCTTTTCCTAGTCTGCGGGATGGATAGGGACTTGGTTATATCCTGAATAACCGTCCAGGAAGCAAAAGTACTTTTGCTCAGCTAACCTTTCTAGGATTTGATCAATGACTGGCAAGGGGAAATGATCATTTTGGTGGTTGTGTTCAGCTTCCTATAATCAATACAAACTCTCCAGGCAGAAGCTGAACAAGTGGTAAAGGATTCCCCTTTCTCGTTAGTCGTAACGGTTATTCCTACCTTTTTGGGTACAATCTGAATGGGGCTAACCCATGGACTATCCGAGATCAAGTAAATAATGCCTACATCGAGCCACTTTATTATCTCCTTTTTTACCACTTCTCACATATTCGGGTTTAGTCTCCTTTGCATTTCGCGAGAAGGGAGGGATTCATCTTCCATGAAAATACAGTGATTATAGTAAGATGGTTCGATCCTCCTAAGGTCATGGATGGTCCAACCAATTACCTCGTTATTATTCTTAAGGACCTTAATTAATCTCAATTCTTGCTCCTTAGTCAAATCAGCACTAATAATCACAGGGAGCGTATTCTTAGGTCCTAAGAACTCATATTTTAAACTTTCCGGTAATGGTTTCAATTCCAACTGAGGTAGGTTTAGTATAGAGGATAATGAGGATGCTGATGAAGATTCATCAGGACGGTCCAATGGAAGAGGTTGGGAATGAACAAAATCAATAGCCTCTTCTAGGTGTGGCGAGTCTGCAACAGAGGGTTGTGGGTTGGGTTTGCTAAAGCTGGTGGAGTCCTCGAGTACACTGATCTTCATACAAGTCTCAACATTAAAATCATGGTCCTTGAGCTCTTAAATGAATCCACAATCCTCAAATCCTTTTATCACCTTGAAAATATCAAGAGTCAACTTCCTATCCCCAAAGGCGATCTCCATACTACCGCTCTCACAATTTGTGTTGGCCTTGGCGGTAGCTAGGAACAAATGACCTAGAATGATGGGTGTGTTCCTCAAGTCTTGTGGTACATCCATGTCAAGGACTAGGAAATCTACGGGAAAATAGAAGTCCTTGACCTTGACAATAACGTCCTCAATAACGCCTTTCGATGTGGTGACCGAACGGTCGGCTAACTATAACGTTACTTAGGTTGGCCTAAGTTCACCCAACCCAAACCTTTCATAAAGAGAGGTCAAGATTAGGTTGATGGATGCACCTAGTTCCAATAGTGCCCTATCAAAAGTGTAATCTCTAATGACACATGAAATCAAGGGGGCACCTAGATCTCTCTGCTTCTGAGGAAGGTGGTGCAGATGACAAAACTCGCTTGCTCGGAGAGAATCACCTTCCTCGGGGTGGGTTCTTTTGGCTTATGCTTTTGGGTACATAAATCTTTCAGTAATTTTGCGTAAGCTGGGATGTGCTTAATAGCATCGAGGAGCGGGATATTGATCTCTACACTCTTGAATAAATTCAGGAGCTCTTCGTTGCTATCTAGGGTTTTCTTCTTGCTTTTCAATAAGGCTTCAGGGAACGAGATGTGGGTGGTGTCCTCAATTTCTGGTCCCTGGGCCTTGTTGTCTTCATCAATCTCCTCCTTCTCTCCTTCGGGCTCCCCAGGGTCTAGATTTCTAGAAGGTAATTCGGGGTCTTGGGTCTGCTTCCCTCTCCTCAAGGTGATAGAGTTTGCAGAGGCATACGGGTTCGGGTCTTGAGGCGGGTTAGGAAAGATTGGAGAGCCTTGATTGGTCAAATATCCAGGAGCAGAAGAAGAAGAGGGACCCTGATCAACCACTTGAGCACGTGCATGTGGGTCCCTTTGATTTTCGTACCCTTGGGCTCTATTGCCCTAATTTTACACATTGCGTGGGTTGGGTACGGGTTGGGATGGTAGAGATCCAAGCTGTCGAGTGTTAGCAATAAACCCGGATTGCAAGTTGTCCAATGATGTCTTCATTTGCTGCATAAGCTGAAGCATGGACCCTTGCATTTCTACCATATGTCGGTTTAAGTCAGCCTGCCTTGCAGATTGTTGGGCATTCCAAGGTGGCTGAGTAATCGGTCTCGAGGGCAACTGGGTGTATAATTGACCCTGACCCATAGGTCTTTGAGATGCACAATTGCTGGGCCGTGTTTGGGTCTGTTGCCCCTGACTTTTCGAGGACAAGTTAGGGTGGTTCCTCTAACCTGGGTTATAAGTGTTGGAATACAGGTTGGACCTAGCATTCTCCTATATCACATATACATCCTCATAGGGCAAGGATGGAGAGAAAGAAGGATAAAAAAAACTGGGAGCAAAGGCCCCAGTTTGGAACCCATAAGGTTCCGAGATATCCTGGCTCATAGGTTGAGCCAATTCTAGTTGGTTCATGAACTCCTACCCCGTGGAAGCTCGTGAAGAATGGAATCTTGCATTTTGTGATTGAGTGGGTGTAGAAGTGTTTCTTGAGTTTCCATCCATCCACTCTTCCATCCTTTTCGCAACCAAGTCCACCTTATCTAGTTTGTTGCAAATCAATTCCAGGTTGGACTTAGCATTCTCCTATGTCACATATACATCTTCATAGGGCAAGGATGGAGAGAAAGAAGGATAAAAAAAACTGGGATCAAAGGCCCCAGTTTGGAACCCATAAGGTTCCAAGAAATCCTGGCTCATAGGTTGAGCCGATTCTAGTTGGTTCATGAACTCCTACCCCGTGGAAGCTTGTGAAGAATGGAATCCTGCATTTTGTGATTGAGTGGGTGTAGAAGTGTTTCTTGAGTTTCCATCCATCCACTCTTCCATCCTTTTCGCAACCAAATCCACCTTATCTAGTTTGTTGCAAATCAATTCCATGTCAAATGAATGAGAATTATGGATCTCATTAGCATTTGACCTGGGTTGTTGGGATCAGTTGAAGGTATCCATGGAGGTATGATTTATTAAATTCTCACTCACTTCCTCAAATAGGTCGTATGTGCTATCTACATCCCTGTTGAGGAAATTACCTCCACAGGAGGCATCCACGTAATTATGAAATTGTTCGACCAACCCGTGATAGAATATCTGCACGAGTTGCCATTTCAGCACCTTGTGGTGTGGACACTTCCTCAAAAGATCCTGGAATCGCTCCTAAGCACCATGAAATGATTCCCCCGGCCACTGGGAGAAAGTGGTAATCGCCCGTCGCAAGGCATTGGTTCGTCCAATTTGGAAGAATTTCTTCAGGAAAGCCGTTTAAGAGCAGCCCATGTTTCTATCGGCCTTCTAATGGTCCAGTACCAATGTGCGACCTTATCCCTGAGAGAGTGGGGTAAGAGCCTCCTGATCATTTGCTTTTCGTTCACATTCCTAGCTTTGGTGGTCTGTGAAAGAGTGTTCTTCGTTTTCGATAAAAACTTTAGCATGAAATGACGTGTTGTTGTATTTAATTGCGTGGTAGAAAATCGCTTTTCAAAACATTTTAATTCTCATAATCTAACCACGAAAATAGTTAGGTCGTCTCCACAGGGAGGAATTAGCCTATTTAAACTAGTGAATTATGTCTTGTTTATTCGGGAATCTCAATGTGTATGCATACTAACTGGTGCACGTGTTTTCAACATAATTTCTTGATTTAAAGAATTAATCAATAATGTAAGGGTGCACATGCAAAATCACCACCAATGAAATACCTGAATTACTATCTTAATACTGACAAGCATAATCAAATTTAATTAAATCAGAATTTGTTCTCTATAACAAATATACATGCTTGCTTATTCATGAGATGAATTTGACTGCATGCAATTCTATCTTAATATAATAAGGAGATAAATAAATGAATAGTATTCTCTACAATGGCATTATTCATAATTACTAATTGCAACCTTCACTGTAGCAAAACAGGGGATTACTTCCCCTCGTGCCCACGCGAAGGAGAGGGCATGGGTAAACATGTGGTGCTCGAAGGAGATTGGCCGGGATGCGGGCTTCGCGTTGGTGGTCGTGGCATCGATGGAGGTGGCCGGCGGTGGTCGATCGGAGCTTTGGGTGCCGGCGGTGAGGTTCAACTGCCAGCCGTTGAGTGGGCAGTTGGTGCGGCCGATGGTGTGGTTGAGGTCGTGGGGTCGAGGCGAGCACTCCTGTGGTTTTGGCGGAGAGGGAGATGGCCCGAGGTGGCATGGCTAGCGAGGGGGGTGGGCTGCACTTTGGGTTCTTCCGTTGGAGTTGCAGGTGGCCGGTTGGGAAGGAAGACGAGGACGATGATGAAGAAGAAGATGAGGAGGAGTCGGTGGTGTTGGTTTGCGGCGAGAGGAGGTGAGGGCGAGGACAGCGGTGGGGGTGGCGGTGGTGATGAGGGTCATGCAAGGTGGCTACGGTGAGGGGGTGAAGCATGGGTTCTCTGGAGGTTGAAGAAGATGAGGGAAACGAAAAGGAAGCTTGGGCAAGAGAGAGGGCATGGAATGTGGTTTGGCTATGGGTTTTTGTGGTCGGGTGAGGACGGCTGATGGTGGTGCATGCTGTCACCATGCGCCATGGCAGACGAGTGAAGTGTGGGTTCTCTGCAGGTCACGGTGCATGCGGATCTCCACAGTGCTTGCTGGTTCCACAGTGCACGTCTCCCTCACGGTGGAGAAGGTGGAGAGATAGTCCCCACCGGGGGAGAAGATTATCCCCTCTTTGTTGGCGCACTCTTTTTAAAATATCTGCAGTCGACTTCTGCAACCACTCACGGAGATTGTGAGTGGTTGGAACAGAAGGATAAGTCCTGTCCGTTAGGCATCAGACGTCTGATAAAACCATCAAACGTCTTAAAATATTTGGTTGGCAAGGAGTCCACGCTGGAGGTTCCAAACGTCCAGATTAGATTCCAGACGTCTTAAAATGGGATTTTAGATGTCTGACTGCTGCCTTTAAGTGTCTTGCACCTAGCCTGCATCCACCAAATAAATTATATTATCATAACATATGTTATTAAATGTAAAATTGAAGCATAAAACTAAATGTAGGCCAAGGTGAATTGCCATATAACTCCTAATTAATTAACAACTAAGAACAAATAATTAAATAGTACTTAGGCTAAATAATAGTCCATAAAAGTGGACTTATTAGTCTGAACCAAAGTAGTCAGATCCTCCAAGTGTTGGAATGGGTCCTCCGAGCCAAGCCCATGGAAATGCTTAATCAAACTTAAGACTTGAGGCTTGATTTCTACGACTCCAACGGGAATCATGACGTCGGGACGTTCCCCATAGTTTGAAGGATCATAGAAATCCTTCAACGGCCAAGCGCCTTGACCATTCATTCATTGGAACCATTGCTGCACCTACTGTAATTAGTCCAACTGCCTCCGAATCAGCTTCTACTAGTTTGGGGGTGGGGGAGGTGGTTGTTGATCAGCCATGGGATCTGCTTGGCTATAACTCAACCTTCACCTCCGAGGTTGGTCTAAAGGTTCTTCCAAACGAGGGTTCAATGACCTCCTTCCAAGCATACACTGGAAGTAAGTCAGAAGGATGGGAAAAAGAAGGAACCTTGTAGCACAAAAAAATGCAAGCCTGTTCTTAGATTAGGTAGCCTAAGGACCTATGCCTTAGGAATAAACTCTGACCACACAGTGAATTTAGTGTTGTCCTTACTCCTGAAGATGGTAAAGTTGGGCCGACGAAGTAGGGGGAGCGTGTCCCAAAGGTTGCTAATTATGCCAAACCCCTACTTAAGTTGTTTGACAATTGAGCCCCTCAACTTAGCGCCTTTTGGAGTAAGCAGACATCACTAACTCGAAGCACGTTCAAGAGAGTACCCTAAAACTGACTTGTGAATCCTAGGGCCAAATCTACTCAATTTTAGTTAGGCTTGGGATGGCATTGTTTTCGAAATGTGATGGGCCCTTAATGGGTGCTGCCCTTAATGATTCATTTAAGAATGTGTGTATGTACACAACCAAAAAGTTATCAAGCAAGATTATTGAGGATGAAGTGAGTTTTAAGATTCAGATCTTGCTTAGTAGCTTTTACGATTCAAGTATTAGGTATATTCAACCAAATGTTTGAGAGGCAAACTAAGTTTGAAAGCACGTGTTGAAGCATTTTCCTTTA
Organism: Thalassia testudinum; assembly: GCA_037157565.1. NCBI lineage: Eukaryota > Viridiplantae > Streptophyta > Magnoliopsida > Alismatales > Hydrocharitaceae > Thalassia > Thalassia testudinum. Next base: position 179,517,289 of record JAZHRO010000031.1, read on the forward strand.
TAGACCAAGAAAATATGGAGTGCCTGGCTTGACCTAACTATTGAATCCTACGGGGCAGCTACAAGATGAATTTCTTTTAGATTAGGTGATGCGGCCCAAACAATTCAATCAACTAGCCTAGATGCACCACAGATTAAAGCACACAAAAGATGATTAACCTAGTCTGATTTCTACTCTGTTATGTGTTTATTTGTATGTGTACCGGTTCCACAGGTCGGAATACTAGTTGAGTAGAAAAAATCACAAAAGGTTTTGTGCCTCAAATGTGGGTGTATGTAGTGTGTATGTTGATTTGTCCCACAATCAGAAGATAATTTTTTTTTTATATGCGGTGGTGAGATGAGTGTAGGTGGCAAACAAGACAAACAAACTCTATCCTAGGGTTTATGCAAACACCTAAGTAGATGAGGTCTTGGTTATTGATGTGGCAAAAGTGAAACTAGTGGGAGGGAATGTGGGGGCACTTACAAACTACTCTACCCGCACTTTACTCCGATCTACCGTACTTGGATCTCCATGATAGGGTACCTGCAAGATAATAAATCAGAGGCAAGCAAGCTTAGTAATAAGTAAATGCAAAGAAACACGGAAAACAAGAAAGCAAATTCCGTTGCCTCCCCTGCAACGGTGCCAAAATGATGGGCATGTTTCAGTGAATGGAAAGTTGGGGTTAGGAGAGACCCGTCGCTGTAGTCGCAAAACACGTTATCAAATACAATTTTCTATCGAAACTCCAAGAGAGTCTAAGGTTGAACACAGGGAGGCAACATTTGTTTTCATTGAAATCCACGCTTTGTGTTGTTTCTTTTTGGCATTTTAGGGTTTTGCTATTTTTTTTGTGTTTCTGTAATAAATAGACAAGAAAGATAACTTCACAAATTGGAAAGAATAAATTTGATGTATCACAATGTGACGTAAATGTTTATTACAATATGCTAAGCAAATATAAAAGAGATAGGGGTCAGGTGAAATCTCCTGAATCGGCTATTTGGCAAGACGATGGCACTTGGCGGCAGCTTGGATGGAGGTAAGAGGCTGGACAATAGGGATGAGATGTCGGAGGATGCTGGGTAGAGGAATGCTTCACCAAGGCACGGGACGGGGATGAGGAGGTGGAGGTGATCTTCTACCGGAATGGAGGTGGGAGGATGGCGCCAAGGCTTCCTATGAAGGTGATGAGATGGAGGACGAATATTTGGTGGGGTATAGGAGCACTACACTAGTAGAAGGCCTTTGGAGCTTGGGAATGAGCTTTAGGGGAGCTTTGAGGGGCTTCTAGAGCTTTGGAGTAGGTGGGAATAGCATAGGTAGAGATGGCTTGGAAGGGAGAGGGTCATGGGGTTTATATAGTGGTGGAAGGGATGTGTTTTCCGAACACGGGTCTTCAAGGACATTTAAAACATCGTTGAAGACCCGTTGAGGGTGTTGCTAGAGCCTTCACTTGCCTTCGTTGAAGTGAGGTGGAGCCGCTGCAGCTGGCACAGTGCAGGGAGAGCGTCAGGCGTTAGATCGCGAGAGGATGGCTGGGATCGCGAGGAGATCACGTGCGCTCGCTATCATTTGAATCTCACACTCGTTGGCAAGGATGCATCTCCACCTTCTAATCCTAATTGCATGGCTGAGAAGCACGTATGGATTGCACCCTCGTGAAATCTGAAGTCACTCGCATCACGCCTCTTCGTGATAAAATGGTGGAGAGCGCACGTGGACTTAAATGAGCGCCTAGAATGAGGCGCATCTGAGTTGGAGTGCATTTGTGTGTCAGTAGGCAGCGTCTAATCGCACGTGACTCACCTCGACCGCTCGATCAAGATCGAGCAGTCCAATTTCTTCTGGCACTGAGGCAGTCCTAGCGAATTGCCGCTCCAACTCGCGTCCTTCCTTTGCAGAGCGGGCACACTACCACTTGGCCATAGGCGCTGGTTGGTCACGTGGAAATTAAGTGCGATTGTGTGCCTCGACTGTTGGATGAAGATCCAACGTTCAAGTTTAGATCTTCCTTGCTGAGCTTTGAAGGAGGCCGGGTAAGGTTGGATGCTTCCCAACCATTGGATTAAGATCCAACGGCTGGGATCTTTTCTTGAGGTGAGGCTGGGGAGGCTGTGGCTAATGTAGGGTGGTCTGGATGACGCCACATGGCACCATCCAGGCCGTGCATCTTCTTCTTGTAGAGGGTGCTACAGTGCTCTGATCGACGTGATTTTTGCATTGACGGACTGCGATCGTCGCCCCAGATCCATCCGTATGGTCGGATTCTTCATCCGAAGCCTATAAAGATGTTGCATTGCCTCCTGGCCATATAAAATGTCGAAATTAATATACAGAATACACAAACTATCCTAAATGTAATGTAATGAATGTTATGCAATATTTATACTATGAAATGCAATGCGAGGCCTAAGAACTATCATAAATAGGCATTTTATCATGAATTCATTCTTGTTTATCAGTTTCCTTCCAAAAGTGATTTGCATATTCCCCGTCTTACAATTGATCAGAGCCTTGGTTGTGGCCAAGAAAGGTCTTCCTAAGATTATCGGGGTGTGGTTCAAGTTGTCTAATACCTCCATATCTAAGACTAAAAAGTCCATAGGGTACTCAAAATCCCGCACTTTTATAATCACATTCTGTAAGAGTCCCTTTAGAATCTTAGTTGACCTATCAATAAGCTGAAGGGTAACATTAGTGTGTTGTGAGGGACCTAAATCCAACTCTTCATATAATTTCATGACGATTAAATTGATGGAGGCACCAAAGTCCAGTAAGGCCTACTCCAAGATAAAGCCATCTATCTCACATGAAATTAAGGGGGTCCCTAGATCTTTCTTTTTAGGAGGGAGCTTATTTGTGATGATTGAAATAACTTGTTCAGAAATCATGACCCTTTTAGATGATTTGGCCTGGCATTTCGGTGTGCACATTTCCTTAAGAAATTTTGCATAGGCCAGGATGTTCTCAATAGCTTCAAGGAGTGGTATATTCACTTGGACTTGCCACTCAGATTGAATATTTTTCTTTTTCCTGGGCTTGTTCAAGGATTCAGGAAAAGGCACTTGAGTTAAATCACAAATATTCGGGTCTTGAGCCTTATTTTCTAAGTCAACTTGGTCTCCTAGGTCAAAGTCAAGCTTCTCAAGATCTTGGTAAGATTTGAATGTAGAAGAATAAGGATCATGGATTTGTTTTCCACTTCTCAAGGTGACATTACAAGCATAAGCATTAGGGTTAGAAGGGTGAGGTGGGTTTTGCGAAATTTGTTGAGCCTAGGTTGGGTTAGGATTAACAAAACCAAGTGGGTATTGCGGAGCAGGTTGAACTATATGTGCCTGTTGCTCCCATGTGTGATTCTAGTTAACCCTATTAAAGTTCCTTAGGTTGGGAACGGGTTGAGATGGCAACATCCCATGCTGCCTAGAATCCACAAGTTGGTCTAGATGTCCCATTAAATCGATCCTCAATTGATTCATTTCTTCCTTATGTCTCAATTGCATTTTCCACATTTCCTTGACTAAACTCAAATCAGAGGGTTGGGTTTCCTGAGTAGATGTTAGTCACTCTGAATCGGATTTTAAAGTCGATGCGTTGTAGTATAGATTGAATCACCGTGAAAAACAAATATAATTTATACTCGAATGGAAGTCTGAGGTCGAATGCAGTGAGCAATTAGCAAAATAATTCTCAAGATTGTAATTCAAGCACAATATAAGCAATTTATAATAGAACTCCAAACAATAATGATATATAAATGAAAGCAAATGTCAATAGTGTAAAAAGAATAGGGTAAAATGGTGATTTAAATCACCAATTACCCCTCACAATAATAACAAATACCACAACAATGTTAACCAAATAAAGCCTCTTAATCAATTATCAGATGGCTGAGCATTTAATCAGACGGCTTAATTGTCTCAAGCTACAGTGTATACCCTTTTCTCCCTCCTTAGCCTCTCTTCTTCTTCTTCTTTCTCTTCTCTGGCTTCTCTTCTTCTTCCTTCTCTTCACTCACAAGGGGAAGGGTTTCTTCTTCAAACGGGTAAGTGTCAGCTGTTGATCTTCAGAGAAAAACCCCCCAAACCCCCGCACGCTCTCTCTTTCTTTCTCTCTCTGGGATCCACTCACCCAGAGCCTCGGGCAATCGGATTCAGATCTAAGCGTACCCGGGACCAAGGCTGCTGGCGTGGGTCGCAACTAAGGTGTGCGTGGGTTAGGCAGGTCAGGTCAGCACCAGGCCCGTGTGAGCAGTGTCACAGGCAAGGCAGTGTCGGGTGAACGGGGACCTCACCCCTTGTGTGTTAGTTGAGGTGATAAGGCATGGAGAGAAACAATTTAAGGCACTTCAGCAGTTCTTGTGCCTCCGAGGTGGGACTAAATCCCACCCTTGTCTTCGCGCGACTGGCAGCAACAGTGGTCTTTCAATTGGAGCTGGAGGAGTGTACGTTGCTCCCAATTGGATGCCTGGAGATGGAACTGGGAGGTATCCGCCTCTCCTGAAGGGTGCACCTGGGGCCTTCGACTGGGAAGCAAGCTTCAAAGTGTGCTTGAAGCTCTGCGGTAATGGTGACACTAGTCAACAAACCTAAAATGCAAAGTATGGCCTTGCGGCCTTGTTAGAGAAGCTCAGTAGGATCGTGAAGATGCTGCAAAGGCATTAGTGGCGGTGGCTTGTTGCGAGAGGGGTCGAAGATGGCTGGTGGAGGCAAATTAGGCCGGAGAATAGTGGGTTGTTCGGTGGGTAGTTAGGAGGGGCAATCGACCTAACTAAGTTAGGGCTTTTGCTCCTGGGATCGTGGTGGAGGTGTAGGGATAAGTGGCGGCCAATTTGGTGGAGCGTAGTGGTCGTGCGAACTCGCTGGAGGTATGCCGGCGAGGTGGAAGGCAGGGAGCGTGAGAATGAGATGGTGGTCTAAATGAAGTGTGGTTGGTGTGTGAATGAAGTAGGGGAGTTAGGAAACTTATCTAGGTAGTTGGTGAACGATGGGGAGCAGAGGCGACGTCGGTTGCAGTGTGGTTGGCGCCGGGGAAGAAGGTGACTTCGGTGGGGGTTGGACGGTGAGGACGAAGGAGATAGAGGCGTCGACCGATATTGCGCGGCATGGTGGAAGATGAGGGAGAGAAATCCATTGCCGGTATTGCGAATGGACGAAGAATGAAGACAGAGGAGATCGTCGGACGTCAAGGAGCAATTCGGCTGGAGGAGAGAAGAATTTGGGGTTATTTTGGTTGAATTCGAGCGTGAGGAACTCAGTCTAATCTAGGGATTCTTTCATAGGCCTTTGGAGGATGCTTTAAGCTTGGAATGTTCATCGGAGATGGAAGTTCAAAATATACCTGAATCTCTCATGCGTTCGCATGAGAGATTGGGAAGGTTGTAGGGCTTAGGATCTAGCTCAAAAGGAAGGGAATTCCTTTACGAACTTCCCTTTCAAATCTGAGAGGGATTCATCAACGAATCAAGGAGAACATGCCAAAACAAGCTTGTCGGAGTTGTAGGATTAGGATTTCATGGCGACAGGGACCTATTTGAAGAAAATGATGATAAAGATAGGGACCTTCTTGTAACAAGTTCAAAACCTAAGGGGCCATGTGAATTAAAGAAAATCAGACTTGGACCAAAGTGCAAACTAGGTTGAAACAATCTCAGATTGGGCCCAAATTTTGGTACAAACCTAATTTGGACCTAAGGAATCCAATGGCGAAGTTGGATTTTGGTTTTGAGCTAGTTTGACCAGGTAATTTGCATAATTACCCAAATTAGGGATAATGTCTGTCTGAGACTCTGTTTTAGGTCAAGATGGGTTCCAATGGTAAAATTGAAGGTACCAAATCCTATAGAATATTTTTCTATGATTTTTAGAGGGTTTAAGTGAATTTAATCCTAACCAAAACCTCAATAGATTAAGCGGGACTGTTTTTAGTGTTTTAGATGTCCATTAATTCCTGTAATGCATGAAAACCTTTTTCTGTTTGTTCTAACCCACTTATTAGACTCTTAAGACCATTTGACATTTGTTCAACCCCTGAGAAAACCCGCGGTTATTTTTTTTTTGTGATAGAACGATAAATTTGTAGAAATAACCCTGTATTCTTGTCTTCTTCTTAAATCAATGTTTTATGTTCTGAAGACCTTCTGATGGATATGTAGGAGCCTTTATTAACTTGATCAGATCAAACTAAGCTAGTTATAACTCCCATGCCTAGCTTTTGCTAGTCCCTTAGCAACACCATCTGAATCGAATCAGTTATCTAGGTCGGATTTAATCGTCAGGATGCCCTACTAGGTTGCATCTCTAGGAATCGGATCTTAATACCAAAAATAGGCCTAGAGGTACTCAAGTACTAGCCAAGATCCAGACCTAACTAGTTTTCACCTCAGTCTGCCGCGAAGGTTTCTAAGGCCCGCAGGAACTATCCTAAGGTTCATTGGACCCAGCGGTTAAAGCACCTATGCTTTAAACATGGATAGTCTGGTTCAGTTTGCCAGTGCATTTTGAGAGAGACATAGAAGGAGAATTTGATTTGTGGAGAGCTTTCTCTCTCTTTTCTTTTAATTATATTTTTCCTTAGATCCATCTCGGATTGGCGCTAAACATGGTCTATATCAGATTCCTTATCCCTACCATCAATCCTCGTAAGGTCCCTCGCAATTGATGCTTCAAGATAGCACCGCCCATGGCAGCCCCTAGAACCCTGGCTTTTGAGATTTCGGGATAATCCCGCCCATGGCATTCTATAACTAGCTAAATCCAGATCCTGGCAATCGACATTTCGTGATAATGCCGCCTATGGCATCTGAACTAGCACAAGGTGCTTACATGCCCCCAGTAGGATATTTAGATATCCTAGGAGACAAGCACCGAGTAGACGATATGTTATTGTGCATCTTCCAGGGGAATTTCCCGCCTCTCCGCGTCGGGAACTCATCCAAATCAACTTGTGTTTTCAAGCCGCTCTTAATCTAGATCTTAAGACCTTTTCTAGAATAGATTAAATGCCTTTTTGGCATGGTTTTAACTTTGAAGCACACTGAACCAAACTGTGTGTGATTTGGAGTGCTTAAGTTACCGAGTCCCACAAACCAAAGGTTAGTTAATGGGGTCGAATAATCTTTAAGCCTTAGACTTAATACATAAGCTTTGCATTTTCCCCAACCTCTTGAGGATTAATCTGGATCTTGACAAGTATGTGAATGTTTAAATCCAATACAGACCCAAGAGGCCTAAGGTCGATATTCACCACTAATCCCTTAAGTTTTAGCCTTTCAGGTTTTAGTTCATCATTTGATCCAACCTAGAAAGTAGGTAGGTTCCAAATTGTTCCTAAGGGACTCAATTTTCTTTTCTTTTTCTTTGTGCTCCTTTCTTCTCTTTTTAATTTTCTTCCCTCCTTTTCAAAAATGGCTCTTCTTTTTCCTCAACCTCCTTTTTTTTGTATATGTAATTTTTCTGATGAAACCCTTTCTTGTGAAGTGATTCTCACAGCATTTTGCACTTTAATACCCCCTATGCCTAGATTTGCAATGTCTTCATTGTAAATTAGGTGGGTTCGAATTTAGCTTAGATTGTACATTAGAACAAGTTTTAGGTGGGTGGACGGGTCGGGATGACTATTGCGGATGATTTTAAGCTCTGGTACGGGTACCAAAGGTGGAGTCGGTTGTTCTAATGGACGAACCCTAAAGTGCAATATGAGTTAGCACGGGATGTGTCAAGAAGGGTTTCGATTTTTTCAAAAAGATGACGGGCTACATCTCATTAAGCGCTAAGTCTAACGCCATCAGCCGGGCGCAATATGCTCAGGGAGAATGGAAATCAAAAGATACCTTACCCAAGTTTGTATCGGTGAGTTCAATGAACGGCTTAAGTTGCAAGCCATTCACAATAAAAGGTTTAGAATCAAGGCTGGGTTGACTGATTTCGACGACTCCATTTCCAAAAATCCGTCGGATAAGATATGGTTCAATCCATTTTGATCTGAGTTTACCCGGGAAGAGTTTTAGTTTGTCATCAAAGAGTAGGATTTTCTGACCAGGGTGAAAGATCTTTCTGGATATGTGCTTGTCATGAAAGGCCTTAACCCGCTCGTTGTAAATTCACGAGTTCTCATATGCCTCATTGAGTAGTTCATCGATCTCGCTCATTTGAAGCTATCTGTGGGTTCCTACCTTAGAAAGATTTAGATTACACTTCCGTATAGCCCAATAGTCTTTGTGCTCCAACTCAACGGGGAGGTGACATGCCTCCTCGTACACAATCTGAAGGAAGACATGCCTAATTATGTCTTGTGGGCGGTCCTATAAGCCCACAAGGCTTCCAGAAGTCGGGACAACCAATCTTTCCTGTCAGGTCGGACAGTAACCTGAAGGATTTTCTTGATCTCTCGATTTGATAGCTCAGCTAGACCATTGGTTTAGGGGTGATAAGGAGTAGAGATTCGGTGAACACCCCCTACTTGGTCAGCAGTGATCTGAACTGAGCATTTGTGAAATGGGTCCCTCCATCAGAGATAATGGCACGTGGGATACCGAACAGTGAAAAGATGTTCTAATGAATGAATTTGATTACTACCTTATGATCGTTGGTTTGGATAGGGATGGGTTCGATCCATTTGGACACGTAGTCTATAGCGAGAAGAATGTACTCGAAGCGAGATAGGGAAGGGTCCCATGAAATCAATCCCCCAAATATCGAAGATTTCTCATATGAGAATCGGCTGTAAAGGCATCATATCACGGTGGCTCATGTTGCCCAAGGTATGGCAACGAGTGCATGCCTTACAATGAACGTATATGTCCTTGAAAATCGTGGGCCAGTAAAAGTTGCACTGGAGGACTTTTGCTGTAGTTTTATGTTCGAAGAAGTGTCCACCGCAGACTTGGTTATGGCAGAAGGACAAAATGTCTTGAATTTCCGCTTCCAGGATGCACCGTATGATGATCTGATCATCACCAATGCGGAAGAGGTACGGGTCTTCCCAGATGTAGCACTTAGCATCGTAAAGCAATTTGTCTTTCTTGGCCTTCGGCCAATCAGACGGGATCTGACGTGATGCCAAGTAGTTCACTAAATCAGCAAACAAAGGAAGTCCTGTACTAATAGTCAGAAGGTGCTCATCAGGAAGTTGCTCTGTGATGGGTCTGGAAGGGTCAATAATGTCAGAAGGAAGACAGGATAAGTGGTCAGCTACCACGTTCTGCTTTCTCGCTTTATCGTGAATCTTGAGATCAAATTCTTGCAACAGCAAGATCCAGCGGATTAATCGAGGTTTTGCATCCTTCTTCGCAAGGAGGTGCCTCACTACAGTGTGATCCGAGTATATGACAACATGGGAACCCAAAAGATACGATCTGAATTTCTCTAGGGCAAATACTATGGCTAGCAGCTCTTTCTTAGTAACTGTATAGTTACACTGAGCCTCATCAAGTATCTTGCTAGTGTAGTAGATGACCATGGGTTTCCCATCTATTTTTTGCCCAAGTACCACACCCATAGCATAATCAGATGCATCGCACATGATCTCAAAGGGTTGAGACGAATCAAGGGACTGCAGGATAGGTCCCTAGGTAACTCGATCATGTAGGATCTCAAATGCTTGAGTACACTCCTCGGTAATTTCGAAGAGGACATCCTTGGAGAGAAGAATAGTCAAGGGGCACACGATTTTTGAGAAATCGGGAATGAATCGACGGTAAAAATCAACATGCCCTAGAAAGGTTGGATGTCCTTGACTAAGCTAGGCATAGGGAGCTTGGAAATTAGATTCACCTTGGCTCGACCAACCTGGATGTCTTTTTTAGAGATGAGATGCCCGAGGACAATTCGCTCAAGTAGCATGAAGTGGCTCTTTTCCCAGGAAAGAACCAAATTCACGTCAGTGCACCACCTGAGGATTTGGACCAGGTGCAGGAGGTAATCATCAAACGATTCCCTAAATACCGAGAAGTCATCCATGAAGACTTCAAGGTATTCACCTACCATATCTGAGAATATGGTAAGCATGCACCGCTGAAAAGTAGCGGGTGCATTGTAGAGACCAAATGGCATCCTCCGGAATGCGTACGTCCTGAAGGGGCAAGTGAAGGTAGTCTTCTCTTGGTCCTCAGGATGGATTACAACCTGGTTATAACTGGAGTGCCCATCCAAGAAGCAGAAGAATTGATTTCCCACTAGTTTCTCGAGGATTTGATCAATGAACAGTAGTAGGAAATGATCCTTCTTCGTGGAGGAATTGAGTCTTCTGTAATTAATGCAGACTCTCCACGAGTTTGCTATACAGGTCGGTATGGTTTCTCCAGTTTTAGTCATGATCACAGTGAGTCCTGCCATCTTAGGTACAACCTGGATTGGACTCACCCACCGACTGTTGGAGATCGGGTAGATGATCCGTGCATCTAACCACTTGATGATTTCCTTTTTCATGACATCTTGCAGATTTGAATTTAGGCGTCTCTGCATTTCACGGGATCGTCATGAGCCCTCTTTAGTATAGATGTGATGTGTGCAGTATGAGGGGCTGATGCCAGTCAGATCATTGAGAGCCCATGTAATGGCTCTCCGATGTTGCTGGAGGACAGTAATTAGGTGTGTTTCCTGATTAGATGTGAGTCGGGAGTTGATAATCACAGGAAACATCTGATTGGAACCCAAAAAGACGTATTTGAGAAGATCGGGAAGGGGTTTCAATTCCATAATAGAATTATCAGCAGCAGCAGGTGGTTCAAGGTGGGTGTCGGGAGCAAAGGAAGGAGCTATGGGTGTGTTTAGGTTAGGTTCAGACTCCTCTAATTGCGGGTTTTGATCTTCTTGTGGTTGATAAAAAATAATCGAGTTTTTCTTGATACATGAGTCATCAACCACGGCCTTGATGTCGCAAATTTGCACAATAACTCCGCAATTAATTCCTTGTTGGACCTTAAAGATGTCGATCTTCAGTGTCTTTCTCCCAAATTTTAACTCAATTTGGCCCTCCTCACAATTAATATTGGCCCTAACTGTGGCTAGAAAGGGTCTCCTTAATATGATCGGTGTATTCTTCAAGTTCTCAGGAGCATCCATGTCTAAGACAATGAAATCCACGGGAAAGTAGAAATCATGTACCCTAACTATGACATCCTCGAGAATTCCTTTTGGTGACTTGATAGATCAATCGGCTAACTTCAAAGTCATCTCTGTCGGTTTAAGCTCAAATTCCTCAAAGTGATCTAGTAGGGTTGTGGGTATCAAATTGATGGAAGTTCCTAGGTCCAATAAGGCTCAATCAAACTGTATATCACCGATAGCACAGGAGATTAGAGGGGTGCCTGGATCTTTTGCCTTAGGCGGGAGTTTGCTCAAAATGATGGTGCTAGCTTGCTCCGACAGTACGATTGGGTTCCCACCTTTGGTTCGCAGCTTACGCTTGTACATACGTCTTTCAGGAATCGTGCGTAAGCCGGTACGTGGCGAATCGCATCCATCAAGGGGATGTTTATATGGACCTGCTCAAAGAGCTTGACTAGGTCCTCCTCAGGTGCCACGAGTTTGGTTGTCTTCTTTCCCTTGGTCAGGGCCTTAGGAAATGGAACCTTAGATGGTTCCTCTAGAATTGGCTCAGGCTCTTTATCAGGGATGGGTGTGTCCTAGATGACCAATCTAGGGTTAGGGGCTACAGGCTCAAGCATGTCGTGGATAGGAAAGGGTGGGTCTTGCGTTGCTTTGCCACTACAGGTGGTGACTGACAAACCCGTAATCGTATGTTTTGAAATCGTCGGAAATCATAGTATAGTTGCGCTAAACCCTTGATCAAAACATTTAATTGTTTACGAAACTTGCGTAGATTTTATTCTTTTTATAACTTGAGTCCCGGTCGTTCGTCTCTGGGAGGCATGAAAACGAATCGAGATTTGGATCCACTTTTCTAACCTAGATCTAACCTAACCTAATATTTTTGTGTTTTTTATGTTTTTTTTATTTTTATTTTGAGACACAAAACGAAACCTAGATCTAGATGTGCTAGCTAAAACCTAAGTGACTACGTTCATCTAAGTGGGGCTATGGTGGCTGTGCATGGTGTGAACGAACCCAAGTAACATGGAGACAAGCCACCACATAAACGAGAATTTCACAATGTTATTAATGCATAAAAATGTCAACACATCTATACTAGAAAGCATTTAAATAGAAGAAATCGCTCACGCCGGAAAGGTGCCACTAGGGCCATCGTCCTTGTGTGAAGGTGTAGGCTAGACCTTGGGTATACAAACCTATCGACACGCCTACCAAAAGTGATGACCAACCACAAGAGGCTATGGGTGAGCCTTCATGGTCGTCCAAGGAGAGAAGAAGATGGGAGGGGGGGGCATCCTCTCTAGGAGGAGAAGGTAGCATGCCCAAGAGAGAAGAAGAAGAGAGGGTGGCATGGACCCTTCTCTTCTAGTAGCCGGCCTTGCAACTTGGAGGAGCTTCTTGCTACCCGCCCATGGAGGAGCTTTGGAGGAGGAGGACGGCCTTGAGAGGAAAGGAGAGGTGTGGTCACAAGTGAAAGGTGTAGGATGATTAATTTTGTGGCTCCACTTTTCGTCCTTATGGGAAGGCTCCATTTGGTTGCCACTTTTGGTCGCTCCAAAAATAGCTAATGCCACATTTTTAAGATCTAGGTTTGACATAAGTTTTAGGGTTTCCAAGAGAGTGTGCGTGGGTTTGGTAGGGGTAAAATAGGAAGGTGTGTGTGTGTGTGGGTGGGTGTGTGTTTTTCATAGGGCTAGGTTGTGGGTTTTGGTAGGATTAGGTGCTAAATAGGTTGGGTCAATTTAGATTAAGTGGGTGTGGACCTAATTAAGCTTAGGAAAGTCTAATTGGATAGGAGTGATCCTAATTAGGTCTAGGTCAAGTCTAATTGGATGTGTGCATGTGATTAGGCTAGGATAACCTTAATAGGTATGAGTTAATTAGATCTTGGGTGGATCTAATTGGGCTCAGGTGCACCCAATCAACTGTAGATGCACCCAATTAGGTATGGGATGGTTCAATTGGGTTACCGATAGGATAAGTAGGGCTATGGATAGTGGACTGGGCTTAGGAGGTCTCTAATTATGTTTCCTAGGGTGTCTGGTGGGGTTCCTAGGTCAAAATAGGCAAGCTAGGGCTTCCAACACCAAAATTAGGAACCAGACAACAGTATCAGACATCCAGGATAGTGGTTAGACGTCTTATACTATAAAATTGGTCGTTTGGACATTAAATTGGACGTCCAATTCTGTGTCAGTATGAGTTTTGGCTTCCTGGATTGATATTCTGCAGAAATCAGACATCCAGCCAGATGTCTGGATGTTCTAAAAGGTGCTGGAGAGTGGGTTTTAGGTTTTCTAAGGTGGGTTTTGGTTCCTAAGTGTTTGGGAGAGGGATAGGGTGGATAAGAACATGGATAATGCTATCCATGTTTAGGTTTTGAGGCTAAGGTGTCCTAATGAAGGTTGTTTTTGTTGGTTCTAGAGCACCATGATCGTTTGTTTTGATGATAACAAAACACTTGTCATTTAACATTTACACTTGGAGTCTTAGATTTCAAGTCAATTGCAAATGGAGACGTGATTAGACGGAGTTCGAGCTCGCATCCAGGATGGATTGGAGGAGCTTGATGGAAAACAGAGGAGATTCGCGAGGAGCGATAGATTGAAGATGGAAGGATAAGAATAGGATAGAATTCTATTTATTTCTTTCATGTACTTTTGTCTTTATTTCCTTGCTCTTTTTGTTCCTTAGAAAATCATGTTAAAGGGCCTCAAAGTACCCTAACAGTAGTCCTAGGAACACCTGCACAACCTCAGGATACTTATGTTTTCTGTAGAGAACTTAGAAAACCAATATAGGGTTCAAACAACCTTTTCAGATGTCTAATTCCAAAATCAGACATCTGATAATGAGTTTTAAGACGTCTGACTGTTGATTCAGACATCTGATAACATTTAGCCTGGACTTAGTTAACTCTGTCTGATGAAATCAGACGTCCAGACCTTAGTCCAGACGTCTTAGAAGACGTCTGATGTTTTTTTAGACGTCCAATTAGTGGACCGTTGGCTGGCTTAACAAACACTGAAGGATATGATTGTTAGAGCCTTATCAGACGTCCCTAAGCCTTTCCAGACGTCTGATAAATGACCATTTTGCCTCGGCTGACCCGAAATCTCTTCTCAGAGATTTTCTAGCCGTTGCAACTCTTGGAAATCCATTCCCGTAGAAAAAGTAGGTTTCCAGACGTCCAGACATAGTGCCAGATGTCCTGTATGTCATCTGATGGACTTGCACTAGAACCCTATTTAGATCTGATTCAAGTCAGGAAGAAACCCGCCTAAAATCAGACGTCTGACCTTATTTTTAGAAGTTTTAAACTGGTTTCCCAGACGTCTGATGCCAGGATCAGACATCTGATAACCCTGTCAGTGCAATGATTGTTCCTTATTTCGGCCTGATTCTCTTGGGCTTTGCACCCAACGGCTATAGAAGCTTTCCAAAGCTTTCCAAAGCCTTCTTAAGGCTTCTATATATAGAGAGGAACCTCTTACACACAAAGAAAACCTAGATACACAAGACACACCTAGTAATACACTTTCACACTCTTTTGTGTCCAAGAAAAGCTCTTACTCTCCAAGCTCAAGTTCTACATCTTGAGATCATCAAGCCTTTGCGCACCCGCTCTCCTGCCGTAGTTCACAAGAGCGACGTTGCGCCGTCATGTGGCTCACGCACCTGCGTCATCGATTCGACGCACTCCTTGCAAAGGGAAGTTTCCTAATTCCTATAGAAGCTAGGTTTAAATCTTTGTTGGTTCTATAGGACTATATTTATTATTTTACTTTGTTATTTGGTTGGGTATTCGCTTTGCGAATTTTCGTCTCCTTCGTGGGACAAAATCCTTCTCGTGAAGAGAAGGGGTTGAGGAACGCTACCCTCGCACTTGGAGCGTGGTTGTACTTGAGGTTGAATCACCCTCATTTAAGTGATTCGTTTAGTGAATTTGATCAACTTGGTTGATCGGAAAATCCTAACTCGAGAGGGTTAGGTGGTGGTTTTCATCCAGTTTGGGTTTCCACCTAAAAATAATTATGTACCTTGTGTGATTGAATTTTGTGAGATTGTTTTATATTATATTTTCGCAATTTATTACGTCACCCCCTCCTAGTAGGGAAGTCTAAAAGGTGTCTGGATGTTCTAAAAGGTGCTGGAGAGTGTGTTTTAGGTTTTCTAAGGTGGGTTTTGGTTCCTAAGTGTTTGGGAGAGGGATAGGGTGGATAAGAACATGGGTAATGCTATCCATGTTTGGGTTTTGAGCCTAAGGTGTCCTACTGAAGGTTGTTTTGGGTTTGGGAAGGTTGTCCTAGGGTTTCTAAGGTTAGGGATAAGGTTATCCTCCTCACTCCTCTTATCTAGATTAGTCTTCTTCTTCCTTTATTGCTTTATTCCACTATCTCCTTCATCCTGGATCACTTTATTACCTGCAAATAGTAATAAAAATCATTAAATAGCAGGATATCTCATCTTATTCTAAATGGATTGATGCAATGCATGATATGCAATATATGAGTGCAATATCCACAAATTAAATAGGTTCAGACATTATTTAGATTAATTAGGACCCATGATTGCTGTGCAATCAGTGACGGAATTTAATCCTGCCTGATTTTGGGTTGGATTGGGCAAAATAGGTGTCTACTGTTGAAATCCTGAGTATGAAGTTGAAGCATCCATCTCATTAGGTGATGGAGCAGAAGGGGCCTGATAAATAAAGTGAGCTTGGCCCTGATTTGAGTTTATAATGCACCTCTAGTTTGGCACGTTATTTGAGTTTAGAAGAGGCTGAGAAGGAAGTGCACCAGGCTGGCAAGCACTTGCCAGCTAGGCCAATTGATTTCGTAACTCAAAGATCTCTTCTTTGTGTTGTTTTTGCATGTCTACCAAGGTATGGAGAATCAAAGATGTTTGATCTTCTTTAGGGGGTCCAGATTGAAATTTTTTATTAGCCCTTGGATGGGTGGGTTGATATGGTCACTAGTTCTGTGGTCAGGGTTGGAATTGGGATCTCAGATTCGGGTTATTTCCCGACCATGCAAAGTTAGGATGATTCCGCCATCTAGGGTTGTAAGTGTTGGAGAAAGAATTATTCTGGATGGCGTGGAGGTCCTCGCAGGTCTGAGGAGCTCCGAGATAATCAGGGTACAGGGGTTCAAAGTTCCCCCAACTGTGGTGGGCTGACCCGGAGTTGCCTCCAAAGCCATAATTAGACGGGGGTGGATATGCATCCATCCCCAGGGAGTGGTAGATGTTGTGCGCAGCCTCCCTTCCTATGGGTGGGTGCACGTATGTGCTTTGAGGTGTAGAGGTGGATTTGTGTAGATGACGAATGATGTCATCCACCTTTTTTTCGATAATGGAGACCTTATCCTATTGACTGGCTACCAACTCCAGATCAATGGATGCGGAAAGGCCTCAGGATTCGTGTACCCCCCGATTGTTTGTCAATGCGTGGGTGGACGTCCGGTCTTACGCACCCAATGACTCATTATTCAGGGAGTTCTCGCACATGTTCTCGAGAATTTCCCAGATTGTGTCTTCATCCTAACCCATGATGCTACCACCACAGGTTGCATTGACAAAGAGCTTGATGTCTTCATGGAGTCCGTGGTAAAAGGCTTGGACTTGTTCCCACTTTGGAACTCTTTGATGGGGGCACTTACACATGAGATCCAGAAAACGATCCCATGCCTCGTGTAGAGATTCTCCCACTCCTTGGGAGAAGTGCGTGATTTGGTGCCGCATCGTATTTGTATCACCAATGGGGTAGAATTTTTATAGGAAGGCAGTTTCAAGTTCTCCCCATGTGTTGATCGTGTATGGTTGAGTTTGAAACCAGTGAGCGGCTTTGTCACCCAGAGAGAATGAGAAGAGTTTTAAGAGTAATCCGTCCCGATTCTGTACATCTGCCCCAAAAGTGGGCTAGATGTTTTAGGTTTTTGAAGTACTGGAAAGGATCCTCGAAGTTCAAGCCATGAAATTTTGGGGTCATATGAAGCATGATAGGCTTGAGATCCACCTCTAGTCCTCCCACGGGAATGTTGATTTGGGGTTTGATCTCCACCACTGCAGGATTATAGTGATCTCGCATTTGAGGACACGACAATGGGTTGATGATGGCATTGATTTGATTTCGGAAATCATGGAATTGTTGCTCAAGGTTAGGTTGATCTTCTTGGTGATCCATAGCTTGAATCAGAAGATGTGTCAATGTGATCAAGTTGTTGCATAAACACAAAAGTCGAGGCTCGACCTCGACGAAAGTGAATAGCTAATGGAGGCCTCAAGGATGGTCTTAAGGACCTCCTCCAGAACATGCACCGATGGAGTAGATGAGAGATAGCAGGTGATGGACCCAATCAAGACACCCAAAAATTTTGGATGACTATAGAGGTTCAAGGTGGATGATACCCCTTAGTCAGAAAGTCATCTACCTGAGAATTACCTGGGCAGCCAAAAAGGGAGAGTCCCGCGAAGACCCCTACACGGTAGAGCACCCCCACCGGTTACAGGGTTTCCCCTACTCGACCTTTCTTGTCACTAAGGATCCAGATAGACCAGAATAGGGACTTGACCTCTTAAGTCTACCAGTTTTAAGTTAAGAGCAAAGGTGCTTATGATTTCACTTGAACTTTAAGATATTTTTGTGCAAAGTGACCTAATTTGAAGATTGGTTAACCCAACAAGGTGGGTCAACTTCACCTGATTGTCCTTTGAGAAATTTAGGTACCTCTTTTAGTGTTCAAATAAAATTAAGAGCCTAATTTTAGGGTTTGCTTGAATAGATCAATTCAACCAAGGCTTAGGTACACACTGTTTGGGAAGGTTAATTCTTGATTAAGCAGGTGTGTCTCTAAAACCCTAAACTGGAAACCCTAATTGGTTCTGATTGGTCCAATTTAATTCGTCTAAATCTGGTACTTAGGGCTCAAGCAAGAAGGTGATAGCCCTAGATACCTTAAAACCCTAAATAGGTGCACAAATCAGGGTTTGGATGTTCTCTAAACAAAATGTATCAAATCAGGCAACTTGATGATTAATCTAAGAATAGAATGCAAGTTGAACCTTATTTGTTTCCTCTTTTAGCTTTTTTCAGAATCAGGGGCTTAGGGGAAATTGGATGGAGTTTACTTGCCTCTGGAGTGTTATGATGTGTGGCTGATCTTCCTTCAATGAATCCCCTTGCACAGATCACAGTCAAAAGAGATAGAGCAAGTTAGTATCAAATTAGATATTGCAATCAAGAGATTGAATTGCACGTTGCTCCCCAGCAATGACACCAAAATGTTAGTCGCTCTGAATTGGATTTTAAAATCAATGCGTTGCAGTATAGATTGAATCAGCGCGAAAAACAAATAGAATTTATACTTGAATGGAAGTCTGAATCGAACGTAGGGAGAAATTAGCAAAATAATTCTCAAGATTGCAATTCAAGCACAATATAAGCAATTTATAATAGAACTCCAAACAATAATGATATATAAATGAAAGCAAATGCCAATAGTGCAAAAAGAATGAGGTGAAATGGTGATTTGAATCACCAATTACACCTCACAATAATAGCAAATATCTCAACAATATTAACCAAATAAAGCCTCTTAATCAATTATCAGACGGTTGAGCATTTAATCAGATGGCTTAACTGTCTCAAGCTACAGTGTGTTGCCTTTTCTCCCTCCACTACCTCTCTTCTTCTTCTTCTTTCTCTTCTTTGGCTTCTCTTCTTCCTTCCCTTCACTCACAAGGGGAAGGGTTTCTTCTTCAAACGGCTAAGTGTCTGCTGTTGATCTTCAGAGCAAACCCCCCCAAACCCCCGTGCTCTCTCTATTTCTCTCTCTCTGGGATCCACTCTGCAAGAGCCTCGGGCAATCAGATTTGGATCTAAGCGTACCCAGGACTAGGGCTGCGGGCGTGGGTCGTAGCCGAGGTGTGCGCGGGTTAGGTGGGTCGGCTCAGTTCCAGGCCTGTGTGAGCAATGTCACAGGTGAGGCAGTGTCAAGTGAGCGGGGACCTCACCCCCTGTGTGTTAGTTGAGGTGATAAGGTGATAGAGAGAGTTTCACTTAATTAAAATAGCAATAAAATGATTTATCGTTGTAATTTATGTGGTGGAAATCTCTCAATCAAAGATTAAAATAAATATTAATTTAAACCACAGTAAAAAGGTCATATCCACAAGGAGGATCAAGCCAAATAAACTCACGAATAAAGAGCCATCATGTTCGCAGACACATTCACAAAATTAATTTAATGAATTTTCTGCTCTAAATGTCACTTTGAATTTCATGAGAAGTTCAAGGCTATTTATGTAATTTTCATGTCAGGAATCAAGCTTCCAAAAATATGTAGATGATGCATGTGTAGTGGCATATCATGTAATTTCGAATTACATGCAACTCTGAACCCAATTTCAATGACAAGTGATGTGCGTAACATAAGTCAATCAAATACGCAAAAAAGATAAGTGCATTGTCATAATTTTGCCATAATAATTTAATCAAAAATAAAGAAATAGCATAGTTGGCAATGGCATTGGGTGTAATTTTTAATTGACACTTTCCCAATAGCAAAACAAGGGAAGAGTTCCCCTTGCTTGCACATGGAGGAGAACGCACAGCTGGAGGCACGAAGCTCCGAGGAGGTCGAGGAAGGTGAGGTCGTTCCAATGAAGGTTGCGGCGACGGGAACGATAGCCGGAGCTCTCACCGGCGACGAGGGGCGGCGGCAGTGGTTGCGGCTCACCGGTGCATGGGTTGTCGATGGTGGTAGTTGTGGACATGAGTGGCCTCGTGAGAGTAAGGAGAGTTCAACGGTGTCGATGGAGCGAAGATTGGAGGCCTTTGGACGTGGCTGCGTGGAGGTGGTTAGACGCTACTTTCGGTCCCTTTCTATTGGCCGAGAAGAAGAAGATGAAGACCTGGCTGTGCGCGTGGTGACTGGTGCGTGCTCGGGCACGCGGAAGGTGCTGTGCACGTGTGATGGCTGGTGCCTCCACAAGTGAGCACAAGGCTATTGCGCGGAGGTGGACAGGTGCGTGCACTTTGGCTGTGCACGCACGCGACTAAAGCACAGGCTTCGCTTGCTGCTGGTGTTCATGGAAGGTGATGCGTTGTGGAAGGGTGGCTGCATGCTTTGATGGTGGATGGCATGCGCTACATGCAAGGGCACACACGCTATCGATTGCACAGAGGCTGCATGTGGCCATGGGTCGACGATGGAGAAGAAGCCGATGAGGGTAGATGCGTGCAGTGCATGGCTGTTGAGTTAAGGTGTGGGGCGGGGGCACGGTGGATGGTGCGCTCGTGCTGTCACCACGAGAGCTTGCGGTGGTGCGGAGGAGGAAGGAAGTGCGCTAAAAGATCATGGTGCAAGCTTCGACCATGGTGTTGGCTCTCTTTCACCGTAGAGGAGATGGCCCCTCGAAGGGGAAAAGAAAAAGATCCTCCCAAGGCCCTGGCGTGGCCGTTCTTTTGTTAAAAAAAAAATCCTGCAGTTGAGAGGAAAGGGGAGGAGGTTGTTTCAACCGAGTATTTTAACTTTGATTTTTTTCTTTGTCAAATTTGAAGATACCTGCACATAAAATATATATATATATAAGTAATATGTCAACAAATGATCAATGGAGCATATGCATTGGGTTAAAAATATAGGAATGTCAAAATTCGAGTTTAATTAATATTCTAGTATAATGCACGCTCGAAATGTAGTTCAATTCTCAACTTGAGTGTTCTTAAGCATAATTAGTAGTCCAATAAATTGGACTCATCAAATGCCCCCATCGCTAAGATTTTCTAGTCCCTAGCAAAAGTGAAGAGTAATCAGAAGATTTTTTCTTTCCTTATTCCAAAAATTTAAAGATCAAGACTCATGTGAAGTGATAGTAGCCTAAGTAACGGATTCAAGTAAAAAGCTAACTTACATTTGAAGTTCGCACGTAACCCTTGATAAAATTCTATCGGGATAGGCAACTAATTCCCTCGGGGATAAAGCAGAAGATAATCTGTAATTTGACCCCGACTTTTTGGCTTAGGTAGTAGATATCGAGTTGAATGGATTGTATTTGGTGGCACACACTCATCTGGTGTTACATGTAATCTAGTACTACAGACTCTAAATCTCTAGACTATTAAACAAGTCAACTTGGAGAGAGGCCAAAAATTGGGCTCTCTTGATATTCCTTGTGCTCACTCTTTTCCTTCTTTTCTTTCTGAGATCACAGATCTCACCTGATTTTTTAAGTGTACTCGCTATTTGGTGGCCTCACATGTCATTCACACTTCAATTAAAGTCCTAACAACCCTACAACTAAGTTAGAGTCCTAAGCCAGTATTCGGGCGATCAGAAATACTGAAAGGTAAGTATGGGTCATATTTGGTGGATCGCGATGAGTGTTTTTATTGCCTCAGAACATCTTCACAAGGATAAAACTATAAACTTGGACTCTTCTTTTTCTTTTCTTCTTTTTTTTTCTAAATATAATTGTTTCTTTTCTCTTTTTCTGCTTTTTTTTTCCCTTTATAAATCAACATAACATGACGTAGACTTTTTATTTATGAGACATTATTAGGGATGATGATGGTCAAGAGGATATTGTGTAGCTTATTTGGTGGAAGTGCCTACTCTTGACACCTTGAAGGCATGGATAGGACAAGCATATTCTGACCATTGACACTATTACCCTCCTTCAGTCAAGGACTCTATAAAGGACAGTCGTAACCATCCACCATAGTCATAGCTTTATTAAGACTCAATCTGTGTATCCACCTTATTTGATGACTCTCAGGAATTCACACAATGCACACAGGAACAAAGAGCGAAAACTATGCCTAACTCTGAGATATCATCATCTAATTGTCCAAAACTTAAGAGTCCTTACACTAGACTTAGCACACCAGTAATCTCTCTACTTCTCACAAATATGAGGTGGATTTACTAGAAGATAGTATGCATGACTCCCTATTAACTGTCCAAGGGTTTAGTAGACTAAAAATGCTTATTAGTTTTCTTCAAAGATCTATTACCCAGTCTACGTGCAAGTGAAGTAAATGTACTGGATTCTAAACTTAAGAAACAATTTAAGAAGAAAAATCTTTAATGACACCTCCATGACAAAGATGTTTTGCTAGGGACTAACCAATTCAGCTCAAGAAAAGAATTTTTTTGTTTATATGCTAACCTAAATGCATGAATACTTCCTAAAATGCAAAGTGCACCCCTCCATGCCAAAATCCTACAATGTCCTCATTGTAAAATTAAAATAGGGGGAGAAAGGAAGGAAATCACCTGATGGTGGTGTTATTTATAATGCTGGGTTGCCTCTCGACAAGCGCTGCATTTTTTGTCAACAGCTAGACTTATAGGGAACCTGTAAGCATGGTTCCAAATAGAAAGAGCTAAGCCCTAAAAATATGCATAACATTGCAGGCCTAAAAAATAGGTAGCCACGGATGTTGGCGAGCTAATGATGCAGCGTGATTCCAAATGCTCCCCAGAAGATATGAAAATAGAGAACCTCATAGGCTACCTGGGGAGGTGTTTGCACCTCAAAACACGCCTATAATAACGCCTTCTTGTGCTATTTTCTAGCATTAACTATGTATATTATAATCCTGTAGTTGCATTTGTAAAAACGATTGCATGCATGCATTTAATCATGAGAGGAGGAGAAATGAATAAATGGCTTCGTAATTCACATTTTATGTCAAGTGCCTCCTTGCAAATTCCACCTTTTTATTTTTCCTCTTGATTTCTTCTTTTTTCTCATTCCCGCGGCTGCCTTCTTCTTCCCGCGCCCACATGCACGCCATGCCTCCTGCAGCAGCCATTCCCTGCGACTGCCACTCCCACGCCATCCCCCCTGCTGCAGCCATGCTTGTAGCCACGCTCTCCTCCTCTATTTAAAGCCACAACCTCTTCCTCGCGAACGGGACGAGACACGCAGTTGCTGCACCAAAACCCGCAGTCCACCTCCTTCCTCCACCGTTTTCCCCTCCCATACGTCGGCCCTCCTTCGAGGAGACACCCGACGAGCAGGAGAACCCACTGTGGTGCTCACCACCACAGTGGGAACACCACCGCCCAGCTCTTCAACGAGCAGGTGGGCATGGTGTCTTCTTTTCTTTTCGTTTTCATCTCCACGCCATTGCTGCCGCTTCAACGTCTGAAGCTTGAAGCAGCAGCAGCAGCAGCCAAACCGTGGCGGCGGCAGCAGCAGCAGCTCCCCTCGCTCCTCCACGACCTTCCCCGCAGGCGCTCAGCCCTCCGCTCGCGCCTGCAGGGCACTTCTCCGCTCTGTCCTCTGCTCTGTCGCCTCTGCCCTTGCACCCGCGACCGGCCGCTGCGCGCACTGCAACGGCCGGCCAGGCCCTCTCGCCGCCCCCTGCCAACCTCCGCACCCCTCCGCGACCGCCCGCAGACCCTCCTCCACGTTCGCTCCTCCGCGCATCGCCCGCTCATCGTCTTCACGTTGGCCTGCAGAAACCCTACGCGAAGGCGCGCGCCCGCACACGCCGTTTCCAGACATCCGCTGCCTTCTCCAGACGACGCGACTCCAGACGTCCGCCGCCGCGAGCAGACGTCTTAACTCGCGCGTCCGCTCTCTCTCTCTCGCCCGCTCTCTCTCTCTCTGTTGATCTCTCCCGCCCACTCCCACTCTCTCTCACGTATTCTCTCTCTCTCTCTCTTTTACTCACTAACAGACACACCATATATATATAATATATATATATCTTCTTATATATACATCTATATACTTATACATATACTTATATACATATAGACATATATACTTATATACATATATATATATATACATATCTATATACATATATATATACATATATATATATCTATATAGTAATATATATATATACTTATATACATATATAAATATCTATATACATATATATACACATATATATATATATATATATCTATACACCTATATATATATAAACACATATATATCTATATATATATATATATATATCTATACATATATAACTATACATTTATATATATATATATATAGATATATTTACTTATATACATACATATGTACATATATTTTCATGTTATTTACTATACGCTGTATCGCGGGAATATCTGCACCAGTTGCTGATATTCCCTAATACACGCATACAAAAAAAGCGTGGTCCCATACATCATCCATCCTCCATCCACACTCCACGCGGCACCTAGTCGTGTTGGTTGCGTCTCTCTAGACGTCGACTGACTCGACATAGTGCTACACTCCATCGTCACCTCCACCCCCACCCCTTTATATACATACTACATATAAATATATATCTATAGCTACTATATTTACTTTCTGTCTGTTAGCTTCCTTCTTAGTAAAAAGATAAAAAAAAGTATAAAAGTGAAAAGATAATCTTTGATTTGCAGGTACCCCGTCTTGCAAGTAGCAAGGCGTGTTTTGAAACTCTGTTTTGGCTAAAAGTCAAGGACACAATTTTGAGGGTGTGCCTCAAGAACAAGGATTACCAGAAAAAAACCTAAATAAGAAAAATACCAAAAACACAATAAACGAACGAAAGAGACGCGTTTTAAGGAAAACGTAGAAACTCGACCTGAACCCCACTTCCCTAAGTTCGACCCTAGGCCTAAAAGCGATAAGATAAAATCAATTAGGCCAGGTTAAAAATTTTGTAAAGAGATGGTTAGGTCTGAATTAGGTTAACCACTATACACATTTCAATGATAAAAATATCATATTAACAACCTATTCGGGCCGACCCATCAGGAGGTCTAGGGATAACAAAAGGAATATGAAAAGGGACCTCCCGAAATGGAATAAGTGGAGGATAACAAGGATCCTCCAAAGCAGGACAGGTTTTGAAAGATATAAACATTATTATTTCAAACCCTTGAATGATGAGACTAAACGTACAAGCATCAATCCAAACTCGCCATTCTACCCGAGGATGTACTAGCCTAATATTCTCTCCAGAAAGAATGTAAGTGAGCAGAGACCTGAGCCAAGGATCGGTTAGGGAGTGTAAGGATTGCTTGTGGTGTTGGAAGGTAATGATTAAGTCCAATGAGGGCTTAGTCGGCTTCAGGTCCAATTCCAACAATGATTCAGATTGTGTATTCTCCCTAACAATTGTAGAAAAATTCACGTCACCCTACATAGCATTAATGATTGAAGTCATATTCTCACCTTCCAGTATATGTAAATCAATGGTGGACTCTAAATTACATTCCTTTGATGGCAGGGTCGAAACAACAGAATCATTAATTTCATCCTCGGATTCGTTTGGTTCACTTGAGTTTTTGTTAGAGTGTATATGTGAAAGAAAGGAGTTGCTTCAGTATCATCAATTATTTCTGACGGAGGATCTGTCTTAATGTTTTGGAGTAAGCCTATATCACTCAATTCTTTGTTCTTCTCGGGGCATAAATCCTCAATTGCGTGTTTTGTCCCCGAGAGTCTCACCTAGGCTTCTTACTATTGTGTTTGTCCTCCTCTAATATCAACTCCTGGTTTAGTGGAGGATGACTCTCAAAAGAAGGGGGGAATTCGGATTTCACCATATTATTTATATCCTCCAGGGGTAAGTCCTCAAATAACAAATAATCCCCCTGTGATTCACTGCAAATTTTCAGTCCGGGTTCCTCCATTGGGTCATCCTCATCCTCTGAAATAGACTCTTTATATCCCTAAGACCAAAATTGATCTAATTCATCTTCCATTCCCTTAGGGTCACCTTCATTGGGTGCATTTAAATCCTCAGGATGCTGAATGGTAGGTGTTGATTCCCTAAGTGGAGGGTCAGGATTAGGCTCACTAAGGGTAGAATGGGATTCCACCAGATAATTAATAGGGGAAGTGATATGAACAATACGACATTGACCCGGGTTATCAGGGGTAAGAAAAATACTATCATTGGGGTCAAGGTCCTCAAGAGGTACCATCTTCCCTTTCTTTTGACTCCAATATAGCTCGGGTGGATGATTACTAGGATCGTTCTCCTCTAGTGGCCGTGTCTTATTGGGAGAGTCTAAGTGATAGCTACGTAAAACGGAATCCCTATTGTCATTGGTTTCCTCAGAGTTATTTTCATGATCACGGTCGTATGGGTAGGGATCATAATTACTGGGAAGAGCGTAGCTAAGCTGTCTTATTTCTTTGTTTAATTGTTGACTATTCCTCAACATCTCTCCCATAGATTCCATCATTTCTTTTTGTTGTTTTTGCATTTCTATCATAAAAAAGGAGAGGCTACTACTATCAAATTGGGGAGGATAGTCAATTTCAGGCTCTGGTTGCCTAGGGGTATCGGTTCAACCTCGATACAGAAAATCATGAAGGATGTGAGGGTTGGGTGTTTGCATAGTAGTAGGGATTTCAGGGTTGGAAAATCCCGCTCCTAGGCTCTTCTCTAAAGTGGGAGTTATCAGGCTGGTACTCCCAGGATAGGAATATGAATGATCCCATGAATTGTCAATGTACCCATCAAAGGATGGATACGCTCGGGGCATGGGATCCTAGTTACAATGATAGGAGTAAGGATAATCCATTTCTTTTAATTAAATAGGTTGAACTCTCTTATGATTTAAAAGAAATCAGAAACTCCCTAGAGAGTTCTACCACTGTCAAAACTAGCGCAAATACATTGGAATCTGTTTTTGGTAGATTCTAGGTCTTAGGTGTTCAGTTGGTGGCCAAACAAGTTTTGCAGAAATTACGCTTCCTAGGCTGACCTTCGTTGGTGCCTACAACCTACTCGCAAGGGATGGAAGTCTCGAATCGAACCCACGCACGAGGAACCGAAGTAACTTGGTGGATAGGCTTGTTGATTTCCGACTAACTTCCCTTGTGGTGCAAAGAGGAGAGGTAGATATTTATCTAGTGACCTTATGTGTGAGGTGCACAGTGTCTCAAGTGTGCAATCATACATTCGCATTTTGAGTTTTGAAATCTCGCAAACAATATCCTTTTCGCATAATTTTAAGTCACAGATTTTAAGGTCCAACCTCTTAGCAGTCCCAATTTTTAAAGTGACCACTGAATTAATTTGATTCAAGCACTTTAGTGGTTTTAGATTTAGGTTCAATGCAGATGCATGACAGGTAATTGATGCTCAAGAAAAAGACGTACCTTCCTCCAGCTTTCTTCAATGCAGGGATGTTTTCAATGCAAAAAGAAAAGCTAGATGCTACTCATTCAATTCTAGATGGTCGCCCTATAGATATGCAACTTCTATCAGGAAGTTCAAATTTTTTTTTTTTAATAACAATAAGCAATCAAACCTAATAGAACTGACTAACTAACTAACTAACCTATATGCAGTTCAAATAATTCAAATAATCCTATACTCTAAATAAAATGGGAACACGCTCCCAAAAATATGCTCTTGCATACAAGAGCAATAAGCAATAAAAGCACTGGGAACACGTTCTCAAAAATACCCAACATGGGTCCACAAGATAAAAATTAAATGTCTAAGGTCTATCTAAACTAAATCTAAACTAAGATCTAATGACTAAATCAGAAAAAGGCTCTTCCGTATGCCTACGTGCGTGGGATCAAGGCCCACAAGCACACGCGATTATCCTCAAAGTCGTGACAATGTCCACCAAGACGAACATCCACTTTGTGCTCTTCTTCCTTCAGAACGTACCTTGCACGAAAAAAATGATAGATCAATGAATAGTAATAAGCAAGGGTCAATGCAAATAGAAAAATATTTACAAGTTTACCAGGCCCTTTGCCTCCCTGGCAATGGTGCCATTTGATAGAGTTTCACTTAATTAAAATAGAAATAGAATGATTTATCGTTGTAATTTATGTGGTGGAAATCTCTCAATCAAAGATTAAAATAGATATTAATTTAAACCACAGTAAAAAGGTCGTATCCACAAGGAGGATCGAGCCAAATAAACTCACTAGTAAAGAGCCATCATGTTCGCAGACACATTCACAAAATCAATTTAATGAATTTTCTGCTCTAAATGTCACTTTAATTTCATGAGAAGTTCAAGGCTATTTATGTAATTTTCATGTCAGGAATCAAGCTTCCAAAAATATGTAGATGATGCATGTGTAGTGGCATATCATGTAATTTCAAATTGCATGCAACTCTGAACCCAATTTCAATGATAAATGATGTGCGTAACAGAAGTCAATCAAATACGCAAAAAAGATAAGTGCATTGTCATAATTTTGCCATAAAAGGGGAGGAGGTTGTTTCAACCGAGTATTTTAACTTTGATTTTTTTCTTTGTCAAATTTGAAGATACCTGCACATAAAATATATATATATAAGTAATATGTCAACAAAAGATCAATGGAGCATATGCATTGGGTTAAAAATACAGGAATGTCAAAATTCAAGTTTAATTAATATTCTAGTATAATGCAGGCTCGAAATGTAGTTCAATTCCCAACTTGAGTGTTCTTAAGCGTAATTAGTAGTCCAATAAATTGGACTCATCATAAGGCACGAAGAGAAAAACAATTTAAGGCACTTCAGCAGTTCCTATGCTTCTAAGGTGGGACTAAATCCCACCCTTGTCTTCGCGCAGCTGGCAGCAGCAATGGTCTTTCAATTGGAGCTGGAGGAGCATACGCTACTTCCAATTGGATGCCTAGAGATGGACCTGGGTGGTATCTGCGTCTCCTAAAGGGTGCACCTAGGGCCTTCGACTGGGAAGCAAGCTTCAATGCATGCCTGAAGCTCTGTGGTTATGGCAGCACTAGTCAGCAAACCTGCAATGCAAGGTATGGCCTTGCAGCCTTGTCAGAGAAGCTCAGTAGGATCACAAAGATGCGGCAAAGGCGTTGGTGGCTGTGGCATGCTGCGAGAGGGGTCGGAGATGCCTGGCGGAGGCAGATTAGGCCGAAGAAGAGTGGGTTGTTCAGTGGGTAGTTAGGAGGGGCAATCGACCTAACTAAGTTAGGGCTTTTGCTCCTGGGATCACAGCAGAGGTGTAGGGATAAGTAGCGACCAATTTGGTGGAGCATAATGGCCATACGAACTCTCCGAAGGTATGCCAACGAGGTGGAAGACAGGGAGCATGCGAGTGAGATGGTGGTAGAAATGAAGTGTGGTTGGTGTGTGATGAATAGGGGAGTTAGGGAACTTATCGAAGTAGTTGGCGGATGATGGGGAGCAAAGGCAATGCCGGTTGTGGTGTGGTCGGCACCGGGGAAGAAGGTGACTCTGGTGGGGGTTGGACAGCGAGGATGAAGGAGATAGAGGCGCTGGCCGGTATGTGAAAGATGACTTTTCGCTTTGCGTTATAGTATTTAAGTGGTGGAAAAATCGACTAACAAAAAATAATGAAAATAACCACTCACAGAAGAGCAGGTCATGTCCACAGGGAGGCAATTATGCAATAAATACTTAATTATTTAATGTTATTTCGGATAGTACGAAATCCCTATTCAAATCTGACTTAAAATGTGAAGGAAAGTAGATTTGCAATAACTTAAAAAGATAAGGGTATATGTGCAGTTTTCCCTCACAGAAATCCTCAATAAATTTATGATGAATTTATGCAATTTTCACATGATGTGTAATAGAGAAAATTGGTACTTAAGTTAAGCCCAAAAATCAATCTTCAAACCAGTGAATATCAATATCATGCAATTATAAGGAACTATGAGTGTTCAAGTGTAATTCTGCCACAATATAATAATAATAAATAAAATCAAATTATGTGGCAATGGCACTGAATGTAAATACTAATTGGTGGGAAAACAAAGCTTTTTTTGCTCTCTCCTCCTCGCGAGAGAAAGAGAGCATCGGCGGGACTTTGAAGAGGCTCAGGAAGACGACTAGGATGAGGGCTCTCTGATGGTGGCAGCAGCGTCGATGGAGGTGGCCAGAGCGTCAGCCTGTTGGCTCTGTTGAAGGATGAAGGTGCACGCAACGCCTGTGAATGGTGGCGTGCGAGCGTGCACGCACTTGCGATAAGGCAGAGGCTGGAGCGCGAAGGCAGGCGTGCGGGTGTGCGATCTGCAGGTGGGCGGAGGTAGCGCCTGCGGGTGCGTTGCTGCAGTGCGGTGCAAAGGCGCTGTGAAGGGAGGTGCGCCTGCAGTGAGGCGCGCTGGTGGTGGAAGCGCCTGCGGTTGGTGGGAGATGCTGTGCGGGAGAGGAGCGCGGTTGGGAGCCAGCCGATGGGCGTGCGCAAGGTGGTGCGGGTGGGTGCGCTAAAGTGGCAGGAGGAAGGCGCGCGGGAGGATGAGAGGGCGCTGTGAGGGGGAGGCCGTCTGCACGCAGCGCCTACAGTTGGCTGCGTGTGGGCTTGGTGCGCTGGAGAGGCAGGAGGAAGGCACCTGGGCGGATGGCTGCAGGTGCTTGCAGAGGTTGGAGCGGTTGCCGAAAGGCTTGGTGTGGGTGCCTGCGATGCGGTGAGGAGAGCGCTCTGAATTCCAGGATGGAGGAGGCACGCAAGGAGGGTGCGCCTGCAGATGGCGCTAAAGGGAAGTGAGTGGTGGGGCATGCTGGCGAGTACTGGGGCGTGCGGGTGAGCGCCTGCGGCTGGCTGGAGACGGGCTGGAGGGTGTGGGTGCTTGGTGAGGTTTTTCCCCGCAAGGGGGAAGATGGACCACAGTGCACGCTTCTTCTCTTCCTGGATGATTTCTTCCTCTTTCCCTGCCTCTTCTTTTAACTCCTCCCCTTTGCGCGTGCGTGAGTTAAGGGATTTTCAAATCCCTTAACTATTTTTGGCCTTATTTGTTGAGGAAGGGCGGCAGAAGATTCACCCAATCTACGGGGGGGAAAGTTTAGGCTGTTATCAAAAATGTGTTGGGAATATTTATCCCCCCACCCTTGTTCTTTCTGAATATTATTCTTGCAAATAAAAAGAACATACTAAGTTATAGAATAAAGGTAAACCTAAATCATGATGCATGCAACCCTTCTATAACTTAATATAATTATTAACAAACCTAAAAGATATAATTAAAGTTACTTAGGCGTAATATTAGTCCATTAAAATGAACTCATCATATTGCATAACGTGGAGGAAGCTGAGGGTGATAAATCTGTCATCGGTATTGCAAACAGACGACGAATGAAGATGAAGGAGGTCGCCGGACGTCGAGGAGCAATTCGACCAGAGGAGAGAAGAATTTGGGGTTATTCCGATTGAATTCGAGCGTGAGGAACTCAGTCTGATCTGGGGATTCTTTCATAGGCCTCTGGAGGACGCTTTAAGCTTGGGAAGCAAGCATCCCAAGCTTGGAATGTTTGTTGAAGATGGAAGCTCAAATATACTTGAATCTCTCATGCGTTTGCATGAGAGATTGGGAAGGTTGTAGGGCTTAGGATCTGGCTCAAAAGGAAGGAAATTCGTTGACGAACTTCTCTTTCAAATCTGAGAGGGATTCGTCAAGGAATCAAGGAGAACATGCCAAAACAAGCTTGTTGGAGTTGTAGGATTAGGATTTCATGGTAGCAGGGACCTATTTGAATAAAACGATGATAAAGATAGCGACCTTGTAAGAAATTCAAAAGCTAAGAGGCCATGTGAAATAAAAAAAATCAAACTTGGACCAAAGTGCAAACTAGGTCAAAACAATCTCAGATTGGGCCCAAATTTTGATGAAAACCTAATTTGGACCTAAGGAATCTAATGGTGAAGTTGAATTTTGGTTTTGACCTAGTTTGTCTAGGTAATTTGCATAATTATCCAAATTAGGGTAAATGTCTATCTGAGACTCTTTTAGGTCACGATGGGTTCCAATGGTCAAATTGAAGGTACCAAACCCTTGATAATATTTTTCTATGATTTTTAGAGGGTTTAAGTGAATTTTATCCTAACCAGAACCTCAGTAGATTAAGCGAGTCTATTTTTAGGGTTTCAAATGTCCATTAATTCCTGTAACACATGAAAACCCTTTTCTGTTTGTTCTAACCCACTTATTAGACTCTTAAGACCATTTGACATTTGTTCAACCCCTGAGAGAACTCACGGTTATTCTATTTTTGTGATAGAATGGTAAATTTGCATAAATAACCCTGTATTCTTGTCTTCTTCTCAAATCAATGTTTTGTGCTCTTAAGACCTTCTGATGGATATGTAGGAGCTTTTATTGACTTGATCAGATCGAACTGAGCTAGTTATGGCTCATGATGGTGTTCCCATCAGTAGGCTGCGGCTAATAGGTGTAAGGTTGTGTGTACGTACTAGGTTTCCCAAACTTGTTTTGCCTAGTCATGTTAGGAGATGGGCGGGTTTCTAAATTGACCAAGCAAAGTTAAGATGGTTATGCCAACCAGGGTTGTAGGTATTCGAGTACAGGTCATTTCTATAACCAAGGATTGCACTAGCATCGTCAGAATAATTAAGCATCGAGCTGCCTAATTCAAAATTTGAGGGCATCAAGTCCCCTCCTTGGTACCCAGAAAGAGATGGGTCCAAGTACAGCTAGCTCATTGGTGGAGCCATGGGCAGGTCATTTATATTGTGCACTAGTTCCTAACCTAAAGAAGGTAGGGGTTGTGTGCGAGTTAACATAGAGTTTCCTTGGGTAAGCATGGGGTTTACATAGGAAGTTGTACCTAAATAATTCCCACTTTCAATAAAGTATCCAATTTCTTATCTAGATTCTCCACATTCTTTCCAACCAATTCCACCTTATCCAGCTGTTGAGTAATGATATCTAAATCAGTAAAACTTAAATTATCTCGAATCCCATATATCCCACTTTTCGGCTGGTTGGATCTGCTAAAGGCGGACATAGATTCGTTGTTGAGGAAATTTTCACTAATATTTTCAAATAATTCAAAGGCTCCATCAGCATCCTTACTTAAATTGTCACTCAACCCATAATAGATGATATGGGCCAAGTGCAACTTAGGAATACCATGATGAGGGCATTTCCTAACAAGGTCATTAAATCTCTCCCAAGCCTCATGAAGTTGTTCACCAGGATTCTGCTTAATGGTAGTTATGGCACATCTAAGAGCATTGGTTTTTCCTATGGAAAAGAATTTTTTTAGGAAAGTACTCAAATATTCCCGTGTCAGGATAGGTCTACCTATAGTCCTCAACTATTGAGCAGCTTTATCTTTTAAGGAGAATGGGAACATTTTCATCATTATGGTATTTTCATCCATGTGTCTAGGGCCAAAGGTCCTTCCTATATGTAAAAGTTCTTTAAGGTGGTGGAAGGGGTCATCAGAATTGTGGCCATGGAAGTGTGGAATCAGATTGATGATTTGTCGTTTGAGCTCAAAATCATCCCCATCATGGGATACCCTAATCAAAGGTTCAAGTTGGGCATCAAGAGGATTATAAAAATCTCTGAGAGAGCGGTCTACTCTCCCATTTTGGATTTGAGTTAGGGCTTATACAATGGTTTGCATTTGACGTCATGATGTTGGCCCTACCTATTGATTTGTCTCTGGAGATTAACAATTGGGTCCAGATTTTGTTCCCCCCCTTCAAAATCTTCTTCCTCATAATGACTAACCATGGGAAAAGATTCAGAATCAGAAAAATCACGCCTTCTCCTAGGATTTCTCTCTAAATGTGGCACCAAAATAGGATTCTAAGAACTTTTGTTCATGCACAGGAAGAAAGTTGATAGATGAGAGAGAAAAGACAGATGAGAGAATACCCACCCTTACAATACAAGTAATCAAGTTAGTCCTTATAGTGTAAACCCTAATTAGACCTAATCCTGGCTCCCCAAAATACAACTAAGTTAGACAAACCCTTGAATTACCTGGCTGGCCAGAAAGGTGGGACCCCCTAGGACACCTCGCATGGTGGGACACCCGATAAACAGCATAAATTCATCGTAAAATGCTTATTTACGATAGTTCCTAGGCCTAGCATTGCATATCATGATTTAAATATTACACAAACATCCATTGCATTGCATTTAAGATAGTTGTATATTATGTACATTAATTTCATCTTTTTACATGGCCAAGAGGCAGTGCGACATCTTTACGGGCTTTGGATGAAGAATCTGACCGTACGAATGGATTCAGAGTGTCGATTGTAGTTCGTCAATGCGAAAATCACCCCGATCAGAGCTCTGTAGCACCCTCTACAAGAAGAAGAAGACGGACGACCCAGATGGTGCCACATGGTGCCATCCAGGCCGCCCCACTTGAGCCATCGAATGGTCAGCAGTGCCCCGCAAAAGGGCAAGCACGCTCTACTCTCGGCTGTGTGATCCCGCATCCGATGGTCGTGGGTGCGCAGCCTCAAATCCAGAAGCGCGACACAACACAACCCTCAGCACAGCGGTGGGTGCCTCAGCTCGCAACGCACGAGCGCAAGTTTGACTCTCCCAAGCGCCACCAATTAGCTATAGAAGAGAAGTTCCTCAAATTCGATCGCTCAATCGCGGATGAGCGATTGAGATGAGGCTACGTGGATGCACAGCTGAGCGTAGATGCTGCACGTGACCGTCGATGCTCCTCGAGAACGTGCCATCTCATGCGTGCAATTAGGGGCTCTCGTTTAAGACAACCGGATGCACTCTCGGTCATCGGATCTCCTTGAAGGCGCGATATGCGTGCGTTTGAATCTGCGAGGGCATAAACTGAGGGTGCATCCCAACCACACAATGACGGATTCAACGGTGGAGATCGCTTCAAGCAGATAGCTGCGGGCATGAGAAGTGGGCGTAGGATTTGCAGCGATAGAAGAGTGGGCCTTTAGTGACACTTGCAGCTGTCACTAAATGGCCTGCGCAGGCATTGAAGAGGCACGGATCTTTTGGCAACAGCTTGAGCAGCCTTTAGTGATGCTTGTAGCTGTCACTGAATGACTGTGCGTGGGATGCTTTTCCTCCCATCACTATATAAACACCCCTACACCCCCCATTCCTCTTCATCTCTACCTACTCTACTCCCACCTACTCTTAAGTTCGAGCAAGACTACCAACGCTCTGTTAGAGCTTACTCTCAATCTCCCAAGGCGCTTATTAGTGTAGCGAAACTCTACCTCACCAATATTCCTCCCTCTTCCCATCACCATTCATAGGTCGCCTTGGAGCCGTCCTCCCACCTCCATTCCGGTAGCAGATCATCTCCTCCTCCTCACCTCCATTCCAGAGCCACGCTGAAGCTTTTTTTTACCTGACGTCCTCCTGCATCTCACCTCTGTTGTCCTGCTTCCCAACTCCTTTGTTTGAGCTTCCGCCAGGCACGGTCGTCTCCCCGAACAGCTGCTTCGCGAGATTTCTTCTCACCCATTTCTCATTTATGCTTTCAGAGTTTATTGTAATTGACATTCATGCAATATATCATATTTGATTCCATCTTTCTCTTGTGATTGCTTGTCATTTTATTTCAAAAATAAAAAAGAAAAAACAAAACCCCAAAACACCAAAAGGAAACAAATCGAAGCACGGTTTTCATATAAAGTAAACGTTGCCTCCCTGTGTTCAACTTAGGACTCCCTTGGAGTTTCGGTATAAATTGTATTTGATGATGAGTTTTGCGACTACGATGACAGGTTACTCTTAACCCCAATTTTCAAATGTGTGAAACCTGTTCGATCATTTTGGCATCGTTGCTAGGGAGGCAACGGAATTTACTTTATCGTTTCTATGCTTCTTTGCATTTACATAGCACTAACCCCACTTGCCTTTGATCTACTATCTTGCAAGCACCGTAGCATGGAGATCCAAGTGCGGTAGACTGGAGTAAAATGCGGGTAGAGTACTTTGTAAGTGTCTCCCACATCCCCCCCCACTAGTTTCATTTCGCCACACCCATAACCAAGACTTAATCTACTTAGGTGTTTGCATAAACCCAAGGATAGACTTTGTGTGTCTTGTTTGCCACCATCATCCATTTCACCCCTGCATTTTATAAAAAAAAAAATAAAAACATACTTTCTATGGGATGAATCAATTTACACACTTTATACACCCACATCGGAGGCACATAACTTGACTTGATTTTCATTTACTCAACCAGGATTCTGACCTGTAGACCCAGTACACTAATTCAACACATAAAAGAGTAGAAATCATATTAGGTTAATCACTTTTTTGTGTGCCTTAATTGGTGGTGCATTTGAGCCGATTAATTGAATTGTTTGGGCCGCATCACCTAATTTAAAAGAAATTCATTTGTAGTTGCCCCATAGGATTCAATATTTAGGTCAAGCCAGGCACTCCATATTTTCTCGATTTATAAAGGAAAATACTTGAACACGTGCTTTCAAATCTTGGTTTGCCTTACAAAACTTTGTTGAATACACCTAACATTTGAATCCTAAAAGCTATTAAGCAAGATTCGAACCCTAAAACTCACCTCATCATTAATATTCTTCCTTGAAAACTTCTTGGTTATTGATGTAAACACATTTATTAAGGGTAAAATGCCTATTCACACATGTTCCTAGGCATAGATTTGCATTTCATGTTATAAATATTGCATAGCATGCATCATTCTACATTTAGAGTAGTTGTATATAATTTATGTTAACTGCATCCTTTTTGTGGTAAGGAGAGAAGGATATTTATTTCGGAGCCTTGGATTGACGATCCGATCGTACGAATCTGATCAAGATGACGATCGGAGTCAAAAGCCTAAGAAATCACCTCAATCGGAGTCCCGTAGCACCATATGCAGTCCGAGGAAGAACAACGGCCAAGGGACTATGACACATAATTTAGAGCTTCAAATGACAAATTCGACCTCGCATATGGATTCGGGTCGATGATCGCAACCTAACGGTGTGAAAATCGACTCAATCCGTCCTCTATAGCAGCCCCTAGAACGAAAACAAAATGGATGGCCCAGATTGCACCACGTGGCGTAGCCCAGGCCACCCATGCGCACGCACGTGCCACTGCACGTGTGCAGAGGCACGCATGCGTACAGCGCAGCGCCAGCGCATGAGCATGCACTGATAGAGGGCGATTCTCACGTGTGTTTTGAAAACAGAGATCTCATCGTAGTATAGTGCGCGAAAACGCTCGTCAAAAATGATTTGCAAAGATAATGAGACTTGAGTCCTGGTCGTTCATCTCTGGGAGGCGTTTATGAAAATGCAAATTTGAAATTGATCTCTTGCTCTCTACTTGCTTAAAATATCATGTCGGTTTATGGTGATTTACATATTGATGTACGACATGGTAGTTGCCAAAAGATAGTAATTAAAAGCAGGCAACTTCAGTCACACAAAATATATTGCAATAAACTCATGGTGATTCTCAACACATAGATATATATATAGAAAAGGATTTTCATTCATTCAATTCATTATGGTGGCTACAACATTAAGCTCGTGGAAAGCTTATAGAGGAATGCTTGGAAATAGAAATCTAGCTAGCAAAAAAGGATCGCATACATGAATCTAAGGGGAGATTATGCATGCATCATTGGGGGAGAATAAAGAGCTACACTATTAAGCAGTAAATAAAGCATGTAAATCTAAGAAGAACTATAATCTAATCTAGCAGAAATAAGGGCATTCGGAAGTGGCTCCGATGGCCTTTGAGTTGGTTGAGAGGAGGAGGGGTAGCCAATGGTGCTTAGGCTGGCCCCTGGAGAGAGGTTGGAGAGGTGATCCAGCATCTTGGCATGGAGGTGATGGTTGCCACGGTGAAGCTACTCGTGGGCATGGAGGTGGAGTGGATGTGGAATGAAACTAAGCTAAATGGAAGCCAAGAGTGAATGGGTGCAAATGGCCACCCCTTAGGTCACCTAAGGGAAGCTCTCTAGAGAATTATGGAATTCTCTAGAGAGGCCTATGGTGGGAGGTCATGGGAGAGTGAGAGAGAGATGATGGATGGTGATTTTTAGATCCACCAAATGTGGATCTAAAAATTGAATGGGTCTTGGTTGCTAATTTTAGCAACCAAGGCAACAACACATGGTAGAGAGTTCTAGAGAATTCTAGGCTAGGTATTTTCATGTGGATAGTGTGTGTGGGTGTGTGTGGGTCGAAACATAGGCAGCTAGGTTGATTAGGTTAGGTTCTAATGGGTTTAGGTCAAGGTAGGTCTCAAATTAGAGTTGTAAACCCTAATTCACTAAGGTAAAGTGCAATTAAACTTAATAAAAGCTTAATTGGGTGTGTGAAAAATTAATTGAGAGTAAAATAACTCAATTAAGTCAGGTCTAGGTCAACTGGACTCTCACTGAGTCCAATTGGACAGTGTGTGCTAAGATCAGAGCTCAATTGGACTCAATGAGTCCAATTGAATAGACTGAAGAGATTGACCATGATCCAAGTCAATTAGGTTTAGTGAGGACCTAATTAGATCTTTAGGGAGGTCTAGAGGTGATGTACTAGGGTTAGGGCACCTTAATTTAGGTTCCTATGGGGTTAGAATTGGGTTTAGGGGCCTAGAGATCCAAGATCAAGGCTTGAATTCCAAAACAGGAACTGGAGGACAGTATCAGACGTCTAATAAAGTTGTCAGACATCTTATAGTGAAAAATCAGAAGTCCAAACTTGTTTTCTGGATGACCAATCAGATTCAAGAGGGTTTCCACGTTCTGTCTTGGGTATTCTGCAGAAATTGGACGTTTGACCAAGTGTCTAGACGTCCAATAACACTGCAGAAGTGGGTTTAAGGTGTGCGAGTGTTGGCTAAGGGTTCTGGACATCCTATAACTCATCTAGATGTCCAGATAGAGGTTGGAATTAGGGTTTTAAGGTTTTCTAAGGTGTGGTGACCTAATCTAAGGGTGGTTAACACTTGGGGAAGCTTCTAGGCTATCTTAGAGCTAGGATGGTCCTAAGTTCTTCACAATTTACTGCTTTATTCCTACTTAAATAGAATAGCATGTTGGTGCTAGAGCACCACGATCATTTGTTTTGATGATAACAAAACACGTGTTATTTAACATTTGCAATTTGAGTCCTAGATTTCAGGTCAATTGCAAATGAGGACGTGTTTAGACGGAGTTCGAGCTCGCATCCAGGACGGATTGGAGGAGCTTGACGGAAAACAAAGGAGGTTCGCGTGGAGCGAAAGATTGGAGATGGAAGACAAGAAGAATAGGATAGATTCTTTTTTATCCTTTCATGTATCTCTTGTATTTATTTTCTTGCTCTTTATTTTCCTTAGACATTATGTTAAAGAGCCTCAAAGAACCCTAACAGTAGTCCTAGGAACACCTGCACAACCCTAGGATACTTAGGTTTTCTGTAGAACACTTAGAAAACCAATATAGGGTTAAAACAGAATTTCCAGACGTCTAATTCACGAATCAGACGTCTGATAAAGAATTTTAAGACGTCTGACTGTTGTTTCAGACGTCTGATAATTGTTAGGCTGGACATAGTTAGTTCTGTCTGATGAAATCAGACGTCCAGACATTATACCAGACGTCTTAGGAGACGTCTGATGACTTTGCCAGACGTCCAGTTAGTGGACCGTTGGCTGGCTTAGAAGACACTCAAGAATATGACCGTTAGAGCCTTATCAGACGTCCGTAGGTCTTTCCAAACGTCTGATAAATGACCGTTTTGCCTCGGCTGACCCAAAATCTCTTCTCAGAGATTTTCTAGCCGTTGCAACGTTTGGAAATCAATTCCCACAGTAAAAGTAGGTTTCCAGACGTCCAGACATAGTACCAGACGTCCTGTATGTCGTCTGATGGACTTGCACAAAAACCCTGTTTAGATCTGATTCAAGACAGGGAGAAACCCGCATAGAATCAGACGTCTGACCTTGGAATCAGACGTCTTAAAGTGGCCTTCCAGACGTCTGATGCCAGAGTTAGACGTCTGATAACCCTGTCAAATGCAATCATTGTCCTGATTTCGGCCTGATTCTCTTGGGCTTTGCACCCAACGGCTATGGAAGCTTTTCCAAGCCTTCCAAAACCTTCCTAAGGCCTCTATAAATAGAGGGGAACCTTTGTAACACAAATACACACTAAGAGAAACAAGAGACACACCTAAGCAACTTAGTTCCACTCTTTTGTGTCCAATTGAGGCCCTTGCTCTCCAAGCTCTAGTTTCATTCTCTTGAGAGCATCAAGCCTTCGCGCGCCCGCTCTCCCGCTGTTGATAACGAGAGCGACGTAGCGCCATCGCGTGGCACACGCACCACGTCATCGTCGACGCACTCCTTGCAAAGGGGAGTTTCCTATTTCCTATAGAAGCTAGGTTTAATTTTGTTGGCTCTATAGGACTGTTGTTTTATTTTATCTTTGTATTTTGGTTGGGTATTCGCTTTGCGAATTCCCGTCTCCTTCGTGGGACAAAATCCTTCTCGTGGAGAGAAGGGGTTGAGGAACGCTACCCTCGTACTTGTAGCGTGGTTGTATTGAGGTTGAATCACCCTAGTTTTAAGTGATTCGGTTTAGTGGATTTGATCAACTTGGTTGATCGGAAAATCCTAACTCGAGAGGGTTAGGTGGTGGTTTTCACCCGGTTTGGGTTTCCACCTAAAAATACCTGTGTACATTGTGCGATTGCTTATTTTTGTGATATTGCTTTATATATTTCATTCCGCATATTATTACGTCACCCCTCCTGGTAGGGAAACCTTCAATAGACGGAGTTCGAGCTCGCATCCAGGACGGATTGGAGGAGCTTGACGGAAAACAAAGGAGGTTCGCGTGGAGCGAAAGATTGGAGATGGAAGACAAGAAGAATAGGATAGATTCTTTTTTATCCTTTCATGTATCTCTTGTATTTATTTTCTTGCTCTTTATTTTCCTTAGACATTATGTTAAAGAGCCTCAAAGAACCCTAACAGTAGTCCTAGGAACACCTGCACAACCCTAGGATACTTAGGTTTTCTGTAGGACACTTAGAAAACCAATATAGGGTTAAAACAGAATTTCCAGACGTCTAATTCACGAATCAGACGTCTGATAAAGAATTTTAAGACGTCTGACTGTTGTTTCAGACGTCTGATAACTGTTAGGCTAGACATAGTTAGTTCTGTCTGATGAAATCAGACGTCCAGACATTATACCAGACGTCTTAGGAGACGTCTGATGACTTTGCCAGACGTCCAGTTAGTGGACCGTTGGCTGGCTTAGAAGACACTCAAGAATATGACCGTTAGAGCCTTATCAGACGTCCGTAGGTCTTTCCAGACGTCTGATAAATGACCGTTTTGCCTCGGCTGACCCAAAATCTCTTCTCAGAGATTTTCTAGCCGTTGCAACGTTTGGAAATCAATTCCCACAGTAAAAGTAGGTTTCCAGACGTCCAGACATAGTACCAGACGTCCTGTATGTCGTCTGATGGACTTGCACAAAAACCCTGTTTAGATCTGATTCAAGTTAGGGAGAAATCCGCATAGAATCAGACGTCTGACCTTGGAATCAGACGTCTTAAAGTGGCCTTCCAGACGTCTGATGCCAGAGTTAGACGTCTGATAACCCTGTCAAATGCAATCATTGTCCTGATTTCGGCCTGATTCTCTTGGGCTTTGCACCCAACGGCTATGGAAGCTTTTCCAAGCCTTCCAAAACCTTCCTAAGGCCTCTATAAATAGAGGGGAACCTTTGTAACACAAATACACACTAAGAGAAACAAGAGACACACCTAAGCAACTTAGTTCCACTCTTTTGTGTCCAATTGAGGCCCTTGCTCTCCAAGCTCTAGTTTCATTCTCTTGAGAGCATCAAGCCTTCGCGCGCCCGCTCTCCCGCTGTTGATAACGAGAGCGACGTAGCGCCATCGCGTGGCACACGCACCGCGTCATCGTCGACGCACTCCTTGCAAAGGGGAGTTTCCTATTTCCTATAGAAGCTAGGTTTAATTTTGTTGGCTCTATAGGACTGTTGTTTTATTTTATCTTTGTATTTTGGTTGGGTATTCGCTTTGCGAATTCCCGTCTCCTTCGTGGGACAAAATCCTTCTCGTGGAGAGAAGGGGTTGAGGAACGCTACCCTCGTACTTGTAGCGTGGTTGTATTGAGGTTGAATCACCCTAGTTTTAAGTGATTCGGTTTAGTGGATTTGATCAACTTGGTTGATCGGAAAATCCTAACTCGAGAGGGTTAGGTGGTGGTTTTCACCCGGTTTGGGTTTCCACCTAAAAATACCTGTGTACATTGTGCGATTGCTTATTTTTGTGATATTGCTTTATATATTTCATTCCGCATATTATTACGTCACCCCTCCTGGTAGGGAAACCTTCAATTGGTATCAGAGCAGGTCTCGCGAAATCGGCGTTACAAACCGGCGAGGATCTAGATCATGGAGGGAAGCATAGCCGCAGTCAGAATCTCCGAAGGGCAATCCACCGTCCGACCACCCTATTTCGACGGGAGGGACTTCGGATATTGGAAGTTGAGGATGAAGACGTGGCTTCAAGCCACGGACTTCGCTCTATGGGGATGTTGCGAAACCCCATACGAGATCCCGAAGCGACCCCAAGGAGGCTACTCGCAGGTGCAGATTCTAGAGCTCTCACTCAACGCAAAGGCAATGAATGCCCTCTATTGCGCGTTGAGTCCGGAAGAGTTCGAGAAAATCCAAGAGTGCACCACCGCCCACGAGATATGGAGGAGGTTGGACGGCACTCATGAGGAGACGAGTTCGGAAGAAGGTCTCGGAGAGAAGGAAACCACGTGCCTTGGTTTCATGGCAATCGGAGAAAGCGACATCGACAGCGAAAGCGACTCCGACAATGAGGTAAATTTTGATTTACAAGAAGCTTTTAATGAATTATTCGAGATTAGTAAATCACTAAAAATAGAAAACAAAAGCATGAAGAAGAACCTTAGTTTTCTTAAAAATGAAAATGATAGGTTAGAAAAATAACTTAAGGACATAGAAGCTAGTCCTAAGGATGATAACCTATTATTAGATAATCATAACCTCATCAATGAAAATAATAAATTGATTGAGGAAAATAATAGTCTAAAGTTAGAAATTTTTGATTTAAAGACTAAGATGCAAATTATAGAAAGAGAAATTGCATGTCTTAGGGAAAATTCTAACAAATTAATCAACAAAGTAGATAAGTTTTATAGCCCTAAGGTTGAGAAAGGATCTCCATCAAGGAGACCTTCTAACAAATCTGGATCCAAGCCCACTTGGATACCGAAAAAAGAATTAGAATCTTGTTTTGTAGGATTCAGGGATAACTACAATACACAGGACTGGACCTACAAGCTCAAGGCTGGTCAACTCAAGTTGGGAGAACCAAGGAGTAGACCAAGGAGGAGAACAAGAAGACCGACGAGACGGCGAGCAAACAACGGACCGGCCGCACGTCGACCACCAGATTGGAGACCGGCGCCGATGCCCGGGCCTCCAAGCTACGTATGGGAGCCCCATCCGATGTGGCATCCACCACCACCATTCGGGCCATTTTATTGGCCATGGTAGGTGAGGTAAAACCCTTTACCCTATCTTTTTATCAGTAGCATTTAGATAGGGGGAGTTAAAAATCTTATGAGCTAATTGTCAATTTTTAAGGGGGAGAAATAAGGTAGCTAAATTTCCTTTAGTAAGGGGGAGAAAAATAATAGCTATCTTGTTGTTACAAAAAGGGGAGAATATTACCTTTGTTAAAAGAAACTCATAGAAGAGCATGTTTTAAGGGGGAGTTATAGGAAATGTAAAATCAATTAAACCTTTTTGATAATGTCAAAAAGGGGGAGGATTTTTATGCATTATTTACGGTTTTGTCATCATCAAAAAGGGGGAGATTGTTGGTGCTAGAGCACCACGATCATTTGTTTTGATGATAACAAAACACGTGTTATTTAACATTTGCAATTTGAGTCCTAGATTTCAGGTCAATTGCAAATGAGGACGTGTTTAGACGGAGTTCGAGCTCGCATCCAGGACGGATTGGAGGAGCTTGACGGAAAACAAAGGAGGTTCG
This sequence comes from Thalassia testudinum, assembly GCA_037157565.1. Lineage (NCBI taxonomy): Eukaryota > Viridiplantae > Streptophyta > Magnoliopsida > Alismatales > Hydrocharitaceae > Thalassia > Thalassia testudinum. Next base: position 179,561,096 of record JAZHRO010000031.1, read on the forward strand.
CGTGGAGCGAAAGATTGGAGATGGAAGACAAGAAGAATAGGATATATTCTTTTTTATCCTTTCATGTATCTCTTGTATTTATTTTCTTGCTCTTTATTTTCCTTAGACATTATGTTAAAGAGCCTCAAAGAACCCTAACAGTAGTCCTAGGAACACCTGCACAACCCTAGGATACTTAGGTTTTCTGTAGAACACTTAGAAAACCAATATAGGGTTAAAACAGAATTTCCAGACGTCTAATTCACGAATCAGACGTCTGATAAAGAATTTTAAGACGTCTGACTGTTGTTTCAGACGTCTGATAACTGTTAGGCTGGACATAGTTAGTTCTGTCTGATGAAATCAGACGTCCAGACATTATACCAGACGTCTTAGGAGACGTCTGATGACTTTGCCAGACGTCCAGTTAGTGGACCGTTGGCTGGCTTAGAAGACACTCAAGAATATGACCATTAGAGCCTTATCAGACGTCCGTAGGTCTTTCCAGACGTCTGATAAATGACCGTTTTGCCTCGGCTGACCCAAAATCTCTTCTCAGAGATTTTCTAGCCGTTGCAACGTTTGGAAATCAATTCCCACAGTAAAAGTAGGTTTCCAGACGTCCAGACATAGTACCAGACGTCCTGTATGTCGTCTGATGGACTTGCACAAAAACCCTGTTTAGATCTGATTCAAGTCAGGGAGAAACCCGCATAGAATCAGACGTCTGACCTTGGAATCAGACGTCTTAAAGTGGCCTTCCAGACGTCTGATGCCAGAGTTAGACGTCTGATAACCCTGTCAAATGCAATCATTGTCCTGATTTCGGCCTGATTCTCTTGGGCTTTGCACCCAACGGCTATGGAAGCTTTTCCAAGCCTTCCAAAACCTTCCTAAGGCCTCTATAAATAGAGGGGAACCTTTGTAACACAAATACACACTAAGAGAAACAAGGGACACACCTAAGCAACTTAGTTCCACTCTTTTGTGTCCAATTAAGGCCCTTGCTCTCCAAGCTCTAGTTTCATTCTCTTGAGAGCATCAAGCCTTCGCGCGCCCGCTCTCCCGCTGTTGATAACGAGAGCGACGTAGCGCCATCGCGTGGCACACGCACCGCGTCATCGTCGACGCACTCCTTGCAAAGGGGAGTTTCCTATTTCCTATAGAAGCTAGGTTTAATTTTGTTGGCTCTATAGGACTGTTGTTTTATTTTATTTTTATATTTTGGTTGGGTATTCGCTTTGCGAATTCCCGTCTCCTTCGTGGGACAAAATCCTTCTCGTGGAGAGAAGGGGTTGAGGAACGCTACCCTCGTACTTGTAGCGTGGTTGTATTGAGGTTGAATCACCCTCGTTTTAAGTGATTCGGTTTAGTGGATTTGATCAACTTGGTTGATCGGAAAATCCTAACTCGAGAGGGTTAGGTGGTGGTTTTCACCCGGTTTGGGTTTCCACCTAAAAATACCTGTGTACATTGTGCGATTGCTTATTTTTATGATATTGCTTTATATATTTCATTCCGCATATTATTACGTCACCCCTCCTGGTAGGGAAACCTTCATAGCATACCTCAACCCCTTACATTATTGTCTACCACATCTTATTCTAGGTCTTCTGCTCCAGCTCTGCTGTAACTCCAGTTATTCTTTATTCTTCAGATCCAGCTTTAGATCTACCTTCTGGTCAGCTTATTACCTGTAATTGACATAATGCACCTAATCAGCACATTATAGCAGTATTTTATGCATAGCTAAAAGAAAGCAGTAAGGATGCAAGTAATGCTTATGCATGTGTGAATTGTCCTAACTTATGCTAAGTCCTAGCCTAATTTAGGTCAATTAAGACCTATGATTGCTACATAATCATACCCACATGCCTAAATCTTGCTAGTCCCTAGCAATTGCAAGACAAAATTATTCATAGAAGGGTCCCTAAGGGATTGATTATTTTATCAAGTGTATGCCTAGAGATTTTTCTCCTTTTTGTTTTCATCCTATGCTCTAGAAATCCAGACAATTGTAAAAGTGTAGCTATGTAACTTTTGCAACAGATTCGAGTGAAAAACTAATTCACCTCTAAAGCTTATACTTGACCCCTAGTTAAAATTCTAGTGGGATAGGCAGACTTCTTCCCTCGGGATACTCAAGATATTCTATGAATTCCACCCAGCTTTAAGCTTAGGTAGAGAATCTTAGAGGGAAAAGATTATATATTTGGTGTCTCACTCTCGACTGGTGCTACATAGAGATTAGTATTATAGAATCTAGATTCCCAAATTATTATGTAACTCAACTCAAAGAAAGACGAAAAACTACGCTCTTTTCTGGTTCCTTTGTATTCATTCTCTCTTTTTCTTTTTCTTTTGTTTTCTTTCATTTTCTTAGAGCTCACAATTTTACTAGATTCACACATGACCTGTATTTGGTGGTCTCACTTGGCATTAACACTTTACTTGAGTTCCATAACCCTAACACTAAGTCGGAATTCCTCAGCCAGTATTCAGGCGGTCAGAAACACAGAAAGATAGGTTAAGGCCTTATTTGGTGGATCTCAAATTTATTTGGTGGTATTGCCACAATGCAAATGAAATAAACACTAAATATTCACAAACTCTTTTTTTTCTTGCTTTTTCTTCATTTTCTATTTTTTTTTCTTTCTTCTTTTTCTTTCTTCTTTTTTTTTCTTCTTTTTTTTTCTGTGTAAATTTTTTCAACACAACACACACTAGAATACATTCATTTACTTTATTAAGGAGGCATTATTAGGGATTGGTGGTACTCAAGAAACATTGGTTCGCTTATTTGATGGAAGTGCCTACTCACGGCACTGGGAGAGATGGATAGGACGGTGTATTTCTGACCTTGATATCAATACCCTCCTTCAGCTGAGGATTTCGTAAAGAATAGTCGTAACCATCCACCTTAGCCCTAGTTTTATGAAAACTCGCTCTCCGCGTATTTGCCTTATTTAGTGGCTCTCAAAATTCACACAAAAATGTATACGCAGGAATCGAGAGCGAAAACTATGCCTTATCTCTGAGTATCATCTCCTAATTATCTAGGATTCTGGATTCCTTGCACTAATCTTAGAGCACCAGTACTCTCTATTCTCATTTCACACTATTTGGTGGATTTTTGGAAGAAAATCTGCCTGACTCCCGAAACACTATCCAGGGGTTCAGGAGAAGAGGCACTGCTTCTTCTCGACAGACTAAGGACGTTTATCAGCCTTCACCGTGAATCCATTGCAAATTCTACGTGTGTGTGAAAAATTATACTGGTTTCTAGATTATAGGAATCAACTAGAGGATAAAGTCCCTAATGCATTCTCTTAATAAGATAATCTTATTCATGGATGCACTATGTATATATGCTATAAACAAGTAACCTCTTATATTCATACTTCATGAAATTTTCCCTTTTGGGTTACATTCAGCTTGACCCTAAATTTAGAACAAAAGGTGAGCAGGTAAGTCGGAAGTGGATGTTGCGGAAGATTTTTAGCTCCAATGCGAGCATTAGAGGTGGAGTCGGTTGTTCTTTTATTTAGGGTCCTAAAGTACGTTTGACATGCAGCTCTGGGGTTTTCCTAAATGTTGGCATAAAAATTTTCAGTTTTGTCGTATCTACCCCCCGTGCCTAAGTTCTTACATGTCCTCATGCATGAATATAAACATAAATAAGTACAGTAGGGAGTAAATGGGTAGAATTCACCTGGAATTGCTCCTGAAATTTTAACGTTCAGCACTGGCCAACCTGACAGTTTGCAATATGCAAGAGAAATATACTTAAAAGAAAAATATGATATGTATAAAAATGGTTATGTATAGGGTGATGGTAGAATGTGAGGTAGATGCTGATTTTAACGCCTCCAGCTGGGCGAAAACTCAATCAGATGTATCAGTTCTTGCATAAGAGCCGGTCAAGATTAAAAGAAAGATGTACTCATATGCTCCTAGAATCAGTGGTCCGGAGATGCGAACCAGCTGATTGTGCACCCCTACTCCAAAAAGTCTAGCTATAAGAAAGTGTGGAGTGGTGGTGGAAAATAGAGGATAATCATAGGGGGGATCATGATGTTGATTCAGCTGATTTATCATGTCCCACAATTCAGCAGGAAGTTGCTGAGGGAGTAGATCAACATGCATCTCAAAACCAAAATTTGAGTCATAGGGATCCTCATAATGATAATTGGCATCAAAGATCATGTCCTCTCCAGGTTCTGGATCATATGGGGGTATCCGTGAAAGTAAAAGATCAGTGGGGGGGTCACTGAAATCCTCGTCAGAAATTACTTCGTCCTCATCAGTACTCATCTATGATTCATCTGAGGCTGACTCTTCAGGCTCGGAGTCGAGCCATCCATTAGATTGACTAGGATGGTAGGTGCGTCCCCAGCTCATTCTGCTCAAAGCTTCACCCTCATATGCATTGGGTTCCTCAGTAATTCCTGCCTCAGGTAGCATATTTATTTCTTCGGTCTAATCATCCATAGCTATTTCTGGTCCTCGGATGCCAGGATCAAGGATAGAAAGTGTCATCTCAAAATCTCTAACATCCAAATTAGGGATGTAGGTGAAAGAAGAAGAGTGCAAATTAGGAGATGTTGGCTCTAGCACAGGTTCACCTATAATGGGAAGTGGCCTAGATTGATCAGTAGTGTCGCATGTAATGTTTGCCTCAAGATCCATATCTCCAACTGGATCTACTTCCCTTATCTCAGTTGGGTTTTCTAACCCATGAGGTATCTCCCAGGATTAAGGATAATCCGATTGTGGCTCAGTCCTAGAGATATCAGTCCTTTCCTCCTCAATTTCCTAAATGGAGTTCTCAGACGAACCCATTCGGCATACTTCCAGCTCCTGTCTCATATCCAAGCTAGATTCTTCTTCCCCTGAATGATCTTCCAGCATCTGCTCCCGAGAATCTTCTGCATGTCCTTCCAACGTAGTCGTTTCAAATTCTTCGAGGTCTTCAAGGCTATTTTCCACTTGATATCTCAAAAGCAGTAGTTCTTGAGTTTCCCGATTTTGTCCAATTAGCCTTGTTATCCCTGTTTTTACCTAAAGGAGCTCCATCACAGCTTGATACGGAATCCAGCTTTGTCTTTGGTTCAGCTCAGTGATAACTTGGATTTCGTGCAGCTAGGATGAAGCCTTTTCCTTAGCACTAGCTATAGCTCTCTGTATTCTGTAATGCAGTTGCATATGCACTGGTAGTTCTTCAGGGGTTCCAGGGGCAAATCATGTCTACCCATATTCCATGGGTGAGATGCAGGAGTATGAAATCCATATCCTAGGTTATAAGATGCGATCCTTTGAGGGACCGGCTGGTATGGGTCATAATATCCAGGGTTAGGATATGGGTTAACCATTTCGGTAACCTGAGGAGAAGGATCAGGCGAAGCGAAAAGTTGTCTTCGCCACCTTGGGTTCTGATCCCAAGGTTGAGCTGATTCAGTGACCTGGGCTCTCAGATAAGCTCATGGGTCCAGCTCTTCTGGATCCTGATTAGGTCCAGATCCAGGGTTAGCCATTACAGCTAAGAAGATAGAAGAAGAGGGTGGGGGAGAAGATGGTCCGAGCGAGGTGACTCGCCTCCTTGGGAGCGGCTCCCAAGGTCCAACCAATCGAGGTCTGAGTGACCTCCTTCCTCGCATACACCACCCAACCCCTAGGTTGGTGCAGCCAGCCAGACAGAGCTAAGGCCCTGTCAATCAGATGGTCCTTATGAATCAGATGACCAGATTTTCCATTTTAAGTTTGAATTCCTGAAGAAAAATTCATCGTGCAACCGACTGAAAGTGATTCCTGCCTCTCAAGCTAACCCAGCCAATCTGGTTACGAGGGGACTAATGGGAAGGTTCTTCCTTCTACTCACGCCTCCGATTTCATTACCCCTTAGACACAATCGTTTGACACTACCCCGCAGACTTAGTCACCAGGTTTAGCAAGAGAGATTGAAAACACCCAGTAGTATGACAATGAATTCGGGTTGCTTACGTGTTTTAAAATTAATTTTAACCCGTTTTTCTTCAGTTGGGGTTTGTGGTGAGTGGCCCACAAGGTGACCAAGCTCACCGGCTAAACACTAGACTTGACTAAGTCTAGGTTAGCCCAAATGTGGTCTCTAGATTGTAATCCTAAAGATGTAACTTAGGGTTCATGCAATTCTAGGGTTTTTTGTTCTTTCTTCTTCAACAGACCAATGAAATTAAGACCAATTCTCTGATAAAAATTGGAATCAGAATAAGTTAAAATTTTGTAGGTAGATTCCTTTTTAAATTATCTTTCCAGAGAATATTTTTTTGTAATTTTTATTATTTCAACCAAATTTCTAGAGATTTTTGAATGTTAGAAGGTCAGATTTGGAATTTTGACCCCTAATCAATTTTTCACATTGAAACAGTATCAAATGACTTTCAAAAATTCAGGAAAAATATGGAAATCAAAGCCAATGAGATCAGCTTTCAAACCCCATTATTTTTAGTCAAAACAGATTCACAGCTTACTCAAAATTGCTTTTGGAATTTTGAACATTTTCAAATCTGGGTCAGTTTGACCCTTTTGCACTTCACAAATTTTTAAAAATTTTGTACTTGGAATGTTTTTAAATGAACGGTGTCATTTGAAAGATGGTTTGAAAATGAAAGTCTAGCTCGAATTTTAGAATTTTTTGTTCAGTAATTTTTCAGCAATTGAATTTTTAAATCAGAATGTGAACTCCAACCAAAAATCAGAGGGTGGTGGAGAAGCTTTTAAAAGGGTGTTTGAATTTGAAATTCAAACTTTCCACCAAAATAAATTTTTTTTTTCAAAAACTTTTGAAATTTTATTTTTCAAGAAGGATTTTTTTTCTCAAAGGATTTTCAAAAGTTTTTTTTTTTTTGCTTTTTCAAAACTAACCTAGGATTCAAATAGAAACCTAATCTAACTACCTAGATATTTTTTTCTTTGATTTTTTTTTACGAAAATAAAAAGGCTTCGTTTTTCAAATAAATATAACCTAGGGTTCAGAAAGGGAAATCCTAATCTAAGATGAGATGTGCACCTGATTCTTTTAATCTATGCTCGTTACGTGCACAGATTCCCATTTTTCCTATTTTCCTACACATCACAAGACAAGCAGAGGAAGATTTGTCAGTGATAGCACAAAAGATCGAAATCAAAAAAGACGTTGCCTCCCAGACAACGGTGCCATTTGACAGAGGGTGATTCTCGCGCGTTTTTGAAAACAGAGATCTCGTCGTAGTATAGTGCGCGAAAATGCTCATCAAAAATGATTTGTAAAGATAACGAGACTTGAGTCCCGGTCGTTCGTCTCTGGGAGACGTTTATGGAAATGAAGATTTGAAATCGATCTTTTTCTCTCTACTTGCTTAAAATATCATGTCGGTTTATGGTGATTTACGTATTGATGTACGACATGCTAGTTACCAAAAGATAGTAATTAAAAGCAGGCAACTTCAGTCACACAAAATATATTGCAATAAAATCATGGTGATTCTCAACACATAGATATATATATAGAAAAGGATTTTCATTCATTCAATTCATTATGGTGGCTACAGCATTAAGCTCGTGGAAAGCTTATAGAGGAATGCTTGGAAATAGAAATCTAGCTAGCAAAAAAGGATCGCATACATGAATCTAAGGGGGGATTATGCATTCATCACTGGGGGAGAATAAAGAGATACAATATTAAGCAGTAAATAAAGCATGTAAATATAAGAAGAACTATAATCTAATCTAGCAGAAATAAGGGCATTCAGAGGTGGCTCCGATGGCCTTTGAGTTGGTTGAGAGGAGGAGGGGTAGCCAATGGTGCTTAGGTCGGCCCTTGGAGAGAGGTTGGAGAGGTGATCCAACATCTTGGCATGGAGGTGGTGGTTGCCTTGGTGAAGCTACTCGTGGGCATGGAGGTGGAGTGGATGTGGAATGCAAATAAGCTAAATGGAAGCCAAGAGTGAATGGGTGCAAATAACCACCCCTTAGGTCTTTTATAGACCTAAGGGAAGTTCTCTAGTGAATTATGGAATTCTCTAGAGAGGCCTATGATGGGAGGTCGCGGGAGAGTGAGAGAGAGAGGATGGATGGTGATTTCCTCTTAGTTGCTAATTTTAGCAACCAAGGCAACAACACACGGTAGAGATTTCTAGAGAACTCTAGGCTAGGTATTTTCGTGTGGATGGTGTGTGTGGGTGTGTGTGGGTTGAAACTTAGGTGGCTAAATTGATTCGGTTAGGTTCTAGTGGGTTTAGGTCAAGGTAGGTCTCAAATTAGGGTTATAAACCCTAATTCACTAACGTAAAGTGAAATTAAACTTAATACAAGTTTAATTGGGTGTGTGAAAACTTAATTGAGAGTAAAATAACTCAATTAAGTCAGGTCTAGGTCAATTGGACTCTCACCGAGTCCAATTGGACAGTGTGTGCTGAGATCAGGGCTTAATTTGTCCAATTAAATAGACTGAAGAGATTGACCATGATCCAAGTCAATTAGGTTTAGTAAGGACCTAATTAGGTCCTTAGGGAGGTCTAAAGTGATGTATTAGGGTTAGGGCACCTTAATTTAGGTTCCTATGGGGTTAGAATTGGGTTTAGGGGCCTAAAGATCCAAGATCAAGACTTGAATTCCAAAACAGGAACTGGTGGACATTATCAGATGTCTAATAAAGTTGTCAGACGTCTTATAGTGAAAAATCAGAAGTCCAGACTTGTTGTCTGGATGTCCAATCAGATTCAGGAGGGTTTATACGTTATGTCTTGGGTATTTTGCAGAAATTGGACGTCTGACCAAGTGTCTGGACATCCAGTAACACTGCAGAAATGGGTTTAAGGTGTGCAAGTGTTGACTAAGGGTTCTGAACATCATATAACTCATCTGGATGTCCAGATAGAGGTTGGAATTAAGGTTTTAAGGTTTCTTAGGGTGTGGTGACCTAATCTAAGGGTGGTTAATGCTTAGGGAAGCTTCTAGGCTATCCTAGGGCTAGGATGGTCCTAAGTTCTTCATAATTTATTGCTTTATTCCCACTTAAATAGAATAGCATACCTCAACCCCTTACATTATTGTCTACCACATCTTATTCTAGATCTTCTGCTCCAGCTCTGTTCCAACTCCAGTTATTCTTTATTCTTCAGATCCAGCTTTAGATCTACCTTCTGGTCAGCTTATTACCTGTAATTGACATAATGCACCTAATCAGCGCATTATAGCATTATTTTATGAATAGCTAAAAGAAAGCAGTAAGGATGCAAGTAATGCTTATGCATGCGTGAACTGTCCTAACTTATGCTAAGTCCTAGCCTAATTTAGGTCAATTAAGACCTATGATTGCTACGCAATCATGCGCGGGCATGACATCGCATGCGGAGCGCGTGCCAACGCAACGGTTGCGTGGGTACGTGCTTGGGTGGTGCCAGCCTACAACGACGCTTCTAGCGATGGCCTAGAGGTCACTAATGGTCCCATACCTATTTTTGCCTCTTCTCCTCCACTATAAATGGACCTAGACCCCCTCCCTTCCAAGCCATCTCTACCTACTCTACTCCCATCTACTCCCAAACTCTAGCAAGCCTACCAACGCTATGTTAGAGCTTGCTCTCAAGCTCCCAAGGCTTCTATTAGTGTAGCAAACCTTTGCCTCACCAATTATTCATCGATCTTCCCATCCCCACTCATCGGTCGCCTTGGAGCCATCCTCCCACCTCCATTCCGGTAGCAGATCATCTCCACCTTCTCACCTCCATTCCGAAGCCACGCCGAAGCTTTCCTCTACCCGACGTCCTCCTGCATCTCACCTCTGTTGCCTTGCTCCTCACCTCCTTCGTCCAAGCTTCCGCCAGGCACCGTCGTCTCGCCGAACAGCCGATTCGGGAGATTTCCTCTCATCCCCCTCTCTTTTTATGCTTTCATAGTTTATTGTAATCGACATTGGATTGATATATATATATATCATATTTGTTCCATTTCTATCTTATGATTCATTCTGCTTGTCTTCCTTTAAAAAATACAAAAAAAATAATAAAACCCTAAAATACCAAAAACAATCAAAATGAAGTGCGGTTTTCAATTAAAGTAAACGTCGCCTCCCTGTGTTCGACCTGGGACTCATTTGGAGTTTCAATATAAATTTTATTTGACCACGAGTTTTGCAACTACGACAATGGGTTACTTGTAACCCCGATTTCTAACTCGCGAAGCTCGTGCAATCATTTTGGGGCCGTTGCCGGGGAGGCAACGGAATTTACTTTATTATTTTATGGGCTTCTTTGCATTTACATAACACTTACCCCGCTTATCTTGGATCTATTGTCTTGCAGGTACCCTAGCATGGAGATCCAAGTGTGATAAACCAGAGTAAAGTGCAGATAGAGTGTTTTGTAAGTGTCCCCACACCACCCCCACCTTAGTTTTCATTCTATAACCTAATAACTCAAACCCAAATCAACTTAGGTGCTTTTATAAACCCTAGGATATATTTGGTTGTTTGTTTGCCACCTCCACTAACCTCATCATCCACATAAATAAAAAATAAATAAATAAAAGTGTTATCTGATTATGGGATTTTCTGAAAGAGACACACCTTAACACCCACAACTTCTCACCCTAAGGTGCACAATCACATCGATTCTACCACTTAACTGGGATCTAACCTATGGACCCGGTACACTTAATTCAGCACACAAATAAGTGAGTAGAAATCTAAATAGGTCAAACATTTCTGTGTGCCTTAACTAAGTGGTGCAACAGGCCAATTGATTAAACTATTTGTGCCGCACCACTTAAGATAAAAGCGATTCATCAAGTAGCTTGCTACTTAGGGTTGATTTTTAGGACTAAACCAAGCACTCCACATTTTATTACTAATTTTTAAAGGAATATGTCTATACCAGTTCTTTCAAAACTTGGAGTGTTCTACTGAACCTTGATTGAATATACCTAAAGATTAAACCCTAAAAGCTACTAAACAAGGTTGAACCCTAAATGACACATCATCAAATAACCTTGTTTGAAAACCTTGGTTGTGCACGCACACACATTTTAACTGATTATTAAGGGCACAACCCATCTAAAGGGCCCATCACATTCCTGATGCACCATTGTCCCAAGCCTAACTAAAATTGATTAGACGTTGGCCCTAAGGACTGGTTCGCTCGTCAGGATCCAGATTGAGATTGTTAACGATTAACCTGCTTATACTAGTCAATCAAATGTCTAGCTAGGGAAGTACACTAGGAATCGAAGGCACAAACCAAAGGAAGAATCTTCTCCCCAATTCCTCCTTATAACTGGTTGAATTTCCTGGACATAAGTAGAGTAAATCGTCCATAATCTTAGGACGAATTCTGAGAGTCTGTAGACCTTTAGGCTACCCAACCTAAGGACAGGCTTATATTTTTGTATTACAGGGCTCCTTCTTTCTCTTCTGATTTCCCTCCTTACTTCACCATGTACCCTTCCACATCTTACACACATTTCCAATCCTATCCTCCTACCACCACTTATCCCTAAGATGATTACTATCCTGACTTGACTTGTAATTACCTATCCACTAGCTGGGATAACTTTGATTGGGGATACGAATCCGGACCTCAATGTCTATGGTCTAACCTTGGACAACAAGACTATGATTACTATCCTTTCCAGAGCTACAATGATTATAGATCTCCATCCTTTGATGACAAAACCAACCTGATCTAAAATCAGGAAGGATATGATGATTATAACACCTACCCTCCCCAGTATTCCATTGAAAATAGGTCATCACCATTCTTTAAACAACCTAAGACGATCTACTATCAGGGAGGAACCCAAGAACCTCGACATCTTAACTCCCCTAGATTTAACCCAAAACCACCCAAACCTGAATCGAACCAATCAGTTTAGGTGAACTAGAACCAGGATAGGGTGTTGGCTAATTTGTGGAACACTATACAATCTTTAGAAGCTCAGCCAACACTACGCACTAAGGCACTGGAGCCTATGATCAAAATGATTTATGAACTTAATAACTCTTTATTGTATTTGCTCCAAAGTGTTAGGGATAGGGACTTGGGTGAGTTTCGTCTTGGAAATTATCGAGGTTGAGGATGAAATTTGTGGCTGCCCTAGTCAAATCTTGGGATGATTCTCAAGATGAACCCCCTTCAGAAGAGCCAATGTCTGAACCTGCTCAAGCGCCTGTTTGGGGGGATACATATTCTGAGACTAGGCATGACCAGATAGGTCTAGAGCAACCATTTGAGGATGAACCGATTGATTCACCCGAGATCCCCAAATTAGGAAACAAAAAAATTATGTCTCCTTGGATCATGAAATGATTTATGATTTTGAGACATATATAAATGAGGATCATCAATTCTTTGACTCTGAGGATGAAGAATCTTTAGGTGAAGTCTCACTTGAGCATAAGCAAAATGATTTTGGTGAGACAAATGGGCATGAGGAATCTGATAAACCATTTGATAGCCCATTCATTGAAGATTTGGATTCGGTTGGGGTTAACTTGGAGGATCCGAATCTTGATGATTCAATCAGTGACCCCAATCCTCATCTGCACCCTGAAGAGTTGACTTCTGAGATCATTACGCCATGTCAATCCTGATTCAGCCGCAATTGTTGAACATGGGCACTTTAGATGGGGTATACAATGATTTGGAGGTCCTGGAGCTTGAGCACTTGATTTTAGAGGATAGGAACTTGGCATAAAAATCTGGGAGGCTAATTCTAAGGGAACTTTGATTTTGGATCTAAGAGTACCTATGGACCTGAAACCACCTACTTTCTACCAAGACCCTTACGATATCTTTCACGTGCAACCCAAGCTCGAACTAACTGATTATTTTTCTAAGCTGAACATTAAGTGGACATCTAAACCTTGTAAATCAAATCTACCTTTTGTCCGACACTTTAGTCTTGGGTTGCTGATGAGAACCTTATCATGAGCCCTAACTAGCTCATTTTGACCTAAGAAAGTGAACAAAAGCTCCTACATAACCTAAAGGAAGGCCTAATTCAAGGGATTACTATTCTGGGAAGAAAACATGAAATAAAGAGTACACCTGCAATTTTACTATTGCAGTACATCAACGGGATTTCTCAGGGTCTATACATAGGTCAATTGGACTTAATAAGAGGAAAAGTGGGATGGTTCAGTCAGAAAAGGGTTATTATGAGATTTAAGAATTAAATAACATTCTGTAACTCTAAAACAAATCCACTTAATTTCACAAGATTCTGGTCAGGATAAAAATCAACTAAATCCTATAAAATTCATGGAAAAATATCCCCTAGGGCTTAGAACCTTCAATTTGGCCTTTGGAACCTATTTTGACCTAAATTGGGGTCCTAACTCAATATTTAACCTAATTTGGGTTTTTATGCAAAATATCCAGTCAAATGTGGTCAAACCTCGAATCCAACTTCACCATTGGATTCCTTAGGTCAAAATTAGGTTTATACCAAAATTTAGGCCTAAGGGAAGGTCACCTTGACCTACTTTGCAAAATAGTCCACCCAATTACATTCTGGCCCCTAACTTTTGAAAACCCTTGCTTAGATCCCCCCAACTTCCTTGTCACTTTTTGCATTTCGGTCCCTCTACCATTTCAGTAGAGGAGCCATACCTCCGACGAGGTTTCAAGGAGGATTTCTCCTCATTTCCCCAGAGACCTCCTCTCAGGTTTGGCAGGGGGATCCTCTGAGGAATCCCCTACCGTCTGAGCGTAATCCCATGACCTGGTTCACACCATATCCCTCGTGCGAACGTACGAACAACAGGGTATGGTGCCCGCTGCGTCCTCCGATGAGGTTCTTGCACTTGGAAGCTTGCCTTCCGAGCACAAGGACCTTTGCTAGCAGCTATAAAAGGACCCCTGGTCCTTGACGCATCTTCCAAGCTTGGATTGGCCTGAGATACACCCTTAATTTCGTCCTCCTTCGTTTCTGGCCAACTACCCGCAAGCTCCGGTGACCTCTCCCCCTCTTCTCGTCACTCTGCCGCCATACCAGAGGCAAAGTCTTCTCCACCGTGCTCCTCCGTGTCGCGCTGTACCCGCGCGTGCCTCTCCGACCCCTTCCTCGTCGCCGTCATCCTCACCTCAGGGTTTTCATCTCCGACGACGGTAGGAACGAGCCGTCCACCTCCTACCCCCCTTCATCCACTTAGCTAGGTTAGAATTATTCCCCTCTCTCCCCTCTTCATTTCCCCTCTCTTAATTTGCACTTTCGACCCCTCGACACCGCAGACCACCATCACCTTCTCCATCTCCGGTCAACCATCGACGAAGGTACTCCACCGCTCCATACCTCCACACGCCTCGCCAGATACCTCATCACCTCCGCCATCACCCATTGATCATCATCCGCCCCTCCACTGACCACCATACCCATCAGAAATGCCCCCCGACCTAACCCATCTTCACGGCCACAAAGTGACCTAGGCACGCATGCCTAGGTCGCTCTGTGGCCAGCCACCCACCTAGGCACCTTCATCGTGCCACGGCGAAACTCCCCATGTGGTTTAATGGGGCCGCAAGGCCATATTGAGTGACTGCAGGTCTGAGCCTCCGCCACCATTAGCACCAGCTCGAAGGAGCTCGCAAGCTTCAACCCAGGCACTTTGCTCCAGGTCTCCAGGTCCAGGAGGTACGGGTTGGACTCGTGCACGCATTCAGCAGGCAATTGGCCTTGAAGGAGAGCCCAACTACAGAAATTGGGCGAAGGTCTCCTGCGGGTGTGCGCGAAGAAGCGAGTGGGACTTTTAGTCCCACCTCGTGAACTCAAGAGCGCAGTGAGTAATGTATATTGAATTTCTGTTTTTAGCTCTTCACCTCCAAACGACACAGGGTGAGGTCCCTCACCCACGCCCCTGCCTCGTCCGTGGTCACTCCTACGCGGACCTGGCTGACCCGTTTACCCTGCACTCCTCGCGCACCAACCACGTCGGTGCGCCTAGACCTGGGCGCGCGTAACCCGACCCGTATACCCGATTGTCTGGCTCTGCGAGAGCGAAGAAAGAAATAGAGAGAGAGTGACGTGGGGGAGGGTAGGGGTAGGTTTTGCTATGCTGTGCAGGGAAAGGAAGAAGAAGGAGGAGGAGGTAGCTGATGAAGAGGAAGAAGAAGGAAGGACTTGGAGGCAAAAGCTAAAGAAGACAAGCAGCTAAGGAAGAAGCATTGTAGCAGAGGTGCGGCTGAAGAAGAGAAGGAAAGGCTAAGGCAGAGGAAAGGTGAACCAAAGAGAAAGGAAAAGAAGAAGAAGAAAGAAGAAAGAAAAGACAGAGAGCAGAAGAAGAGAAAGAAGGAAGAAGAAGAAGACAGACAGAGGCAGAGAAGGAGAAGGAGCTGAAGGCACTATAGCAATCGCAAGTTAAGACGTCTGATTCACAAGGAAAGAGGAAAGTCAAATAAAGAAAGAAGGAGAAGTGAGGCCAAGCAGAGAAAGAAAAGGAAGAAAGAGAAGAAAGAAGAGAGAATATTCAATTTCCTCTTGCATTTCTATTCTCTTTTTAGTTTTCATAAACATTAAATTGCATTGATATTGTTGTTGAACATCATCTTTTGAGCAATTTGAGATTGTGATTTTAGTTTCTTTAAAATCCAATTTGCTCCCTGAGTTCGACCTCAGATACCTAGGTTTTTGAATAATAAATTCTTATTTGTTTTCGAGGCGATTTCATCTATACTACAACGCACATCTTTTATATTTTAAAAACCACGATTTCGCCCTGTTAACAGTTGCACACCACCAAACCACAGGCCCGGCCCCGTAAATACAACAATCTTTGGTCCTGGGTGATTTTCATCTAGAACGTTACAACCACTCAACCCTGGGGCATGGGTCTACAACATAACTTGGTCCACATCTGTGGACACCTTCTGCTGACGAGTTTGAGGATCAATCTTTTTATTTTGATTCTGACTCGCACTTGTGAATTCTCAATTTCTTCCTCGTATGTATATTATGCTTAGTTGAAGGCATTAAACTTAGCATTTGTGTATACTCTCTTCTCTCTGCGGAGCTGACCGGGTTGTTACGAAATTCAGGTGATATTCTGTTTACTCTACCATTTTCATGTTTGTTTTTATAATGAGGACATTACATCATTTAGGCATGTGGGCTGGATAATCAATTCCTAAAATCATTTTGTTAACTCCGTAGAATTTTTTTTAGTTTCTTATAAAATTAAAAAAAATTGAAATTTTGAAAAAGATAAAAAAAAAGGAAGAAATTAGGAAAAGAGAACTTAGGTATTTGGAAGTTATTAACTTTAGGAAATGATATGAGAGGACCTAAACACTTAAACTCTTCACGTCTTCGGGCTTAATTAGCCCAGGTGTCCACTAGAATGTGGATTAGTCTCGAGTCCTCATCGATTAAAATTCATTTTAAGTTGGTCAATAAATTGGGATGATAAGTATGCAACTTATCAACCTGCCCTCTGATTTGGGGGAACTTTAAAACTAAGCATCTACACACTTTCTTTTACACTGACTCACTTTTCGACGATTTCTTCAGAAATTGGGTAGCTAATGAACTATCTAGGGTGGTATGGCTGGCAAGTTGTTGATAGTAACAACTCATCAGCAGGTTGTCCAGAGCCCAGTCATAAGACCATTTTCGTTGTACAGCCTTTAGGTAAATCTTAGGTCAAGGAAGCTGGTGCGTGCGTTTACTCAACTCAGTAATTAAGTTAATTTTACTTAATTAATAGTAGAAGAAATCACTTAGGTTAACTCGAAGTTGTCAGTTGTGTAGTATAGGGTCAAATTAACATAATATTTTAGAAATTTTTACTAGTTGAGTCTAGGTCGTTCACTGGGAGGTATAATAATTTTCTCCAAATTCACCAATTCTCTTTAATTTCTCTATAAGTTTAGGAGGTATAACTAGTTTGATTTTAAAAACATGAATTTTGTCAAAATATTTAAACTATAAAGGATATACAAAATTCCATATGCAAAACATATTTACTTAAAATGATCTACTTTATTAACAAGTAAACATGCTAGTTTTTCAATTTTATTTCATTCAAAAAAATTAAGGCAATTAAAAATTATCCTATTAAAACATGCCTTTTTACAATTAAGAACAAAACGTAATGATGCAAGAAAAATTCATTTATTTTCCAAAGTATTGATGCCTTTTTATTTTCTTCAGCCTCTCGTTTTCTTCTTTCTTTCTTTTATTTTCTTCTCTCAAGCTCTCTTTCTTACCTTTCTTGTGTTGTTCCAGCCTTCTCTTGCCCTCTCTTCATCCCTTAGTTTATTCCTTTCGTTCCTTAGTCTCTTCTCCTTTCTTAGTGCCTGTGCTTTTTCTTTCCTTAACCTTTCAATTTCAACACTTAGCTTTTTAACCATCGGCTTCTCTTTTTCCTTAAGTTCGGGTTTTTTTTACTTTTTTAATCAAAAGTTAATTTATTTGCGGTGAGGTCCTTTCGAGGATACACAGCACCCTGAGACCAGGGTGGGACCAGACCCTACTCAGTCCTCGCCTAATCTCAATTAGGTTCGTTTTCGGTTCATTTTTATCAGTTCACAGTCTCGAGCCAATTCGGCTCAACCCAGCCTCCCAGGCCACTCTCGCCCTCCCAGGGCACAATCTCATTCACACGCCCCCAAGGGCGCACACCCGCAGGCATAAGCCTGCACACACACACATGCAATGCTCAGATCAGATGGAATCGGTAACTGGTGCGCCAAGCGTTGACGACTGCATAGCCAGAGAAACGAATTGTTTTTATCCCCAAGCATGCGCTCGTGAACAAACGAGGTGGGACTATCCTACCCCTTTCAGATCCGAATTCAAATTATCATAACTTTCTACCTAGAGCTCCAAATTGAGTGATTTCAAGTTTGTTGGAAAGCTCTAAGGATAATCTACACAATTACAGGGTCAATTTAATGTTTTAATGATGTTTTCCTTTTCAATTTGAAAGATGAAATCAGGGATTCCTACGGGTTAATTTTAAACCTGGAAGTGAAATTAAATCAGGAGAGTCCTCAGATGGACTTCTCTCTTTATTTAAAGGTCTATACATGTTTTATAAGTGATTCTGCATCTGTTAAAATAGGTTTTAAACTCTTAAGCCCTTCAGGACCTGTAGAGAAGCTCTTTACTTCTCTGAAAGCTTCAGAGTTTGATTTTTCAAACATCAATATGTGCAACAGACACTTTAAAGTGTTTATAATCAATTTAGATTAATTCTAAGGGTTATAACAGATCAATCTGGGCAGGTTTTAAGTTTAAATTTTATCAAAATACCTCTCCTGTTGATTTAGGTTCGAAAGTAACCCAAATTGGCAGAAACTAAATCTTCACTAAGTAAATCATCTGAGCTTACTTTAATCACTTTCAGATTATCAAATAAGTTCCCAGAAATAATTTTCACATCTCAATTCCTCAATTCAAGCTCAGAACTCCATTAACAGACTCATGTTTGACTGTGGAAGCTCAATTTTGACTTTCTATTCAAAGCTTCCTCCCAAGAAATTAAAGCCTCAAATAGAGTCTTCTCATCATCCAGAACTCATCCAGATCTTCATAAAGTTGTTCTAACCTTAATTCCTAGGGTTTCAAGCTTGCTGCCTGAACTGAAAAAGGTGTGTGTTCGACAGAATCATTGAAATATTGCTATAGTATTTTAAAGACTTAAACAGCTTCAGTGCATTGCACTGAAGCTTCTAAGCTCATTAAATGCTCTTCAGATCTTTCCTAACAGACTTCTCCAACTCCACCGGAGTTGGGAAAGATGAAGTCAAAGCTATAGCTCCAGTGGTTAAATCCTCAAACAAATATCTTCAAAACAATCAGTGATCCTTATTATACTATTCTGGAGCTACTCAACAAGTTCTAGAGGCTGAAACTCAAGAATGGCTCATCGGAGCTCCGGTGAGTCCAAAAAATGTAAATTGTATGTGTAGATTGATAAAACTAACCATTTTTTATTAAAAAAGGATCATGAGGTTACAAGGAACCTCAGTATCACTTTTAATTCTTCATTTGTCTCTTTAAATGTAATATTTGACAGTAAGTTTGTTTTCTTAAAGATCTGGGTGGTTAAAGCTTAGGACTTGTTTAACCACTCGATTGAGAGGTTAAATCAAGTCAACAGATGTTAATATTCATAAATATATATTTAATTTATAGTTTGAACTGTTCCTGAGCCGCCATGGATAGCGAGCTCAGGAGCTTAATTAAAATTTGGGTATTTAATTTATAGATGATATGAATAGGTCTTATAATGTCGATTAGGGTTCATTAGTGGTGATAGATGATGAAAGAACCCAATGAAGGTGAAATTACCTCGATTACTGTCACCATAGACAATGTCAGTAGTCGATGAAGGTGATATGAATTAGGTGATTAGGTGATTCAATTAGCGATTAAGTGATTTAGAAATGAACATGGAAGATACAGGAAGGTGTACAATGATTAAAAAGACAAGATTAAAGCTCTGGCGAGCTCAAGGAACTCGCCGGAGTCGGAGGAGATGAAACTAAAATCTGACATTACTCTAATCTAACTAACTAAACTAACTAACTAAGCTAGCCTACTCCTACTCCTACTACTAATCTACTATTGCCTAGACGAAGGGGTCAATAGGGTTCCACCGAAGTCTCATGGTGGACGATGAAATTAGAGGGTTGATGAAAGATCCCCGGCGGGTGGATTTGAGGTGGAGTGGAGGAATCCTTAGTCGGCACCTGTGTCAGAGGTGCGAAAGACCACGGCAGATCTCCTCAGCTGCTTAAGATGGATGGAGGAAGTCAAAAAATGGAATGGGAAGTCGCCGGAGTTTTGGACGAATAGCCTATTGGGTCGACTGCAGTGTTAGAAGAGGGAAGGGAGCCAACTTAAATAAAATCAGAGGTGTGAGGGGGTATTTATAGCAGTTTGCGGTGAAGAGAGTGGCAGGGTCTGGCCGAAGAAGGAGCTCAAGGAGCTTAACCTCTATCGTCGTCTTCGACGACGGTGAGGTTATCTCCCACTAAAAAATAGGATTCCCGGTTAATCCAGACCGGTGGATCAAGTGGAGGTGGTGAGCGCAAGCTGCAAGACCTTGGACAAAGAGGAATGATGTCGGCAGGGCGGTGATCGCGTGGTGGGATGACTCTCTGGCGCCAGCCGTTCATTCGACTGAAGAAGAAGAAGACGAAGAGGGACATAAAAGTAATAAAACTTAAGGACCTGTGTGAGAAATAAGGACCCAACTGTAATGAATTTTAAGGACCAAAATGTAAACCCAGGTTTTGAAGGTTTATTTTAACTCAGATCTTTTTCAACTTTTTATATATGTTAGTAAATAAGGTAAATATTATGTTTACACCTTGAATTTACATTTTTGATCTTTTTAGGTTAATTTATTAGATTGAGTAAAATTACTTAAGTTATTATATACTTGGGTATACATTATATTTAAGTTACTTAACTTATTAATTAAGAGAATGATTAATAGGATTTCGAGTCCAATTATTAACTGAATTATTAATAATGTTAATTGAATGATAAAATGTCATTTTTAACTTATTTTAAGGTCCTTGACTAAATATCCCTTATTCTATAATTAACCCTTATATATTCATAACCTTAGCTAATTAATTAGGAAGACTAGTTAATTAGGGGTAATTAGAGATTATGATGAGTGTCTCATCAGAAGCCACCTACTTAAAAAAGAAACAGAGAGAGAGAAGAAAAAGAAAAAGATATATATATATAGAAAAAGGAGAAAAAATAAAAAAATAATAACAAAATCACACTTCACCGCACGAGTATGGCTGGCAAGTGTTGAACGTGTACGAACCTACGCTAACGTGTTTGGTTTTGGAAAACCTGTCGTTGTAGTTCGAAAGCGAAGAATTCGTGTTCAACAAATAAAATTTATACCGAAATTAAAATTCTAGGTCGAACACAGGGAGGCGAACGTTTGATTTAAAAACTACGCGTTTCTTTTTATTTGTTACAGAATAATTCAATTTAGTACTATCTAATTATTTACAATAAATAGAAGAGAGAGAGAGTAAGAGAGAAAAAGAATATTACACAGAGAAATCAAAATGAGATGTAGAATAAACAAGGAATTTTTGCATTGAAGTGATTGTTCATTACAACTAGAAAGCATAAAATAATTACTCTAGAAAGCGATAAATTTACTTTAGAAAGCATTAAAAGAATGGAGGGAGAAATGTCCTCCTCGACGATTTCTTGGAGGACGAGTAGATTAATCTAGAAAGCAGTAAATCTATACTAAAAAGCGGTAAAAAGAATAGGGAGAGAGAAATCCTACTCGACGGTTGCTCGGAGAACGAAGCAGGACAAAGGAGGACGAATCAGAAGAACGGGAACGAAGCAGCACGTCGTCGTCGTCGCGGGATCCAGTTCCGAAGGGGAACGAAAATTGGACTTTATCTTGCGAGAAGCATCCCGGGTGTGAGACAAGCTTCTCTTGAGCTTTGGAGGGGTAGACAGGAGAAAGAAGGGATGAGAATTTCGTATGGAGGGGGTCTCCTTTTATAGTTGCAAGGAGTGGGGGCAAAATAGACATTACATCTTCAAAATAATAAATAAGGCGTCTTTAGTGACGGATAAATCCGTCACTAAAGCCCCGACGTGGCCGTCGCCGCCGCGACCACGCGCGCCCGCTCGGCTGCCCGCGTGAGTAACGCCTACGAACGTCCACGAAGTCTCGCGATCGGACGGCTTAAAATTGCGCCTTCACCGCTGCAGCCCGCCCGCCTGTGCGTGCGATCGCGCGTTCTCGCGCGCATCCAATCGCGCGTCGGCGCTATCGGGCGCGCGGCCGTTGGATCGCGATCGTGCGGTCGATTGGAGTCGCGCCACCGCTCCAATTTCTGCGTGGCGAGGCTCGAACGCGCGTCCCTGCTTCGCGTTAGAGCGCTCGACCGCTGCGCTGCGGTCGCGTTTGTGTCGAGCGCCTGACTTCAGCGCGGGCGCGTCGCAGCCGTTGGATCGAGATCCAACGGCGGAGAGGAGACGGGTGCGGGGTCTTCTCAAGATGCAAGAGGCTGTTTGGGCGGCTGAGATGGCGCCACGTGGCGCCATCTTGGCCGTCCATCTTCTGGAAGTTGTAGATGGTGCCACGGATGTCGGATTGACTCGATTTTTGTGTCATTGGGCTGCGATCGTCAATTCGAATTCATCCGTGCAGTCGGATTTGTCATCTGAAGTGCGGATTTACACCATCTTGGCCCTTGATTTTCTAGGGTTCCCCGATCTCTATCTGATGCTACGGATGCCTGATTAGGGCGATCTTGGAGTCGTTGAACTCCAATCGTCGCCCTGATCATATCCATACGGTTGGATCTTTGATCCGAGGCCCCGATAAAATGTTTGCCCTATCCAAGCACATAAAAGGAGACAATTAACCTCCATTTTATTCAAACTACTCTAAATGCGAGATGATGCGTGTTATGCAATATTTATATCATGAAATGCAATCCTATGCTTAAGAACATGCATAAATAGACATTTTAAGTAGTGTAAATGTGTTTACATCATACCCCCATGCCTATCTTTTGCTAGTCCCTAGCAAAAACTATATGCTATTTATAAAAGAATTGGGTTAGATTATTTGGACCTGAGTTATTTTCAATCATTAAGAAATTGTCTACTTAGGAACTGAACTTTCAAAGACACAACAGTGCCCGGGTATCAGCCAAAATGCAGACCGCCTCAAGCCCTAGAATTATTCAAAGAAAAATTTCTTTCTTTTTACTCTTTTCTAATTTTTTTGGATTTTCAAATTTTAGGGTTCAAGAGTAGCTTTCTACGACCATTCAACTCACCCAAGATTTGATGAGAACCCTAAGTTTTAAGCATCTTATTGTGATTGTGATAGACTCGTTGACCGGCAATTAGAACGGACTTCGGATTTCTACGCCTCTAGGTGACCTCAAAAAGAATTCTACCTAAAGGTGTATCTTTACAACCGGTAGCTTTCTCCCTACTTTTATTTTTTAACGGGGTCAACACAAGGGTGAATCCAGTGTATATCTCCCCGGTTTATTCTACTTCTCCGCTTCTTCCTAAGTGTTTTGGGAATTTTTAGTGCATTTTCTGAGCTGGGTTCTGGACAACCGGTCGATGAGCTGTTACCACCGACAACTTGCCAGCCATACTCGTGCGGCGAAGTGTGGCTTATTTCTTTTTGTTCTTTTCTCCTTTTTGATTTTTTTTTTTTTTTAAGTAGGTGGCTTCTCTGATCTAAGATTTACCTAAAGGCAGCAAAAAGAGAAAGGTCCAGTGACTGGGCTCTGGACAACCTACCTATGGGCTGTTACCCACGATAACTTGCCAGCCATATCACCCTAGAAGGTTCATTAGCTGCCCAATTTCCGTTAGAATCGCCGAATAACGAGTCAGTGCAAAGAAAGTGTGTAGATGCTTAAAACTCAAAATTCCCTCAAATCAAAGGGAGGGTTAATAAGTCGTGTACTTATCACCCAAACTTATTTATTCCAATTATAATAGAATTAAGATGGCGAGGACTCAAAGACAAATCCACATTTTAGTGGATACACAGGCTAATTAAGTCCAAAGACCTGAGGGGTCTTTGTGTTCAGATCCTAATGTAGTATTTCCTAAGATTGCAAATTTTCTTAAACCCAAATTCTCTTTCCTAATTCCGAAATTTTTTTTTTTATAAAAGAAAATAAACAAATCTACGGAGCTGACGAATGAATTCAGAGATAAATATCCACCCCCCCATGCCTATCTAATGCAATGTCCTCATTGTATTAAAAAGACAAAACAGAGTGGAAAAGCGAAGAAAGCACCTGAATTGCGTGAATATCAGGTCTGCTCCAAGATGAAAATGAAAAAGAACTGTATAAGTGCTGAGTTTAGTGCCTTCAGCTAGGCACACTATACAAAGAAAAGAAATGAAGAATTCACAAGTGCAGGTCAGAATTAATATAAACAGAAGAATCCTCCGACCTATCAACAGCAGTCCACAGATGTGGACCAAATTGTGGTGCAGACCCATCCCCCATAATCGAGAATATCTTAGGTTCTGGATAAAAATTACCCAAAACCTAAAATCAGAATGTAAGCGGGATCAGGCCTGCGATTTCTGAGGATGCAACCCTAGACCAAAAAGTCGGGTTACAGAAAATTGAAGCTCAAAAGGATAATCGTTGAATGTGTGCTTGAGTTGAACATCCTCGAAACAAATGTCGTAAGGGTTCTGATTTGATAGTTTTAGCTTAAAAGGAACCCTTCGACTCAATCTTCCATTTCCTCCAAAATTCATTTCCCAAATCAACACTTCCCAGCTCCTATCCTCCTCATTCAGCATATCAAATTCCAGGACCTCTTGTATATTCATCACCCCGTCTGAAATCTCCAAGTCTAAATGATGTGGTAGAATCAAAATTGACTTGGGTCTAATTATCTCAGAATTAGAATCATCAATAAGCTCAACAGGGTGTAACTGATAATCAGGGCATTGAATTGATTCCTCCAGAAAATGTGATTCTGGATCCGTAATGTGTGCCCTAACAAGATCAGTGTTCTCAGTTATTGGGCTATCAATTGATCTATCAGATTCCTCAGGCCCAATCGTCTCACAGAAATCATCTTCAGAAAACTCGCGTGAGACTTTGCAACTTGAATCTTCACCATCAGGATCCGTATCAATGTATGTCCCAAAATCATTTGTCACTTTGCGTTCCAAGGAGACATACGTTTCCTCGTAACCTGGCTCAGGGATTTCAGGTGAAGAAATCAGATCATCCTTAATTGGTTGTTTTAATTCAATCTGGTCAGCCTCGTAACACGTGTCCCCCCCAACAGGTGCCTGAGCGGGTTCTGTCGCTGGCTTTCCTGAAGAGAGTTCATCCTGGGAATTATTCCAAGATTGAATCAAAGCAACCACGAATCTCATCCTCAATTTCGCTAATTTCCCAAGTAGAAACTCACCCGGGTTCTTATCCTTAACGTCCTGGAGCCAATCCAACAAAGACTTGTTTAAATCATCAATCATCTGAATCAGGGGCTCCAATCTCTCAATGCAAGGTGTTGGATGAACTTCTAAAGATTGAATGATATTTCTCAAGTTAGCCAGAACCTTATCTTGAACCTAGTTAACCTGAACCAAATGAGTTGGTTCAGGGTTGGGCGGGTTTGGGCTCAATGCAGGGGAATTAACGAATTGAGATTCGTTATACCCTTCCTGATAATAGGTCATTTTAGATTGTTGAAAAGATGGTGATGACCTAAAGGCAGTGAAATCAGAGGATGGGTAAGGATCGGTGTATCCTTCTTGATTGTAGATCGTATTATGCTGTTCATGAAAGGAAGACGATCTATAATCGATGTAGCTCTGAGAAGGATAAAAATCAAAATCAAAGTGTTCCGGGTTAGACCCTAAACACGGGGGTCCGGAATTGTATCCCCAATCCGAATTATCCCAACTAACTGATGGTCGATTACAATACGAGTTGGGATAATCGTCATGTTGAGGATAATTTACAACAGGAGGGAAAGAGCGGGAATGCGTGAAATATGGGGAAGGATTCATGATACACAGGAGGAAGAAAGGTGCCCTGCAATACAAACAATCAAACTTGTCCCTAAATAGGTTAGCCTAAAGACCTACAGACTCTCAAAACCCATCTTGAGATAAAGGAACGATTTGATCTACTTTCGTCTGTTCAATCCAACCAGTTAGAAGGAGGGACTGGGGAGAAGGTTCTTCCTTCGGCTTGCGCCTCCAGTTCCTAGTGTACCCCCCAGCCGCGATCGTTTGACTCTGCTCCCCTAGCTAGACATCAGACTAAACAGTAGAAACAGACTAATTGAAAATAATCTCGTTCTGGGTTCTGAAGAGCAAGTCCAATCCTTAAGGCCAACGTCTACTCTATTTTATTTAGGGCTAGGTTTGAATGTGCTTTAGAATGTGATGGGCCCTTTAAATGGGTTGTGCCCTTAATGATTGATTGATTCGTGTGTGAGTGCACAACCAGTGGTTTTCAAGCAAGATTATTTTTGATGTGGTGAATTTTAAGATTCAAATCTTGCTTAGTAGCTTTTAGGATTCAACTTTAGGTGTTTTCAATCAAGTCTCATTGGCACACCAAGTTTTGCAAGCACAGGTGAAGATGTTTTCCTTTAAAGTTTAAAAAGAATATGGAGTGCCTGGTAAATCCCTAAGAGTTGAACCTAATTGGCAGCTACTTGATGAGTTGATTTTATTTGAGGTGGTGCGGCCCAATCAACTCAAACAATTGGCCTGTTGCACCACTTAATTAGGCACACAATTGACTACCTAATCTGATTTCTACTCAATTATGTGTTTGGATGTGTGTACCGGCTCCTAAGATTGGATTACCGGTTGAGTTTGAAAATCAGATGAGGTTGTGTACCTCTGTGAGATTTTTTTTTTTTCTTTTTAATGTGAGGGTTGGGGTGAGTATGGGTGTCAAACAACAAACAATCTAACCTTAGAGTTTATAAAAACACCTAGGTTGATTTATGTTTGAGTTATTATGTGATGAAATGAAATCTAATGGGTAGGAGGTGGGGGGTAACTCACAAAATCTTCTACAGCACTTTACTCCAATCTACCGCTTTTGCCTGCCTCGAAAGAGTACCTGCAATTACAATAAGAAAGGAGAAAAGTGAGGTAAATGATTTGTAAGTTACAAAACGCGAAGAGAAATCAAAGATCGTTGCCTCCCCGGCAATGGCGCCAAAATGTTGAACGTGTACGAACCTACGCTAACGTGTTCGGTTTTGGAAAACCTGTCGTTGTAGTTCGAAAGCGAAGAATTCGTGTTCAACAAATAAAATTTATACCGAAATTAAAATTCCGGGTCGAACACAGGGAGGCGAACGTTTGATTTAAAAACTACGCGTTTCTTTTTATTTGTTACAGAATAATTCAATTTAGTACTATCTAATTATTTACAATAAATAGAAGAGAGAGAGAGTAAGAGAGAAAAAGAATATTACACAGAGAAATCAAAATGAGATGTAGAATAAATAAGGAATTTTTGCATTGAAGTGATTGTTCATTACAACTAGAAAGCATAAAATAATTACTCTAGAAAGCGATAAATTTACTCTAGAAAGCATTAAAAGAATGGAGGGAGAAATGTCCTCCTCGACGATTGCTTGGAGGACGAGTAGATTAATCTAGAAAGCAGTAAATCTATACTAAAAAGCGGTAAAAAGAATAGGAAGAGAGAAATCCTCCTCGACGGTTGCTCGGAGAACGAGCCGGACGGGACGACGCCTGGACGAAGGAGAACGAAGCGGGACGAAGGAGGACGAATCAGAAGAACGGGAACGAAGCAGCACGTCGTCGTCGTCGCGGGATCCACTTCCGAAGGGGAACGAAAATTGGACTTTATCTCGCGAGAAGCATCCCGGGTGTGGGACAAGCTTCTCTTGAGCTTTGGAGGGGTAGAGAGGAGAAAGAAGGGATGAGAATTTCGTATGGAGGGGGTCTCCTTTTATAATTGCAAGGAGTGGGGGCAAAATAAACATTGCATCTTCAAAATAATAAATAAGGGGTCTTTAGTGACGGATTAATCCGTCACTAAAGCCCCGACATGGCCATCGCCGCCTCGCCCACGCGCGCCCGCTCGGCTGCCCGCGTGCGTAACGCCTACGCACGTCCGCGAAGTCTCAGCCATCCGATCGCGAGATCGGACGGCTTAAAATCGCGCCTTCACCGCTGTCGCCCGCCTGTGCGTGCGATTGCGCGTTCTCGCGCGCGTCCAATCACGCGTCGGCGCTATCGGGCGCGCGCGGCCGTTGGATCGCGATCGTGCGGTTGATTGGAGGTGCGCCATCACTCCAATTTCTGCATGGCGAGGCTCGAACGTGCGTCCCTCCTTCGCATTAGAGCACTCGACCGCTGCGCTGCGGTCGCGTTTGTGTCGAGCGCCTGGCTTCAGCGTGGGCACGTCGCAGCCGTTGGATCGAGATCCAACGGCGGAGAGGAGGCGGGTGCGCGGTCTTCTCAAGATGCAAGTGGCCGTTTGGGCGGCTGAGATGGCGCCACGTGCGCCATCTTGGCCGTCCATCTTCTGGAAGTTGTAGATGGTGCCACGGATGCCGGATTGACTCTATTTTTGTGTCGTTGGGCTGCGATCGTCGATCCGAATTCATCCGTGCGGCCGGATTTGTCATCTGAAGTGCAGATTTACATCATCCTGGCCCTTGATTTTCTAGGGTTCCCCGATCTCTATCTGATGCTATGGATGCCTGATTAGGGCAATCTTGGAGTCGTTGAACTCCAATCGTCGCCCTGATCATATCCATACGGTTGGATCCTTGATCCGAGGCTCCGATAAAATGTTTGCCCTGTCCAAGCACATAAAAGGAGACAATTAACCTCCATTTTATTCAAACTACTCTAAATGCAAAATGATGCATGTTATGCAATATTTATATCATGAAATGCAATCCTATGCTTAAGAACATGCATAAATAGACATTTTAAGTAGTGTAAATATGTTTACATCAGCAAGTTACCGTGGGTAACAGCCCATTGGCCGGTTGTCCAAAACCCAGCTCACAAAAACATGCACAATAATTCCCAAAACACTTAGGGAAGAAGCAGGGAAGTAGAATAAACCAGGGAGATATACACTGGGTTCGCCCTTGTGTTGACCCCATAAATAAAAGTAGGGAGAAAGCTACCAATCGAAAAGATAAACCTTTAGGCAAGGTTACCTAGGGTCGTAGAAACCCGAAGTTCATTTCAACGGCCGCCTAGTGAGTCTTTCACTATTTTCACAAGATACTTAGCACTTAGAGTCCTTTTCGAGTCTTGGGCAGGTCGGGTAGCCGTAAAAAGTTATCCCGGAACTCTCAAACTCAAAAAGTACAAAAAAATTAGAAAAGAAGAAAAATAAAAAAAAATGTATCTTCCCTTTTCAAATAAGGCGAGGGCTTGGGCAGTCTGCATTCTAGCAGACACCCGGGTATTGTTGAGTGTTCATAGTTTAGGACCTTAGTTCAAATTTTCTATTGTTAATAAATGACTTAGGCCTAAGTGATCTAATCCTAATTCTCATTTTATACATAGCATATAGTTTAATTTTGCTAGGGACTAGCAAAAGATAGGCATGAGGGTATGATGTAAACACATTTATTGAGGATAAAATGCCTATTCATGCATGTTCCTAGGCTTAGATCTGCATTTCATGTTATAAATATTGCATAGCATGTATCATTCTGCATTTAGAGTAGTTGTATATAACTTAGGTTAATTGCATCCTTTTTATGGTCAAGAAAGAAGGATATTTAATTTGGAGCCTCGGATTAATGATCTGACGATACAGATCTGATCAAAATGACGATCGAAGACCAAAGCCTCTGAAATTGTCTCGATCGGAGTCCGTAGCACCATATGCAGTCCGAGGAAGATCAACAGCCAAGGGATTAAGTGACATAATTTGGAGCTTCAAATGACAAATCTGACCGCGTGGATGGATTCTAGTCGATGATCGCAATCTAATGGCATGAAAATCGACTCAATCCGACCTCTGTAGCAGCCCCTACAACGAAAAGAAGATGGACGGCCTAGATTATGTCATGTAGCACAGCCCAGATCACCCATGTGCACGCACGCGCCACCGCACGCATGCGCGGAGGTACGTATGCACACAGCACAATGCCAGCACATGAGCATGCATGCGCAGCACAGCGGCAGCGTGGGCACATGCTCAGTTAGTGCCAACCTACAACGATGCTTCCAGCGATGGCCTGAAGGTCACTAATGGTCCCATACCTATTTTTGCCTCTTCTCCTCCACTATAAAAGGACCTAGACCCCCTCCCTTCCAAGCCATCTCTACCTACTCTACTCCCACCTACTCCTAACCTCTAGCAAGCCTACCAATGCTCTGTTAGAGCTTGCTCTCAAGCTCCCAAGGCTCCTATTAGTGTAGCAAACCTCTGCCTCAGTAAATATTCATCCATCTTCCCATCCTCATTCATAGGTTGCCTTAGAGCCGTCCTCCCACCTCCATTCTGGTAGCAGATCAACTCTACCTTCTCATCTCCATTCCAGTGCCACACCGAAGCTTTCCTCTACCCTACGTCCTCCTGCATCTCACCTCCGTTGTCCCGCTCCTCACCTCCTTCGTCCGAGCTTCCACCAGGCACCATCGTCTTGCCGAACAGCCAATTCGGGAGATTTCCTCTCACCCCCCTCTCTTTTTATGCTTTCATAGTTTATGGTAATCGACATTAGATTGATATATATATATCATATTTGTTCCATTCTATCTTGTGATTTATTCTTCTTATCTTCTTTTCAAAAATACAAAAAAAATAACAAAATCCTAAAATACCAAAAACAAACAAAACGAAGTGCGATTTTCAATTAAAGTAAACGTTGCCTCCCTATGTTTGCCGCGGGACTCCCTTGGAGTTTCGGTATAAATTTTATTTGACCACGAGTTTTGCAACTACGATAACGAGTTACTTGTAACCATGTTTTCTAACTCACGAAGCTCGTGTGATCAGTTATGCACATTCACACATTATCAAAAAATCATTAAGGGCACAACCCATTAAGGGCCCATCACATTCCAGAAGCACTAATATCCCAAGACTAACTAAAATTGAGTAGACGTTGGCCCTAAGGACTGATTCGCTCATCCAGATCCAGATTGAGATTATTCACGATTAACCTACTTATACTAGTCAATCTAATGTCTAGCTAGGGGAGTAGCGTCAAACAACCGTGGCTGGGGGGTACACTAGGAACCGGAGGCGCAAGCTGTAGGAAGAACCTTCTCTCCAGTCCCTCCTTCTAACTGGTTGGATTGCCTGGACATAAGTAGAGTAGATCATCCATAATCTTAGGACAGATTCTGAGAGTCTATAGACCTTTAGGCTACCCAACCTAAGGACAGGCTTGTATTTTTATGCTGCAGGGCCCCTTCTCTTCCCCATCCTTCCGACTTCCTTCTAGTGTATGCTTGGAAGGAGGTCATTGAACCCTAGATTGGAAGGACCTTTAGACCATTCTTGGAGGTGGAGGTTGAGCCATAGTCAAGCAAATCCCATGGCTGATCAACAACCACCTCCCCCACCCCTAAACCAGTAGGAACTAATTCAAAGGCAGTTGGAAGAATTGTAGCAAATGTAGCAATGGTTCCAACATATGCATGGTCAGGGCGCTCGGCCCTTGAAGGATTTCTTTGATCCTTCAAACTATGGGGAACGTCCCGGCGTCATGATTCCTACCGGAGACATAGAAATCAAGCCCCAAGTCTTATGTTTGATTAAGCATTTCCATGGGCTTGGCTCGGAGGACCCATTCTAGCACTTGGAGGATCAGACCACTTTGGTTCAGACCACCAAAGCAGGGAATGTGAACAAAGAACAAATGATCATGAGGCTCTTCCCCCACTCTCTCAGGGATAAAGACGCACATTGGTACCGGACCATAGGAAGGCCAATAGAAACTTGGGCTGCTCTTAAGTCGACTTTCTTGAAGAAATTCTTCCTTATCGAAAGGACCAATGCCTTGCGACGAGCGATTACCACTTTCGCCCAACAGATGGGGGAACTGTTTCATGGTGCCTGAGAGCGATTCCAGGAACTTTTGAGGAAGTGTCCACACCACGAGGTGCCGAAATGGCAACTCGTGCAGATTTTCTATCATGGGTTGGTTGAACAACTCCGTAATCATGTGGACGCCTCCTACGGAGGTAATTTCCTCAACAGGGATGCAGATAGCGCATACGACCTGTTTGAGGAAATGAGTGAGAACTCAATTAATCATGCCTCCATGGATGCATACAACCGGTCCCAACAACCCAGGTCAAATGCTAATGAGATACAGGATTCTCATTCACTTGACATGGAATTGATTTGTAATAAGCTTGATAAAATGGACTTGGTTGCTAAAAGAATAGAAGAATGGATGTTTGGGAATTCGGGAAACACCTCTACACCTACTCAATCCTAGAATTCGAGATTCCATTCCTCACGAGCTCCCACGGGGCGAGAGTTCGTGAACCAACTTGAATCGACTCAACCTGTGAGCTAGGATTTCTCGGAACCTTATGGTTCCAAACTAGGGCCTTTGATCCCAGTTTTTTTGATCCTTCCTTCTCTCCATCCTCGTCCTATGAGGATGCGTATGCAATGCAGGAGAATGTTAGGTCCAACCCGTATTCCAACACTTATAACTCGGGTTGAAGGAACCACTCTAACTTCTCTTGGAAAAGTCAGGGGCAACAAACCCAAACTCGACCCAGCAACTATGCATCTCAAAGACCTATGGGTCAGGGTCAAGTATACACCCAGTTGCCCCCGAGATCGGTTACTCAGCCATCTTGGAATGCCCAACAATCTGCAGGGCAGGTTGATTTAAATCGGCAGATGGTGGAAATGCAAGGGTCCATGCTTTAGCTTTTGCAGCAAATGAAGACATCATTGGATAACTTACAATCCGGGTTAATTGCTAACACCCGACAACCCAGATCTCTACCATCCCAACCCGTACCCAACCTGTGCAATGTGCAAAATCAGGGCAATAGAGCCCAAGGGTACGAGAATCAAAGGGACCCACACGTACATGCTCAGGTGGTCGAGCAGGGTCCCTCCTCTTCTTATTCTTCTAGTTACATGACCAATCAAGGCCCTCCAATCTTCACTAACCCACCTCAAGACCCGAATCTATATGCCTCTGCAAACTCCGTCACCTTGAGAAGTGGAAAGCAGACCCAGAATCCTGAATTACCTTCTAGATGCCAAAACCCTGGGGAGCTTGAGAGAGAAAAGGAGATTAAAGAAGACAATAAGGCCCAGGGACCGGAAATTGAAAATGCCACCCATATCCTGTTCCCTGAAGCCCTATTGAAAACCAAGAGGAAGAAAACCCTAGATAGCAACAAGGAGCTCATGAATTTATTCAAGAGCGTAGAGATCAATATTCCGCTCTTCGATGTTATTAAGCACATCCCAACTTACGCTAAATTTCTGAAAGAACTATGCACTCAAAAGCGTAAGCCGAGAGAACTCACTCCAAGGAAGGTGATTCTCTCTGAGCAGGCAAGTTTTGTGATCCTACATCACCTTTCTCAAAAGAAGAAAGATCTAGGTGCCCCCTTGATTTCATGCATTATTGGGGAATACACTTTTGATAGGGCACTGTTGGACCTAGGTGCATCCATCAACCTAATCCCGACTTCTCTTTATGAGAGGTTTGGGTTAGGTGAACTCAGGCCAACCTCAGTAATGCTACAATTAGCAGACCGTTCGGTCACCACACTGAGGGGCGTTATTGAGGATGTAATCGTCAAGGTCAAGGATTTCTATTTTCCCATAGACTTCCTCTTCCTTGACATGGATGTACCTAACGATTTGAGGAACACACCCATCATTCTAGGGCATCCGTTCCTAGCTACCGCCAAGACCAACATAAACTGTGAAAGCGGTAGTATGGAGATTGCCTTTGAGGATAAGAAGCTAACTCTGGATATTTTTAAGGAAATAAGAGGATTTGAGGATTGTGGATTCATTAAGGAGCTTGAGGATCAGGATCTTGAGACTTGTATGACAATCAATGCACTCAAGGACTCCACCAGCTTCAATGAACCCAACCCACAACCCTCTGTGGTAGACCTGCCATATCCTGAAGAGGCTGTTGATTTTGTTCATTCCCAGCCTCTTCCACTGGATTGTCCTGATGAATCTTCATCAGCATCCTCCCTACCTTCTACACTGAACCCACCTCAGCTTGATTTGAAACCATTGCCTAAAAATTTGAAATGAGTTCTTAGGACCTGAAAACACACTCCCTATGATTATTAGTGTTGATTTGACTAAGGAGAAAGAATCAAGGTTAATTAAGGTCCTTAAGAACAACAAGGAGGCAATTGGTTAGACCATCCACGACCTTAGGGGGATCGAGCCATCTTATTATAATCATCGTATTTTCGTGGAAGATGGATCCCGCCCTTCTCGTGAAATGCAAAGGAGACTAAACCTGAATATGAGAGAAGTGGTCAAGAAGGAGATAATCAAGTGGCTTGATGCTAGAATTATATACCCGATCTCAGATAGTCCGTGGGTTAGCCCCATTCAGATTGTACCCAAGAAGGTGGGAATAACCGTTACGACTAACGAGAAAGCGGAAACCTTCCCCACTCATTCAGCTTTTGCTTGGAGAGTCTGTATTGACTATAGGAAGCTAAACACAGCCACTAAAAAGGATCACTTTCCCTTGTCATTCATCGATCAAATCCTTGAAAGGTTAGCTGGGCAAAAATACTTTTGCTTCTTGGATAGTTACTCGGGATATAACAAAGTCTCTATCCATCCCGAAGACCAGGAAAAGTCAACCTTCACATGTCCCTACGGAACCTTTTCATTCCGTAGAATGCCATTCGGGCTTTGCAATGCGCCTGCGACTTTTCAAAGGTGCATGTTGGCCATCTTTTCTGACATGGTGGGAGATTGTCTTGAGGTGTTCATGGATGATTTCTCCATTTTCGGAGATTCTTTTGAGTCTTTCTTAGCTAACTTGGAATTGATCCTCTAGAGATGCATCAAAACACGGCTGGTCCTTAGCTAGGAAAAGAGTCACTTTATGACTCAAGAAGGCATTGTCCTAGGCCATGTGGTCTCCAGTCGGGGTATTGTGGTTGATAAGGCTAAGGTGGATGCTATCTCTAGACTTCCTCCACCCACATCCGTAAAATAGATCTGCTCTTTCCTTGGGCATGTGGGTTTTTATAGAAGATTCATTAAGGACTTCTCGAAGGTTGCTTGGCCCTTAAGTAACCTTCTGGCCAAAGACACGCCATTCAAGTTTAATGAATCATGCCGTAAGGCATTTGATTTATTAAAAATGGCAATCACCTATGCCCTAGTGTTGCAACCACCAGTCTGGACAACCCCATTTGAGATTATAGCTGACACATCTAATTATGCCGTTGGGGCAGTCTTGGGTCAGAAGATTGAGAAAAAGCCCTCTGTGATTTACTACGCTAGCAAGACTCTAGATGAGGCCCAGAGGAACTACACCATTACTGAAAAATAATTACTAGCTGTAGTTTTCACTTTAGAAAAATTCAGGGCTTATCTTTTAGGTTCTCGTGTCATTATCTATACCAACCACTCGGCCTTCAAACATCTCTTAGCCAAAAAGGATGCTAAACCCCATCTTATTTGCTGGATTATGCTGCAGTAAGAATTCGATCTTGAAATCAGGGATAAAGCCAAGGCACAAAATGTAGTGGCGGATCACCTCTCAAGAATCCTAATTGATTCTCCTCATCTAGATGTCTCAATCTCTGATACTTTTCTGGATGAGACTATCCTTATAATCTCGAGTATCCGAACCCCCTGGTTTGCAGATATCGTCAATTATTTGGCCGTTGGTCAAATCCCCCAGGATTGGACAAAACAACGGGATAGACTTGTGTCTGAGGCCAAATATTATTTTTGGGATGATCTTGAATTGTACCGCATCGGCGTAGACCAGATTATTTGTCGATGCGTCTCGAAAATTGAGTTCCATAGCATACTTGAGTTCTACCACACATCTGCGTGTGGTGGACATTTTTCCAGGAAAAAGATGGCAGCAAAAATCTTGCAATCCAGATTCTATTGGCCGTCATTATTTAAGGATGCCCAGGAATTCTCAAAGTCATGCACCCGATGCCAGACACTCGGGAACATAGCTAAGAGAGATATGATGCCCCTGAACCCAATACTTTCTGTCGAAACTTTTGACATTTGGGGCATCGATTTTATGGGGCCATTCCCTCCTTCATTTGGACACCAGTATATTCTAGTCGTTGTTGATTATGTGTCCAAATGGATTGAGGTAATTCCCACCCGGACCAATGACCACAAGGTGGTCATCGATTTTGTGAAGAAAAATATCTTTAGTCGGTTCGGGGTTCCTCTAGCAATTATTAGTGATGGTGGCACACATTTCACTCATGCCCAGTTTTGAAATTTACTAGGGAAATACGGGGCGAATCATCGGATTTCCACACCTTACCACCCTCAGACAAACGGACAGGCCGAGGTCTCCAATCAAGAGATCAAAAACATTTTGCAGAAAATCGTTAGGCCTGATAGGAAGGATTGGACCCAAAAGCTAGATGATGCTCTTTGGGCCTACCGTATGGTGTACAAAATGCCTATCAGTATGTCTCCATTCCGTCTAGTGTTTGGTAAGGCATGTCACTTACCCATAGAACTTGAACACCGGGCATTTTGGGCCATCAGGAAATGTAATTTTGACTTAGGGTTGGCCGGGAAAACCAGGAAACTCCAACTATCTGAGTTGGAGGAGCTTCGAAATGATGCTTATGAAAATGCTAGAATCTATAAGGCAAGGACCAAAGCTCTCCATGACCAGATGTTTTCACGTAAGAGCTTTGAGCCAAACCAGAAGGTCTGGCCTTTCGATTCTCGATTGAAGCTTTTCCCTGGCAAACTCAGGTATAAGTGGGATGGTTCGTTCATTATTGAGTGGATTTTCCCTAACGGGGCCATCGAAATCTCTGACCCAAAGACAGGTAATATCTTTAAGGTCAACGGACAGCGTCTCAAACCCTTTGTTGACCATATGCTCCCTGAACCCATCTCAGACAAGGTTGCTCTTACCTTGCCTTAACCACCGTGGGCTAATCATCGCCTAGCTGAAGGCACTAAACACAGCATGTGTAAAGACTGTTCTAAGCTAATCAGAATCTCATGAAAACCAGGTGCTCTTCTTCCACTTCTCTCCTGCATGCTTTCATTTTTTTTAACAATGAGGACATTGCATTAGCTAAGCATCGGGGGGTAGATATTTCTCATGAATCTTTTTGTCAGCTGAAACAGTAATTTCTTATTGTTCATCTTAAAAAAAAATAGAATTAGGAGACGAGAACATAGGCATTAGGAGTTGCAAACTTTAGGAATTGATACTCTGAGACCTGAATACTTAGACTCTTCATGTCTTCAGGCTTAATTAGCCTGGGTGTCCACTCAAATGTGGACTTACTCTTGAGTCCTCGCCAATTCAAATTTATCTTAATTTGCTAAATAAATTGGGATGATAAGTATGCGACTTATCAACCCGCCCTCTAATTTGAGGGGACTTTAAGCCTAAGCATCTACACACTTTTTGCACTGACTCACTTTTCAGTGGTTTCTTCGGAAATTGGGTAGCTAATGAACTATCTAGGGTGGTATGGCTAGCAAGTTGTCGATGGTAACATCTCATCGATCGATTGTCTAGAGCCCAGCCACATGACCATTTTCGTCATACTGCCTTTAGGTAAATCTTAGATAGGGAAGCCACCTACTTAAAAAAAAAAATAAGAAAGAAAAAAAATAGAAAAAGGAGAAAATAAAAAAATAAAACCACACTTCACCACACAAGTATGGCTGACAAGTTGTCATGGGTAACAGCCTATGGGCCGGTTGTCCGGAACCCAGCTCACAAAAATGCACAATAATTCCCAAAACACTTAGAGAAGAAGCGGGGAAATAAAATAAACTGGGGAGATATACACTGGGTTTGCCTTTATGTTAACCCCATAAATAAAAGAAGTAGGGGGAAAGCTACTGTTCGAAAAGATAAACCTCTAGGCAAGGGCACCTAGGGTCGTAGAAACCTGAAGTCCGTTTTAACGGTCACTTAGTGAGTCTTTCACTATTTTCATAAGATGCTTAGCACTTAGAGTCCTTGTCGAGTCTTGGGCGGGTTGGGTAGCCGTAAAAGGTTATCCTGACACTCTCAAACTCCAAAAAGCCCAAAAAAATAAGAAAAGAAGAAAAAAATAAAAAAATTGTATCTTCCCTTTCAAATAAGCCGAGGGCTTGGACGGTCTACATTCTGGTAGACACCCAAGCACTGTTGATTTTTTGTAATCAGGTCCTGGAGTTGAGATTTTCTAAAGCAATCGACGAATTTTGCCTAAATAGTCGAATCCTAATTCTACTCTTATAAATAGCATTTAGGTTAAGTTTGCTAGGTACTAGCAAAAAGTAACCATGGGGGTATGATAAACATGCATAAATTCATCGTAAAATGCTTATTTACGATAGTTCCTAGGCCTAGCATTGCATATCATGATATAAATATTGCACAAACATCCATTGCATTGCATTTAGGATAGTTGTATATTATTTGCATTAATTCCATCTTTTTCATGGCCAAGAGGAAGTGCAACATCTTTATGGGCTTCGGATGAAGAATCCGACCATACGGATGGATTCAGAGCATCGATCGCAATCCGTTAACGTGAGAATCACCCTAATCAGAGCTCTGTAGCACCCTCTACAAGAAGAAGAAGACGGACGGCCTAGATGGTGTCACGTAGTGCCATCCAGGCCACTCCACTTGAGCCATCGAACGGTCAGCAGCGCCCCACACAAGGGCAAGCACGCTCTGCTCTCGACCGTGAAATCCCGCATCCGACGGTCGTGGGCACACAGCCTCAAATCCAAAAGCGCGACACAACACGACCCTCAGCACAGCGGTGGGTGCCTCTGCTCGCAATGCACGAGCACAGGTTCCACTCTCCAAAGCGCCACCAATTAGCCACAAAAGAGAAGCGCCTCAAATTCGACTGCCCGATCGCAGATGAACGGTCGAGATGAGGCTACGTGGATGCACAGCTGAGTGCGGATGCTACACGTGGTCGTCGACGCTCCTCGAAAATGCGCCATCTCACGCGTGCAATCAGGGGAGCTCATTTAAGACGATCGGATGCGCTCTCGGTCGTCGGATCTCCTTGAAGGTGTGATACATGTGCGTTTGAATCCGCGAGGGCACGAATTGAGGGCTCATCCCAGCCACATGATGACGGATCCAACGGTGGAGATCACTTCAAGTAGACAGCTGCGAGCGTGAGCGGTGGGTGCGGGATTTGCAGCGACAGAAGAGCATCCTTTAGTGACACTTACAACTATCACTAAATGGCCTTCACAGTGCGTGCGCCAACCAAGGCATTGAAGAGGGGTGGATCTTTTGGCAACAGCTTGAGCAACCTTTAGTGACTCTTGTAGCTGTCGCTGAATGACTGTGCACAGGATGCTTCTCCTCCCATCACTATATAAACACCCCTACACCCCCCATTCCTCTTCATCTCCACCTAGTCTACTCCCACCTACTCCTAAGCTCTAGCAAGCCTACCAATGCTCCGTTAGATCTTACTCTCAAGCTCCCAAGGTACCTATTAGTGTAGCGAACCTCTGCCTCACCAAATATTCCTTCCTCTTCCCATCACCATTCATACGTCGCCTTGGAGCCGTCCTCCCACCTCCATTCCAGTAGTAGATCATATCCGCCTCCTCACCTCCATTTTGGAGCCATGCTAAAGCCTTCCTCTACTCGACATCCTCCCACATCTCACCTCCATCATCCTACTTCCCAACTCCTCTGTCTGAGCTTCCGCCAGGCATCGTCATCTCCCCGAATAGCTGCTTCGGGAGATTTCTTCTCACCCCTTTCTCATTTATGCTTTTATAATTTATTGTAATTGATATTCATGCAATATATCATATTTTATTCCATCTCTCTCTTGTGATTGCTTGTCATTTTATTTCAAAAATAAAAAAAAATAACAAAACCCCAAAACACCGAAAAGAAACAAATCGAAGTGCAGTTTTCATACAAAGTAAACGTCGCCTCCCTGTGTTCGACCCGGGACTCCCTTGGAGTTTCGGTATAAATTGTATTTGATTACGTATTGTGTGACTACGACGATAGGTTACTCTTAACCCTGATTTTCAAACGTTCGAAATCCGTTCGATCAACACCACTAGAGGTTAACGCGATTACCGCACCGACCTTTCTTGTCACCAGTTGGCCCAAGTAGACAAGGCCTTGATCTTAGCCCAATCTAACTTTAAGTTACCAAGTAGATTAGTCCTACCTATGGCACGTTTACTCAATTTTAGACTTAGGCTTGAAGTGCTTTTGGAATGTGATGGGC
Organism: Thalassia testudinum; assembly: GCA_037157565.1. Lineage (NCBI taxonomy): Eukaryota > Viridiplantae > Streptophyta > Magnoliopsida > Alismatales > Hydrocharitaceae > Thalassia > Thalassia testudinum. The sequence continues at coordinate 179,601,018 of JAZHRO010000031.1, forward strand.
GTTAGGGGGTGTTGCCCTTAAAATTGATTTCACAAGTGAAGTGCACAATCAAGAGGTTCACAATACAAGCTTAATTAATGTAGTTGCTTTTAAGGTTCAAGTTCTTGTATTAGCGAATTTTAGGACTCACTTGGTTAAATATATTCAAACAATGGTTCTAGCGAGGCACAGAAGAGGTTTTGCAAGTCCCAATTTGTTATATAAATTTCCTTTAAGGTATTGAGATGCAAATGTGCTCTACCTTAATGTGTATATGATGCATTTTAGTCCCAAAGGTCAAGAGTGGTGTGACTCAATCTGAGCAATCAATGGTCCCATTGCACCACTAAGGCACTCAAAAAAAATATTCATATTTTTTAATGCACATTTTATAATTTTTCCAGATTTATGGGGTCTTTCAGTCTGTTTTGACACCTAGTTAGTGAATGATTTTTCCGAGCAATCAAACATGTGTGAAATATTTATTTCAGATTTTTTTGAGATTCTAGATTATCCCACGAATCCAACTCCACAAATTTCAAGTTAATCAAAATAGGATGAAAAAGTCAAGAAGAAAAATAGATCTAATATCACTACAATCCGTGAATTTTTAAAAATTCAATAGAACTCAGATGCATAAGAAATTTGGATATGAACTTCCTGACTTCAATGCCTACGTCCAAGAGTAATTTCAGAATTTTTGGATGTATAAAAATTTGGAAAATGATTTTTAAATCTTGCAATTAGTTGTAGTCCAAATTTCAGGGAGGTGGTTTTGTTGTTTCTCAAGAGATAATGACCACCAAAAATAGGCTTTTTTTTAAATAGAAAACAAACAAGCACAAGCAAATACTTCTAACTTAAGGATCAAGCAAAGCACCTAATTTTTTTGGATTTTTTTTATATTGAAAGAAACCTAAGATAGATACACTTACCTTAAGACGACTAAATCTGCTTTTCTTCCGTTTGCCATGCTTCTCTTTGGATTTTTGATACCTGCACACAAGCCAACAAATACGAAGTAAAGTGGATTAGTAATCAGAAAATAAGTGCAGAAATCAAAGGCTACAAATAAATCCATACCTCCCCAGCAACAGTGCCAAATTGATGCTCACCAAATCTACGTAATTAAAATATGTGTGATTGTTATAGCGCATAAACAAAGCGATCAATTAATATTTATAATATCAAACTACAAGGAGTCTAAGTCGAACACAGGGAGGCAGTCGATATTTTAAACCTTTCGAGAAGATAATCAAATAACGCTAGAATTAAGATATCACAAGAATAATAACCTTTATTGCTATCTTGAAGAAAGTCTTACAAACGAAACTATAGCACGATTACAACTATGAATCAAAGCGAATAAACTAGAAAAAGAGTAGAGAGAGAGAGAAAGAGAGAGAGGAGCTTCTTGAGGGATGCTTGTATGAAGCTTTTGGTAGAGCTTCAAATCCGGGGTGCCGGAATGAAGAAGATGATCGAAAAATGCTTGGAGGTAGAGAGGGAGTGGACTATGGTAGGCTATTTCTCTAAGTGGCCAATTTTTTCTAAGGGTTGGAGGCTAGGTTTTTTATAGGCAACTAGGTGGCTTCCTATTGGTCAATCTAAGGTGCCTAGGATCACTGATTTGGATGCCTTAAATTCAATCAAAAGTGATTCCTAGGATAGGTTAAATAGGGACCTTAGGATCTAGGTTGTAAGGCTAGGATTGGATGGTAGTTTTTCTAAAAATAGGAGGCTAGCTAGGTGAGAGGATAAATAGGTTGGGATTAAAGCTTAAGAGATAAGTTCTTAAGTGTATGTTTTAGGAAAGGATAGGTTCTAGGCTTAAGGATAGAGTTTGGATGGTGTTTTGGGTTGTTTCAAGAGGATAAGGCCATGTTTGGTTGTTTTTGCTTGCTGGAAAAGGTGTCTGGACGTCCTAAACTACAAAATCAGATGTCCAGAGGGTGTTTTGGACATCCAGAGCAAAGTTTTGGGTTAAGGGTATGTCTGGGAAGGATTTTGATGTTGGATCAATCCAAATTAGATGTCCAGAGAGGTGTCTGGACGTCCAATTTGAGTGTTGGTCCAAGTCTAAATGTGTGTGTAATTGGGTTGGGAAGCTTCTAAATAGGTTAGGGGAATCCTAATTAGGTTCTAGGTAAGTTCAGTTGGATTCCAATTGAGTCCAATTGAACATGTGTGGGTTGATTTTGACTCAATCAAGTTCTGGGTGAACTTGATTGACATTAGGCGCATCCAATCAACCAGGTGTGCACCCAATTAGGTTGGGGTTATAGGATTTAGGTTTGGTCTGATTAGACTCAATTGAGTCTAACCAACTCAGGGTTAGTTTAATTAGGTCCCACTGGACCCAATTGACTAGTGGTTAGCCTAATTGATGTAGACTGAGTTAGTTAGGTGTGTTATGGACCTAAATAGGTGTTTAGGCTAGGGATAGGGTATTGGATAAGTGGCCTAGGGTTATGGATAGTAGAATAGGTCTATGGATAGGGTGGGTGGGTACATGGATAATGTTATCCATGTTTTTGGCTTCTAAGATCAAATATCTAGTTTTGAGCTAGTTTAGGGATAGGAATTGGGATAAGGTTGTCCTAGGGTTTTAAGGATAGCACATGATTATCATTGTCCCTCTTTATCCTTCTCTATTCTTGTGTCTTCATTCCTTCTTTATTTCAGCTTTACTCTTCAACCAACTCTTAGCACTGCTACAGCTTCTTTTCCTATCCAGCTTTTATCCTTCAATGCTCCAGATTATTCTAAGTCCTTTACCTACATTATTTATAAAAGACTAAAATTAGACGATTATTCATAAAATAAATACAAAGCCTAAATATGCATGCATGCTCTAAATGCAATATTTATAAACCTAATGCATGATTTTACTAAGAAGTTAACTCTAGATTAAGCCAATAAGGGTAATAGATTACACTATTATCAAATTGCTAATCTACCTAGGTTCACCAAGGGTTACGGGGACTTCGAGAAACATATCAAAGACTCCTCAAACTTCGTACTGGCCTCGTGTGTCTATATTTGATCGAGACAAGAATACCATGTCAAAATGTAAATAATAGAAAACTAAAGGGTAAAATTATAATTTACCACTTCTAATGGAAAATCATATCTTACCACATCAAAGTACATCTCAAAGCGATCCCAATGGCAAGTGTCACGTCAAAATCAAACTTCGAATGCTCCTTGAATCAAATATTTAAAAGGTTGTCATCAAGGACCTATTCGTAATATTTAAAAAGTCATAATTTAAATCTGTAATTTTTTCAAAACTTAATTACACCCCCCCCCCCCCCCCCCCCCGATCAACTCCTTCCTCATGACTTCACTCCGCTCTTTCCTCTTCACCACTATTCACGTGGAGACCCATGCACATGCAGGGGCCCCACCTCATCGGTGCTCCAACGGCCCCTCGCCAACATCCACCTGACCCCAGTGGCCCTCCTCAAAGCAACCTCCTCCTCCATCCTCCTCTTTCCTCCACCGGTGATGGGTGCGAGTGATATCACCCATCACACATGATCATCTCCATAGTCGTAACTACGTCGAATGGCCACCGATGAGTGCGACCATCCATTCCATACTTTCCTTCTTCTTCCTCGCCTCCTTCCTTCACCTTTCAACATGAACCCAACAATACACATGAATGGTAATGGAGAGGAAAGGAATATTACCTTCACATGTTGTCCATCATTGACGTTCTCCGGCCATCTCCGTTGGCCCCCGTGCATCAGAGAGGTCAAGGAGATGAGGAGAGGGGACATGTAGGGATAAGAGTGTAGATTTCCCTTACTAGGAGGGGGTGACGTAATAAAATGCGGAATAAAATATATACCAATCTCACAAAATAAACAATCACACAATGTACACAATTATTTTTAGGTGGAAACCCAAACCGGGTGAAAACCACCACCTAACCCTCTAGAGTTAGGATTTTCCGATCAACCAAGTTGATCAAATCCACTAAACGAATCACTTAAACGAGGGTGATTCAACCTCAATTGCAACAACGCTACAAGTGCGAGGGTAGCGTTCCTCAACCCCTTCTCTTCACGAGAAGGATTTTGCCCCACGAAGGAGACGGGAATTCGCAAAGCGAATACCCAACCAAATAACAAAGTAAAATAACAAATATAGTCCTATAGAGCCAACAAAGATTTAAACCTAGCTTCTATAGGAATTAGGAAACTCCCCTTTGCAAGGAGTGTGTCGAATCGATGACGCGGGTGCGTGAGCCACGCGACGGTGCAACGTCGCTCTCATGAACTACGGTGGGAGATTGGGTGCGCAAAGGCTTGATGCTCTCAAGATGTAGAACTTGAGCTTGGAGAGCAAGAGCTTTTCTTGGACACAAAAGAGTGTGAAAGTGTATTACTAGGTGTGTCTTGTGTATCTAGGAGTGTGTTTGTGTGCAAGAAGTTCCTCTCTATATATAGAGGCCTTAGGAAAGCTTTGGAAAGCTTAGGAAAGCTTCCATAGCCGTTGGGAGCAAAGCCCAAGAGAATCAGGTCGAAATCAGAAACAATGATTACACTGACAGGGTTATCAGACGTCTGATCCTGTCATCAGATGTCTGGAAGATCGGTTTAAGACGTCTGAAAACAAGGTCAAACGTCTGATTTTAGGCGGGTTACTCTCTGACTTGAATCAGATCTAAACAGGGTTCTACTACAAGTTCATCAGACGACATACAGGACGTCTGGCACTATGTCTGGACATCTGGAAACCTACTTTTTCTGCAGGAATGGATTTCCAAGCGTTGCAATGGCTAGAAAATCTCTGAGAAGAGATTTTGGGTCAGCCGAGGCAAAACGGTCATTTATCAGATGTCTGGAAAGGCTTAAGGACGTCTGATAAGGCTCTAGCGGTCATACCCTTCAGTGTTTGTTGAGCCAGCCAACGGTCCACTAATTGGACGTCTGGCAAAATCATCAGACGTCTTCTAAGACGTCTATACTAAGGTCTGGACGTCTGATTTCATCAGATAAAACTGGCTAAGTCCAGCCTAATTGTTATCAGGCGTCTGAATCAACAGTTAGACATCTTAAAACTCATTATCAGACGTCTGATTTTGGAATTAGACGTCTAAAAAGGTTGTTTGAACCCTATATTGGTTTTCTAAGTATTCTACAGAAAATCTAAGTGTCCTAGGGTTGTGCAGGTGTTCCTAGGACTACTATTAGGGTACTTTGAGGCTCTTTAACATGATGTTCTAAGGAACAAAAAGAGCAAGGAAATAAAGACAAAAGTACATGAAAGAAATAAACAGAATTCTATCCTATTCTTCTCGTCCTTCTATCTTCAATCTATCGCTCCTCGTGAATCTCCTCTGTTCTCCATCAAGCTCCTCCAATCCATCCTGAATGCGAGCTCGAACTCCGTCTAATCACATCTCCATTTGCAATTGACCTGAAATCTAAGACTCCAAGTGCAAATGTTAAATGACACGTGTTTTTTTATCATCAAAACCAATGATCGTAGTGCTCTAGCACCAACAAAGAGAAGTTAGGAAGGAGGAGGAAGATGATGGTGAATCCCCCCTCTCCTCTTTAGTTCTCTCTCCCTTCCTATCTCTCTTTCTACATCAAGTCTATAGCTGGAAGGCATGGACAGGAAGGACCGATTGCAGAGGACTTTAATAAGCCATGGGTAGACCCCTTTAGGGTTCTGAAGAGCATGCAAAGGACAACACTGTCCCTGGGTTGTGTTTACATAAGCCATAATCCCACAGAATCTATTTTTCACATAGATTCTACTACACAACTCAAATTTTCACAAAAGTAGTCTCGTTGGAAAGCTTCCAATGAGAGGAATCTAATAGCACTGTTTATGACACCATCCATGTAATTTTTTTTTTAGGCTTGACCAGAGTTGACCAAAACCCGTGATCTTTCATTTTTGGGCTATACAAACTCGATTCACCCCCAACAAGCATCGATGGGTTTGTCTTGTCACGCTTAATATAGATCCAAGCTTGAATTTGGATTTTGAGTCATAATAGGAATCACTTTTGCATAATATCCTCTTCTAGAATCACTTCTAGAATTCCTCCAAAATCTCCTACAATCAAAATCACTCTTTATTGAAATTTCATAACTAAAATGCAAAACAAAAGAGCTTAAAGAGGGAGACGTAGAGCTTCTTTTTAGAGAACTTGTATCTTTTGTGTGTGTGATTGAAAAGCTTCAAATTCTCTCTACTTATAGAAAATTAATCAGTTCATAATATTTATATATTTTATGTCTATATTTGTTAATTTCAAGAATTAATCCATGTGTTCTTGTTGGATATATGTCATAGATTATTCATTGTGGTAATCCATGATAGTTTTAGCACTATTTAGTTATTGGCATTATTTACTTGATTAATTCATATTTTTACACAATCACATAATTGAGATTACTCTTTATTCTTTCACATTGTAGGTATCCAAGAGAGGTGGATGGTGCCATGAGGAAGAAGACAAGACAAAATTGTGTGAGGGTCACCTGTATTTGAATAAGAGAGTTGAGAAAATGAAAAGAGAGAGGAAATGATGAAAAAAAAGGAAGAAAAGAAAAAAAAATGGCCCGCACAACCCCTTTATGGGCTTTTAAGCAAATGTCCCACTAGACCATGTTGACCTTGAGGAAACCTATATGGCACCTCTACGTTCGAACGTATGTCATTTCAGTTGTGTAATGCTCCAACCACCTTTCAACATTGTAAGTTGTTGATCTTTCATGTCATTGTGGACTAGTTTGTCAAGGTCTTTATGAATGATTTCTTGATTTTTGGGACCCTGTTTAACAATTGTCTCCAGAACTAGGTCAAGGTGTTGATATGATGTAAAAAGACACATCTTATGCTAAGTTAGGAGAAGAGGGTTCAAGAAGGGATTGTGCTTGGATATATCATCTCTAAGCGAGGGATCGAGGTTGATCAGGCTAAGATTGAGGCTATATCTAAGTTGTCTCTTCCCTCTATTGCGAAGCAAAACCACTCCTTTTTAGGCCATGTAGAGTTCTATCGACAATTTATAAAGGAATCAGTAAGATCTCAGGACCCCTATGTGAGATTTTGGCCAACAATACTCCCTTTGTATTCACTGATGATTACCTTCCAACTTTTGAGCATTTGAAGGGAGCTTTGACTACTACACCTATCCTTCGACCTTTAAACTAGGACTTGCCCTTTGAGCTTATGTGTAATGCCTTAGACATTGCTACGGAAGCAATCTTAGGACAGGGAAGACAAAAAAACCTTACGTGATCTATTACACAAGTAGGACTCTTTCTTATGTTCAGTGAACTACTTTGTGACCAAGAAAGAGCTCTTAACCATTGTCTTTGCCCTCAACAAGTTAAGGTCGTACTTACTAGGATCCAAGGTCATCATGTTCACAAATCATTCCGCCTTGACCCATCTATCATCTAAAAAGGACACAAAACCCAGACTTATCTGATGGATCTTGCTACTATGAAAACCTCACCTCTAAAACTACTTAAGGGTTGCCCTTCTGATGACTAAATATCATGGGGAAATCAATCTTTGTCCAATAGACAACATATAGGTTGAAATGCTCTTAAATGGTAATTTTCTCAAATCAATTTCGAATCACAAATATCTTCTCCAATGGCTACAAAAATTCACTATCTGGCTAGTTGAACAATGATTGACAAGTTAGAAATGCCAATTTTGTATAGAATGGATAGTTCTCTAAATCTAAGTGATCAACGATTTCCTAATTAGGTAATATCAATAATAAATCACTCCAAATTCAAATTAACTTAGACATTTTGTTTCTCAAAGGCTTAGTTAACTCCTAGGTAATTTGGTTAAAGCCTAATTGGTTAAATTTTTTTGAAACAGACCTAATTGGTTAAATTAACTTAATTGGTGCTCATAACTTGATATAATCAAATTGACCTTTAACAATTTACTAAAAATAAAAATGCAAGTACTCAATTAGACTTTTCTTTACTATAATCTTCATCTCCAATCGACATCTTCCTTCTTGTAATCTTCAATTCTTCATGTAATGAACTCTTCAAGTTGCAACCTTCATCACAATTCTTCAAGTTGATACTAAACCCTAATCCAATCTCCAAGAAAACCAAAAAAAACCTCCTTATATATATCCTAGAAACCCTTGCCCTCACTTTCCTCTATTCTTCTTCTTCCCATTCTCTTCAATTTCTTGAACATCCTCCTTCTCTCTCTCCTTCACACCAACCTCCTCTACGTCCATTGGAGCACTCACACGCATCAAGAATGGAAGGTTGAGGACTAGCCTCTAGTGGCAAACTATGCATACTGTGATCAGGAGGCTCTCCAAGAAACTGACAAGTGAATCAACACACATGTGGGACAAGGGAACCATAGAGAAGGCCATTTAAGAGTGATTATACCATTATCACTATTTTTGCTTTGATTTCTAAAATTTTCTTATAGTTCTTGGTTGTGAAATCATTAATTCTATCTTCCAATTGTAATGGGATGCTAGATGTTGTTTGCATTTCTCATTTGGTTTGTGATGATAATTAAACTATGTTTTAAATGTTTTAACTCCTCTTGTTTTTGGATTTGGTATCAACTACTTAGGGAACTTAGATTTATGTTTTCATTTTCAATGTTTGTGCATGAATGAACTTGACAAATCTAGTAAAGCCTAGAGTATCCTCGTACTTAAGCCATCTCTTAGCAAAGCATGGTTTAATTATGTGTTTGGATACTACTTTGTATTATTCTTTATGGGTTTCTTGTTGTAGATTCAATTTAGCTAACTTTTGATGGTCCATACACTATCTAAATTTTAGATTTTGTATATAATGGTAAAGCTACTATTTTGTGTATATTTTTATGTAGTTAATTTTTAATAATTTCTCTACATATTACAAATTAGTTAGGTTTTCCATGGATGCAAGTTTCACATGATTTTGAAATGTATAAAAAAGAATGAAGTTAGCAAACATCATTACCTCACGTTTCATTATTTTCATGATAGGTAGGATCATATGAATTACTACGAATTATCTACAACATATTTTTCCATGAAATCGAATCCTATATTTTCCTTATTTAACTACTTTTGTCTAGTAAAAATTTAATAATTTTTTATGGCCCTTAACTTAGGGTTTTACGTAAAGTTTTAAGGCGCACAAAATCGTATATGTTATGCAATGATTCATCAATTTTGTGATTGCTTGTCATTAATGCTTAAACCTTTAGGATCTAATTACAAGAATTAGGATAAGTCCATATAAGTCTAATACATGGTTTATCCTCTCCATGGATTTGACTCCAGTCACTCGTCTGCCTATGTTAGGAAATTAGTTTTGTAGATTGATCACCTCCAAAAATAAATCAATTACCATAGTGAAATTATCATTATCCAAATTTATTGAATCATAATGATGTTTTAAGCAGTATTGTAATTGTCAGGTAGCTAGCACTAGATCATCTCTGCTATCTAAGAGAGCCTGCTAGTAGAAAAAGGTCAATAATGTGTATTATATTTATCAACAAATGTCTTTCATTTGATGTTTGTTTATGTTAGCTCTGTAAAGCTATTAAACCTTTCTCCTTTACATAAAAAAGGATATTCAAGCATCTTGGAAGTCAATGAATAGAGGATATTCGGCAAAGACTACTCAATGCTTAATAGCATGAGGTCCTCATTTTTCACTTTGTCTAAGAAACTCTCGGACCTAACAGTAACTCAAATGTCCAAGATAATATACTCAACTTATAATCCTAAATTGAAAATCGAGTGCCAGGTATTTGTGTCATAAGCTAGTTAATCCAACTTAAAAGATGGATATAGTATATTGAAAATATTTCTTAGCCAATTCCGGAAATTAACATTCTTGGCTTATCCAAGATGACTGTTCAAGATGTTATTGTTTCTTGGATAATTCAAATTTGTTCAGGAACTATTGTTACGACATGATTCCCAGATCCCTACAGGACCCGAGACCAGCTCGTCTCGACTAATCCCAAGACCCAGTCGTCCAACAAGAAATAACAAAAAAGCAAGAAAGTAAACCACATTCACATATGAAATATAACTAAGCATAAGAAACATACAAGCAGTAAAGGAAAATAAATCTGTTGTTTCAGTACATACCACCACAAAGTAATAACAATGGAAAGTAGAAGTAAACAATAGAGACAAACAGTAACTAACAGTCCAATACTTACTACAATAATAAAGGAACAAAAATGAAGTGTTGAAAAACTACGGCTAGGCTCGATTAGACCCAGCACCCTCCGCAGTTGGAAGCTCAGGCTGCTCAACTCTTGGTCCTGAATAGTATTATGAAAAGACAGAGTCAGCGAACGCTGAGTAGAGTGGTATCTATATTATCTAAAAATAGTAAAAGCAACAGGTTGAATTCTCATTTCTATTTATCTATTTTATATGTATTTCTGTTTCACCTATTTCTCTGCAACATCTACATATTCTTGATCTTGCATGTTCCTCGTGGGAACGATCTTGATTGCAGTCTTTTCTGTAGAGTAGAAGGTACACGTGGTGCTCTCCTGGCCGGGAGAGTTCCCCGTGGTAGTCCTACACCCAGTCAACCACCTCGAGGTCACTGTCGAGACGTAGCGGTGACTATGGCACACGTGATAAGTGATGGGTAGCTACCCCGCACTGACACGCGGTCAATCATTTTCGCTAGCAGGTATGCCCAAAGTACAGCACTGAACAGTATAGGGCCTTGCCCTCTCAGAACAGGGGTCTCTTCCCTCAGAACCAAACAGGGGTCTCGCCCCTCCACAATCCGTGCACCCTCGTCTGACTACCCCGGTTTGCCCAAAGGGCCTAACAAGTTAGTGTAGGGTGACTAGCTGAACCCCGGGCCCCATGGGGTGGCTAGCTCTCTCCCTACACTAGTAGCTCACCTCGGTACCGCGTACATGAGGGCCAACAGGAGTCGGTGTAGAGTGGCCAATCCTAATCCCGGGTCTCAACCCAAGGGAGGCTAGCTTCGCTCTACACAAAAAGGGGATAGTTGCTCTCCTTGGTACCATGTACTCAAGGGCCAACACACTTCCCGTCTACATTGCAGGTTTCCGTCTATCCACAGGAGTTCTACTCCTAATTTCCCGTAAGGTTCATGCTCATGTTTACCTCATTTATTCCAATCCAACTTTCACCTTTCACAATTCATTTCTCATTCATATACAGGCAGCTCGTGTTTCCATAATTCGATACATGCAGCTGGTGATTTCACAGGTAATTGTTCATTAATTACAAGCATCTCATATTCTAACAGGTAACTCACAATTATAATACAGGTAATTGCTAGCAGTTTATCTCAATCATGCATGCAAGAACATCATATAGCTCAAACGGTTCATTCATTTCTCTATCCTAGGGTTCATGCCACATCCTAGGGTTCCATTTGGCTATTTCCACAAGCACATTCTTATTTAAATATTATTAACAGAATTAAACCACTTTACCAGGCAACACGGGAGTAATGGGGGCTCAAACCGTAGACCCAGGCGTCTCTGCGAGCCCCAAACACGTAGCAGGCTAAAATCCTATACCAGGAAATACATCACAAAAGGAGAGTTCAGAATAGTGTACAAAGACTCTAGTACGTAGAGGAACTCGTGAGGAAAGTATAGGTATTTCGTTTGCGTAAAGCAGACCCCAATCGAACCCCAAACGGGTCAAAAATGTGCTTACTATTCAAAATCAGATATCTGTGAATAATCCCAAACATCTTAAAAGGTGCCAGATCTTTACCTTAAGTCCCTACAGTATCCTCAGATGTCCAGACCTTCTCTGCGATCGTCTGAAGACATTCCAAACATCGAACAATGCCTCCAGTCGTCTGGACGCACCTTTGGACGTCTGGTGATGTGATCAAACATCCAAAAGCACGTGGGAAAGCGTTCCACGCTCCTTCCCAAAGCTGCACCTGCGTACGACATCGCAGCTGCGGTCAGCCGACATATACCCCTGCGCTGCGATATGCATGGCGCAAGGAGATACGTACCTTGCGATAAATGAGCTTTCAGACGTCTTGCCTTAGCTCCAAGCATCCAGGTACCCCATCAGTCGTCTGGACTCCATTCCAAACGTCAGATACTGGAAAACTTCCAGTATCAAGAACTCCTCGCAGCTCTCTCCGCCTCGCGCCGCAGCAACTCCAGCCGTTGTAGAGGGCCGGGAGGTGGCCTCCCCAAGCTCACTCCTCCTCCTGCACGCACACGCGGTGGCCGTGCAAGCTCCACCGAACTTCCACCGAAGCTCCTCCGACCTTGGCCTCCTCCTCCTCCCGCGCTCTCCTCCTTCCTCCCTCTCGCTCTCCCTCGCCCGCCCCCTCTCACCACTCCCGCACAACACTGAAGGTGGTGGTGGCTAGTGTGTGGAGTGGAGAGGAGATAGGAGGGGGATTTATATAGAAGGTGTGGGGTTTAGGGTTTGGGGAAGAAAGAGGAAGGGAGAGAGAAGAGGAGTGTTCTGCGCACCGCCCGCGTGCAGAGCACAGTGTGTAGTACAGAAATTTCATTTTCAGACGTCCCGAAACGGGTCTAGACATCTGACAGAGACTCCAAACGTCTTAAAAGGCTAAAAGTGTGACGAGTCATTACAACCATTAATCTAAGAATTTTTTGAGGAAATGTAATTTTGCATACCTTATTCCAAATTAATTGAGAATCTGAGTAATCTAGGAAATCTGAGAAACCCATACATTCGATATTTCCATATACTAAAGAATTCAACATCCTCGAGAATTCTTTTTTCTCTTATCTTTACATTCCAAATATTTAAGAGTTTTTCCTGGAATATTGTCTCATGGAATAAAATATTGGATAATATCCATTATTTTGTCAATCACTCCAATGATCCTACAAAAAATACCTAAACTTTCTTTGCGTTTACAAACAAAGAAATTAGCAAGCGATTATTTCAATGAGGCAGCTTTAGCCCTCACCAAATGGACTTATTCCACCTTTCTTTTGGCACTATAGGTCTACTCTATATAAATAAAAGATTAATCTTAATATGGAATCTCGTTCTTTAGCAAGATGGGTTGTACTTCACTTTATACATGCTTTGCACCATCGAGAATGCTTCTCCTTAGTCACCTATATGGGTTTTCAACAACCAGTCTATGAATCAAATAAAAAAAAAAAAATTCTAAGGCTCTCATCCTTTAGTTGGATAATAGCACGTAGGAGGTTATTATCTTTTAATATCCTTTTATTAATGTTGAGCAATCAATAATTTGCATCTGTAACTCACCAAACAAAGAAATGAAATTTGTTGGTAACTTAGTCATTGGCTCTGTCAAACAAACTGGAAAGAATGCTCAACACATGACCTCTAAACTATTTATATGAAACATCGTTAATGGATGGTGTCTCATTATATGCTGATAAGCAATAGAAAATCCATTCAAAGGATTAAAGTTAGGATTTTGAATCTTGGAGATCATGAAGCACTAAATATTGCCATTGTGAAAGGGGTACCAAAAATTGCTCTCTGTTGGAATCAGCTTAGGTAAGTGATTATTATCAATCAAGACCTTCTAGACTTGATTTTGGAATAAGCCATGAATATTCTACTTAAAGGAAATCATCTTTTCCTAAGATCTAGCTCCACAATATTCATCATCATTAAACAAAGAGACTCTTCAACCTCTCTTAGGATGATGAAAAGATGTTTTGTTATTGGAGGTTCTTGGTCTCTTGAGATTTGTACTACAAAACTCAAGACATACTTTCTAGTCCTTACTACAAATATTTACCCTCTTGGCATTGTCAAATTGAGCAAACCATAGTCTAGAAAGATATCTTCTAAGGTCTATTTTTATATCTATCTTTTACTATAAGAATTTTTATGCCATCTTTGGTAACCATTTTTGTTATCACAAAGCTTGTACCTGGTCCAGAGTCTTCTTGGTATTACTAAGCGCTTTCCAGTTTGTTTATGATCAATAGCTACTTTAGGCTTCAAATTAAAAGGTGGTTGGGCTTAGAATTGCCCCCATAAGGCATCTCCCACTACAACTCCTTTTACTTCTGAAGGATGTCTACATCTTCGATGGGAAATATAATTCCAAGCCCCTTTCTTTAAAACTACCTAGTTACTGGTTATATGAGGCCTCTAGTTCTTCCATGCTATTGATTTGCATTATCATTGGAACTAAATCTCCTCAATGTATGCTTTGATGTTGCAAGCATGAACCGTCCATGTAATTTCCTTAAAAAGGGGCATTAAGGGGAATCCCCTCAACGTGATGATCCCAAGATGGTCAAGAACCTCATGGTGATCAACTTCTTTTAGGTCAATAGGTTAGTATCAAGTGACTAACCCTTCATAATGCCTTCCCCTAAGGCCCAAGGACCTTGGATTCATCATGGATTTAAGGTAGGATAGCATCTTGTGTCAAACTCACTCTACCTCTCATCTTCACCGTCCTTGATGTCTCAAAAGAAATGACAAGAACATAAAACCATAGATGAGGCCAAATAAAAGACCTTAAGCTCAAGTTGCCAACAAATCAAGCCTCCATCTCCACTAGAGATGAAAATATCCACCAAGTCCATAGTAGAATTTCAATGGATCATAAGAAATCTCTTGATCAAACGTTGATTCCTCATGGAAATCTACAAATCTTGAGTCGATTACAAAGACTTATCATTCACTGTCACCTAAGCTCGTGCAAGAGCTGGAGAAAACGAGTAAAGATGTGAGAGAAATGGTGAGAAATAAATGATAGAATGGCACAAGGATGGATTTCACAAAGGGTTTTACCCCATTTATAGGTGAAATTAAGTAACCTGTACTGGAAACATGGCAAATGCTTAGAAAACCTTCCATCTAAGAATCTTGTCTCCATAGCTTCTTCTTGTCAACGGAGGATATTTTCTCGATGGCATGTCAACTTTTTACAAATAAACACATAATTGTGTGTGTGTCCCAATCCTTAGGTTTTTAAATGCAATATACAACGTATTTTTTTTGTTGTCTACATGCTCGTCTTTAGCTCTAGGACATGTAGTAAGTTTTTATTGTAAAATCCAAATGTCTATTTCATGGTATTCATTAGTTTTTTTTATCTCTACTCGCATTGCTCTGATAAGACTTTCATGAATTATTTCACATTTCTAAACGTGTCATGAGCTCTTCTTGGATTAAACTAAAAATAATCATATCTTTTCTTTTCCTCTGAGGATGTATAAGAACGTTGTATTTTCTCCCATCAACAAGGCTACTTGTACTTTTTTTTTTATTTACTAAAGGAAGGTACTTAGACATCTTTTTTCTCCATTTATGGAGCTATTTGGACATTGTCTTTTCACTCCACTTACGAAGACACAGGAATGTATGTATCTATTGAGCTAGGGATTAGGACTAGTTGATGTTCCAATAATTAAGTTCTCAAACCGTAAAGCTAGATATTCAACCTTGGAATGTACCATATATCATCCAAGCAAAAGAAACATGTTACCCAATAACTTAAGCCGAAATCCTACTACATTGATATCTCAACCCCAAGGCCAAGAGTGGGTTTAGCTGCTAGAAATTAGTTATCGGAAGCCAGCCATCGGTCACAAATTCTTAGGCACATTAACAATGACCTGCAGGCTACAATCTGAAGTTAGTATTAAAATTAAGTAAATTCAGTTTATGGACCCAAAGTTGACCCAGATTCAAAGCGAGGAAATCGCAGGTTAGTCTTTGGTCAAGGAGAAAGGAATATTTATCAATGGAGATGGGTGATGCACACGATGCAAGAAGGGAATGCGTAGTTGCTATGGAAGATGGAGTAGGCATCATGGCAAGAGGCAAGAGGTTAGACTCATAATTGAGAATCGACTCGAAGAACTTATCTTCATTCATGTCAATGTGGGCCTTTTACCTCTAATATCACTTGATGGAACAACTGAGAGGAATGAAGAAGATGATGGAAGAAGAGATGATGGCTACATAAGCTAACAAATACATTTTACTTTACGTACACCTATCCACAATAACCCCTTTAAATACACTAATCATCAATTTAGGTCCTCACGGTTAGGATAGTTGACTAACTGATTGTATTTAAATATGTCATTCAGATCCTTGGTCATGTGCACCACTTTTAAGACAATGATTGTGCATGTCTTGTAATGAGACCTTAAAAGAAGAGTGGATGTTCCAGGCACGCAATTCAGAGTTAAAAATATATCCAAGAGTACAAAGATATGAAAGAAAATAAGAAAGAATTTCTGGTAGAAAAGGACGAATCGAGATATGGTCAAGTGCGTCAACCATTATCTGTCCATCAGCAAGTGAAAACCAAACATAGAAGTCTAGCTTGACCTCCGAATGTTCTCAGTAAATGGTTCTCTATTGAGGTCAATCCCAATTCTTCAATTTAACACCTAATCCCTAAATCTCACCAGGAAACCATAGGAGTTTAGTTGCACACTCATTCACTCCTCATGAGCACGGGATCATCCTTGACATTTGGAACTGGTGCAATAGGCATGGGCCAAGCTCGTAAAATACTTCTTTCCTTTTTTGAGAAACCAGCTCCTCAAAACTACCATGGTCATCACCCCTAACGTTACATGGTTCAGGAGTAGCAGGCTAAACAAATAATTCAAGCTAAAAGGAATGCAATCTTATACTTGTAAACATTTATCAAAGGCTTATAAATTTCATATAATTACAATCGTTATAGCAGAAGCTTGGAACTTCCTTTATATATCTTTGGCATGCACGACGTGACCATTAGAATGCCTACTTCACTTGGTATTGCAAATTGCAATCGTGAAATCAATCGTCAATATCCCAACATCTTCACTCTGCACCGGACGTTTCCTAACAAACCTGGTGCTTAAGACCTTGCAACCTAGTGATATGCAACTCAAGACGACGAAAGCTCTCCCTATGCAATTTTGACCACTTTGGCTCCCATAATTTTCTTTTGAATGTCTTCATGAAGAAAATACCAAAGAAATTCATTGTTCAAAAGACTCGATTTTCAATGCAACAGATAAAACTATGATCCAATAACAGATTTTTGTTATTTTAAAAACCAAACCAACTTTACACCCAGTGTAGCGCAAAATTTACTCAAAATCATTCAGCACAAATCTTCTTCAGGCCCTAATTACTATCACCGCATATTGATCTTTTTATATTGTTTCAGACGAAACAGTGCTACTCTAGACTTTCCCGCCAGACCAAACAAGAGTCAAACTTGTCGCACCAACCATCTAACATAATAAAACTAACCTTTTAGGAGTTTACCAAGGTGGGCTGCTGATAAATTCATCTACATGGTTAGGCTATAATTTTATTAAAACTATTTTGGGTGGTTCATCAAATCCATGAAATTCAAATTTCACCAACCAAAATATCTATTTAAACCAGTATGATAATTACCAGAGTTCACTTGCATGAACATCCATCCCACCTCATTCTCCATCTACCATCTTGCATCAATGAGTAATGTATCTCCCCAATTGCAAATCAAGATTTTCCAAGGAAGCACCACAGTTATTAGCAGTCCCTTTCTTAAGCACATCGAACAAGTTCACCCAGAACTAAACTAGTTCAAAATGGTTACGAACCAAACCAAAATATTTGGTTTCCAGGGAATGATATTTCGATAACGGTTTCAGGTTTTCTAGAATTGGAAAGCCGATTCAGTGAAGAAAAATGTCAATCATACCGAACCAATTTTGAACTTAACTGATGACTTATTTGACTTGCCCACAAGTATATACACCATAAATTTAGAAAAACATTCTATCAATTTTTGGGCTTAAAGGCAAAATTGTCATAGTACTGACACTGGAAATGCAATAAAGCACACGAATACAAGAGGATTGTCAAAATCAATTGATAACTTAGCAGAAATATTTGAACAAATGCATGGTAAACTACAATCACATGGACCCTCATCATGTAACTCAGGCAACGGACCACTCAAAATAAAAGCAATTCTGAACAGATCCTACGTACAAAATTGTTTTCACCACAACATTTTCAAAAGCACAATCCATTCTCGACACTGTTGAGCAGATTTCATATGGTTAAATTGAACTTACAAAATTTACCGTCTCCGCATGCCTCGACCGCCACGACCACGCATGGCAGGCATACCACGTCCCCGTCCTGCCATTGCACTGGCAGCTGCCTCGCCCTGGGCACTCTCGGACTGCAGAAATAAGCATAGTCAAGGAAACTGGAATGACGGTGGTGGAAAGCAAGTAACAAGGATATGCAAAAGTACAATGTGAACAAACAATCACTCCTCAGCATGCATTCTGGGGGAGAAATGTTTGAGCTCATTAGATCTGATTTTGCAGAAATCAATTCATCAATTCACTACTGAAGTAATAATCTTATTCACATCATTCATTAAGTAAATTTCGATACACAAGTATAATCCCCTAAGCTGTCCATAGGATACCTTTTCCTCAACCATCACTGTTTATGAGAGGTTACATGCTGGTCATGGCAGTAGGATTTGCCAATTTCAGCGCTAAAGCACATTTTCTCCTTTCTGCTTTTAAGGAAAAGATTGTCAGGAAACTTGTCTTGCTTGCCATTATAAAATCCACTCAATTTATATCACGCCTGTCAATGGAAAATAATGTTTCTTATTGAAAACACTAATTCTAACCTCTCTTACATAGAAAGGTGAGGATAAATTTCATGAAGAGTGTCATGCAAAATAACTTGATAAAAAAAAGGCACAAATAGGAAAAAAATAGAAGAAAAAGGGGCAGGAACTCTAACATCCCCCCTTTAAGTTGAAGGGTAGATGTCATTCAAGTTCAAGTTGTTACATGAGTGTGTGCCACTCTCTAGGCAATGCTTTCGTAAAGATATTTACAAGCTGAAGTTCAGAAGATACGTATGGAGTTGCAATCTTTTCTTCCATCACAACGTCGCATATAAAATGACAGTCCACCTTAATGTACTTAATCCTCTCATAAAAATCAGGATTAGAAGCAATATAGGTGATAAATTTATTGTTACAAAACATGAGCGTAGGACTCTTCACATGGATCCCAAGATTAGTCATGAGAGAAGTGATCCATTCCACATCACATCACATGCAATATGAGCCATTGCTCTATATCCTGCCTCTGCACTAGAACAAGCAACCACTGTTTACTTCTTACTATGCCAAGGCACAAGTTTTCCTATAAAGTAACACAGCAAATCCAGTAGTGGATTTACTATCCTCAACAGACCTGACATAATCTGCATCGGAATAGAAGCATAACACCAGACAACCATTCCTTCTGTAGTGCAATCCCCTACAAGGGGATCCCTCTATATATTTCAAAATCAGGCAGACATCATTACAGTGAGTATAGCATGATTTTTCCATGATTTGGCTTGCACGACTGACTACAAAGTTGCATATTCCTACATCTGTGTACATCCTCAAAGATAGGATCTTCTGTATATGCATGTTTCCCTTTCTGCGCAATGGGAACACCAGCTGGCTTAGTACCAAGAAGTCCAGCAACTTCCAGCATCTCTAATGTATATTTTCTTGGATCCCTGCAATGTCACCTCTTGTCATGACCATATCATCAACATACAACCAACACCACTGTGCCCACAATTGTCCTGATAAAAATGGAGTGATCAAAGGTGGAACACCTGAAGCCAATCTTTACATCTATGCTCAATCTGTCAAACCATACACGTGGACTTTGTTCAAGGCCATATATCACCTTTTTCTGTAGACATACTCTCCCTCAACCTCATAACGAGGAGGTTCTCACACTTTCTCAAGTAGACTCGCCATAGAGGCATTTTTTATAACCAACTAAATCAGAGGCCAATCCTTGTTAATAGCAATGGAAAATATAGTATGTATAGAACTAGCCCAACACAAGAGAGAAGGTTTCAAAGTAGTTCACACCATACGTCCGAGTGAAGCCTTTGGCCACTAATTTGGCCTTAAATCTGTCAATGCTGCAATCTACGTAGTACTTCACAATGTACACCCATTTACAATCAGCCACCCTGTCATCAACCGGACACAACACAAGTTCCCATATACTGTAGGTAGAGAGTGCCTCCATCTTTGCATCCATAGCTACCATCCATTTTGGATCCTAAGATGCCTCATGATAGTTGCGTTGTACAATTGTACGACATAGAGCTTGCGAAAATTGCTGTACAAGAGGATCCAGATGGCACATAGAAGTATGATGAGAAATAGGATGCAAAGTATAAAATCTAACCGATTTCCTTAGAGCAATAGGTCGGTCATCGACCCCACTATGGCTCTCCGATTGTGGGACTGGAGCATCCGGAGCAAATGTGGCAAAAGGCACTTTACTTGGTGGGCTATCACCTGCAATAATGTCCTGAACAACAGGAATAGAAATAGGTATGGGCGTATTTGGTGGTGCAGCCTCTCTTTGCATACATGAGAATAAAACTCAACGACATGCCCCTCGTAGAGAAATATGGAACATTTTCAAAAAATGTGACATCTGTGCTAACAAGATAGCAACGAGTGAATTGGTCATAGTATTTGTACCCTTTCTAAGTGCAAAAATACCCCCATGAACACAAACTTAGTAGCTCAAGACAAAAGTTTGTCAAGGCCTAATAAAGTTGTGAACAAAACAATGCAGCCAATATGAATGGGAAGAGGAATAAGTCCTTATTAAGATAAAATGTGAAAAGGGTATCCAACCCCCCCAAAGAACAAAGGAGGGAAAAAAATTAACAAGATAAATAACAGTGAGCACAGCATCCCCCAAAATTGCTTAGGAACTCTCTTGGAGATGAGTAGAGTCCTAGCAATATCAAGAATGTGACGAAACTTCCTCTCTACAAGCAAGAGATCTAATGGATGGTCCCATCAAGAAAGGACCAAAGAAGTTGCTAAACAAATTCAAGGGCATTACAAGATCTAAAAATTTTGATTTTGGTACACAGTATGCACTTCTAAGAACTTCATTATTATACAAGGATGCCAAACATTAAAATGGATAAGATCAAGAACAATGACTCTGCCTCTCAAGACAAGAAGGAAAAGAAAACCGATGATGCTTCCACAGTTAACAAGCCTCACACTCAAAGGTGGTGGTAGACATATGAAGATCTAGGAACATCTGCCTCAGCTTGGTTACAAAGGGATAAAAAATGCCATAAGAGAGGGTTTGCGGATATAGAAGCAACTCCAACAAAAATGAAAGGTAGATCAAAGTAGTATAGCCCACCTCACTCAAAGCCTCCACCAATTATCTGCTTCATCTAAATGTCCTAAAATAGCAATGATCCTCATCAAAAATAGTGTGAAATTTTAATTGTCCAAGAGCACAATAAACATCAGTAAGCTGTAATCTAAGGGAGAACTCCACTATGCCAACTAAAGTAACTAGTGATTTTGACTTCCATTAGCTAAGCTAAATAAAGTAATAGACGTAGGCTTCTTGGAGGAGGATAGACTGGAAGCCTTACTCGTGAGATGAGTAGAGGCTGTAGACTCAATGATCCAATCAAAGTTACTAATAGAGGTAGCATTTGCTACGATACTTGTAGCCAAAGCAACATTAGATGAGGTTGGCTTACTCTTTAGCAAATGTCTTAGGCAATCTACCTCATCAACAATAATGGGAGAGGTCAAGTGGTCAACAGAGGCTCAGTGGTCATGGAAGTCTAGTTTGCCCAAGTAGGCTTCCTAAACTTCTCTCAACACCTGTCTAATGGATGATTTGTCTTTTTGCAGTATGTGCAAGGAGAGATACATCAACCATGACCTCCATCGCATCCTCGTCCATGACCACCGCCTCCCCCCCCCCCGACACAACAAAAGCAGTAGTCTCAGGAGGAGGTATGGGAGGTGGTGTGTCACCATCGAGTTTCTGAAGTCAACCATAAAGGCCTAGAACAAAATCTAAAGGTAATATCTGATCGTGGGAAAACTGATACTGAGGAGCAAGGGCCATCCAAAAATCTACGAGTCTACCACTCAACCCATTCAATAACCTATTTATCACAACAAGCAAGCTAAAAAAATAGTAACCTCCTCAAAAAGGCCCTCCAAAGTAGCGAAATATTCAATCAAGGGCATATCATCCTAGTTGATATTCCATATCCGCATGGCAAGAACCACTCGTCTGCATGGAGTATCTTCTCTCCAAGGCCTCCCATATCTCCTTGGTAATCTACTTGTGAAACCTATTCACCGCAATCTTAGCATCAATGCTATTCATAAGTCAATTCAGCACTAAATAGATGTCCTCCCACTTCTTAAACTTGGCATCCTTGGAGTTAGGAGCCATATCCATCAGAACAAGTAGACGGTCATGTCACCCCACAAATATCTGGAATGCTCTTGACCATAAAACATAGTTTTGGGACCCAATCAACTTCATGGTAGTCCCTTGAACCAAGGCAAAAGCAGATATCTTGGTCTCTGAGGTAATCGTCAAAGAGTCTCCTTTAGCCATGGGCGCAGAAGAGATAATAGGAAGCAGTCCAAGGCCATTCAATAGCCCAAATCACCAATCATATGAAAGAGATGTGCAATAACGGCACACAGGAAGCGTATGCCTGATGCACGTAGATGCTGTTGGAAGGAAATCACATGCAGGGGTGCACGAGTTCCAAAAAAAAATGGGCATGTTCAGATCAACAGCCAAAACAGTTAGGCGAGGATCTAATCGGAAGAGAGGCAGTGGGTTGTGGCAATAGCATCGGCAATGGACTGATCAAACTGATCAAATCAGTCCAAAGGCATGGCAATCAGAGATTCCAGCAGAGGGCGATGGCACTGGGAGTCAACAGCACCACCTAATGGTTGTCAATCAGATCAGTGGAGACTGGGCCTAGCAATGCCAGTTCTCCCCGATCCAATAGATGCTCCATTGGAAGAAGAGATCCTCTAACGTGAGGATCAAAGATGAGACGGTGGTATTTAGTGGAATATAGGAATGCCGATTTAGGATTGCCGCTGAGATACCACGTTGATGAAAAATAATGTTTCTTATTGAAAACCCTATAACCCTAGCCTCCCTTATAGAGAGAGGTGGGAAGGAGAAATTACATAAAGAGTCCCATAAAAAATAACAAATTGTTAAAAAAAAGGCACAAATAGGAAAGAAACAGAAAAAAGGGACAGGAACTCTAACAGTGCCATTATCCAACAAAAGCTGATATAACCAGAAACTTACCTTCGGGTTTTTAACAGTCTCATCAACACTCAAAATGAGGCATGCAGCCTCAGTTGCAGCATTGATAGCATTAATCTGCACATTATGGAGTTACAAGATTAGTAAGATAATATGGAAGCAATAATACTGAAGTGAATCTGTGCCAGCCCTGGCAAATGAGAGAAAGAGTGCCTTCAACTACCTTAACAATTGAAGGTTCCCACACAAAGTTGGCAAAGGAATCTGCAATCCCACCAGCGTTTATATCCACTCCATAGTTTGCACCTTCACCTGTCATATATAAGATGAGCATCAGTGACAGATGAGCATCACCTACCATAGAGAACTTTAAAGTAGCAATCTCTGATATGTGAGCTGCAAGCTTACCTGAAGCGTGTTTTTGTCGTAGTTTATTCAATACATCAGTTGCATCAAAACCAGCATTATCACATAGCTGTCGAGGAATAACCTGGAATAAAAAAGTCAAGCATCACGAATGCTTAAAGGCTTTAGAAATGGTCAACGAAAGACCTATAAAACAATGATGACTTGTAGTGACAACAAAAGCTATTTCAACATTTAGTCAAATATCTTGATTCCATAACCTGCTCTCATTACTTCCATCCCCCAGCAGCATGCAAAACATATCAGGGCAAAAGGCATTAACTACTCACCAATTTCTTACAACTAATTATAATACCAGTCAGCAGGGTGCAAAATGGCAGAATTGGTTGTGGTACAGAAGAACAAGAAGAAAACAGACCATGAGGAGTTGATCCAGCATAAGAGGAAATATATGTGCTTGCTTCTTATACTTCACACTTTATTGCTGTTTTTCCAAGTTAATCGTGTGCTGTCCATGCAAAAGGTTCTCTACATGGTAAGGATAACAATAACTCTGTACCACCATCTCCCTACACAACATCTTTCATTCCCCACCATCATTCCCCTCCCCATCACTAATCTTGCAACTACAACCTACCAACCCTTTCAAATTAACCAAACCTTTGCATCTCAAATATGGCATGTCCATAAATCTCCAAGTTTCAAAAAAACTCATTCTAAAACATTTAATTTGTGGCATTTATTTTGTAGTTATTTTACTTCTTCGGTAGCCCTGTGCATATTTCCATCTGAATCTCTATTTAAGCAGAATTTGAATTACTACTAAAGATTCCAATTCTCTCAACACAGTAACAGAGTGGATGTGCAGCAACTTGGTAAATAACTTCGACCTTCTATTTCTCCCCATTTCCCTCTGATCTCTTTATTTCATCTTGTCAGTTCTCTAATAACACTTCCATCTCTCTTTAATGAAGCCTCAAGTAGTTTGACTGCCTCACTGGAAAGCACTGCCCTCTGCAGCCTCAAACTGTGTATGCATTGGCTTCTAAACCATTGAGTCCAGGCAAGTTTTTTTTTTCAAAAAGGTAAAAGGTGAGTACACGGTTGACAGCCACCCCCAAGTATATAAGTCAAAATCATCAGTTGCAAAGAGACCTAGTTACAAATAGCCATCCTAACAAGAAATCAGAAAGGAGATGCAGGAGATAAAATTATAAGCATAAAATCATCATGCAGGAGATAAAATTATAAGCATAAAATCATCACATTCCCCCCTAGCCATATTCCCCAAAATACAGCCAAAGCCTTTAACCTCTCTTGTTTTAGATTTTTTAGACTCAAACAGCAGACCAGGTTGTCTTCTTCCACATTAGAATGATGCCCAAAACGGTGTCTCATGAGCACAATCAAGCCAGCCAAAGTTGAAGTGGTCCAAAGCTGTTGAGAGCATGCAGCCAAAAGACAAATGATTTACATCCTCAGTGGTTGTTCCGCAAAGAGCACATGTTGTATCTGCTTCCAGCATCCATCAGAATCTCCACACCCTTGTCATGATGCATCCCCTTCATAATAGCTAGAAAAAATTTCAACTTTGAGGGGACAAGTTGCTGGTCAAATCAGCCTTCAGTCCCTTATGAAATCGACACCAGTTTGAAGTGGTGCACCCTATGACCTTTTTGTAAGCATCACGTGGAATAGAACCCCCAAGAATTCCAAGATAAGCCATCACACTCTGCACAGTTCTGGTAATGTCCAATCAAATACAATAATTGGATCGGCCCCAAGGCTCTGTGAACAGACAGTTGGCTTGCAAAACTTGGGGTCCATGCACCACTGCAATAAGACTTAACTGTAGCATGGTTATCACTGGCCAGAGAAAATAGCCTTGGAAACAAATATTTCAAAGGGCCATTCCCAGTCCAATCATCTTTCCACAAGGCAAAGGACTCATGATTGCCAAGTTGTAGTACAAAAAACTTGACCATTTTGGGATAAGCAGCCACAACACCCTTCCAAAAAGGCAAAGAACTTCTAGGCAGAATCGTTCTCTCCCAATTAAAGATAACAAGCATGCAAGATATTGCTCAAGAAATCCTCTCCATGTCCCTTATCCTTGCTATCCACTTGGATAAAAAGTGCCTCATTCATTGTTTTCAGATGTTTAACACCCAGTCCTCCATTAACTGGTCTGTAAAACTCCTCCAATGCCAGCAGCCTCGCCCCTTTCCCAATCACTCCATAGTTGGTCCAAAAGAAGTCTCTCACCAAGCCAACTAATCTTTTTCCAACTTTCTGTGGTAGATGAAACACGGGGAGGAAATATGTTGGTAGTATAGAAAGGAACAATTTCAACAGGCCAACCGTCCCCCTCTTGAGAGAATTGTTGCTGCCCAACCCATCAAGCATCTCTCCAGTTTCTCAATTGTCACTGTAAATTCCACCAAGGACAAAGGTCTATCAAATAATGGAGACCAAGGTAAGATGTAAGAAGGAAGTCCAGGTAAGCTAAAGTCAGTGTAAGCCATATCAAACCAGGTTGACAGGTTAATTTGACTCTATGTAGCTCTTTCAATATTTCTTCTCTACAAGAAATTGGTGCTAATATTTAGTGGTTGCTTTATTGGTTCTGTCAAGTTCATGCTCTACTACAACATGGTCACACTGAGTATCAAATTCTGTTCTGTGCCCGGGGTTAGATGTCTCAGGTGTGCTTTGGATCATGTCTCATTCTGGTAGTGGTTTCCAATAATGAATAGTTGACATATGTTGTGACAATGCCAAAGGTGTTTGTTATTATTTTTTGTGATTGTGCAGCACTACTTCAGGTATACAAAGGACCAAAAAATCATTTGCCATGGACTCAGTTCACGCATTCAAGATCTCTGTTGAAGCACAAAGAAAGCTCATTCCTAACCAACCCTGAACAAGAACCAAAAGACAAAGATTCTATCTAGATACAAAAATTACCTTGTAATAAACTTGCTCTCTGATGAGAATAAGTCAAAGATTGTTGCCAATCTTTGGTACAGAAAGGAGCACCAATGCCATGGGGGGTAAGCATTTCCACGCACTCACACAAACAAATGATTCCTGCATATGTGATATATACAGGAGGATCTTTGCTACAAATCAAGGTGACCAACCCCTGACCAGTTACCATAATACTCTTGGGTCACTGCAGTGGGAGATGTCTGTATTCAATCCCTTGAGTTGCAGTGACAAGCAGGCCAAACGTTGAGGTCGCAGGTTGTCTCATCCCTTGTGGATTCTCTGCCCAATTTTAAGACCATATTCTGACAATTTTCACAAATTTAAGTTCAAGAGAAAGACTCCAGTAATTCTAATTATTCCACCAAGATAGCCTCCACAGTGCTCACTTTCATGCTGGAGGGGGTCGACAAAGTAGCAAAGATGGTAGAGGTTGAGGTCGTACCAAGCTATTTACACCTTGCCTTTACCATAGAACAAATCACCTGAGTTTTGTTTAATTAACAAAACCAGCTTGGGCCAACCAGGCATTAGTTATGGATATTTCTACATTATCTCCATCTGTAACTGGTACACATTCCTTCCCAAGATTACAAGTGTTTCATGCAGTTTTTTATGTCCATAAGTCATTATGCCATCTGCTATTAGTTTTCTATCCATTTTAATGCGTCTAACCCCCTTATTGCCACAAGAAATACTGCTGCCAAAATTGCTTCTGCTTCCAATGATTTGATGATTAGGCTCTCCACAAAAGAGCATCCAATCATATCTTAATGGTAATGCTAGTCCAATCACATCATCCAAGCCTGCACCGATTTCCTCACCAATCCATCTCATTCACCCATCACTAATGTTGGTGAAATGCCAAGGGCTTACCTTTCCTACCATGTTATGAGAAGTTTGTACTGCTCCCAGTTTCCTATGAGCTCTCTGTCAGTTAGAAAGCATAGAATTGTTATCTTCCACAAAGATTATTTTTATTTTGAGGACAAATGCATGATGCAGATTTCTCAGAAGACATGACCATGATATAAAAAAGGCGCAGCATATGCCTTGACGTAAGACAGGCTATTTTCACCTCAAGACGGGCCATGTTCATCATGAGGTGATAGTATCAGTCTGCCTTCAGAGAAGCATGCACCTCAGAGTTGCTGAGGCAGTCAAGCATTGAGGCACTCAAGGTGGTCAAGGTGGAATTAAGGCACTGCCTCAATCAATCACCAGTTAAGTGCCATCTGCAGCTTCTTTTTTTTTCTTTAATAGTATCTGTAGAATTCTTGAGTGACTTTTTTCTTACAACCATGTAGGACATCATACAATTATAACCTTACACTACCAATGAAGCATATTCAAGTAGTCGCAATCTGAACTTTCAAGAAAAGTAACTAGCAAATTAATTAAAATTTACCAAGGCCCTTTCAAAAAAAATTTAAAATTACCTAGAGTCTAAACATCCAAAAAAAATGTTATTGGTAGATAATTCAGATCCGGCCAGTTTAACTAGCTAGGGGATAATGTATTAGAGTGTAGATCTCTTAATCTCATCCAACTTCCTTAGGAATACCAATAGTTATCCATACATAAAAGAAAGATCCTTAGCAAATGGCAATTCAGCAGTTATCCCATTAGATAGTTTGACAACCTTATCATACTAAAGTTGCATAGTATATATTGCCCTTCCTGATAATTCATATCCCAACAACAGCTTCATCTTTTTACTCCTTTTGTAATTTTTTTGAAAGGGTCATCAGCTTGTTACGATTGTGCTTTCTGCTTTAAAATTCAAATAAGTTTTTTACTTGCTAATGCAAAAACTAAATAGTTGGTTTGAAGGTGAAATTTATTGATGATTTCTTCTACTTTGATTCAGTAAATCAGCACAGAAACGCTTTTTTTATATTTCCTCCACATTATTAGCATGCTAGAAATACATATTTATAGCTAATTTTAATCTTCTCTCACTAAAATTGGCACCTATGCTTCTTTTCCAAAAAAAATTGAGACCTATGCATCCCACCACCTTGAGGCTTACACCCCTCCTTAATAATAAAAAACCATCTAATTTCACTTGACCATTTTTTAACCTTGGCCAAGGACAAGGGGACTTTTAATACTTACCAACCATCTTTGCTAGCTGCTTCAATTTCTATCCCATACTTATGGCACCCAATTCTTGGTCATCCCTCTGCATGCAAGCTTTGCAAAATGTTTCAAGACTACACTCCATGTTCTATTGTTGAGTGTGACCACTACACCATTTCATGTCAGCAGAAGACATTAATTTTCAATTAATGTTTTCAGTCAAGGATATTACCATATTTGGGGAAATACTGGTATTATTGCCTGATATCACTAAAACCAGGGGAATACTACTTCAATTTTTTGCAAAATACCGAAACTATAAGGCAACATTGATAGCAATATCTCTGTTACTTATTCATTCCTTCTAGGACTTCATTCCTTGTCTTTTCCTCCCATTTCTTCATGTTACTAACCATAATCCTCCACCTCTATTCTTCATATTTCCATTTTTTACTAGATCTCATCTATCATAGTTTTCCTCCCTCTGTCCATGCTCCCCATAACCCACCAAATCATTATAAAGACTACAAAAAGCATCTTCCTCAGCTATCATCATCAGCAAGACCATGTGCAAAATTAGCAACACGTACCACTTACAGCACAACCATGATTGATGCAGCATAACACACTGTGCCAAAAGTTTGATGGATTGAATGCACTATTCTATTTATGTTTTAGGAAGGGTTTTTATGTAATTTTTGGTCTTTTAGGAAGAGAGCTGTCTTGATGTTTCTTTTTCCTTGTCCTTTTAGGTTTCCTATTTGTATTAGAATTAAGATTTGAAGCTTCTTCCATTTTCTCATTCAATGAAAGGCACCCCCTCTTTCACGCAAACTTCTACTCCCTCATCTTCTTTCCCCTTCGTTCTCCTTTCTCTTCTTTTCTCCCTATGCAATCCACCACCAACCAGCCAACACCCCAATGCCTCCAGCGTCCACCCCCACTCCCTTCCTCCTCGACACACCCACCACCAAACTTTCTTAGTTGAGCCTCACCACCAACTAGTACTCGCTCATCGCTCACTAACACCACGCCGTCAACTCCACCTTCCAGACCACCTTCCTTGTCATGCCTACCATCACTGCCCACGCGGACTTTGCCACCATTTCTTATGTGTCAACAACCGTGCTACCATCCTCCCCTTGCCAATTAGGTCTCTTCATTGCTGCCAGCAGCTCTTCAATCTCGTCATTGCTCACTCCTAATCAGGTCACCACTGCCTCCTCCTAGACATCAACTCTGGCTTTGTCGCTGCGTACCCACCACTTCTCCGTCAAATCCACTACAACCCTCATAGTCACCCATGAGCCATGGCATGCACCATAGAAAGATTTTATCAGGAAATATCATGGAAATAGATGTCTCGATATATCAACAAATGCATCAGTGATATATCCATATCCATGGCAGAAAAAGATTTTCTCCAGAATATTAGCTTTATATCACCAATATCAACAGGTCCCATCTGATATCCATAAATATTGAGGGATATTGGTGCAAATATTCCATGAAACAAGTGATATGGGGTGATGTCTTCGTCACTTCAATACTGCAGTGTCCATTGCATTGTTCTTAGGTCTAAAGGTTTCTTGGTTGTCTTGAGTCTTTGAGCCCTCTCTTAGGTATCTAGCCCTTTCCCCTCCCTAATCTCTTTCAATTCTCTACTCTACGATTTGGGGTTTGATTCTACTTCCTACCATCTCCATTCTTTTTACATGAATTTTTTTGGCTCACTATCCCTAATTAACTCTTACCATACATCCTCCACCTCGATTGGATGAAGTAATGGAACCTCGACTCCGTCATCCAGGATTTTTGCAGGAATCAAGGTTTTGAGAGGCTCAATAGATTCTTCTTTTTGCTGCCGAAAAAGCTAGGCGAGGAGACCATTGACGACTATAGGCCTATCTCCGTCGCCAATGCCGTCCATCTACTGGTGACCAAGGTACTGACTGGCCAACAAACTTCACGAGGTGCTGCATGGAGGGAATATTGCATTCAAACCGTCATCAAGGATCTTTGTACATGGAGGGGCATGGAGGGCCAATTCCCAGTGCAATCAACTTTCATCTCGGGAAGATCCTTGTAGGACTCCTTCATTCTAGCAGAAAAGATGGTAGCTGCATGGAGGAGCAACAAATCAACGTTTATGTGGAAGGATGATTTTTCTAAGTCGTATGATTTTGTCACTTGGGCCTACCTTTGGGAGATTCTAAGGAGAAGGCATTTCCAAAGGGATGAGTCAGACTTATGAAGCAATGTGTCACAACTAGTTCCTTCTCGGCGTTGGTGAACAAGAAGTCTACTGGCGATTGGACTCAACCCCAGCAGGGGTAAGGTAGGGGTACCCACTCACACTACTTTTGTTCAATATTACAATGGACACGTTGGCTTGTCTTGCTTTCAAGGGATGCACAGGTGGTCTATTCTCTGGCTTCACCTTAAAGTTTGATGGCTCGGTCCTAACCCCAATCTTACAGTATGCAAACATCACTATTTTCTTTATACATGGAGGATTGGAGCAAGTGCAAAATATAGCGTCATTGGTTAAGATTTTCAGAGGCATTTCAAGACTCACCATCAATGGGAGGAAATCCCCTTTTTCCCTTTTAATTTGGGCGGTGACCAAGAGGCTATTTCTTTGGTCCTAGACACTCCCTTTGTCCATCTACCACTGGTTTACCTTGGCCTTCCCATTAAGGGAAAGTGTTCATTGACTGTTGATTAGAACCCAATGGCGGAGAGGGTTCGACGGAGACTTAGTTGTTAGAGTGGTAGACTCTTGTCTTGGGGTGGCAAATTGGTTCTAATGAAAGTGGTTCTGGTAGTCATTCATGTCTTCTATTTATCTATGTTCAAGCCAACGAAGAAGGTGCTCACCATGTTGGAGATCTTCAGGAAGAGGTTCTTCTAGAAATGGCCAAATCGTAATGAAAGATTCTTACAGGTGATACTGTAGGATGAGATATGTAAGCCAAAGTCTAAGGGCAGTCTGGAGGTGCGCCAATTGGGACATTTCAATGATGCTCTACTTCTAACTTGGTCTGATAGATTACTTGTCAGATGTAATCACCTTATGAGTAGGATACTACATGATTTGTATGGTTCACCCGTGGATGTTGTACTGGGGCACTCCACGTAGAAAGGGCTTTCGACTTGTTGGTTTAGCTTTGTTGCTTGTTCTTCAGAAGGGATTCCAGTCCAAATTCTTCAATCAAACAAGGGAGTTCTTTCGATTCAGGAAGGGTGATTGGATAAGGTGTGGTCCCTTCACAATCTTGTTCCCGTGTTTGTTTGGGTGTGCGGCAAATAAAGAGATTCTTGTTTCTTATAGGTGTAGGATGGATCCTCCAACTCGTGGACCCCTATACTGGCAACGGGATTGCTGAAAACCACCTCCCTTGAGTTTCAGGGTATGATGGCTATTCTAGAGGAGTGCAAGCTTGATGATAATATGACAGTTTTGCTTGGAAGTATGGCAGATGTACTATAAGGAGACTCTATGAGAGACTAACATGAGAGGAGCTAATTTCATAATGTGGATGGTCAAGATGCCGCTTAAGATAAAGACTTTCATGTGGATGCTAAAGAGACAAAAGTTGGTGACAAAATCTTATAGATCGAGGTAGTCGAATGATCCAAGCATTTTGTGTAACTTGTATGGTTCTAAAGAGGATGCAGAGCACCTGGTTTTCTCTTTCCCTTTCTCGATGGCAATGTGGAAAGAGTTGCAGATACGAGGCACAGATTGTTCTTTTGCCAATTTCTGGGCTTCTTTCCGAAGCACTATCCTTGCCAATATAGCGAGGTGGGTTAGAAGGCCGATTGCTTTAGGGCATCTTTGGCTCCAATACAATTTTCAAAAAAGAAAGTGTGGGTGGAGAATGTACTAAGGGAGAGGCAGGTGTTCTCCTAGTCATGTCTTCAAACTCTATAAGTCCATTCCATTTTTTAATGAAAGGTCGTGGATGATTACCGACCTCTAGTAATCTTCATTTTTCTTTTAAAAAAAAAGCTCTTACCATACATGTAAACTATACTTGGCTCATGTTTATGATTACATTGACCATCCTAAAAAGTTATATGTGTAATCAACCCATGCTTTTTATTTTGACTTACCATCACCAATCAACCTATACCATACGTGTAAATTATGCTCATTCCTAGCTCATATTTGGTCATGTATGTTATTTTCCTCGTGTTTTCTACACTTATTTCTCATGGATCATCTCATTAATAATAAACTTGAAATCCTACATAGCTCATGATCTATTTCATTCCTTCTTACTAATATACTACTAATACTCCTAACATTCTATGATTATTAAAGAAAAGGTTGTCAACTATTGGCTATCTTTATTTTATTATGTATTTTCATACTACTTACGAACTATCATATCTTTTCTCTCTTTTTGAATGTTATGAACTTCTTTGTAGAGTATTTTTATTGTGTCATTCAAAATGTACAAAGATGTCTTCATGGGTTTAGTAGTAATTAAATCACAATTTTATACACTATCACATTTCAAAAAAAAAATCATGCACTATTATTAAAATCATAATTTTGTAAATTTGTGGCATTTTAAATCATTTTGAGCTATTTTGAACCAATTCCAGGATATCAATAATATATCAGCGATAAATCCCCAACATACCCCCACTTCAACTTGGCGATATGGTGTCAACATTGACATCTGAAATCGAAATATCTGAACTGAGGGGACCGATTCTAGGGCTACAGAAGACATCAAAAATATTATCTGTCAAGGTTTGACAAAATAGTGGAGCGTGAAGGCTCCATGTGCATGGGAAAATAGTCCTAATAGGGGACTATCCACGTGTGGTCAGGGAGAGAGCACCGACAGAAGTAGTAGCCTATTGTTGTTGTTTTAAGACGTTCGGGTTGGACATCAGACGTCTAATCTGGGCATCAACAATTGGAAAAAGAAGAGAGAGAAGATGAGCTTTTGAGTTGTTGGGAAGTATTTGTATATTGCTCAAAATAGAAAAGATGAAAAGGTTCTCTTTTTATAGAGAGAACATATCCCTACAATTTGAAAACAAACCACATCTCTAAAAATATAATAAGATATTATCTTATTAGAAAAGATCTTATCTCTAATCAAAACAAATCCAAAACTAGTTTCCTAAAAACCAATTTTACTAAAAATAGCAAACCAAATAAGGCACCAAAATTGGTCCTGTTGGATCATGTACCGCCAACCCACAAGGGCATGGCAGTTGCCACATGGCCTGCTGGCTACCACGTGGCACTGCCACATGGCAAGCTTTATTCTCAACACTCCCCCTCAAGTCAAAGGCCACGAGGTTGACAACTTGATCTTCCATTTGTGAGGCTAAATGCCCTACCATTCATCTTCTTCGAGAGCCAAGATCTTAGTATTCTCTTTTGACAAGTCGATGGCAAATCCTCTTGCAACCTCCGGAGTCGTTGCTTCTATGGCAACCTGAGTAGTCGTCGCGACAACTGCCATGAGCTTGTCTTCTCTCAGAAGAGCACGCAACTTCTCAAGGTCTTCCAGAGTGAGGGAGTTCACGCGTAAGGTGCTAGTAGCCCCTCGTGGTGGCCTCCCAAACTTCTCCCAACACTTATCTTGTGGATAATTGTTGCGTCCACAGCGTTGGCACTTCCGGTAGACGCGGCCAGGTCCACATCCAAGCCCTTATCCTCGCCCCACACCTGCTTCTGGAATAGCAAATGCAGAGGTCTCGCCTCTTGGCATGTCCTCCTCCTCGAGGATCTCCATTTTGAGCAGATGGCAAAAGATTGTCTCAAGATCCATCTTCCCTTCTAAAGAAAGAATCTGATCACTAGCAACTCGATAACAGGAATTCAATCCCAATAAAAACTTGGTAGATTGACAAACCGCTGTCTCCCCTTGCTTGTTACAACAGAGAGGCTCGTAGATCTCCAACTCCTCAAATAACAACTCCATCTTCTCGCAGTATTTTGTCATGGAAAGATCTCCTTATCTGATCGCCCAAATACGAGTGCAGAGTTCGGCGATGCGGCCGTTGTTTGAGGTTCAGACATACCTCTTCTCAAGGGCCATCAAAATCTCGAACGCACTCTTTTTGTAGAGCATATTCGAGACTATGGACAGATCCATCAAATTCATGAGCTAGTTCATGACGATGTAGTTCTTCTCAAACTTCTTGTCATCTTTGAACTTTGGCACCTACTCAAGGAGAATCTTAGTTTCTCCTGGCCTCCAACAAAGATCTTGAACGCGTGAGCTCACAAGACGTAGTTGGAAGAGCCACAAAGCTTGATGGTTATCCCGGAGACAACCACTTTGATTTCTTCGAGGCCGAGTGTGGTGTCTCTGACCATTGTGGCTGCCTCCGTCATCCTCTTATAGTCTTCCTTCTCCATGTAAGGTGTCAAATTTGTCGAGGACTTCTTGGATGTGAGAACCACCAATGTGTGGTCAGGATACCCACATGCATAGGGAGCCTAGACCAAAAGCTCTGATACCATGTCAAGGTTTGACAAAATAGTGGGACGTGGAGGCTCTGTGTGAGTGGGAAAATAGTCCTAATAGGGGGACTATCCACGCATGGACGTCAAACATTTGATCTGGGCATCTACAAAGGGGGCCGACAGTTGGAAGAAAAGAGAGGAGAAGCTTTTGAGTTGTTGGGAAATATTCATATTGCTTAAAATAGAAAAGATGGGAAGGTTTTCTTTTTATAGAGAGAGCATATCCCTACACAATTTACAAACAAACCACATCACTAAAAATAGAATAAGATCTTAGCTTATTAGAAAGATCTTATCTCTAATCAAAACAAATCCTAAACTAGTTTCCTAAAAATCAACTTTACTAAAAATAGCAAACCAAATAAGGCACCAAAATTGGTCATGTTGGACCATGTACCGCTAACCCACAAGGGCCCTTAGATGCTGTCACGTGGCGAGCTTTATTCTCAACATTATCTTTACTTTAAGCCTTGATTCATCGGCTTTCGCAAGAAAATCCTTACAACTATTATTATTTCCTTAGACTGATCTCAGGTTATCCCTTCCATTGATCTCCAACAAATGTAGAAGAGGTGCCCTACATGGAGAATGTACAAAAACAAAGTAAAAAAAAGAAGAGCAAACACACACAAGTCCAAGCCTTCTCAAACACACACAGACACACAAAAGAACTATTCCTTCAAGTTTCCTACAATTAAACCTCCAGCTGTTTGAATGACGCTATTCGACTTTAAAGAGCCACACTCCTCTCTTCAAATGTGAATATTATTCAATCTAAGATTTCAGTCAGTGATCACACGTATTTAATTGATTTGAATATTCAAGTTGGGAGCAAAAATCAGTTTTTTACATACCAAGTCCAGCTACATCAATGATCATCCTCAACATGACTCATCACACGTTTCACTTTCAACATTTGGCAATAGTTGAACTTGGGAATCAAGAGTATCAAGGCAACATCAAAAGCGAAACCCTCAAAAGTACTAATGAGAGTAGATTTCCTTATCTTGGGATTAGAATTGTTATTCGAGTGGAGTATCACCAACATGTCACTTGCTAGGATGCTACATGCTCTTTTATGGCACAAAAATGTCATGATTATGCACTAGTTAAACTACTAGTGCAATAAGATCAAGAAAGGAGAGGACTTGATGCATATCAGCAAGGTTGCAAATCCAACTAGCACTATTAACAAGTTGTAGCCTTCTACCTTATCCAATGAGTTGTCAATCTTATCTAATATTTTGACTTTTATTTCAATAGTATGGATACCATGTATGTAATATGTATCCTCAAGAGATGACCACTCAAGATTAGTTCTTACAACTTGCTATTGATGCTTGTCTCTTGCTTCCTATTCAAAAGTTACTGATCTTTCCTCTTTCCTTCATAGACATTACAAGTGTAGAATTACACTTGCTAAATGTGCGAAGCTATCATCAAAATATAATTTTATTAAATTTGTGATAGCTCAAGCCATTCCGAACCAATTCAAGAATATCAAAGGAATAACCCCCCCACCCCCCCCCCCCACAAGGCGCATCTTCCCTTTTTGCTTGTATATGAAAATATTAATACAACAGCAAAGCCTTTTCCCACCTTAAATAGGGTATCAGACACAATGATTCTTTACCTCCACTTAGATACAATTTGAGTCATTTCTACACTCAAATTAAATTAATTAAGATCATGCTTAATAATTTCTCCCAACATTTCTTTATCCTTCCATGCCCCCTCCTAGGAGGTTCAACACCTAACTCTTCACATCTCCTAACTGGGCATCAACTAGCCTCCTCTGAAAATGTCCAAACCACCTTAGACACATCTCTCTCATTTTATCCTCTATTGATACCATCTCAACATTTTCCCTAATAATCTCATTAAGAATACGATCCTTTCTTGTATGTCCATGCATCCACCTCAACATCTCCATTTCTGCCACAAATATCTTTTGCACATATTGCCAATATCAATATATCAACATTTTCAGAACTGGGTGGATAATGTGAGGTGGGTGTATCATTTCTCTAGTTCACAACAAGACCTAGAGTATTATGAACTTATGAATTAACTGCCTACTTTTTTGTTTGAAAAAAAAGAGTTAGCTGTCTACTGAACTGAACACACGTGTCTTGAGATCAGTTACTCATCAATTGATTTGCAAATTTCCCTTTGTTGACAAGTGCTTTCAAGAAGCTTCTGTGGATGATGCAGTCAGGTCATCACTTATAATGTTAAACCACCAGTTTAGGAGTTCAGGCTGTCAATGACAATGCCTCAACCAATTGAGCACCATCAGGCCAATGAAAATAAAGCATTCAAAGTAATATATAAGCTTTTATTCCGCCCAACCCATAGATGTGACACTCAATAATCATGTGGAAGGAATAGAAGGTGAAAAGTGTACTAACTCAGGCAGGAACACTCACAATATTCAGTTATGATCATTCAAAAATCCCTCTCTAAAAAAATAAAATAAAATAACCTCAAATCACATTCTTCATATCAATATGTTTTTGAATCTAGGTGGTCAATCTGTAATTGTTGGTACGCATATCAGGTTTGAAGATGAATATGAGTATCGATACACTCAAATCAACCCCAACCTAACCCATCGACATCCCCAATGGTGATACCTTTAAAGGTCTCCCCAGGAAAGTGATGATACCCAATGGGTGAAAGGCCACCTAATGGGCAAATGGGTTCGGATATGTGTTTAGACTTAGACACCCAATAAGTAAATGGGTTGAATATGGATATTGGATTAGGAAATAGGTTCAAGTTTGGGTTTACATAAACCTAACACAATGCTGGATGGTTACTGGTGATCGGTAACCATCCTTCTCTCTCAAAAAAAAAAAAAAAACCTAACACAAACCCTATCCATAGTCATCCCTAGTGACATGGCAAGTTCATGAAAAGAAGAATGCTTGGCCTCCACACAAGCCTACTAACATGGAAAAGATATTTGCTTGCTCATTACGTAAGCTCTGCTTACATGGCAAGTTTGCTAAACAAAGTAGTTGCTTGACTTTTGTTTTGGCTAGATTAACGTTGAAATTAGTTACAGATTGTACTTGAGTTGACATTAATAAAATCCATTGAGCTGAAGCTTTCTATTGATTAAGAAACTAAGTCCTCTTATAGGATTTGTAGAAATGAACTATCTCTAACTTTGTCAGCTGAAATAAAATATCAAGGTAAGCCAAACAAAGCCAGAAATTTAGGTTAATAGTTCAGCATGTTACCTCTCTCAAGGCTATAACTCACCTAAACCGACTTTTTCGCCATTATGAGCGAGATAATAGTAAAGTCAATTGACAACCAATATGACCTTCCACATATTGTAGAGTAAGATACTTAGTAATACGTAGGTAACAACAACTAAATCTACAAATTAACTCGAGTAAAACTAGCTTTCTCTTAATAAGACTTAGTCAGTCAATGTGCACAGGCTAGACTTTTCCGCCATTAAAGAAGAGGTGCTCAACAAGGAGACAAGTCAAGACTCAAAACAATATAATTTTCTTTGGATCTCACATATATGAGCCAAATGCAGATCTTCTTAGGCTTTGCTCGATCAACCTGTAACTGAGTTAGAAAGCATATCTCAGTATATTAGGCCTGATCTCCATGAGACTTCTCTCAGGATATGAGCATGGAGTGTAAGACGAGTTACAAAGCAGATCTCAGTATCTTGGGGATGATCTCAAAGAGACTTGTCTCAAGAAGTATGTATGGAATGTAAGGCCAATTTTTCCAAGTCACTATGGAACAATTATATAATCACAAATTTTGACCAATTAATTGCTTTCTAGAATAGCTGAGCATCACTATAGAAAGTTACATTCGATCATCAATTAAACCATGCAACATCGCGAAAGCCCTCCTGACGGTGGAATAACCAACACTCCAAACAATTGGAATGCAAAGTTGCAAAACCCTCTAAGGTGTGAGGGGTCGTTGGTGATTGGTCAACGAAATTCGTACAAGGTTTGATCTCTATGTACCCTATATGATGTATCCAAGGAGCCAAAGCAAGACCCCAAATTGTGGAATCAGTGTTTTCAGCTTATTCTGCAATAGGACCCTGCCAATGTGGCAATAAAAAACCAACCATCCTCTAATTTGCAGAAACCAAAGTATGTTTACAAGAGAAGCAATTCATGCACAACCATTATGACTCCCTTCTAGTTGATATTTCCCTGCTTGCGATGGCCATCACTCCTGGTGTAGGATTTTCTTACAAAAGCAATATCTTTCTAGCTCCAGAAGTTATTTGGATTTCCCTCTGTACCAGAAGTTACATCGTTAGACAATTTGTTAATGTTCTAAAACATTTCAGAGGTTTTGAATCAAGACATGTAACCTATCTCAGCACCAAGCCAAACTTGACCTAACCAAATTTACATCAGGGCTCAAATCCTGTCAAAACGGTCAAGGCTTCAAGCCCTTGCCAGCACAACAGGAACATGATCAAAGACAAGATCACATCCATGTAATTTATAAAACTTTACCTGCTAAGTCAACAGAGTATCCAATAACTTGGAGCCTAAAAACAATAGCAATTCTTTCTAGGCTCCTAGCTCAAAGAAAAATTTAAAACAACACAGCCATGAAGATTCCTATACAAAACAAAAACTAACTTGAGATTCTAATTCATCTGCAACCTCCCAAAATGAGGAAGAAAAAATTCAAATTCAGCTGCATTGCAACATGGACTCATGCACCAGAATTAAGAGGAATATGTCACATGACAAAGAACCTACACAAAATGCACAGCGATACATGAATATTTACCTCAAGAGCTTTAGCATATGAGTTTATGAACAACTGTGACTTTCCAGCAATTGTGCGTGCATGCAGCCTCAAATATCGGCTTATTTCCATCTGTTATACATTACTAAAATCGGTTAATACCAGGTACTGAACAAATGCTGATTGAGCTTCTAATTGTTTATAGTTGTTACATCTATGGCACCACCACCAGGGACTACAGACGAGTTCTTTAAAGCTCTCCTAACTATCATAATTGCATCATGCAAGCTTCTCTCAGCTTCTTCAATGAACTGGAAATAGAACATGGATAAGAAATGCCATGAGATTCCAGCAATAAATTTTACTTTAATAGAATGGCAATGCATCATAGCTGACCTGATCTGCTCCTCCTCTAAGAACAATTGTGGCAGTTTTACCAGATGGACAGCCACTAAAAATGTTAAACCGCTCATTCCCAACTTGCCGTTCCTCAAATAAATCACAAGATCCAAGAACCTTCGACATGGAAAGGGATTAATCAACTAGCAGATTAAATAACTTAGATACCAAGCCTCTGCTTTCATTTTGTGAGGTTGCAGTTGGCATGACAAAAAAGGGAAAATGCACTCCTGCAACATAGAACAATAACACAACTACGAAGGCCTCAAGGAAGAAAAGAGTTAATATGCAGAATTTCTGCTGTGGAGGTACAATGAATTAACTATAGGAAAGTAAATGTAGGGGAAACCTCATCAATGATGTTGTTTACAGTTGTCTGCACAGTGCCACCGGTTGCAGCAGCAACACGCTGTAAATCCTCTTCAGTAACTCGTCCAGCACAAAAGATGTCTCTATCAGCGAAGTACTTCAAACGAATAGCATCCAATACATAGTCAAAATTTAAGAAAACATCTTATCATCATGTCCTGCTAGCCATGCCATAATATCATATGCAGTTCACAAACAAAGGTCACCTGGGTTGCAAGGTCACCAATTGCCAAACGTGACAATACAACTTTGGCCCCACTTTTCACACATTTATCAAGTTTGTCATATATAATGTTCCATTCAGCATCAACTATTGACTGATACTGTGAGGGATCTGACAATCTGTAAAAAAGATGTTGGAAAGGCCGAGGTTAACACATGAGGAAAGCAACAAATGCATTATCATTGATCAACCAACCTGATTTCTGCATTTTCCTTCTCAGACTTCAATTCCAACTCAATATTTAACAAAAGAACCTTTGGATTCTTAAACTTCTTTGGTTGCTGCTCAAATCCAGCATAAGAAAATGTCTTTTTGAATGCAACACCATTCACAATAAAAGAGTCCCGCATGTTGCCACCAGGAACCTATACCAAAAAGGCAAAATCATACTGAAAACTTTGCACTCCTTAAAAAGAGAAGCAAATCTGACCATTAGCATCAACAAAATTCCCCTGGAAAAAGAAGCACCAGCAAAATGATCAAACAAATAAATCCTCCAATTATCAGAAACGTTGAAGAAATCTTTATTATAGAAAGGCATAGAAATGAACAAGAAAAAGCTTCGCATAAATTCAGGTAAATATCATGCCTCAGGAAAGCTAACAACCTGCTCCAAAAGACTTAAGTTGAACATAGAGCACAAAATGCAACTGCATCAAATAATCTATAGTTACTCCAACCTTCAATATAGGAAAAAAGGAAAAGTGGCCTAACTTATTGAAATCTCTCCAACAAGAGAAACTTAATCTATAACTAATTCTCAATAAAATAACACATGGAACCGTCATCCACTTTAGGTACTTAGAAATGGTTTCAAGATTTTCTGCCCATATTTGGTTCTATATCATTGGCCACAACTTGGAATCAGACCATGTCTAATAATCATACCCATTTGAAATTCAAGAAAAAAAACTTCTTGATATCAAAATTTACATCTATATCCATATGGGCACATATATATTTACAGATGACTCATGCTTAGTGGTATATTCAGCATCTTGCCTCTCTATCTGGCTGTCTCCTTGGGAGGATGTAGGGCAGCCACAACTACTGAAGCACAAGCCCCACATACTCACCAAGGAAAATAGCAACAAGAAGTGAATTATTATCCTCAGTTCTTATTCCTCCTTCCATGCCCATATTTTCCCGAGTTGACGCAACAGCAACCAAACTCAAATTTACATCATTCCTCTTGAGGGCTGTCATATGATCCCATTAGCTTCTTAGTTAATTTTGAATGTGCAGGTTCTACAAACTAAGCATGACAAGTAACTACAAGTCAAGGACAAAAAGGTGTTCTTTTAGAAAACAAACCAGGATCAAAATCAACTCATTTCTGAACAGTTAAGAATCAAACAAAAAAGCACCTTTCACAACCAGCCAAAAAAGAGGCATAGAACTGGACTACACATTCTTTGCATTGCTCATTCAGATCACATTATGGAACTCCTATTTTCATAGCATCTATGACCATGGGCCAAGGTTGTCAACAAACACATGCAATTTCTGCAAAGAAAAGACTTCTTGAAGCCAAACCTACGTGTTGAATATGGATACTCAGAGTTTATCAAAAATCATCGAGTCAATTTTAGGATAATGACACTCTGCCCTAGTGTCATAGACTAGCAAATTTGATGATCCATGACTTTTCATTGGAAGAACTAACGTGCACTCTGCATCCAATCCAAGGGTAGCATTCGTTACGAAAACCATCCAGTCGACATTGTTTTCCTCTGAAGTGCTGGTGCAATATAGTACCAAGCATACCATCTTCGTATAGTTCTGAGAACCTCAAAATGTTGGCATTATTTATCTTCAGAAAAGAAACAATTGCAATCATCAAGGTAAAGCACTCATGGCCAAAAGCTTGAAA
The DNA here is from genome assembly GCA_037157565.1 of Thalassia testudinum. Classification (NCBI taxonomy): domain Eukaryota; kingdom Viridiplantae; phylum Streptophyta; class Magnoliopsida; order Alismatales; family Hydrocharitaceae; genus Thalassia; species Thalassia testudinum. The sequence continues at coordinate 179,643,702 of JAZHRO010000031.1, forward strand.
CTCATGTCAGGTTCAGCCGCCGAAACAGAAAAACAAAGCCTCAGCAATTTTTTATTCTCTTTAGAAGTAAGTCTCATTAACAGAATCGAGGCAGTTGACTCAAGGTTTATGTGGATGCCATATTGTTGCACCTCAGACAGCTAGGTACTGACTTAAATCTCCAACTTTTTGCTAAGCGATGTATACTTAAAAGTTTCCAGTAATCTACGAAGACATTGAAAAGCAGAAAATGCATGCTCTGTATCTGCCAACATACTCAAACAGAGAACCAGGCACCATCAAACAACTTCACAATCTGCAATCTGCCCTGTTAGCCCTCATCATGGAAAGGGGAAACTGCATTTTTCATACAGGAAACTGTACTCATCCAAGAGCATCTAATGAAATAGTACTCCTAACAATCTCCAAGACCTTACCAAATTTGTCTTGAACTTTTTTTTAAAAAAAAAGAAAAGGGTAGTTATCCAAAGTGATAACTACACAACTATATAAATTATAGAATCAACAGCCACCGCCGATACAAATGGCAGACCCCAAGGTCCCCCACTCACAAGGATCCACTCCAAAGATTAAATAAAGAAATAACAGACTCAACAAAATTCTCCACATAAGACCTCTGGCCTCTGAAGACCACAGCATTCCTGCCCAACCAAATGTCCCATAACACCGCCAATGGTCTAACCCTCTCCTTTTTTGTACCGAAGGCAATCTGTCCAACATCACCCCTTCCACCTCTGAAGCTGCGCCAAAAACCTTCAAAAGATCGACATTCCCACCACCCCGCTCCCACCCGGCTCCATATCTACACCACAAACGGGCAAGTGAAAAAAATGTGGTTTATCTCCTCCTCCCCACCTCCATACAAAGGGCAAACCTTACTCTCTCCAGGAGCCCATTTTGCCCTCCAACCCTTGGTCACAAACCTTCACCTCCTAAGTAGCCAAACAAAAATCTTGACCTTTAAAGGACATGAAACCTTCCAAATATGTCTGCAGTCCCTCACCAGATCTAGCTCAACCATGGAATCTCTAGTGGACAATCTCCTGTAGGCAGCCCCTACCGAGAAATCACCTTCATCCCAACCAAACATATCCGTACCGGAAGCTAGTTCCAACCCTTCTAACTCTTCAAGTAAAATCTGGAAATCATAAGTTCTCGCATCCGAAAGGTTTCCTACAAAGTGCGGGCACCACCCACCTTCCCACACCTCAGCCACAGATGCCTCTTTGTTCTGGGACAAAGCAAACAACCTCTGAAATCTTCTAGCAAGCACACATTGTCCCGTCCAATCATCCTGCCAAAACCTGAAAATCTCCCATGTTCCCACCACAGGAACAAAACAGTTCTGTACCCTAGGAGCCACCACCGACAGACCTTTCAAAAAATGAGAAGCATCCCTCGGCAAAGATCAGGAGATCCCACCACACCGGACCACCATAAACCGTCCCAAACACCTTGCCCACCAAATCCTCCCTACATTCCAAGAGGCTACCCACCCATTTCACCAACAGGCTGTCATTAGACTCCCCACGTCCCTCACCCCGAGTCCCCCCTCTTCCACCAGCCTGCAGACCTCCTCATACGCAACCAACCTAGCACCCGATCCACTCGTCCCCTGGTTGGACCAGAAGAAATTCATCATAAGTCTATCTTCCCGACAACCTGTCGAAGCATCTTCAGGACAGAAGTGAAATACGACAGCATCGCTGCCAGAACCGCCTTGAGCAAGACTTGACAGAAGCCTGGACGCCTACCCCTCCAATCCCCCCTCCAGTCTCTCCACCAAGGGAGCCCAATCTTTCACCAGAATCCTGCCATCTGTCAATGGTAAACCCAAATATCTGATCGGAAGCTTCACCTGCTCTGTGCCAAGACCCAAGCTACACCCCCTCGCCTCCACCTCAGTCAAATTGAAGGAGACAAAATCAGATTTAGACAGGTTGATCTACAGTCCCGAAGCCTCACCAAACAAGAGTAGAATCCGCATTCTCCTGGCTTCCACTTCCCCACCTTCAATGAAGAAAACCGTATCATCCGCATATTGTAGTAACGGGATGCTCGTCCCATCTCTCAAGGAGAAACTCCTCACCAAGTTCCTCTCACACGACCTCTTAGCTGCCCTCGCAAGTGCATCCGCTACAATCACAAAAAGCATCGGGGCCAAAGGACACCCTTGCCTCACCCCCTCCTCGGCTGAATCCAACCCCCTGCCAGGTTTCCATTGATAAGAACTAAAAAAGACGTCGTGGTGACACATCTCTTCATCTACACAATCCACATTAGCGGGAAACCCGTCTTCGCCAGGGGGCCCAAAGAAATGACCACTGAATCGAGTCATGAGCCTTACTGAAATCAACTTTCCACAGGAAAGCCTTCTTACTTCTCTTCCAGGACGATAGGATCTCCGAGGCCAACACATAACCTTCCAAAATGTTTCTGCCGGGGACAAAAGCCGTCTGCACCAGGTCTATAATCCTAACTAGCATCTCCCTCAATCTATTCGCCAGAAGCTTCGTCACAATCAGGTAGATAGCATTCGAGAGAGCTATCGGTTTGTATTCCTGGATCTCCTCAGCACCCTCCTTTTTCGACAACAGGAAGATGTAGAACTTGTTCAGCCTATTAAAACCCAAATTTCCAGCTCTAAACTCTTGCACAACCTGCATCACATCCTCCTTCAACACCGGCCAGAACTCTTTATAAAAGGCAACAGGAAAACCGTCCGGCCCCGAACAACCATCAGCATTCAGCCCCCAGATTGCCTTGCGGACCTCATCCTCCTCAAACGGACCCGTCAAGAAACTGGCTTGTCTCCCCGATCCACGGTACCTCAGACCCCAATCATCTCCATCTTCCCCCCCGTCTTCTCCCAGTAAACTCTCTGAAGTACCTCGCAGCTACCCCCCCACCGCCTCTCTTCCCACAAACTCCTCCCCATCCACCACCAACCTGTCAATCCAGTTCCTCCTCCTTCCTGATGCAGCCATATGAAAAAATCGAGTGTTGGAATTGCCTTCCTTCAGCCACCTCTGCCTGTACCTTACCTTCCACTCCATCTCCACCTTCCGATCTTCCTCTTATATCACCTGTATCTGCCTTGCTCTGCAAACCCTGTCAACGTCAAAAAGGAGACCAACATCCTCCACCATGTCCAAACGTGAAAACTCACTAAGAACCTCCTCTCTACTCTTCCCACGTTCCTCCCTAATCTACTTTATACGGATCTTCAAGAAAGATCTCAAATCCCGCAGCTTAGCTTCCAATCTGACAGCCGCTGAACCATCCACATGAACCGACCTCCACTGTTCTACCAGCCCCCTGAACCCCTCTTCCAGGAGCTACGCCCTATCGAACTTAAAATACGTACCATGCCTCCATTCCTCATTCGAAGCCCACAACAAGGGAGTGTGATCCGAGAACGACCGCTCCAAGGGTCTAACCTCCGCCATCAGGAACAATTTTGCCATCACCGTTGAGGCGAAAAATCTATCGATCCGGGATCGTTGTCCTCCAAAACTCCTCCAAGTGAAAAGACAGGACGAATGTGGCATGTCAACCAGCCCCTGCTCCACAACAAAGCCCGCAAAAGCCTCAAAGCCTTGGTCCATTCCTCCACGGCCATCTGATCTATCCTCTGGAAATCACCACCTATTAACCAAGGCATCCCCTGAAATGTTGTCGCAACCTGACTCAGATCTTCCCACAGAACATGCCTCCTTCAACCCTCCATGGAACCGTAAACCGAAAAAAAGAGCATACATGTATTATCCTGACGCCTCTGAAGCCTAATAGTGACAACATGGGACCCAACCAACGAGTCTAACAAGGAGAAATCATCATCCTTCCACCCCACAACAATTCCACCCGCACTTCCAACCGCATCTAGGGCCAAGAACCCCCCAAAACCACCTCCCCCCACCTCCCTCCACAGCCTCCCATCACAGCTCCCCCACTTCGTCTCCTGGAGAAAGATCACGTCAGGCCCCCATCTCTGAACATACCCCCGCAGAGTCGCCCGCCTCGATGGGTCATTCAGACCCCTCACATTCCACGACAGGACCTTAGTCATGTAAAGCCCCGGGAAACTCCTTGTGTCAACCGCCTAAACCCCATCTCCATAGCCACCTCATCCACCTCTCCCTCCATCAACACACACCGACCAGGTAAGCTCCCCTCATAGTCACCCCCCGGTCTACCCTGCCCCACAGTCTCCCCCCATCTGCATCCAGCGCCTGCGTCTCCCCCTGCGTCAAGATCTCCCCCACAGGCTGCCCAAACGCCGCATCAGCCCCTCGCACTCTCACCGCCTCCTCCAACGCCCCAGCGCCGCCACCAGCTCCCACTGCCCGTTGTCCCTCAACTGTAGAGGCCCCCAGAATAGCCTTCGCCCTGTCTTTGCCCCCAGCTAGGCCCACCGTCGGCACCTCGCCTTGTCCTCCGGAAGGCGGAGCGACGCCCAGCTCCACCCGCCTCCGACGATGGCTTTCCCCAATCACGCTCCCAGTCGAAGCCCTCCAAGTGCGCCCCCTTCGATAGGACCACCGCGGCCTGTAAGTGAGCTGCTGTGGCCCCTAGCAACCTTGGCTCCCGTCGCCGCTCGTGCCCTACCTCACCTACCACACCGCGCCCCACCACCCAGTCCGATCTGTCGAGAAAGTGTCGCGAACCTCCAGCAACAGCCCCCTGTCCGCCAACTTCAAAGGTCCGAAATCTCGGATCTGCCCACGAGGAGTGACTCGAATAGACATCTCCACCGATGCCATCGTCACCCGTAATCGGGTCTAGCCCGCCCGACTCGGGTCCGTCATGGTCGCACCCCACTAATCCCAGGGCCACCTCAGCGTCATGGTCGCACCCATAATCAGCGGAGTCACCCCCCTTCAGCGTCGCAGACTCCATCAACCCCTCCACAAGACCCGCACCAGCCTCCAACATCCCCGCCCTTTCACTTGCCTCAGATCGCGCCACAGGGATCGTAACCACCGCACCATCCCCGCCGCGATCCTCGCCGCGACCTTCGGACTTCCCAAAAGCAGCCCACCCCTCCTCCGCTCGCCCGCCACCTCCGCCTCCAAGCATCGCCGCCACACCGCCAACCACCGCCTCAGCGAAGGACCTAGGTCTCCCGGATCTCCGCGAGACGCGAACTAGCAAGGAGGAGCTCCCCCATCTGAGGATCATCCTCTCCACAAGCTGTCGTCCCAACCTCATCTCCACCCATGCTCCGAATCGCGACAAGTCCACCGACCTCAGGCCCACGCCTTTGCAACTTCGAAGCCTCGCCAAAGGGGCAACCACCTCCACCGTGCGGAGGAAGAGGGGAACCCCCTCAATCAACACCTTCAGTCTCGCGCCAGCCGGCGGTCACTCTGCCAACGCACCATCCGACCTCACCGGCTAGCGACACCGCACCACGCCCCAGCCACACCACAACACCTTGAAGGTCAAACGTCGCAGCTCCTCCCAACCGAGTCCCAGCAGCACCAAACACCCCCTCCCGAGGGAGGCCACCCCAAAGGACCTCCCGCCAATCCCCAAGAAGGCGGCAACCACCCTTCTCAAAGCTCCCACATCCACCTCCCCCTCCAGCACCACCGCCACCAGAGCCGACGTCAACCTCCCTTCCAACGGCTCGATCTCCTCCGACCATGGCGCCTCAACCTCCACGAGAGGCACCCCCTCCGAGGGGGATGGAGGCGTCCCTTCCCTCCTCGAAGAGACCCCGTCGCCCGGCCCACGGAGCTCGCAACCCGACCTTCGATGCACTAGACCGCCACAACGCAGGCACCTCACCGGGTCTCTGCAGCTTGCCGCCACCTGCCCCCTCCCGAGGCATTTGGAGCATCTCACCGGCTCCACTCCCCTCCGCGACCTCCTCACCTCCGTCCAATCAGAGCTGCCTCTCCCCACCCCACCCACCAGTCGCCCCGCGAACCCCCTCTCGCTCTCCCTCTCGCTCATTTTCCATCCGAGGCAATGGTTGAGGGATATCGGTCACATATCGTTAAAATTGGACTTTCCAAATTTGTCTTGGACTTTCAATAAGAATAAAAAGGTAACGCAGTTAAACAGAAATAAAATAACACAGTGCAGGAAGCTCAAGAAGACCATAAATTACATGGAATATAAAGGCATTAAGCCACCCTACCGTATGGAAGAAGAGACCCAAAGGGCATACATATTATCTTACCATTCCCAAGAGAGTCATAACGGCCAATGAAATCAAGCCAAACTTGCTTCTCAAGTGTCTTGGGCCTCTTGGCCTGCCACTCACTGAATATATCGTCACATCTAGAGATCACTCGCTCATTATTGAGAGGCTGGAGAAAAAGGCCTGAAGACAGGATGTCGAGGATTCTTTCTGAAGGTGACTTTATATCTTTATATAATACTGCTGACCTCTCTTCCAAAAAAATAATAGTAACAATAATATTGCTTACCTCGATTTAAGCCCTACTACAATCTTCCAATCTTTTCCTAATCTGTTTTTCTTGATGCTTCAGGGGGAGATTCTTGAAATGACCCTCTTTGCCACACAAATCTGCCCTTGGCTTCTTGGGAGATCTTGATGTTACCCAGGTAGAGGGAGGTTTTGGGGTTCTGCAACTTCACAGTATGATGATGATCTCCCAGTTGAACTGGTCCTGCATCTTGTATGATCAAGATGTTTTCTCCAGATTCCAGCATGAATGTGTGGTATGGGTCTAAAGCAACTCCATACATGTGTGTACAGAGAGAAAGTGCCATCTTACAACAATATAAGCATAGGTTTCTCAATAAAGTAGCTAGACACTCAGATCATCTATAATTTATATCCCTACTGTCTTGATTCAAATAATGTGGCCCCTGCTGTTGGTGTACTTTTTCCTTTCAAGTATCCAAGATCTGGCTATATTATTGAACTAAATTCTCATCGAATTAACAAACTATTATTGAACTAATAAACCATAACCCAGCACCGACAACTGAATTGACAAATCATTAACAAGTTAAGGAACTGAAACAAATTTCGGAATTCAAATTGAATCAAACCCGAATCCAAGCAAACAAATCCATGTCAAATTGGAATCAAATCTGAATCTCTTAGTCCTTGTCAGAACCAAATCTGAATTTCAAATATTCTTACCAAGCCAATAAGCTGATTTGAAGGGATTCCATTCAATTAATGACCCCAAACCAGCTAAAAGCAACATCTGTGGCACACTTATCAGATTAGCAGGGACAGAAGCTGCTGGAGGTTGTCAAGGGTTCTGGATGGATCATTTTTGCCCACTAGTAAATCTCTAGATAAGGGTGAGTTTTGAGTTCTGATGAGGCCTTGATCTTAGAGGTGTATTGGCATTTATAAGATCCACAGAGGGGATTGACTGGGATTTGTTGCAATTCTGTAAACTACTCACTACTGCTGCCTGCAAAGGCACCTTTACAGGAATGCTCCATTACGTGGCTCTTGCATAGGAAGCACATACTCATAAATGCTTGGGGGTCAAACTAGCAATGAATATTGATCCTTTTTGCTACCTCTGTAATAAAGGGATAGAGGACATGAGCCAATTTTTCTTCCCTTTTCTTTTCTCAAGGGGCTTGAGATAGATTTGTTTGTACTGGTAATAGTCGGAAAGAGGCTTTCTGGAGTATTTTCAAGCCAGGAGAAATAGAACTAGCATGTGATACCTAAGCTTCTCTTGTCAGCATTGTGATCTAGGAAAATTCTATCATCTAGCTTGTCACTCTTGTCAGGTGAATGGTTGTAGTACTCCACACTCTTTTTTCTTGATTGATAAATGAATGAGATGGCATGCAACCTCCACCAGTCATCCTTTTCATTCTTAAACAAGAAAAAGATAAGAGAAGTGGGACTAACACAAATACAACAACACAACAAAGCCTTTCCCTACACTAAGTGGAGCCAGCTATATAGGTTCTTTTCCTCTACTCAGATCTATTTTGAACCATTTCATGAGTGCTTGAATCCATATCTAAGAGATCAACAAGTTTTATGCTGACTGTCAACTACCTAATGCAACCCTCCACCCTTTATTAAGGCTTGTGACTGGCAATGAAAAGGCACAAACCTCAACATAGGCAAAGTTGGGAATAACGCAAACCAAATACTAAATTATTCATAGACTAAGGAAATACATATCTCAACAGCATCGAAGCCTTACTGCAACGTAATGGGGTAATCTGTAAAAGGGAATGTCCTTGTGTGGAGAATGTTGCAAGGAAGCATCTTCTCTATGTGATCTTTGGAACCAATTGCTGTAATCTCTATTTCTTGGTAGTTAAAAATAAGTCTAAAAAAAAACAGCAAACAAGCCTTATGTATCCAGTTCTGATTTATATTTTAAACTGGATTTTGAATTTAACATATGACTAGATCTTACTGATAAAAACCTCAACCTGACAGATCAGAAATTACCACCAATGGGAATGGCATTGACAAATAAAGTGTCACCTGCCGATCAGAAGGCTCCAAAGAATTAAAAGCCGCAGGGTGGACTTGTTGGTGTTCTAAATCAGAATTCAGAAGATATACTTCAATATAAAGAATTCGAAAAGAGAAACTAGAATAAATTGAGAGGATAGCAGACATAACAGATGAACCACAAGATAAAAACTAATGTTAACATAAAACATAATCTTAACGGAAAAAGGTGGAGAAAACAAGCAAGGTCAGATAATGCAAATACATAATATGAATACACGTGCAAGTACTGTATCTAGTCTCTTAGGGGCATGGTCACTTCTAAAATCATATTTCTCTGAAAAGAAAACAAAGAATGCAAAAAGTTCATTTTGAAAAATCCATGTCATCTAGAGACCCTAACCAGTTAGGCTCTCTTGCAGACACTGATTAACATTAGAACATCCATGTTGGTCTGATGGAAGGCTGCCTGCAATGAGTGGATCCACTTTTTCGAAGGGATTGGTTAGAGTCATGCCATTGATAATTCCTTTCTTTATGGCAGAGCTTTGTGATGGTGCAGACTTACACTTTTGGCTTGATGATCGACAATTGATAGGACCATTGGCAGACAGATTCCCAGGGCTTTGTGTTGGCAACTAATTTATGGGAAACTGTTTCTGATTATTGAGATTCTTTGGGAAGGGAGTGGAGCAAAATTCTTGGGGGAAATCTTTCGAAGCAGAGAATGGAGGAGTTCATTCGCCCTCAGGAAGAGCCATTGACCGTGTTCATCCACCTATCCAAGTATCGTGCATTGGACAGTAAAGCAGGGAATAGTGGGCATCCTCTGTCAAATCTTCCTCTAGATGTTTATCCCCACATTAGCAGGATGTAGAATAGATGCAGGTTTCCTGTAAGACTGACAGTTATCATGGAAGGTGAAGATGCCCCTAAAGACGAGGATTTTTGGGTGGCAGTTGAGAAGGAGAAGGAACACAACAAAAGTCTACCATTTGAAGATTGCTCCTATTGTTGATTCCACTCATTCTTTGAGCAAGCAGGCACAAGACTGTGACCACTTAATTTTCTTGTACCCTATTACAAATTTTGTGTGGGACAAGTCTTGGCCTGCATGGATAAATCTGTCATCTTTTGCAGATTCCTGGAAGAGTTTTGGAGGTTGGAATGAGAAAGGATTGCGCAGCTCCATTTGCTGTTATTTGGATGATTTCGTGAAAACAAAAGGAGTAATTTTCAGGGCAGATCAGGTGTTGTGGAAGATGTTTGTGGGGATGTAGAGGCCTTTAAGAGGTTGCGGGTGGAGTTGTCATTTGTATTTGTTACATTTTGGACATTGGTGAAACAGATAGTCTCTAGTCCTGTATAACCATCCCTTTCTTTACACAAAAGAGAGGGAAAGGGGGTGTGGGCAACAAAACTAAATAGAGTGGCAAAGTCCTTTCACGGACTCAATTCTAACATTCATGAGTTGTAACAAGATAGATCAGCTATACAGAACGTTCCAACATACCTTTTTAATGCCTATCAAATTAAGTCTATCACCGTCACCAATTGACATGACAGCATCGACAACCATGTTAGCAAAAAACTCTTTTTCACCACCAATGAGCTTTGAAGAGAGTGTTGTTGCAGCACATTTGGACAGCAGGGTTTTCTTGTCTTCAAGGCTTTTCCCCTCTATACTCACAGCAAGTTCTTTGATTTTGTTAATAGCCTGTAAAAGTTTTCAAAGAAACCTTCTTAGGATGAACATAGAATATTCTCCCGTGTAATGAAGAGGACAAAACAAGATACAGACCAAAGAACAAGCAGTTCTGTAGCTACGAATTAAATTCTGAGAATGGACACCATCTTCAATGAAAGGTTTTGCCTCCTTCAAAAATTCACCAGCAAGAAGCACAACTGTGGTCGTACCATCACCAACCTATAAAACAACAAAATCTCTGACAATTTCAACTTTTGCCTAGAAAGTTGTATGCAATAATTCAATATCATTGTTCTTCAAAAAAAAAATTGATTCAATATCATTCTCAGCAACAAAATCAAGCCTTGTATCTTTGACTAGAAATGAACCATATGCCAAGAATACAAGCATATTCTTCATGACCAAAAACATCAAACACAAGTGCTCTTTGTATGAACATTTGCTGATAGCCAAAAAAACATTCAAAACAAAAGCTTGTGAAGCTTTTATATGATACAATGCCATAATCACCTAGTGTGGCAAAGAAGATGAGATTGCAAGAATCCACATCCCAACTCAGGGATTTTAGAAAGAATTTCTTTCTGAAAAGGGATTAGACCACCAATCAACGTCACTAGATCATCATATTTTATTAAAAAAATAATTATTGAAGATATAGCTCACATTCAAGCCTGTGCCTTACAAGTTACAACACATGCAAATCCATGTCTCATAACAGTTCATACCATAAAACATTCCCACCAAACCCCTTACTAGTGCCATAACACCATATACTACCAAGGTTTTAAATATCCATATCTTATCGACTAATCAAAAAGGGAGATATATCGCCAAAATTGGGAAATTTTGGAGAAATCACTCAAAATGATCCAAATGGCTCAAAACACCACAAACTTTATGAAGTTAATATTAACACTACATGCATGAAGAAATGCCTAGAAGGCTAAAATTATAAATTTTGAATAAAAACATAATATAATTGCGCTACTAGCAATATTTACTTGCCTACAAGAGAAGATCCCAAACAGTTGTAGTTTCCTCACGCCAACAAGAAATCCTTCTTTTGAGAAGATAAAATTAGGATGAAGCATTTAGGTGATAAAGGGGAGGGTGATAGCATGATGCTTAGTTCCTCCATTAGTCATTAGAGTTGTTGGCATCAACTACGCATAAGTTGAAATTTTAGTAGAATCTTTTTTGAAATAAGTGCAAAAAAAAATCCAAATTTCAAAAAAAAAAAAAGTCCGTTGCATTTGAAGACTTTCCATGAGGGGGATGTCGGGGGGTAGAGCCCCCCCTCCCCCCCGCGTAAGATACTAATCGATAGCAACAAGAGCCTAAGGGCTTCAGAACATAGCTCATATCTACTCACATGAATCGCTAAAGAATGGGAAAAATATCAGCTGTATCCCCTAGATACCACCAACACATGGAAAAAATTACAAAGGCATCCACAGATGTTTAGAGATATCGACTGATACCCCCTCGATATCAGTGATATAATGCTCGATATATGAGAAAAATAATATGTACCCCATATCGATATATCATAGGCTACCATTATGCGATATATTGGCAACATATTCCTTATATATCACAATATTTAAATCATTACTACATAGAATCACCATATATGAGCCCTTACAAGTTACAACCAAAGATCCTACAACGAGTCATCATAGTTCCTCTCTAGTATTGAAATCTCACTGTAACAATAAGGGGCCAATGTTCATGAGAGCATCTCAAAAACATATCCTTATAATTATCACCAAGATAATGAGGTTCCCAGTAGCCAAGATTCATGTGAGAAATCACAAGTAAATGAGCCTCACCTTGAGCTTCCGAAAGCTTGCATTGAAGTCCTTAAACTAATTGATATAAACAAATAGCATGTCCTCCCACTAAAAATGGTTGAACACCTATATTCCTAATGTACAAAGGGCAGGCACTTTATCCAGCAATAAAGGATACACTTGCATAACTTCTTAAAGTGATTACCATGCAATTCTTTAATTTTAGTTTTAGCAATATCTATGTCGAAAGCAACATGTCTTCTAATTAAACTATAAATATTCAAAAAGACATCTTCACCTTCAACCACACTTCTCATGCACAGAACAGATGAAAAACTTAGTTATAGCTTCAGAACCTCGATTTATACCTGTTGAGAATTGGCACAGAAGCGGAGCGTAGAGACTCCGTACGTGGGAAAAACAGCCCAATGATGGGTCTATCAATGCACGGAGAGGGAGAGCAACCCTGTGGCTGCTTTAATGGACCAGCCGGCCCAATGTGGCCGGTCTGGACATGCTGTGCACCGGCTGCTGGGTGCAGCCGGTCCTACGGAGGACTAGAACTGGCCCTGTAGGGGCTGGAGGACGTCAGCCTAATGTCCAGGCAGTTGGCAGACAGGTCTGCAGGGTGCAGGCCGGTCTGCAGGAGGAAGGAGAGGCTGGTCTGGAGGGTCTGAATCAGCCTGAACCGTCAGCCTGATCTGCTGGTGCACGTGGAAGGAGCAGAGGCCCTTCCCTGATGTAGCCGACCTTGTTGTTTGAAGAAGAGAGGAGGAGAGGAGCTTGATTGGAAGAATTAATTGTATTGCTTAAAGAAACAATAGTTGGGGAAGCTTATAGAGAGAGCATACCCACTAAAAATAGTAAAGACTCAAATCCTAAAACAAATCCTCAAACTTATTTCCTAAAGAGATAAAATCTTTTCTCATTTGAAAAGATTTGATCTCGTAACAAAAGAACTAAATCCACAACTTTTATTCCTAAGCCTACTTTACTAAAAATAGGAAATCACCAATTTTGGTGCACTCAAGTTTGGTCCTTGGAAACCCGAACTGCCGATCCTGCTGGGCATCCAAATGGCTGCCACGTGGCACTTTCACTGAATCCCAACAATACCTTTTGGCATCCTCATTCAGAATGCAGTACGTTCTGCAGACCTTGCTAAGAACCTTTTCTCTTTGAAGCAACGACAAAAATGAAAACCTTCAAAAGGTCTTTCCCTGCAAGCAGATATCCACCAATATACATGGCCACCTGTTGTCAATACTTTACAGGCTTCCTAAGCAGAAAACTCTCCAGAGCTTATAACCTAACTTGACAAGACAGGATCTGTAAACATGTCTGAAATGCCATCAAGAATTTTGATGAATGAACAGATTTACACACAATCAAGAAAATTCAGACCCCGAGTTCCTTAAAGAACATTGATAGAACCAACCCAACAAATACAGATATTCAGTTGAACCAAAAAGGTGATCAAGACACAGTTAATATTTCAAGTCCAGACCTATGGTAGACCAATTGCCCAGCCAAAAACCAAGAAATTTGAACCCTTTGCCAAATGAGCACTCCAGCAAGGAGCTACTTTTGGGAAATCAATGGAAAATCCTTTTCAAAAAAGCTAGGGCCAAAACCACATATGACTTCACATATGACTTCACATTCCAATTAAGGAATTTACGAAACTTTAAAATTCAAATGGCTGTACCGTAATTTGGTTCCATATACAGTAACTACTTCCTCCCTCACGTAATTCTTAAATTCCACTTACTAAGCAAGGTCATTCACGGTATGCATTGGCTTTATCATCTATATATTTACTCAAGGGTGCATATCCCCTCCTACAACATCAACACCCCCCCCCCCTCCGCAAAAATCCATCTCTCGCTCTCTCCCCATTTCCCTCTCTCACTCTCATCAATGAGATATCTATAACTCTATATCAAAAGGGGGTTTCTTTGTGCCACATGTCAAGTTACTAAGTTTTTCCTTTATTTTACTACTTACTATTTCACATAACTGCTCACTCTACATCTTTCCTCGTTAGAAAAATAAATTACACTCAAGGTTTTAAAAAATGCAAAGCGATACTGAGGTAGTTTACCTTCATCGAGATGAGACATAAGCCTTAGTTTCTGGATGAAAAATAAGAAAAAATAATTCAGATATATTCTATGAAGTGCTAATAATGAAAAAATCAATGTTGTCAAGATTATTGCCACAAGCTACCAAGCTATCGGGCTAGACGAGAAAGCCAAAGGTCACCTTAGAACTATTCCAGGCTAGGGACTTCATCCGGACTATCACCCAGTCACTTTCTTTGTCGCTTGAGTCGCCTTGCACCTCATCGCTTTACTCCTAATTCACTTTAGGTAGGATCATATTCTTATTTAATCTTAGGTTACATATATTATAGATATGTTTGTATTATATACTGTTCTATATATATAATACATACATACATACATATATGCTATTGGCAGCTTTTATATGCTCAATTTTACCTTGTTTTCCTAACTTAGACTATTGTTTGTCTGTTAAGACATATATGTATAAGTTACACATATACATTATTGTATGTTAATGATATAATTATGATATATTGCAATTTAATGACGTATGTATATATTTGTTATTATTGTCTACAACTCTCTAATGATATATAACAATATATGTATAAGTTATAATATTAAGTTTATATTGTGTTGTAAATATAGTATATTATATTACATGTTATTGTCTTGAGTACGACTTAGAAACAACCTTTTGGACTAGCATTTGAGGCTGTTGGTGGATGGATGCTTGTACCTTGAGCAAGGCCTTTACTTTATTGTAATGCATTTGGCTTCAGCATAATAGAGTGATTTTCCATAGGGAGTCTCAATAAAAGAAGTGCTTCATCATTATAATGCTCTTTAAATTTTTAATGTAATTAAATCCTTTTATTAATGTAGTAGAAGGTTGACATCCATTGTTAACCCTTCTTTTCTTCTTCAAAAAAAATACATGCCATTATCTTATTTTGGTAGATATATATGATATATATTTCAGTTGTTTGTTTTGACCTATAATAGTTCGCTTACATAGGTTCGCTTAAGTTCAATTTGTTTACACCCCTATCTTCTCCACATCATTCTCCAATTGCTACCGCTACCTCCTCCTACAATAACCCCCCTCCTCTATGATAGTTCGAGAAAGAAAAGTGTGTGATTGTTATTCTTCTTTAATTCAGAGTAATGATCTATCATTACATATGATCACTAGTGGAATGTAACTTAGTTAATAGCTTTTACCTTGAAGTTCATTTCATATGATTATTAGTGGAATTCTTAAATGAACTTTAAATGAATCAAACCTAAATAAGGTAGGTTCACTAAAAGTCCCATTCAGGTTCAATTCACAAAATAAATGAACATAACCTTAACAAAGATTTAGACTTGTTTAAATAAATGAACCAGACCTAAACAAAATAGGTTCGCTTGAGTTAGGCTCGTTTACAGCCCTACCCAAAACCCATTTTTTCAAATTTGTGATTCGGGGCAAAAGAAAAAAAAGAAAAAGATCGCAACATTTCGCACAAGCAGACCTCAACACAACTAAGAAGTACATTACATTATCTTCTTCTCTTCCCAAATTCCAGCTTTGATCCACAACCGACCACAAGGATAAGAAGCCGGAATCAAATCAAACCTAGAACAGATCGGATCAGACCACTCCGACTCGCTGCAGAAAGCACCTATTATTTTCTACGCACCAAAATAGCGAGTTTGTGATCGGACCCCACACACAAAGGAAGAAGAAGAAGAAGAAGAAGACGCCCTTGGGGAGAGACCTCGGAGTCCTGGGACTTGGCGATGTCGACGAGGATCTTGGCGGCGGGGTGGACGATGTCGAGGAGCTTCATGATGGTGGCGCCGTCGTTGGAGATGGTGATGGAGCCCTTGTCGTCGTGGATGAGCTTGTCCATCCCGCGAGGGCCGAGCGTCGACCTCACCACGTCAGCCACCGCCATGCACGCGTTGACGTTGCTCACCACCTGCGCCTTCCCCTGCGAAGTGTCCGTCCCCTCCTTCAGTAGAATGATCTGAGGTTGCTGCACCACAAGAATACAAAAACACGGCCCGTCATCGACCGGGAGAGGAGGTGAAGAAGTACGCGGGGGGAAAAATAATAACGGTGGCAGGGAGTGGTGGGAGCGTACGAGCATCGCCGCCATGGCGAGAACTGGGGAAGGTCCAGGACAGAACAGAGAGGCGGGTGTTAGGGTTTTGGGAGTTTCGGTGGTGTGGTTTGGGGGAGCGGAGGTTGGCAGGTGCGTGCGTGCTTGAAGGAGAGGGGTTTCGGGAAGAAGGGAACGCAACGTAGTGGGGGAGGTCGAAGGGGGAAGAAGTAATCAAAGTGGGGATGGGAGGGGTTGTTTGCGGCTCGCTTTGATGCTATTGGGCCATTGTTATGGGCTCTAGTGCTGCATTCTTTGAGATGAATGAACGAGGCCTCCTCAGGTTTGATTTTTTATTTTTTAAAGGAAATTTTTATTAATAAGGGGAAATTTCCAATATAAAAGGACGCATCGTAAAAGAGAAGAAAAAAATTAACGCACTTGTGAAGAGGGAAAGGATACAACCCATAAGAATGAGAGAAAATCAAAATTTAAAAATAAGATAATAAATAAAGCAGTAAAGTAAAAGAAAATGTACCTTTATATCGGAAATCGGACGACCTCTCGAAAGAGGGTAACCTCACGTTCATAGATATATAAGACACCAACGAGATGAAATTCGAAGAAATGTGCCAACGAGAACGAAAAGATCGATCAAAAGGTGGACATCAAACTCGGTCGTAATAGCACAAGGTCACACGTGGTCCCCAATAAAACAACATAAACTAAAAAGCAAAGAAAAAGAAAGATCAAAACACCCACATCGACAAGAACAAGCACCCGTTGCGACACACGATTGGACAACAAACGAGACAATCACACCGGGCAACAGTATCAACAGCACCAACGCTCCAAGCCCACGACTGCTGCTCGGCACTGACCTGAGATCACGAGCGCTCATGCCAACCGGAGACCACGACCGCACACGCCAACCGGAGAACACAGCGAGCACCGTCCGGCCGGCTCCACCATCGCATCGCATCGTACGTCATACATAGATCCGCTACCAACATCATCGATCACGATGAATGCAGCACACACATCGACTGAAGCATCAAGCCAGGTTGCACTCACTGCGACCTCGCTACATCCGGCCGCTACTAGTCACGAAATGCTGTGCATGTTGAGATCGACGCGAGTGGAGAGATCCAAAGGAAGTAGGGAAGGTTGCGGTTGGAAGGGTGTTTTCTGCACCTCATCCCAATCTCTCGATCCCCACCATCTATTCTGGACATATAAAGATAATAGGTAGAGCGACTCACCCTTCTAGATATGAGTCCTATTTCAGATAGTGGGTGTATTGATTTCTTTATGGGATTTGGCATAGATAAAATGTTTTTCATTTTGATTTGCAAGTGGGTCTATTTACTTACATGAGATTTATAGGAAGCTTCATACCTCGTTCTCCATTTCTAGAAATTGTTGTGTGGTTTGATTTGGCTCAACAATATTGTCTGGTTGAGTCTTCAGATAGCTCGTTGTCATGCATATTTGCCAACTTCCATTTTCATATGTCTGTGTTGTTGCATTTTATACATCTAGGTCATACATGCACATTTCGATTAATAATTATTTTTATGACACTAATTAGTGTGTTTTCATAATATGAATAAAATGGAGCTCAAAGAACAAGAAAAGACAAGGAAGGAAGACAAAGATAAAGACAAAGAGGCACATGGCATGCTTACATCCTCTCCACACCTTCAACCTTAAGACAACCAACCTCGCCTAGCCTTGTCCTAAACCTAATTTAGACAACTCCTAATCACCATTCATTTTTCATCCAAGGGCCAATAGAAACCAACCTAATTTTAGTAATAAACACCCTACTCCATCTAGACCTTACACCCTTCATCTAATGGCCTAAAATGACAACCTATATTTAGCAAGAGCCACCTTGTTTGGTTAGCCAAAGGACCTTATATAAACCACTTAATGGCCATCCAACCAAGCCTCCATCTTCACCACACATCTACCATCCTAGAACCCTAGTTGCATGACCTAAAAACCTACCTAATCCACCTCCATAGCAAGCCCCAACTCCCTCCTAAAATCCCTCCTTGGCCGACCAAAAATAGCGCCCAATCTATACCCTCCATCTCATAACCGATGGCCCACATCTACCCTAGCTCGTCCAGCCATTCAAGCCCTTCTAGGACCCTCTCTGGTTGACTATAGTATGCTCCAATCCACATCCTTGAATCCCCATCCAAATGCCTAGTTCAAACCTTAGATAACCACCTATACCCTTACCCTTCATTCTTAATCATATGGCCTACATTAGATCTCACATTCTATAAAAAGGCGAACCCTCTCACCACTTGGGATCATCTTCCTCTCCACTTTCTTCCACCACTTCCAAGAAGCTTTCCTTAATAGAAAACCTTGGTCCACGCTCTCCACTACAATGGCCAACCACCTTCACCCTTAGCTTCCGTAGGTTTTACCTCTTAGGTTCCCTTCCGTAGCCACCTCCTTACCCTAAGCCTTCCTTTACCACCATACCCTTAGCCTAGGTCTATACACGCCCCCTTAGCTTAGATGTTCCCTTAGGTTTCTATCATATTTCCTTCCTATTATCTCAAGGTTATAAGAAGGTTGGGTGGAATCTCTACCACAACACCCAATAGCTTATGCACCTGCTTCAGCTATCGACTCTTTCCTATTATATTCTTGCTCTTTTTTTATGCTCTAGTTGTAGTTTTTTTCATTACTATCTCTCTTTTCTCTATTTTCTTCTAGTTGTATTTTCTTTGTTTTTGCTATCGTTTGTAATCAACTTTCTTTGAATTAATGAAAAATCTATTTCATCTCATTTATGTCTACTTATGTTTCCTTGTTATTATTAACTTCATTTATTTTGATGCTTATAGCTAGGTTTTTGCTTTCGTAGCAAGACATAGATCTTAGTCTCTCGTCACATATTATTCTTGTTCATTAGTCAAAAATACAAAAAAAATGAGAAAATATAAAATGGAAAAAACAAAATAAAAAGGGCATTTTGAAAGATTAACTACAGCTGTATGAGATTAACTACAGCTATCTCCTTGTGAACAACTCAGTCTCACTGCTTCAATTTCAAAACATTGCGAGTTGGATATTTATAAATTTAAAACATTCGTAGATTTTCACACTATGATGATGCTTTTTTATCTTAAGCGATTTTCTATGAACAGTTTTTGATACCGTTGTCGAGAAGGCATGGCTTAGTTTTTTTCATTTTGCTTATTTTGATTCAGCACTAACCACTATAAGAATCTGGACTTTTGTCGTTGGTTCAAACCGACGGCAAAGGTGTTAAAACCAAGGTTAAAAAGCAACGACATTACTAGTGCCGTTGTTTTGTTTTTTCGTCGGTTATGAACAAAATGCGATGTCAAATTATTGTTGCCTCAGCGAATGAATTGGAGCTTTGGCCATCATTTTATAACCGATGGAATTTTTATTTCCTGCCATTTATAAAAGAAGCGACAAGGATTGTAAATCACATTTTTTTGCGTTAACATGCCACTTGTGGATTTTTCCTGACATTTAAATGTATATCTCATCACTTCTAAAAGCGACAGCGTAATTATTTCTGTCGTCGCTTAGTACATAAGTGACAACAAATAACTATTTTAAAAATGTTGAACACAATTAGTTATATGTCATTGCCGTTGCTTATAAAGCAACGGCGTAAATATTTTTGTCATCTCTTATTATGTAATAAGCAATAGCAAATATCCATTTAAAAAAAAAATTACTGTTGAAGATCGTTGGTTGTTTACAAAATCGACGCCAATGGTAAGGAATTTTTTTTTTTGATTTTAAAAATATAGGAAGCACCTACTATTTGAAATGTAAAATATATAGAAACTTAGAAGTTTCATAATACTATTATACCCAAGGAAACACCTACTTTTATACACAATGTCGAGAATGAAAATAAGTTTCATATTCCACAAAAATAAAGTATGATACAAAAGAAGTTCTATAATGAAATATTTACATATAAAAAATGTAATAATAAGAAAAAAAAGAAAATATCAAAAAACTATCTCACCAATGCCACTAGCTCCACAAGCCTCGCCCATATCGTCGTCGTCTTGTCTGTGGGTGGTGTGATCAGTTGAAGACAGATGTTTTGACTGTCTCTTCTTCAAAAGGAGTAGAAGTTGTTGAATCTTATCATTCATCTTACTCATCTGAGACTGCATGGCATCCATCTAGTTATTCATCTCTACCTCTCTCTTCTCCCTCTCCTCCTCTCTTCTCTACAGTGTGTCCAACTTTTGGTTCAGCTAATCGACAACACTAGATGAGATGGTCCCTTTCCTCTTATACCAATTAGATAAGATATGCACCATCCCTACACTACGAACGAAACCACCGTGGTTTCGTGGCATCACAGTCTTAGATGCTTCCTTTAGATCCCGAGGTTGTTGGATGCTATATGAGTTCTCATCAGAGGGGGAATGCCCCAAGTGAACCATTCTCTTTTAAACATATTAAAAATTATTATTATTATAATATATATACAAAGTTATAAAATTTTTGACTTTAGGAAACTTATATGTCTTTGCTAGTGTGACTCATGAATCCACCTATAAGCACCCTTAGCTGTAACCTTACTATGAGTGACCTCCTAAATGTCCATCCTACTCATCTCTCTCCTGTCATTCAAAGCATATTAAAAATATAAGAATGATAAAATTTTATTAAGATCATCTCTAAAGTTAATAACTTTCAAGTACAAAGTTATAATAAACTTACATAATGACTCTTAAGTGTCTCAATGCTTCTTCAACCTCAACAGTGGGTCTGTGCTGAAGCTTTGGCCCTATTAGCCTTATTTTTCCTTGCTTACTCCTGTAATAAAAGAATATATATATATATATATATAAATTACTAACAAATTCATCTTTTATTATGAATTTAAGATATATGAATTTAATATAAACATTTAAAATTAATTACTAACCTTTGCTTTGGGATCCATCCAATGCTCGCATGCCTTCTTCCAGTGTTCAGGCATGACATCAGGAGGGCAATTCTCCATTACCTCTTCATGCTACCTGTTAGAAAAAAACTGAATAATGAATTTAAAATGTTAAAAATAATATATGAAATCATATACATAATGAACATGTAAACGTTTAAAAATTTTTACCCTTCTCTATGTCTTCATCCTCCAATCTCTGTGAAACTTGGCGGCGTGCTTAAGGATATACTTTGGGGTATTAGGTTCATTACCCTAATCATAACTCACCTACATTTATTTTGAGAAAATATATCAATTTACATAAAAATAATTTTAAGATAAAGTTATAGAAGTAATATTTAAGATTTATTGTATTACCTCCAACTATCGGAGGAGCTGCCTCTTCAGCTCTGCAGGCACCCTCCTCTAGTCAAAGTAGCAAACTGGCACAATGAACTTCACCATCGTGCCCACTTGACTGATGAAGCCTGGGTAATTCTTTGCCTCCCCTATGGATCTAACCTTAATTGTTATTTTAAGGCTCTCGGGGACACGCTGGAGATCTAGGTTCTTTGTCTTTCCTCATCCTTGTTATAGGTTCTGACAAAGGGGGTGAGATCTGCGTGATACAAAATAATGCGAAAATAATGTAACAATCACACAAATATGCAATCACACAAAATACACAATGATTTTTAGGTGAAAACTTAAAAAAAGGTAAAAACCATCACCTAAACCTCTCGGTTTAAGATTTCTTGATCGACCTAGTTGACTAATCCATTAACCGTGTCACTTAAACAAGGGTGACACAACTTTTTACAACGACGTTACTTTGAACCAAGGGTAGCATAACCTTAAATCCCTCCTTTTCATGAGGAGTATTTTGTCTCGTGATAGAGACGAGAATTCGTAAGGTGAATACTTAACCAAAAACAAGTTACAATAATCCTGTAAAGCCACAAAGTAAATATATATGAAATCTAGATTCTATAGGAAAATGGTACTTCCCTGAGATGGAAGTGCATCAGCTAACAACGTAGTGTGTGTAAACCATGCAAGGCACAAGGACACTCTCGAATATGTGAAATGAAAGAGTGGGTGTGCAGCGAAGACGATGCTCTCGAATTTGGATTTGTAGACTAAGGGTTGGAGAGCAAGATCACGTTTAGATGATTTCTTTCTTCTCTTGGACACAATATGAGTGGAAGTAGTTTCTCTAGGTGTATATTGCATAGAAAGGGTCATCTTCTATTTATAGAGGTCCTAAGAATGTTCAAGAAGGCCTTGGAGAGGGCTTATAGTCGTTGGAATCAAATCCAAGGCAAATCAGGCCAAAACCAGGGTCATAATGACTCTAATAGAGTTATCAAACATCTAATGTTCTAGTCAGACATTTGGTCGGACGTCTGATGCATATTTTGGATGTTTGCTCTAAAGGGTCAGAGTTCCTGATCTTATTGGATCCAAACAGGGATCTAAGTGGACATCTGAAATGCCATTATAAAATGTCTAGCATTAAAATTGGATGTCTAATACTAGGAGGGTTTGTTCCTATTTTGACCAGATCCAAATAGAATTCTAGATCTTAAGGGACAAACGACATATTGGACGTCTGTCATAAGGTCTGGATGTTTGGAAAGAGGATTCTCTGCTGGAATTGATTTTCCGAGGTTCAAACAGTCATAAACATCTAACAAATAAGGATTTGGGTCAGATTAAGTCTAACGGTTCTTTATCAGATGTCTGGGAGGCTCTACGGATGTCTGAAAGTGTTATAAATATGATTAAAAGGTAATAATTGAATATTATGCTCTGACAGACCAACGGTCCTATTATTGGATGTCTGTTAGAGTCATCAGACATCTTCTAAGATGTCTAGACTAAGGGCTGGATGTTTAAAAGTAAGGCATAGATTAAGGGTTCCCAACCTAAGTGTTTAGATGTCTGGACAAAAGACGTTTTAAAGTCCAACGCCAAACGTCTGAAGTCCAGATTGGACATCTGATCAGGTGCTACTTTTTAGGCTCTTTAACAATGAATCTAAGAAAAGTGAAAGAGCAAATAAATAAAGAGTACAAAAACAATGATAAAAGGACATCTATCATATTCTTCTTGTTCTTCACGCTTTCTCTACATGCAAAGCGTCGTCTCTTCTATACCTCCATCAAGCTCCTCCAATCTGCCATAGATGTGAGCTTGAGCTCCTTCACACTTGATTTCATTTGCATTATCCCTGAAAACTTAAACTTAAATACAAATGTCAAATAACAAGTGTTTTGTTATCATTAAAATTAACGATTGTAATGCCCTTGCACCAATACTTTTCTTACTCTATCTACATAGGCATTAATCATATTAATTATATCAAATATATAATAAATTTTGAAATATAGAAGTAAAAGACTTTTTAAAAAGTATAGGAGTTCTTACTAGTATCTGTATCCATTGCGCTCGGGTTCACATGTACTGGGGATGTACTCTCAACCTACTCCTCCTCATCATTCTCATCCTCGTCCTCCTCCTCTGATGCCTACAGCTTCGACTAATAATCTAGATCAATAGATACTCGCTCTGGCTCAGTAGTAGAAATCTCCTTCACCTTTCCCTTCCCCCAGCATATATTTTATCACAAGATTGTGCCAGGTCCCCAGGTCTTAGAGATCATGATTGAGAGGGAGCCTAGTGCAGGAGAGGTGGCTGAGCCTAGTGAGATGGCTTGGGCTGGGTGGATGGCTATGTTTGAGGGGGAGCCTTTTTATTGAGTTTTTTCTTAAATCCCTTCATCTATAATAACAAATAAATACAAAAATTGATACAGTTAAAAATAATATATAAAGCATTAATACAAAAATAAACAATTACATAAAGGAAACCTACAATGCAACAAATATACAAAGAAAATACATAAATGTGAAAATATGAAATGAATAAGTAAGCTATAAAGGAAATAAAGTAAAAAAATTATTACTAACATTAGATATCCACATCTATTGCATTTTAATCTAGATGACCTTCTTCTGTTAATTCTTGATATACTTCAGATTGTGCGTCAAAATGATTACGCGATATTATTCTTATTGGTATAACCCAACCTCTTTGACAATTTTCGAGGACATAAAACACCTGTATCGCTTGACATGCCAATGTGAATAGCTTAGAAGACTAAAGAATTTGACAATTATGATTTAAACTCAACAATTTGTGTTTCTTGTCAATTTTGAAACCAATGCTCTCTGTAAAAACATAAAACTAATGACATTTAAACAAGACAAATTTGTTATCATATCTGAAGCTGATCTCAACAATTTCTTAAATTTCACCATAGTAAACATCTGAACTGGTGATAAGATCAAAATCAGCAACAATTTTGGCCTATTTGTAACCTTTCTATCATCAATTTCGTTTATTTTGAATTTGAACCCATTTATTATATACCCAGAGTGATAATGTGCATAATGTAATGGTGTATCAGCAATTACATTAAAATCTGGTATCCATCATGGGTCCTTATCCCCTTTCAATTGATGAACATGGTGTTTGAACCAATCCAAGAAATCAAATTCTGATGAACTTGAATGAGATAATCATTTGAATTCCTTCTAGAATAGATCAATCTCTGGAATTTACTTTAAAGTATATAGATGTGACCAGCATCTGTCAATTTCTGAAATTGGCTTGTATTTTGTATGAAGAATCAATCTTCCTTTAATATGAAAGATCGACAAACATTCTTTTCATTTTTATTATATTTCCTCTCATAGTTCCTTTGAAGTTTATTAAAGTGGTTGTCTATTTTATTCATGTACATGGATCAAAAATTTATATATTTCTCCATGAAATAACCCTCTACAATTGAACCTTCTAGCTTTCTCTTATTCAAGATGTAATCTTTTAGCTTTTTCAAAAAATGCTCCACACGATACATCCATCTGAATTGTATAAATCCACTAATTCTTGCTTCATTTGCAAGATGGAACGTGAGATAAACTATTACATCAAAGAAGTCTGGGGAAAGGACTTCTTCTAACCTACAGAGAGTAATGACTATTTGTTTATCCCAGTGGTTTAGCATATCATTTTGTAGTGTCTTTGAAAAATCTGATCATTTTTGTAAAGGAATTAACAATTGGCTCAGGCAGTATCTCCTGTATCACTAATGGAAATAATACTTGCATATAAACATGAGAGTCATGACTTTTCAAGCCAGATATCTTCTTTTACGCTTCATTCACACAATGAGAAAACTATGACGAAAAACCATTTGGTACCTGAATGCCCATTAAGAAGGAGAACAATCTAATCTTCTGATCCTGCTTCAAGCTGTAAATAGTAGGTGTGAAGTAGCCATCGTTCTCATGAATATGCAGCTCAGAACCAATCCCTAAACTTTTCATGTCTTTTCTTGTTTTCACTATGTCCTTTGGATTATCGGTCAGATTTAATACGTCTAAGATATTGTCCATCATATTCTTTTCGATATGTATAATATCTAAGTTATGATGTATTGTAAGATCTTTCCAATATGGCACCTTCATAAAGAAAATACTTTTCTTTCGAAACCCAGAATTTTTCAGGGTTGTCTAATCTTGTTTGAATGGTTGAACCAACCATAACTCATCCATTTCTTGTAATCTCTCCATGATAACTTGACCCCGTAACTTGATAGAATCTGAACAGGTTTATTCTTTGGATTTTTCTTTAAATACTAACATGTCTTGCCATCAAATCTATTCTTACATTGTGGCGATCACCATCTATATTCAATGGGTAGAAATCTGCGGTGCCTTAAGTAACATAACTTTTTACTTTTTGGTAGTCGCAGGTGATGAGTATCTTCCACATAGACTGGGCAAGCAAGCTTTTCATTAGTACTCCAACCTCACAAATTTGCATACGTCAGAAAGTCATTTATGGTCCACAATAGTGCTGCATACATTTGGAAGAATTTTTTTTTTTCTGCATCATACGTCTTCACACCGATGTACAACTGTTTGAGTTCATCAATCAATGGTTGAAGATAAACATCTATTACATTCTTAGTTGTTTTGGACCAGGGATTAATAGGGTCAGCATCATGAATGATGATCTCATACACAACTAGGGAGGTAAATTATAAGTGACCATTACCACTGGCCATATAGAGTACGATGGGTATATACTCTTAAATGGATTAAATCCGTCACTTGTAAGACCCATCCGTATGTTTCTTGTCTCTAAAGAGAATGAAATGTTTTTGTCATCAAATCTCTTCCACTCCTCTGAATCAGTAGGATAACGTATTCTTCCATCTTGAGATTTATAATCCTAGTGCCATATCATCCACCTTACAGTTTTACTTGATATAAAAAGATGTTGAAGCTTAGGTGTCAATGGAAAGTAATAAAGAATTTTCTGAGGTTGTTTCTTATTACTTCCATGTTTACCTCCCTTATATCTCTTATGTTCACATTCGGAACGGTTACTTAAGTCTGCGAATTCATTTCTGAACATAATGCAATCATTCAGACATAATCGATCTTCTGATAGTCCAAACTAAGCTTGCGAATCTATTTCCTTGTCTCGTACCATGAAGCCAGAAAACCATTGGAGTTATTCACTAGATCAACAATGAACTGAAGTATTACTCTCAAGCTCCCAAGGTGCTTATTAGTGTAACAAATCTCTACCCCACCAAATATTTCTCCATCTTCCCACCCCCATTCATAGGTCACCTTGGAGCAGTCCTCCCACCTCCATTCCGGTAGCAAATCATCTCTGCCTCCTCACCTCCATTCTGGAGCCACACTGAAGCTTTCCTCTACCTGATGTCCTCCTCCGTCGTCCCGCATCTCACCTCCGTCGTCCCGCTCCTCACCTCCTTCGTCTAAGCTTCTGCTAGGCACCGTCATCTCGTCGAATAGCCGATTCGGGAGATTTCTTCTCACCTCTTTCTCTTTTATGCTTTCATAGATCATTGTAATTGACATTGGAGTAATATTATCATATTTGTTTCATCTATTCTACCTGTCTTCTTACTTCAAAAATACAAAAAAATAACAACACTTACTCTATTTATGACCTTAAGCTGAAACATCCTCAACAGAAATGACAACTTAGACATGCTCGTAACTGCAAGAGAAATAGGATCCTTACCTGCCTTAACAGCATCATAGAACTAATCACAACTTCTTAATGGATCTTCCTCATCTACATTTATTTCATCTCCTACTCTCATCTTGTTCAACATTTCTTATATTTCTTCACCTCCACTGTTAGCAATCTCTTCATCAATCTCTTCGTCAACAATCATTTCATTATTTCTGACTTCCTCACTAAAATCTTCTCCATGATCAGCCCAACCAGTGTAATGTTGCCACCAACTATTACAAATCAAGTGCTTAGGCACAGTTGCTCATGCAAGGAACATGCAAGGAACCATTAAAACATCTTTTGCAGGTAGAAGATCTTATCAAGCAGTTCTCCTCATCTAAATATCTTCCTATCATCATGAAAGGCCCAACCCAGAAATGAAATTACTCCATTCTTATATTTGGTGTAATCTGAACTCAATCCAATCCAAGACTTGTCCATGATAACTTAAACTTTAAGATAAGCAAACCACTAATTAGGAAGAGAAAAAGGTGAATGATGTGTCTCTTGATTAAGGTTTTCACTTTATAGCATATCCTTAAAGATTTGATCATAACTTAAGTTTACTTGTTATATGTAACCTTTGTACGGTGAAATTTCGGTAGCATCTCTCTGCACTTCTACAGTATACCCCCTAATACTAACCTTAACTAGATTTCCTTTAGCATCCAGTTAAGGGTACCACAGGAAAGTAGATAAGATTAGTTGGTATACCGGAGAAGATCAGGAAGAAGCAATCAAAAGACAACACATGTAATAGATAAACATAAGTTGTGATCAACTCTTCAAGGACCTTCTTTAGCTCGGTACTTCACTGAACTAAAGTCCATCGAGACTATGGCATGCTACAAAGACAACACATAGTACATGTAAGTAAGGTATACATACATGACTGCATTATCCATATAACATGATCATAAGTCTTGACGGGTGAATAATTTGATAGAATTTGACTTGGTGGACTTTTACCTTAGAGGTTCGAATACCTAATGTTTGGCCTCGCATGCATTTTTTTTTTCAACCAGTGTGTGTATCTAAACACTAACCTAATTCCTAAACAGTACTACCCAAACTAACCAATTTAAATATTAAAAGAATTTCAAAAAAAATTTTGACAGAGTTTTTCCTTAAATTTTAAAGTTTTCTATAAACCTGCATATCAAAATAACGCTCATAATAAAAGTGAGCATACCTCACATTAAAAATGAAATCAATTACACAAGTGGACACAACACATCTATTCATTCAAATAAAAAATAATATGTGGTCAAGGACATATTAATTAGTGTATGCTAATATCTTAATATATGGTAGCCATTCAAGGAAAATTTTCAAAAGCCTTAAGTACACTTTATGGTACTGAATTTTCTTATTTTAATAGAAGTTGAGGATTAGATTCTTCTCCAGACATACACTTAACAAGATGAAATCAAGTTATCAATTGATAAGTATTTTTGCAATCTCTTAATTCATTTTCTCTATTCTACACTTTATTCTCATGATTAGGCCTCGTCTTTACTCGGATCCTAGAGGATCATTGATGTTCTTCGCTAATCACTGGAAACACTTGATCCATCCCAAGATCATATTGTATCTAGGGTCAAGTTGAAAAATCTTGGGATTCTACATTCCATTTTTAAATGAAATATAGTTATACCTCAAACTTATGTTTTGATGCAATTTAAGACATTTATTGTACATTCCATGCAAGTTACAATATATGTATCCTTGTTATAATAAGAAGACTTCTTTTCAACCACTAAAGAGATTGGCAGAATGATAAAGATTTCTCTTTTACATTTAGTGGCTTTGTGATCAAAAAATTACCCCCTTTATTTAAATTAAATATTATTTCAAATTTTGCTAACCCCAACTATCATCCAACTAAAAAGGGCCATTTGATATGTGCTTATGCTAACCCCAATTACCATTTGGAAAAATAGAATCTATCTAAAGAAAGGTGTTGAGAAAAGTCACATCGAAGTCGAGGGTCTCTAAATTATTAGGAAGGTTAAGACTGAGACCCTAATGTTTGAGGTGTGGCCATTACTCAATCATCATATCATTTATTTAGTTTGCTTTAGATGTATGCACTCGAGGGCAATTCCATGCATGAAAGCAAGACATAGTCTGTCTAATTCAAAATTTAGACATTGAGGCATATCGGATCCTATTTAAATAGAAAGATGAACTACAATTAGAAATTTTCAACCCCAGGTATCAATTAACAATGCACATTGCTCTTTTAGAAATGATGGGGACAAAATTGTTGGAAGTGGTTAATAAGATCACAAAAGATTCAACAAAAACAAGGAATAATCGTGGATTAGTAGCACAAAACATGGTGCTTGTATCTATGACATGATGTGCTTATATTAAAAGATTTTTGGAAAAAAATTGATAGAATTTTCTCTTATATTTTTAAGTTTTTCTAGAAACTTACAAATCAAAATAGGATATACAATAAAAGTGGACACACCCACATTAAAAATAAATTCAATTACATGCACACATCTATTCCTAGAAGTAGGCACACCTCACATGCATTCACTGATATAAAAAATAATATGTGAGCACATCCCACATCTAATAAAAACCTATCTTATCATTTAAATGAATTAACAACTTTAAAATTATACCTCAAAGTAGTACAACCTCCAAGAATGTCCATCAGCGATAACCTGTAATTTCAGAAATAGAATCAATTAAATAACACATTATTATCTAATTATAAGCTTTACAACTTATATAAAGTTATTATAACTATTATAATTGATTGTTAATATATAGGTTATATGTTAATATAACATTTTAACATATATTGTATATTTAACATTATGTTAATATAATGTAATTATTATTGATGAGGAGTAAAAGGTATCTTCGGACTTAAAACTTCACATGTAGCTCGTATAAAGATCTAGACACCCAGACTTGGAGTAAATAGGCGGACCCGGCTTGGCCCGACCTGCCTCCTTCCAAGCGGATCCAGATCTGGGCAAGCCTAACCTCTCCTAAAGGCTCGGGGCGTCCAAAGTCAACAAAGCACGGTAACAATGCCCATAATGCCCACGCTGACAGTAATCATGGGATTACCGACACAATTAATGTTTTGATAATGGATGAGCCCTAACAACGGGCTTACCAAGGAACATGACAAGACTGTGGAGATCTTGTAGGATTTCTTGGCTGTAACTATAAATAGAGAAGAAGGCCCTTACAAAGGCCTCTTCATGCAATCTGAGGAACTCCGTAAGATTGTAATGCTTCTATTTCTAGTGGATTTTTTGGGAGCCTTACCCTCACCCTAGACGTACACCCCTTGCAGTGGAATTAAGTCACCAATCACATTGTCTTTTTTGTGCTTGCCTTTTTGTGTGATTGTTGGGTCGAATCCTCCCTCTACTGAGGAGCCCAATCAATTGGCATCATCTGTGGGAAAGGCGATCATCCTTTGACACCCTTTCCTGTTCGAAAATCCTAGTAATGGCCCCAACCACTCGCAACTTCGCTCGCGGCCACCTCAAGAAGGACCAAGTAGAGTCCAGCATCTCTGTGTCTACGAGGCACCATCAGCACGTTGATCCTAATAAAGGGAAGTCGGTGCTACTTGAATGGTTGCTCGAGGCCCCCGAGCGAGACCCCCTCATCGAGATGCAAGTGAGGGAGGAGTACGAAGCTAGGTTGGCGGTCTTGAGGGAGGAGCATCGGTCTCTCACCGCCCAACTCCTTGAGATGAAACAGATCCACCTGTTCAGCAAGATTCAGCTGAAGGAGCCCTAGAGTTCGAGCCCCAGCAAGGAATAGTTGAAATGGCGGTGTGTGGTGGAGGAGGAAAACACCTGCCTGCGCGAACAGCTCAAAAAGCTAAAGCACGAGCTTAGTAGCTAGTGTGGTGAAGTTCCTGCCAGCCCGCCAAAAGCTCTACTCTCGCTTTTGCAGGGGAGCATTTGGGCGCTCAACCCCTTTCCGGTGGCGAGGGCTCCATTTCAGAGATCGTCTGCCAAGTCACTCGAGCAATGAGGGGTATATGCCCATGTGCATACGTCACCACCTACCCATTCACAAAGGAGGTGATGACGACTCCCTTGCTCGAGAAATTCAAGCAGTCAGTCATGGCCTTATACGATGGAACGGTGGACCCCAACAATTTCGTTAGGAATTACCGCCAGATGATGCTGGTGCATGGTTGGCCCGATGGAGTATTCTACTGAGTATTCCCATTGTATTTTTCCGGCATGGCCCATGAATGGTTCAATGACCTGCCAACCGGGTAGATTGTTTGCTTGCAAGACCTGGCGAACAAGTTTTGCCAGTACTTTCTTAGGCAGCAAAGGGTTAGAGACAACCTTGAGAGGCTGTTGGAAGTCAGACAGCGGAAGGCTGAGTCGTTCTGATCCTAGATGGATCTGTTCAAGGCTCAGTACTTCAAGTGCAAGAGGCCCTATGATGCTATAGCCGTTCAGTACTTCAAGTCAAGTCTACTGACTCAAGGGTTCTGGTACGACAACAACGATTTCTCGCCAAGGGACATGGTGGAGCTCTAGGATAAAGCCACGAGGTTCGTGGAGCAAGACGGCTCCTTTCGCTCTCGCAGCTGGCTGGGCGAGGGTCAGGGCGATGATGCTAGCCCCATAGAGGAAAGGAGGGCCTCTGGCGAGCACGCTCCAATGCCCATTCTTGGCAGTGGCTGCTTCCACAAGCAAAGGGCCACCTTCCTCGACCAAAGGAGCGACTAGCCAACCAAGGGTCGCAACTACGGACCTCGCTAGACAAGGTGGGAGTCCTTTGAGGAATACACTCTCCTGGCTGTGAACCAGGCAGATGTGTTGGCAAAAGTCTAGTCCAAGGACAAGGACCTGTTGTCCCTATCAAAGCCTATGAGGAGGAAGGTTGACTCTGGGCCCTATTGTAAGTACCACAAGGCCTAGGGTTATGCCACCGTAGACTGTCAGGATCTGCACAACCAAATTGAGTCCCAGATTTGGCACGGGAACCTGGCTCACTTCATAAGGCAAAATGAGAGCCAAGACAGAGGCAAGAGGCCCATAAAGGGCTCGGAAGACTGCCATAAGGAGAAGCTCCAGCAACTGTGGGGAGTCAACGTGGTCTTCCTTGCAGACCAGGAGCCAGACGGTCGACATCCCGCCTGATCGAGTCAGCGGTGTTACGCTAGCTACCCCTGGCAGAATACTACTACCAAGTCCTAGCGGTGATGCCTGTTTTACCCCAGGATGCTCACCTTCTATCGTCTGCACGTATTAGCATAGAGGTTGAGGTAATCTTTGGGGTTAACGTTGCCTGATGGGAACACCATCATGAGTCATAACTAGCTCATTTTGACCCAATGAAGTCAATAAATGCTCCTACATAACTAATTGAAGGTCATAATTCATTGCATAACCATTATGAGAAACATAAGAAACTAGGGTTAAAACTATAATTTTACCAGCACATCTTGAATGCAGTACAACCATGGGTTT
Source organism: Thalassia testudinum (assembly GCA_037157565.1). Classification (NCBI taxonomy): domain Eukaryota; kingdom Viridiplantae; phylum Streptophyta; class Magnoliopsida; order Alismatales; family Hydrocharitaceae; genus Thalassia; species Thalassia testudinum. The sequence continues at coordinate 179,676,362 of JAZHRO010000031.1, forward strand.
TCTCAAGGGCTGAATAAAGGTTAAATGGTCTTAACAAGATAACAAGTGAGTTGGATCAGACAGAAAAGGGTTTGTATGTGTTCTAAGAATTAAATAACTTTTGAAACCATAAAAATAGACCCACTTAATTAACCAAGGTTTTTGTTAGGATAAAATTCACTTAAACCCTCTAAAAATCATAGAAAAATATTCTCTAGGGCTTAGTACCTTCAATTTGGCCATTAGAACACATCTTGACCTAAAATGGAGTCTCAGACAGATATTTACCCTAATTTAGGCTTTTGCATAAATTACCCAGTCAAATGTGATCAAAATTGAAATCCAATTTCACCATTGGATTCCTTAGGTCCAAATTAGATTTGTACCAAAATTTGGATCAAAGGGGAACTTGTCTTGACCTAGTTTGCAAAAAGGTCCTCTTTAATTATATTTCTACCCCTAACTTTCAAAAGCCCTTGCAAATAGCCTCCTAACTTCCTCATCATCTTCACACTTAGGTCCCTCCACCATTATCGTGGAGGAAACCTACTCTGGCAACCTTTGACAGGGAATATCTCCTTGATTGCTTGGAGAATCTCTTCCAAAATTGGAAGGAAGATCCTCTGAGAAATTCTCTCCAGTCTGAACCCATTGATGTGCTCTAATTCCCTCCCAATCTCTCATGCAAATGCATGAAAGATTTGGGTATCTTAACAGCTCCCAAGTCCGGCGACCTTCCAAGCTTGGGAAGCTTGCTTCCTAAGCCCTAATCGCCCCTCAGACCCTTATTTAAAGAAGCCCAAATCACATCGCATTCTCAACGCTCTAATTCAACCGTGATTCCCCTCAATTCTTCTCTCCCTCTCTTGGCCGAAGGCTCCTTGACGTCTAGTGACCTTTCCTTCTCTTTCTTGTTGTCTGACCGCCATACCTGCGACGGATTCCTCTTCCTTGTTCTTCTCCGCATCTCGTCGTACTAGCAGACGCTTGTTCCTCTTCATCCTTGCCGTTCCCACCTCATCAGAGCTGCCATCGTCTCCAGCGTCGGCCACACCAGACCCGACGCCGTCACTGCCCCCCTTCGTCCAGCAACTTCCTAGTGAAGTCCCCTCTCCCCTCTACTTTCTTCTCCACTCTTTACTTTCCGAAATCTGCCACTGCCACCCCTTCTTACCTCCATCTCCTTCATCTCCGACCACAAGCTTCGACGAAGCCATCCCACCTCTATAGCGCACCAAAATCCTCGCTAACCCTCGCAAAACCTCTGCCACACTTCACTGATCACTTCCCCTCTATTCACTCACCTCACCACTCACTCACACGCACCCCCGAACATACCCACTCACACGCACACAGTCTGCCCTAGGCACGCACTCACAGCCACTGTCATGCCACGCCACCACCTCCAGAACATTTGCCGTGCTCCGGCAACACTCCCTGAATGCTTTGACGTGGTCGAGAGGCCGTTCTATTGATTTCAGGTTCAAGGCCTTATCCGCCATTGGCGAGCAAGCTCGAAGCTTGCTTGAGGCTGCTCTAGGCCTTGCTATCCTAGGTTGAAGACCCAGGCTGCGCGAAAGAGTCTTACGCACACACCCAGGCCCTCAATTACAATCGCAAGCCTCAGCAGTTGAAACAATTAAAGATCACTCCCTGCTGCAGGCGCGCGAGAAAAGGAGTGCGCTGATAGTCCCACCTCGGATACGAAGAGGCGCCCGCACTCGCATAAATTGCAAAAGTGCCATAAGCTCACCACCTCAGTTACCACGGGGTGAGGTCCCTCTCACCTTCACCCGGTCTCGTCCGCAACACTGCCCCCACAGACTTGGCTTGATGATGAGACACTCATCATGATCTCTAATTATCCCTAATTAACTAGTCTTCCTAGTTAATAAGCTAAGGTTATGAACATATAAGGGTTAATTATAGAATAAGGGATATTTAGTAAGGGACTTTAAAATAAGTTTAAAATGACATTTTATCATTCAATTAACATTATTAATAATATAGATAATAATTGGACTCGAAATCCTATTAATCATTCCCTTAATTAATAAGATAAGTAACTTAAACTTAATGTAAACCTAAGTATATAATAACTTAAGTGATTTACTTAATCTAATAAATTAATCTAAAAAGGTCAAAAATGTAAATTTGAGGTAAAAATATAATATTTATCTTATTTACTAACATATATAAAAAGTTGAAAAAGATCCTAATTAAAATAAACCTTCAAAACCTGAGTTTACATTTTGGTCCTTAAAATTTATTACAATCAAGTCCTTATTTCTCACATAGGTCCTTAAGTTTTATTACATTTAAGTCCCTTTCCTTCTTCTTCTTCTTCTTCAGCCGAATGAACGGCTGGTGACGGAGAGTCACGCCACCGCACGATTACCGCCCTACCGACATCACTCTTCTTTGTTCAAGCTCTTGCAGCTTGCGCTCACCACCTCCTCTTCATCCACCGGTCTGGATTAAATGGAAATCCTAATTTCCAGTGGGAAATAACCTCATCGTCGTCGGAGACGACGTTGGAGGTTAAGCTCCTCAAGCTCCTTCTTCGGCCAAACCCCACCATTCTCTTTGCCACCAACTACTATAAATACCCCCTTACCCGTCTGATTTTACTGAAGTTGGTTCCCTTCCCTCTTCTAACACTATAGCCGACTTCGATAGGCTATTCGTCCAAAACATCGGCGACTTTCCATTTCACTTTCCGACTTCCTCCATCCATTTTGACTAGCCGAGGAGATCCGCCATGGTCTGCCGCGTCTCTGACACAGGCGCCAACCAAAGGAATCCTTTGCTCCACCTCAAATCCGCCCGCCGGAGATCTTTCTTCCACCCTCTGATTTCGTCGTCTGCTATGAACCTTCGGCGGAATCCTATTGACCCCTTCGTCCAGGTAATAGTAGATTAGGAGTAGGAGTAGGAGTAGGTTAGCTTAGTTAGTTAGTTTAGGTAGTTAGATTAGAGTAATTTTAGAATTTCAGTGTTCATCTTCTCCGACTCTGGTGAACTCCTTGAGTTCCCCAGAGCCTTAATTTCATCTTTTGAAATCACTGTTCACCTCCTCCTTTCTCTCACGATCATTTCTAATCCACTTAATCATTTAACTGATCACCTAATCGCCTAATTCATCTTTCACCTCCACCGACTACTGTCACTGTCCATGGCAACAGTAGTAGAGCTTAATTTCACCTCCACTGGGTCTATCATCATCTATCCATCACTTATGGACCCTAATCGACACTATAATACATAGAAATATCACATATAAATTAAACGCTCAATCTTAATTAAGCTCCTGAGCTCGTTGTCAATGGTGGCTCAGGAGTAGTTCAAATCATTAATTAAATATATATTTAGTATTACAGACATCTGATGACTTGTCTCAACCACTCAATTGAGTGGGAGATCAAGTCCCGTGCCTTAACCAACTCAATTTTCATTCAAAATAAATTCATTGTTAAATCTTACATTTTAAGAGATAATGAGGAATTAAATGTGATTCTGAGGTTCCTTGCAACCTCAGGATCCCTTTTAGATTAAAAATGGCAAGTTTAAATAATCTGTGCACAATTTTCACATTTTCTGGACTCACCGAAGCTCCAGCGAGCTCCGGCAAGCCATTCTTGAGCTTCAGCCTCTAGAATTTGTTGCGAAGCTCTAGATCAATGATTTAACGATCACTGATTAATTTGCAGGTGTTTAATTGAGGATTTAGCCACTGGAGCTGTAGATAGATCTTCATCTTCTCCAACTCCAGCAGAGTTGGAGATGAATGACAAATAGGTTTTAGTCCTATTTAAGAAGTTTGGAAGCATCATTGTTGATCCCTGGGTTCATTTCTATGATCCAATCACTGTCACAACCTCTGAATGGCTCTAACGAACAAACACTTTTTGGAGCTCAGGCGGCAAGCTTGTAACCCTAGAAATCTAGGTTAGAACACATATCTGAAGATCTAAATAAGTTCCTGAGATTAAAAATATCTTATTTGGGGCTTTGATTTCTTGGGAGAAGGCTTTGAACAGAAAGTCAAAACTTGAGGCCTTATAGTCAAACATGAGTTTAATATTCTGAATCTGAGCATGATTTAATGAATTGAGAAGCTTAAACAAGCTCTGAGATTCTGTTGGATGGTTTTAGAGAGATTTAACTGAGCTTAAACATGTATTTTGATAGGATTTTAATATATGTCAGTTTGGGTTATTTTCGAACCCAAACTAACAGCAGAAGCATTTTGATGAGATATAAACTTGAATCCTGCCCAGATCAATCTATTGCAACCCTTAGAATTTGTTTAAATCAATTAGAAACATTTTTAAGTGTCTGTTCATCTATTTTCAGTCTGAAAATTTTGAACTCTGAAGCTTTTAGAGAAGTGTAGAGCTTTCATGCTATTCCTGAAGGTCTTGTGAGCTTAAATCTTACTTTAGCAGATGCGGAATAATTTGTAGAACTTGTACAGACCTTTAAATGAGAGAGAAAAATCCATCTGAGGACTCTGTGAAGTTAATTTCATTTCCGGGCAGTAATAACCCGTAGGAACCCCTTTATTTCACTCTTCAAATTGAAGAGGAAAACATCTTCTAAACTTTAAGTTGACCCTGCAATTGTGTAGATCTATCTTAGGGCTTTCCAGCAAACTTTAAATCACTTGAAACGGAGCTCTGAGCTGGGAGATATGATTGATTGAAGTTGGGTCTGGAAGGGGTTAAGATAGTCCCACATCGTCAGTTTCTGAGCACGCGCATGGGAACAAAAGCAATTTGTTATCCCAGCCCTTTAGTCGTCAGCGCTTGGCACATCGATTTCTGATCTGAGCATTCTGAACCTATTGAGCATATGTATGTGTGTGCGGGCATGTGTGCCTGCGGGTGTGCGCCCGAGTGGGCGTGAGCGAGTGTGCCCTGGGAGGGCGAGGCCTGGGAGGCTGGGTTGAGTCGGTTTGGCTCGAAAGTATGAATCAAAATGAAATAAATTGAAATCGAACCTAATTGAGATTAGGCGAGGACCGAGTAGGGTCTGATCCCACCCTGGTCTCAGGGTGCTGTGTATCCTTGAGAGGACCTCGACGCAAATAAAATAAGTTTTGGTTAAAAAGAAAAAAAACCTGATTTAACTGATGGATTAAAGGAAAAGAAAAGAGAAGTAGAGAAGCTGATGGCTAAGTACTAAAAGCTAAAGTTAAGTGTTGAGAAGGCAGCAGCTAAACAAAGGAGCACAGGCACTACTAAGGCACTAAGGAAGGAGAAGACTAAAGGAAGAGAAGAGGCAGGAACAGAATAGGAGAAGAAAAAGAAAAGAGTTCGAGAGAGTAAATGATAAAGGGTAAATAAATATAAAAGAAAGAGAGAAGAAGAGAGAGGCTGAAGAAATGAGTTTTATTTCTTTAATTTCTTTTTGAATTTATTGTAAAAAGGCATGTTTTAATAGAACAATTCTTATTGCCTTAATTTCTTTGAAATAAAATGGAAAATTAACATGTTTACTTGTTAATAAAATAGATCATTTTGAGTAAATATATTTTTCATATGGAATTTTGTATATTTTTTATAGTTTAAATCATTTAACAAAATTCATGATTTTATAATCAACCTAATTATACCTCCTAAACTTGAAAGGAAAATAAATGAAAATTGGTGAATTTAGAAAAAAATTATACCTCACAGTGAACGACCTGAACTCAACCAGTAAAAATTTCTAAAATGTTAGGTTAATTCGATCCTATACTACACAACCGACATAATTTCGAGTTAACCTAAGTGACTTTTTATACTCTTAATTAAGTAAAATTAACTTAATTACTGAGTTGAGTGGAAGACACGCGATCACCTGACCCGACCCGACCTGCACTCCTCGCTCACCCCCACACGCTGGTGAGCCTGGACCCAGGTACGCGCTCGACCCAATAACTCGGGTACCTGTGGCTCTGGGAGAGAGGATCCTAAGAGAGAAGAAGAGAGGAGTGTCGCGCGGGTAGGAGGAGGGTTTTGCTACATAAACCTCCAGCTAACACATAGTCGATTCTGAAGAAGAAGAGGAGGCCAGGGTTGAAAGTTGAAAGCATAAGGAAGAGGAAGAAGAAGAAGAAGAAGAAGAAGAGGAGGCTAGAGCAGAAGTTGAAGAAGAAGAGAAGGATTGCAGAGAAAGAAGAAGAAAGGAAGTGTCAGAGAAGGAAGGAAGAATCAGAGAAAGAGAAGAAGACAGAGAAGAAGAAAAGAAGAAGAAGCAGACACTTTAAGTCATCTGATTTCCGAATCAGACGACAGATCATTAGCTCTCATTGCATATACATTTACATTGAGTTCTTTGGTGATATTGTAGGGGTGTTTAGTGATCTAAATCACCATTTTACTCCCATATTTTTACACATTGCTACTAATACTATTGCAACCTCTTATAATTTGAATTGTGATCTTGATTTCTATATCCCATATAGCTCCCTGTGTTCGACCTCGGAACTTATTCGAGTAATAAAAATTGTATTGTTTTCAAAGCGATTTCGACTATACTACAACGCGATTATTTTAAACATCGATTTCGCTGCGTTAACATTGCCCCAGGCCAACAAGCCATTCCTTCCCTACTCTTTAGTGGGGTGAGAGGGGTATAGTCAAGCACATGGAGTCCTAGCTGTTCGCCTCCCTACCTGATCCGGCAGAACACATGGACTTGCTCCTAGTGACATTCCTCCTAGTGGGGCAGCTGCAACCTAGACTCTTTGTGGAGGAAGGCAACGCAGTAGACGTCTTGTTCATAAGGATGCTGCTCAAGCTAGGCTTTCGAGAGGAGCATCTCTCCCCATCAACCCATCTGGTTGTGGGCTTTGGCAACCACAAAGTAATGCCAAAAGGAGCGATTAGCCTTCCCTTATTCGTCTGCAACAGGGATAGGCACCTCAACCGGACATCCACGTTCATAGTGGCCGAGCTGACGGCGGCATTTGATGGCATCATCGACCACCCGTCCACCCATGCCTTTTGTCTCATCCCCTCCTTGTACTTCCAATTCATGCTTTTGCACTCTCCCAAGGGAGTAGGAATAGTACATGGGAATCAAATGGTTGGATGTGATCTCCTAAGGATCGAGTTGGAACAATCCATAGAGCCAAAAACCCCCAAGCATAGAAATGGGGGAAGAAGAGAAACCTAGTCTAGGCGATCTAGCAAGAAGGAAACCCGGCTGATCTGCCAACGACTTTGAGGCTACAACCAGACTCTTCAGCTATGGCTATACAGCCTTTTCCTCACGACGCAACTAAACTTGTCGAGGTTGGAGTGGACCTTGATCCCTCCGAGGTTCAGGAGTTACTCCTACTCAGGAACAACGTGGATGCCTTCGCTTGGTCTGCCAACGACCTGTCAGGAGTCAACCTGCCCTTGATACTGTTAGTTCAACCTCTCATATATAATATTTTGATGATTTTACAAAATGAAGAAAAAGAAATAAAACATAAGCGTAGCATATTTTTCTCTGTAATAACACAATTGCAGGTTTCATGGAGTTTTCCAAGTTAGAGGATTAAAAGCGTTGACACTAGGTAGCATGAGTACTGTCATAGGTCAGGCTTTTTATGTAAACTTTCAAAGGTTGTAATATCTATTTTATTTGACTCTAGAGGTGTTGTAAAGGGCCCCCAAACATAACTTATAATAGCTAACTTAGGCTCTCTACACTTAGGATAAATTAGAAACAAAAACCTAACACTAAGACTCAAATCAGACGTCCATAACAATTGTCAGACGTCTGATTTTCAATTTTAAAATGTCTGACAAGTGTTTCAGACGTCTAATTACCTATAGCTTTGCCTTTAGTTTCTGACTTCATAAACATCAGTCGAAGCAACCTTCCATCAGACGTCCATAGCTTCATCCAGATGTCTAATACTTTGCCTGGACGTCCTTAAAACAGCCGTTAGACTCAAGCACCCATCTTCATTCTGAATATAACGAGAAAAATACATTTTCAGACATTTGGACATGTCTCCAGACGTCTACCTTTGGACCGTTGCTCATTTATTTCTGTGCAAATCTCATTAGGAACCAAAGATCTTCTGTCAGATTTCCAAGACAAGTCCTTTTTAGGTTTCCAAACGTCTAGGGAATCTTACAGACGTCCATACTGACGTCTGCTCCTTCAAATCTAGAACCCTGTTTGGATCTGGTGAAAATAGGAATGAATTCACGCATAATTAGACATCCAATAATTTTATCAGACGTCTTATGTGAAAATATTAGATGTCCCTGTTTCGATCCCATGAAACCAGTAAATCCTAGGTAATAGTATCAGACGACCATAATTGTAATTAGACATCTTATAAGAGATCTGATCCTAAAATCAGACGTCTAATAGTGCTGTTAGACTCATCATTACCCTGATTTGTGGTGGATTTTGTCCCAATCTCTTGGGATTTGCCTCCAACGGCTAGGAGATCTCTCTCAAACATTCTTGAAGGTTCCAAACTTGCCTATAAATAGACTACAATCCCTCTTAGGTAAAAAACACCTCTTGAGATTCAATTCCCTTAGAAAATCACTTGCTCACTACTCTTAGCCTCTTCTTGCCCATGTGCTGTGCCAACACTCTGATTAAAGGGTAGATCCACACTCTCGGTGCACTTCGTTTTGCAAATTCTCAGGGAGTTCTCTTTATGCATAATAGATATGGAAGTAATCAAATTATTGGGGTGCTCTATAGGTACTGTTTAATTCTTACTTTTGTACTTTGGGTATTCGGCCTATCAGGTCCCTATCTCTTAATTGTGAAGGGAGAAACATCCGTTTAGGGATTGGATTTGGGATTTGTAATTGAGGTACACTACCCTCGTTTAAGTAGTGTGGTTAGTGGATTGATCACTTTGTGATAAAAAATCCTAAGTCAAGGGATTGGCTTAGGTGGTGGTTTTCACCCATCTTGGGTTTCCACCTAAAAATCTGGTGCCTCTTTTTGTGATTGAATTTTTTGTCTTACAATATTTTATAAATTCACTATTCCCCCCTCTAGTGCAATTTCATTTGGTATCAGAGCAGGTTTTTCACTTTTAGGAATAACATCCGCCGAAAGATCACATGGAGGGTAGAGCCATTTCCACTAGCAGATCTGAGGGGCAATACACCACTCGACCACCACTTTTTGAAGGGACAAACTACACTTATTGGAAGCTGAGAATGAAGATGTGGCTTCAAGCCAATGATTTCTCCGTTTGGGAGAAATGCGAATACACATACGTCATTCCCGAGAAACCAAAAATGGGATACACAGTGGAGCAGATTCATCACCTTGGACTGAATGCTAAGGCAATGAACTCACTTTACTGCGCACTCAGCTCGGAGGAATTCAACCGCATTAGACAATGCACAACTACCCACGAGGTATGGAGAACCTTAGAGGTAACTCACGAAGGTACGTCTAGAGTTAAATCCTCTAAGATTAATGTGTTATCACAGGAATTCGAAGCTTTTTCTATGAAGAAAAATGAGAGACTTGGGGACATGCACACCTGATTCATGTTAATCGTGAATAACCTCAAGTCACTAGGAAAGACATTTATAAAGGGGGAGCTTCAAGGGAAGCTCCTTCGCTCCCTTGGACCTGAGTGGGAGCAAAAAGTAACGGCAATAGAAGAAGCCAACCAAGGAGAGGATCTAGACATGGAAAATCTACTTGGGAATCTTGTGGCTTATGAATAAAAAATGGAGCAAAAGAAGAAATCTATCTCATCGGAGCCAAAGAAGAAGACTTTGGCCTTCAAAGCTACGTCATACGATGAGGTAATTACTGATGATGAAGAATTCATTTTATTAGCTAAAAAGTTTAAAAAGTCTCTCAAAAATAGAAAATAGATCAAGGGAAAGAAAAGAGAGGAAGAACCTCTAGTTTGCTATAATTGCAAGAAGAGAGGTCACATAAGGGAAGATTGTCCCTTACCCAAAAGGGATGATGAGAAGAAATCCAAGAAGCCTTCCGACTACAAGAAGATCCCCAAGCTCAAGGGATTCAAGGAGAAGGCATTCCAAGCAACTTGGGATGACTCCACTTCCGAAGAAGAAGAGGAGGAAACAAATGAAAAAACGGCAAGCTTGGGACTATTGGCAACGAAAGATGCTTCTGAATCTGAATCTGAGGAACCTGAGGTAAACTCCTATTCTCTAGATGAATTACAAGATGCTTTTGATTCACTATATCTAGATCTTAAGAAAATAAAGACCCAAAGCAATGCTCTAAAAGAAGAAAACTTAGAGAATAAGAAATTAATCAATGATCTTGAAGAGAAGAATCTAATTCTTACTAAAGAAACCACTGCCTTAAATATGCAAATAAGAAACCTAATGATTGAAAAAGAGTCATTAACAAAGGATTTGTATACGGCAATGAGTGAACAAAAATTTCTAGATAGAGAAGAATTACTCGATAAAATCCATGTGCTTGAAAAATCAACCTCTTTTAAAAAGGATGAAAATAGCTTACTTAGAGTGGAGATTAGGGGACTAGAATATAAACTAGACATAATGAAAATAGAGATAAATCACCTTAAAGAAAAATCAAATCAACTTCTTGAGGACTTAGCCAAATTTACAAAGGTGAAAGATAACTTGGACAATCTCATTGCCCATCAAAAACCTTCCTCAAGTAAATTTGGACTAGGCTTTTATGAGCCTAGTCAAAGTGAGCCGAAAAAGGATCCTCCTCTAAAGGAGACCACTAACAAATACGGATCCACATTGCAATGGATACCGAAAAGATAACTTTCACTTTGTTTTGTAGGGATGAAAGGACATTATAATGTCAAAAATTGGATATACAAAATGAAGGATGGATGACTCAAATTAGAAAGACCTATAGAAACACCAAGTCTCCAACGAAGATCTTTTGTAGAAGGAAAGAGGTCTACAAGAAAGAAGACAAGGAAACCACCGTCATCAAGGAGGCCGATGGGTGATGGACTCTAAGTGTTCCAAACATATGACGGGAGATAAGCACCTATTTTTGGACCTCCAACTTACGGATGGAGGAATGGTTACATTTGGCAATAACCACAAGGGCCATATTATTGACCTTGGTAAAATAGGTAATCCTCTCTCTCCCATCTCCAATGTCTCTCTAGTTAAAGGGCTAAAACATAATCTTTTAAGTGTCAGTCAAATTTGTGATAAGGGGTTTAAGGTAGTATTTACTTCGGAAATGTTTGAAATTGTGCATGCATTAAACAATGAAACCCTTTTAAAGGGAATTAGATTTAAAGACATTTATATTGTAGAATTCGATAAAGATATCACTTATGAATGTCTTGTAGCATATAATGAGTTAAGTATATGGAATAGAAGACTAGGACATGTTCATATGAAGCTAGGTTAAAAACTAACCAAACATGAACTAGTCTGAGGTCTTTTTAAAGGAAAATTTTTAAATGAGCTTATCTGTGATTCATGTAAATTACGTAAAATTATGAAATCTAGTTTTAAAAATAAAGAAGTTATATCCACATTAAGACCATTAAAATTACTTCACCTAGATCTATTTGGACCAACAAAATATGAGAGCTTTAGTAGATGCAAATATTGCCTTGTGATTATAGACGATTTTTCGAGGTTTAAATGGGTCTCCTTCTTGAGATCCAAAGAACTAGTATTTTCCATCTTTTCTGTTTTTTGTAGGAAGGTTCAAACTGAAAAAGGCTACCAAATCACTCGTATCCGTAGTGATCATGGGGGCGAGTTTGAAAATTCCTTATTTGATGATTTTTGTCAAGAGCATGGTACTGCTCATGATTTTTCTTTTTCCTCGAATACCTCAACAAAATGGGGTGGTTGAGAGAAAGAACTGTACTCTTCAAGAGTGTGCTCGAACATTGCTCATAGACTCGGGGTTACTGAAGTACTCTTGGGTCGAAGCGGTTAACACAGCTTGTTACGTGTTAAATCGCACCTTAATTTGATTCGGGTTGCGAAAAACTTGTTTTGAATTATACTATGGGAAAATACCCAAAATTAGTTATTTTAAAGTTTTTGGATGTTGGTGCTTTGCTTTGAATACCCGCTCTAATTTAAATAAATTTGATGCCAAAGGTGATGAAGCCATCTTTATTGGTTATTCCTCACGCAGTAAGGCATATTGGGTCTTTAACAAGACCACATTAATAGTGGAGGAAACCCTTTATGTTTCCTTCGATGAATCTCCTCATTCTTCCTCGATTGACCGAATCAATATGAAAGATGAAGATGATTCTTCTATTGATGTGTCTACATTCCAAACTCTAATATCCATAATCTTCCAAAAGATTGGATATATCAAAGGGATCATCCCGAAAGTAAAGTCATTAGAAGTGTTTCCGATGGCGTTAAAACCCGATCTTGTTTTAGTTACTCTTTTGGTCTCTCCGCCTTTGTATCTCAAGTTGAACCCAAGTGTGTCGAGGAAGCTTGCTCCGAAGAACCTTGGATGATAGCCATGCAAGCGGAACACAACCAATTCCAAAGGAATGAAGTCTGGGATCTAGGACCTAAGACTAAAGGGCAAATGGTAATAGGTACCAAATGGGTATTCCAGAACAAGTTGAATGAATCCGGTATAGTCATTCGAAATAAGGCTCAGTTGGTAGCACAAGGGTACAACCAAGAAGAAGGAATTGATTTTGATGAGACCTACGCTCCCGTAGCTCGACTCGAATCAATTCGCATGCTTCTTGCTTATGCCGCCTTCCTTGGCTTTAAACTCTTTCAAATGGACGTTAAGAGCACGTTTCTTAATGGATTCATTAAGCAGGAAGTTTTTGTAAAACAACCTCCTGGCTTTGAGTCTCATGATAAGCATCATTTTGTCTATAAATTAAATAAGGCACTATATGGTCTACAGCAAGCTCCTAGAGCTTGGTATGAGAGGCTCAAAGACTATTTGTTAAATGCAAAATTTTCTATAAGGGAAGCTGATTCCACATTATTCATTAAAAGAAAGCGAAAAGACATTTTATTAGTTCAAATATATGTAGATGATATTATATTTGGTGCTACTAATGAATCTTTGTGTAGAAAGTTTTTAGAAATTATGTAGGAAGAATTTGAAATGAGTTTGATGGGTGAACTCAAGTTTTTCTTGGGCTTACAAATCACTCAACTCGAATTTGGAACCTTTGTGTGTCAATCAAAATACATAAAGGAGATGCTGAAAAGATTTGAAATGACGAAAAGTAAAGGGAAGAACACTCCTATGAGTGTCACAACTTCCCTAGACTTGGACGAATCGAGTACGCTCATAGATCAAAAGCTCTATTGTAGCATGATTGGATCTTTACTGTATTTAACTTCCAGTAGACCTGACATTTTATTTAGTACTTGCTTATGCGCTAGGTTTCAATCAAACCCTAAACAATCACACTTAAATGCTGTAAAATGAATATTTAGATATGTAGTTGACACATCTGATTATGGCTTATTCTACCCTAGTAGTCCACAATTTAACTTAGTCACATATAGCGATGCGGACTACGCAGGTAGCCGCACTAATAGGAAGATTACTAGTGGGATGTGCCAATTCTTGGGCAAATCGCTAATCTCTTGGTTCTCAAAGAAACAATCTAGTGTAGCCCTATCAACTACGGAGGCTTAATACATAGCCACCGCTTTAGCATGTTCCCAAGTGCTTTGGATGAAAAATACTTTGAAGGATTTTAACTTGATATTTAATAAAATAAAAATATTATATGATAATACTAGTGCTATCAACCTCTCGAAAAATCCCATACATTACTTTTGTACAAAACATATTGATGTTCGGCATCATTTTTTGAGAGATAATGTACTTAAGGGAGAAATCGAGGTTGAATTTATTTGTACTGAATTGCAATTGGCTGATATTTTCACTAAACCTTTGAATTATGATCGTTTTAATTATAAACGTATGGAACTAGGCATATGTAAGCTAAATGATATTTGAAGAATTTAGTGACTTAATGGAATTTCTTTCATCATGAACATAGAAGGAGCCTTGACTTTACCAAGTTAAGAGCCTTTATACGTAGTTCAAACATCAACATGCACATTCTGTGCAATATCAGATGTCTGATTAACACCACAAATGTCTTATACTTAAAAACTCGATGTCTGAAGATATGGAACAGACGTCGATTTTATATCCACAGATGTCTGACTTTTCTACGCCAACATCATTGAAGACTATAGCAACGATGAACTTGAATTACATACTTGCTTATTTGAGCGTGAAATCCATATCAACTCTGACTCTATTTTCTCCTTTCTTGCCATCCCTAATGAGGGAAATGACTTCAATGACATTTTGTGGCAATATGACTCAGAAGTCATAAATCAAGAATTAGTCCTACCTGAAAAATATGTTGAAAATCTTGGTACCTTACCATGCAAAAACCTCAAGCCTCTTCCCCGATTACTATCTCGCATTTTTAGGTGGGACCTTCTAAACAAATCGGGAGGTTTTGATTATATCTTGCTCCAACACAAGGTGCTACTTTTTGCCGCTGTATGTCACATTCCCTTCAACTATTGCTGCCTCATTGTTCGTGTTATGAATGAGGACCATGGGGCATCTCTACCGTTTGGGTCCATTTTATCCAAAATTTTTGCAAGCCATCGGATCTTCATAAATGACCAGGCAGTTGACAAAAAAATTGAGCCTTACAACTGGGCCACAGCTGCCAAGATGCACATACTTAGGGAGCATCTTGAGCCAGCCGAAGAGCCCACTGAAGAAGAACTCCTTCCACCCTTTTTGGATTTCCATGAAGAACGTTCACTTCAAATAGAAGCTCCTCGCTCAAGCTTTGATGAGGCATGGGATCCCGCCACGGATTCCCTCTCCTTCGGCATCTCCCTCTTGTTGCGACGAATCGATGAGATGTACACCTATATGGGGAGTATGCGTCGCGACATCGACGAACTTTGTTCTGACGTTCAAAATCTGCAGATGGGACAAGGACCTGCTCCCCACCGCCGTCGCCATGATCAAGAAGACTAGTTTAGTTCTTCTGTTTGTCTTTCTTTCTATCTTCCATGTTGGCTTGTATTAAGGGGCCTTGACCCCATACTTAAATATTTTGGGAACAATAGCTAGTCTGTGCTTAGGGCACCCACATACCTTTCCTAGTTAATTTACTTTAATGCTTTACCATTTTTATTTAGCATGCAGTTTTATTAATGCTCTCCGCTTTATAAATGTCATTTCATAACACTTGTAGTTTAAGTATCAACCCCTTTCAGAACCCTTCATGATGATATTCAAAAAGGGGGAGAAGAACGTAGGGAAGAACTTAGGGAATAACATAAAAAGTTATGAAAAATCTTCTCAAAATAGGTATAGACTACTAAATACAACTTTCAGGGGGAGAAAATAAGAACCTACAGGTATACTTTGAAAATCATCAAAAAGGGGAGGATTGTTAGTTCAACCTCTCATATATAATATTTTGATGATTTTGCAAAATGAAGAAATAGAAATAAAACATAAGCGCATCCTATTTTTCTTTGTAATAACATAATTGCAGGTTTCATGGAGTTTTCCAAGTCGAAGGATTAAAAGCGTGAAGACTAGGTTGCATGAGTATTGTCATAGGTCATAGGCTTTTTATGTAAACTTTCAAAGGTTGTAATATTTATTTTATTTGAGTTTATAGGTGTTGTAAAGAGCCCCCAAACATAACTTATAAATAGCTAACTTAGGCTCTTTACACTTAGGATAAATTAGAAACAAAAACCTAACACTAAGACTCAAATCGGACGTCCATAACAACTGTCAGATGTCTGATTTTCAACTTTAAGATATCTGACAAGTGTTTCAGATGTCTAATTACCTATAGCTTTGAATTTAGTTTCTGACTTCATAAACATCAGTCGAAGCAACCTTCCATCAGACGTCCATAGCTTCATCCAGACGTCTAATACTTTGCCTGGACGTCCTTAAAACAACCGTTAGACTCAAGCACCCATCTTCCTTCTGAATATAACGAGCAAAATACATTTTCAGACATTTGGACATGTCTCCAGACGTCTACCTTTGGACCGTTGCTCATTTATTTCTGTGCAAATCTCATTAGGAACCAAAGATCTTCTATCAGATTTCCAAGTGGCTGAGACTGAAGTCCAAAAGCTTCTTGAAGATGGATTCATTGGAGAATCCTTGTACCTGGCATGGCTCTTGAACGTGATGATGGTGAAAAAAGCCAACAGCAAATAGCGCATGTGCGTAGATTTCACCAGCCTTAATGAAGCCTGCCCGAAGGACGAGTTCCCCCTACCAAGGGTGGACACTTTGGTGGACTCCTGTAGTGGACAATCTCACATGTCCTTGCTGGATGCTTACAATGGGTACCACCAGATCAACCTTGCTCCAGCAGATAGACCCCACACCTACTTCATCACCGATAGGGGTCTGTTCCAATATAAAGTCATGTCCTTTGGCTTGAAAAATGCTAGACCAACTTACCAGTGCCTTGTAAATATGATTTTCTAAAAAATAATTGGAAAATCATTTGATGTGTACATAGATGATATGCTTGTAAAGGGATCCAATTTCCCTCAACACTTCGAATATTTGGCCAAGGTGTTCCAGATTCTGTGGGACACCTGCCTCCACCTGAATCCCAGAAAGTGTACCTTTGGGGTCTCAGCTGGTAAATTTCTAGGGTTCTTAGTCTCCAACCACAGGATCGAAACCAACCCTGATAAGATCCAACTGATCATGGACCTACAAGTGCCAGGCACCTTGAAAGGGATGCATTCGATGGTCGGCAAGATCGCCTTGTTAGGTCGATTCTTGTCTCGATCTTTTGACAAATGCCTCACATTCTTCGAGTGCATAAAAAAGGGTAAAGGCTATACTATTGTCCACTGGACTCCTCACTACTAGAAAGCTTTAGAGGAAGTCAAAGCCACACTATGAAATCCCCCATCTTAACGGCTCCTAAGCCCGGGGAGGTCCTTTCCTTATACTTGGCGGCCTCTTTGTTTGCCATCAGCGCTGTCCTAGTTAGCGATCGGAAAGGAGTGCAACGGCTCGTATACTTCATTAGCACAACCTATCAAGGTGCAAAAGCTAAGTATACGATCGTCGAAAAACTAGGGTTGGCTCTTGCCGTCATAGCCAGGAAGCTACGCCCCTACTTCCAACCTCACACTATAATGGTCCTATCAGACTACCCCCTATGATGAATGCTATACAAGCCCACGGGGTCAACACGACAAATCAAATGGGCTATGGAATTGGAGAAGTTTGACATCAGGTATGAGCCGAGGAGAGACATCAAAGGACAAGTCCTGGCGGAATTCACGGATCCAGACGCCTCCCTCATGCTCCCCTGGCAGTTGTATGTTGATGGCTTGTCTATGACAGCCGGGTCTAGGGCCGGGATAGCCTTAACTGCTCTAGACACCGTTACTTATAAGTGCACTATCAAATTGGATTTCCCTGCATCCAATAACCAGGTGGAGTACGTGGCCATGATGGTAGGCATTCGGGTGACCAAGTCCAAAGGTGTCACCTCACTGGAAATCTACATGGACTCTCAACTGGTCGCCAACCAAATAAATGGCGAATACTAAGCTCGAGATCCAAACATGATCTTGTATGTCGACAAGGTCAAGGAAGAACTGACATATTTTAAGACCATCTCAATCAGGTGGGTGCCCAGAGCCGACAACCCCTTGGCAGACACGTTGGGTAGACTCGCTGCTGCCATCTTGCTAGGGTAGGAGGAAGGTATCTGCCTCCAGCCCTTAAAGGAGCCAACTGTACTTGCTCCCAAGATGTTCATGATAGAGTAGTCCGTCTCTTGGATGATGTCTATTGTCACTTATCTTAACTCTGGCAAGCTACCTCCAAGGGAACCACGGCCTAAGGCCTTCCGCCTAAAAGCCTCAAGGTACACCTTGACAGAGTGATAGCTGTATAAATGGGGGTATTCCAACCCCCTGTTGTGTTGCTTGGCAAAAGTGGACATAAAGCAGGCCCTTCAAGAATCCCACAGAGGCGTGTGCGAGAATCACGAAGGGTACAAGGCACTTCTGGCCTAACTATTCCAGGCGGTCTACTTCTGGCCCCAAATGAAGTAACACTACAATGACTTCGTGTGCAAGTGTGATAAGTGCCAGTGGTTTGGTACCTTGCACCACCTACCACTTGAAAAGTTAGTACTTATGATGTCACCCATCTCCTTTGCAAGATGGGGCATGGACTTCATTGGCCCTTTCCCGCCAGCCCCAGCTCAAAAGTGGTTCTTACTTGTGGCAGTTGATTATTTCTCCAAGTGGGTTGAACCTGAGGCTATGGCCAGCCCAACAGCTGATAGAGTTATCTCCTTCGTTCGCAAAGGCATTATAGCTCGTTATGGGATACCCAATACATTGTCACAGACAATGGCACCTAGTTTTTTTGCAAAAAATTCAAGGAATTTGCACTAGCTGGGGTATCCACCTATGCTTCACGTTCGTGCGACATCCCCAGGAAAACGGACAGGCGAAGGTAACCAATCACACCATCATCTCAGTGCTAAAATGACAGCCAGATTAAGCCAAAGGGAGTTGGGCGGACGAGTTGCTGGATGTGTTGTGGGGCTACAGGACTTGCCAAAGGACTTCCATGGGCTACACACCATTCGGCTTGGTATACGGCATGGAAGCCTGGTTGCCTATCAAAACAGTCCTCCCCACCTACAAGACACAACACTATGACCCCGCCACCAATGATGATCAAGTTTGCCTTTCCTTAGACCTCATAGATGAGCTAAGGGATAAGGCTTCAGAAGCATTGCTCAAGCATAAAGAAGCGACTGCTGCTACCTATAACAGGTCGGTCTGCAAGAGGACATTCTCCTAAGGAGATTTAATCCTACACAAGTGTGAAGTCTCCATGCCAAGCAAGTCAGGCACAAAACTAGATGCCCATTGGGAAGGGCCT
The DNA here is from genome assembly GCA_037157565.1 of Thalassia testudinum. Taxonomy (NCBI): domain Eukaryota; kingdom Viridiplantae; phylum Streptophyta; class Magnoliopsida; order Alismatales; family Hydrocharitaceae; genus Thalassia; species Thalassia testudinum. The sequence goes on from JAZHRO010000031.1 coordinate 179,695,271, forward strand.
TACAAGGTTCACAAAGATAGTCCAGGGGACTTCTATGAGTTATGGACCTTAGGCGGCAAAAGTATCCCTCGCACTTGGCATGAGATCAACTTATGTTTGTACCATGTATGAATACAAACAAACAATAAAGGTAGAAATTTTCTTTTTCATTCCAAAAGAGTGTTGCTTGTTACATTCCAAAACAAGAAAAAGAGAAGAAACAACAACACCAACAAGAGGCTCACGGACTCCCTTCCCAAGCCCTAAAAATATCTCCCTTGGGCATTGGTGAGAGGCAGAGTGGGCTGAGCACCCCTGAAGGTGGATCGGTGGCCCTTGATTGACCCGACTGGTCTGCCTCCTCTTTAGGAGCCGGCTTGTCCACAGGTGTGGCTCCATGGGTTCTTTGTCAGCAGTAATATCGGCAGCCTTCTGAGAGGGATGGAGAACCCTAGGGCGAAAGGAGAGAGAATCCATGGTAATGGAGGGTGGATGACCTGGAGATCAAGGTCTTGGAGGAGAAAGGAGAGAAGCTTCCCGGTGGCTGATGGAGCTAGGGCTACAGACAGAGGATGGGCTAACAGTGGTAGGCCATGGAGCAACAGGGAAGTCATTTGCTTTCGGTGTCGGCGCTGAGGACATATGGCGTTGTTGTGCCGCCTCCCTCTGAGGACATATGGCGTTAGAGGACATGGTCACAAACGAGACACCTGCATGGCCAACAACAGACAACCAAGGGGAAGGACAAGCATGGGAAATAGGGCGAAGAGGGCTGAAATACAACCACCTCCGCCTTTACCTCCAACTATTTATGGGGGTTACACAGTGGACGTGGAAATCCCTATGAATGAGGACATCAGGGTGGCGGAGATGGTGCTACGAGGGGCCTTAATTGGAGAGGTGATGATAGGCAACCCATCCTTGGAGAAGGTTCATCAGCTGGTAAGATCTTTATCTTTGTCGACAAATGGTTGGAAGATTGCATCCCTATCCCCTACGCGATTTGTGCTTTTTGGTTTGGGGATGATGGATGTAGAGCGCTTGCCCTTTCGCTCGAGTGATTTGGGCAGACTGATGGTGATTTGGAGGTTGGTTTCTCCCTTTGATGGCTCACTACCTGAGCGACCACCCCAGAGAGTTGCCTCAAGATCGGGCAAACTAGGAATCAGGGGTCTGCCGTTGCATTTAAGATCAAAAGAGGTGGTGGCAGCTATGGTAGCAGGGTTTGTTACATTGGCAGATGACGCTGAGGTTGGTTTGCTTGAAGGAGATGGCAGTGTAATGAATGTCTGGGTTGATGTGTTTAGAGCAGGTTTTGTTCTAGAGAAGGTGACCCTCCAATGTGGGGGGAGCTCTTGGTTGCTGATACTGATTTTTTCTATGGACAGCATGGATGGGGGCACACATCATAACAATCCGTCTTATGCAGAGGTGTTGCAAACTGAGGCAAAAACACTACAGCCTGGACATGTGACACCTGATGAGGCGCCTGAACCTAAAAAGCGCAAGGATCATCACTGCACTGAGGAAATGGAGGAAGAGATGGAAGTGGCATTGGTAGAGGATGGTATGGCAGAGAAAATGGAGGAAGGGATGGATGTAGCTTTGGTAGAAGGTGGTATGGCAGAGAAAGAGAAGGAAGGGATGGATGTGGCATTGGTTTGCTGGTGGTATGGCAGAGAATATGAAGGTAGGTGTACCAAGAGCCGGTACTCCTGATCAATGTGCACTACAAGAGATCTCTGTAAACACCTTGAACATGCAAAATAGCCTGCTTGCAGCTGAGGGCCTGAAGTTTGGTTCAGGGACAATTTCCAAGACCAGTGTGGGTAGACCCCCCTATAAACTCAGACAGAGGAAACAGAACACTGCGCAAAAAATTGATGAAAGTGCCATTGCAGCTGTGATGAAGGTTAGTAGAATCTCGACTGCAAAAAAGGGGGGCACCCAAGAAACTAAATGAGGATTCTATCTTGGAATGTGCGTGGGTTGCGCGATAGAAGTTGGAGGGCTTCTCTTTTGAGGTATATGAGAGAATGGGAGATTGATTGTGCCATTATCCAAGAGACACATATAGAAAGTGAAGATGATAGGGCTTGGGTTGATATGATGGTTGGGGATGTGAATGACTATGTGATGCTTAATTCACTTGGCAGGTCTGGGGTGTAGCTATATGGTGGAAGAAAAATGTGTTACAAATGGCTGAGGTCTCTATTGCCAGACACATGCTGACTTGTAAGTTTGAACGAACCCAGGGGGGGTGTGTCCTCTACATTACAGGAGTCTATGGCCCCTGTGACCCTTACAAAAGGTAAGAACTGTGGGATGACTGGAGTGTGGTTGCTGACTTTGTGAATGGGGCTGCTTGGGTCGTAGGAGGAGACTTCAACTGTGTGCTGATGGGGAGTGACAGACCAAATGGCTTAGTAGATAGTGCAACCATTGGATTCCAACTGATGGTTCAAACTTTAGGCTTGAGTGAGTACCCTTCTTCTGGCACTGAATTTACATGGAGGAATGGGAGTGGCCTAATGTCCAAAATTGATAGATTCTTTGGTAATGTTGGGCTGTTGGATATGTTCCAATTATCCTCTGTGTGTGGATTGGAACACCGCTTTTCTGATCACACACCCTTGGTTTGGGATAGTGGAGAACAAGTTCTTGTTGGCTCTTATTTTAAGTTTAAAAAATCTTGGTTGAGAGAACTAGGGTTCAGAGAGATGCTTGAAGGATGGTGGAGGACCAAACATGTAGATGGCATTGCCACTATCAAGCTTGCTTCCAAGCTGATAGCTATGCGAAAAATGCTACAGGAATATGGGGCTGTTGTATTTGCTGTGAGACATCAGAGGCGCAATGAGGCTTTATTGGAAATCCAAGGCCTTGGTTCAAAAGAGGCCACTGGACTGCTGACAGAACAGGAACTCAAAGCAGAAGATGGTGGCAGGATGTGGTGGCTGAAGAAGATCTGAAATTGGAGATGGATTGGAGGGACGTTCTAGACAATTATGGCTTAAAGAGGGGGATGCCAATACCAAATTTTTTCACTTGGCTGCCAGCTCTCGCAGAAGGTTCAACTTAATCTCATCAATACTCAAGGATGGGCAGAGAATTTCATCAATATCAGATATAAGAGCTAAGGCCATCAAGTATTTTAGAGATTCATCAAGGGCTGTAGGGAGAGGTCAATGGAGAATGGCAACGAGTGATTTACCTAAATTATCTAGGGAACAAGTATCTAGCCTGATTGCAGCCATTACTGAGAAAGAAACAGTGACTGCCATCAAAGACCTAAACAACGAAGGTTCTCCTGGTCCTGATGGTATCCAAGTCTTCTTCTATAAAGAGATGTGGGCTGTAGTGGGCAAAGAGGTAATGGATGTGATTAAGGAGTTTGAGGAGGGAAATTTTGGCTTTGATAAAATCAATAGGCCCTTCCTCTTCTTGTTGCCAAAGACACAAGGCGCAGAGACATTTCAGGACTTCAGACCTATTGCTCTCTCGAACTCTATCTATCTAGTGATTAGCAAAGTTTTGGCAAATAGGCTATGGCCAATCTTGCAGGAGGTGATCCATCCAGTTCAATCATCATTCCTTCCTAACAGATCCCTACAAGAGTCTTTCATCATGGCCTAGGAGATGGTATGTGGTTGGCAAAAAAGGAAGTGCAGAGCTTTTATGTGGAAAGTTGATTTCCGTAAAGCATATACTCTATTTCTTGGCCCTACTTGTGGGAAGTTTTCAAGAGGAGAGGATTTCCCCCTCTCCGGATTCAATGGATGAAAAGGTGCATTACAACTACTTTCACTCCCTTGATCAATGGGAAGCCTTGTGGAGCTTGGATCCAACCTCATTGTGGGGTGAGGCAAGGTTGCCCTTTGGCACCTTTGATTTTTAATCTTGTTGTTGATAATTTAGCAAGGTATGCTTGCAAGCTTGCTGAGGCAGGAATTATCAGAGGATACTCCCTCTCTAATAGGAGTGCTATAGCCCCTATTCTTCAATATGCGGATGATACGGTCTTTTTTGTGGAAGGATCAGTAGATGAAGCTCGTGCACTTGGCCATATGGTTAACATATTTGGGGACATCTCAGGTCTGAGTCTGAATAGAGAGAAGTCCAATCTGGTGTGTTTTGGACTAACTGAGACAGAGTAAAAAGATATTTTTGCTACTTTGGGGACCCCTCACATTAATCTCCCCATTAGATATCTGGGGTTGCCCCTGAGATGTTCAAGAATGAAAAAAAGGGACTGGAATAGCTTGTTTGACAAGATCTCAGTGAAGCTGGCTGGATGGACTAGCAGATTTCTCTCTAAGGGTGGCAGACTCATTCTGCTAAACTCTGTTATTACTTCCATCCTTGTCTTCTATTTCTCTATTTTTAAGGCTCTAAAATCTATGTGGAAGCACATGGATTTAATGAGGAAGAGGTTCTTTTGGAGAGGCCCCAAGCATGAAGGCAGATTTATGCAACCTCTAAAATGGGAACAAATCTGTCAACCTAAGGAAAATGGGGGTTTGGGAATCAAATCCTTGAAAGAATTCAATGAGGCTTTGCTGCTCAAATGGGCCATTAAAATTCTGCAAGGGGAAGAGAAACCTTGGACTGAATTGGTTAAGGATAGATATGGTTAGTCCAATAATGCGCTAAAGAGATTGTACCCTATTAGACCATCACCCTTTTGGAAGTCTGTGGTTCAAGCACTGAAAGAAAATTGGCACCCGCTGCAGCCGATATTAGGAGATGGCAGATCCTTCAACTTTTGGAGTGAACACTGGTCTCTGCTGGGTTCTTTGAAGGAGGCTTACCCAAGGGTCTTTGCTGCAGCAAGAGACAAAGCAGGAACTGTCAGTTGCTACTGGTATGAAATTAGGGACTGTTGGCAGTTGAATGAAGATGAGGCCACCAGGATAGGCACTCGGCTGTGGGAAGAAAGGAGTCTGATTTCTGACCTGGAAAGATTTAAACCCAGGCCTGGAGTGGATGATAGCTATGTTTGGGATGGGATATATACAGTGCAGTGTGGATATAAAAAGATTATGGAAGGAGGTAGAGGTGGGAGCTATGATTATATTGACAAAAAAATATGGCTCTTGAAGATCCCCCTCAAAGTGCAAATTTTTCTTTGGCTGTGTAGGAGGGAGGGCTTGATAACAGGTGATCTTAGGCACAAAAGAATGGGAGCTGCTCTTCATGAATGTCACCTATGTGGAATGCACACTGATAACCTCAGCCACATTTTCTCTTCTTGCCTGATTACTGATGTAATTTGGAGGAGGACCTGCCAGGAGCCACTCCCCTTGTGGAACTCCTTAGCATAATTTTGTAGTGATGGAGAGGCCGCATCTGCGTATGGCTGCAACTCTCTAGTGTGTGTGGAGGGCAAGAAATGAGAGGCTTTTTCAGGAGAGACCTGTTTGTTGTGAGCAAATTGTAAATGAGTGCTGGTCCCTCATACATAGATGGGGATCTGATTTGTAAATTTTCTTAGTCATTTATCAATAAATTGTCCTCCCGAATTGCTATCGTAAAATGATAGCTTTCCTTTTGGTTTCAAAAAAAAAGATCGACAGCCTTTTGATGGTCATACTCCGACAAAAACTGGTCCATAGACCAGTCACATAACTCCTCCATGGGAGTATGCTTCCCCGCGAGGAGAGCCTTCACGGCAACCAGGATATGTTTCCCGATCTCCTTTGAGAGATCCTCCCGGCTTGCCTCGATGGATGGATCATTGGTGAAAAATGCCATCATCGCCTCTGCATCTAGTTTCAGCTGTGCCGCATCCTCCAACTCCGCCACCCACTGGCCCCTCTCCTCCTCTAGCTGTTGGGCCTTGCCGAGGTCGGCTCTCAAATCCCCTACAACCTCCTCCACCTTTTCTAGACTTGCTCTCATAGAAGCAAGTCTATCAATCGTGGCACTTAGGCGGAGGCGCTCTTCCTTAAGAGCCCTCTCATACACCTCCACGGACGAGGAGTGTTCAGCCCTAAGCACTTGCACCTCCTCTTTCAAGGAAAGGACACGGGTGTAGGCGGTCGCGAGGCACTCGGACAAGCCCTCTAGAGCCACGACTTCAGTCTTGTGCGCTCTGATGAGGCTCTCTTCCAGCCCCCCACCAACGTGTAGGACCCTCCTTAGACCAGGGCAGTCCTTCTTTAGCTCATCCTCCAGCCGAGCCACATCGTTGGCCCCCTGTTGTTGTGAGTAGAGCTTGCGCACTACCTCCTCCATCGTCTTCTCTGCCTTCTCCCGGGCAACAACGGCCTCCACCACTTGGTGGAGCAAACTCCTCTGCTCTACTTTAGTTGTCACGACCCATTTGGTGGCCATGTCTACTGCATCAACATTTCCGGTTGGTCCAAGGAGGTCCAAAGGAGCGACGCAACCCAGGAAAGAAGGCGGTCCCAAGTGTTTCCGCCTGCAACCCATAAGCACGTCAAGTTTAGAAAAAAAAAGAACAAGAGAGGAGGGAAAGACCAAAAGCTTACCACGCACATGCAGTAGAAAAAGACATGGTTGAAATTCTTGCCTAATGGCCTAGATGTAGCCCAGGACAGGTCATCATTCAGGTGGTGTGGTCTAAATAATTCAATCAATCAGCTCAAATGCACCACTGATTAAGGCACACAAAAAGGTGATTAACTTAATATGATTTATACTCTTTTATGTGTTGAATTCATGTACCGGGTCCACAGGTTGGAATCCCAGTTGAGTAAATGAAAATCAAGTCAGGTTATGTACCTCTGATGTGGGTGTATAAAGTGTGTAAATTGATTTGTCCCACAGAAAGTATCTTTTTATTTTTTTATTTTATAAAATGTGGGTGAGGTGGGTGAAGGTGGAAAATAAGACAAGCAAAGTCTATCCTAGGGTTTATGCAAACACCTAAGTAGATTAGGTCTTGGTTATGATTGTGGCGAAATGAACTAGTGGGGGGGAAATGTGGGGGACACTTACAAAGCACTCTACCCACACTTTACTCTGGTCTACCGCACTTGGATGTCCATGCTAGGGTACCTGCAAGACAGTAGATCAAAGACAAGCAGGGTTACTGCTATGTAAATGCAAAGAAGCGTAGAAAACAATAAAGTAAATTCTGTTGCCTCCCTGGCAACGGTGCCAAAATGATCGCACGGGTTTTACGTGTTTGAAATCGGGGTTACAAGTAACTCGTCATCGTAGTTGCAAAACTCGTAATCAAATATAATTTATACCGAATCTCCAATGGAATCCCAGGTCGAACACAGGGAGGCGACATTTACTTTGTATGAAAACCACACTTCGATCTGTTTCCTTTTGGTGTTTTAGGGTTTTGTTTTTTTTTGTTTTTGAAATAAAATGACAATCAATCACAAGAGAGAGATGGAAGCAAATATGATATATTACATGAATGTCAATTACAATAATCTAGAAAACATAAAAAGAGGAGGAGGTGAGAAGAAATCTCTCGAAGCAATTGTTCGGTGAGACGACGGTGCCTGGCAGAAGCTCGGATGAAGGAGTTGGGAAGCAAGATGATAGAGGTGAGAAGCGTGAGGACGTTGGGTAGAGGAAAGCTTCAGCACAGCTCCATAATGGAGGTGAGAAGGAGGAGATGATCTGCTACCGGAATGGAGGTGGGAGGACGGCTCCAAGGTGACCTATGAATGGGGATGGAAAGTTGGAGGAGTATTTGGTGGGGTAGAGTCTCGTTACACTAATAGGCACCTTGGGAGCTTGAGAGCAAACTCTAATAGAGCGTTGGTAGGCTTGCTAAAGCTTGGGAGTAGGTGGGAGTAGAGGAGGTAGAGATGGCTTGGAAGGGAGGGGGTGTTGGTCCTTTTATATTGGATGAAAAGAGGCTAGAATAGGCATGGGACCATTAGTGACCTCCAAGTCGTCACTATAAGTGTCGTTGTAGGCTTCTCACACCCGCTCATGCTCACAGCTGGCCTTGCTGGCGTGCACACAATTAGCGACGGCTGTAAGCATTGCTGTATGTCTGCCAGGCTGTCGCTGAAGGCTGGCGCCAACCAAGCACGCACTCACCCAAGCGAGCTGCGCTGTCCCGCCTCATGTGTGTAGAGGCCCTGCTGGCATGTGCTGGCGCTACGCTACTGCTGCTGCTGCATGCACGTGCGTGTGCTGGCTGGATTGAGAATGGGGGGCTGCGGGGATTCGAACCCGTGCCCCTCCCTTGCAATCCAATTCTCCCACCGTTGCGCCACGTCCACAAGTGTGCCGCGAAGATGAGTTGAGACTGCGTAGTGAAGGCAGGCTCTCAGCCATTGGATTTTCATCCAACGGCTAAGATCACTTGATGGGTAGCCCTTGTAGATGTAACAGGTGACTTTAAGCACTCCAGATGGTGCCACATGGCACCATCTGGACCGTCCACCCTTCATTGCTTGCAGAGGATGCCATGATTCTCGGATCGAGGTGATTTCTATGTTGTTGGATTGCGATCATCATTTTGAATCCATCCGTACGGTTGGATTTTTCATTTGAAGTCCGTAAGGACGTCACATTTCCTCCTGGCCATATAAAATGAAGGAATTAATATACAAGAAATACAACTATCCTATATGCCATGCAATGGATGTTATGTAGTATTTATAACATGATATGCAATGATAAGCCTAGGAACTATCATAAATAAGCATTTTAGCATGAATTCATGTGTGTTTATCATGGTGGTTAAGGGATCCTAGGGTGGATGGTGGTTGGCTCCAAATGAGAGGGTGCTAGGTGTTTTGGCGCCAACCCTTGGAGATGACTAGGGTTAGCATTTTAGGTGGTAGGATTAACTGGTGTGGGATTAGGTGTAGGGTTAGGATGTTGTTGTTGGATGGTGGTTATGGGAAGGAGGGCTAAGGTTATTTGTCACCATTTAGAGAGGTGTGTGGGGGTTAGGTTAGGTGGGTGGTTTGCACCAATTATGGTGGTGTTAGGGTTAGGTGGCATGGAGGAGAAATGGAGGGATAGGATGTGTTTTTAGGTGGTAGCTTTGTGGTGGAGGGTGTAGGATGTTTGGCGCCACATGAAGGGTTGCATGGAGGTTAGGTTTAGGTGCAGTTGGCGCCATTTTAGGTGGGTTAAAAGGGGGGTTAGGTGGTGCCACTTTAGGGTTTCTAGAGGGGGTTTATAGGGTTTAGATGGGCATATAGGGTGAGGTGTAGGGCTAGGATGGAGGCTCATGTTGGTGCCAAAATGAAGGGATGTCTAGGGCTTTTTGGTGCCAACATGAAGGGGTGTTTAGGGTGGTGGTTATGGTGGGTTGGCACCAAAAAGAATTGGGTTAGGTTAGAGTTAGTTAGGGTTAAGGTGGAGGAGTGGACGACCATGCATTTTTAGGTGGAGCTGGAGCTTAGTTACGTTAGCTAAGCTAGCTTAGCTAGTAAAGTAGAGGTGGAGGAGCTAGGGCTTCATGAAGGAGGAGCTTGGAGAGAAGACTCTGGAGCTAATGGAAGCTATGCTGGAGCTGGGTCTGCTGAGGCAGCTTCAAGGGGAGCTTAACTACTGACCTCATCTACTTAGTTCTTATGCAAGTAGCCAAGCTTGGGTAGTTGAGCTCAGTTGAGTTGACCTCAACCTAGTCGGAACTAGGTTGAGCTAGAACTGCCTCTGATGAGAACTCCAGAGCTAGCTAAGCTACTAGTTGACAAGTAGTAGCTCAGCTAGCATGGAGTCCAGCTGCCATGAGCTGGGTGGAGCTGGAATGAGCTTGGGCTGAGCTGAGATGGACTCCTGTCAACTTAGTTGAGCTAGCTAGAACTCCCAGTGAACTGATGGGAGCTGAGATGAGCTAAACTCAACTAAGTTGAGCTAGATCTGAGCTGACTTGAGTTGGGTTGAACTGAGATGAGTTATCTTGAGCTACCATTTAGCTAAGGTAAGCTGAATGGAGCTGAATGGAGCTAACCCTAATCCAAGGGAGCTGGTATCTAGCCATGATGAGCTGGAATTAGCTGAGTCCTAGCCTGATTGAGCTTCCTCTTCATCACTTGCCTTCAAGAGTGCTAGAGGTTTAGGGATTTGTCAATTTTCTTATCCCTAACACTCCAAGAAACACATTAAAAATACAATAACAAATGCAATTCATGCTTAACCTAATTTATACCTAAATGTAACCCAAAAACCCATTTGCGGAGCAAAATCCTAAGAGTTAGGTTTATTTTAATGCATAAGAATGATGATAAACTAACGTTTATCACTAAGGAACATGACAAGACTGTGGAGAAGATCTCATAGGATTTCTTGGCTGTAACACCACTTTCTGTAACTATAAATAGAGAAGAAGGCCCTTAGAAGGGCCTCTTCATACAATCCAAGAGAAAGGAACTTTGAGAGATTTTAATATAGCTATTTTTAGTGGATTTTCTGGGAGCCTTACCCTCACCCTAGACGTACACCCCTTGCGGTGGAACTGGGTCACCAATCTCCTTGTCTTTCTTAGATTGTCTTTTTGTGTGAGTGTTGGGTCGGATCCTCCCTCTACCAAGAAGCCCAATCAGTTATATTATAGGGGATATTAAAAGAAAAATCTAATTGTAATACCTAGGGCACTAAGAGGAAGAACAAGGGCAGTAGGAGGAGGAAGGCAGGAGGAGATGAGGAAGGAGAGGAGGAAGAGATGAGGAGGGGGAGGAGGAGGAGGAGGGGGAAGGCGAGAGGAGATGAGGAGGTGGAGGTGGAGGAGGGGGATGGTAGGAGGAGATGTCAAGGGGGAGGATGGTCGGTAGGAGGTGGAGGAGGAGGGGGATGGCAGGAGGTTGGAGGAAGGGGGCACGAAAGGAGGAGGAGGGGTTGGAAGGGGGGGCACAGCAGGAGGAGGAGGGGGGGATGGCTAGTGAAGAGGAGGAGGGGGATGGTAGGAGGTTGGAGGAGGCGGAGGACAGAAGGAGGATCGACGATGGGGGAGGATGGTCGGCAAGGAGGAGGGAGAGGAGGAGGACAAGCGGCGAGGAGGATGGAGGTGACGAGGCAACGCGAGGAAGGGGATCGAGGCGATGATGGGGGGAGGGGAGGAAGATAACAACGGTGACGAGGAAGAAGATGAGGACTCATCGGAGGTCGAGGAGGAGGAAGACGACGATGACAAGGAGGAGCGGCGAGGAGGCATGCGAGGAGGCACGTGAGGAGGACCAGAGGTGCGAGGAGGGGTGACGAGGGTTTCTCCCAAATGAAACAGTGATAGGGGAGGACAGGGTCTGCGCACGTATAGATTCATAGACTTTTGTTGTCTCTTTAATTAGAAAGCGATAACAAATGTCAGAGAAAGTATTTCATTGCACGCCTAATTAATTCCTCTTGGTGGTGACATCAGCGAGTGAATTAAATTCCCCGATTCCCCATCGCTATTTTTAAAAAATGATGCTTATTCTTGAAGTTAAAATGAACTGCACGTAACAACTAATGTTCTCCTCAAGCGCTGGCGGTCAAATTTTGAAAGCGGATTCACTGTCGGTATAGTGAACAAGTGATGGCAGAAAAATTATTGCTATCACTTTATAAAGCGATGACAACTAATCGACGGTGAATGCCATATTTCTGGTGGTAACTTAGTTTATTTGCTTGATTTTTTGTGTGTAGGATTCAAAGATAAATAAATGGGGAAGAAGTGCATTCATATTATTTGTAGATAAAGACCAGAGGTTAGTAGTTGGATCTTCTTTTGCTTTTCTTTATTGAAAAAAAATGCAAATATATATATATATATATGTATAATATTTTGAAGTTTCTTTGGGGTTCTTTTTGCTTGAAAAATCAACATATTGCAACCCTTGTTTCTAAGTTTGATTTTGAGCTGATTTGGAAAATTTTTTGGACAATTTTTGATATCCAAAATTTCTAAAATTCTTCCTATTTGTACTCCATTAAATCAGAAACAAACCCACCAAAATATTTTTGAAATTTGCAATATACATTTATAAAAAATTCTTAGACTGACGGGGGTTAGACTAAAAACAAAACAAGAAAAAATCAACTTCTTGAAATTTTTCTGATTTTTGTACTCATTCAAATCCTTTGAAATTAGAGGCATTGGATTCCTGATTTAATCTAGTTTGCCTGATAAATCTTTTAGATTTTTATGAAATCTAGAAATTGACTATCTGGATGTTTTTCTAATTAGGGGTCATTTTTACCAGTTTAAATGTTCTGAAAAGAAAAATCAATTTAAATTATTTTAACCCTTTAAAATTCTGAAAAAAATTATTTTTGTACTCCTAATTGAGTGTTGCATAGAAGCCATAGTTTCCTTTGTTTGGGCCACACCACTCTAAACTAAAATTGATCTATCTTTATTAAGAGTTGCCTAATTAAAGGGTTAAAACATTAGAGTTTAATTTAGCATTAAGAACACACCAAAATTATTTTTTTAAAAAAGAAAAATATCCTCACATGTGATTGTACATTTTTTTATGCTCACAAAACTTGAATTGAATCAATCTACAATTGAAATCCTAAAATCACCTAAACAAGGCGTAATCTTCAAAGACATGGATGAAAAGTAAACATCTTATAGTACTTGTTTGCCATTGCACTCACACTTGTAAAATTGATATTAAGGGCAAACACCCCTATCAACGTCCATCATATTCCAAGAGCACCAATCTCTTAAGCCTAATAAAAACGAGTAGATGTGCCCTAGGTAGGATCGAGTCAAGTCTTAGCAGTTCTAAAAAGGTTTGTAAATAATTTACCTTAATTGCTTAGGCTAAATCTGGTGTTTAAGCTGCGAGATAGTGTCAAACGGCCACAGTTGAGGGGTATTCAAGGAACCTTGGGCAAGAACCTTGGGAAGAACCTTCCCCTCAACACCCCTGTACCCAACCTGGTTGGATTGGGTTAAGGAAAAAGGTGGAATTAGTTACGCGTTGATTCAAGCCTTTAAGATTTTAGGTCTAGTTGAGGTACAATTTAAGGGTAGATTGGCTATTTGATTTGGGAACACACTTCTCTCACTTGTTCTCTTCGCATCTCCTCAAATTCTTCCAATGTATGCACGGGAGGAGATCTCAGAATCTTGGTTTATGGGGTCCCCTCAAATCTTCTCAAAGGAAATTGATTTTTGAGTCAATTCTATTTCTACCCTAATCATTATGGCTATCCCTTCTAGATCCAACCCAAATAAGAGAGAATTAACTCCACTTGAGCTAATACAATTACAAATGGATAAACAAAGTCAACATACTCAAAAGCAGATTCAAACCTCAATGGAGATGATTCTTGCTCAGTAAAACCCACCTCAACCCAAGCCCTTGAGGGATTTTTACAATCCCTCTAGTTATACACCTGAAGCCTTCATCAACATCCTTGATGAAGGAGCTGATTATGAGTTAAAGCTTGTTATCATAAACCTCATCTTGCACTTTTCTAGAAATAATTAAGAGGATCCATTTCAACACTTAGAAGAATTAGCCAACATTGGAAGGACCTTTGGACCTTGGAACCTTAAAATTAAGGTTGTAATGATGACGATGTTTCCCTCTGCCCTTAAAGATGAAGTTGTCCATTGGTACTGAGCTATTAGAAGACCTATTTCCTCTTGGGAGGAGTTTAGGAGTGCTTTCCTTAAGAAATTCTTTCCCATTTGTAGAATTAATGCATTGAGAAGAGAAATCAACACTTTCAATCAACACTCAAGGGAACAAATACATGAGGCCTGGGAAAGATTCACAGAGTTGAAAATGTCTACACCATGAAATACCCAAGTGGCATCTGGCCTAGATTTTTCATCACAGATTAAGTGAGAATCAAAGAAATTTCATGGATGCATCTTGTGGTGGAAACTTCCTAAACAGAGATGAGGACAACACATTTGAGCTATTTGAAAATATGAGTGAAAATTCAATAGATAATGCCTCCGTGAGTAATTTTAACAGGACTAGTCAGCCCAAAAGAGGGGTACGTGAGGTCCAAGCTAGTTCAAGCAAAATTGATATGGACCTAATCTGTAAGAAACTTGATCAAGTGGATGTGGTGAACGAGAAAATAGATGAATTGGGGTCGAGTTTTAGAGCACTCACCCAAAATCAAGTTCGACCCAATATGATTTCTCCATCTGCACAAGCCTCCCTAGGGAGAGATTATGTGAACAACATTGATTTGGCTCAGTCTGAGAGCTAGGTGCACATTGCCATCTTTGATGCCATGTATTTTGACTTTGCTACTTCCAACTATTCTAATTTGACTGTTCCTTCTGCACCACCCTTATCTTATGAGGACATGCAGGCTATCATGGATACCAAAATAACAATCCTTTTCTAACATATATAACCCTGGATAGCGAAATCATCCAAAATTTTCCTAGTCAACCAAATAGTATGGACAAGTACTTAATCGACTTAGGGCTAGGTCGGGCCTACACTTAAACCTCTTATCCTGGCCCAACCACCTACAGTTAAGGTCAACAATTTAGACAACTAGAAAGCCAAATCCAATTGAGCCAATTAGTAACCTTGATTAAATTGTTCCAAGAAAGATACTAGAGCCACCAAGATGATATAAAACAAATTAAGAACCAACTGAGTCAGCTAGCAGAATCAAGACAATTTGGCGCTTTACCTTTTTAACTTGTTCTAAACCCTAGAAATTTCCATAACCAAGGGTTTAATCCTCAAAGTCCAAGCTAATGAGGGAGCCAAGACCATAAGTCCAACTTATCAATCAAGCTCCTGTGATTCCTCCTGGTTTCAATCAATTCCAAAATCAGGCCACACTTAATTTTCCTAACTACCCTCAAGGTCAAAACCTTAATGCTAATGCCAATGCAATTACCTTAAGGAGTGGTACCCAAACTAAGGACCATCTTTGGATAGTAGACAAGAATCCTAAGGGTCCTAGTGAGCCTGTTCAGGTTGAAGAACCTAAAATGTCTGAACCCGAGGCTCAAGAAACCACTATTCCAAGCTCGACACAAGTTCCTTTCACTTAAGCCTTAAACAAAAAGAAAACTAGGAAGACCAATCCTAGCAACAAGAAGCTGCTTGACCTTTTCAAGCAGATCTGAATTAATATCCTGCTCCTTGATGATATAGAGCAAATTCTACCTTATGCTAAGTTTTTAAAGGAACTTTTTGCTCAGAAGTGTAAGGCCAAAACCCCTGAGTGGGTGGTGTTGTTTGCACAAGCTAGTTCTATTATCTTAAGACACCTCCTACCTAAAAGAAAGGATACTGGAGCCCCTTTCATTTCCTATGTCATTAGGGACAAAACTTTTGATAGGGCCCTTATTTATTTGGGTGCCTTCGTCAATCTGACTCCTACTATTCTCTTTGAGAAATTTGGATTTGGTGATCTGAAACCCACAAGTATTACCCTTCAACTTGCAGACTGATCCATATCCACACCAAGGGGAGTTATAGAGGATGTCATTATCAAGTTCAGAGATTTTTATTTCCCAATGGATGTTATTGTTTTTGACATGGAGGTAGTGGAGGAACTTAGGAATACACCAATCATATTGGGATGACCTTTCCTTGCTACCGCAAAGGCCCATACTGATTATGAGAATGGTAGCATGGAAATTGCTTTTGGTGATAGGAAGATGAGGATGAATATTTTTCAAGCCACAAAGCAAATAGATGATCATGGGATGATCAATGATATTGATGATCTAAACAAGGTTACTGAAGAAAGCATGCCAATTAATGTGATTTCAGACCCTTTAGTTTCTAGCTTGATCAACCCCACACTTGAACCCCGAGACCAACTCGAGGGGGTTTTTGATTTACTCCACACTACACTTGATGCACAACCTCTTTTGACTCTTAAGCTTGATAGATTGCCTGAACATTCTTTTTTTGATCAAACCAAGAGCTTACCCTCTTCTGATTTGAATCTACCTAAGCCTGAATTAAACCTTTGCCTAGCATTTGAAATACTACTTCCTAGGACCTAATCAAACTTTTCTAATGATTGTAAATTCAAATTTGACCCAGACTCAAGAGTGTAAATTGATTTAGGTCCTCTAAAGAAATAGAAAGGTAATAGATTGGTCCTTAGCTGACCTTAAGGGAATTAGCCCTTCTTCTTGTACTCATCGATTTATTTAAAAGATGAAGTTAAACCCTTTTGCCAATTACAGAGAAGGCTGAATCCAAATATGCAAGAGGTGATTAAAAAGGAAATCATTATGTGGTTTGATGTTGATGTTATTCACCCAATTTTTGATAGTCCTTAGGTGAGCCTACTGCAAATAGTTTCCAAGAAAGCTGGGTTGATTGTTGTTGCAAATGACCAGGGTGAATTGGTGCCAGCTCAAATAGCTTCTACTTTGAGAGTATACATAGACTAGAGGAAGCTTAATACAACCACAAAGAAAGATCATTTTCCCTTGCCATTCATGAATCAAATCTTTGGGAGGTTGGAAGGGAAGAAATACTTCTATTTTCTTGATAGTTACTCTAGATACAACCAAGTGGCCATCCATCTTGAGGACCAAGAAAAGATCTAATGGAGGCGTGTTTCGCTTGGTAGAAATCAAGGTTTGGAGGACCCGTCGTCGTAGCTAGCAAAACGCGTCTATCAAATAAAATTTATAACTGAAACTCAAAAAGTGAGTCTCGGGTCGAACACGGGGAGGTGAACGTTTGGTTTTATAAAAATCTACATTTCGCTTTATTTCTTTTTGTCGTTTTTATCTTTTTTATTTTTTTTGGTATTTTTATTGGGCAAGAGATTAGGTCGATGAAAACTTTATCTACTTGTAAAAATATAAAAGAAAGAGAGAGAAACAATCACATATATTTCTGAACAAGTGTTTCTACAACTTTATGAAAGTGGGAAAAACTACACTAGAAAGTAGTAAAGATAGATGGAGATGAGAAAATCCCCCTCGATGGTTGCTCAGAGGACAACTTGCTCTGAGGTCGCCTGGAGGAAGGTGGTGAGGAGCGGGATGAAGGAGGACGGAGCCGGAGGACGGAGGATGGGGCAGGACAGCGTCGCGGTGACGATCTTCTTCCCGAAGGGTAGTGAGAGGACGACCATGGGATGCTCCATGAATGGGGATGAGGGGAGGGAAAACTATTTGGTTTTCTACTTTAAAGGAGCATCCTAGGCTTGGGACAAGCTCTCTCTAGATCCTTGGAGGTGGTGAGAGGAAGAGATGGTTTGGATTGGTGGTGAGTAGGTCCTTTTATAGTGGAGGAGGAAGAACAAATTCGCATCTGGGTCATTACTGATGTCTGTAAACGTTGCTACAGATCCCTGCAGTTGTCGCTGAAGATGCACCCTTCAATTCCTCTTACTGGCGCGCGCAGACCATTAGTGATAGCTGCAAGCATCACTAAAGGCTCGCTTATGTGTCGCTGAAGATCCACCCTCCCCCGCTGGCACGCCCCGCTGGCGCTGTGCTCGCGTGCCCATCGTTTAATCTTTGATCAACAGTCAAGATCGCACGAAGGCAACATGCTCAGATCGCGCGATCGATCTACGTCAGATTGGGCGTCAGCCGGTGCATACTAGTGCGCATGCGAATTCACTCGCTGCGGCTGCGTCGTGTGGCGAGATTTGTATCGCTCGATGAAGATCGTGCGACCCAATTTGGTGCTCGCCCTTACACTGTTGATTGCACGCACTCGCAGGGATTCGACCGAGCATCCGTGGCTTGAGAAGGCTTGTTGCGACCGCTATGCCATCGCGTTGGATTGTCGAGTGGAGCGATCAGATGGCTCGAGCTCTTGACCATTAGATGGAAATCCAACGATCGGGATTCAAAGTTGGCGGTCTCGTTAGAAGAAGCGGGCGATGTGGAGCTTTTACGACCATTGGATTTGAATCCAACGGTAGAGACTTCATAGATGTAGCTTCAGAGGAGGGGTTACGGTCGAGCTGGAGGGCTGCGATGGCACCATGTGGTACCATCATAGCCATCCACATTCTTCTTCTTGTAGAGGGTTTTGCGGTGCTTGGATCAAGTTGATTTTTGCATTGCTGGACTGCGATTGTCGCTCCGGATCCATTCGTATGGTCAGATTTTTCATTTGAAGCCTGTATGGATGTCGCATTGCCCCCTGGCCGTTGATCTTCCTTAGGCTTCATATGTTGCTACAGGACTCCGATCTAGACGATTTCGGAGGCGTTAGACTCCGATCATCATCCTGATCAGATCTGTGCGGTCCGATCATCCATCCAAGGCCCTGAAATGAATCTCCTTCTCCTGACCATAAAAAGAACCTAATTAACTTCAAATATATACAACTACTCTAAATGTAGAATGATGCATGCTATACAATATTTATAATATGCAATGCAAGTCTAAGCCTAGGAACATGCATAAAGAGGCATTTTAACCTAAATAGATGTGTCTACATCATACCCCCATGCCTATCTTTTGCTAGTCCCCAGCAAAGTTAAACTACATGCTATGTATAAAACCAGAATTAAGATTAGATTGCTTAGGCCAAAGTCATTTATTAACAATAGAAAATTTCAACTAAGGTCCTAAACAACGAAAACTCAACAGTACTTGGGCTTTTGCCAGAATGCAGACTGCCCAAGTCCTCGCCTTATTTGAAAAGGGAAGATACATTTTTTTTGTTTTTCTTCTTTTCTAATTTTTTGTACTTTTGGAGTTTGAGTGTTCCGGGATAACTTCTTACGGCTACCCGACCCGCCCAAGACTCGAAAAGGACTTTAAGTGCTAAGCATCTAGTGAAAAGAGTGAAAGAGTCACTAGGCGGCCGTTAAAACGGACTTCGGGTTTCTACGACCCTGGTGACCTTGCCTAGAGGTTTATCTTTTCGAATGATAACTTTCTCCCTACTTTTATTTATGGGGTCAACACAAGAGAGAACCCAATGTATATCTCCCCGGTTTATTCTACTTCCCCACTTCTTCCCTAAGTGTTTTGGGAATTATTGTGCATTTTTGTGAGCTGGGCTCTGGACAACCGGGCAATGGGTTGTTACCCACGGCATCTTGTCAACCATACTCGTGCGGTGAAGTGTGGTTTTATTTGTTTATTTTTTTTATTTTCTCCTTTTTCTATTTTTTTTCTTTCTTTTTTTTTTTAAGTAGGTGGCTTCCATGATCTAAGATTTACCTAAAGGCAGTACGATGAAAATGGTCTTGTGGCTGGGCTTTGGACAGCTGGTCGATGAGTTGTTACCACGAATGACGTGTGCGTGCGCGTGTGTTTAGAAGTGTCGTTGTAGTTTGCACTTGCGACGTCGGTTTTAAAGTAAAGAAACAGATGAGTCCGAGTGTCAATCTCAGGGAGGCGTAAAAATCGGATTCTTCTTGTCACTTTTTGTTACGAAAATCGTGGGGTTTTGCTTGCGAAATGGTGTGGGTGAAAAGCGAGAGCGAGAGAGCGAGAGAGAGAGATTAGGGTTAGAATTGTTTCATTCGCAACATGCAACTTGAATAGAAAATGGAGCAAGCAATTGAATAGAAAACAACTTCATTAATCATGCAACTTTAGTTCATAATTACAACACTAGATAAATGCTTGAATATAAGTAAAGTAAAGCTTAAAAGAAGGGAAGAAAGAGAGAGAGAGGGAGGGCAGCGAGGCAGCCACGGTGGTGGAGAGGGCTCCGTTGGAGGCTCGTCGTCTCCGATAATTACAAAAGGGCTTAAAGGTAGCTAAGAGGAGGGTAGAGTAGTTGCAAGTGGAGTGAATGCCTTGAATGGGTGGTTGGAAGGGGTTTAAGTAGGGAGAAGGGCTTTCTAAATGTAGAAGGGGTTTTAGCGACGTCTGGGATGTAGCGACATCCAGGACGTTGCTAAAACCTTTCCCAAAATGTCGATGAAGACCCTTGCTCGCTCGCAGCTATGCTTCTTCGCACCTGATCTGTGTGCGCACGCCATAAGCCGTCCGATCGAAGATCGGATAGCTCGGATCTCACGCAAGGCGCATGCCTGGATCGCACCCTTGCACCCGCGTCATCGCGAGTGTCTGGTCAAGGCACATCTGCGGGTGCCACGTCTCGCGATTGCGTCCGTCCGCTGCTGATCAGGCGGCCCAATTTCGCCCATGCACGTCATCGTCTCCGCATTTCAGCTCTGCGCGAATCGAACCCGCGTCGCGTGAGCACAAGCGTGTGCTCCAACCGTTGCGCTGCGCTCGCTGCTTTGTTGCGGCAAGGGCAGGCGTGCACGCTGTTCTCAGCCATTCAATCGAAGATCGACGGCTGAGATCTGTCCTCCGAGTGAAGGTGGAAGAGAACGGTGATCTGGACGCAGCAAGCGGGCGCCACATGGCGCGTTGTGGGCCTTTGATCATCAAATCAACGGTGAGAACTTCTTGGGCCCATTGTTGGAGCTCCGGATGTCAGATTTGGCCGATTTCGAGTCTGTTGGATTCCGTTCGTCGCTCTGAATCCATCCATGCGATTTGATTGCTCATCTGAGGCCTGCTTTGACAAGTGCTCATACAAATGGCCATTAATACTGTTTTATAAGCAATCTTGACGTATGATGCATGTAGTGCTCCCATTCTACTTATGTTGTGTTATTTGTGCCTTTTATTCTTAAGATGGGCCCTATTTAACAAAATTATCACCTCAAGATGCAGTGTTATCATACCCCCATGCTTACTCCTTGCTAATCCCTAGCAAGGTTTATTCTAGCCTTTATTTTCTGTCAGAATTTATGAAGTAACTACTTAGACACTTCGTCACTTGTCAATAGGAGGAAATATACTAAGATCTTAATCTACAAAGACTAAGCAGCGCCCGGGTGTCTGTTAAAATACGAATCGCATGAATCCTTGCTTTAATGTATGTAAATATATATTTATATATTTTCTTATTTTTAGATTTTTTTGGAATTTAGAGTGGGTTGGTAACATTTTACGGTTACCCAACCCACCCAAAACTCGGACAAAGCTCTAAGTGCTAAGCATCTTGGTGTGAAGATCATGATAGACTCACTCAACGGTAATTTAGACAGACTCTAGGTTTCTACGCCCCTAGGTGACCGGAAGAGAAAGTGTTTTGCTTGAAGGTGTATTTGTTCGATTGGTAGCTTTCTCCCTATGTTTGTTTTAATTGGGGTCAACACAAGGATTTTTCCAGTGTATATCTCCCCGGCTTGTACTACTTCCCCGCTTCTTCCTTAAGTGTTTTGGTTCTTGTGTGCAATTACTGAGCTGGGCTCTAGACAACCGACCAATGGGCTGTTACCCACGATCACTTGCCAGCCATACTCGTGCGGTGAAGTGTGGTTTATTTTGTTTTCTTCTTTTTTTTTTTTTGTAGGTGGCTTCCCTGATCTCAAATTTACCTAGAGGCAATGAAGAAGTGGTCCTATGGCTGGGCTCTGGACAACCTGCCAATGGGCTGTTACCCACGACAACTTGCCAGCCATACCACCCTAGAGAGTTCATTAGCTACCCAATTTCTGTCAAAATCTCCGAGGAGTGAGTCTGTCAAAAATGTGTGCAGATGCTTAGACTCAAAGTCCTTCTAAGTTAGAGGGTGAGTTGATAAGTTGTATACTTATCACCTTATTTAGTAGGTGGATTAGAGTAGCCTAAGGTTGCAAGGATTTGAAGCTAAATCCATATTCTAACGAACACCAGGGCTGATTAAGCCTGAAGGCCTGAAAAGTTTAAGTGTTCAAGTTCTTTTTGTATTATTTCCCACTATTGACAAGTTTCTAATGCCTATGTTTCTTCCTAAGTTCAATTTTTTTTTATTTTATTCGGATTGATTAAATGAGCTCAGGATCGTGCAATTTACCACCCCCCATGCTTAAGTTGGACAATGTCCTCATTGGCAAATACATGGATGCAACAGGGGTTCAAAAAGATATTACCTGAGTGACGTAAAATACTGGATCAGTCTGAATCCTCTGGGTTGCCTCCCAGGAAGCGCTGAGTTTAATGCCTCCAGCTGGGTGATGCTTCGTGTCATTCCTCAATGAGGGTGACACTCTCCTTTGGAGGAACCTAGGCTAGGAAATGTTTCAATCTTTGGTCATTAACTATAAAAGTGTGCCCAGTGTTTGGATCAGCGACTTCAACCGCCCCATTAGAGTGAGGCTTGACCACCCTAAATGGTCTTGTCCACTTGGACCTGAGTTTCCCCGGAAAGAGTTTTAGGCGGGCATCGAAAAGCCAGACTTACTAGTTAAGCTCAAAGGTCTTTCTATGAATGAGTCGGTCGTGGACGACTTTCATTTTCTCCTTGTACAGTCGACTATTCTCAAAGGCGTCTTGACGAATTTCTTCGAGCTCAGAGAGTTGGAGCGTTCTCTGTGCACCGGTTAACTGGGAATCCGTGTTACATTGCTTGACAGCATAGTAGGCCCGGTGTTCTAATTAGACAGTAAGGTGGTAGGCTTTGCCAGAGACCAGGCGATAAGGCGACATGCCTATCGGGGTCTTGAAAGCAATCCTGTATGCCCACAGGGCATCATCTAGTTGTGTGGACTAGTCTTTCCTGTCAGGTCTCACAGTCTATTGTAAAATGTTCTTGATTTGTCTATTTGAGACCTCGGTCTGCCCATTTGTTTGCGGATGACACGGGGTAGCAATGCGGTGGTTAACCTCGTATTTTCTAAGTAGGGCACGGAATTGGGAGTGAATAAAATGACTTCCACCATCACTGATCATGGCCTTTGGTATTCCAAACCGGGAAAAAATTTTCTGTTTAACAAAGTCCATGACAGTCTTGTGATCGCATCGACGAGTGACGACGGGTTCAATCCATTTAGAAACATAGTCTACCGAGATTAGGATGTACTCAAAGCTGTTGGATGGTGGAAAGGGGCCCATAAAATCGATACCCCAAACATCAAAAATTTCGACAATCAAGATGGGCTAGAGGGGCTTTTTATCTTTTCTGGTCATGGTCCGTAGTGTTTGGCAGCGTGAGCAAGTCTTGGCAAAGTTGTGTGCATCCTTAAATAGGGAAGGCCAGTAAAATCCAGACTGCAGAACCTTCGCAGCCGTTTTCTTTCCAGAGAAGTGGCCACCACAAGCTTGGTCATGACAGAAAGATAGTACACTCTGAACTTCATTCTCGGAGATACACCTCCTGATGATCTAGTCGGCACAGAGGCGAACCAGCATGGGATCATCCCAGAAATAGTGCTTGGCCTCGGCCAAGAACCTATCCCGTCACTGTCTGGACCAGCTATGTGGGGTCTGTCCTACAACCAGGTAGTTGACATAGTCAGCATACCATGGCAGTCTCTTGTCTTGCACAGCTAGAATGTGTTCATCGGGGAAGGTGTCAGATAAAGGCAGAGAGGGTCCAATGTGGTCTGGGTGAAGTCTGGATAAGTGGTAGGCCACCACATTCTTTGATCCGGCTTTGTCGCGGATTTCCTGGTCAAATTCCTGTAAGAGCAGGATCCATCTGATGAGCCTGGGTTTCGCGTCCTTTTTAGCCAACAGGTGCCGGATGGCTGAATGGTCAGTATAGATGGTCACGTGGGATCCCAGCAAGTAAGGTCGGAACTTCTCAAGTCCGAAGACTACAGCGAGCAATTCTTTCTTTGTGACCGTATAATTTCGTTGGGCCTCATCCAACGTTTTGCTCGCGTAGTGGATCACCATGGGTTTCTTGTCTTGTTTTTGTCCCAGGACAGCGCCTATGGAAAAACCTGATGCATCACACATAATCTCAAAGTCCTAGGTCCAATCCGGGGGTTGAAGTACAGGTGCTGTGGAGACCAATTCCCGGAGGGTGTGATAAGCTTGGATGCAATTAGAGGACATGTGGAATATGGCGTTGTTGGCCAGAAGGTCAATTAAGGGTTTGGAAAGCTTGGAGAAGTCTTTAATGAACCTTTGGTAGAAGCCAACATGTCCTAGGAATGAGCGAATCTGCTAGACCGAGCTAGGCAGAGGAAGTTTGGAAATTAAATCAACCTTAGCCTGATCCACCTCAATGCCCCTATGCGATACGATGTGACCGAGGACGATTCCTTCTTGAACCATAAAATGTCTCTTTTCCCAACTTAACACCAGATTAACCTCGATACATCATTTCAGGATTTTCTCCAAGTTGCTCAAACAGTGGTCGAATGAGTTCCCAAATACAGAGAAATCATCCATAAAGACCTCTAAGTATTCACCCACCATTTCTGAAAAAATGGCTAGCATGCAACGCTGAAAGGTAGCAGGTGCGTTGCATAACCCGAACGACATTCGACGGAATGCAAACGTGCCGTACAGGCAAGCGAATGTGGTCTTTTCTTGTTCTTCTGGCGCAATTGCGACTTGGTTATATCCTGAATATCCATCCAGGAAGCAAAAATACTTTTGCCCTGCCAATCTTTCAAGGATCTGGTCAATGAATGGCAAGGGGAAATGATCCTTCTTAGTGTCTTTATTGAGCTTCCTATAATCAATACACAACTTCCATGCGGTGGTGGTGCGGGTGGGGATGGATTTTCCATGCTCATTGGTGACAACGGTGAGCCCGGCTTTCTTTGGAACCACTTGAGTGGGGCTCACCCAGGGGCTATCAGAGATATGATAGATGATGTTGGTGTCAAGTCACTTGATAATTTCTTTCTTAACGACCTCTCGCATGTTTGGGTTTAATCATCTCTGCATCTGGAGGGAGGGTCGTGCCTCGTCTTCCAGGTAAATCTTATGGGTGCAATAGGCGGGGCTAATTCCTCTTAAGTCCGAAATAGTCCAACCAATGGCGACCCGATGTTCTGAAAGGGTCACGGTCAACCTGAGTTCCTGATCCTTGGTTAGATGAGAGTTAATAATCACAGGGAAGGTTTGGTCAGGTCCCAGGAAGACATACTTGAGATTCTCAGGTAGTGGCTTAAGTTCGGGTGCGGGTGGAACAACGGTCGACGAAAAAGGGAAAGGCGGGAGTTGATCAACATCGATTTCCTCAAATTTTGTTGTTTGATGGTAATCAGCCTTACAGAGGTCCATGGGTAGCGATGGTGACGGGTTAGAATAGTCGTTACAGGATTGGTGGTCTGAGATAGAACTCAGGGTAAGGCATTCCTTGACCAAAGTTTCCACGGGATCATGTTCCTAAACACAATCGCAATCAAAAGACTTTGTCGCTTGGAAGATATCCAATAGCATTTTCTTGTCTCCGAAGGCGATTTCCATACATCCCATGTCACAATCAATGTTTGCCTTAGCTGTAGCTAAGAAAGGTCTGTCCAAGATTATGGGTGCATTTTGTAATTTTTCAGGGACTTCCATGTTGAGCACCAAGAAGTCGACTGGGAAATAGAAGTCCTTGACCCGCACAATCATGTCCTCGACAACCCCCTTTGGGGTCTTCACAGATCTATTAGCCAGCTGGATGGTGACAGGTGTGGGTGTCAACTCTCCGAAACCAAATTGGTGGTACAGGGTTGTTGGAATCAGATTGATAGAAGCACTTAAGTCCAGGAGTGCTCTATTAAATGTCATGTCCCCGATATTAAAGGAAATCAGGAGTGCTCCTGGGTCAGTTCGCTTGAGCGGAAGGTTGCTTGATATTACAGAACTTGCTTGCTCGAAGAGCACAACCTTCCTAGGTGCTTAGGGTCTTGGCTTACATTTGGGTGTACAGGCATCCTTTAAAAACTTGGCGTAAGCCGGGATGTACTTAACGGCTTCGAGGAGCAGAATATTAATCTGTACTTCCTTAAAGGTCTCCGAAGGCTCCTCAGTTTCCACAACATTTTTCTTCTTCTTGATTGTCTCCAAGGCCTTAGGGTAGGGTGTCTGAACATGGATCGGATCTATTTCTGGGTCCTTGGGTTTTTCTAGTGCCTCTTCTGAGCTGGGTATTTCAGCGGGTGAAGTCTCGGGGAGAGTCGGCTATTTGGGATCCTGGGTTTTGGTGCCACTTCTCAAGGTTACCGCATTCGCAGAGGTATTGGGACCATGAGTTGATCCTTGAGAAGACGAGGACGAAGAAGCACCAAACCCAGGGGGTGTTTGTGGGGCTGGCTGAACCATGTGAGCCTGCCCAGGATTGCCCTAGAACCCTTGCGAATTGGGGCCTCTGTTAATTATGTTTTGCGGGTTCGGTTGTGGCTGGGAAGGTAGGGATCCTTATTGTTTACAGTCCAAAAGTTGGCTTAACTGTCCCTTTACTAAGGCCATTTCCTCCTGATGTTTCTGGTTCATTTCAGCCATCATCTTTATCAGGGTGTCCATTTGGTTCTGTGGGGGAGGGGTCGCCCTATTTTGATTATATGGGGGTCTAACTGGTGGTCCTTGCTGATAGGGGGCAAGTTTGGCTGCTGATTTGGCTTGGGCTGGTTTTGGAATTGCGGTGGTTTCTGGTTTGTCCAACCAAAGTTGGGGTGATTACGCCAGCCAGTGTTGTAAGTGTTGGAGAAAGGGTCAGGTTTAGCATAACCTTGGACAACCTATATATCTTCAAGGATAGCAGATGTCGATGGGGAGGGAAGAGAGTAATCAAGGGTTGAGGGAGCAAAGGTCCCTCCCTGGAACGTGGTCAGGGGTTGTTCCAGGTTCAGTTGGCTTAAGGGCTGGACCAGGTCAACATTATGTGCTCCCTTTGCTAGGGAGAAGGTCTGTAATGGGTTCCTGGTCTGGTTCAGTAGTTTGTCAATCTTTTTATCCACCAATTCCACTCGATCTAGTTTCTTGGCAATGATGTCCATGTCAACCATTCCAGAATTTGCTTGTACCTCATAAATCCCACCACAGGGTTGACTGGATCGGTTAAACTGGGTCATGGAGGCATTGTTCAGCGAATTTTCGCTCATGGACTCAAATAGCTCAAACACGCTCTCCTCGTCCTTGTTCAGGAAGTTCCCCTCGCATGAGGCATCGACGAAGTTCCGTAGGTTGCTGTCTAGACCATGGTAGAAAATCTGGGCCAATTTCCACCTTGGTACTTCGTGGTGTGGGCATTTCCTGAAGAGTTCATTAAATCTCTCCCACGCCTCATGGAACTGCTCCCCACCCTGGAGTGTAAAGGTAGTAATAGCTTTTCTGAGGGCATTGGTCTTTCTTATGGGGAAGAATTTCTTTAGAAATGTATGCCTCAGTTCTTCCCAGGTGGTGATGGGTCTACCTAGGGTTCTAAGCCAATGAGAAGCCTTGTCTCTAAACGAGAAGGGGAACATCTTAATCAGAATAATGTCAAGGCTAACGTTCCTAGGTTTCACAGCTCGTGCTATCCGGTCAAGATCCTCTAGGTGCTGGAAGGGGTCCTCATTTGAGCTTCCATGGAAGTGGTTCTGGATTAGACTTAAGACATTTGGTTTTAGATCAAAATCATCTCCCCCTTCAGGGATCCTAAGGTGTGGCTCGACTCTAATAGCAGAAGGATTGTAGAAATTGCGGAGGGGCCTTGGTTGATCCTGGAATGGTGGTAAATCAAGTGGCAGTTGCCCTTGTGGGCCTTGGAAAGGTGGTGGTTGCCCTTGTGGGTTCTGTAACCGGTGTATGGCTTGCATGATGGTGTGGATATGTTGCTGCTAAAGCCAGTGGTTTGCATTAATCTGGGCTTGGATGATGGCCATTGTGTCTGGTGGGGGTTGGTCCTCAATCACATCTACCCTAGGTTCAGCCATGTTTCTAACAGAATCAAGTTTCCTGGATTCCCGTCCCAAACAAACAACTCGGGATGCAGTGAGCGTCTCCCGTGCATGCACTAGAGAAGAACAGGAGGGGATGCGGAGAGTGATAGATGCGAGAAGTGTGTGTTCAATCAAGCAAACAAGCCTAGTCCTTATGGTGTATTCCTTAGGAGACCTAGAAATCTCAAAAAAGGGTGAGTAAGTCCGTAAGCACTGGACTCCCCTTCCCAAAGCTAATATGGCTAGGTTGATTACGAGGGGATTGCAGGGAAGGTTCTTCCTTTGGCTTGTGCCGCCGGTTCCATAGACCCCGCAATCACGGTCGTTTGACTCTATCTCGCAGCCTAGTCACCAGATTCTACCAAGGGAATGAAAGCCAAGTGCCTAGTGAACAAAACCTCGCCTCTCGAGACTTAACTTAGTCATACCTAAGGCACGTCTACTCAGTTTTAAAAGGGCTAGGATAGTGCACGTCTACTCAGTTTTAAAAGGGCTAGGATAGTGCTTGTGCTAGGGTTATGTGATGAGGCGTTGATTGGGGTGGTGCTTCTTAGTTTTCCACTTTCAGTGTGTGTGCTTCTATCAAAGCATGGTTTTCAAGCAAGGATTTTTTTCAAGATGTGGTGTCTTTTAATGTTTCATCCTTACTTTAGTGTCTTTTAGGATTGCCATGTCTTAATGTTTTCAGACAAGTTTCAGTGGGAACGTCAAGTTTTGCACACAATTTGGTGAAAGTAGATTTCCTTTTATTGTGTAGAGGCTCTAAAACCCTAATGTACTCATCCTAATGATCATGCAACTTCTATTAGATGAGTCATTTTTAGGGTTGAGTGGTGTGGCTTAAGTCAATCCAAGGTGGCTTCGCAAACACCACTCAAAAAGAGAAAAGAACACTCCAAGAATTTATTCAGAATGTTAGAGTGTACATTTTTTGTTGGGTGATGTGTTAAGGATGTGGGTCAGGTAATCATACACCACGCCAATTTTTTTCAAATTTACAATTTTTTTTTAGTTTTTCAAGCAAGCAAACAACCATGAGTGAAGAACTACTCACGACCAGTCCTTGTTGCGCCTACTCCTTTGTTACTGTCATGGGTTGCGCTGCTTCGCCGTCCAAGCATCGAATTCCTGCAGCCATCAAGTAAAAGGAGACAAGGCATTAGACAATGTGAGAATGGATGTAAAATGGAAGTGACAAAACAAATCCGTTGCCTCCCCAGCAACGGTGCCAAAAACTGATGTGCGCATGCCCGTGTGTTTGGAAGTGTAGTTATAGTTTGCACTTGCGATGTCGGTTTTAAAGTAAAGAAACAGATGTGAGTCCGAGTGTCGGTCTTAGGGAGGCGTAAAAATCGGATTCTTCTTGTCACGAAAATCATGGGGTTTTACTTGCAAAATGGCACGGGTGAAAAGCGAGAGAGAGATTAGGGTTAGAATTGTTTCATTCACAACATGCAACTTGAATAGAAAATAGAGCAAGCAATTGAATAGAAAATAACTTCATTAATCATGCAACTTTAGTTCATAATTACAACACTAGAAAAATGCTTGAACATAAGTAAAGTAAAGCTTAAAAGAAGGGAAGAAAGAGAGAGGGGGGGCGGCGAGGCAGCCACGGTGGTGGAGAGGGCTCCGTCGATGGCTTGTCGTCTCCAACGATTACAAAAGGGCTTAAAGGTAGCTAAGAGGAGGGTAGAGTAGTTGCAAGTGGAGTGAATTCCTTGAATGGGTGGTTGGAAGGGGTTTAAATAGGGAGAAGGGCTTTCCAAATGAAGAAGGGGTTTTAGCGACGTCCGGGACGTCGGTAAAACCCTTCCCAAAACGTCGATGAAGACCCCTGCCCGCCGGTCGCTCTCCCTCAGCCGTGCTTCTTTGCGCCTAATTCATGTGTGCACGCCATAAGCTGTCTGATCGAAGATCGGACGGTTGGGATCTCACACGTGGTGCACTCCTGGATCGCACCCTTGCGCCCACGTCATCACGCGCATCTGGTCAGGGTGCATCTGAGGGAGCCACGTCTCGCAATCGCGTCTGTCTGTTGCTGATCGGGCAGCCCAATTTCGCCCGCGCGCGTTGTTGTCTTCGCATTTCAGCTCTGCGCGAATTGAACCCGCGTCGCGTGAGCGCAGGCGTACGCTCCAACCGCTGCGCTGCACCTGTTGCTTTATTGCGGCGAGGGCGGACATGCGCGCGGTTCTCTGCCGTTTGATTGAAGATCAATGGTTGAGATCTGTCCTTCCGGTGAAGGTAGAAGCGGGCGGCGATCTGGACACGGCGAGTGGGCACCACGTGGTGTGTCGTGGGCTGTTGATCATCAGATCAATGGTCAGAACTTCTTGGGCCCATTGTAGGAGCTCCAGATGTCGGATTTGGCCGATTTCGAGTCCGTTGGACTCTGTTCGTCGCTCTGAATCCATCCATGCAATCCGATTGCTCATCTGAGGCCTGCTTTGACAAGTGCTCATACAAATGGCCATTAATACTATTTTATAAGCAATCTTGACGTATGATGCATGCAATGCTCCCATTCTACTTATGTTGTGTTATCTGTGCCTTTTATTCTTAAGATGGGCCCTATTTGATAGAATTATCACCCCAAGATGCAGTGTTATCAACCAAAAACTTGCCAGCCATACCACCCTAGATGGTTCATTAGCTACCCAATTTCCGAAGAAACCACCGAAAAGTGAGTCAGTGCAAAAAGTATGCAGATGCTTAGGCTTAAAGTCCCCCCAAATCAGAGGGCAGGTTGATAAGTCGTATACTTAACACCCCAATTTATTGACTAGTTTAAAATAAAATTACTTGGTGAGGACTCGAGATTAAGTCCACATTCAAGTGGACACCCGGGCTAATTAAGCCCGAAGACCTGATGAGTCTAGGTGTTCTGGTCTGATCGTATCATTTCCTAAAGTTAATAACTTCCAAATGCCTGAGTTCTCTTTTCCTAATTCCTTTTTTTTATCTTTTTCAAATTTTCATTTTTTTTAAGAAACTAAAAGAAATTCTATGGAGTTAACAAAATGATTTCAGGGTTAAATATCCACCCCCCCATGTCTAACTGATACAATGTCCTCATTATACAAATAAAGACATGAAAAGGTGGAGTAAACAAAATATCACCTGAATATCGTGAGAAATCTTGTCAGCTCCACAGGGAATGTGAGATATAAACACGTGCTAAATTTGATGCCTTCAACTAGGCATGATATACTTACAAGAAAGAAAATAAGAATTCTTAAGTGCGGGTCAGAATCAAAATCAAAAGATTAATCCTTAGACCCGACAACAGAATATGTCCATAGATGTGGACCAAGTTATGGTGCAGACCTGTGCCCCAGGGTCGAGTAGTTCTAAGGTTATGGATGAAAATTACCCAGAACCTAAGATTTTTGTACTTTTGGGGCTGGGACTGCAGTTTTGTGGTGTGCAACCCAAGACCAAAGTGTCGGACAATGGGTAAAGATGATTCAATAGGTTCAGATGTCCTCTTAACATTCAGCTCAGAAAAATAATCAGTTATTTCAAGCTTGGGTTGCATGTGAAATATATCATACGGTTCCTGGTAGAAAGTAGGTGGTTTTAGGTCAATAGGAACCCTCAGATCCAAAATCAAAGTTCCCTCAGAATTAGCTTCCCAGATTTTTAATTCCAGCTTCCTATCTTCCGAAGTTAATGTTTTCAGGACCTCCAAATCATTGTACACCCCATCTAAAGTACCCAAGTCCAATAATTGCGGCTGAATCAGGATTGACTTGGGTGTAATGATTTCTAAATCAAAATCAATCCCTTCGGTGTGTGGTTGAGGGATGGGGCTACTGATTGAATCTTCTAGTAAATGAGGATTTGAATCCTCCAAGTTAGCCCCAATCGAATCAAAATCTTCAATAAATTGGCTATCAAATTGTTCGTCATGCTCCTTGAGCCCATTTGTCTCACTAAAATCATCTTCCTTAAGCTCAAGTAAGACTTCACTAAGAGGTTCCTTACCCTCAGAATCAAAGAATCCATGATCTTCATTTATATGTCTCAAAATCATATGTCATTTCATGGTCTGTGGAGACATATTTTTCATCATTCCCTAGCTCTGGGATCTCGGGTGCGAAACTCGATTCATCCTCAAAGAGTTACTCTAAACCAACCTCGTCATCTCTAATCTTTGAATATGTATCCCCCCCAACAGGTGCCTGAGCGGGTTTAGACATTGGCTCTCTTGAAGGGGGTTCATCTTGAGAATCATCTCAAGATTTGACTAGGGCAACCACAAATTTCATCCTCAACCTCGACAATTTCCTAAGAAGAAACTCTCCCAGGTCCCTATCCCTAACACTTTGGAGCAAATCCAATAAAGAATTATTAAGTTCATTAATCATTTTGATCATAGGGTCCAATGCTTCAGTGCATGGTGTTGGCTGAGCTTCTAAAGATTGTATAGTGTTCCTCAAATTAGCCAGCACCCTATCCTGGATTTGGTTCACCTGAACTGACTGGTTCGATTTAGTTTTGGGTGGGTTTGGGTTAAATCTAGGGGAGTCAAGATGTCGAGGTTCTCGGGTCCCTCCCTGATAGTAAGTCATTTCTGGTTGTTCAAAGAATGGTGATGACCTATTTTCAATGGAATACTGGGGAGGGTAGGTGTTATAATCAGCATATCCTTCCTGATGTAGATTGGGTTGGTTTTGTCATCAAAGGATGGAGATCCATAATCATTGTAGGTTTGGGAAGGATAGTAATCATAATCTTGTTGTCCAAGGTTAGGCCCTGGACACTGAGGTCCGGATTCGTATCCCCAATCAAAGTTATCCCGGCTAGTGGATGGGTAATGACAAGTCAAGTTGGGATAGTAATCATCTTGGGGATAAGTGGTGGTAGGAGGATAGGATGTGAAATGTGTGTAGGATGTGGGAGGGTACATTGTAGAAAAGGAGGGAAAATAGAGAAGAGAAAAGTTTCCATGCAATACAATCAACCAAACCTGTCCTTATGTGAGTAGCCTAAAGACCTACAGACTCCCAGGACCCATCTTGAGATTATAAACGATTTGGTCTACTTTTATCCGGTCAATCTAACCAGTTAGAAGGAGGGGCTGGGGAGAAGGTTCTTCCTTTAGCTTGCACCTCCGGTTCCTAATGTAACCCCCAACCGTGGTTGTTTGACACTACTCCACTAGCTAGATATCAGATGGACCAGCAAAAGCAGATTAATAAAAAAAAATCTCAATTTGAGCCCCGAAGAGCGAATCAATCCTTAAGGCCAATGTCTACTCAGTTTTAACTAGGCTTGGGATGATTGTGCTCTTGGAATGTGATGGGCCCTTTAAATGGGTTGTGCCATTAATGATCAATTCAAATGTGTGTGCGTGCACAACCAGGATTTGCAAACAAGGTTATTGATGATGTGTCTTTTAGGGTTTAACCTTATTTAGTAGCTTTTAGGGTTTAATCCTTAGGTTGGTTTAATCAAGTTTAGGAGAACACTCCAAGTTTTGAAAGCACGGGTGTAGATATATTCCTTTAGAAATCAGAAATAATATGTGAAGTGCTTGGTTTAGCCCTAAGAATCAACCCTAAGTGGCAAGCTACTTGATGGATCGCTTTTATCTTAAGTGGTGCGGCCCAAACAGTTCAATCAATTGGCCTATTACACCACTTAGTTAAGGCATACAAAAATGTTTGACCTATTTAGATTTCTACTCACTAGTTTGTGTGTTGAGTTAAGTGTACCGGGTCCACAGGTCAAATCCTAGTTAAGTGGTAGAATCGATGTGATTATGCACCATAGGGTGAGAAGTTGTGTGTGTTAAGTGTGTAGCTTTTAGAAAATCCCACAAGAGAAGAGTTTTTTTTTATTTTTTTATATATGCGGGGCTGAAATGAGTGGAGGTGGTAAAAAAACAACCAAATCTATCCTAGGGTTTATAAAAAGCACCTAAGTTGATTTAGGTTTGAGTTATTAATGTGGTGAAATGAACTAGTGGGTGGGGGTGGTGGGGACAACCTTAAAAACCTTCATCCGCACTTTTCTCTAATCTAACCGCTCTAGGCCACCTCAGATGAGTACCTGCAATCACAGTAAGATTAGAGAAAAAGTGAGATAAAAGTTAGGTAAGGCGAAAAAACATGGAAAAAGAAACCAAAGAGAGTTGCCTCCTCAGCAACGGTGCCAAAATGATGGAGGCATGTTTAGCGTGGTAGAAATCAAGGTTTGGAGGACCCGTCGTCGTAGTTCACAAAATGCATCTATCAGATAAAATTTATAACCGAAACTCGAAAAGTGAGTCTCGGGTCGAACACGGGAGGCAAACATTTGGTTTTATAAAAATCCGCATTTCGCTTTTATTTCTTTTTGTCATTTTTATCTTTTCTAATTTTTTTTTGGTATTTTTATTGGGTAAGAGATTAGGTCAATGAAAACTTTATCTACTTGCAAAAATATAAAAGAAAGAGAGAGAGAAACAATCACATATATTTTTGAATGGGTGTTTCTACAACTATGAAAGCGGGAAAAACTACACTAGAAAGCAGTAAAGATAGATGGAGATGAGAAAATCCCCCTTGACGGTTGCTCGGAGGATGACTTGCACTGAGGTCGCCTGGAGTAAAGTGGTGAGGAGTGGGATGAAGGAGGATGCAGCTGGAGGACAAAGGATGGGGCAGGATGGCGTCGCGGCGAGGATCTTCTTCCCGAAGGGCGGTGAAAGGACGACCACGGGATGCTCCACGAATGAGGATGAGGGGAGGGAAAACTATTTGGTTTTCTACTCTGGAGGAGCATCCCCAGCTTGGGACAAGCTCTCTTTAGAGCCTTAGAGGTGGTGAGAGGAAGAAAGGAAGAGATGGTTTGGAATGGTGGTGGGTAGGTCCTTTTATAGTGGAGGAACAGATTCGCATCTGGGTCATTATTGACGTCCGTAAATGTCGCTACAGATCCCGGCAGCTGTCACTGAAGATCCACCCTTCAATTACTCTTGCTGGCACGCGCAAACCATTTGTGACTGATAAGCACCAGTTTATCATCATTCTTATGCATTAAAATAAACCTAGCTCTTAGGATTTTACTTCGCAAATGGATTTTTGGGCTACATTTAGGCATTAATTAGGTTAGGCATGCATTGCATTTTTTATTATCTTTTTGATGTGTTTTTGTGAGTGTTAGGGATATACAATTTGCCAGATCCCTAGAACCCTAGCACTTAGGAAGGCAACTGGCGAAGGAGAAGCTCAAACTAGCTAGAACCCAGCTTGATCCAGCTCACCATAGCTGGAATCCAGCTCACTTGGATTAGGGTCAGCACATCTTAGCTCCATTCAACTCATCTCAGCTGAAGGGCAGCTCAAGAGAGCTCATCTTAGCTCACCCTAGCTCAAGTCAGCTCAGATCCAGCTCAACTTAGCTGAGTCTAGCTCATCTCAGCTCCCATTAGTCCATAGGGAGCTCTAGCTAGCTCAACTGAGTTGATTGGAGTTCACCCCAGCTCGGGTCCAGCTACATCCAGCTCCACTCAACACCAGACTACTGAAGATGACTTCATTCCAGCTTAGGAAGCTCAAGTCTAGCTCCCGGGGACTTAGCTTAGCTCAACTCAGTTGAGCTAAGCTACCTTAGCTGCCTCAACCAGCTTGATCCTCCCCGGGAGCACCAGACCTAGCTCACCTCCGCTCATTATGGTAGAAGCCAGCTCACTTTAGCTTGGCTTAGCAGCTAGCAAAGAACTAACAAGCTAAGACAGCTAGAGTAGCTCCATGCTAGCCTCTTCAGTAGCTGCCAGCTCCAGTTCAAGCTGCAGGCTTCTCCTCCTCAGCTCCTCTCTTCAAACCCTAGCTCTAATACCTCCTCCTCTACTCCACCACTAGCTAAGCTAGCTTAGCTTAGATATGCTCTAGCTCCCTTGGCTTTTACCACCTAAAAACCCTACCTAATAACTCCACCAACTAGCTCCACATAAGCTAACCCTACTTCCACCTCACCTTGGTGCCAACCTAGCCTACCCACTACCTCCAAAAGATACCACTAAATGGTGCCAAAACCACCTATAACTACCCTTGTTTTGCCGCCAAAACAAGGGTAGTTATAGGTGG
The DNA here is from genome assembly GCA_037157565.1 of Thalassia testudinum. NCBI lineage: Eukaryota > Viridiplantae > Streptophyta > Magnoliopsida > Alismatales > Hydrocharitaceae > Thalassia > Thalassia testudinum. Next base: position 179,730,802 of record JAZHRO010000031.1, read on the forward strand.
TTTTGGCGCCAAAAATTCCCTCCAAAAATCCCCCCATCCTAACCCTACACCTACCCATATAACCCATCCTAGCCATCCACATACCCCCCTTCTAGAACCCTAAGGTGGCGCCACCTAATAGCCTTCTAGAAGGCCCATTTTGGCACCAATTCTAAAGGACACCAAAGCCATAACTACCCCCCCTTAGCACCCCTTAGGTGGCGCCATTTATCCTTAGCCCTAGGATCCCCAACTACCCCCCATATCCTATACTAGCCATCCATTCCAAGAGCCACCTATGCCCCCCTTCCTACACTATATATACCCACCTATCTTCCCACATTTTCTTCATACTCCATTAGTGTTTAATTCCACCTACATCCACCTACACCTACGGCCAAGAAGAAGGAGTAGAGAAGAAGATTAAAGGGGCACATCACCAGCCCCTTTGGTGCCTTCTTGTCCCCACTTTCTTCAACTTGTGCCACGCCAAGGAGGAGCAGCATTCTACTTCAAGGAGGATGGCCAGGCAAAGGAGAAGGACCTAGGGTGGACATCCACCCTTGGAGGAGGAAAATTAAAGGTGGTAGCTACCACCTTAGAGGACATCATTTGGAGGAGCATCTCACGCCAAGGAGAAGGAGTTGTCTTTTCAAGTCAAGGAGCTACTTGGCTTGGAGCAAGAAGCCCTCTTCTTCACTATCTATCTAGAGGATTTGTGTTTTATTTTTCTTGTATTTTCAAGTAGAGTAGAAGCATTCCTTTATAGGTTTTGTGTAAACAATTTTTCTTTAATTCAAATTGCCTTCTTTCAATTTTTGTTGCATAACTTTTTATAATTTTTGCCTAGCATTTGTTTCACTCCCTCTCCCTAAATATTCTAGGCCTCCACACGCTTAGGGTGAGCTTAGGGAGAGGCTCTACCTGTCACCTAGGGTTAGTTTTATTGAATTAGGTATTAGTTGTTTTCAAGTTATCAACAAAACTTGCATGTTGCCTTTATTTCAAAAATCTATAAAAAGTATATTTTGAAAAAAGATTAAAAAAAAGAAAGTTGAGATTTATTTTCCAAGCAAGAGATTTAATTTTTGCAAACTTGCCTCCTTAGACAACCTTAGATACCCCACTATCTAGGAATATAAATTTTTGCGTGTTACAATGATGTATTTTACAAATCGTGTAAAATCCGTATCAGTGATAGCTGCAAGCATCACTAAAGGCTCGCGTATGTGTCGTTGAAGATCCACCCTCCCTTGCTGGCATGCCCCATTGGCGCTGTGCTCGTGCACCCACCATTCGATCTTTGATCAACAATCAAGATCGCACGAAGGCAACGTGCTCAGATCGTGCGCTCGATCTGCGTCAGATTGGGTGTCGGCCAGCGCGTGGTCGTGAGCGTGCAAATCCGCTCGTTACCGCTGTGCCACGTGGCGAGATCTATACTGCTCGATGAAGATCGCGCGGCCTAATTTGGTGCTCGCCCTTACACTATTGATTGCACGCTCCCGCGGGGATTCTACTGCGCATCCGTGGCTTGAGAACGCTTGTTGCGACCGCTGTGCCATCGTATTGGATTGTCGAGTGGAGCAATCAGATGGCTCGAGCTCTCAACCATTGGATGGAAATCCAACGATCGGGATTCAAAGTTGGTGGTCTCGTTAGATGAAGCGGGCGACGTGGAGCTTTTACGACCATTGGATTTGAATCCAACGATCGAGACTTCGCAGATGCGACTTCGGAGGGGCTGCAACCGGGTTGGAGGGCTGCGATGGCACCACGTGGCACGATTGTGGTCGTCCACATTCTTCTTGTAGAGGGTGCTGTGGTGCTTGGATCGAGTTGATTTTCACGTTGTCGGACTGCGATCGTTGCTCCGGATCCATCTGTATGGTCGGATTTTTCATCCGAAGCCTGTATGGATGTCACATTGCCCCTTGGCCGTTGATCTTCCTCGGGCTTCATATGATGCTACAGGACTCCAATCTAGACGATTTCAGAGGCGTTAGACTTCGATCGTCATCCTGATCAGATCTGTGCGGTCTGATCGTCCATATGAGGCCCTGAAGTGAATCTCCTTCTCTCTTGACCATAAAAAGGACCTAATTAACCTAAAATATATACAACTACTCTAAATGCAGAATGATGCATGCTATGCAATATTCATAAGTCTAAGCCTAGGAACATGCATAAATAGGCATTTTAACCTAAATAGATGTGTCTACATCAAGATCACCTTTACTTGTCCCTACAGAACCTTTGCTTTCTGTAGGATGCCTTTTAGTCTTTGTAATACACCCATGACTTTTTAGAGGTACATGTTTGCAATCTTCACAGAAATGGTGGGAGACTTTCTAGAGATTTTTCTATATTTGGGGATTCATTTGATAATTGTTTAAAAGTCTAAAAAAAGTGTTGAAGAGATGAACTGAAGTAACTCTAGTCCTTAATAGGGAAAAGAGCTACTTTATGGTTCTGGAATTATACTTGGTCATGTGGTCTCTGAAAGAGGAATTCAAGTCGATAAAGCTAAGGGAGATTTGATTTCTAAACTCTGACTACCCACTATAGTGAAACAATTGAGATCATTTCATGGACATGTGGGTTTTTATGGAAAGTTCACTGAAGATTTCTCAAGCAAGGCTTTTGAGTAATCTACTTGCTAAAGACCATCCATTTGATTTCGATACATCTTATCTCAAGGCCTTTGTTTAATTAAATAATCTGTCACCTAAGCACTTGTTCTTTAGGCCCCTAATTGGTCAGCACCCTTTGAATTGATGTGTGATGCTTCTAATTATGCTATTGGTGCTGCTTTGGGATAGAGATTTGAGAAGAAACCCATTGTTATCTACCATGCCAGCAAAACTTTTGATGACACTAAGAAAAACTACATCATGACTGAGAAAGAATTGCTGGCAATAGTGTTTGCCTTAGAAAAATTCGAAGCGTACCTTTTAGGATCACATATCATTGTCTACACCGATCACATTACTTTGAGGCAACTTCTAGCTAAGAAGGATGCTAAGCCCTACTTGATTTGTTGGACACTTCTCCTACAAGACTTCGTCCTTGAAATTAGAGATAAAGCAGGGGCACAAAATGTTGTAGCTAATCATTCATCGAGGATTTTAGTAGAGAGTCCTTATCCAAATATTCTTATCTTTGACTCCTTTCTAGATGAAACCATCTTGAATGTCTAGGGAACCAAGACTCCTTGGTATGCTGACTTGGTCAAATATTTGGCTACTGGACTAGTTCCCACATAGTGGTCCAATTAAAGAAAGATAAATTTTATTGTAAAGCCAAATATTATTTCTGGAAGACCCTCAATTGTTTAGGATTTGTGCTGATGAGATCATTCATTGGAGTGTACTGGAAAATGAAATCCACAACATAATTTTTGTCATTCTTCAACATGTGGAGGACATTTCTCTAGGAAAAAGATTGCGACCAAAGTATTGCAATCCAATTTTTATTGGTTATCACTTTTCGAAGGAGCCCATTTGTTTTCCCTATCATGTGCACGCTACCAAACAATTGGAAACATGACAAGGAAGAACATGATGCCTTTTAACCCCATCCTAATTGTGGAAAATTTTGAAGTATGGGCTATTGATTTTATGGGACTAATAAATGCATATTAATCAAGGATAATATGCCTAATTTATGTCGGTCACATAGCTAAGAAGATTATATATAGTTGCCTATTAGGTTTAGTGCATGCATTTAGTATAAATGTGTTTGAGACTAATTATAATTTTGTATATATGTGGGATATAGTTGAGCTAAAGAATTAAATAAAGAATAAAGTAGCTCAAGGACAGGGACACTGTTTGACGGGCGAGATCAATGTTTTAAAATCAATGTGTCGTAGTATAGGTTGAAATCGCTCGAAAACAAATAGATTTTATCACTCGAAGTTTTAAGTCCAAGGTTGAACACAGGGAGCAAATTGGGGTTTAAAAATCAAGAGCACAACTTTAAAATTGAATATAATATGCAATGGAAATCAGAGTTATAGTGTAAAAATGTAAATGTGAACACTGGATATCAATGTATATGAAGAACACAAAAAATGGACGTCTGATTTTGTGAATCAGACGTCTTAAACTTATGATTGCTACAGTGCTATTTTTGATTTCTGATCTGTCTTTGGCTGCTTCCTTCCTTCTTCTTTCTTTCTTTTCTTCTGCTCTCGTGCCTGTGCCTTTGTCTTTCTTTTGCCTTTGGCTTCTTCTTCTCTTTCTCTGCGGCTCTTCTTTCTTCTGCCTTTCTTCAGTTCCTTCTCCTCTTTCTCTTTCTTCATCCCTTCAGCCTTTAGCCTCTTCCTCTTCAGTTCTTGCCTTCTCCTCCCTTAGCTTCTCTTGCTTCCGCCCTCTTCTTCCTTGGCTTCTTCTTCTTCTCCTTGCTTGTGAAAGCAAAACCTACCCCTACCCACCCTGCGATCTCTCTTCTCTTTCTCTCTTAGGCTCGCTTTCCTAGAGCTGCTTCTTGGGTAATTGGGTCGGTTGCGCGCCCGTGACCAGGCCCACCGACGTGCGGTGGTGGGCGAGGAGTGCAGGTCGGGTATACGGGTCAAGCTAGGTCCGCGAGGATCGGGTCACGGAAAAGGCAGTGAGAGGTGAGTGGGACCTCACCCCGTGGTCAGGAGGCGAAGAGGCTTATTCACTTTTTCAATTTATTCCACTGCAGCCGCTCACTGACTTTTGAGGTGGGACTAAAAGTCCTACCTTTCTTCATGTGCGCTCGCAGCAGAAGGCTTCCTTGATTGCAACAGCTACATGGGTCTTCAGTGCCAATTGCTTGGCTAGGGCTATGCACAAGAGGAATCCGCCAACCTGAGGTGGGGAGTCTTGGAGGAGACTTGGAGGAGGCTTGCAAGCAAGCTCCTCGCTGTCTTTAATGGCAGTGGAGACGCCTACACCTGCCAACACGAAAATGGCCTCGCGGCCTCATCAGAAAGCTCAGATAGCTTCACCTAGACACGACGAACGTAGTGCAGGGGTCGGCGTGGCGTGAGGTGGCCGATGTGTGCGTGCCTAGGGCACCCTGTGTACGTGAAAGTGGGTGTCTTCGGTGGGTGTTTTGGGGCGTGGTGCGGTGAGTGGAGCGAGGGTTTAGGATTAGTGAGGTGTGGCGATGCTTATGGGGTAGTTGGCGAGGCAGATGGAGGTGTGAAGCAGCGGGGATGCCTCGCCAGAGGTCTGGCCAGAGATGAGGAAGGTGATGGTGGTTGCATGCGTCGAGGGTCATTTTCAAGAAATAAAGAGAGAAAAATGATGAGAACAGAGAGAGGACTTAGCTATGCGTAGATAGATGAAGGGGGAGGCAAAGATGGCAACCGGCTCGTATTGTCATCGTCGGAGACAAAGCACTCTGTGGAGGAGGACGGTGACGATGAAGGGGCTGTAGGGGCATCGGCTGGTGCAGCGCGACGCGGACGAAGAGAAGGAAGAGAACCCTGCCATTGGTATTGTGGCAGAGCAACGAGGGAGAGAGAGGGATGTCGCCAGAGCTTGCTAAGCCACTGGCCGGAGGGGGAAGAGATGAATAGAGGGCTTCTCTGGCCAATTTCAAGCTTGGAGGATGCGGGGTGATCTAGGCGTGCTTTTATAGGCTCTGGAGGAAGGTTTTGTGCTTGGAAGCCAAGGTTCCAAGCATGGCAACCTCACCAGAGATGGAAGGTCGAATGGGACCCTAATCTCTCATGCATTTGCATGAGAGATTGGGTACCAAATCGCGCCTAAAATTGTGTTCAAACTGGAAGAGATTTCTCAGAGAATCTCCCTTTCAATTTTGAAGGGGATTCTCTAAGAAATCAGAGAGATCTTTCCCTCGAAACCTCATCGGAGTAGGATTCCCTCTGCTATAATGGTGAAGGGACCTAATTGCAAAGAATGAAGATAAAGATAGGGGGTTTCTGTAGAAGTTTTCAAAAGTTAGGGGTAGAAATGTAATTGGGCTGGACTAATTTGCAAAGTGGGTTAAGGTGAATTTCCCTTAGGTCCAAATTTTGGCACAAACCTAATTTTGACCTAAGGAATCTAATGGTGAAATTGGATTTTGGGTTTGACCACATTTGACTGGGCAATTTACGTAAAAACTCAATTTAGGGTAAACATTTGACTGAGACTCCAATTTAGGTCAAAATAGGTTCTAAGGGCCAAATTGAAGGTTCTAAACCCTAGAGGATATTTTTACATGATTTGTAGAGGGTTTAGGTGAATTTTATCTTGACCATAACCTTGTTAAATTAAGTGGGTCTATTTTAGGGTTACAAGAAGTCATTTAATTCGCAGAAGTCACATGAACCCTTTTCTGTTTGAACCAACCCACTTTTTATCTTGTTAAGACCATTTGACCTGTGTTTAGCTCATGAGAAATCCCGTTGTTATACTGCAATGGTAAAATTTCAGTTTTACCCCTTATTTCTTATTTTTCTCTCAGAATGGTTATTCATGGAATTAGGACCTCCAGTTGGTTATGTAGGAGCTTTTGTTCTCTTTTCTGGGTCAAAATGAGCTAGTTAGGGCTCATGATGGTGTTTCCATCAGACACTCTTCTGACACCTTAGCTTTAGGACAATACAACCTGGTCTAAAACCCATGTCTTGAACATATTTTTAGAATGAAGACCTATTTCATCTCTACCCAACATCCACAATCTAAGGGCCTAAATCAACATTCTATTTGTAGCCAAAACTAACCCACCACCATAGGTTTCATCTCCACCCTCCAAGTTTCATCCTATTATCTACCAACAAAAATGGTATTATTTTTACTTGGCCATTAAGTGCAATCCTAGTCCTCTATCCAACTCTCCATCTTTCATCCTAACCCTCAATTCAAAATCAAAATTAACCTAATCCTATCCTAAAGATCACATCCAATCCTAGCCCCTCAATTAACCTAGCCCCATCTTGACCCTCCATTGCCTTGATCCAAACCAACTCATCCATCAATCACAATGCTTACTACTTCCTATAAAAAGACCACATGGCTAGCCATTTGACATTGTTCCTTCCTCCATGGGCGTCCCCCCCTTGGGGGCTTCCTTTCCTCCACATCATCTTTTACCCTAGATAATTCCACCTTAACGTAGTTAGTTTAGTTGTCCCCTTTACCTCCCTTCACCTTGGTCTTGAGGCCTTCCTCTTGATCAAGGTGACTCCATGCCACTTTTGGTGTGGAGATCCTACCAGGTGCACCTTCAGCTTCACTTCTTCAACTCTCCTCTGCTCCTCCGGGCTATGCCTTCATGGCCATCTTCTCCAACATTTTTAAGCTTTCATTTATTTCCATTTGTAATCTTATTATTAGCTTAGAGATTAGCTGTAACAGACTCTAATTATTAACAAAAGCAAGTTTTTATTTCCATCTTTGCATCTTATTATATTTGGTTTCCTAGTTAATTAGCTGCCAGAATCAATTTTGATTTTGCTTCACAAAAAAAAAAGAAAATTACAAAAGAGAAAAGACTAAAAAAAGAATAAATCTTAGAAAACGTAAATATTTGGTTGCCTCCTTAAGACGGTTCAGACTTCGATTTGCAAATACAATTTCTTGAGTTCAGTGTAAAAATTATTTAAAGTATTTACGTGAGATCACTTTTTAGTGTCGTTGTCGGGGAGGTACGACGCATATTTTCGCTTTCTATTGCATGTTTGAGATCTGAATCTAACCCACTTCTCTTTGGTGGTCTTTGCTTGTGTAGGAAAGCCATAAGGCATCAGAGCATGAGAAATGGATTCAGTAGCAACCAAGACTGAGTATGGGTAAAGACTCAAGGTAAGGGTTCATTTCTCATACATGCCCCCCAGAAAAAAGTTGAAAAAAAATCTTTTGAAAAAAAATAATCTTTATCACTAAATTCTTTATCATTACCACTGCAGTGCTTGGACTAAACTGCTGATCCGCCTTCAAAAATTCACTCTGACCACTTGGAACAATAAAAAATTCTAAAACATTATCTAAATACTTGCCTTGAAACTAGGAACAAACCCACCTATTTTTGTTCAGAAATTCATTATATATTTTTATGAAAAATTCGCTAACAATTGGGAGTCATCCTAAAAACAAAACACAAAATTTTTAAGTCACGGAATTTGCTTGATTTCTATAGTGCTTTATATCACTTGAAATTTGTTATGTTGGATTCATGATTAGATCTAAATTCTCGAATAATTTTTTGAAAATTTTATGGAAAAGGAATCATAACTATTTTCTAAACTTTCTAATTGGAGGTCAATTCTACCTGATGGGTTGTTCTGTAAAGAAAAATCTATTTTAATTATTTAGAAACTTCTAAAAATTATGAAAAAATATTTTTGTGATCTTGATTAAGTGGTACAAAGAAATCATAGTTGTTTTTGTTTGGGCTGCACCACTCTAACCATAAAATTGATTCACTTTGCTAGGAGTTACCTGATTAGGGGTTAAACATTAGGGTTCAATTTTGCATCTATACACACCTACATTTTTGCTTTAAATGAAAATATACTCTCACATGTGATTATACAACTTCGTGTGCTCACAAAACTTACATTGAATTGATCTATAATTGAACCCTAAAATTGGATTAACAAGGCTTGAACCTTAAAAGACTTGGAAAACAATTAAAGCCCTTCTATTGCTTGGTTATCATTGCACTACATCTTCAGATTGGTAATTAAGGGCAACCACCCCCCTCACGCCCATCATCTCTAATAGCACCAATTTCCAAAGCTTAATAAAACTAATTAGACTCACCCTAGGTATGATTGATTTAGTATCACAGGCTAATTCACAAGTTAATGTGGCTTAATTTGGCTTTGGGGTATTTAGATTAGGTCAATTAGGGCTAACCCTTTAAGGCTCGAATTAGTTGCTGATAAACTCCTGTTTATCATCATTCTTAAGCTCAAATCACACTTAGTTCTAAGGTTTTTTGCATTTACAATACATATTGCATTGCATTTAGGCATTCATGTGCAATTAGGGTTAGTACATGCATTAGTAGGTTTTCTTATTGTTTTGAGTACTTATGCATATCACTTGGTTGTCAAGGAATGAGGAACCATTGAAGATCAGCTAAACCTTGACACAATGAAAGGTAGAAAGCTTAAGAGAAGAATATAGAAGCTCCAGCTAGTTGTATCCCAGCTCACCTCATCTCATCTTCAACTCATTTAGTTCCCTTTAGCTCCTATTGGCTACTTGTTGAGAACTAGCTAGCTAAGCTAGCTAAAGAGTCTTCAGACAACTCAACACTAGCTCATCTTAGCATCAAGTAAGCTGAAGTTAGCTCTTTCCAACTCAACTCAACTCCTGTTGGCTACTAGCCCTAAGCTAGCTAGCTAATGAGTAGACAGGCTACTCTACATCAACTCTCCTCAGCTCTAGGTAAGATTAAGTCAGCTCCTCCTATCTCCTACTAGCTACCAGCTAACCTTAGGTAGCTAAGGTAGCACCAAAGTCCACCTCCAACCCTCCTCCACCTAGCTCCCTACTCTACTCACCTCCACCGTAAAGTGGCACCACCTTTTTACTCCTAAAAATCACATAACTACCACTCATAGGCACCTCTTCATTTCCCTCTGATAAACGCCAGTTTATCATCATTCTTATGCATTAAAACAATCCTAGCTCTTAGGATTTTGATCCGCAAACGAGTTTTTAGGTTGCATTTAGGCATAAATTAGGTTAGGCATGCATTGCATTTGTTATTGTATTTTTTGATGTGTTTCTTGGAGTGTTAGGGATAAGTAGAGAATCAAATCCCTAGAACCCTAATACTCGGGAAGGCAACTGATGAAGAGGAAGCTTAATCAGGTTAGGACTCAGCTAATTCCTGCTCATCATGGCTGGATACCAGCTCCCTTGGACTAGGGTTAGCTCCATTCACTCCATTCAGCTCACCTTAGCTGAATGGTAGCTCAAGAGAGCTCACCTTAGCTCACCCTAGCTCAGGTCAGCTCAGATCCAGCTCAACTTAGTTGAGACTAGCTCATCTCAGCTCTTATTAGTTCACAGGGAGCTCTAGCTAGCTCAGCTGAGTTAACTGGAGTTCACCTCAGCTCAGCCCTAGCTCATTCCAACTCCACCCAGTGTTGGAATGATTGTTTGAATCCTTGTTTGATTTGCTTTACAAAAGTGTTGTTTTTATTGTTTTGACCACTACTTAAACTGGAAGCCTTAAACAAACTCATTTGTAGTTAAATTTCTACTCAGGATTCAAGTGATTAGGGTTTGCTTTTCATTTCTAAAGATCAACAATTAAAAGGAAATTAATCTTCACCCATACAACTTGATTTCTTCTTGTTTGTGGAATCTTAAACTTGTTTGAAAACTTAAAAAGAAAACCCTAAAAATACACTAAGTTAAATTCAATCCTAAAAAGAGAAATACAAAAAAATATTTTGTGTGACAACTTGTTTGAATTGGAACCACTTTCTAATCTTGCACACACTATAAAAATTGAAATAACAAGGCCATTACCCCAATTAATGCCCTTCACATTTCATGTGCACTATAGTATCTTAGACCTAACTAAAATCCATAACAACTTGACCCCTAAGGTTTCATCAACTTAGGCTTGCTATATAGGTCTTAAGTTTTCTCTAGTTAATACTAATTCTATCATCTATATCTGGTGTCAGGCTGAGGGGCCGTGTTAAACGACCAGGTGCGAGTTTGTACAAGCACCTAGGGATTTTCCTGGGAAATGCTTGGGCCCAAAACTCCCCTTATGCAACTTGGGTAGATTTGTTGATAGAACAGGTATTCACTATTGATTACTTATTTCCTAGGTAGGCAAGTCTTAGGTTATTTGTAGGGAGTCACAATTAAGTTAGGTCTAGAATTTGTTGTTTGAATTGCACACTTTCTCTCGTCTCTCTTTGTTTTCCTCCCCTCCAATTCTTCTAAAAAAAAGTGTATGCACGGGCAAAGATCCCAAAAACCACATCTTGAGGGACCATCTGATTTTGCCCCCTACACCAGAAAATCTTTGTTTTCTTCTTCTTCCTTTTCTACAAATATGGAAAACCCAGGAAATAGACAAAAAAATTCTTCTTTCACTTCTAACCCATCAGCCGACCCACAAGCCAACTTCCCCATCCCTAACCTCCCTCATTTGGAGCAACTAGAAATTCCTGCAGGGCCAGGTGGCCCTCAAATCCAAACTCAAAATACAAACCCCTTTGCCTTTATGGTCGACCATTTGGTTTGACTACAACAAAACCAAGAGAATTTGGTTAGGACTGTGACGAACCTAGCCAACTAAGGGCAAAACCTACCACCCTGCTAGCAGCCTGTTATTCCTCTTAAGGATTTTTATGATCCTTCCAACTATGAGGAAAGACCTGGGGTGGTCATACCACAAGGTGATTTTGAGATCAAACCAGCTATTCTGAACCTGATCAAGCATTTCCATGGTCTTCCAAGAGAGGACCCTTTTTATCATCTCAAGGAATTAACTATCCTCGCTCAAACCACTCATTCCCGCAATGTGCAGGAAGATGTGTGGTTGATGAGGCTTTTTCCTCTCTCTTTAAAAGATAAAACTTCACACTGGTTTAGAACGGTTGGGTGCCTAATCACCACCTGGCCCCAATTAAAGAGCGCTTTTCTAAAAATATTTTTCCGATCGGTCAAACAACGCTTTAAGAAGATCTATAATGTCCTTTCAACAAAAAATTGGTGAACCCCTCCATGAAGTTTGGGAAAGATTCTAAGAACTTTTAAGTTGTCCCCACCATGAAATTCCACAATGGCAGTTAGTGCAGATCTTCTATCATGAATTAGAAGATCAATTAAAGCGATTTGTGGATGCCTTATGTGGGAGCAATTTCCTTAATAAAGATGCCAAAAGTACCTACCTCCTTTTTGAAGAAATGAGTGAAAACTCATTTAAAATGACTTCAATGGACACTTTCGGTAGAACTCAAAACCCCAGACACGGAGTCAATGAAATTGACTCCAAATCCACCTCTGTTCCAGTCACTCAGGATGATCCATATATGTTAGCTCAACGACTGGACCATATGCAAATTCACCAGAAAAAGATGGAAGAAAAGTTCACTCACAAACATGCTCCACACCTTAATTCTCTACACTTTAACTCTTCACACACTAACACTCCACAGCTTCTCCAAAGAGAAAATCTGTACACCATTGATGCCACACATGCTGGTTAGTAGTTTTCTGCTGATTTTTCACAAGATTTGACTGAGAATTTTGATTATCTGAATCAGAATATTCTTGATCCCACCCTGGAAAATATTTATGCTCTCCAAAAGCAATTTAGAAACCCCTCCAACACTTGCAATCAAAACTGGAGGACCAACCCGAATCACTCCTGGAAAGCCTCGAACCCGATTCCATTTCCCAAACAAAATCACTTTGGGAATTATGGGCAACCTGCATATCAACCTGGACCATCCAAAAAAGATATCAATACCCAGGTCATGAAAACTCTACAAGGTATGCAGAACCAAATGACAGAAGTAATCTGCATGATTACCAACTTGCAACACCAAGTTAAGGTTACTCTTGATCATCGACCTGCTAGGAATTTACCTTCCCAACCCATTCCCAACTCGAATAATCAACAGAATCAGTTCCAAGGTGGATATCCCAATCGACCCATTCACCCAGCACCTCAGCACCCCCCAGGTTTCAATAACAGTTAGGCTTCCTGTCCTCATCCTAGAAACAACCAGACTACAAATGCAGTTACTTTGAGGAACGGGAAAACCACTCAAGACCCCCTGCCTGTTAAAGAAACTCGTTTGAATGAAAAACAGATCAACTCTTCCCCTGCTTCCTCTAACCTATTTAGGAGCCTAATAATGCAAACCAGGAAAACCCTGCACCATTTCCTCAAGCCCTCCATTCTTCACAAAATAAGAAAAAGAAGAAATCCAAGCAGACAGATAAGGAATTAATGGATTTATTTGGACAAGTTGAAATTAACATCCCTCTCCTAGATGCCATAAAATACATTCCTGCCTACGCAAAATTTCTAAAGAATTTGTGTACCTTGATAGAGGTCATTTTCACGCATTTGAAAGTCGTCGGAATCGTAGTATAGTCGTGCAAAAACGTTCGTCAAAAATAAGTTTGTAAAAATAACGAGTCTTTGAGTCTCGGTCGTTTGTCTTTGGGAGGCGTTTGTTTAATTCTGAAATCGATCTTTTATCGCTCTACTTTATTTAAAGTCGCACACCGGTTTCCAACCTTCGAATTAAGAGTTCGCCACTTCTATTATGAATTCTGATTACATGCGCATGCGTTAAATAGATAACAAAGGTAAATTATGAGTTTCGATGTGTACAATTCTAGTTACGTGGTGGCTGTTTACAGAAAATGCATCTATAGTTAGGTTTTCTATATTTTCCGGAACGAACATGCTCGTAGCTAAATATATATAAATGAGAACAGGCAACTTGAATCACACAAATTTGATTGCAACCGATAAACTCATGGTGATGTCAAACATAGAGATATGTATAAAAATATATTTTTTTCATTCATTCAGAGAAGTGTTACAACATGGAATGTAGAGGAAAGCTTGTACAGGAATGCTTAAAAATGTAAATCTAGCTACTAGAAAATGATCGCATACAGGAATCTACGGGAGGATTTTGCATGCATCATTGGGGGAGAATAAGGACTAAACTACTAAGTAGTAAATAGAAGCAGTAAATGTAAAGAGCTAGCTACTAATCTATCAAAAAGTGAGGGCATTCGGAGGTGGGGTCCGATGGCCTTGGAGTGGTTGAGAGGTGATTGCGCAGCAATCATATGTCTTAATTGACCTAAATTAGGCTAGGACTTAGCATAAGTTAGGGTTATTCATGCATGCATATGCATTATCTGCATCTTTACTGCTTTCCTTTAGCTATGCATAAAATAATGTTATAATGTGCTGATTAAGTGCATTATGTCGATTACAGGGAATAAGCTAATCAGGAGCTGGATCTGAAGCTGGATCAGGAATAACGGGAGTTGTAGCAGAGCTGGAGCAGAAGGCCTAGTTTAGATATAGGAATAATAATGTAAGGGGGTTAAAGGTTTTCTATTCTATTAAGTAGAAATAAAGCAGTAAAATGTGAAGAGCTTAGGTCCATCCTAGCCCTAGGATAGCCTAGAGACTTCCCCAAGCCTTAGCCACCCTTAGATTAAGTCACAACACCCTAGGAAGCCCTAAAACCCTATTTCCAACCCTTCTCTGGACGTCCAGAGAAGTTTTAAGACGTCCAGGACCCTTAGCTAACTCCCGCACACTTCAAACCCACTTCTGCAGTGTTATTAGACGTCCAGACACTTTGTCAGACGTCCAATTTCTGCAGAATACCCAAAACAGAACCCGAAATCCTTCCTGACTCTGATTAGACGTACAGACAACAAGTCTGGACTTCTGATTTTTGAGTATAAGATGTATGATTATATAATTAGACGTCTGATACTGCTCTCCAATTCCTGTTTTGAGATTTAAGCCTTGATCTTGGATCTCTAGGTCCCTAAACCCAATTCTAACCCCATAGGAACCTAAATTAAGGTGCCCTAACCCTAGTACATCACCTCTAGACCTCCCTAAGGACCTAATTAGGTCCTCACTAAACCTAATTGACTTGGATCTTAGTCAATTCCATCAGCCTATTCAATTGGACTCATTGAGTCTAATTGAGCCCTGATCTCAGCACACACTGTCCAATTGGACTCAGTGAGAGTCCAATTGACCTAGACCTGACTTAATTGAGTTGTTTTACTCTCAATTAAGTTTCCACACACCCAATTAAACTTGTATTAAGTTTAATTGCACTTTACCTTAGTGAATTAGGGTTTATAACCCTAATTTGAGACCTACCTTGACCTAAACCCACTAGAACCCAACCTAATCAACCTGGCCACCTAAGTTTCGACCCACACACACCCACACACACCCACACACACCATCCACACGAAAATATCTAGCCTAGAGTTCTCTAGAACTCTCTACCATGTGTGGTTGCCTTGGTTGCCAAAAATAGCAACCAAGAGCCATTCAATTTTTAGATTCACATTTGGTGTATCTAAAAACCACCATCCACCCTCTCTCTCTCACTCTCCCACGAGATCCCACCATAGGCCTCTCTAGAGAATTCCATAATTCTCTAGAGAGCTTCCCTTAGGTCTATAAAAAGACCCCTTGGGTGGCCATTGGCACCCATTCACTTCTTCGGCAATTGCACTCCATTGGTGCCACTCACTCCACCTCCACGAGCTCACTACCACCACCATGGAGGACACCATGCCGGGATGCTGGATCAACCCTACCTCTCTCCAAGGGTCGGCCTAAGCTACATTGGCCGCCCCTCATTCTCCTCTCGACCACTCCAAGGCCATCGGGGACCACCCCTGAATGCCCTCTATTCTTTTAGCTCTAGATCATGCTCTTCATAATTTTTATTGCTTTCATTTACTGCTTAGTAGAGTAGTCTTACTTCTCCCCCAATGATGCATGCGAATCCCTCTGTTGATTCTTGTATGCAATCGTTTTCTGGTAGTTAGATTTAATTTTAAGCATTCATGTATAAGCTTTCCTCTAGATTTCCTGTACAAACAACTCTCCCCCAATGAATGAATGAAAAATGCATTTATATATATATCTCTTTATGTGTTTGAAATCACCATGAGCTGAATGATTATTTTATTTGCGTGATTTAAGTGCCTGTTCTTTAACCGCCTATATATTGCGCACCAGAATACTAAGTAGAGCGGCTTTAAGATTGATTTCAAAAATAGAAACACGCCTCCCAGAGACGAACGACCGGGACTCAAGTCTCGTTATTTTACAAAACAATATTTTTGACGAACGTTTTTGCGCGACTATACTACGATTTTCGACGACTTTCAAATGCGCGAAAATGACTTTCTGTCAAGAGGAGAATGAGGGCGGCCAATGGAGCTTAGGCCGACCCTTGGAGAGAGGTTGGCGGAGTGATCTAGCATCATGGTGTGGAGATGGTGTCCTTCATGGTGGTGCTCAACTCATGGAAATGGAGGTGGAAGTGGCTAGCCTAAGTGGAGGTGAATGTGAATGGAGCCAAGTATGTGGATGGGTGCAAATGGTCACCCCTTAGGTCTTTTTATAGACCTAAGGGAGTCTCTCTAGAGAAGTGTGGAACTCTCTAGAGAGAGCTCCAATGAGTGGTCGGCCAAGAGTGGATGAAGTGGTTCTTAGATCCACAAAAAGTGGATCTAAGAATTGAATGCCTCTTGGTTGCTAAATTTGGCAACCAAGAGTTGGCGCCATTTGAAGAGGGTTCTAGAGAACTCTAGAGGAGTGTGTGTGTGTGTGTGGTCGTGCCCTAGGTGGCTATGAGGTCTAAGTTAGGTTCTAAGGGGTTTGGGTAGGTGTATGCCTTAAATTAGGGTTGCAAACCCTAATTGCTAAGGGGAAATTGCAATTAAACTTAACCTAAGTTTAATTGAATGAGTGTGAACCTAATTGAGAGTGGAATAACTCAATTAGGTTGGGCTTGGGTCAATTGGACTCTCACTAAGTCCAATTGGACTTGTGTGGGTTGAGATCTGAGCTCAATTGGACTCAATGAGTCCAATTGACTTAGGTGATGGTAATTGACTTTGATTTAAGTCAATTGGGTTTGGTGAGGACCTAATTAGGTCCTTAGGGAGGTCTAGAGGTGATGTCTAGGGTTGGGGTACCTTAATTTAGGTTCCTATGGGGTTGGAATTAGGTCTAGGGAGCTAGAGATCCAAGATCAAAACTTGAATCTCAAAACAGGAACTGGAGACCAGTTCCAGACGTCCAAAAATAGAGTCAGATGACTTATAGTCAAAAATTAGAAGTCTAGACTTTAGTTCTGGATGTCCAATCTAAGTTAGGGGGAATTTTAGGTTCTGTTTTGGGTATTCTACAGAAATTGGATGTTTGACAAAGTGTTTGGACGTCCAATAACACTGCAGAATTGGGTTTGAGGTGTGCGGGAGTTGGCTAAGGGTTCTGGACATCCTATAACTTATCTGGATGTCCAGATAAGGGTTGGAACTAGGGTTTTAGGGTTTCCTAGGGTGTTGTGACCTAATCTAAGGGTGGATAAGGCTTGAGGGAAGTCTCTAGGCTATCCTAGGGTTAGGATGGAGCTAAGCTCTTCACATTTTACGGCTTTATTCCTACTTAATAGAATAGCATACCTTACTTCCCTTACATCATTATTCCCTATGTCTAATCTAGGTCTTCTGCTCCAGTCCTACTGCAACACCCCTTATTCCTGATCCAGCTTCAGATCCAGCTCTAGCTCTAGCTTCTGATCATCTTCTTGCCTGCAATTGACATAATGCACTTAATCGGTACATTATAACATTATTTTATGCATAGCTAAGGTAAAGCAGTAAAGATGCAGATAATGCTCATGCATGCATGAATTACCCTAACTTATGCTAAGTCCTGCTTAATTTAGGTCAATTAAGACCTATGATTGCTGCGCAATCATACCCCCATGCCTAAATCTTGTTAGTCCCTAACAAATGCAAGACTAAATTATTTACAGCAAGGATCCCTAAGGGACTGATTATTTTATCAAGTGTATGCATAGAGATTTTTCTCCTTTTTGTTTTCATCCCGTGCTCTAGAAATCCAGAGAAATGTGAAAGTGCAGCTACGTAGCTTTTGCAATGGATTCGAGTGAAAGACTGATACACCTCTAAAGCCCGTACTTGACCCCTAGTAAAAATTCTAATAGGATAGGCAGACTTCTTCCCTCGGGGTATTCAAGATATTCTATGAATTCCACCTCGGCTTTAAGCTTAGGTAGAGAATCTCTGAGGGAAAAGATTATATATTTGGTGGCTCACTCTCACTTAGTGCTTCATAGAGATTAGTACTTCAGAATCTAGATTCTCGGACTACTAAGTAACTCAACTCAGAAAGAGACGAGAAAAACTATGCTCTCTTTTGATTCCTTTATATTCATTCTCTCTTACTCTTTTTCTTTTTCTTTTCTTTTCTTTATTTTTCGTAGAGCTCACAATCTCACTAGATTCACGTATATGAGGTGGTCTCACTTGGTATTAACACTTTAATTAAGTTCTTATAACCCTAACACTAAATCAGAATTCCTCAGCCAGTATTCGGTCGGTCAGAAACATAAGAAAGGTGGGTTAAGACCATATTTGGTGGATCTCAAATTTATTTGGTGGTATTGCCTTAATGCAACTAAACTAAATATTCACTCTTTTTTCTTCTTTTTCTAATTTTTTTCTTCAAATTTTCTTTCTTTTCATCATTTTTTTCTTCAACATAACACAATTAGCACACATCCATGAACTTTATTGAGGATGCATTATTAGGGATTGGTGGTACTCAAGAGACATTGGGTGGCTTATTTGGTAAAAGTGCCTACTCACGGCACCGAGAGAGATGGATAGGATAGTGTATTTCTGACCTTGGTATCAATACCCTCCTTCAGTCGAGGATTCCGGAAAGAATGGTCGTAAACATCTACCTTAGCCCTAGTTTTATGAGAACTCGCTTTTCGCGTATTTGCCTTATTTGGTGGCTCTCAAAATTTCACACAAAATGTATACACAGGAACCGAGAGAGAAAACTATGCCTTATCTCTGGGTATCATCACCTAATTATCTAGGACCTCAGATTCCTTGTGCTAATCTTAGAGCACCAGTACACTCTACTCTCATCTCACACTATTTGGTGGATTTTCGGAGGAAAATATGCTTGACTCCCAAAACACTGTCCAGGGGTTCAGGAAAAGAAGAACTGCTTCTTCTTGACAGACTAAAGACATTTATCAGCCTTCACCGTGAATCCATTGCAAATTCTATGTGTGTATGAAAAGTTGTACTGGATTCCAGATTACAGGAATCAACTAGAGGATAAAATCCCTAATGCATTCTCTTAATAAAATAATCTTATTCATAAATGCAATATGTATATATGCTATGAACAATTAACCTCCTATATTCGTACTTCATAAAATTTCCCTTTCGGGTTACATTCAGCTTGACCCTAAATTTAGAACAAGAGGTGAGTGGGTGAGTTGGAAATGGCTATTGTGGATGATTTCTAGCTCCAATGCGAACATTGGAGGTGGAGTTGGTTGTTCTTTTATTTAGGGTCATAAAGTACATTTTACATGTAGCTCCGAGGTCTTCCTAAATGTTGGCATAAAAATTTTCAGTTTTGTTGTATCTACCCCCCCATGCCTACGTTCTTGCATGTCCTCATGCATGAATATAAAAGAAAATAAATACAACAGGGAAAGAATGGGTAGACATCACGTGTAATTGCTCCTGAAATTATACATTCAGCACCGACCAACTTGTCAGTATGTAATATGCAGAAAGAAAATATGCTAAAAAGAAAAATATGCTATATATAAAAATGGTTATGTATAGATGATGGTGGAATGTGGGATAGATGCTATCTATACGTGTTGAGTTTAACGCCTCCAGCTGGGCGAGAATTCAATCACACGTCCTCAATAAGATGAACGATCTCGTCTGGTGGAGGAGGTTCCTGGACCAAAAATGGCTTGAGGCGCTAGCCATTTACTATAGATATATGCCCAGATTTTGGGTCCCTGATCTGGACTACCCCATTAGGACATGGCTGAATCACAACATACGGGCCAGTCCACTTGGACTTGAGCTTCCCTGCAAAAAATTTTAGTCGCGAATCAAACAACCAGACTTGTTGGTTGGGCGTGAATGCTTTCCTCCGGATGTGGTGGGCATGAAAGGCCTTGTTCTTGTCCTTGTATATCAATGCATTCTCATAGGCCTCCTGCCGGATCTCTTCTAATTTTCTAAGCTGGAGTTTCCATTCTTGACCTCCTACATCGAGGTCAAGGTTACATTTTCACATTGCCCAAAAGGCGCGGTGTTCCAGCTCTACAGGAAGGTGACAGGCCTTAACATATACCATGAGATATGGTGACATTCTCAGTGGGGCCTTGTATGCGGTCCGATATGCCCAGAGTGCATCAACTAATTTGTCGGACCAGTCCTTCTTGTCTGGTCTAACCGTCTTCTGGAGAATCAGCTTGATCTGACAGTTAGACACTTCAGCCTGCCTATTGGTCTGCGGGTGATACGGGGTGGCTATACGATGAAGTACCTCGTATTTCTTTAGTAATGACCTGAAATGGGTGTGGATGAAGTGGCTTCCCCCATCGCCAATCAGAGTACGGGGTATTCTGAATCTCGCGAAGATATACTGACGTACAAAAGAAATGACGGTCTTATGGTTAGCCCGTCTTGTCGGGATGGCCTCGACCCACTTCAAGACATAGTCGACGGCTAGTAATATGTACTCGAAGCCATGCGAGTTCGGAAAAGGGCCCATAAAATCGATGCCATAGACGTCGAACACTTCTACAACCATGATGGGCTGGAGTGGCATCATGTCTCTCCTGGTCATAGAACCGACTGACTGGCATCGTTTGCAGTGTTGGGTGTATTCGTGTGTATCTTTGAAAATAGTTGGCCAAAAAAATCATGACTGCAAAATTTTTGTAGCGGTTTTCCGTCTCGAGAAGTGACCACCACAAGCATCATTATGGCAAAAAGATAACACACTGGGGATCTCAGAATTTGGGATGCATCTTCAAATAATCTGATCCGCTCCAATGCGGAAGAGCAGTGGGTCATCTCAAAGGTAGAATTTGGCCTCTGCAGTGAATTTGAGTTTCTGGTCCTTGGATAGGTTCGCGGGAATCTTGCCTGCGACAAGGTAGTTCGCGATATCCGCATACCAGGGGAACTCAACAGAATGAACTGCCAAAAGAGATTCATCCGGAAATTGCTCGTGGATAGGCAAGGAATAAGGAATGTGGTCTGGGTCCAGTTTGGATAGGTGATCCACCACAACGTTCTGCTTTCTGGCTTTGTCGCGGATTTCAATATCAAATTCTTGCAATAAAAGGATCCATCTAATGAGTTGAGGTTTGGCATCCTTCTTTGCCAACAAATGTTGGAGGGCAGAGTGGTCAGTGAAGATGATGACTTTGGACCCTAATAGGTAAGATCTAAATTTCTCCAACCTGAATACTACTGCTACCAGTTCCTTTTCGGTGACAGTATAATTGCGCTGAGCCTCATTCAGCGTCTTGCTAGCATAGTATATGACAAAAGGTTGTTTCTCCTGACACTGGCCTAAAACAGCACCGACGGCAAAATCAGAAGCGTCGCACATCATCTCAAAATCGAGTGACTAGTCGGGTGGTTGGAGAATTGGGGAATCAGAGACAGTGCTTCGTAAAGTCTCGAAGGCGCTAAGACACGAGGTGTCGAATTTAAAGGGGACATCGACAACAAGGAGATTCATCAAAGGCCGTGCAATTTTTGAGAAATCGCGTATAAATCTCTGATAGAAGCCAACGTGACCTAAGAATGATTTGATCTGCTTGACCGAGCTAGGTGGCGATAAGTGGGAAATAATCTCAGATTTAGCTCGATTGACCTTGAGTCCATTTTTAGAGATCTTGTGCCCTAGTACTATGCCATCCCTCACCATGAAATGGCTTTTCTCTCAGGATAGTACTAGGTTTACCTCAATACACCGTTTCAGGATCTTGGTGAGGTTATTAAGACAAGATGCGAAATCATCTCCAAAAATGGAGAACTCATCCATGAACACCTCCACATAGTCCCCAATCATGTCAGAGAGGATGGCCATCATACAACGTTGAAATGTTGCTGGTGCATTGCAGCGGCCAAAGGGCATCCGCTTGAAAGCGAATGTTCCAAAGGGGCATGTGAATGTAGTCTTGTATTGATCTTCTGGGCTAATCGCTACTTGATTATACCTGGAGTATCCATCCAGAAAGCAAAAGAAACTACGTCTGGCTAACCGTTACAAGATCTGATCAATGAAAGGCAAAGGAAAGTGATCCTTCTAGGTAGCCATGTTCAGTTTCCTATAGTCAATGTAGACCCACCAAGATGTCACAGTGCGGGTCGGGATGGGTTCGCCCTTATCATTTTTCATAACGGTGAGTCCTGCTTTCTTGGGCACTATCTAGATCGGACTCACCCATTGGATGTTTGAGATTGGGTATACGATACCTGCATCCAGCCATTTGATGATCTCCTTCTTAACAACCTTTAGCATATTCGGGTTTAGCCGTCTTTGAGGTTGTCTCGAAGGTTTCACCCCCTCATTCGTGTAAATGTGATGAGTGCAATACGAGGGGCGAATACCATGGAGATCAGCAATACTCTACCTGATAGCAGCCCTATGGTCTTGTAGCGTAGAAATCAATTGATGCTCCTATTCTTGGGTTAAGTGAGCATTGATAATTGATGAGAACCTCATCATGAGCCATAACTATCTCATTTTGACCTAATACAAAGGATAAAAGCTCCTACATAACTCAAGGAAAGGCTTAACTCAGAGAATTCTGAGTTTAAGGAGAAAACAAGTCATAAGGGGTAAAAATGCAATTTTACCAGTATATTCTGCATACAGGGTAATTCAGGATCCAAATATAGGTCAAACAAACCAAATAAGAAGGAAAGTGGGATGATCTGACAAGGGCTACAGCAATTCCAAGGAACTAAATGATAATCTGTAACCTTAAAACAAACCCACTTCAATTCACGAGGTTCGAGGCAAATTAAAAATAGAATAAACCCTCTAAAATTCATAGAAAAATAATCTCTAGGGTTTAGAACCTTCAATTTGGCCTTCAGAACCCATTTTGACCTACATTGAGAACCATGCCCAATTAATAACTTAATTCGGGTTTTTGCATAAATTGACCGATCAAACAAGGTTTAATCTGGAAATAAAATTCACCATCGTAATCCTTAGGTCCCAATTAGTCATGTATAAAAACTTGAGCCTAAGAGGAAACCTTCTTGACCAACTTTACACTTTGGTCCTCATTCATTTACTTTTTGGCCCTCAACTTTTGAACCCTCACATTTCTGCCCCTAACTCTCCTTCGTTCTTTGCATTCAGGTCCCTCCTGCCAAAACCTGCCAGCACCATGCTCCGGCGACCTTGCGCGGAGCATGGCGCCGCGCAGGGTGAGGGGGAGGGTTTGGCAAGTAAACCAGGGGTGCCCTACGTCGTTAGCCGTCGCAGGGACACCCCCCTGATCGCTGTAATCCACCATACCGGCCGTGCGAACGCACGGACGGTATGGGTCTCCATCTCCGGCGTCCTCCGGCGAGGGAGACACGTCGTCTCCCTCCGCCTTCCTCTCTGATTCGGCCCCTATAAATACCCCCGTCGCTCCACCGTTCTTCCCAGCTTGGATCTGACGGAGATACCCCCTCAATTCCTCTCTTCCCACTCCGACAGACGCCCTCCTTGCTCCGGCGGCCTCTCCTCCTCCTCCTCGTCGCTCTGCCGCACTACCAGCTGCAGGGTTGCCCTCCCTCGCTCTTCCCACGCCACGCCGCACCCAGCTGGCGCCTCTCCAGCCCTTTCCTCGCCGTCGCCCCTTCCCCTGGGCATCTTCTTCTCCGGCGACAGTCGATACGACTGTCGCCCAGCTCCGGCCCCTTTCGTCTCCGTAGCTAGGTCAGAACTTCTCCCCATCTCCCCCTCTTTCTTTTCCTCACTGTCTTTTATTTGATTAAACCCTCGACCGCTCCTGTCCACCGTCACCCCCTTCGTCTCCGGCCAGACTCCGGCGAGACACCCCCATCACTCCACAGCCCCACACGCCTCGCCGACCCTCACAGAACCTCCGCCTCCTCACCCTGATCAACCTCCGCCCTTCCACGTCCCGCTACTCGCCCTCTGCAGACCCCCCGAACAAACCCACTTCTCCACCCACAGTTTGACCTAGGGCGACCCTCACGCTCCGCCCCGCCGCCTGCCAGACCCCCCACCACCTTCGCCGTGGACGCGGAGAACCTTCGCCGTGCCACGGTGAAGGTTCTCCGCGTATCTGATTAGGCCGAGAGGCCGTTCCTCTGTGTACAGGTGTCTCGACCGCCGTCGCCATTGCTGCGTGGAAGGAGCACCTTCAACCTGCAGCTCCAGGTGCGCTTCGCCCAGGCCTGACTCCCAGGCTGCGCGGGGCGCCTCCGCGAAGAGTCCCAGGCTCGCAGCTGGGGCGAAGGCCTCGCGTGAAGCCGCGATTGCCCGCTGCTTTCTCCGCTGCGGGCGCTCAATTAGGGTGGGACATTTAGTCCCACCTCGGAAAGCCACTGAGGCGAACGGGCGCTTAAAGGCAAAAAGTGCCTTAAGCTGTTCGCCTCAGTTCACGGGGTGAGGTCCCCTTCACCCGCCCGGTTACCCGGCCTCGTCCGCACTCACGCCTCGCGGACCTGGCTCGACCCGATTAGCCCGACCTGCACTCCTCGCCCACCACCGCACGCCGGTGGGCCTGGACCCGGGCGCGACCCGCGTACCCGATTACCCGGATGCTCTGGGAGAGCGTTCCTAAGAGCGAATTCAGAGAAAGAGAGACGCGGGGGGGGGGGAGGGTAGAGTAGGTTTTGCCCTCTGACGTAAACTCTGAAGTGTGCAGGCACAGGTGAAGAAGAAGGACCGCGGAAGAAGAAGAAAGCTAAGGGAGACACTGTAGCAACAAGCGGTTTAAGTCGTCTGATTGGAAAATCAGACGACGTCCTGAAGGGAAAAGAAGAAAGAAGGAGAGACGACGTCCTGACAGGTAAAAGAAAAGAAGAAAGAAGAAGATCTGAAGAACAAAAGAACAGGGAAGAACAACAGAAGAAGAAGAGGAAAGAACAAGGAAGAACAACAGAAGAAGAGGACCACAAGGAGATAAACACAGAAGAAGAACAGGAAGAACAAAAGCTAAAGAGGAGAAAGACAAAGAGAAAGAAAGAAGAAAAGAAGAAGAACTCAAATTTTCATCTCTCTCCCTCTCTCTCTCTCTCTTTATTTTTTTGTAATAGAACATGTATATCTCTAGAATACAACTTGCTCCCTGAGTTCGACCTCGGGAACTCTTTTATTTCCGAGTAACAAATTGTATTAAACTGGTAATCACCTCTCTATACTATACTACGACGAAATAATAAAACTATAGAGAAAGGTATCCCACCAATAATGAAGGGGTATGTCTCACTTTTGCCTAAGAACACATACTTGAGTGAGTCAGGTAAGGGCTTCAATTCAATCACGGGTGGGTCAGAGTCAGAAATGGGAGTGGGAGGAGCAAACTTGAGGGTGAGAATCTGCTGATCCATATGCACGTGAATTCCTGTTGATTCGCTTCCTGTGAGATAATCGGTTGTGACTGCGTTAACGGGAAACTCGTTGGCTGTGGTCACGTCTTCCTGCAACAACAGAGGCGATTAAGCAATGTGTGGATCAGGATAGCTGGATTCAAGGGTGCTATGGTCAGAAGCACACCCTAAACAGTCAGATCCTCAGGGAGATATGTGTAGTGTAGTGGTCTCAGTCCCGTGTGGATTGAGGTCCAAGAACCCTGATAGTGTAGACGAATGAGACATTGGGTCATCACAAAGGAGCCCAATGTTACCACAGTATGCCGAATCTTCATCTTCACCATCCTCCTCTATTCGATCACAGTCGAAATTCTTTGCTGCCCTGAATATGTCAAGTCGAAGTCGCTCATTACCTACGGCTACCTCCATACACCTGGATGCACAATTAATGTTTGCTCGGGCTGTCGCTAGAAATGGGTGACCCAAAATAATTGGTGCATCTCAGAGATTAGGAGGAACTTCCATATCAAGAATGAAAAAGTCTGCGGGAAAGCAAAACCCACGGACTTTTACGATCACATTCTCAACCACCCCCTCGGTGTTTTTACTGATCTATTAGCCAGCTGAATCATGACTGAGGTGGGCTTTAACTCCCCAAATCGAAATCGATTAAATACGGCAGTGGGAGTTAGGTTGATGGATGAACCCAGATCTAGAAGGGCCTGATCAAATGGAGAATCCTGTAAGAAGCAGAATATGAGTGGGGTACCAGGGTCTTTCTTTTTCGACGGCAAGTCGACTAGAATCACGGCACTAGCCTCTTTCGAAAGTACCGCCTATCGTCGAATTTTCGGCAGTCGCTTTGGGGTACAATAGTCCTTGAAGAACCTAGAGACAGCGGGAATGTGATCGATTGCCTCTAGGAGGGGGACCTGAATATGTACTTCCTTGAACATTGATTTTAGGTCCTCAAAATTCCGCGTGTCCTTTTTCCATACTACATTTTACGTCAGAGCCTCAGGAAAAGGGATAGGAATCTCAGGGTCAAGTGGCCTCTTACCCTTGTCTACCACAGGTGGCTCCTGAGATGAACAAGGAGTTGGACTTGCCTACGGCGAAGGGTGGGAAAAATCAGGACCCGCCTGCCTATGTGGTGGGTCGAATGTCTTCCTTCCGCTCCTCAAAGAGACAGCATGTGCATCGGCTTACTGTCCATGAGGTGGTGGGGGAGCAGAAGGGGCAGAGTATGCAGGGTTCTGCCAAGGCAGTTGGCCTTGGGCATAACCAAGTAGTGCAGGAGGTGCCTGTAATATGGAGTGTGCCTGTCTCTGCGGTGCCTGAAACCTAGGCGGGGCGCCTTGGTTCTGCACATATCGAGGGTTTGGGACTGGTTGGGAGGGCAAGGCTCCCTGAGTCCTATGCTACTGCAATAGCTGGTTTTGTGTGTTCTGTATAGTCATATCTGATCAGCCATCGCCTTCATAATCTGCAAGCTATCTTGTGTAGATTTTCTCATCGATTCTTGCAGCTCCTCTTTCAGTGCCTCCAAAGGGTTAGCCCACTCTGGAGGGTGACTGGCAGCTTGGTGCAGGGGCTGGTATAAAGAATGGGGTTGCTGTTGATGCGGGAATGGCTGCTGCCTAGGGTACGTGTTTTACGCATTCCCGTATTGCCTGGTCTGGTAGTGTGGATCTTGATGTGGTCTCTATGAATACCAGACCAAGAGAAGTTTGGATGCTGGCACCAACCAAGGTTATATGTCTCGGAATACCGGTTATTACGGCCGTATCCTTAGACAGCATTGACGTCCTCGTAGGCCGAAGATGTCTGAGACATATATCCGTTAAAGGGATATGTGTTATAATTCGCGGGTGGTGCGTAACCCTGGTCGTAAGGTGCCAGATCTGGATTGTTTATGGGATCCTGATATGCGGGATCTCGTAAATAGGGAGAAGATGCATCTCGAGTGAGTAGGTTAACTCGAGTAGGAGGGGCTCAGGGTGCATAGGAGGGTCTTGAAGCGGCAGAGTTCATGTCAGATTGACCCTGACTAATCTGGTCAATCTTTTTCTAAATTAGGTTTATTCTATCCAGCTGCTTGATGATGATATCAATGTCTACTCGAATAGACTCGGTGTGAGCCTCGTGGACACTGACTCACTGCTGACCAGGCCACTGGAATTGGTTCATGGATGCGGCATTCATCGAGTTCTTCGCCAAAGATTTGAACAGCTCAAATGAGCTGTTCTCGTCTTTCGCGAGGAAATTTCTACCACTAGATGCATCGGCCAGATACCGATGTGTGTCATCCAGCCCATGGTAAAAGATCTGAGACAGGTGCCATCTGGGTATACCATGGTACGGGCATTTCTGGAGAAGGTCATGAAATCTGTCCTAGGCTTCATGCAACTTCTCCCAAGCTCCTTGGGAGAAAGTCGTGATTGCACGTCGCATCGTGTTTGTTCGACCGATTGGGAAGAACTTTTGCAGGAATTCACGTCATAATTTCGGCCAAGTTCCAATCAGCTTCCCAATGGTCTTGAACCAGTATGAAGCTTTGTCCCTCAGAGAAAATGGGAAAAGCTTCATTAGAACAATCCCAATATCAATATTCCTAGGTCGAATCGTTTCAACGAGTCGACTCGGGTCCTCAAGGTGCCGGAACGGATCTTCGGTTGAGTTCCCATAGAAGTGAGTGCTGATCAACCCAATCACATTGGGCTTGAGCTCAAACACATCTCCGCTTGCGGGAATTCTGATTAAAGGTGCGATGATTTGTGCGGTTGGATCGTAGAAATCTCACAGTTGTTCTCCTTGAGGCAGGTGCTGCATCCTGTCAAGTGCCATCAAAATGTGATCCATGCTCTGCCGATGCCGCTCCTCAGATTCGACCACCTGGGCTTCCAGACGAGCCATTGGGTCCAGATTCTCAATATCCTGACTCGGTCTAGGTCCAGGTCCAGGATTAGCCATTGTGGCTATGGGAGTAGAAGTGGGGGGAGTAGGTCCTAGCGAGGTGACTCGCCTCCTTGGGAGTGGCTCCCAAGGTCCAACCAATTGAGGTCTAAGTGACCTCCTTCCTTGCATACACCACCCAACCCCTGGGTTGGTGTAGCCAAGCCAGACAAGGCTAAGGCTCTGTCAATTAGATGGTCCTTATGAATCAGATGATCGGATTTTTTGCTTTATGTTTTAATTCCTGAAGAAAATTCATCGTACAACTGACTGAAAGCGATTCCCGCCTCTCGGCTAACCCAACCAAGAGGTTGAAAGCACCTAGTAGTACGACAACAAATTTGGGTTTAGTTCATGTTTTAAAATTGATTTTAGTCTGTTTTCTTCAGTTGGGGTTTTCTTTCGATGAGTGACCCACAAGGTGACCAAGCTCACCGGCTAAGTACTAGACTTGACTAAGTCTAGGTTAGCCCAAATGTGGTCTGTAAGTTGTAACCCTAAAGATTTAGCCTAAGGTTCAAGCAATTCTAGGGTTTTGTTCTTTTGTGTTGTTCTGTTTCAGCAGACCACAAAATTAAAATTCATTCTCTGATAACAATTGGAATCCAATTAACTTGAAATTTGGTGAGTAGATTCATTTTTTAATTATTTTCTTAGAGAATATTTTTTTGGAATTTTTACTATTTCAATCGAATTTTTATGGATTTGTAAATGTCAGGGGGTTAGATTTGGAATTTTGACCCCTGGTCGATTTTTCTCTTTGAAACAGTACCAAATGACCTTCAAAAATTTGGGAAAAATATGGAAAATAAAGCCACTGAGATCAGATTTCAAACCCCACCATTTCTAGTCAAAATAAATTCACGAATTACTCGAAATTAATTTTTGAAATTTGAAAAATCTCGAATCTAGGTTAGTCTGACCCCTTTGCACTTCACGAATTTTTCAAAATTTTATGCTTAGAATTTTTTTCAAAAGAATGGTTCCATTTGAAAGATGGTTTGAAAATAAGGTATAACCCGAATTTTAGAATTTTTTGCTTACTAGTTTTTCGGCAATAAAATTTTTAAAAATAGATTTTGAATCTTGGTCGAAAATTAGGAAATGGTGGAGAAGCTTTTAAAGAAGGTTTGAGTTTGAAATCTAAGCCTTCCACCAAAAATGTTTTCTTTTTTCAAAAACTTTTGCATGTTTTTTTTTTCAAAAGATTTTCAAAAATATATACATAATTTTTTTTTGCTTTTTCAAACTAACTTAGGATTCAAAAGAAACCTAATCTAGATTTTTTTGAATTTTTTTTTTGATTTTTTATCGAAAATGAATAAGTTTTTTTTTCAAAAGAAATTGCTGGAAGCAAATCTACTCCTAGGGTTTAGAAGAAAACCTATCCTTAGAAGAGATGTGCACCTGATTTCTTTTTCCGCGCTCGTTGTGTGTGCAGATCCCGTTTTCCTTGTATTGTCCTGCACATCCAAAAATAAAGTAGAGAGGATTTGACAGTGATAGCTTAAAAGATCAAAATCAAGAAAAATGACGTTGCCTCCCCAGCAATGGTGCCATTTGATAGAGGTCATTTTCACGCATTTGAAAGTCATCGGAATCTTAGTATAGTCGCGCAAAAACATTCGTAAAAAATAAGTTTGTAAAAATAATGAGACTTTGAGCTTCGGTCGTTCGTCTCTAGGAGGCATTTGTTTAATTCTGAAATCGATCTTTTATTGCTCTACTTTATTTAAAATCGCACGCCAGTTTCCAACCTTCAAATTAAGACTTCGCCACTTCTATTATGAATTCTGATTACATGCGCGTGAGTTAAATAGATAACAAAGGTAAAAGTATGAGTTTCGGTATGCACAATTCTAGTTACGTGGTGGCTGTTTACAGAAAATGCATCTATGGTTAGGTTTTCTATATTTTCCGGAACCAACATGCTCGTTGCAAAATATATATAAATGAGAACAGGCATCTTGAATCACACAAATTTGATTGTAACCAAGAAGCTCATGGTGATGTCAAACATAGAGATATGTATAAAAATATATTTTTTTCATTCATTCAGAGAAGTGGTGCGACATGGAATGTAGAGGAAAGCTTGTATAGGAATGCTTAAAAATGTAAATCTAGCTACCAGACAATGATCGCATACAGGAATCTACGTGGGGATTTTGCATGCATCGTTGGGGGAGAATAAGGACTACACTACTAAACAGTAAACAGAAGCAGTAAATGTAAAGAGCTAGCTACTAATCTATCAGAAAGTGAGGGCATTCAGAGGTGGGCTCCGATGGCCTTGGAGTGGTTGAGAGGAGAATGAGGGCGGCCAATGGAGCTTTGGCCAGCCCTTGGAGAGAGGTTGGCGGAGTGATCCAGCATCATGGTGTGGAGATGGTGTCCTTCATGGTGGTGCTCAACTTGTAGAAATGGAGGTGGAAGTGGCTAGCCTAAGTGGAGGTGAATGTGAATGGAGCCAAGTATGTGGATGGGTGCAAATGGCCATCCCTTAGGTCTTTTTATAGATCTAAGGGAGTCCCTCTAGAGAAGTGTGGAACTCTTTAGAGAGAGCTCCAATGAGTGGCCAGCCAAGAGTGGATGAAGTGGTTCTTAGATCCACAAAAAGTGGATCTAAGAATTGAATGCCTCTTGGTTGCTAAATTTAGCAACCATGAGTTGGCGCCACTTGAAGAGGGTTCTAGAGAACTCTAGAGGAGTGTATGTGCATGAATGGGTGTGTGTGTGTGGTCGTGCCCTAGGTGGCTATGAGGTCTAAGTTAGGTTTTAAGGGGTTTGGGTAGGTGTATGCCTTGAATTAGGGTTGCAAACCCTAATTGCTAAGGGGAAATTGCAATTAAACTTAACCTAAGTTTAATTGAATGAGTGTGAACCTAATTGAGAGTGGAATAACTCAATTAGGTTGGGCTTGGGTCAATTGGACTCTCACTAAGTCCGATTGGACTTGTGTGGGTTGAGATCTGAGCTCAATTGGACTCAATGAGTCCAATTAACTTAGGTGATGGTAATTGACTTTGATCTAAGTCAATTGGGTTTGGTGAGGACCTAATTAGGTCCTTAGGGAGGTCTAGAGGTGATGTACTAGGGTTAGGGTACCTTAATTTAGGTTCCTGTGGGGTTGGAATTTGGTCTAGGGAGCTAGAGATCCAAGATCAAGGCTTGAATCTCAAAACAGGAACCGGAGACCAGTTCCAGACATCCAAAAACAGAGTCAGACGACTTATACTCAAAAATCAGAAGTCCAGACTTCAATTCTGGACGTCCAATCTGAGTTAGGGGAAATTCTAGGTTCTATTTTGGGTATTCTGCAGAAATTGGACGTCTCACAAAGTGTTTAGACATCCAATAGCACTGCAGAAGTGGGTTTGAGGTGTACGGGAGTTGGCTAAGGGTTTTGGACATCCTATAACTTATCTGGACGTTCAGATAAGGGTTGGAACTAGGTTTTTAGGGTTTCCTAGGGTGCGGTGACCTAATCTGAGGGTGGCTAAGGCTTGGGGGAAGTCTCTAGGCTATCCTAAGGCTAGGATGGAGCTAAGCTCTTCACATTTTACAACTTTATTCCTACTTAATAGAATATCATACCTTACTTCCATTACATCATTATTCCCTATGTCTAATCTAAGTCTTTTGCTCCAGTCCTGCTGCAACACCCCTTATTCCCGATCTAGCTTCATATCCATCTCCAGATCCAGCTTCTAATCAGCTTCTTGCCTGCAATTGACATAATGCACTTAATCAGCACATTATAACATTATTTTATGCATAGCTAAAGTAAAGCAGTAAAGATGCAGATAATGCTCATGCATGCATGAATTACCCTAACTTATGCTAAGTCCTAGCCTAATTTAGGTCAATTAAGACCTATGATTGCTACACAATCGTACCCCAGAAAGGCAGCCTAGAAATTTAGGAAAGGTGATCCTCCTCGAGACAGTCAGCTCAGTTATGCAGAGCTGACTGCCTCTTAAGAGAAAAGATCCAGGTGCTCCCCTGATTCAAGTAATCATTAATGACACTTCTTTTGATCACGCCTTATTGGATCTTGATGCGTCAATTAATTTGATCCCCAAAATTATTTTTGAGGAATTTAAGATCGGTGAATTAAAGCCTGTTGAGGTTACTCTTCAATTAGCAGACCGATCTACCGTTAAACCAAGGGGAATTGTTGAGGATGTCCTTGTCCAGGTCAAAAATTGTCTATTTGCTGTAGACTTTTTAGTCCTGGACAGAGAGGTACTGGAAGCTTTAAAGTTTGCCCCTATAATTCTTGGAAGACCATTCTTAGCCACCGCCCACGCAAATATTGATTGTGATTTTGGCAAAATGAAGATCATGTGTGGCAGTGAATCTGTAACCCTAGCTATTTTCCAAGCTTCTAGGAGGTTCCAAGAACCTGATTTCTTTGATGACTCGGATTCAGAAATGGAAAATATAGTGGAGGAAACTTTATAGATTTCACATTTGGGTTCCTATTTTACCATTAACACGATTCCTGAATAATCCACTTCATCCCACCCTTCCACAACCACACATTCAGCTAACACTCCAGTTCACCACTAACACAAAGAGCAGAAATTCTTTCGGAGCTGGGCCCACAATTGGAATTAAAACCTTTGCCTGACTCCCTTAAATATGTTTTCCTAGGTCCAAATCTGACCCTGCCTCTGATTATAAATTCTGGACTTATTGGGGCACAAGAACACAAACTTCTCCAGGTTTGAGTAATTATAGAAAAGCTATTGGCTGGACCCTTTCTGATCTAAAGGGTATTCATCTGTCCTACTGTACACATCGTATATATCTAGAGGACGATTCTCGCCCCTCCCACCAACCACAAAGGCGCTTGAGCCCTAATATGCAGGAGGTGGTAAGAAAGGGGATTATTAAGTGGCTTGATGCAAATATCATCTACCCCATTTCTGACATCTCCTGGGTTAGTCCTACATAAGTAGTACCCAAAAAGGCTGGACTAACAGTTGTCACCAATGAAAATGGGTAGAATATAGCCACCCGAACCGCCTCTTCTTGGCACTTGTGTATTGATTACAGAAAATTAAACACTTCCACCAAGAAGGACCATTTTCCACTCCCCTTTATTGATCAAATCTTGGAGCAGTTAGACGGACGAGATTTTTACTATTTTCTGGATAGTTATTCTAGCTATAATCAGGTAGCGGTTCATCTTGAAGACTAGAACAAAACCACTTTCACCTGCCCCTTTAGAACCTTTATTTTCCGAAGAATGCCCTTCGATCTTTGCAACACACCTACGACTTTTCAAAGGTGTATGCTTGCAATATTTTCGGACTTGGTAGGTGAATGTTTAGAAGTTTTTATGGAAAACTTCTCTATTTTTGGAGATTCTTTTGACCATGTCTCAAGAACCTTGAAAGAACTCTCCAAAAATGCATAGAAGTCAATTTGGTCCTCAACTGGGAAAGAAGCCATTTCATGGTCCAGGAAGGTATTGTCCTGGGCCATGTTATATCAAAACAAGGAATTACGGTAGAAAAAGCAAAAATAGATGCTATATCTAAGCTCACACCACCCACTACTGTAAAATAGATCAGATCTTTTTTGGGTCATGTGGGTTTCTACCGTAGATTCATACAAAATTTTTCCCAAATCTCCAAACCTTTAAGCCAGCTTCTTACTAAACACCAACCATTCGATTTTAATGATAAATGCCTGGAGAGTTTTTTGAGGTTAAAGAAGGAAGTTACCGAGGCACCAATTTTGCAGGGACCTGATTGGAATAGTCCCTTTGAATTAATGACGGATGCCTCAGATTTTGCTGTGGGGACTGTTTTAGGGCAAAGAATTGACAAGAAGCCCGTTGTGATCTTTTATGCTAGCAAAACTCTTGATGATGCACAACGGAATTACACGGTTATTGAAAAAGAACTTCTTGCCATTGTATTTGCCCTAGAAAATTTTAGATCTTATCTTTTGGGGTCACATGTCATTGTATATAGTGACCACTCAGCACTTAAAATATTTGCTGACAAAAAAAGCTACAAAACCTCACCTTATTTGTTGGATCTTGTTACTCTAGGAATTTGATCTGGAAATCAAGGATAAGGTGAGATCGCAAAATGTAGTGGTCGACCATCTCTCTCGTCTTATGATGAATGACATAATGACCCCCCTAATCAATTCCCTGATAAAAGCATTTTAGCTACCAATACCCTCCCTTGGTTTGCACCCATTGCAAACTATCTAGCAACAGAACGAATCCCCTTTGATTGGCCAAAAACCAAAAGGGATAAGTTCTTTGCTTATATTAAATACTATTTTTGGGAGGAGCCCGACCTTTTCCGCATTTGTTCCGATCAGGTCATTAGACGATGTGTCCCTGATTCAAAAATCCATGATATTCTGACACATTGTCATTCAATGGCCTGTGGCGGACATTTTTTGGGCAAGAAAACTGCAGCTAAAATCCTTAATGTGGGATTCTTTTGGCCCAGCTTGCACAAAGATGCTCATAATTTTGTTTGGTCTTGTGTGCATTGCCAGAGCATCAGCAACATGACTCGGAAGGATATGATGTCCCTTAATCCAATTTTAGAGGTTGAAATTTTCAATATATAGGGCATCGACTTCATGGGACTGTTCATCAACTCTAGTGGGTATTTGTATGTACTAGTCGCAGTCGATTATGTTTCTAAATGGATTGAAGCAATACCCACCCGCACCAATGATCACCGTGTGGTTGTTGAATTCATTAAGAAAAATATTTTCTCAAGATTCGGCATTTCAAAGGCCATTATCAGTGACGGAGGCTCACACTTCACTCACTCAGAATTCCGTCACCTTCTTTCTAAATATGGGGTTAATCACAAAATTTCCACATCTTATCACCCCTAAACAAATGGTCAAGCGGAAGTTTCTAACCGGGAAATCCAAAATATTTTACAAAAGATGGTTAGGCTCGATCGTAAAGACTGGTCCACCAAATTGGACGATGCTTTATGGGCCTACCATACCGCTTTCAAAACCCCGCTTGGCATTTCTCCCTTTTGTTTGATTTTTGGGAAGGCATGCCATCTCTCGATAGAACTTGAACATAGGGCTTTTTGGGTAATAAAGCAATTAAATATGGATTTATCTGACGTCGACAGAAAATTACAATTGACTGAACTGGAAGAATTACATAATTTTTCATATGAAAATGCACGGATTTATGAAGACCGAACAAAGAAATTTCATGATAAATACATTGTTCGGAAACATTTTGACATTAATCAACACGTTTGGCTTTTTGATGCACGATTACGTATTTTTCCTAGAAAGTTAAAATCAAAATGGACTGGCCCTTTTATTGTCCTAAAAACATATCTATACGATATTGTTGATCTTTTTGATCCTAAAACTAATACGACTTTTCAAGTCAATGGCCAACGTTTAAAGTCCTATTTTGATCATGCCTAAATCTTCTGTTTGAATCTTTTGATTTAACTGAACCAACCACAGTTGATCATTGATGCACACTACGCCCGGCTGAATGGCGTAAAAGAAAGCACTGGATGGGAGGTAACCCATCATTTTTCCTGCTTTCTCTCTTTTCCCCAGGTTTTGACTATCCTAAATCCGATCGCCTTTTACTAAGGTAATCTGTCTTTCCCTCCTAATGCATGAGGACATTGCATATCTTACGCATCGGGGGGTGTTTTTAAATTTTGACGATCAATTTAGGATTTTCAAAACTAAAAAACATGCATTTTTTTTAGTCATTTTGATTTTCCTGCTTGCATATCCAAAAAAAGTAAATATATTGAAAACTTTTTGAGGAAAATTTTGAAATTGAGACTAAGGTTGAAAACTCACTTTTGGTACAACGGGATTTTATCTTTAACAAACAAGGGATGAGGATATGGATCTGATCAATAGAATTTCAGGGTCTTTCTTTAGACTAGATCAAATATCCTTCTCCAAAATTCCACCTGAACTCATGATAGTTCAGGTGACTTGATCCTCTTTTGTAATATGGAAAGTATCTGGCTTAGTTTCTGATTCAAAAACTTATATTTCATGCAAAATTTCCTGTGCCAAATTTCACACACAAGCCAACACTTAAAAACTACTAAAAATTAGAAAAACCCCTTGTTTGGCCTTAGTAAAAGTCTAAAGCAGATCGTTGGTTTGAGTTCCTACCGCTGAGAAGGAGGAAAATGCCTCCTTTAAGGACGCGATGTCAACATGTTACTGCCTCTGCACTACTCCATATCTATATTTCATATCTTTAGACAGAGCATTAAAGTGCATTTTTGCAGCTCAAGTGTCTTGGACGGTGCTCTACCTATAGTGTCTGAGTAAGAGCTTGAGTTTGCTTGGAGTGCCCCTTTACACTGCATTGTGTTTTGGGGTTGTGAGCTCCTAGGTGGTGTCATGGACAGTGATATCTCAAAGTACTGGCGTTAGAGCCCCCTCGAGGATTGGTAATGGGAATGATGATCCTGACACATCTTTTGTAAGACTAAGCTAAAAATAAGCATGAGGGAGAGAAAAAAAATTTTAAACCAAAAACACGCCCTTATAAATGTTGGCTTTTCACAAGCATGGACATAAAGTTTTAAAGGTTATTGCAAGTTGTGAATCAGATTCAAGAGACAAAAAAATCCTAAAAATAAAAATTTCAAGTCATCTGAATTAACAAGGGGTTAATCTGTGAATTTTTTGGAGGATATATTGATCTCACTTTTGTCTAATTTTTGGATCCGAAAAAAAATCCTGATGTTTATCCTTAACAAATCTCATACCTCCTGTGTTTGGATCATCCTATGTCCCGTAAACTCTTTCTCCTTAAAAGTCGAAAAAATTAGATTTCCTAAAAATTTCGTTTCACAAGAATTAAAGTTTTGCTAAGAGACTAGTAAAAAGATAAGCATGGGGGTGTGATAAATGCCAGTTTATCATCATTCTTATGCATTAAAACAAACCTAGCTCTTAGGATTTTGATTCGCAAATCAGTTTTTGGGTTGCATTTAGGCATAAATTAGGTTAGGCATGCATTGCATTTGTTATTGTATTTTTTGATGTGTTTCTTGGAGTGTTAAGGATAAGTCGAGAGTCAGATCCCCAGAACCCTAACACTCAGGAAGGGAACTAATGAAGAGGAAGCTCAATCAGGCTAGGACTCAGCTAATTCCAGCTCATCATGGCTGGATACCAGCTCCCTTGGACTAGTGTTAGCTCCATTCAGGCCAGGTTGGGAGGAGGTAACCCAACCTATCCTAACCCTCCATCTAGTGACGCCACCTAAACCTCCCCCTTAACCGACCTAAAGTGGCGCCAACTCCCTTAACTCCACCATAACTATCACCTTAAGCAACCTTCCCTTTTGGTGCCACCCTATATCTACCCTTCATCCCATAACCACCACCCAACAGCACCATCCTAACCCTACACATAACCTACACGCCACCTAACTCTACCACCATAAATCCTAACCCTAGTCCTTTCTTAGGGTTGGTGCCAAACACCTAACACCCCTCCATTTTGGTGCCAACCATTATCAAACCTAGGATCCCTTAACTACCTCCAACAAGCCATCCTAACCCTCCATCCATTAACTACCCCTAACCCCCTACCATTCCTATATAAACCCCCTACCACCACCATTAAAACTTAACCTTGGCTACATTTTTTCTACCCATATTTCCACCTACATAGAAGGTCAAGAGAAGAAGAAGAAGAAGAAGAAGATTAAGGGGATACTCTATCCCTTTGGTGCCTTCCCCTCTTCTCTTCTCTCTTGTGCCCACGCCAGCCAAGGGAGGAAGCCAGGCATTGGAAGACAACCTAGGGTACATGCCTACCATAGGAAGAGGAGGATTTGAGGGTGGTACACTACCACCCTTGGAGGAAGAATCAAAGGCGATCCACGCCACCTTAAGGAGGAGTTCTTGGATTGGGAGCCATCCACTCTACGAAGAAGAAGGCACGCCCATCTAGGGTTTGCCTTTGGAGGATGTCCAGGAAGGAGAGAAGGAACCTTCTTTTCAAGTCAAGGAGCAACTTGACTTGGAGCAAGAGGACTTTCACCTTCTTTATCATCATCAGCAATTAAAGGATTTTGTTTCTTCTTTATTTGTCTTTTCTTTAGATGCTTTCCTATACTTGTAGACAATTTCCTTTAATATAGAAAAAGTTGCCTTCATTTCTTGTTGCAATTTTTGCCCTACTTGCTTTATCTTAGCATAATCTCACTTTCTCTTTCTAATTAACCTAGGCCTTCATGCACCTAGTGATGGGAACACCATCATGAGCCATAACTAGCTTAATTTGATCTGATTAAATCATTAAATGCTCCTACATAAGCTAGAGAGCCCTAATTCATTACATAATTATTCTGAGAGAAATACAGTAAAACAAGGGTAAAACTGCAGTTTTAACGGTATATCTCAAATGCAGTATACTCATGGACTTTCTCAGGGGTTATTTAAGGGTCAAATGGCCTTTAAAATCCAACAAGTGGGATAATACAGACAGAAAAGGGCTTTCACGTGTTTTGAGAATTAAATGACATATGAAACCCTAAAAATAGATCTGCTTAATTAACTGAGGTTCTGGTCAGGATAAAATTCACCTAAACCCTCTAAAATTCATAGAAAAATATTCTCTAGGGTTTGGTACCTTCAATTTGACCATCAGAACCCGTCTTGACCCAAAATAGAGTCTCAGACTGATATTTGCACTAATTTGAGCTTTTGCATAAATTACCCAGTCAAACGAGGTCAAAACCTAAATCTAACTTTACCATTGGATTCCTTAGGTCCAAATTAGGTTTATACTAGAATTTAGGCCCAATCTGAGCTCATCTTGACCAAATTTGCATTTTGGTCCAGTCATACTCTTTTTATCTCATTTAGATCCTTAACTTTTTGAATTCCTTACAAATAGCCCCCCAACTTCTTTGTATTCTTCACAACTAGGTCCCTACCAGCATGAATCCTTTTCCTACAACTCCGACGACCTTAATATGGCAAGATCTTCATGATTCCTTGACGAATCCTTCTCAAAATTAAAAGGGAAGTTCGTTAAGGAATTGTCTTCCTTTTTAGCCAGATCCAAAGCTCCAGATCTCACCCAATCTCTCATTCGAATCATTCAAAGTGATGGGTATCCTATTCTGACGAACATTCCAAGCTTGGAAGCTTGGCTTCCAAGCTCAAAACTCCCTCCAGAGGCCTATAAAAGAACCCCCAGATCAGGCCGAACTTCCCAGACTCGATTTCGGCTGGAGTATCCCCAATTTCTTCTTTCCTCATTCGGCCAAAAAGCTCCTCGAGCTCCGACGATTCCCTCTGACTCCTCTCATCGTCTGACCATAATACCAGTGGCATATTCATCTTCCTTACCTTCCTCCACGTCGTGCAATACTAGCCACCATTGCTCATTCTCCTTCATCGTCGCCATGCCCCCTCTATCGGAGCATCTTCTTCCCCATCACCGGCCTACCAACACCGGTGCCGTTCTCCCCCTTTTGTCTGATTAGGTTAGGTTAGATTATTTAGTTTAGATTCCTAGTTTAGTTTCCTACCCAAAAATCCCAAAAATAGCCCTCGACTATGCTGCTCATCTTCATCTTCTCCATCTCCGACCACTCCTTTGGCGAGGCGGTTCCACTGCTACACAACTCCATCCGCCTCACTGAGCACCTCAAAACCTTCACCTCATCCTCTTGCATAAAAGCCCTCTCCTTATCTCTTCATTCACACACCCAACACTTCCCCTAAACAAACCCATCACCGATTTCCTTCCCCGACTCCGACCGAACACCACACACCTCCACAAGCCACGAAAACACCACCAATGCACTCCATGCCCTACGGCGAAGCTCCTGAGCTTGTTTAATTGAGCCACAAGGCTGCGTTTATGTTTTTAGGTATTCGCCCTCATCGCCATTAACAGAGCTCCTTCGAGGAGCTTGAAGGTCTCTTGCTGTCGAGAGCCCCAGGAAACTTCCCTAGGCAGCGCGGCTTACACTCCATATGCATTCCAAGGTTGCTAATTGGAGACGTTGAAGCCCCTACAACCGCAATCGAAGGCGCCATCCCTCGCAACTGCATGCAGAAGAAGCTCGGTGGGATAGTCCCACATCGGGCGTTGACAGCTGCGCCACAACGCATATATTGAGTTTATGCTAAGGGCTTATTGCCTCAACTAGCACACAGGGGGTGAGGTCCCCGTACGCCCCTCACATGTGCCTCACCCATGACACTGCTCACACGAGTCTGGCGCTAATTCAATTACCTGCTTAAACCTAAGCACTCCTCACTCACCACCCACGCCGGTGAGCCTGGTCCTGGGTGCTCGTGTGCCCGATAACCCGATAACTTGACACTGTGAAGGGTGCTGGGAGGGGGGAACCTAGGAGGAAGACAGAAAGAAAGAGAGCGTGGGGTAGGGGGGTTTGCTCTTTGTGACACTTAGCCAAATTTGAGAGTGCCTCCCTCAATGCGTGAAGAAAGAAAGAAAGAAGAGAAGAGAAGCCAAGGAAGAGAAGAGGAAGAGAGTAGCTGAAGAAGGAAAGCTAAAGAAGAACTTGAGAAGACGGAAGAAGAAAGAAAGAGCTGAAGAAGAAATAGAGAAGGCTTGAGAAGAGAAGTAGGTCTGAAGAAGAGAGAAAGAGAAGAGGAAGAAGAAGAACAATGCTTCCCTAGCACTGTAGCACTTGTTGGTTAAGTCGACTGGTCATCAGACCCGACGTCTGATTTGAGGCTTGATACTGTGAAAGCTTGATTTAGAATTACTGTTGAGAAATTTAAATTGGTTGAATGCTTGAGATATATATGCTTAGAGATTAATTGGTGATTTAAATCACCATTGTTCTAGCTTCTCTACTTTTTTATTGCCACAAGATACATGAGAATTCATTGAATATCTAATGTGACAGATTAGTATTTATTGAATATGATTATTTGGTTTAAGTTCTTGTGCACATTTACATTACATATTTGAGATTAGTGTGTGAATACAATTTGCTCCCTGTGTTTGACCTCAGACTTCATTTTTGATATTCGAGTTATAAATTTTATTTGTTTTCAAGCGATTTCAACCTATACTATGACACAACTTTTCTAACCTCTATCTTGCTTGTTAACATTTTGGCGTTGTTGTCGGGGAGCAATGTGCAATTCGCCACTATTCTCTGCATTATTTGATTATATTTGAGAACTGACTTGCCCTGTTTGCTTGTGATTTTGTGAGGTACTTCACGAGGAGATCTTCCGCGCAAACCAACCACTCTAGGGTAGGTAACTTCTCTATTCTTCCCTAATCAACTTCCTATTCTTGGGAAGACACAAAAAAGGAAACAATCAATTAGGAATCACCTGCCTTATTTTTCATAGTAATCATCATTTAAAAGGCAAGTTTCTTGATTTGCAAATTTTTTTTTTAAATCTGATTGAAGATTGAGACGATTTTATTTAGAATTCCCTACCCCAAATTTCCTATGCCTATTAGGGACTACATTTCTAATCTTCTTGGACTACGTACTTCTTGTTTGAAGTCTAAGGAGAACATTTTAAAGATCAAATTGGATGAAGAATAGAGCCAATTAGGGTTTCAATTTTTAGGATTTTGGAGTGCTAGTTCACACTTGCCTGCATAAAAGGAAAGTTACCCTCCCTCATTTGTGTGCTACCCAAGCCCTTGATTGAAAAGATTTAATCAGAAAAACCCTAAAATCTCACTTAAACCCTAAAATCTTGGACCTAATAACCTAGGAGTAAAATCAGGGTGATTGCTAGGTCTTGACCTAGATTTCATTCTGCCATCTTTAGGGCAGGTCAGGTGAAGTTGGTCTACATTGTAGGCCAACCAACCTCCAAATTAGGTCACAAGTTGAATTAACTTCTAATCAAGTGAAACTCAAGGCACAAATTAGGACATAAAATTGGTAGACTTAAGGTCTTAAATTCGTACATTCCGGTCTATTTGGACCCTTAGTGACAAGGAAGGTTGGGTGGGGGAAATCCTGTAACCCGTGGGGACGCTTTACCGTGTAGGGGTCTTTTTGGGGCTCTCCCTTCCTGGCTGCCCAGGTACTTCTCGAGTGTGCTAATTTCTGATTCAGAGGTATCATCCACCTCAAAATTGCCTTAGTCATCCAAAAATCTTTAGGTGCCTTGATTGTGTCAAATCTCACATCCAGTCCCTTATCCCTTCTATTAGAGCACATACATAGGAAAGTTATTAGGTTTTCAACCTAAGAAGCCTTACTAGATCTTCTTGGGAATCTCTTTCAGATCTGGTCAACTTCAACTTAATCTTGAGTTTGATTCTACATCTTGATTCCACCATTTAATTCAAAAAAAAAAATGCAGCCTGTCATGTTAGGAAAAGTGATTAGGAAACTGGTGTCCTAAATGACCATCAAAGATAAAATGATTGAGGCTGCTTATGGATACCATGAAGAATATTATAGAGCCTTAGATAGGGACATTCAGGATAAATTTGCAGAAACAACAACCCACATTGTAAATCGTGTTAAAATACTTTATACACGAGTCTTACATGGTTCAAACCGGGAGGATCTTTTATCAAAATTCAGT
The DNA here is from genome assembly GCA_037157565.1 of Thalassia testudinum. Taxonomy (NCBI): domain Eukaryota; kingdom Viridiplantae; phylum Streptophyta; class Magnoliopsida; order Alismatales; family Hydrocharitaceae; genus Thalassia; species Thalassia testudinum. The sequence continues at coordinate 179,773,472 of JAZHRO010000031.1, forward strand.
GAATTATGGAATTGCACAGTATTGAGAGTCTACAATGTTGTTCGAATCCACAATTTTGGGAAACATATCAAAGTCTCATAGAAAATATGGGGACATGCTAAATACACTACAAAAGACAATTATCCAAAGATACCCTTACATTCCTTCAAAAGATGATGAGACATCTTGGAGCAACATTGAGGAGCAAAATCTTCCAAATCCCAGGGACAAGAATCAAGGTTATGGTGGACCTCCAACCCAAATGGAATCTAATTCAAATTATGAACAAATTGACATTCCTGATCTTGAGACGGGTTGGGAGAATCCAATTGCAGGTGATCACGATTTTGAGCTAGCCCTAAAAAATCAAGAACCTGGTTCACCAAGCTTAGATTTCCCAGACACTTGTGATACTAAGATTGAATAAGAACCACTTGAGGGTGTAAATTTCGTCCCTTATTCTGATAAGGTGACTCTCGAGAACAATTCTGACATCCTTGTAGAGCCCAATCTAGATCCTAGTGATCCAACCCACACACTTAACCTAAAATCTAGATTTGAGCCTTATTGGGATGATTATGAGGCCCCGTGTGAAACAAATTAGATTTCGAATCTGGATTATGATTCAGGGCCTGTATTTGATGAGTTTACCTCTCCAACCTCCTCAAAGATACGTATTGATTTTTTGGAAGCCACGCCAATCAATGATACAGAAATCGAGGAGTTGGAAGTGTTGGATTTTGATTGGATTTTTCCTACAAGCCAAGAACCCAAGCCTAAACCTAATAGAAACACCTTTGTGAGCTTGGAATCTGAAACTAGGTTAGACCCAAGTCAGGTTGCTGATCGTCCACATCTTGATTTATTCTGTGATGGAATCTCTGATCCTGAATCAGATTCAGAACTTGATTCTTGCAAGTTCTCCTATGATTTCGAATCTTACTCTGATTTTGGAGAACCATTGTTTCTTGACGACTATGAGCCAATCTACGACCTCAGCATACATGATCCATTCTTCAACTCTGACTCTGAGGTCCCTGATCCCAAGATCATTGATTCAAAATAAGATTCCATTGAGATGGAATCATTTCATTTTGATCCTTAGGAATCAGAAACAGAAAATGCCGAGTGTCTACAACCTAGAGTTTGAATCTTTTCTTGACTCAGATTTCCTTGATCCTATAAACACTCTTCATGCATTTACCTTTGATTTTGATGGCTACTATGAGGACTCTCTAAATGAACACACCTTTGAAACCTTCCTAGAGAAGCCCTCACACATTCTTGAAGCCACCTCTTCCACAACTTATGTAGAACCTTCCCAAACCCGTTCTCAGCCTTGACCTGCAATCGGACTCAATTTCTACTCTTGATTCTCCTCTCAATGAGCTGGTTGCACATGTTCTCCTCCACATCTTTATCGGATTTCGGACATCGATCAGACTACAAATCACGCCCCATCCTTCTCTGATCAACCTCGTAGGGATTTCACATACTCCATTGATTCATTCTCTTTTAAGGATCCCTACTCTGACTAGGCTGATCTGATTTAGCCAAACCTTAATTTTTCACTTCCACATCATCTCGAGCTTTAGAGAATCTAGTGGGCACCGCATCTCTTGATCCACATCTATCAACCCACCAGATTGATTGGGTTTGGGCCGCATCATCAGCCTATTAATCTGAACAAGTACCTGGTTGGACCAACCAGGCTATTAATTAAGGTGCTTATTCTACAAAACTCATATGATTTGACCACTCATTCTCCATACCATTTTCTGCTTGGATAAAGGCATTGAATTTAGCGCTTAACGGGAGGCAACCTATCATCCAAAAAACCTGAGATCCTTTTGATTATCTTTCTGTACTTACGTCTATTGCATTCTGAGTTCTGTCTTAGAATAGTTGACTCCACCTCTGGTACTTGTATTAGAGCTTGAAATCATCCTCAATAGTCATCCCGACCCGTTCGCCCACCTGATTATCCTGTTCTAACTCCTAAACCCTAACTGTTTCATACTCTCTGTTTACAATGAGGACATTACTGTAGTTTCTTCCCTACCAGGAGGGGGTAACGTAATAAATTGAGGAATTGAAAATAAATAATTTCATAAAAAATCAATCACACAAGGTACACAATTATTTTTAGGTGGAAACCCAAACCGGGTGAAAACCACCACCTAACCCTCTCGAGTTAGGATTTTCCGATCAACCAAGTTGATCAAATCCACTAAATGAATCACTTAAATGAGGGTGATTCAACCTCAATTACAACCACGCTACAAGTGCGAGGGTAGCGTTCCTCAACCCCTTCTCTTCATGAGAAGGATTTTGTCCCACGAAGGAGACGGGAATTCACAAAGCGAATACCCAACCAAATAACAAAGAAAAATAACAAATATAGTCCTATAGAGCCAACAAAGATTTAAACCTAGCTTCTATAGGAATTAGGAAACTCCCCTTTGCAAGGAGTGCGTCGAATCGATGACGCGGGTGCGTGAGCCACGCGACGGCGCAATGTCGCTCTCGTGAACTACGGTGGGAGAGCGGGTGAGCAAAGACTTGATGCTCTCAAGATGTAGAGCTTGAGCTTGGAGAGCAAGGGCTTCTCTTGGACACAAAAGAGTGTGAAAGTGTATCTAGGTGTCTTTTGGTGTCTTTTGGGTGTGTCTTGGTGTCTCTTGGTGTGTCTTAATGTGCAAGAGGTTCCTCTCTATTTATAGAGGCCTTAGGAAGGCTTTGGAAGGCTTTGGAAAGCTTCCATAGCCGTTGAGAGCAAAGCCCAAGAGAATCAGGCCAAAATCAGGAACAATGATTGCACTGACAGGGTTATCAGACGTCTGATCCTAGCATTAGACGTTTGGGAAGCTAGTTTAAGACATCTGAAAATAAGGTCAGACGTCTGATTTTATGCGGGTTTCTTCTTGACTTGGATCAGATCTAAACAGGGTTCTAGTGCAAGTCCATCAGACGACATACAGGACGTCTGGCACTATGTTCGGACATTTGGAAACCTACTTTTTCGTGGGAATGGATTTCCAAGAGAGTGCAACGGCTAGAAAATCTCGGAGAAGAGATTTTGGGTTAGCCGAGGCAAAACAGTCATTTATCAGACGTCTGGAAAGGCCTAAGGACGTCTGATAAGGCTCTAACGGTCATATCCTTGAGTGTTTGCTGAGCCAGCCAATGGTCCACTACTTGGACGTCTGGCAAGTCATCAGACATCTTCTAAGACGTCTGGTCTAAGGTCTGGACGTCTGATTTCATCAGACAGAACAACAAGTCCAGCCTAAATGTTATCAGACGTCTGAATCAACAGTCTGACGTCTGATTTTGGAATTAGACATCTGGAAATGTTGTTTGAATCCTATATTGGTTTTCTAAGTTCTCTACTGAAAACCTAAGTATCCTAGGGTTGTGCCGGTGTTCCTAGGACTACTGTTAGGGTACTTTGAGGCTCTTTAACATGAATCTAAGTAACAAAAATAAAGAGTAACAAAAGAAATGAAAAATACAAGGAGTACAAGAGAAGGAAATCTATCATATTCTTCATCTCCTTCCTTCTTCAATCTATCGCTCCTCGCAAATCTCCTCTGTTTTCCATCAAACTCCTCCAATCCATCCTGGATGCGAGCTCGAACTCCGTCTGGTCACGTCTCCATTTGCAATTTGCCTGAAATCTAAGACTCCAAGTGCAAATGTTAAATGACACATGTTTTGTTATCATCAAAACAAATGATCGTGGTGCTCTAGCACCAACAATTACAAAACTTAAGCATGGAGGGGTGGTAAAGTGCAAACATACAAAAATTCAAAGTTCTGAAGGCTTCTCACAAAAAAATATACATAGTCCAAAAAACCAAAAAAAAAAGAGCAAATTGAAAAAGAACAAAAAAATGGGGAGGGGAGGAAATTTTTGAGAATTAATTGCATATCATTCTTGAAAAGGAAAAAGGGGAGGTGATTTAAATGTCAAAAATGAGCAACAATTTGAAATAAAAAGAGATAGTCATTAGTAAAAGATTAAGGAATCTACTTAGTTCTAGACCAAATCAAAAGAAAGAAATAAAAGATAAAAAGTGCTAAGAGACAAAAGAGATTAGTATGAACGTTGATCTTAGGCCTCTTGGGCTGTGTTTAAGCTTAAAAATTCAAGTATCTGTTAAGATCTGGATAGTCCTCAAGAGGTTGGGGAAAATGCGAAGTTTAAGTATTAGTTCTAAGGCTTAGAGATTATTTGGCCTCATTAACTAACCTTTGGTTTGCGGGACTCGGTAACCTAAGCACCCTAATCCACACATAGTCTGGTTCAGTGCACTTAATTATCAAAATCATGCAAATGCGTTAATTCTATTTTAAAAAAGCTACCTAGATTAGGAGCAGCTGATCAAAATAAGTTGATTTGGAAGAGATTTTGGCGCAGAGAGGTGGAAAATTACCCTCGAAGATGCGTAATAACATACTGTCTCCTCGGTGCTTATCTCCTAGGATATCTAAATATCCTACCGGTTGCATATAAGCACCTTGTGCTGGTTCAGGTGCCATAGGCAGGATTATCCTGAAATGTTGATTACTCCGGTCTGGATTTAGCTACGGAACGCCATGGGCAGGATCATCCCGAAATCTCGAAATCTAGGGTTCTGGGGGTTGCCATGGGCGGCGCTATCTCGAAGCATTTATTGCCAGGGATCCTGCGAGGATTGATGGTGGGAGTTAGGAATCCGATACAGGCCATGTTGTAAAGCCAATCTGAAGTTAGAAATAAAGAAAGAAAAGAGAGAGAAAACTCTCCAAAAATAAAAAAATCCTCTGTCTCACTCTTACAAAAATGCACGGCAAATTGAACTGGGACTAACATGTTTTAAGCACGGGTGCTTTAATCGCGGAGTTCAACGAACCTTAGGTTAGTTCTCGTGGGCCTTAGAAACCTTCGCGGCAAACTGAGGCTAGAGCTGGTCATGTATGGATCTTGGTTGGTACTTGAGTACCTCTAGGCCTACTATTGGAATTCTGACCTAATCTACAAAAGAAAGAAGGCACACATCAGAGTTCTGAGCATAAAAAGGCATATAGTTTAGAATTTAAGTTAATTCCATGAGATTTTGCTAAGGGACTAGCAAAAGCTAGGCATGGGGGCATGATGGGAACACCATCATGAGCCATAACTAGCTCAATTTGATCTTATTAAATCATTAAATGCTCCTACATAACCGCCAGAGAGTCCTAATTCATTGCATAATCATTCTGAGAGAAATACAATAAAATAAGGGTAAAACTGTAGTTTTAATGGTATATCTCAATTGCAGTACACTCACGGGTTTTCTCAGGGGTTATTTAAGGGTCAAATGACCTTAAATATCCAACAAGTGGGATAATACAGACAGAAAAGGGCTTTCGCGTGTTTTGAGAATTAAATGACATTTGAAACACTAAAAATAGACCTGCTTAATTAACTGAGGTTTTGGTCAGGATAAAATTCACCTAAACCCTCTAAAATTCATAGAAAAATATTCGCTAGGGTTTGGTACCTTCAATTTGACCATCAGAACCCGTTTTGACCTAAAACAGAGTCTTAGACTGATATTTACCCTAATTTAGGTTTTTACATAAATTACCCAGTCAAACGAGGTAAAAACCTAAATCTAACTTCACCATTGGATTTCTTGGATCCAAATTAAGTTTTTACCAACATTCGGACCCAATTTGTGATCATCTTGACCAAGTTTGAATTTTGGTCCAATCAGACTCTTTTTATCTCATTCAGATCCTTAACTTTTTGAATTCCTTACAAATAGACCCCCAACTTCTTTGTATTCTTCACAAATAGGTCCCTACCGCCATGAATTTTATTCCTACAACTCCGACGACCTTAATATGGCAAGATCTTCATGATTCCTTGACGAATCCTTCTAAAAATTAAAAGGGAAGTTCGTCAAGGAATTGTCTTCCTTTTTAGCCAAATCCAAAGCTCCAGATCTTGCCCAATCTTGCATTCAAATCCTTCAAAGTGATGGGTATCCTATTCCGACGAACATTCCAAGCTTGGAAGCTTGGCTTCCAAGCTCAAAAGTCCCTCCAGAGGCTTATAAAAGAACCCCCAGATCAGGCTGAACTTCCCAGACTCGATTTCGGCTGGAGAATCCCCAATTTCTTCTTTCCTCATCCGGCTGAAAATATCCTTGAGCTCCGGTGATTCCCTCTAACTCCTCTCATCTTTTGACCACAATACTAGTGGCAGATTTGTCTTCCTCACCTTCCTCCGCGTCGTGCAATACTAGCCGTCGGTGAGCCTAGTCCCGAGTGCACGTGTGCCTGATAACCAGATAACTTGACATTGTGAAGGGCCCTGGGAGGGTGGAACCTAGGAGGAAGAGAGAAAGAAAGAGAGCGTGGGGTAGGGGGGTTTGCTCTTTGTGACACTTAGCCAAATCTGAGAGTGCTTCCCTCTGTGTGTGAAGAAAGAAAGAAGAAGAGAAGAGAAACCAAGGCAGAGAAGTGGAAGAGAGCAGCTGAAGAAGGAAAGCTAAAGAAGAACTTGAGAAGATGGAAGAAGAAAGAAGGGCTGAAGAAGAAATAGAGAAGGCTTGAGAAGAGAAGAAGCAGGCTTGAAGAAGAGAGAAAGAGAAGAGTAAGAAGAATAGTGCTTCCCTAGCACTGTAGCACTGGTTGGTTAAGTCGGCTGGTCATCAAACCTGGTGTCTGATTTGAGGCTTGATACTGTGAAAGATTGATTTAGAATTACTGTTGATAAATTTGAATTGGTTGAATGCTTGAGATATATATGCTTAGAGAGTAATTGGTGATTTAAATCACCATTGTTTTAGCTTCTCTACTTTTTTATTGCCACAAGATACATGAGAATTCATTGAATATCTAATGTGACAGATTAGTATTTATTGAATATGATTATTTGGTTTAAGTTCTTGTGCTCATTTACATTACATATTTGAGATTAGTGTGTGAATTCCTATTTGCTCCCTGTGTTCAACCTCAGACTTCATTTCTGATATTCGAGTTATAAATTTTATTTATTTTCAAGTGATTTCGACCTATACTACGACGTAGCTTTTATAACCTCGATCTTGCTCGTTAACACCTAGGTTGAGCTTAGAAAGAGAATAATTTTGTCACTTAGATTTTAGCATCTTAGTTGTGGTACTCTTTCCTGCCAACAACTTCATTTTTTTCCCCTTTATTTCAAAAACCTAAGAGAAAATGATATATTGAAAAGAAACAAAAAGAAAGTTGATTTCCATTTCCAAGCAAGAGATTGATTTTGCAAAATGTTGCCTCCTTGGACAACCCTGGATACTTCCCTTTCTAGATTAGAAATTTTAAAAGCGAAATGGATTTACTCGTTACAACGATTTCTAAAAAGCCCTAATTAACAAATCATGTATTTTCGTTATCACCCTCCTATTTTCCCTCCAAAAACATCCATGAACCCTTTCATTTTCCTTTAAAAACATCCACACACCCCTTCATTTTCCACCAAAAATACCATAACCACCACCCTTTGACACTTCTATATAATACCCCAAAAACCACCACCTTATCACCATCCTCGACTACATTATTTTCTACACTAAAAATCCATTTCAACACCAAGGAGAAGAAGGGTAGGCATGCACATTAGGAAGATTATCTCCATGTCTTCCTAGTCTCTACACTCTACTCTCTCCTTCCTTGGAATAAAGCCAAGGAGAAAGGTTACTTCGGAGGACAACCAGAAAAGGAGAGAAGGGTAGTGACATCCACCCTTGGGAGCTGGAAGGAGACATGATGAGCAGAAGTTCGGTGAAGAAAATAGATTAGGGTTTCAGAGAAACTTGTGTTGTTTTATTCGCAAAATCTCACTATCAAATAAAATTTGTAACTGGGATGTGAGTTCTGGGTTGAACATAGGGAGGCAACGTTTGATTTAAAATCGCATTTGTTTATTTGTTTTTGGTGTTTTTTTTTGTTATATGTAATTTTTTTGGTATTTTATATAGGCAAAATATTAGGTTGGAATTAATCTAAGCAAAGCAACAAAATAATTAAAAAGAAATAGAGAGAAATAATAAATAGCTATATTCAAAGAGAATAAAAATATCCATTACAGAATCAATGTTTATTGCGAAAGAAATAAGCTACACTAAAAATCAAGAAAAAGAGAGAGAGAATCCCCCTCAATGGCTGGTTGAGGGACAAGGACTTCGAGGATGCTTGGATGAAGAGGAATAGAGCTGGAAGGAGGATGAAACTAGAGGAAGAAGACAAGAGGTATGGCAGCTACGAAACGATCTGCTTCCTTGAATGGGGATGAGAAGCTAACTGGCGGGTGACGTCGTGAAATGCGTTAGGTTAATTTGTTCGTTGTAGCATGCAAATACGACATCAATTTTGATGAAGAGATGGCAAGGTGAGTACGAGTGTCTATCTCAATGAGGCGAAAATCCAAATGAATTAGTTGCTCATTTTTAATGCCACATGATGGTTATTTTGATTGCTTGCGAAAAGAGATAGAGAGAGTAGGGTTAGAAATTCATGATAATGGTGGTTGCTAATCTATACTCAAAATACAAGATAGAATAATGTCACATTAAAATTGTAGAATGCCATGAATGGAACGAGTTAACACTGATAGGAAAAATCATCTTACAACTACCAACACTACTACTAGATGAATGCTTAAATAAATGTGATCATTAAGCTAAGGGAAACTAGAAAATAAATGCGATAAATGGAGCATTGAGATAGCCACGGTGGTGGATGGGCTTTCGTCGGTGGCTCGGCAGCTCCAGAATCTTGCTTGGAATCTCTATGGAGCGGGAGAATTGCTTGGAAGAAGATGTGTGCAAATGGGGGTCTTAAGGGCCTTTTATAGGTGAAGAATCACCTTTTGGTTGGACCTTGCATTGAAGCCACGCGCAGGACATGCTCGCGCATGCATTGCTCGTGCCGAGAGGATGCATCGTACGCTTAGCACTGGCATCTCCACTCGGAGCAGCAAGCGAAGCGTGGTTGTCAGAGCACCGTTGGATCCTCATCTCACGGTTGCTATGAGCTCACTCGTGATTTTCAAATTGCGTAGAGCGCACGTTGAGATCGCGAGGACACACGTTGGTCGTTGGATAGAGGATGTACGCATCAGATTGCACGGGTGGAACTTCGATTGGATGGTTTACACATGCACGGACGTCTTAAGATCGCGCTCTTGATGCTGTGTATGACGGTGCATGCGATCGTGCGTGATCACACACATATGCATATCGCACTCATCTAGTACATGGGATTGCGCCGTGTGGAAGCTTTGAGGCTATTTGATGGAGATCCAACGGTCGAATTTTGATTGATGTGGCGAGGGTGCCTCAATGGGAGTCGAATGAGCATCCTCTGCATGGGAAACACGCTTGTTTCCAATGGGCTATGGTTGTGGATTGTCATGCAAATGATCCTGCATGCATGCGCTTGTGGCCATTGGATCTTCATCCAACGGCCGTGAGCCTGATGAGATATGGTGCTTCACCAACCATGCGATCCTCATCGGGCAGTGGAGGAGCAGCGATGACATCCTTCAGTGGGAGCGGGGCATCCCTTGAGCAGCCCAGATGATGCCACGTGGCATCATCTGGGCCGTTTATCTTCAGATGCTTGTAGGGGATGCTACAGATGTCAGATCTTACCGCTTTTCACGTCGATGGGCTGCGATTGTCGATCCAGATCCATCCATATGGTTGGATTTTTCATTTGAGACCTGTTTCAATATGCTCTTGTACACATGGTGATCGTGAAAATATGTGGTTTGTTAAAAATTGTGTTTTAGTCATTGTAACGCGTAAATCCACTTTTGCTTTTAAAATTTATAACCTAGATAGTAGGGTATCTAGGGTCATCCAAGGAGGCAATTTGTTTGCAAAATATGCCTCTTGCTTGGACATGAAATTCACCTTTCTTTTTTCTCTTTTTAATTATATAATTTTTATGAGTTTTGAAATAAGGGGACAAAGCGGATTTTGTTGACGGGAAAGAGAGACTATCACTACCTTAATAACTAAGTGGCAAGAGTAACCTCTTCCCAAGCTCACCTTATGCAAGTGAAGGCCTAGGATAATTGGGAAGAGGGTGTGAGAATCCTAACACAAACTAAAGTAGAGAACAAAGTACACAAATTTGAAAAAAGCAACTTAATAAAAGAGAATTTTTGTTCCACACTCGTAGAGGAAAGCTTCTGAAACAACAAGAAAACTACAAAACAAGCAAAACAAAAATCCTAATGATGAAGATGGCGAAGATGATGAATCCCTTGCTCCAACTACGGCTACTCCCGTAGTTGAAAAGAACTCCTCCAACTCCTTGTAAGCTCCTTCAAGGTAAGGTCTCCTCCTTTTTGGCATGCCCTAGGGTGGGCGTGCCTTGACTCCTCCAAGGTGGAAGCTTAATTGATCTCCTCCAAGGGTGGGCATGCACCACCCTTGCTTCTCCTTGCCTGGCCATCCTCCTTGAGGGTAGAATGTCCTCCTCCTTGGTGTGGCACAAGGGAGAAGAAAGAAGGGGAAGAAGGCACCAAGGGGGCGGGTAGGATGCCCCCTTAATCTTCTTCTCTTCTTCTTCTTCCTTAGCTTTAGGTTATGGTGGGTATAGGTAGAATAATACTAAAGGGAGGATCATCCAAATGTGGGTAGTTAGGTGGGTATATATAGAGTAGGGAAGATGGGGGGTTGGCGTGGATAGAATAGATAGCTAGGATGGGATTTGGGATGGTAGTTAAGGATCCTAGGGCTAGGAATAAATGGCGCCAAGTGAGGGGGCACAAGGGGGGGTGGTTATGGCTTTGGTGTCCCTTAGAGTTGGTGCCAAAATGGGCTTTCTAGAAGGCTATTAGGTGGTGCCATCTTAGGGTTCTAGAAGGGGGGTATGTGGGTGGCTAGATGTGGATGTGGGGTTAGGTGTATGGTGGATATGGGAGGTAGTTAGGGTTACGTTTTGGCGCCTCTAAGAACTTGTTGATGGAAGGTGAGGGGTGAAGAGATGACTAAGGTTGGCGCCAACTTAGGGTGGACTAGGTGGAGCTTAGGTGGGCTTGAGGTAGAGGTAGTTAGGTTGGACTTTAGGGTGATGGATGGCCCAAGGAGCTGGAGCTTAGCTAAGCTAAGCTAAGCTACCTTACCTAGTAATGGAGTAGAGGAGGAAGCAATGGGAGCTAGGGTTTGAGGAGAGGAGTTGGATAAAGGAAGTTTGGAGCTGAACTGGAGTTGGCAGCTACTGAAAATGGTGGCATGGAGCTACTTTAGCTGGCTTAGCTTGCTAGTTCTTTGCTAGCTGCTAAGACAAGCTAAAGTGAGCTGGCTTCTACTAAAAGGAGCTGAGGTGAGCTGGGTCTGGTGTTCCCAGGGGGGATCAAGTTGGTTGAGGTAGCTAAGGTAGCTTAGCTCAACTGAGTTGAGCTAAGCTGAGTTCCTAGGAGTTGGACTTGAGCTTCCTGAGCTAAGATGAAGTCATCTTTAGCTGGCTGGAGTTGAGTGGAGTTAGATGTAGCTGGACTTGAGTCGAGGTGGTCAACTCAGCTTAGCTAGCTAGAGCTCCCTGTTAAATAATGGGAGCTGAGATGAGCTAGACTCAGCAAAGTTGAGCTGGATCTGAGCTGACCTGAGCTAGGGTGAGCTAAGGTGAGATCTCTTGAGCTGCCATTTGAAAAGCTCATATTTGTGAGCTAATTAAATGTCTAAATGTATAAACATTAAGGTAATGCATCCATTTATTTAGCATGCATTAGGATGTAAGTAGATTAATTTATATTTCTAATTTAATTACATAATTCATGCATTGCATTCATAAATAAAGGCATTTAGAATTGACTTAGAATGGCATGTAATTAGGTGCATTACATGCATTGTTTTAGTTAACATAGAACTTAAGGATTTGTGTATAAATAATCCTAATATTTTATTTTATTAATTTTCTCCTTCTTCCGCAGGTAACCGCTCCACTTCCTCCTCCTGCGCATTCACTCTTCACAACTGCCAGCATTCACTCGACGGTGGATCTCCTCCTGCCTATTTGAATTTCAAATCCTTGTAGCCACAGCTACAAAGGAGGAGGAACGACTGGTATTCACCGGAGGCCTCCATCCCCACTCCTCACCATGTAGAGAACTTCTCATCTGCTCCACTACCACCAGCCAACCATGGCAGAGCTTCGCCACTGTAGGCGTGCGGGGTGATAACCCGCACCGCCATCGCAAAGCTTCGTATTACAATCGCTAGATCACCTCCCCCGACGACTGCCACTGCGCACTTTCTTGCTCACTTAAGACGTCCGGGAACTTTCCCAGACATCCAAAGTCCCTGCCTTTGTCCACACCATCACGCCTCTACTACCCGAGTGCATCTCCTACAAATCACATACCACCAACACTCCTGTGTGCCACCAGCTCTTCATGCTTGCCCTCGTGCTGCCTGCAGCTACTCCAAGTTGCTGCTCTAGCAGCAATAGAGCACCCCCCACCAACCCTCGCCTCCAACCCTTGCACGTAGAGCGCACGCTACTCTAGCAGCTTCTCCTACGCGTAGAGCATGCGTACTCCAGCACCTCCGCTCCACATAGCTCCAGCGTTGCCCTTCGCCTTTAGCCCACGCGCGCCCCCCGCCCATGTACGACAGCCAGCTGCAACGCTGCCCACCAGCCGCCCACCAGCGCCATCGCCTTCTCCTCACCTGCGTGCACCCAACAGGAATGCCATGCATGCCCAGTGTACGCATAGCGTGCATTGTGGCAGCAACCCACTGCTCATGCACCTCCGCCCGTGATGAGTCCATTTTAATGGACTATTGTTACGCCTAAGTAATTCAATTCTAACATTGTATGTTGGTTAATAATCACATTTGTTCATTAAATGATTGCATGTGTCATTATTTAAGTTTACATTTCTTCTATTGCTTATTATGTAATTATATTTCATGCAGGGTCCCGCAACAACGCACTCATCTTCTCCAATTAATCTACTCTATGAGGCTAATAATCGAGAAGAAGAGGGAGGAGGATCAATTGTGGAAAAGAACAGGGAGTGGAAAGATATTTTCCCCCCCACAAATATCTCCACCTATATCCAACACCCACAACAGCCGCCAGCCAAAATTAGTAAGGGATTTGAAAATCCCTTACTTGGCGCAGGGGAGAGGAGTTAAGAGGAGGGGAGCAAAGGAGAGGTCGTGATCTTCTTCTCCCCCTGGTGGGGAATTATCTCCACCTTCCCTACCGTGGAGAGAAAGGACACTGTGGAAACAAGAGTGCATTGTGCACACCAGTGCCTTCATCAATCCCTTGCAAGCCGCAGCCAAGCCCTTCTCCGCCTATCCTCATCGTGCGCCTGTAGCTGCTTCACCTTGCACCACCATCACGCTACTGCACCAAGTGCCTTTCACTGCACTGCAATAGAGCACACGAGTGCCTTTGCAACCACGCCACCCTGCACCGCACCCTGCAAGCATCCCGCAGGCTAGCACCAGCCCGCAAGTGCTGCACCTACCACGCCCTTCCACTGCAGGCGAAACACCATCACCCTACTACCCTCACTGTGTGCCTGCAACTGTTACAGCGCCCTTGCAGCCCAAGCACCCTACAGGCGTGCCCCCTCCAGCGCCCTTGTGCGCCACCTTCCACTACTGCACCGTGCCCCGCAAGTGCTCACCGCCCTTGCGCGCCATTTGCAGGCGCAGCCTTACTGCCCTTGCACGCCCTCTGCAGGCGTAGCCTCACCGCCCTTGCGTGCCCTCTGCAAGCGTGCAACCTCGACTGCCAAGCGCTCGCAGGCCCTTATCGCACCATCCTCTCCATTGCAAGCATCGCCCATAGGCGCTCCTGCACTGCACACAGCGGTCCGCCCTAGCATGCCTTGCGTACGTGCGCCTAGCGCGCAGCTGCGCAGGCTGCAGCAGCGGTGCCATCTTCTCCACGTGCAGCTGTCCTCCTCCAATAGGGCCAATAGGCTAGCAGCCATTCTCGTCCGTTCATCTGCCGCAGGCCACCGCGTCACCACCGTTGGGTAGCCCTCATCGAGGCACACCACCCCGTCGACTCTCGTCGCCAATCGTGCACGGCCTTCCACGTGAGGAAGAGAGAGGAGAAATCCTCTATTTTCTTCTTAATTAATATTTACATCCAATGCCATTGGCAATTATATATTAATATTTTATTCAGGCCACATTACATTGATGCACTCATACTTTCCTGAAATTACTTCACTTGTGTTATGTGCATGATTTAACTTTGAATTTCAAATCAGATTTCCATGCAAGTTAAATTTACATGATATGCCATTACACATGCATCATATGAATATTTTTGGAGTTTAATTCCTGATGTGAAAATTGCATAACTAACCCTGAACTTTTAAAGAAATTGCAAGCTCCATTTAAAATAGCATATTCCTCGCATGAAAGTCGCGAAGGTGTCTGCGAACAGTATATTCCTCTTCTCGTGAATTTATTGGTCTATTCCTCCTTGTGGATGCAACATCTTTATTGTGGTTAAATTAGATATTTAGTTTTGATTGAGAGATTTTCCACCACATTAAACACAATGACATATCATTCTATTGCTATCATAATTAAGAGAATCTCTCCGTCAGCCCACGCGTGGAGCTACTTTAGCAGTAGTAGCCGAGCACCACCCACCACCTTCCACCACTCTGTCCGGCCACCTCGGGTCACCTCGCACTTCGCCGTGACCGCCATCATGGAGCCCTTGGTCTAGAGATCCTCCTCCGAGCTTCACACCTCCGGTCATTCCCTCCTTGTGCATGGTCATGGGGAAGAAATCCCCTATTTTTGCATAGTAAAACTTGCATTAGTTATTACCATCATATGCCATTGCCACTTCATTTTTTTGATTTCATTATTATGGTAATTTTATGAGAACCCCCTTCATTGTTTAGCTTATTAAGCAAATCAATTTCTTAACCTAAATCTAAATGGGTTTTCATTCAATTCTTGGAAGAATTTTGCTATAGGAGAAGCTTAATTCGTAATTACATTTAAGTGCCATTGTGAGAACTTTATTCTTATTTTATTGTGGTACACATTACATTGGACCCCCTTCTATTTCACTTAAATGCAATTTCAACTTACACTTTTATTTAAACTCATATCTACGCGATTTTTCGACACAATTTCTTGAGGAAATCATTTATGAACAATAATTTTTAATTATCGCGAGTTTGTAATAGCCATTGCCTCCCTGTGGACACGACCTGCTCTTCTGCGAGTGGTTTAATTTTTATTATTTTGATTTGCAATTTTCCATCACTTGCATACTACAACACGACATTCTTTATGCGAAACAACGAAAGCGAAAGCTGACACGTCAAATGGCGTCGTTGCAGGGGAGACAACAGGCTTAATTAAATCACATTCATTCATTGTTCACATTGATTTAAATTTTTGAAGCACATTTAACTTTGTATCTCGTTGTTATGGTGAGAGTGAATACGTTTTGCGACACACATTCTACGACTCGCCATCACACCAACCATCGTGAGAGGTGTCTCTTGACATCACCAGAGGAGAAATTGTTCAAGCCACCTTGCAAGGAACTAGAGTGCCAGGAGGGGAAGGATGAGGACGTGACGATCATCCCTGCACATTTAGTCTCTGATTTGATTAGAGTAGGATTAAGACTTTAGACTTAATTTTCCTTGCACATTTTGGTTTGAGACCCTTGTTCTGGGGTATAGTTGAGGGGTTTGTTCCTCGACTTTCTTTTAGGCCAGTGTTGGGTAACTTTTCGAGATCCTGTTCCCTTTTCTTTAGATCTCGATTTTCTTTTGTGGATTGATTTTATTTTTATTGATTGTGCATAAGTAAAAAACAAAAAAAATAAAAACACGAGCTGCCTGCTAGAGGTTGCCTACCTTTGGATGACCATTTAGGTGTGAATGAGCAGCCTCTAGACTTATTTTGCTTGCATTTGCATGCATCTTGCATTACTGATTACTGGAGGAAAGGTACGTCCTCTTTCTTTGCATTCTATATTGTTCACGCATGTGCATTTGGATTTAACTGCAAGACCCCCTAATTGAATTGAAAAGATCTAATAAGTGGACACATATTTTATTGGAAAAGACTTTAAGTTAAGGTAGAACACAAAAAACCAAGGACTTGAATTGAGACATTGTGTTGCACTTCAAAATTCAAAACTCAAAATTTTTACGGTGTATGCACACTTGTATATCTTGCACCACGGCACGCAATTAGACACTCCTTGGCCTTGGAACTACTAGGAAAAGAGCCCTCCTACCGTTGGATTTTGAAGTGTTCAGAACTTGAGATTAAAGGTTTTGTAACTCCAAAGGGGGGGATACTCTGTCATGGATTTTTGGGGTTAGTTAAGAAGCATCGTGAAAGCATAGCTTCAAAGGAAGGCTTAGGCCTACTTGCATCCCTCGATCTTCCGTCTTTGGAGTTGCTCTACCATTTGAGATTTAGGGAAGAACACCTAAGCTCCAACTAAGTCTTTTTAGGCATTTTGTAGGTCGACAATAGGTGAGTAATTGATTGGGCAACTTGCTTTGTCACCTACAATTTGAATTAAAGTCAAAAGCCTAAATTTGTAAAGACCTAACAAGTCCTTTTGAATTGTGTTTGCAGTGCATGCTTTGTAGGCGATCTCTTAGGAGACAACTTGTGTTTGATCCTGAACCTGAAAGAATCTTAAGAAGGAACCTCCTAAGGGAAGAAATGGATGGTCAAAGAAGCCTTAAGGAATATTTCATTCTGACCAATCAAAATGGCCCTTCACTACGTAGACCTGGAGGGGAAAATCCTTATGAGATCAAAAGCAGTATCATATCCTTGCTGCCTTCCTTTTATGGTACTACTAGGGAAGACCCTTACAGGCATATAGAGGAATTCACTGATGTCTGTTCCATGGTGAAGCTGCAGTGCGTTACTGATGATGCTCAAATGCGGACCCTCTTTCCTTTCTCCCTCAAGGACAAAGCCAAGTATTGGTATCATACCCTTGATGATATTAACACTTGGGATGCCCTGAAGAAGGAGTTTCTGAAGAAGTACTTCCCCATGAGCAAAACAAATCACTTTAGGAGGGAAATTATGAGTTTTGTTCAAAAGGATGGGGAAGCTTTCCATGATGCGTGGGAGCGCTTTAATGACCTTTTGAGACTTTGCCCACATCACCAGGTGCCCAAGTGGCAACTGGTTGAAAGGTTCTACACCGGACTTAATGATTCGCACAGGCAGACTGTGGATGGTGCCTGTGCAGGAACCTTTCTATCTAAGACTGAAGATGAAGCTTGGAACCTTTTTGATACTTTGAGTGAGAATTCTATTCACTTGAATTCTGCCTACATGGATAGAAAACCCTCTCTCATGCAAAGAAAGTTGGAGGCAAATGAGGCAAGGGATACCCGGAATTTAGCCTATTAGATTCAATTGTTGAATCAAAACATGGAAAGGCTTATGTCGAGCTCGGGCCAATTCACATCTAGTACTGATAGCGATTTCACGCGGTTTGTTAAATACGTCGTTGTAACGCGCAAAATCGATCAACTCTTAAATTTATATTCCTAGATAGGGGAGTATCTAGGATCGTTCAAGGAGGCAATATGGTTGCAAAATTGATTCTCTTGCTTGGAATATATCTCAACTTTCTTTTTGGTAATTTTCAATATACCATTTTTCTTTATTTTTTGAACTAAGGCAACATGCGAACTGATGGCGGGAAAAGTGTTTACACTTCCAATTAAGTAAACAACTCTAAAGTAGCAAGTAGAGCCTCTCCCTAAGCTCACTCTAGGCAAGTGGAGACCTAGAATAATTAAGGAGAGGAAGTGAAGAATGCTGAAAATAAACAAAAAGAAATGCAAACAAGATATGCGAAGAAGGCAACTAGATAAGTGATAAAGTGTTTAACAAAAATGCCTAGTAGAGGAATGCTTCTACTACTTGATAATTGAAGTAAAAGAAAACACAAATCCTCTAAATAGATGGTGAAGAAGAGGGCTTCTTGCTCCAAGGTTGGTGGCTCCCAAGCTTGAAAAGAATCCTTCAACTCCTTCCTTGCAGAACTCCGCCAAGGTGATGACCTCCAAGGCAAGCCCTAAGGGGGCGTGCCCTAAGTTTCTCTCCAAGGGTGGACGTCCACCCTAAGTCCTTCTCCCTTGCCTGGCTGTCCTCCTTGAAGTGGAAGAGTCCTCCTCCTTGGCGTGGCCCAAGTTGAAGAGAGTGGGGAGAAGAAGGCACCAAAAGGGCTGGTGGTGTGACCCTTTAATCTCCTTCTCTACTCCTTCTCCTTGGGCGTAGGTATAGGTGGATGTAGGTAGAAAATACACTGAGGGAGGATGGCCAAAAATGGTGGTAGGTGGTGGCTTTTTATAGAATAGGAGGGGGGCTATGGTGACCTTTGAAATGGATGGCCAAGATGAGTTGATGGAGGTGGTTGGAGATCCCATGGCCAAGGAGAGTTGGCGCCACCTTAAAGGGCACCAAGGGGTAGTTATGGGTGTTGACACCCTTTGGTGTTGGCGCCAAAATGGGCATTCTAGAAGGTCATTAGGTGGCGCCACCTTAAGGTTCTAGAAGGGGGGGTATGTGGATGGCTAGGATGGCTTATGTGGGTAGGTGTAGGGTGGATTTAAGGGGCTGAAAGTGGCGCCAATATAGAGGTGGTTAGGGGTGGTTTTTGGCGCCAACTTGAAGTGTCTTTTGGTGGAGATAATGGGGTGAAGGGATGGCTATGAGGTGGCGCCAACTTGAGCAGAGTAGCTAGCTTAGGTAGGCTTGAGTTGGTGGAGCTAGCTAGGGTTGATTTTGGAGGTAATGAATGGCCAAGGAGCTGGTTGTTAGCTATGCTAAGCTAAGCTAAGATAAGCTAAGCTAGCTTAGCTAAAGGTGGAGTGGAGGAGAAGGTGTTGGAACTAGGGTTTGGAGGAAGGAGCTGAGGAGGAGAGTCTAGAGCTGGAGCTGGCTGCTACTGAAGAGGCTGGCATGGGGCTACTCTAGCTGGCTTAGCTTGCTAGTTCTTTGCTAGCTACTAAGCCAAGCTAAAGTGAGCTAGCTTCTACCAAAATGAGCTGAGGTGAGCTAGGTCTGGTGCTCCCGGGGAGAATCAAGCTGGTTGAGGCAGCTAAGGTAGCTTAGCTCAACTGAGTTGAGCTAAGCTGAGTCCCCGGGAGCTGGACTTGAGCTTCCTGAGCTGAGATGAATTCTTCTTCAGCTGGCTGGAGTTGAGTGGAGCTGAATGTAGCTGGATCTGAGCTGGGGTGAACTCCTGTCAACTCAGCTGAGCTAGCTAGAGCTCCCTGTGAACTAGTGGGAGCTGAGATGAGCTAGACTCAGCTAAGTTGAGCTGACTTGAGCTAGGGTGAGCTAAGATGAACTCTCTTGAGCTGCCATCCAGCTGAGATTAGCTGAATGGAGCTGGGATGAGCTAACCCTAGTTCAAGTAAGCTAGGTTCCAGCTGCGGTGAGCTGGATCAAGCTGAGGTGAGCTGGATCAAGCTGAGGTGAGCTGGATTAGGCTGAGTTCCAGCTAGTCTGGTCTTCTCCTTCACCATTTGCCTTCTTGAGTGCTAGGGTTTTAGGGATCTGTGCATCTGTACATCCCTAACACTCACAAAAACTCATTAAAACGACAATAAAAAATGCAATGCATGCCTATCCTAATTTATGCCTAAATGCAGCCCAACAACCCGTTTGTGGAGTAAAATCCTAAGAGCTAGGTTTGTTTTAATGCATAAGAATGATGATAAACTGGCATTTATCAAGTACCTCCACATCCCAAGCTTCAAAATGCTCCATTTGCTAAGGCAATACGCTTGCCACTGTGGATTGTCATTTGGCCCCCCAATTCCCTAAGCTTGTTCAGGCGGATTTGAATGCCACTCAAGGGTTCCATCCCATACCTCGTAATGACCCTTTTTCCAACACTTATAATGAGGGATGGAGGAATCACCCAAACTTTTCCTGGAGACAAGGGAATGTTTTAAATTTAGGGAATTATAAGCCACAACCCTTTCAAAATCAACAAATGAACCAACCTCAAACCTTTACCCAACCTAAGATCTCTGAGATGGATGAATTGAAGGCAATGTTGAGAACTATGCAAGAAAGTCAAAATGCCATCATCCAATCTCATGACAAGGCTATACATGAAATGAAATCGCAAATATTACACCTTGTTGAGGGCGTTAGACAGAGGGAAACTGGGAAGCTTCCCAGTGCTGCTGAGGAGAATCCTAAAGGAAAAGGGATTGTCTTTAGGGAGCATGCCCAAGCGGTGACTCTTCTGAGGTGTAGGAAAGAAATTTCTAAACCCGATGCCCTTTTAGTCTCATCCTCTGTAAAACCATCCACCTCAACTTTCGCCCCCACCGGAGAAGAATTTCCCAAATCTCCTCCACTTGAAATCACCTCACCGAAAGAAGTTTCCCCTGTTCCACCCCTTACTCGACATGACAACCCTTCCACCCAGAGACCTAGAGTGCCCTTTCTAGAGCGCTTATCCACCTCTGGGCAGACTTCCGCTGGCTCATCTGGAGCCAAAGATAAGATGGATGAGATCGTGGAAACTTTCAAGCATGTGCAGATTAACCTGCCTTTACTTGAGGCTATCAGGCAGATTCCATCTTATGCCCGCTTCTTAAAGGACCTGTGCACGAAAAAGCGGCAATCTAGGAAACAGGTCCAATCAAAAGTTGTCCTGCCTGATTCCGTAAGCTCAATAGTTCAACATGGCACACCCTCGAAACTTAAGGACCCAGGAGCCCCGTACATCTTGGTGGTTATTGGTGACTTATAGATTGATGAGGCTCTACTTGATCAGGGTGCAGGGGTGAACATCCTTCCGAGCTACATGTATGAACAACTTGGGGGAGGCAATTTGAAGCCTAGCCTGGTAATCCTCCAAGTTGCTGATCGATCACTCAGAACACCGCGGGGAATTCTGGAAGATGTCCTTGTGAGAGTAGAAGATTTCTTCTTCCCCGTTGACTTCTTAGTTTTGGACATTGACCCTACCAACAAGCCAACCAAGCCCTCCATCATTTTGGGCTGCCCCTTCATTACAACTTCTCATGCTTCAATCAATTGCAATACTGGGGAATTAAAAATGGGCTTTGGGAACAGGAAAATCTAACTTAATGTGTTTGATGCTTATAAACAAGCTGGGCTTGAGGATTGTTCTCAAGTTGAGGTGATAGATGAGATGATTGAAGAGACAACCCCTGCAATGTTATGTGATGACCCCCTTCAGCATGTCATGCTAAATGAGCATTCCCATCTCTTGGAGGAATGTGAAGGGGATATACTAGAACTTGAGGAGTTGTTGGGTGTTTCTACTGAGTCCCTTTCCCCATCATCTCTACCAAGGTAGATCTGCTACCTGAGATGGGGACATCTATTATGAAACCCTCAACCATACAAGCCCCCGACCTTGAGTTGAAATCCCTCCCAGACACTCTCAAGTACATCTTCCTGGGTGCCAATGATACTCTCCCCATTATCATTTCAGCTGTGCTATCTAAGGCATAGGAGGGAGCCCTGATTGAATGTTGTCTAGGCACAAGGTAGCTATTGCTTGGAGCATTGCTGACATTAAGGGTATAGACTCTACACTCTGCATGCACCACATTTATACTGATGATTCCATCAAGCCATTTAGGGACATGCAGAGACGTCTGAACCCTGATATGAGGGAGGTGGTTAAAAAGGAAATCCTGAAGTGGTTGGGCACTGGGATTATATATCCCATTGTAGATAGTAAATGGGTAAGTCCTATTCATGTGGTGCCAAAGAAGGTAGGCTTTACTGTGGAATTTAATGACCAAGGTGAACAAGTTGTGACTGAACCCTCAAAGGGATGGAGGGTCTGTATTAATTATCGCAAGCTAAACACCGCTACCCGGAAGGATCTCTTTCCCTTGCCTTTTATTGATCAAATTCTTGAGAAATTGGCGGGGAATAAGTACTATTGCTTTCTCGATGGATATTCTGAATACAACCAGGTTGCAGTCGTCCTTGATGACCAGGAGAAGATGACGTTCACAAGTCCTTACGGCACCTTTGCATTCAGGCATCTACCGTTTGGACTATGCAATGCACCTGCAACCTTCCAGCGGTGTATGATGTCCATTTACTCGGACATGATTGACGAGTGTGTTGAAGTGTTTATGGATGACTTCTCCATTTACGGCTCGTCTTTCAACTAGTGTCTTCTGCACCTAGAGAATGTGCTGAAGTGATGTAAGGAGACTGGTTTAGTCCTTAGTTGGGAGAAAAGCCACTTCATGGTACAGAAAGGAATTGTACTTGGGCATGTTGTGTTTGAGTGAGGCTTGGAAGTAGATAAAGCCAAGATTGATTCTATTTCTAAACTTCCATTGCCCACGAATGTCAAACGGATTAGATCCTTTCTGGGCCATGCCGACTTTTATAGGCACTTTATTAAAATTTTTTGTAAAATTTCTAGGCTACTTTGTGACCTGTTGGTAAAGGAATCTTCCTTCAATTTTGATTCAAAGTGTGCCGAGGCCTTTCAAACTCTGAAGGAGGCCTTGATCTCTGCACCTATTCTCCAAGCTCCTAATTGGACACTCCCATTTGAGCTGATGTGTGATGCTTCGGATTATGCAGTGGGAGCAGTCCTTGGACAAAGGGTTGAGGGAAGACCTCATGTGCTGCACTATGCCAGCAAGACTTTAACCGAACCATAGCAAAACTACACCATCACTGAAAAGGAATTACTTGCTGTAGTTTTTGCTCTAGAGAAGTTTAAGTCTTATCTTCTTGGGTCTAAGGTGGTTATTTTCATTGATCATGCAGCAATGAAGCATCTTATTACTAAGAAAGATTCTAAGCCACGCTTGATTAGGTGGATCCTACTCCTTCAAGAATTTGACTTGAAGATACGTGAAAAGAAAGGAGTAGAAAATGTTGTGGCTGACCACCTATCTCGCCTTCCACTTGATGACTCTCCATCTGGAGACATTTGTGAGACATTTCCTGATGAAACCCTTATGGCAGTAACACCAACTTCACCTTGGTATGCTGATACTATCAATTACTTGGTCACTGGAGAAACTCCTGGCTCTTGGGATGACCAGAAAAGAAAAAGATTCATTTCCCAAGCTAGATGCTTTCATTGGAAAGAGATTGAATTATTTAAAATTGGACAAGACCAAGTATTGAGATGATGCGTGCTTGAAGAGGAGCAACAAAGTGTGCTGAGTTTTTGCCATGAACTTCATTGTGGAGGACACTTTGGTGCTAAGAAAACTGCTTTTAAGGTTCCCTAGTCCGATTTTTGGTGGCCTTCGTTATTTAAGGATTCTCATAATTTTGTTAAGGCCTGTATTAGATGTCAACGGACTGGAACGATTGGGAAGAGGAATGAGATGCCTCAACACCCTATTCAATCTATTGAAATTTTTGATGTTTGGGGAATTGACTTTATGTGCCCCTTCCCTTCATCCCATGGTTATGAATATATCTTGATGGCAGTTGATTATGTCTCTAAATGGATAGAGGCCATTCCTACACGCACAAATGACCACTCTGTGGTCTTGAAATTTGTGAAGGCCAATATCATATCTCATTTTGGCTGCCCCAAGACCATTATAAGTGATGGGGGACCTCATTTCCGAAATCGCCACTTCAATCAGCTACTCAGAAGTCTGGTAGTGACTCACAAGGTCGCTACCCCTTACCATCCCCAGATGAGTGGCCAGGTTGAAGTGTCGAATAGGGAGATAAAGAACATTTTAGAAAAGACCGTTAGACCTGATAGGAAGGATTGGTCCCAAAAGCTCGATGATGCTTTGTGGGCGTATCGAACGATCTATAAGACCCCTTTAGGTACATCTCCCTTTCGGATTGTGTACGGGAAAGCATGCCATTTACCCGTTGAGCTGGACCATAGGGCACTTTGGGCTATTCGAAGTGTCAACATGTATTTAGAAAAGGCAGGTAAGGCATGACTTCCGGAATTAAGTGAGCTTGAGGAGCTAAGGAGTGATGCTTGTGATACCTCTCAAGCTTATAAAGAGAGAACTAAGGTTTTGCATAATAAGTATATCCTTAGAATGACCTTTGAGCCTGACCAAAAAGTCTGGCTTTTCAATTCCAGACTTCAGCTTTTTCCAGGAAATTAAAATCTCGTTGGGATGGGCCTTACATAATCACTAAAGTGTTTCCGCATGGAGTTGTGGAGATCAAGAGCCCTTCCTCTTTGGCAACTCCCTTTATCGTCAACGGCCAATGGTTAAAATCATACAGTACTTTGGATGGCCATTAGGTTGACGAGGTCACTCTTGAGGAGCCTTAGCTCCTGTCATTCTCCGCCTCAGGTAATATCTTCCTTTAACTGTTTTGTTTCCAATGAGGACTTTGTTTGAACCAGGCACGGGGGGATGGGACCTGAGGAATTTGTTTATAAAATGTCTATATTTTGCATTCATTCATGCATATTGCATTCAAAAAAAAAAAAAAAAGAAAAAAAAGAAAGAAAAACATTTTGCATTATTGAGCTTAACAGGCTGGGCCCTACATTCTTAAGCAGACCAGAACTTTAGGTTAGACTAAGTTGACTCTAGGTGTCGAACTTTAGAAGCTAAGTGAGCTACTTGCTTTAGACCTTTAGGGTCCTTTGTGGACTTAAAAACTTAAGTAGGAGTTAAGTTGCGGACCATTCCTCAAGAGGTTGAGGAAGGAAAGTTAGGGCTTGAGTTAAAGGCTGGGTAGTGTTGTGACTTGTATAGTGCATTTTTGATAAGAAAAAAGCGTCGTACTATAGTGTGTAATATGATCAACAAAAATATTTATAATGATAACGAGACTTGGAGTCCTAGTCGTTCATCTCTGGGAGGCATTTATGGAAATGCAAATTTGAAATCGATCTCTTTCGCTCTACTTGCTTAAAATATCATGCCGGTTTACGGTGGTTTACGTATTGATGTACGACATGCTAGTTGCCAAAAGATAGTAATTAAAACATGCAACTTCAATCACACCAAAAGATGATAACTAGGCACATGGTGATTTCAACATATATATTTATATATATAAAAGATGATGATATCAGAGTTGCAGAGCATAGGTAGAGGAATGCTTGTACAGGGAAATAAAACTACTCGCTACCAGAAAATGACTGCATACATGAATCTATGGGGGGATTTTGCATGCATCATTGGAGAGAAGTAAGGAACTACACTATTAAGCAGTAAATAAAGCATGTAAATCTAAGAAGAAATATAATCTAATCTAGCAGAAATAAAGGCATTCGGAGGTGGCTCCGATGGCCTTTGAGTTGGTTGAGAGGAGAAAGAGGGGGGGCCAATGGTGCTTAGGCCGACCCTTGGAGAGAGGTTGGAGAGGTGACCCAGCATCTTGGCATGGAGGTAGTGGTGGCCATGGTGAAGCTACTTGTGAACATGGAGGTGGAGTGGATGTGGAATGAATCTAAGCTAAATGGAACCAAGAATGGATGGGTGCAAATTGCCACCCCTTAGGTCTTTATATATACCTAAGGAAAGCTCTCTAGAGAATTATGGAACTCTCTAGAGAGGCCTATGGTGGGAGCTCGTGGGAGAGTGAGAGAGAGAGGATGGATGGTGGTTTTTAGATCCACCAAATGTGGATCTAAAAATTGAATGGCTCTTGGTTGCTAATTTTAGCAACCAAGGCAACAACACATGGTAGAGAGTTCTAGAGAACTCTAGGCTAGGTATTTTTCATGTGGATGGTGTGTGTGGGTGTGTGTGGGTTGAAACTTAGGTGGCTAGGTTGGTTAGGTTAGGTTCTAGTGGGTTTAGGTCAAGGTAGGTTTCAAATTAGGGTTGTAAACCCTAATTCACTAAAGTAAAGTGCAATGAAACTTAATACAAGTTTAATTGGGTGTGTGAAAACTTAATTGAGAGTAAAATAACTCAATTAAGTTAGGTCTAGGTCAATTGGACTCTCACTGAGTTCAATTGGATAGTGTGTGCTGAGATCAGGGCTTAATTAGACTCAATGAGTCCAATTGAATAGGCTGATGGAATTGACTAAGATCCAAGTCAATTAGGTTTAGTGAGGACCTAATTAGGTCCTTAAGGAGGTCTAGAGGTGATGTACTAGGGTTAGGGCACCTTAATTTTGGTTCCTATGGGGTTAGAATTGGGTTTAGGGGGCTAGAGATCCAAGATCAAAGCTTGAATTCCAAAATAGGAATTGGAGGACAGTATCAGACATCTAATAAAGTTGTCAGACATCTTATAGTGAAAAATCAGAAGTCCAGACTTATTGTCTGGATGTCCAATCAGAGTCAGGAGGGTTTCTGGGTTCTGTCTTGGGTATTCTGCAGAAATTGGACGTTTGACTAAGTGTCTGGACGTCCAATAACACTGCAGAAGTGGGTTTAAGGTGTGCAAGAGTTGGCTAAGGGTTTTGGATGACCTATAACTCATCTGTATGTCCAGATAGAGGCTATAATTAGGGTTTTAAGGTTTCTTAGGGTGTGGTGACCTAATCTAAGGGTGGCAAGGCTTGGGGAAGATTCTAGGCTGTCCTAGGGCTAGGATGGACCTAAGTTCTTCACAATTTACTGCTTTATTCCTACTTAAATAGAATAACATACCTCAACCCCTTACATTATTGTTTATTACATCTTATTCCAAGTCTTCTGCTCCAACTCTGCTGCAACTCCAGTTATTCTTTATTCTTCAGATCTAGCTTTAGATCTATCCTCTGGTCAGCTTATTACTTGTAATTGACATAATGCACTTAATTAGCACATTATAGCATTATTTTATGCATAGCTAAAAGAAAGCAGTAAAGAAGCAAGTAATGCTTATGCATGCGTGAACTGTCCTGACTTATGCTAAGTCGTAGCCTAATTTAGGTCAATTAAGACCTATGATTGCTGCATAATCATACCCATATGCCTAATCTTGTTAGTCCCTAGCAAATGCAAGACTAAATTATTCACAGAAGGGTCCCTAAGGGATTGGTTATTTTATCAAGTGTATGGCTAGAGATTTTTCTCCTTTTTGTTTTCATCCGATGTTCTAGAAATCCATACAACCTTGAAAGTGTAGCTATGTAGCTTTTGTAATGGATTTGAGTGAAAAACTAATTCACCTCTAAAGCCTGTACTTGACCCCTAGTAAAAATTCTAGCGGGATAGGCGGACTTCTTCCCTCGAGGTATTCAAGATATTCTATGAATTCCACTCGACTTTAAGCTTAAGTAGAGAATCTTAGAGGGAAAAGATTATATATTTGGTATCTCACTCTCGACTGGTGTTACATAGAGATTAGTATTATAGAACCCAAATTATTATGTAACTTAACTTAGATAAAGACGAGAAAAACTATGCTCTATTTTGATTCCTTTGTATTCATTCTCTTTTACTCTTTTTCGTTTTCTTTTCTTTTCTTTCTTTTTCTTAGAGCTCACAATCTCACCAGATTTACACATATGACCTGTATTTGGTGGTCTCACTTGGCATTAACACTTTAATTGAGTTTCCATAACCCTAACACTAAGTCAGAATTCCTCAGCCAGTATTTGGGTGGTTAGAAACATAAGAAAGGTGGGTTAAGGCCATATTTGGTGGATCTCAAATTTATTTGGTGGTATTGCCTCAATGCAACTAAAATAAACACTAAATATTCACTCTTTTTTTCTTTGCTTTTTCTAATTTTCTTTCTTTCTTTTTTTTTTTTAACATAACACAACTAACACACATCCATGAACTTTATTGAGGAGGCATTATTAGGGATTGGTAGTACTCAAGGAACATTGGGTGGCTTATTTGGTGGAAGTGGCTACTCACAGAACCGGGAGAGATGGATAGGATGGTGTATTTCTGACCTTAACATCAATACCCTCCTTTAGTCGAGGATTCCATAAAGAATGGTCATAACCATTCACCTTAGCCCTAGTTTTATGAAAACTCGCTCTCTGTGTATTTGCCTTATTTGGTGACTCTAAAAATTTCACGCAAAAATGTATATACAAGATTCGAGAGCGAAAACTATGCCTAATCTCTGAGTATCATTACCTAATTATCTAGGATTCCAGATTCCTTGCACTAATCTTAGAGCACCAGTACACTCTACTCTCATCTCACATTATTTGGTGGATTTTTGGAAGAAAATCTACCTGACTCCCAAAACATTGTCCAGGGGTTTAGAAGAAGAAGCACTGCTTCTTCTTGACTGACTAAAGACGTTTATCAACCTTCACCGTGAATCCATTGCAAATTCTACGTGTGTGTTAAAAATTATACTGGATTCTAGATTACAGGAATCAACTAGAGGATAAAATCCCTAATGCATTATCTTAATAAGATAATCTTATTCATGGATGCACTATGTATATATGCTATAAACAAGTAACCTCTTATATTTGTACTTCATGAAATTTACCTTATCGGGTTACATTTACCTTGACCCTAAATTTAGAACAAAAGGTGAGCAGGTGAGTTAGAAGTGGCTGTTGTGGACGATTTTTAGCTCCAATGCGAGCATTGGAGGTGGAGTCGGTTGTTCTTTCATTTAGGATCCTAAAGTATGTTTGACATGCAACTCCGATGTTTTCCTAAATGTTGGCATAAAAATTTTCAGTTTTGTCGTATCTACCCCCCCATGCCTAAGTTCTTGCATGTCCTCATGCATGAATATAAAAGAACATAAGTACAGCTGGGAGTAAATGGGTAGAAATCACCTGGAATTGCTCCTGAAATTTTAACTTTCAGCATCGGCCAACCTAACAATATGCAAAAGAAATATGCTTAAAAGAAAAATATGCTATGTATAAAAATGGTTATGTATAGATGATGGTCGAATGTGGGATGTGCTATCTATACGTGCTGAGTTTAACGCCTCCAGCTGGGTGAAAACTCAATCAGATGTATCAGTTCTTGCATAAGAGCCGGTCAAGATTAAGGGAAAGATGTGCTCGTATGCTCCTAGAATCAGTGGTTCGGAGATGCGAACCAACTGATTGTGCACCCCTACTCCAAAAAGTCTAGCTATAAGAAAGTGTGGAGTGGGTAAGGGCTTCAATTCAATCATGGGTGGGTCAGAGTCGGAAATGGGAATAGGAGGAGCAGACTCGAAGGTAGAAATCTGATGATCCGAATGCGTATGAATTCCCTCTGATTCGCTACTTGTGAGATAGTCGGTTGTGATTGTGCTAACAGAAAACCCGTTAGCTGTGGTCACGCCTTCTTGTAACAACAGGGGAAATTCAGTAGTGTGCGGATTAGGATAGCTAGATTCAGGGGTGCTGTGGTCAGAAACACACCCTAAACATTTGGATCCTCGGGGAGATATCTGTAGTGAAGTGGTCTCAGTCTCGTGTGGATCGAGGTCCAAGAACCCTGATAGTGCAGACGAATGAGACATTGGGCCGTCATAAAGGAGCCCAATGTTACCACAGTATGCCGAATCTTCGTCTTCACCATCCTCCTCTATGCGATCACAGTCAAAATTCCTTGATGCCCTGAATATGTCAAGTCGAAGTCGCTCATTACCTAGGGCTATCTCCATACACTCGGATGCACAATCAATGTTTGCTCGAGTTGTTGCTAGAAATGGGTGACCCAAAATGATTGGTGCATCTCAAAGATTAAGAGGAACCTCATATCGAGAACGAAAAAATCTACGGGAAAGCAGAATCCGAGGACTTTTACGATCACATTCTCAACCACCCCCCTCTGTGTTTTTACTGATCTATCTACCAGCTGAATCGTGACCGAGGTAGGCTTTAACTCCCTAAATTGAAATCGATCAAATACGACAGTGGGAGTTAGGTTGATGGATGAACCCAGATCTAGATGGGCTCGATCAAATGGAGAATCCTACAAAAAGTAGGATATGAGTTGGGTACTAGGGTCTTTATTTTTCGGCGGCAAGTCAGCTAGAATCATGGCGCTAGCTTCTTTCGACAGTACCACCTGTTGTCCAATTCTAGGATGTCGCTTTGGTGTACAATAGTCCTTGAAGAACCTAGCAACAACGGGGATGTGATCAATTGCCTCGAGGAGAGGGACCTGAATATGTACTTCCTTGAACATTGACTTCTGGTCCTCAAAATTCCGTGTGTCCTTCTTCCATACTACATTTTGCGTTAGAGCCTCGGGAAAAGGGACGAGAATCTTAGGGTCAACTGGTCTCTTACCCTTATCTACCATAGGTGGCTCTTGAGATGAAGAAGGAGTCGAACTCGCCTGCAGCGAAGGGTGAGAAAAATCAGGATCCGCCTGCCTATGTGGTGGGTCGAATGTCTTCCTTCCACTCCTCAATGAGATAGCATTTGCATCGGCTTGCTGTCCATGAGGTGGTGGGGGAGCGGAAGGGGCAGAGTATGCAGGGTTTTGCATCAAAGGCGGCTGGCCTTGAGCATAACCAGGTGGTGTAGGAGGTGCCTGTAATATGGCGTGTGCTGTCCCTGTGGTGCCTGAAACCTAGGCAGGGCACCTTGGTTCTGCACATATCGAGGGTTCGGGACGGGTTGGGAGGGCAAGGCTCCCTGAGTCCTATGCTCCTGCAACAACTGGTTTTGCGTGTTTTGTATAGTCTGTATCTGGTTGGCCATCACTTTCATTATCTGCAAGCTATCCTGCGTAGACTTCCTCATCAATTCTTGCAGCTCCTCTTTTAGTGCCTCCAGAGGGTCAGCCCACTTTGGAGGGTGACTGGTGGCTTGGTGCAGCGGCTGGTATATAGAACGGGGTTGTTGCTGCTGATACAGGAATGGCTGCTACTTAGGGTATGTGTTTTGCGCATTCCCGTATTTCCTGGTCTGGTAGTGTGGATCTTGATGTGGTCTCTGTGAGTTACCAGACTAGGAGAAGTTCGGATGCTAGGGCCAACCAGGGTTATATGTCTCTGAATACGGGCTATTATGTCCGTATCCTTGAATAGCACTGACGTCCTCATAGGCCGAAGACGTCTGAGACGTATATCCATCAGTGGGATACGTATTATAGTCAGCGGGTGGTGCGTAATCATGGTCATATGGTGCCAAATCAGAATTGTTTACGGGATCCTAATATGCAGGCTCTCGTAAATAAGGAGAAGATGCATCCCGAGTGAGTAGACTAACTCGAGTAGGGGGGCTCGGGGTGCATAGGAGGGTCTTGGAGCAGCAAAGTTCAGGTCAGATTGACCCTGACTAATTTGGTCAATCTTTTTCTCGATCAGGTTTATTCTATCCAGCTACTTGATGATGATATCCATGTCGGCTCGAATAGACTCGGTGTAAGCCTCATGGACACCAACCCGCTGTTGACCAGGCCGCTGGAATTGGTTCATGGACGCGGCATTCATCGAGTTCTCTGCCAAAGATTCGAACAACTCAAATGCGCTGTTCTTGTCTTTCGTGAGGAAATTCCCGCCACTAGATTCATCGTCCAGATACCGATGTGTGTCATCCAGCCCATGGTAAAAGATCTGAGCTAGGTGCCATCTGGGTATACCATGGTGCGGGCATTTTCGAAGAAGGTCGTGAAATCGGTCCCAGGCGTAATGCAACTTCTCCCCAGCTCCTTGGGAGAAAGTCGTGATCGCACACCTCATCGCGTTCGTTCGGTCGATCGGGAAGAACTTTTGCAGGAATTCACTTCGTAATTCCGTCCAGGTTCCAATTGGCCCAATGGTCTTGAACCAGTATGAATCTTGTCCCTTAGAGAAAATGGGAAAAGCTTCATCAGAACAATCCCAAGATCAACATTCCTGGGTTGAATCGTTTTTGCGAGTCGACTCAGGTCCTTTAAGTGTTGGAACGGATCTTCACTTGAGTTTCCCTAAAAATGACTATTGATTAAACCAATCGCATTAGGCTTGAGCTCAAATGCATCTTCGCCTACGGGAATCCTGACTAAGGGTGCGACGATCGGTGTAGCTGGATCATAGAAATCCCGAAGTTGTTCTCCTTGCGGTGGGTGCTACATTTTGTCAAGCGTTGTCAAGATACGACCCACACTCTGCTGATGTTGCACCTCTGATTCAACCACCCGAGCCTCCAAATGAGCCATCGGGTCCAGATTACCAGCATCCTGACCCGATCTAGGTCTAGGTCCAGGATTAGCCATTGCGGCTAAGGGAGTAGAAGAAGTGGGGGGAGAAGGTGGTCTTGGCGAGGTGACTTGCCTCCTTGGGAGTGACTCCCAAGGTCCAACCAGTCGAGGTCTAAGTGACGTCCTTCCTTGCATACACCACCCAACCCCTGGGTTGGTGTGGCAAAGCTAGACAAGGCTAAGGCCCTGTTAATCAGATGGTCCTTATGATTAAATGACTAGATTTTTCGTTTTAAGTTCGAATTCCTAAAGAAAAATTCGTCGTACAACTGACTGAAAGTGATTTTTGCCTCTCAAGCTAACCCAGCCAGTCTGGTTATGAGGGGACTAAGGGGAAGGTTCTTCCTTTGGCTTACACCTCTGGTTCCATTACCCCTTAGTCGCGGTCATTTGACACTACCCCGCAGACTTAGTCACCAGGTTTGGCAAGAGAGATTGAAAACACCCAGTAGTATAACAACGAATTCGGGTTAATTTCGTGTTTTAAAATTAATTTTAGCCCTTTTTTCTTCAGTTGAGGTTTGTGGTGAGTGGCCCACAAGGTAACCAAGCTTACCGGCTAAGCACTAGACTTGACTAAGTCTAGGTTAGCCCAAATGTGGTCTCTAGAATGTAACCCTAAAGATGTAACCTAGGGTTCATGCAATTCTAGGGTTTTTTATTTTTTCTTCTTCAGCAGACCACGAAATTAAGATCAATTCTCTGATAAAAATTGGAATCAGAATAAGTTGAAATTTGGAATGTAGATTCCTTTCTCAATTATCTTTCCATAGAATATTTTTTTATAATTTCTAATATTTCAATCGAATTTATAGAGATTTTTAAATGTCAAGGGGTCAGATTTGGAATTTTGACCCCTGATCGATTTTTCAAGTTGAAACAGTTTCAAATGATTTTCAAAAATTTGAAAAAAAAATGAAAATTAAAGCCAATGAGATCAGCTTTCAAATCCTACCATTTTTGGTCAGAAAAGATTCGCAGATTGCTTGGAATTGCTTTTTGAATTTTGAAAAATCTCAAATCTGGGTCAGTTTGACCCCTTGCACTTCACGAATTTTTAAAAATTTTCTACTTAATTTTTTTTAAAAAATAATGGTGCTGTTTGAAAGATGGTTTAAAAATGAAGGTATAACCCAAATTTCAGAATTTTTTACTTATTAATTTTTTAGTAATTGAATTTTTAAATTAGAATTTGAAATTTGGTTGAAAATCAGAGAATGGTGGGAAAGCTTTTGAAAAGGTGTTTGAATTTGAAATTCAAACTTCCACCAAAATGATATTTTTTTTTCAAAAACTTTTGAATTTTTTTTGAAGGGAAAAGTTTTTTTTTTTTTCAAGCAAAGTAACTTAAGATTTAAACGGAAAACTAATCTAACTACCTAGACTTTTTTTTTATTTTTTCTTTTTTTCATGAAAATAAATAGGCTCTTTTTTTCAATTGAAATTGCTAGAAGGAAATCTAACCTAGGGTTAAAAAAGGAAGGAAAATCCTAACCTAAGGGGAGATGTGCACCTGATATTTTTTTTTTCCACTCTTGTTGTGTGCGCAGATCCCGTTTTTCCTATTTTCCTGCACATCAAAAGACAAGCAGAGGAAGATTTATCAGTGATAATTCTAGAGATCGAAATAAAAAATGACGTTGCCTCGCCGGCAATGGTGTCATTTGTTGTGACTCATATAGCGTGTTTTTGATAAGAAAAAAGCGTCGTAGTATAGTGCGCAATACAATCAACAAAAATATTTATAAAGATAACGAGACTTGGAGTCCCAGTCGTTCGTCTTTGGGAGGCATTTATGGAAATGCAAATTTGAAATTGATCTCTTTTACTCTACTTGCTTAAAATCTCATGTCGGTTTATGGTGATTTACGTATTGATGTACGGCATGCAAGTTGCCAAAAGATATTAATTAATACATGCAACTTCAATCACACCAAAAGATGATAACTAGGCACATGGTGATTTTCAACATATATATTTATATGTATAAAGGATGATGATGATATCAGAGTTGCAGAGCACAGGTAGATGAATGCTTGTACAAGGAAATAAAACTACTCACTACCAGAAAACGACTGCATACATGAATCTATGGGGGCATTTTGCATGCATCATTGGGGGAGAAGTAAGGAAGTACACTATTAAGCAGTAAAGCATGTAAATCTAAGAAGAACTATAATCTAATCTAGCAAAAATAATGGCATTTGAAGGTAGCTCCGATGGCCTTTGAGTTGGTTGAGAGGAGAAGGAGGGGCGGCCAATGGTGCTTAGGCTGGCCCTTGGAGAGAGGTTGGAGAGGTGATCTAGCATCTCGGCATGGAGGTGGTGGTGGCCATGGTGAAGCTACTCGTGGACATGGAGGTGGAGTGGATGTGGAATGAAACTAAGCTAAATGGAACCAAGAGTGGATGGGTGCAAATTGCCACCCCTTAGGTCTTTTTATAGACCTAAGGGAAGCTCTCTAGAGAATTATGGAACTCTCTAGAGAGGCCTATGGTTGGAGCTCGTGGGAGAGTGAGAGAGAGAGAGGATGGATGGTGGTTTTTAGATCCACCAAATGTGGACCTAAAAATTGAATGGCTCTTGGTTGCTAATTTTAGCAACTAAGGCAACAACACATGGTAGAGTGTTCTAGAGAACTCTAGGCTAGGTATTTTTCATGTGGATGGTGTGTGTGTGGGTCGAAACTTAGGTGGCTAGGTTGATTCAGCTAGGTTCTAGTGGGTTTAGGTCAAGGTAGGTCTCAAATTAGGGTTGTAAACCCTAATTCACTAAAGTAAAGTGCAATTAAACTTAATACAAGTTTAATTAGGTGTGTGAAAACTTAATTGAGAGTAAAATAACTCAATTAAGTTAGGTCTAGGTCAATTGGACTCTCACTGAGTTCAATTGGATAGTGTGTGCTGAGATCAGGGCTTAATTAGACTCAATGAGTCCAATTGAATAGGCTGATGGAATTGACTAAGATCCAAGTCAATTAGGTTTAGTGAGGACCTAATTAGGTTCTTAAGGAGGTCTAGAGGTGATGTACTAGGGTTAGGGCACCTTAATTTTGGTTCCTATGGGGTTAGAATTGGGTTTAGGGGGCTAGAGATCCAAGATCAAAGCTTGAATTCCAAAATAGGAATTGGAGGACAGTATCAGACATCTAATAAAGTTGTCAGACATCTTATAGTGAAAATCAGAAGTCCAGACTTATTTTCTGGACGTCCAATCAGAGTCAGGAGGGTTTCTGGGTTCTGTCTTGGGTATTCTGCAGAAATTGGACGTTTGACTAAGTGTCTGGACGTCCAATAACACTGTAGAAGTGGGTTTAAGGTGTGCGGGAGTTAGCTAAGGGTTCTGGACGTCCAATAACTCACCTGGACATCCAGATAGAGGCTACAATTAGGGTTTTAAGGTTTCCTAGGGTGTGGTGACCTAATTTAAGGGTGGATAAGGCTTGGGGAAGCTTTTAGGGTGTCCTAGGGCTAGAATGTACCTAAGTTCTTCACAATTTACTGCTTTATTCCGACTTAAATAGAATAGCATACCTCAACCCCTTACACTATTGTCTATTACATCTTATTCTAGGTCTTTTGCTCCAGCTTTGCTGCAACTCCAGTTATTCTTTATTCTTCAGATCTAGCTTTAGATCTACCTTCTGGTCAACTTATTACCTATAATTGACATAATGTACCTAATCAGCACATTATAGCATTATTTTATGCATAGCTAAAAGAAAGCAGTAAGGATGCAAGTAATGCTTATGCATGCGTGAACTGTCTTGACTTATGCTAAGTCCTAGGCTAATTTAGGTCAATTAAGGCCTATGATTACTACGCAATCAGGTAGTACCTGGTGTCTTTTTCTATCTTTTGGTTTACGGGTCCTCGTAACCTAAGCATCCACATTTCACACACACTTGGTCTTGTGTAAATAGTGATCACCCTAATTCATTTCTTAAAGAAAAGTTGGTTCTCTTAGTTTTGACTTAGGAGAAGCTTGAAAACACAATTTGATTGGAAGAGTTCTTGTCACAGGAGAGGTGGAGTACATACTCACCTTGAGGATGCGATGATAACATGTCACCTCCTTGGTGCTTGTCTCTTAGGATATCCATCCTATTGGGGGCATGTAAGCTCATTGTTTGGTTCAGGTACCATGGGCGGCCTTATCTCGAAGTGCTGATTGCCATAGGCTTGAATTCGCTTAAGAAATCCATGGGCGATACTATCTCGAAGTTTCGATTGCCAGGAGTTTGTGGGGTTTCTATGGGCGGTGCTATCTCGAAGCATCGAAAGTCAGGCACCCTTCGAGGTTCTGTGATGGGGCAATGAATCCGATACAGACCATGTTGATAGTTGATTTAAGGTTAAACTTAGAGGAATCAAACAAAAATATATATATTACAAAAAAAAAATCATTCTTACTCTTTTTCTAGGTTGGCAATCATACCAACCTCAAATAACTCAGACCAATGCACATGCACAGATGCTTTAATCTCGGGGATCAATAAACCCTAGGGTAGAGTTAGAAATCAGGGAAACTTGTGCCTATAACTCGTCTTTAGTTGAACTAGTCTGTAACTTAGCAACTACTTGGGAATCTTAGGTCTAAAGTCTGAACTTAACATGTTTCTAATGGAAGACTGGATGGGTTGGCTAGTCTACTTGGAGTGCTAGGTTATTGCTTGGATTTGCTAGGGACTAGCACAAATTGGGCATGGGGGCATTTGATAAGCTCATATTTGTGAGCTAATTAAATGTCTAATTGCCTAAACATTAAGGTAACGCATCCATTTATTTAGCATGCATTAGGATGTAAATAGATTAATTTATATTTCTGATTTAATTACATAATTCGTGCATTGCATTCATAATTAAAGGCATTTGGAATTGACTTAGAATGGCATGTAATTAGGTGCATTGCATGCATTGTTTTAGTTAACATAGAACTTAAGGATTTGTGTATAAATAATCCTAATATTTTATTTTATTAATTTTCTCCTTCCGTAGGTAACCGCTCCACTTCCTCCTCCTGCGCATTCACTCTTCACAACTGCCAGCATTCACTTGACGGTGGATCTCCTCCTACTTGTTTGAATTTCAAATCCTTGTAGCCATAGCTACAAAGGAGGAAGAACGATTGCTATTCACCGGAGGCCTCCATCCCCACTCCTCATCGTGCAGAGAACTTGTTCTCATCTACTCCACTACCACCGGCCAACTGCGGTAGAGCTTCGCCACCGTGGGCGTGCGGGGTGACAGCCCACACCGCCATCATAAAGCTCCATATTACAATTGCCAGATCACCTCCCTCGACGATCGCCACTGTGCACCTTCCCGCTCACTTAAGACGTCCAGGAACTTTCCTGGATGTTCAAAGTCCCTGCCTTTGTCCACACCATCACGCTTCTATTGCTCGGGCGCATCTCCCGCGCATCACACACCACCTACACTCCCGCGTGCCACCAACTTTTCATGCCTTCCCTCACTTGTGCCCTTGCGCTGCCCGCAGCCACTCCAAGTTGCTGCTCCAACAGCAACAGAGCACCCCCCACTGACCCTCACCTCCAGCCCACGTGTGCAGAGCTCACGCTACTCCAGCAGCTCCACCCATACACAGAGCGCGCGTCCTCCAGCACCTCCACTCCACATAGCACCAGCACTGCCCCTTGCCTTCACATGCACGCGCCCCCCCACCTGTATGTGACAGCCAGCTGCAGCGCTGCCCACCAACCGCCCATCGGCGCCATTGCCTTCTCCTCACCTACGCGCACCCAGTAGGAACGTTGTGCATGCCCAGTGTACGCATAGTGTGCATTGTGGCAGCATCCCACCGTTCGTGAACCTCCGCCTGCGTGTGGAGCTGCTTCATAGCAGCAGCAACCGAGCACCACCCACCACCTTCCACCACTCTGTCCGGCCACCTCGGGTCACCTCACACTTCACCGCGACCACCATCACGGAGCCCTCGGTCCAGAGATCCTCCTCCAAGCTTCACACCTCCGGCCATTCCCTCCTCCTCGCACACGGTCACGGGGAAGAAATCCCCTATTTTTGCACAGTAACTTGCATTAGTTATTACCATCATATGCCATTACCACTTCATTTTTTTGGTTTCATTATTATAATGATTTTATGAGAACCCCCTTCATTGTTTAGCTTATTAAGCAAATCAATTTCTTAACCTTAATCTAAGTGGGTTTTCATTCAATTCTTGGAAGAATTTTGCTATACGAGAAGCTTAATTCGTAATTACATTTAAGTGCCATTATGAGAACTTTGTTCTTATTTTATTGTGGTATACATTACATTGGAACTCCTCCTATTTGGCTTAAATGCAATTTCAACTTGCAGTTCTATTTAAACTCATAACTACGCGATTTTTTGACACAATTTCTTGAGGAAATCATTTGTGAACAATAAATTTTAATTATCGCGAGTTTGTAATAGCCATTGCCTCCCTGTGGACATGACTTGCTCTTCTGTGAGTGGTTTAATTTTTATTGTTTTGATTTGCAGTTTTCCATCACTTGCATACTACAACATGACATTCTTTATGCGAAACAACGAAAGCAAAAATCGACACGTCACCATTCAGCTGAGATGAGCTGAATGGAGTTGGGATGAGCTAACCCTAGTTCAAGTGAGCTGAATTCTAGCTATGGTGAGCTGGATCAAGCTGAGTTCTAGATAGTTTGGGCTTCTTATTCACCAGTTGCCTTCTCGAGTGCTTGGGTTCTATGGATCTGACAATCTGTTTATCCCTAACACTCACAAAAACATGTCAAAAAGACAATAAAAAATAAAATGCATGCCTAACCTAATTTATGCCTAAATGCACCCCAAAAACCCATTTGCGGAGCAAAATCTTAGGAACTAGGTTTGTTTTAATGCATAAGAATGATGATAAACTGGCGTTTATCACATGGTCATTAAACATTAATTATAAGCAATCTTAATGTGGGAATAACACAATATGCATGCAATGCTCCCACACCCATTGTAATGTGATATTCATGCACATGCACCCAAAAAATTGACTCTAATTGATGTAATTAACATTATTATTTGTAGAGTCATCAACGGGAGCTCCACAAATGGGGTTAAGAAGTGGGATTAAAAATTATTTTTAATTTCTGGTGGAGCATCCTAAGGGCTTGGGACACAAGATTTGAACTGAAAAGAGATTCTTGAACTCTAGAGGGGGAGAGAAGAAGCTAGGAAGGGATGCTTGGCCATGGGAGGGGAGGTAGGCTATTTATAGGTGAAGTAATGGGGGCTCAAAGGCCCTTTTCCGCACATGAGACACCTGCTGCGCATAGCGCATGCATGCACGCCCAGCCAAATCGTGCACAAGGTGTGCATAGTGCAGTGCACTGTACGCGCAGCGCACTCTACACTGCTGGCATCGCAAGGGGAGCGCTGCAATCATCAAATCTTGGATGGATGGCCCTAATTGTGGGAGAGTGTGTGCCTTAGATCATGTGTGTTGCATCTACAAAGATCTGTGCTGCCACGTGGTAGTGCTCGCACCGTTTGATACCCATCGCAGGATCGGGAATGCTCAAAGGTCATGCACTTAAATCTCAAGGGTTGCACTGGAGACGACGTGGTGCAATGTGCTCATCCATTCTCATTTAAACAACCTAATTGGCTTCTCGCTTGCACCAAGGGGGCACTCTGATTGGGGCTCGAACCCGTGTCACTCCTTTGTGAGTAAGCAGTTGAGACTGCTGTGCTACAGCGAGTAAGGCATGATATCAGCCATTTGATGGTGATCTAACAATTGATATTATGGGTTGGTTGTGCCTTGAAGTTGTAAAGATGAGGGATCAATTCATCACGGCTGTTGGATCATAATCGTGTGGTTGAGATCTTGTGTGGAGTGTAGTGCTAGCTAGGCGATGTGACACAAATCCGTCCGTTGGATGAGGATCCAATGGTTTGCAATGCATGAGACCCCACCCCTTTGAAGGTGTGAAGAGATGTTGAGGTTGCTTGAGGGAACACATCTCAACCATTGGATGTGAATCCAATGACTGAGATTAATCGCTCAGAGGCTGTGGATGGCTGTGGCCAGCTTAGATGGTGCCACATGGCACCATCTGAGCCATCCATCTTCTTTTCCTTGTATCAGAGGCTACAGGGGTCTGATTGACTTGATTTTTGTGGCGTTGAACTACAATTGTTGCCCTAAATCCATCTGTATGGTTAGATTTTTCATTTGGGGCTCGGATGTGCATCACTTTGTACCTTGTCCATCAAAAAGGATATATCATAACTCTGCATTCGATGATGATAATTTCGTCAACCAGGGTTTATCTTAAGGATATATGTGCATTAATAACATACCATAATGGGTGTGGGAGCATTGCATGCATGACGAATTAGATTGCTTATAATCAATATTTAATGGCTATGTATACAAGTGCATGTTGAAATAGGCCTCAAATGAGCAATTGGATCGCACAGATGGAGTCAGATCGACGAATGGAGTCCAACAGACTTGAAATCATGTAAATCCGACATCTGGAGCTCCCTCAACCAACCCATGAAGTTCTGGTCGTTGATCTGATGATCAACGACCCAAAATGCGCCATGAGGCGCCTGCTTGCTCGCATCCATCGCCTCTCTTCATCTTGCGTAGGAGCAACCATGGCCGTCTGATCTTCCATCAGACGGTTGAGGATTTGCAAAGAACGCAAATGTCTTGCATTGCCAGCACAATGGTTAGCGCCTCAAATCCATGCACGAAGACGCGTGTTCGAGCCTTGGCGAAGCTCAAATCGGCAGCGGAGGCGTGCACGAGGGAAATTCAGTCGTAGATGTTGGTGCAGACGGTGTGGATGGCGGCTACATGGCGCTCTCTGATGTGCACAATCTCCCACGCGTGATTAAGGCATGATCTAAGGCAGTGCTCAAGGCGTGATTCCAACCGTCCGATTGAACTATGCACGCACAGATCGCGGGAAGAAGCATAGTGAGCATGCGTTGACCGGTGGATGAAGGGCTTCAGCGACATTTTTGGAATGGTTTTAGCAATTTCTTAAGCGTTGCTAAAACCCTTGCCTAATTTAGAAACCCTTTCTTCTCTATTAAAAGCCCCATAACCCTCCTGATGAGAGCCTCATCATGAGCCATAACTAGCTCATTTTGACCCAATAAAGAAGATAAAAGCTCCTACATAACCTAGAAGAAGGCTTAACTGAAGGAATAAGTGCTTTGAGAAGAAAACATGAGTTAAAGGTTAAAACTGCAATTTTACCATTGCAGTACATAAATGGGATTTCTCAGAGGTAAAACA
The DNA here is from genome assembly GCA_037157565.1 of Thalassia testudinum. NCBI lineage: Eukaryota > Viridiplantae > Streptophyta > Magnoliopsida > Alismatales > Hydrocharitaceae > Thalassia > Thalassia testudinum. The sequence goes on from JAZHRO010000031.1 coordinate 179,814,803, forward strand.
CAGGTCAAAAGGTCTAAATGAGATAAAAAGTGGGTTGAGTCAATCAGAAATGGGTTCATGTGCAATCTAGGAAGTAAATGACATGTGGTAACCCTAAAACAGACCCGCTTAATTCAACAAGGTTTCGATCAGGATAAAAATCAATTAAACCCTATAAAAATCATGGAAGAATATCCCCTAGGGTTTAGAACACTTAATTTGTCCTTTGGAACCCAGTTTGACCTAGATTAGGGTCCTAGTTCATCAATTAACCTAATTTGGGTTTTTACGCAAAATATCTAGTCAAACGAGGTCAAACCTAAAATCTAACTTCACCATTGGATTCCTTAGGTCAAAATTAGGTTTTTACCAAAATTTGGACCTAAAGGGAGGTCATCTTGACCTACTTTGCAACTTAGTACACCCAAATCATAATTTGGTCCCTATCTTTTGAAAAGCATAACAGAATGGCCCCTAACTTCCTCGCCACCTTTGCAATCAGGTCCTGCCACCATTATTAGGGCAGAATCCTGCTCCGACGAGGATTTAAGAGGGAATCCTCTCTGATTCCTCAGAGATCCCCTCCTAGAAATGGAAGGAAGATTCTCTGAGGAATTCCCTTCCATCTGAGGCCAATCTTGATCCCTGGTGTGAACCCAATCTCTCGTGCGAACGCGCGAGGGATTTGGGTATCTAAACTCTTTCCATCTCCGGCGACCGACCTCAGACGATTCCGTGCCTTCCACGCCTTGAACGACTGGCCCGGTACCTATATAAGAACCCACACCTCCGGCCGCTCATCTTCAGCTTGATTTGGCCGAGTTTCCACCTCCAATTCATCTCCTCCTGCCCGGCCAAAATTCCCAGCAAGCTCTGGCGAGCCCCCCTCCCCTCCCTCTTCGCTCTGCCACAAAACCAGTGGCAGAGTTATCTTCCTGATTCTCCTCCGCGTCGCGCAGCACCCGCGCACGCCGCCTCAGCCCCGTCGTCGCCGCTGTTCTCCCCCACTGGGCAGCATCTTCTCCGGCGACAGCAGGTACTGCTGTTCGCCTCTCCGTCCCCCTTCATCCCTGTAGTTAGGCCAAATACCTTCTCCACATTCCCCTCTCTCTTTTTCCCTTGCTATTTTATCTACTTACCCCCCGACAGTGCCTGAACACCTCCATCTTCCTCGCCTCCGATCGACCTCCGGCGAGCCGCCCACACCACTCCGCCCCTCCACACTGCTCGCCACCCATCTCATGAGCTCCGCCTCACCACCAGGAACTCATTCCACCCCTCCATTGCCACTCCAGACCTCCACAATAACCCCCCAACCAACCCCACAACTCCGGCCACAGGTTGACCTAGGCACGCACGCCTAGGCCGACTTGCGGCCTGCAGCACCGTCCACTGCCTTTGCCGTGCTACGGCGAAGGTCTCTAGCTGGTCTGATTGGGCCGAGAGGCTCATTTTGTGTCTGACAGTGTTGATGCTCCTGCCGCCATGGACGACATTTGAAGAAGCTCCGTAGCAGCTCCAGGCGCCAAGGCTCCCAGGCTGCAGGTGCTGCGTAGTCGTGTGAGTGTCGCGAAGTGCCCTGGTCCAGCAAGGAGCGCAAGCAGAGCTAGCAGCTGTGGGGATGGCACGCGAGTCTGCGGGCGCGTGCGAAATCAGGGCAGAATCTTTAGTCCCACATCGTGGAGAGATGGGGCGCCGCTGCGACATAAATTGAATTTGTGATATCACCTTAACGCCTCCGTAAGCACAGGGGTGAGGTCCCTCACTTGCCCCCCCACGCACGCCTCATCCGCGGCTTAACCACGCGGATCTGGCAGGATCCGACCGACCCAATCCTTGAGCACTCCTCGCGCATCACACCACCTGCAAGTGCGCCTGGTCCCGGGTACGATCCGACCCGAATATCTGTGTGGCTCTGGGAGAGCGTCCCTGAGTGAATTGTTGAGAGAGAGAGACGCGCGGGTAGAGGGAAATGGGTAGGTTTTGCTCCTGTGCAGGCAGACTGAGCGTGGAGAGACTTAGCCGCAAGGAGAAGAGAAGAAGCAAGAGAATAAACTGAGCGAAGGAGAGACCAAGGCAGAGAAGAAGAAGAGGAAAGAAGGCTTCGCAGGAGAAGAAGGCAGGAGCAAGCCAGAGAACGAAAGAAAGGTCAAGTGAAGACAGCAAAGATCAGAAGAAGAAGAAAGAAGGAAGGCAAGGCAGGAGAAGAAACAAGAGAAAAGATACAAAGGCAGGAAGAAGAAGCCTTCACAAGCAAAGAAGAGAGAGAAGATCAGAAGAAGAAAAAGGGGAAAATACTTTTAAGACGTCTGATCACCAGATCAGACGTCCAATTTCATATTTTTTTTGTCATAATTACTTTTAATGGCATACAGTCATATTTGAATTAACATTTTGAGTAAATTAGAGTGTTCAATTTCATTTTGATTAGTAGTAAATTCCATTTGCTCCCTGTGTTCGACCTCGGATACTCCGATTTTCGAGTAATAAAATTCTCTATTTGTTTGAACGCTTTGTCGGCTATACTACAACGTGATATACTTTAAACCCGCACAAAAGCGTGACAACACCTCCATTCATCTCTATCTCGGCATTGAATTCACACACACTCTCTATTCAATACTAGCCCTCTCCCAGCTCCACTAAGCATCCCATATATGCCTCAGAGTTGTCAAGCCACCGACGGAGCCTCCCTCCACCACCGTGGCTGCCTCACCTCCTCCTCGCACTCTTTTTACTTTAGTTTTATGTTGCACTTGTTTAAGCTTTCATCTATTGCTATAGTTGTAAACAAACTCTAATTGCATGCTATATGATAATGTTGTTTCTTATATCATAGCTCACATCTTCTTAGAATGAATGTCATGATTTAAACACAAGCTCTAACCTAAATCTCTCTCCCTCTCTCTCTCTTTCTCATTTTCTCGCAAGTAAACCAAACATTTCTGTGGCAACTAAGGCAACAAACTAATCTGATTTCATGCCTCCTCGTGTTCGACACTTGGACTCAACAAATCCACATCTTAAATTAAAATCGACTTCGTGAACGCATGCTACAATGACAATTAAACTAATGCATTCCTCGCGCATTAGTTTTTGGCGCCGTTGCCGAGGAGGCAACGGATTTCTTTTGTTGCTTTCATCCCACATTCATATTCACATCTTCTAACTCATTTTCTCCCTCTACTTGATTGGTTGCAGGAGCTCGATGCTTGGATGGTAGAGGAGTGCGATCCGAGATGGTAGATTCGGAGTAAAGTGCAGCGAAGACCTTTTGTGAGTACCACTTCACCCATTGAGTGTTTGCTTGCTTAAAAAAAATAAAAAATATATAAAATCAAAATCGGCATGGTGAATGGCTACTTGACCCACATTCCAAACTCATCACCCAACCAAAACAAAATACACTCTAACATTCTTGAAATCTTTTTGGAGTGTTCTTTCTTTTGAGTGGTGTTTGTGAAGCCACCATGATTTCACTTGGGCCGCACCACTCACCATAATTAAAATCAACTCACTTGGTAGAATTGTATGAACACTAGGGTGAACACACTAGGGTTGTTTTTCTAGGGCCACATCATTCTAAAGGAAATTGACTTTTGCCCATTTTGTACAAAATCTAGTGTGCCCACTTGAACCTTGTTTGAAAACATTAAGGAACTTCAACCCTAAAAAGCATTAAAGCAAGGACAAATCATTAAAAGACATCACATCCTAAAATCCTTTCTTGAGAACCATGTTTTTTTAAGTGCACACACACGCTCAAATCGGTTAACTAAGAGGCACAACCCCAAACAATGCCTCATCACATATCCTGGGCACAAGCACTAGCCTAGCCACTCATTAAAATGGAGTAGACATGCCCTAGGCAGGACTAGTCTACGTCTTGAAGGTATGATTAGGTTTGCTAGGCACTTGGCCTTCATTCCCTTCGTAAAATCTAGTGTCTAGGCTGTGGGGAAGTGTCAAACGACCGCGGTTGTGGGGTCTACGAAACTGGTGGCGAAAGACAAAGGAAGAACCTTCCCCTCAATCCCCTCGTAATCAACCTGACCAGATTAACATTGGGAAGGGTGGTTAAGTGGTTACAGATTTAATCATTCCCTTTGAGGCTTCTAGGTCACCTAAGGTAAACACTATAAGGACTAGACTAGCTTGCTTGTTTGTGCACACACTTCTCGCACCTGTCTCTCTCCGCATCCCTCCTCATTCTTCTCTAGTGTATGCACGAGAGATGATCACTTCATCCTGAGCTGTTTGTTTTAGAAAGAGAAATCTGGAGGAGACTTGATTTTACAAGGGAAATGGCTGAACCAAGAATTGATGAGATTGAGGACCAACCTCAACCCAATGCTATGGCCATCATTTAGGCCCAAATCTCTTCCAACTAGCAACTTCAACAATAATAGATCCAAACCATCATGCAAGCCATACACCGATTGCAAAACCCTCAAGGGCAACCCCCACTGAACCCACCTAGCCCACCACAACCTCTTGAGGGCCAACCTAGGCCTCTCCATGATTTTTACGATCCATTTGCTATCCGGATTGAGCCACATCTTAGGGTCCCCAAAGGGGGAGATGATTTTGAGTTGAAACCTAATGTTCTAAGCTTAATTCAGAGCCACTTTCATGGGAGTTCAAATGAGGACCCTTTCCAACACCTTAAGGACCTAGATTGGATCGCCTGAACTGTGAAACCCAGGAATATCAGCTTGGACATTATTTTGATTAAGTTGTTCCCTTTCTCTCTAAATGACAAAGCATCTCATTGGCTTAGAACCTTAGGGAGACCCATCTCCACCTGGGAGGAATTGAGGTATTCATTCTTGAAAAAAATTTTCCCCATAGGTAAAACCAATGCCCTCGGAAGAGCCATTACCACATTTACACTACAAGGTGGGGAACAATTCCATGAGGCATGGGAAAGATTTAATGAATTGTTGAGGAAATGCCCACACCATGAGGTTCTAAGGTGGCAACTGGCCTAGGTCTTTTACCATGGTTTGGACAGCAACCTGAGGAACTTTGTTGATGCCTCATGTGGAGGAAACTTTTTAAACAAAGATGAGGAGTGTGCATTTGAAATCTTTGAGTCCATGAGTGAGAATTCGTTCAATAATGCCTCCATGACCCAGTTTAATCGATCCAGTCAACCCTGTGGTGGGATCTATGAAATGCAAGCCAATTCTGGAATGGTTGACATGGACATTATAGCCAAAAAGTTGGATCGAGTTGAGTTGGTGAACAAAAGGATTGATGAGCTATTGAACCAAACCAGAAACCCGCTACAAACCCTCTCCCTAGCAAAAGGAGCTCACAATGTAGATTTGGAACAGCCAATGAACCAAATGCACATGGAACAACCTTTAACCATGTTCCAGGGAGGGACCTTTCCTCCTCAAACCCTGATTACTCTCTCTCCTCCCGCTCGGCACCTTCTATCTTTGAAGATGTCCAGGTCATCCAAGGTTACTCCAAACCTGACCCCTTCTCCAACACCTACAACGCCGGATGGCGTAATCACCTAAATTTCGCCTGGACAAACCAAAAATCAAACCAATTCTAGAACCAACCTAGGCCAAACTCCCTCCTATCAGCAAGGTCCACCGGTTAGACCACCCTATAATCAGAATAGGGCAGCCCCTCCCCCACAAAACCAAATGGACACGCTGATAAAAATGGTGGCTGACATGAATCAGAAACATCAGGAGGAAATAGCATTAGTGAAGGGACAGTTGAGCCAGCTATTGGATTTCAAACAACAGGGATCCCTTCCTTCTCAGCCACAACCGAACCTGCGAAATGTGATCAACAGAGGCCCTAATTCTTAAGGGTTCCAAGCTAATCCTGGGCATGCCCACATGGTCCAGCAAGCCCCACAAACGCCCCCTGGGTTTGGTGCTTCTTCTTCCTCTTTTTCTCAAGGATCTACCCATGGTCCTAATGCCTCAGCTAACATGGTTACCTTGAGAAGTGTCACTAAAACCCAGGACCCCAAATGGCCGAGCCCTCCCGTGACCTCACTTCTTGAGATACTCGATTCTGAGGATGAGCGGGAGGAACCCAAGGACCTGGAGACTGACCCAATTCAAACCCAAACACCATACCTTGAGGCCTTGGAGAAAAGGAAGAAAAAGAAAGCTGTAGTTGAGAATGAGGAGTTGTTGGAGATTTTCAAACAAGTCTAGATTAATATTCTATTCCTCAAAGTAATCAAGCATATCCTGGCTTATGCTAAGTTCTTGAAGGATGTTTGTACGTTGAAGCGTAAGCTGAGAACCCAAGCACCTATGAAGGTTGTGCTCTCAGAACAAGCTAGTTTAGTGATATTGAGCAGCCTACCTCCCAAATGAATTGACCCAGGAGCACCCTCGATATCTTGTAATATCAGGGACATGACATTTTATAGAGCACTCTTGGACTTAGGTACTTTGATCAACCTCATCCCAACGACCCTGTATCACCACTTTGGATTTGGGGAGTTAAAACCCACGCCTGTGACTATCCAATTGGCTGATAGATCTGTGAAAACCCTGAAGGGGGTAGTCGAGGACGTAATTTTTCGGGTCAAGGACTTCTACTTCCCGGTCGACTTTTTAGTCCTCAACATGGAAGTCCCCGAAGAGCTACAAAACACACCCATCATCCTGGGTAGACCCTTCTTAGCTACGACTAAGGCGAACATTGATTGCAACACGGGATGCATGGAAATCACCTTTGGAGACAAGAAGATGAAATTGGATATCTTCAGGGTGGCTAAGTCTTTTGATTGTGGCTTGGTTGAGGAGTACGATCCCGTGGAACCTCTGGTTGAAGAATGCCTCACTCTTAGCTCTTCAGCAGACCATCTGACTCAACCAGTTGATGAATACCTTAACCCACCTCAGCTTATGGAGATTGACTTGTGTAGAACTGATTACCTTCAGTAACCTCCATTCGAGAAGATTGATGTTGATCAACTCCCATCTTTCCCTTACCCATCAAATGTTGTCCCACCTACACCTGAACTAAAGCCTTTGCCCGATAATCTCAAGTATGTCTTCCTAGGACCTGACCAGACTTTCCCTATGATTATCAATGCCCATTTAACTAGGGATCAAGAACTTAGGTTGATTGCAACCCTCTCTGAACATTGGGCAACCATTGGGTGGACAATTTTTGACTTAAGGGGTGATGAGAACCTCATCATGAGCCATAACTAGCTCATTTTGACCTAATACAAAGGATAAAAGCTCCTACATAACTCAAGGAAAGGCTTAACTCAGAGAATTCTGAGTTTAAGGAGAAAATAAGTCATAAGGGGTAAAAATGCAATTTTACCAGTATAATATGCATACAGGGTAATTCATGGTCCAAACATAGGTCAAACAAACCAAATAAGAAGGAAAGTGGGATGATCTGACAAGGGCTACAGCAATTCCAAGGAACTAAATGATAATCTGTAACCTTAAAACAAACCCACTTCAATTCACGAGGTTCGAGGTAAATTAAAAATAGAATAAACCCTCTAAAATTCATAGAAAAATAATCTCTAGGGTTTAGAACCTTCAATTTGGCCTTCAGAACCCATTTTGACCTACATTGAGAACCATGCCCAATTAATAACTTAATTTGGGTTTTTGCATAAATTGATCGGTCAAACAAGGTTTAATCTGGAAATAAAATTCACCATCGTAATCCTTAGGTCCCAATTAGTCATGTATAAAAACTTGAGCCTAAGAGGAAACCTTCTTGACCAACTTTACACTTTGGTCCTCATTCATTTACTTTTTGGCCCTCAACTTTTGAACCCTCATATTTCTACCCCTAACTCTCCTTCGTTCTTTGCATCCAGGTCCCTCCTGCCAAAACTTGACCAGCACCATGCTCCGGCGACCTTGCGCGGAGCATGGCGCCGCGCAGGGTAAGGGGGAGGGTCTGGCGAGACAACCGGGGGTGCCCTGCGTCGTCAGCCGTCGCAGGAACACCCCCCTGGTCGCTGCAACCCACCATACCGGCCGTGCGAACGCACGGGCGGTATGGGTCTCCATCTCCGGCGTCCTCCGGCGAGGGAGACACGTCGTCTCCCTCCGCCTTCCTCTCTGATTCGGCCCCTATAAATACCCCCGTCGCTCCACCGTTCTTCCGAGCTTGGATCTGACGGAGATACCCCCTCAATTCCTCTCTTCCCACTCCGACAGACGCCCTCCTTGCTCCGGCGGCCTCTCCTCCTCCTCCTCGTCGCTCTGCCGCACTACCAGCTGCAGGGTTGCCCTCCCTCGCTCTTCCCGCGCCACGCCGCACCCAGCTGGCGCCTCTCCAGCCCTTTCCTCGCCGTCGCCCCTTCCCCTGGGCATCTTCTTCTCCGGCGACAGTCGATACGACTGTCGCCCTGCTCCGGCCCCTTTCGTCTCCGTAGCTAGGTCAGAACTTCTCCCCATCTCCCCCTCTTTCTTTTCCTCACTGTCTTTTATTTGATCAAACCCTCGACCGCTCCTGTCCACCGTCACCCCCTTCGTCTCCGGCCAAACTCCGGCGAGACACCCCCATCACTCCACAGCCCCACATGCCTCGCCGACCCACACAGAACCTCCGCCTCCTCACCCTGATCAACCTCCGCCCTTCCACGTCCCGCCACTCGCCCTCTGCAGACCCCCCGAACAAACCCACTTCTCCACCCGCAGTTTGACCTAGGGCGACCCTCACCAGACCCGCCGCCTGCCAGACCCCCCACCACCTTCGCCGTGCCACGGCGAAGGTTCTCCGCGTATCTGATTAGGCCGAGAGGCCGTTCCTCTGTGTACAGGTGTCTCGACCGCCGTCGCCATTGCTGCGTGGAAGGAGCACCTTCAACCTGCAGCTCCAGGTGCGCTTCGCCCAGGCCTGACTCCCAGGCTGCGCGGGGCGCCTCCGCGAAGAGTCCCAGGCTCGCAGCTGGGGCGAAGGCCTCGCGTGAAGCCGCGATTGCCCGCTGCTTTCTCCGCTGCGGGTGCTCAATTAGGGTGGGACATTTAGTCCCACCTCGGAAAGCCACTGAGGCGAACGGGCGCTTAAAGGCAAAAAGTGCCTTAAGCTGTTCGCCTCAGTTCACGGGGTGAGGTCCCCTTCACCCGCCCGGTTACCCGGCCTCATCCGCGCTCACGCCTCGCGGACCTGGCTCGACCCGATTAGCCCGACCTGCACTCCTCGCCCACCACCGCACGCCGGTGGGCCTGGACCCGGGCGCGACCCGCGTACCCGATTACCCGGATGCTCTGGGAGAGCGTTCCTAAGAGTGAATTCAGAGAAAGAGAGACGCGGGGGGGGGGGAGGGTAGAGTAGGTTTTGCCCTCTGACGTAAACTCTAAAGTGTGCAGGCACAGGTGAAGAAGAAGGACCGTGGAAGAAGAAGAAAGCTAAGGGAGACACTGTAGCAACAAGCGGTTTAAGTCGTCTGATTGGAAAATCAGACGACGTCCTGAAGGGAAAAGAAGAAAGAAGGAGAGACGACATCCTGACAGGAAAAAGAAAAGAAGAAAGAAGAAGATCTGAAGAACAAAAGAACAAGGAAGAACATCAGAAGAATAAGAGGAAAGAACAAGGAAGAACAGCTGAAGAAGAAGAGGAAAGAACAAGGAAGAACAGCAGAAGAAGAGGAAAGAACAAGGAAGAACAACAGAAGAAGAAGAGGACCACAAGGAGATAAACACAGAAGAAGAACAGGAAGAACAAAAGCTAAAGAGGAGAAAGACAGAGAAAGAAAGAAGAAAAGAAGAAGAACTCAAATTTTCATCTCTCTCCCTCTCTCTCTCTCTCTTTATTTTTTTGTAATAGAACATGTATATCTCTAGAATACAACTTGCTCCCTGAGTTCGACCTCGGGAACTCTTTTATTTCCGAGTAACAAATTGTATTAAACTGGTAATCACCTCTCTATACTATACTACGACGAAATAATAAAACTATAGAGAAAAGTAGCCCACCAGTTTTTGGCGCCGCTGCCGGGGAACAACGGCTATTCTAGAGGTAAACATTCCTGTTTCTTTTTAATTTCTGATAATCTCCTCTCTTTTGTGCAGCTACAGGAAATCAAGAAGACAAGCAACCGCACGACAACCACTCCGAGGACAGGTAAATTTTTCCTCTCGCTATTAACCCCTAAACTCTAAAGAGGAAGAAAAGAAAAAGCAATATAGGGCTAACCTGTCTTCCATACTTAGTAACCATAAAGAGTTGCATGTTTTCAACTCATTAGTCCTGCACACTATTAAGGGTATTTAAGGGCTAACACATTCTTGTTTGAGCCCTAATTACCCAACAAAGAACTAACTGGACCAAGTAGAGCCAACATAAGATTCAACATTAGGGTTTTAGAGACACACTACTTAAATCAAGAATGGAGAAAATCCAAAAGAAGTGTGCCTAAACCATTGATTGAAAATACCTATTCAAAGAAAACCTAAAACAATTGGCTCTCTAAACACTTGAACCCTAAAAGACAAGACCTAAAAGCTCTCAAAGAAAACAAGAGGTAACGTTGACCCCTTGGGTCAACCAACCTTAAATTAGGTCACTCTTTGCACTTAAAAGACTAAAGTTCAAGTGAAACCTTAAGCACCCTGATCTTAAAATTGGTAGACTTAAGAGGTCAAGATCCCCATTCTGGTCTACCTGGAACCGCAGTGACAAGAGAGGTCGGGTGGGGGAAACCCTGTAACCCGTGGGGACGCTCTACCGTGTAGGGGTCTTCGCGGGACTCTCCCTCTCTGGCTGCCCAGGTAATTCTCAGGTGGACGATCTTTCTGATCAAGGGGTCCATCTGCCCCACACCTCTATAGTCACCCAACACATTTTTGGGTGTCTTGATTGGGTCCAGCACCTTCTAAACTTACCTCTTCCAACAGTGCATGTACGGAAGGAGGTCCTTAAGACCACCCTTAAGACCTCCTTTAGAAATTCGCTCTCGTCAAGGCCAAGCCTCGACGCCCGTGTTTGTGCAACAACACCCTCACATTATTCTCTCTTCTGATTCAGAACCAAGTTCTTCTTCTTCCCCCATCATGGCTCAGCCAGTTGAGGAAGAAAATAATCTGGAACACCAGCTCCAGCGACTCAATGACCTCTTCCAAAACTTCGTGCACCCACCACAGCGTCCTATGATGCGGGACCACTACAATCCTGCTGCGGTGGCCATTGAGCCTCGAGTCAGAATCTCGACTGGAGGACCTGATTCCGAATTAAAGCCCAACATGATTCATGCTATACCTAAATTCCATGGGCTTAATTCTGAAGATCCCTTCCAGCAAATCAAACAGCTAAAGCATCTGGCCCACACTTTTGGATCAGATGCGCAAAATCGGGATATTCTTCTCATGAAGATGTTCTCCTTTTCTCTTATGGACAAGGCCGCCCATTGGTATCAAACTCAGACCCGGCCGATCAACACTTGGGAAGAACTTCAATCCGAGTTTTTGAAAAAGTTTTTTCCCGTTGGTCGGACTAACGCCTTGCGCCATCAGATTACACACTTCACTCAACAATCAGGAGAACCTCTCCATGAGGCATGGGATCATTTTCAGGATCTCATGAGAAAGTGCCCCCATCACGGAGTTCCTAAATGGGAACAAGTCCAATCTTTTTACCAGGGACTCTGTGAGGACATCCGCCTTTTCGTCAATGCAACTTGCGGAGGAAACATCATGGGTCAACATGAAGACACCGTATGGGAGATTCTCGAAAACATGTGCGAGAACTCCATCAACAATGACTCCATGGGATTATTCGACAGGACGAATACCCGCGCAGCGACGAATCTTAAGGGAGCACATGAGACGCAGGGCCTGTCCGCATCAGTCGACCTGGAATTAATGGCCAGTCGATTGGACAAGGTCTCAATCATTGAGAAGAAGGTGGATGAGCTGACTCAGCACTTGCAGCGAGCCACCTCCGCGCGTAACTCCTTTGCACAACCTCCTTCCACACAGGAGACTGTGCAAAACACCCTTCACCGATCTTCCCCTAGGATGGATCCATATCCATCCCCATCTGATTCCCAGATCGGAGGATCATCCGATCCTTTCTACACCAGCCCGGGGAACTCCATTCCCCCTTTCCCTGATTCTCAAGAGGTTCCTCAGACCTGCGAGGACCTCAACGCCATCCAGAACGACCCATTCTCCAACACTTACAACCCTGGATGGCGAAACATCCCAATTTTCAGTGGGCGGGAAATTCCCAAACCCACAGACCACCTTTTCTGCCCTCTCGTCATTACCAGCCGCCTCAGCCTCGGCCCAACCCTACTTATCCATCAGGGCCAAATTAGGATCAAATGTCCCTAATCCTTCAGACTCTGGCTGACATTCAAAGAACGAATGCGGCTATTCAAAAGCAGCACAAGGACGAACTTACAGAGGTTAAAACTCAACTGGCCCAGTTGGCAAATTCTCGCCAGCCAGGCACACTCCCTTCCCAACCTCTTCCTAACCCGAATAACATGCCAACCCAGAAGCGCGTTATCAATCCAAATTTAGGCCACGCACAATGGATTTATCAGGCCCCTACTGCTCCATCTCCAGACGAGATGGAAGTTTCAACTTCTTATGCGGGATTTCAGCAGCAGCCACCCCTCTTACCAAACCCAAACCAAAATCAGGCCGGATTAAATTCTGTAACAACACGTAGTGGTAAAACAACTCAAGACCCGCATTATCCAAACCACTCCAAGCCTGATAACCATGACCCTAGGATAGTTATCCAAGATACCACTGTCCCGGATCCACAACCTGGACCTATCCTAGAAGAACCAACCAAGATCCCGTTTCCCGAGGCCTTGACCAAGGGAAAGAAGACCACCAAACCCGTGGCCCCTGAGGAGGACCTGGTCAAGCTCTTTGAGCAGGTCCACATAAACATCCCCTTGATGGATGCAATCCGCCACGTACCAGCTTACGCACGATTTCTAAAGAATATATGTACACCCCAGCGTAAGCCGCGAACCAAAGGAGGGAGCCCAATTGTTCTGTCAGAGCAAGCTAGCTCTGTAATCCTCAGTAGACTCCCACCCAAGGCAAAAGATCCTGGTACTCCCCTGATTTCCTGCAAGATAGGTGGTACCCAATTTGATAGAGCATTGTTAGACTTGGGTGCATCCATAAACCTGATACCCACATCTCTACTTGACCATCTAGAAGAATCTGAGCTAAAACCAACCGAGGTGACATTACAATTAGCAGATAGATCTATAAAGTCACCAAAAGGGATTCTCGAGGATGTTATCGTAAGAGTGCGGGATTTCTATTTCCCAGTGGACTTTATAGTCCTAGATATGGACGCACCTGAGAACCCTAGGGATACACCAATCATTCTAGGGAGACCTTTCTTGGCTACTGCTAGAGCCAACATCAGCTGTGAGGAGGGCCAAATAGAGCTTAAGTTTGGAAATCAAACACTGAAAATTGATATATTTAAGGCCCAACAAGGAATTAATTGCGGTGTCATCGAACAAATTTGTGACATCAGGACTTTGGTTGATGAATCACACTTCCAGAATAACTCGATTATGCCTCATCAACCACAGAAGGATCTTGACCCGCAAATAGAGGAGTCGAATCCAGATATGAACAACCCAGTAACTCCCACCCTTGAACCTCACATCTATACTGAACCACCCGTTGCTGCTGATAACCCCATCCTCGAACTGAAACCCCTTCCTGCTCACTTGAAATACATCTTTTTGGGTTCTAACCAGACCCTTCCTGTGATTATCAATTCCAACCTCAGTCCTGAACAGGAATCCCGTCTGATTGTTGTCCTCCAGCAACATCGTAGAGCCATCGGATGGACTCTCGATGATTTGACTGGAATAAGTCCCTCTTATTGTACTCATCATATCTATTCATAAGAGGGCACACGACCTTCTCGTGAAATGCAGAGACGCTTAAACCCCAATCTGCAGGAGGTCGTGAAAAAGGAGATCATCAAGTGGTTAGATGTCGGAATCATCTACCCGATCTCCGATAGTCGTTGGGTGAGCCCAATTCAGGTCGTGCCCAAGAAGGCAGGACTCACCACTATAATGACTGAGACCGGAGAAATCATTCCTACCCGATTAGCCAACTCGTGGAGAGTCTGTATAGATTACCGCCGACTCAATTCCTCCACGAAGAAGGATCATTTCCCACTACCCTTCATTGATCAAATTCTCGAAAAACTTGCGGGAAATAGGTTCTTCTGCTTTCTTGACAGGTACTCCGGTTATAACCAGGTGGCAATCCATCCTGAGGACCAAGAAAAGACCACGTTCACCTACCCCTTCGGAACATATGCTTTCCGAAGGATGCCTTTCGGTCTTTGCAATGCACCCGCTACTTTTCAGCGATGCATGCTTGCCATATTCTCAGATATGGTAGGTGATTATCTGGAAGTCTTCATGGATGACTTTTCAGTTTTCGGAGCATCATTCGATGATTGCCTCCAGCACTTGGTCCAGATACTCAGGCGGTGCATCGATGTGAATTTGGTTCTTTCCTGGGAAAAGAGCCATTTCATGGTGCCTGAGGGAATTGTCCTGGGACACTCAATTTCGGAAAAAGGTATCCAAGTGGATCGAGCTAAGGTTAATCTGATTTCTCACCTTCCTATGCCCAGCTCGATCAGGGACATCCATTCCTTTTTAGGGCATGTCGGTTTTTATCGACGATTTATCCCTGATTTTTCAAAAATCGCGCGCCCCCTGACCACTCTTCTCTCCAAGGATGTTCCTTTCGAAATTTCCAAGGAATGCACTCAAGCATTTGAAATCCTGCGTGACCGAGTCACCCAAGCCCCGATCCTACAGTCCCCTGATTGGTCTCAACCCTTTGAGATCATGTGCGATGCATCCGACTTCGCTGTAGGAGCGGTTTTGGGGCAGAAAATTGACGGGAAGCCTGTGGTCATTTACTACGCCAGCAAAACACTCGATGAGGCTCAGCGTAACTATACGGTTACTGAGAAAGAGCTGCTAGCTGTAGTATTTGCCCTAGAAAAATTCAGATCGTACCTTCTGGGTTCCCGTGTCATCATATACTCGGATCACACAGCGGTGAGGCATCTCCTTGCAAAGAAGGACGCGAAACCTCGATTAATCCGATGGATCTTGCTGTTGCAAGAATTTGACCTTGAGATTCGCGACAAAGCGGGAAAGCAAAATGTGGTAGCTGATCACTTGTCCCGTCTTCCTTCTGAAATAATTGACCCTTCCGGACCCATCACTGAACATTTTCCCGACGAGCACCTGCTGACTATTGGTACTAGCCTTCCATGGTTTGCTAATGTAGTAAATTACTTGGCATCTCATCAGATCCCATCCGATTGGCCGAAGGCCAAGAAGGACAAATTACGCTCCGATGCCAAGTATTACATTTGGGAAGACCCGTACCTCTTCCGCATAGGTGCCGATCAGATCATCCGGGGATGTGTCCTGGAAGAGGAATTCAACAATATCCTCTCTTTCTGCCATGGCCAGGCATGCGGTGGCCATTTCGCCGGGCATAAAACCGCATCAAAAGTCCTCCAGTGCGGCTTTTACTGGCCCACACTATTCAAAGACGCATACAATCACTGCAAGGCATGCAGTCGTTGCCAGACTCTGGGCAACATGAGCCATCGCGACATGATGCCTATGCAACCGATTCTAGTATGCGAAATCTTTGATGTTTGGGGGATTGATTTTATGGGCCCCTTTCTTGTTTCGGATGGTTTCGAATACATTCTGTTGGCTGTGGACTACGTGTCCAAATGGATCGAAGCCATACCGACCCGAACCTGTAATCACAAAATTGTTCTCAAATTCATTCATCAAAACATTTTCTCAAGGTTCGGGATTCCTCGTGCAATAATCTCTGATGGGGGGACCCATTTCACAAATGCTCAGTTTAGGTCACTGATGACCAAATACGGGGTGTCTCACCGAATCTCTACTCCTTACCACCCCCAAACTAATGGTCTAGCTGAGCTGTCTAATCGGGAAATCAAGAAAATCCTGCAAGTCACTGTTCGACCTGACAGGAAGGACTGGTCGTCCCGACTTCCGGAAGCATTGTGGGCCTATAGGACCGCCCACAAGACCCAATTGGGCATGTCTCCCTTTAGACTGGTGTACGGAAAGGCATGCCACCTTCCCGTAGAACTGGAGCATAAAGCCTATTGGGCAGTACGGAACTGTAATCTAGATCTTTCCAAGGCTGGGACCCACAGAAAACTCGAAATCAAAGAGATCGATGAATTACGCCTAGACGCGTACGAGAACTCGCAAATCTACAAGGAGCGGGTTAAAGCCTTCCACGACAAACACATCTCGAGAAAGATCTTTCATCCTGGTCAAAAGGTCCTACTCTTTGATGCCCGACTAAAACTCTTCCCAGGAAAACTGAGATCCAAGTGGGTCGGACCATATTTGGTCCGACAGGTTTTTGGAAATGGAGCAATCGAAATCAGTCCACTCAGCCACGATTCTGAACCTTTCATCGTGAACGGTCAGAGACTCAAGCCGTTCATTGATGTAACTTCTACTGATTTGGCTGAAGCATCTTATATCCTCCATTCCCCTTGAGCTTATTGCGCCCAGCCGATGGCGTAAAACTCAGCGCTTAACGGGAGGCAACCCGTCATTTTCCTAAAAATCCAAAACTTTTTCTGACACCTTTTTGCACTTAAGGTTCACCCTTGTAGACAGCCGACCCCACCTCAGATGCTTGCATCTGGGATTAGAAATCGTCCGCAAAATTCAACCCGACCCATTCACTCATCCAAATTTCTGTCTTAAGGAATGAACTAAGTTGAATAAAAACCCCCTAGGTTACAATGAGGACATTGCAAATCTTAGGCATGGGGGGGTATGAAAGTGCAAAACTTGTAAGAAAAGGTTTCAAACAAAAAATTCACATATGCCAAAAACACCATAAAAATTAAAAAAAAAAAATTTCGAAAAAGAATAAGAGGAAAAGAGAAGGAAATTTTGTGAAGGAGAAGGTGAAAAGAAACAAAATGAAAAAGGAGCACAAAATTATGAGAAAAGGTGATAGTCATTAGTAAGGAACTAAGGAATTAACCTAAGTTCTAGACCTCATTCAAGAAAATAACTAAAAGTGCATAATGAGATTAGTAAGAACGCAAACCTTAGGCATTCTTGGATAGACTCTTAGTACCCATTAAGATCTGGACACTCCTCAAGAGGTTGAGGAAAATGAAAAGCTGAAGTATTAGGTCTAAGGCTTAGGGAGTATTTGGCCTCGTTAACTAATTTTTGGTTTACGGGACTCAGTAACCTAAGCACCCTAACCTCACACAGCCTGGTTCAGTAAGCGTAAAAATCAGAATCACGCAGAAGCGTTGCAAAATTCTGAAAAGAACACCTAGAATAGGAGCGGCCGATCAACACAAGTTGATTTGGACGAGTTCCCAGCGCGGAGAGACGGGAAATCCCCTCGAAGATGCGTAACAAAATATCATCTCCTCGGTGCTTGTCTCTTAGGATATTTACATATCCTACTGGGGGCATGTAAGCACTCTGCTGGTTCAGATTCCATGGATGACATTATCTCGAAGTGTCAATTGCCAGGGTCTGAATTCAACCACGGAACACCATGGATGGGATTATCTCGAAATCTCAATAGCCAGGGTTCCGGGGGTTGCCATGGGCAGTGCTATCTAAAAGCATCGATCGCCAGGAACCCTTGAGGATTGATGATGGGAGCAATGAATCTGATACAGACCATGTTGAAAAGCCAATCCTAGGCTAGAACTAAAAAGAAAAAGAGAGAGAAAACTCTCCAAACAGAAAAACTTTCTATCTCTCTCTTACAAAGCGCACTGCGAACTGAGCCAGGGCTAAAATCATTTCAAGTACAGGTGCTTTAACCACAAAGTCCAATAAACCTTAGGTTAGTTCTTGTGGGCCTTAAAAACCTTTGCTAAGGACTGAGGCTAAGGCTAGACAGATTTGGATCTTGATTGGTACTAGAGTACCTTTTAGGCCTATGGTCAGCATTCTAACCTAATCTGAGCTCAAATGAAAAAGCACTTATCTAAAGCTATTAAGAACTTCATGGTCTAGAACAAGGGTTGAAACCTTAAGTTTTTGCTAAGGGACTAGCAAAAGCTAGGCATGGGGGTATGATGAGAACCTCATCATGAGCCATAACTAGCTCATTTTGACCTAATACAAAGGATAAAAGCTCCTACATAACTCAAGGAAAGGCTTAACTCAAAGAATTCTGAGTTTAAGGAGAAAACAAGTCATAAGGGGTAAAAATGCAATTTTACCAGTATAATCTGCATACAGGGTAATTCATGGTCCAAACATAGGTCAAACAAACCAAATAAGAAGGAAAGTGGGATGATCTGACAAGGGCTACAGCAATTCCAAGGAACTAAATGATAATCTGTAACCTTAAAACAAACCCACTTCAATTCACGAGGTTCGAGGTAAAGTAAAAATAGAATAAACCCTCTAAAATTCATAGAAAAATAATCTCTAAGGTTTAGAACCTTCAATTTGGCCTTCAGAACCCATTTTGACCTACATTGAGAACCATGCCCAATTAATAACTTAATTTGGGTTTTTGCATAAATTGACCGGTCAAACAAGGTTTAATCTGGAAATAAAATTCACCATCGTAATCCTTAGGTCCCAATTAGTCATGTATAAAAACTTGAGCCTAAGAGGAAACCTTCTTGACCAACTTTACACTTTGGTCCTCATTCATTTACTTTTTGGCCCTCAACTTTTGAACCCTCACATTTATGCCCCTAACTCTCCTTCGTTCTTTGCATCCAGGTCCCTCCTGCCAAAACCTGACCAGCACCATGCTCCGGCGACCTTGCGCGGAGCATGGCGCCGCGCAGGGTAAGGGGGAGGGTCTGGCGAGACAACCGGGGGTGCCTTGCGTCGTCAGCCGTCGCAGGAACACCCCCCTAGTCGCTGCAACCCACCATACCGGCCGTGCGAACGCACGGACGGTATGGGTCTCCATCTCCGGCGTCCTCCGGCGAGGGAGACACGTCGTCTCCCTCCGCCTTCCTCTCTGATTCGGCCCCTATAAATACCCCCGTCGCTCCACCGTTCTTCCGAGCTTGGATCTGACGGAGATACCCCCTCAATTCCTCTCTTCCCACTCCGACAGACGCCCTCCTTGCTCCGGCGGCCTCTCCTCCTCCTCCTCGTCGCTCTGCCGCACTACCAGCTGCAGGGTTGCCCTCCCTCGCTCTTCCCGCGCCACGCTGCACCCAGCTGGCGCCTCTCCAGCCCTTTCCTCGCCGTCGCCCCTTCCCCTGGGCATCTTCTTCTCCGGCGACAGTCGATACGACTGTCGCCCTGCTCCGGTCCCTTTCGTCTCCGTAGCTAGGTCAGAACTTCTCCCCATCTCCCCCTCTTTCTTTTCCTCACTGTCTTTTATTTGATCAAACCCTCGATCGCTCCTGTCCACCGTCACCCCCTTCGTCTTCGGCCAAACTCCGGCGAGACACCCCCATCACTCCACAGCCCCACACGCCTCGCCGACCCTCACAGAACCTCCACCTCCTCACCCCGATCAACCTCCGCCCTTCCACGTCTCGCCACTCGCCCTCTGCAGACCCCCCGAACAAACCCACTTCTCCACCCGCAGTTTGACCTAGGGCGACCCTCACGCTCCGCCCCGCCGCCTGCCAGACCCCCCACCACCTTCGCCGTGCCACGGCGAAGGTTCTCCGCGTATCTGATTAGGCCGAGAGGCCGTTCCTCTGTGTACAGGTGTCTCGACCGCCGTCGCCATTGCTGCGTGGAAGGAGCACCTTCAACCTGCAGCTCCAGGTGCGCTTCGCCCAGGCCTGACTCCCAGGCTGCGCGGGGCGCCTCCGCGAAGAGTCCCAGGCTCGCAGCTGGGGCGAAGGCCTCGCGTGAAGCCGCGATTGCCCGCTGCTTTCTCCGCTGCGGGCGCTCAATTAGGGTGGGACATTTAGTCCCACCTCGGAAAGCCACTGAGGCGAACGGGCGCTTAAAGGCAAAAAGTGCCTTAAGCTGTTCGCCTCAGTTCACGGGGTGAGGTCCCCTTCACCCGCCCGGTTACCCGGCCTCGTCCGCGCTCACGCCTCGCGGACCTGGCTCGACCTGATTAGCCCGACCTGCACTCCTCGCCCACCACCGCACGCCGGTGGGCCTGGACCCGGGCGCGACCCGCGTACCCGATTACCCGGATGCTCTGGGAGAGCATTCCTAAGAGCGAATTCAGAGAAAGAGAGACGCGGGGGGGGGAGGGTAGAGTAGGTTTTGCCCTCTGACGTAAACTCTGAAGTGTGCAGGCATAGGTGAAGAAGAAGGACCGCGGAAGAAGAAGAAAGCTAAGGGAGACACTGTAGCAACAAGCGGTTTAAGTCGTCTGATTGGAAAATCAGACGACGTCCTGAAGGGAAAAGAAGAAAGAAGGAGAGACGACGTCCTGACAGGAAAAAGAAAAGAAGAAAGAAGAAGATCTGAAGAACAAAAGAATAAGGAAGAACAGCAGAAGAAGAAGAGGAAAGAACAAGGAAGAACAGCTGAAGAAGAAGAGGAAAGAACAAGGAAGAACAGCAGAAGAAGAAGAGGAAAGAACAAGGAAGAACAACAGAAGAAGAAGAGGACCACAAGGAGATAAACACAGAAGAAGAACAGGAAGAACAAAAGCTAAAGAGGAGAAAGACAAAGAGAAAGAAAGAAGAAAAGAAGAAGAACTCAAATTTTCATCTCTCTCCCTCTCTCTCTCTCTCTTTATTTTTTTGTAATAGAACATGTATATCTCTAGAATACAACTTGCTCCCTGAGTTCGACCTCGGGAACTCTTTTATTTCCGAGTAACAAATTGTATTAAACTGGTAATCACCTCTCTATACTATACTACGACGAAATAATAAAACTATAGAGAAAAGTAGCCCACCAAGGGGAATTAGCCATGCCTATTGCACTCATAAGATCTATTTGGAAGATGGGGCTCGACCTTCTCTCTATATGCAGAGATGATTGAACCTGAATATGTGAGAGGTCGTTAAAAAAGAAATAATCAAGTGGCTTGACGCAAATATCATTTACTTGATTTTCGATAGCCCCTGGGTGAGCCCCACTCAAGTGGTACCCAAGAAAGTTGGGCTCACCATGGTCACGAATGACCAGGGCAAATCCATCCCTACCTGCACCGCTACTGCATGGCGGGTGTGCATCGACTATAGGAAGCTTAATGAGGCCACCAAGAAAGATCATTTCCCTCTACCATTCATTGACCAGATTCTCGAGTGATTGGCAGGGCAGAAATATTTTTGCTTCCTGGATGGATATTCAGGATACAACCAAGTTGCTATTGCACTAGAGGATCAAGAGAAGACCACATTCACTTGCCCGTATGGCTTGTTCTCATTCCGTCATATGCCATTCGGGTTATACAATGCACCCGTGACCTTTTAGCATTTCATGCTAGCCATTTTTTTAGAGATGGTGGGTGAATACTTGGAGGTCTTTATGGATAATTTCTTCGTGTTCGGGAACTCATTCGACATTGTCTTAGCAGCTTAGAGAAGATCCTGAAGCGATGTTCGAGGTCAACCTAGTTTTAAGCTAGGAAAAGAGCCATTTCATGGTTCAAGAAGGGATTGTCCTCAATCACATCATCTCACATAGGGGCATCGAAGTGGATCGAGCTAAAGTTGATTTAATTTTGAAACTTCCACCCCTAGCTCAGTCAAGCAAATCTGATCTTCCCTAGGACATTTGGCTTCTATAGAAGGTTCATTAAGGAAATTGCCAAACTTTCTAAGCCTTTGACTGACCTTCTAGCCAATGATGCCCTTTTTCATATGACACTTGATTGCATCAAGGCTTACAACACCCTTAGGGAAACAGTCTCCACTGCACCTATTTTACAACCCCAGACTGGTCCCAAGACTTTGAGATAATGTGAGATACATCAGATTTTGCCATCGACGCAGTCCTAGGACAAAGAAGAGAAAAAACCCATGGTGATCTACTACGCGAGCAAAACGTTGGATGAGGCTCAACGGAATTACACCATCACAGAAAAAGAACTGCTCGCCGAAGTCTTTAGGTTAGAAAAGTTTCGATCATACCTTCTGAGATCCCACGTGACGAGTTACACTAACCACTCGGCTATCCGGCATTTGTTGACCAAAAAGGACGCTAAACCCAGGCTCATCCGATGGATCCTGCTCTTACAGGAATTTGACTTGGAAATATGCGACAAAGTTGGGTCCAAGAACATCGTAGTCGATCACCTGTCCAAACTTCACCCGGACCACATTAAACCCTCATTACCCTTGACTAACACCTTCCCTGATGAACAACTTCTAGCCATGCAAGGAAGAAAGCTACCCTGGTATGCAGACTTAGTCAACTATCTGGTGGTAGGACAGACTCCACACGGCTGGTCCAGATAGCAACGGGATAAGTTCTTGGCTAAAGCCAAGCACTATTTCTAGGATGATCCTATGTTGTTTAGACTTTGTGCTGACTAGATCATTAGGAGGTGTATTCCTGAAGAGGAAGTCCAAAGTGTACTATCCTTTTGTCACAACCAAGCTTGTGGTGGCCACTTCTCTGGGAAGCAAACGGCTGCAAATGTTTTGCAGTCCAGATTTTACTGGGCATCCTTATTCAAGGATGCACACAGCTTCACTAAGACTTTCTCTCAGTGCCAGACATTAGGGACTATGACTTGAAAGGATATGATGCCCCTACAACCCATTCTAATTATCAAAATTTTCGATGTCTGGGGCATCAATTTTATGAGTCCCTTCCCACCATCCAACGACTTCGAGTACATATTAGTCTCAGTAGACTATGTCTTGAAATGGATCGAAGCCATAGCCACCTGACGATGTGACCATAAGGCTGTCATGGACTTTGTTAAGCAAAACATCTTCTCTCGATTTGGGATACTGAAAGCCATGATCAGTGATGGTGGGAGTCACTTTATTCATGCCCGATTCCATGCCTTAGAAAATACGGGGTTACTCACTGCATTGCCACCCCGTATCACCCGTAAACAAATAAGAAAACTGAGGTCTCTAATAGGTAGGTCAAGAATATTCTGTAAAAGACAGTGAGATCTGATTGGAAGGATTGGTCCACATGATTGGATGATGCCTTTGGGCATACAGGACTGCTTTTAAGACCCAAATAGGCATGTTGCCTTATCGATTGGTCTTTGGCAAAGGTTGCCACCTTCCGGTTGAGTTGGAACATCGGGCATACTAGGCTATTAAGCAACGTAATATGGATTCCCAGTTGGCTGGAGCACAAAGGACACTCCAACTCTTCGAGCTCGAGGAAATCCGTCAAGATGCCTATGAGAACAGTCGACTTTACAAAGAGAAGATGCAAGCCGTCCACGATAGACAAATCCATAGGAAAACCTTCTAGCCCAATCAGCAAGTCTGGCTTTTTGATGCAAGACTTAAACTTTTCCCTGGGAAGCTGAGATCAAAGTGGATAGGACCATATCAGGTGGTAAAATCTTATCCCAACGAGGTGGTTGAAATTGCAGATCCTAACACTGGGCAAATTTTCACAGTAGACGGCCAGAGATTAAAACATTTTCTTGCCCAAGTTCCCCTAAAGGAAGTAGTCACCCTCATTGAGGGTTGACATGGAGCTTCGCCCAGCTGGAGGCAATAAATTCAGCGCTTCCTGGGAGGCAACCTAGAAGATTCAGACTGATCAAGTACATGGCGACACTTAGGTGATTTCTTTCTGTACCCCCTTGCATACATTTATTTGCCAATGAGGACATTGTCCAACTTAAGCATGGAGGGGTGGTAATTCGCATTCTCTGAGTTTATATTATCAGCTTGAATTATATAAAAAAAAATTAGGAAGGAAAACTTAAGCATTAGGAGCTTGTCAACTGTGGGAAATAATACAAGAAGAACTTGAATACTTAGACTTTTCAGGCCTTCAGGCTTAATCAACCCTGGTGTCCACTAAAATGTGGATTTAGCACTGAATCCTCACAACCTTAATTTACATTAATCTGATCAATAAAGTAGGGTGATAAGTATACAACTTATCAACCCACCCTCTAACTCGGAGGGACTTTTAGTCTAAGCATCTGCACACATTTTTACATTAACTCACTCATCGGAGATTCTAACAAAAATTGGGTAGCTAATGAACCTTGTAGGGTGGTATGGTTAGCAAGTTGTCGTGAGTAACAGCCCATTGACCGGTTATCCAGAACCCAACCACAGGACCATTCTCTTTTATTGCCTCTAGGTAAATCTTAGATCAGGGAAGTCACCTACTGAAATAACAAAAGAAAAAGACAAAAAAAGAAAAAAAAGAAGAAAAAGGGAGAAATAGAAAAAATAGAAAAAGAAGAAAAATGAAAAAATAAATAAGCCACACTTTACCGTATGAGTATGGCTGGCAAGTGGTCGTGGGTAACAGCTCATTGGCCGATTGTTCAGAACCCAGCTCACTAAATGCACGAAAAAGTCCAAAACACTTAAGGAAGAAGCGGGGAAGTAGGGAAATCTGGGGAGATATACATTGGAAGCACTCTTGTGTTGACCCCACACAAAATAAAAGTAGGGAGAAAAATACCGATCGGACAGATACACCTTCAGGCAAGCATTTCCTTTTCCGGTCACCTAGGGGCGTAGAAGCCTGAAGTTTGTTTTAATTACCATTGAGTGAGTCTATCACAATCTTCACACCAATATACTTAGCACTTAGAGTCTTTTTCGAGTTATGGATGGGTTGGGTAGCCATAAAAGGTTACCTACACACAACTCCAAAAATCCAAAAAATGAGAAAAGATGAAAAAGAAAAAAATGTCTCTATGTATATGCTTTAAAGCGAGGACTTGGGTGGTTTGCATTTTAGCACACACGGGCGTTGCTTAGTCTCTGTGGATTAGGCTCAGTATATTTCCTCCCGTTGACAAGCAACATATGTCTAATCAATCAATTCCTAATTCCTACTGAAAATAACGACTAGGATAAACCTTGCTAGGGGCTAGCAAGGGATGAGCATGGGGATATGATAACTCTGCATTCGATGATGATAATTTCGTCAAACAGGGTTTATCTTGAGGATACATGTGCATTAATAACATACCATAATAGACGTGGAAGCATTGCATGCATGACAAATTAAGATTTCTTATAATCAATGTTTAATGGCCATGTATATAAGTGCATGTTGAACAGGCCTCAGATGAGCAATCGGACTGCATGGATGGAGTCAGATCGACGAATGGAGTCCAACGGACTCGAAATCACTTAAATCTGACATATTAGTAAATAAATCATCAATTTAGTTATAAGAAAATAATAATCATCAATCAAAGTTCAGCAAGTCTTGTTAAGCGTAAGTCTCTTCTAATTAATATAAATCTTTCTTTTACTAGTGGTTTTATGAAGATATCAACTAATTATTTTTCTGTTTGAATGAATTCTAAGATTATTTCCTTCTTTAAGGAATAATCTCTAAGAAAGTGATTTCTAATATCTATATGTTTTGTCCTAGAGTGTTGAATGGGGTTTTTGGACAAGTTTATAGCATTAGTGTTATAACAAAGAATCCTAATGTTTTCAAAAATTAGTCCAAAATCTTGAAGTGTTTGTTTCATCCACAGAATCTGTGAACATGCCAATGAAGCAATAATGTACTCAGCTTCGGTTGTGGATAGAGAAACACTATTTTGTTTCTTGTTGAGCCAAGTATTGGGGAATTTTCAAGAAATTGACACATTTCACTAGTACTCTTGCAATCAGTCTAACCTCCCACATAATCAACATCACAATAAGAGAGTAAGTCAAGTGTGGCTAATTTGGGATAGAATAGACCGAGATCAATAGTGTTGAGTAGGTATCTAATTAAGTATGCTTTTTAATGCATTTAGATGTGATTTTTTAGGGTTTACTTGAAATCTAGCACACAAACAAGTATTAAACATTATATCAGGTCTGCTAGCAGTCAAATAAAGTAGGGGTTTGATGAGAGCCTCATCATGAGCCCTAACTAGCTCATTTTGAAATAAGAAAGCGAATAAGAGCTCCTACATAACCTTAAGAAGGGCTTAATTCAAGGAATTAATATTCTGAGAAGAAAACATGAAACAAAGGTTAAAACTGTAATTTTACCATTACAGTACATAAACGGGATTTCTCAGAGGCAAAACATAGGTTAAATGGTCTGAATAAGATAAAGAGTGGGTTGGTTCAGTCAGAAATGGGTTATTGTGCAATCCAAGAATTAAATGACATTCTGTAACCCTAAAATAGACCTGCTTAATTCAACAAGATTCTGGTCAGGATAAAAATCAACTAAACCCTCTAAAATTTATGTAAAAGTATCCCCAAGGGTTTAGAACTTTCAAATTGGCCTTTAGAACCTGTTTTGACCTAGATTGGGGTCCTAGCTCATTAATTGACCTAATTTGGGTTTTTATGCAAAATGTCTAGTCAAATGTGGTCAAACCTAAAATCCAACTTCACCATTGGATTCCTTAGGACAAAATTAGGTTTTTACCAAAATTTGGACTTAAGGGGAGGTCATCTTGACCTACTTTGCAAAATAGTACACCCAATTACATTTTGGCACCTATATTTCGAAAATCATTGCACAGACCCCCCTAACTTCCTCACCACTCTTACAGATAGGTCCCTCCACCATTAATGGGGAGAAATCCTACTCCGGCAAGGAATGGAGGGAGAGTACTCCCTGATTCCTTAGAGATCTCCTCCCAGATTTGGATGGAAGATTCTCTGAGGAATTCCCTTCCATCTGAGCTCGATTGCAGTCTCTGATTTGCACCCAATCTCTCGTGCGAATGCATGAGAGATTTGGGTCTCCAATAGTTTCCATATTCGGTGAGGTCTCTTGTGCTTGGAGGCTTGTCTTCCAAGCATAAGAGTCCCTGCCAGCGACTATAAAAGCACCACCACCTCTGGTCGCATCTCTTGAGCTCGACTTGGCCAGTGATCCACCCCAATTTCATCTTCTTCTCCTCCGGTCAAGAAGTCCAGCGAGCTCTGGCGAGCCTCCCTCCTCTTTCTCATTGCTTTTCCACAATACCAGTGGCAGAGCCACCCTCACCATCTTCCTCCGCATCGCGCAACACCCGCGTGAGCACCTCTAGCCCCTTCGTCGTCGCCGCTCTCCCTCCAATGGACATCTTCTCCGGTAGTAGCAGGAACGACCAGCTACCTCCTCTCTCCCTTCGTCCATTTAGCTAGGTTAAAATTATTTCCCTCTCTCCCCTCTTCATTTCCCCTCTTTCTATTTCCACTTTCGACCCCTCACAGCCGCAGACCACCTCCATTTTCTCCATCTCCGACCGACCACCAACGAGGCGCTTCCACCGCTCCGCACCTCCACGCACCTTGCTAGACACCTCTACCATCACCTCTACCATCACTCACTAAGCATCATCCACCCTTCCATCAACAGCCAACACCTCCACACACGCCCAACGAACAAACCCATATTCATGGCCACAAAGCGACCTAGGCACGCACGCCTAGGCCGCCCCGCGGCCAGCCAACCACCGCCTCACCTTCGCCTTGACACAGTGAAGCTCCTCATGCATTTTAATGGGGCCACAAGGCCGTGTTTGTGTGTGGCAGATCTGAGCACCTTCCGCCATTGAAGCACACAGCAAGAAGGTAGCGAGCTTAATCCCAAGTTGCTGCGGTCCAGGAAAACCAGCCCAGGTGATGTGTGATGTGGGCGTGCACGTCTCTAGCCAAGTGAGTGGCTCTGTAAGGAGCCTTGCTGCTCCAATTAGGCGAGAAAGTTCCTGTGGGTGCGAGCACAGAAGCGGGTGGGACATTAGTCCCACCTCGTGAACACAAGAGCGTGGCGCGTAGGATAAATTGATTTTGTGCTTTCTTCTCATTGCCTCCAGTACACGAGGTGAGGTCCCTCGCCCACACACACCCGCCTCATCCGCGACCTTTGCCTCGTAGATCTGGCTGACCAACCCGATTACCCCTCACACTCCTCGCGCACTACACCACGCCGGTGCGCCTGGACTCGGGCATGTGAAACCCGACTCGATTACCTGGCTCTGGGAGAGCGTACCTAAGAGCGAAATAGAGAGAGAGACGCGGGGCAGGGTATGGGTAGGTTTTGCTCTTCAGTGTGTGCAGGGAAGAAGGAAGTGGAAGGTGCAGCTGAAGCTAAGGCAAGGTGAAGCTAGGCTAAGCAGGGAAGGAAGGACTTAGCTGCAGAAAGGAAGAAGAAGGAAGGAAGAAAGGAAAGAAGCAGAAGAAAGAGAAAGCAAAGTGGGTGCGACAAATAAGAGAAGTTAGAAGAGAAGAAGGAAACGCAAGGCAGGAGAGGCAAGCCAAAGAAGGAAGAAGACCACAGAGGAAGAATCAGGAGAAAGGCACTGTGCAAGAGAAGAAGGAAGAAGAAAGGCAAGGCTAGAGCAAAGAAAGGGAGCTGCAAAGAAGAGACAAGGAAGAAGGAAGCAGATGCCCAAAGTCAAAGAAGAATAGAAGAAAAAGAGCTAAGGAAAGAGGAAAGTTAGAGAAAGAAAGAAAGAAGAAGAAAAGAAAGAAGAGAAGGTAGAAAGAGAAGGAAATAAGAGCTAAAAGAGAGATATCTTTTTAAGACGTTTGATCATGGAATCAGACGTCCAAATCTATTTTGCTACAATTTTGACTCTTACATTCTTGCATTTATATTCTGAATTAAGTTTTGAGTAATTCTAAGTGTTCAATTACATTATTGAGATTAGTGAATAAATTCCATTTGCTCCCTGTGTTCGACCTCAGATACTTAGGTTTTCGAGTAATAAATTCTTATTTGTTATCAACGCTTGGTCACCTATACTACAACGCGACTGACTTACAAAGCTCGACAAAGCGTTGCAACAGGATCCTATCATGCTTTTATATAATTTTTGATCTACACACTTACGTGACTCATCTTCTTTAAGTTGAGTCATGGTAGCCACTAGTGTGTCTTGCCCTTTTGTTTTATCCATTCTGAACTTCTTTAGAATTTCTTTTTTGTACTTTGTTTATGAAATGAATGTTCCATCTTCCAGCTGATCAATTTGTAATCCTAGGAAGAACTTTAATTCTCCTATCAGGCTCATCTCGAATTAATCCTGCATAACTTTCGCAAACTCTTGGCACAAAAGATCATTAGTAGCACTGAAGATTATGTCATCAACATAAACTTAGATTAAAATTAGTTGATTGTCTTTACCTTTGGTAAATAGAGTTGGATCTACTAAATTGATTTTAAAGTCATTTTCTATTAAGTAGTTTCTTAGCCTTTCATACCAAGCTCGAGGAGCTTGTTTGAGTCCATATAAAGATTTGTTAAGTTTGAAAACATGATTAGGATTACTAGTACTTTCAAAGCCAGGAGGTTGTTTCATATGGACTTCTTCTTTTAGGAACCCATTTAGAAATGCACTTTTGACATCCATTTGGAATAGTTTGAATCCCATGTGGGCAACAAAAGCTAGTAACATTTTAATGTTTAGTCTAGCTACGGGAGCATAAGTTTCATCAAAGTCTATTCCTTCCTCCTTATTGTAGCTTTGAGCCACAAGTCTAGCTTTGTTTCTTACAACCTTTCCTGATTCATCAAGCTTATTCGGAAAGACCCACTTTGTTCTAATGAAAGATTGAGATTCAGGCTTAGGAACTAATTTCCAAACATCATTTCTTTCAAATTGATTTAACTCTTCTTGCATAGAGACAATCCAACAATCATCACTAAATGCTTCATTAACAGATTTTGGTTCTAGTTGAGAAACAAACATGCTAGGTGTAAGGTTATTAAAGGATGATCTAGTTTGAATTCCCTTTGAGACTTCACCAATCACTAAATCTTTACGATGATCTTTTGTGAAGGTTAAGTCTTTAGGAAGTTCACTAGAGATGGTGTCATCAGGTATATTTGAAGGATCATCTAGAGGTTGATCATCATCCTTGGTTGATGCATTATCCAACTGATTTGCTTCATCAAAAGATAAATGCAGAGTCTTTTCGACTATGAAATTCTTTTTATTAAGGATTCTGTAGGCTTTACTTCTAGAGGAGTATCCTAAAAAGATTCATTCCTCACTTTTTGCATCAAACTTATCCAGGTTTTCCTTTGTATTCAATATGAAACATTTGCAACCAAACACTTTAAAGTAGGAGATCTTAGGAATCCTATCAAACTAGAGTTCAAAAGATGTTTTCATAAGGATGGGTCTAATGGAAGCCCTATTTTGGATATAACAAGTAGTGTTTATATCCTCAACCCAAAAATACCGAGGTAACTTTGACTCGTACAGCATAGTGCGGGCACACTCTTGTAGGGTTCTATTCTTTCTTTCTACAACACCTTTTTGAGGAGCTGCTCTAGGGAAAGTGAATTCTTGTTTTATTCTATAAGTAGAGCAGAAATCTTGGAAATTTTGATTTTCAAATTCTCCTCCATGCTCACTCCTACTCCTAGTGATGGGTAGTCCAGATTCGATTTGGATTCTCTTGGATAGTTTTCTAAATTCTTCAAAGGTAGAATCTTTAGTTCTTAAAAATACCCAAGTAAATCTGGAGAAGTCATTAACTGTGACGAGACAATATTTACACACATTTAGACTTTCAGATTTGGTTGGTCCGAAAAGATCTAAGTGAATCAACTAAAGTGGCTTCGAAGTACTGACCATGTTTTTTGGTTTGAAAGAGGTTTTATGCATTTTTCCAAGTTCATAGGATGAACAGACATTCTTCTTTCTAAAGGAAACCTTAGGCAATCCTTGTACTAGGTCGTGTTTCACAAGCTTGTTTATATTTCGCATGTGAACATGATCAAGTCGATGATGCCACAATATTGACTCATCATTTGATGCAACCAAACAATTGAGATTGTTGCATTTATCAAAGTCAATAGTATAGATGACTTTTGATTTGTCTCCAATCAAAAGGATTTCCTTAGAATTTTTATCTCTAAATTTAAAATCTTTTGCAGTGAAAGTGACTTTATATCCTTTATCACATATCTAACTTACACTAAGTAGATTGTGTTTTAGGCCACTTACAAGATGAACACTATGAAAGGAAGTGTTAGACTTGTAATTTCCTATGGGAGGGGTTGAGATATGCAGGATATAATATGAAATGCGAAATTAAAATATCAATCTCACACAAAAGAGAATCACACAAATGTACAATCAATTTTTAGGTGGAAACCCAAGCCCGAATAAAAACCACCACCTAAGCCTTTCGACTTAGGATTTCCTGATCGACCTAGTAAATCAAATCCACTAACCTAGTCACTTAAACGAGGGTGACTAAACCTCTTACAACCACGCTACTATGTACGAGGGTAGTGTTCCTCAAACCCCTCCTCTTCACGAGGAGTATTTTGTCTCGCGAGGGAGACAAGAATTCGCAAAGCGAATATCCAACCAAATGACAAAGAAATATTACAACACAGCGTATAGAGCCACAAATATTGAAACCTAGATACTATAGGTAAAGGATAATTCCCTTTGCTGGAAGTGCGTTGGTTTGATGACGCAAGTGCGTTAACCACGCAACGGCACTACGTCGCTCTCGTAATCGATGGTGGGAGAGCGGGTGCGCAATGAATGTGGTGCTCTCAAGGTGTAGAACTAAAGCTTGGAGAGCAGGATCACTTATAATGATCAAAAGGACACAATATGATGTGGAAATCTTTCTCAAGGTGTCTTAACAAGGGAGGGCTTCAACTCTATTTATAGATGACCTAGAAAGGCTTAGGAAGGCTGTGGAAGCCTTAGGTAGCCGTTGGGGATTATCCCAAGGCAAAACAGGCCGCAATCAGAATCATTAATGATTCTGACAGGTTCATCAGACGTCTGAGAAAAGTATCAGATGTCTGGAAGTCACTTATAAGATGTCTGGGCCTAATATCAGATGTCTAATTCCAAATAGGTTTCCTTCCTGACTTGAGTCAGACCTAAACAGGGTTATAGTGTGACATGCGCTCGTGCGTGTGTGTTAGGAAGTGTCGTTATAGTCGCACTTGCAATGCCGATTTTAAAGTAAAGAAACAGAGGTGAGTTCGAGTGTCAATCTCAGGGAGGCGTGAAAATCAAATTTTGCTTATCACTTATTGTCACGGAAAGTGCGGAGTTTCACTTGCGAAAGGTATGGTTTGAAAAGCGAGAGGGAGAGAGATAGAGAGAGAGGGAGAGATTAGGGTTAGGGTTGTTTCTTGCTTGATCATGCAACGTAAACAGGAAATAAAGTAAACAACTGAATGGAAAGTAACTTCATTAATCATGCAGCTTTAGTTCACAGATTACAACATTAGATACATGCTTAAACATAAGTAAAGGAAAGCTTAAAAGAGAAGAAGAGAGAGAGAGAGGAGGGAGAGCGGCGAGGCAGCCACGGTGGTGGAGGAGGCTCCGTCGACGGCTCGTCGTCTTCGACGATTACAAGAGGGCTTAAAGCTAGCTAAGAGAGGGGTAGAGTAGTTGCAAGGGAAGTGAATGCCTTGAATGAGTGGTTGGAGGGGGTTTAAATAGGGAGAAGGGCTTTCTAAAAGAAGAAGGGGCTTTAGTGACGTCCGGGACGTCGCTAAAACCCTTCCAAACGAGTCGATGAAGCCCTCCAGCCCGCCGGTCACACACCCGCGCCATTCTTCTTCACGGTCGATCCGCGGCTGCTGCGTGAGAGCCGTCTGATCGAAGATCGGATGGCTGAGATCCTTCCTCGAGTGCTCTTGGATCGCGCCTCGGGTGTGCGTGTGCTCGGGCGTCGTCGCCCGGCGTGCGTGCGTGCGTGGGCACTCGCTGTTTGAGGGTGCACCGCGTGGCGTGATCTCGGCTTCCTGCTGCTGATCGAGCAGCCCAATTTCGCCGCGCGCTTCTTCGTCTTCAATTCTTTGTGTCGCGCGGCTCGAACCCGCGTCGCATGCATGCGGGCATGCACGCTAACCGTTGTGCCACTCCCGCTGCTTTGTCACAGTGACTGCGGGCGGGCGCGTGGTTCTCGGCCGTCCGATCGAAGATCGACGGTCGAGATTTGTTCTCAGCTGACGGAGGAAGTGGCATGCTGTGAGCGGGGGGGCGACGTGGCGCAATGATAAACTCCAGTTTATCATCATTCTTATGCATTAAACAAACCTAGCTCTTAGGATTTTACTCCGCAAACGGGTTTTTGGGCTGCATTTAGGCATAAAATAGGTTAGGCATGCATTGCATTCTTTATTGTCTTTTTAATATGTTTTTGTGAGTGTTAGGGATGTACAGATATATAGATCCCTAAAACCCTAGCACTCAAGAAGGCAAATGGTGAAGGAGAAGCCCAGACCAGCTGGAACTCAGCCCGATCCAGCTCACCTCAGCTTGATCCAGCTCACCGCAGCTGGAACCTAGCTCACTTGAACTAGGGTTAGCTCATCCCGGCTCCATTTAGCTAATCTCAGCTGAATGGAAGCTCAAGAGAGTTCATCTTAGCTCACCCTAGCTCAAGTCAGCTCAGATCCAGCTCAACTTAGCTGAGTCTAGCTCATCTAGCTCAGCTGAGTTGACAGGAGTTCACCCCAGCTCAGATCCAGCTACATCCAGCTCCACTCAACTCCAGCCAGCTGAAGAAGAACTCATCCCAGCTCAGGAAGCTCAAGTCCAGCTCCCGGGGACTCAGCTTAGCTCAACTCAGTTGAGCTAAGCTACCCTAGCTACCTCAACCAGCTTGACCCTCCCCGGGAGCACCAGACCCAGCTCACCTTAGCTTATTGTGGAAGAAGCCAGCTCACTTTAGTTTGGCTTAGCAGCTAGCAAAGAACCAGCAAGCTAAGCCAGCTAGAGTAGCTCCATGCCAGCCTCTTCAGCAGCAGCCAGCTCCAGTTTCAGCTCCTGACTTCTCCTCCTCAGCTCCTCCCTCCAAACCCTAGCTCCAACACCCCCTCTACTCCTCCATTAGCTAAGCTAGCTTAGCTTAGCTGGCAACCAGCTCCTTGGCCATCCACCACCTTCAAAGTCAACCCTAGCTAGCTCCACCAACTTAAGCCTACCTAAGCTAGCTACCCTACTCAAGTTGGCGCCACCTCTTAGCCATCCCTTCACCCCATTATCACCACCAAAAGACACCTTAAGTTGGAGCCAAAAACTACCCCTAACCACCTCTATATTGGTGCCAACTTTCAGCCCTTAATCCACCCTACACCTACCCACATAAGCCATCCTAGCCATCCACCTACCCCTCCTTCTAGAATCCCTCTTGGTGCCAACTTAGACCACCTTCTAGAACCCTTTTTGGCGCCAACATCAAGGGGTGTCAACACCCATAACTACCCCCTTGGTGTCCCTTAAGGTGGCGCCAACTCACCTTGGCCATAGGATCTTTAACCACCTCCATCTCTTCATCTTGGCCCTCCATTTCAAGGGACACCTTAGCCCCCTTCCTATTCTATAAAAAGCCACCACCTACCACCATTTTGGGGCATCCTCCATTAGTGTACTTTACTACCTAAACCACCTATACCTACGACCAAGAAGAAGGAGTAGAGGAGATTAAAGGGGCACATCACCAGCCCTTTTGGTGCCTTCTTCTCCCCACTCTCTTCAACTTGGGCCACACCAAGGAGGAGAACTCTTCCACTTCAAGGAGGACGGCCAGGAAAGGGAGAAGGACCTAGGGTGGACGTCCACCCTTGGAGAGAAGCTTAGGGCATGCCCCCTTTGGGCTTGCCTTGGAGGACATTACCTTGGCGGAGCACTGCAAAGAAGGAGTTGAAGGATTCTTTTCAAGCTTGGGAGCCACCAACCTTGGAGCAAGAAGCCCTCTTCTTCACCATCTATCTAGAGGATTTGTGTTTGCTTTTCTTTATTTTAATTTTTCTAGTAGTAGAAGCATTCCTCTACTAGGCTTTTTTGTAAAACACTTTTCATCAATCTAAGTTGCCTTCTTTGCAATTTTCTATTTTGCATTTCTACTTGCTTTGTTTAGCATTTTCCACTCCCTCTCTCTAATTATTCTAGGTCTCCACTTACCTAGAGTGAGCTTAGGGAGAGGATTACTTGCCACTTAGAAAGTAGTAGTTAAATT
This sequence comes from Thalassia testudinum, assembly GCA_037157565.1. Taxonomy (NCBI): domain Eukaryota; kingdom Viridiplantae; phylum Streptophyta; class Magnoliopsida; order Alismatales; family Hydrocharitaceae; genus Thalassia; species Thalassia testudinum. The sequence goes on from JAZHRO010000031.1 coordinate 179,849,804, forward strand.
AAAGTGTAAATTACCTTCCCGCCACCATTTCGCATGTTGTCTTAATTGAAAAACGAAAAAAATGATATATTGAAAAATACCAAAAAGAAAGTTGAGATTTATTCCAAGCAAGAGAATCACTATTGCAAACATTTGGCCTCCTTGGATGACCCTAGATACTCCCCTATCTAGGAATATAAATTTAAGAGCGAAAGCAGATTTACGTGTTACAACGACCTAATTAACAAACCGCATATTTTCGCTATCACTTTTTGGCGCCGTTGCCGGGGAGGCACAGATTTGCATTAATTAATTTTCTCTTGCTTGAAGTGGATCTCATCCCCTTCTCTTTCTTTCTTTTGTGTGTGCAGGAACTACAGCGGGAAGGCGGGAATTTGGAAGCGAGAGCTTTAAGTTCCTTTTCTTCCCGCGAAATTCAGGTTGGTTCCTCTTTCTGGTCACATAATTAATTAAAACTACCAAAAACATATTAAACTTGGCTTTCAGGATCCCAAACAAATTAATTAAGTGGAGTGGTGTTCATATAAAATCTATTGTTTGCTTGAATGCTTCTTTAACACCACTCCATTGAAAGTATTGGTGTTTTGTTTTTCTGGTCCAGATTTCTGTCCAGACTTGAAAAATTGATTCCTAACACCACAGGCCTCCTAAAATCATAAAATTTCATATAGTGATTCCCAACTACGTTAAGAACATCTATTTTAAATTTTAGAGCAATTGGATTTATATTTAATTTTTTAAAATTCGTGGAATGCAGAGGGGTCACACCCTCTAATCTTCCTATTTTGCTACTGTCTGTAAATTTTTAGAATTTTTATACTCATCCAATTTTTGTGAAATTTAGCTTGCTGGAATCCTTGTGAAATTCTACACATCATATAAAATCATAAAAATTTTCTGAGGTTGGTGGTAATACTGAAAAGTCCAAAATACCCACAGGTATCATTTATGGACTTTGACACCAGTACAATTAAAAATTCAAAACAATTGTCAAAAAAATTCCTAAAATCTTACAAAAATCTTTTTTGGAATCCTTGTTTGATTTTGTTCAAAGTAGTGGTGTTGTTTGACTTGTTTGGACCACTACTTAATTCAGAAAGCCAAAAATCAATCCGTTGGTAGTAATTTTCTGTCTTAGGGATGATTGGCTTAGGGTTTCTCCCTTTCTTTTTAGAGACTCACATTAAAGGAAATTAACCATCACCAATATAACTTGTCTTTCCTTTGATTGTGAGATTTCAAACTTGTTTGAAAATTTAACTGGAGAAACCCTAAAATACATTTAATTAAATCAAATCCTAAAAGATAAAAATACAAAAAAAAAAATTATGTGACAACTTGATTTTCATTAGAACCACTCTCCAATTCCTGCACACACACAAAAAAATCAAAATAACAGGGCAACATCCCAATAAACGCCCTCCACATTCCGTGTGCACTATAGCATCCTAGACCTAATTAAAACTTGTAGCAACTTGACTCCTAAGGCTTTATCAACTTAGGCTTGCTATTTAGGTCTTAAGTTTTCCTTAGTTAGTACCAATTCTGTCATCTATATCTGGTGTTCAGGCTGAGGGGCCGTGTCAAACGACCAGGCGCGGGTTTGTACAAGCACCTGGGGTTTTCCCTGGGAAACGTTTGGGCCCAAACCTCCCCTTAAGCAACTTGGCTAGATTTGTTGATAGAACGGGTATTCACTATTGACTACTTATTTCCTATATAGACCAAGTCTTAGGTTATTATTAGGGAGTCACATTTAAGTTAGGTCTAGTTTTATTTGTTTGAATTGCACACTTTCTCTCATCTCTTTCTCTTCTCCTCCCCTCCCGTTCTTCCATTTTATGCACGGGCGATGGTCTTAAAATCCGCACTTGGAAGGACCATTTGATCTCGCCCCTCACGCAAAAAGATCACTTTTTCTGTCTTCTTCTCCTGAAAAAATGGAAACACAACAAAATAGGTCCACTGACCCTTCCACGTCCACCTCTAACCCCACCACTAACCCTAATCATAACCCTTCCACCCAAAACCCACCCACCATTAACTTCCCACACTTGGAGCTCCCTAATCTTGAGTTGCCCCACACACAACATCAAGACCCCCTACCTGATCTTTTAAAATTGATGGCTGATCAAATTAATAAATTAAATTCCAATCAACAAACATTGACTAGGATCATCCAAAACCTAGCCAATCTAAGGCCAAGCCCACCACCCCATCAGCAGCCTGTTGTTCCTCTAGAAGATTTCTATGATCCGTCTTATTATGAGGAACGACCAGGGGGGGTCATACCGGAGGGGGACTTTGAGATCAAGCTTGCGGTCCTGAACCTAATTAAACACTTTCATGGCCTTCCTAGGGAAGACCCTTTCAGCCACCTTGAAGAGTTAACTCTTCTTGCACAGACAACTCGTTCCCGAAATGTGCAAGAAGACATATGGCTGATGCGGCTTTTTCCATTATCTCTTAAAGATAAGGCTGCTTATTGGTTCAGGACCATTGGCCGACGCATCACAACTTGGCCTCAGCTCAAAAGCGCCTTCCTCAAGAAATTCTTTCCCATAGGTCGTACCAATTCCTTGCGAAGATCTATTACGACCTTTCACCAAAAATTTGGTGAGACTTTCCATGATTCTTGGGAAAGATTTCAAGATCTTCTAAGAAGTTGTCCGCACCACGAGATTCCTTTATGGCAGCTCGTGCAAATCTTCTATCATGGATTAGAAGATCAAATCCGACATTTTGTCGACGCCTCGTGTGGCGGCAACTTCTTAAATAAAGATGCAGAAAATGCCTATGACCTGTTTGAAGAAATGAGTGAAAACTCATTTAATCAAGCTTCCATGAACACATTTTGCAGAACTCAAAACTCGCAGTTCGGTGTTCATGAAATAGGCACTCAATCTATCCCTGTCACCCAAGACGATCTTCAATTGATTGCTCAAAAACTCGACCAGATGTATATTAATCAAAAGAAAATTGAGGAAAGATTGGCCACATCAACTCAAGCTCCACACCCACATCTAACCCAACCTAACTTTCCATGAAGAGAAAATTTGCACAATCTCAACACTACCCCTGCTGATTATTCTGAGGTTGCCCATGATTCACTGGGAAATTACAACTATCCAGATCTTAACCCCACTCAAAATATTTCTACCATCCAGGAGCCCTTTAAAAATTCTTCCAATTGGAAAAATTACCCGAACTACTCCTGGAATAATCAAGTTTCCTCCCAACCATATCATTTTAATGGGTATGGGTCGAATCCAAACTTCCATCCTGGGCCATCCCAACAAGACATCAATGCCCAGATGATGCGAACCCTGCAGGATATGCAAACAAAAATGACGGAAGTAACCCGCACCATCACAAATCTGAATAATCAGATTGGGGTTACTCCCACGCAAAGACCTGCAGGACATCTTCCGTCCCAACCCATGCCCAACCCTAATCACCAAGGAAACCATTATACAGGTAGAACTCCACACTATCCGAATTAGCCTCCTCCTAATCCACCACCTCAGCAGCCTCCCAGGTTTCAACAATTACAGGCCCCCCCACCTCATCCAATTAATAATCCGACTGCGCATGCAGTTACTTTGAGGAGTGGGAAAACCACCACTGACCCCGGGCCTTCACACAAACCTGGTGAAATACCTGTGCAAATTGACTCCCCACCTCCCCATCAGGAAGAAAAAGAAAAACAAAAATCTCAAGACAAGATTCCTGTCCCTTTCCCACAAGCTCTCTACCCCACCACCAACAAAAAAAAGAAATCTGAGCCCACTACAGAAGAACTCACGGAGCTATTTGGGCAAGTTCATATCAATATTCCTCTCCTAGATGCCATTAAATATATGCCTGCCTATGCTAAATTTTTGAAGAAGATTTGTACTCCTAAAAGGCAGGCCAAAAATCTAGGACAGGTACATCTTTCGGAGATAGTAAGCTCTGTCATACAGAGTAAGCTGCCTCCTAAGATGAAAGATCCGGGGGCACCTTTAATTTCTGTAATTATTGATGACACTACATTTAATCGCGCCCTCCTTGATCTTGGTGCCTCAGTTAATATTATTCCCACAAGTTTATTCGAAGAATTTCAGATCGGTGAATTAAAACCCGTCGAGGTTACCTTGCAATTAGCCGACCGATCTACAATCAAACCTCATGGGATTATCGAGGATGTTTTAGTCAAGGTCCAGAATTGTGTCTTCCCTGCAGACTTTCTGGTTCTTGACATTGAGGCACCTGAATCATTACTGGACTCCCCAATAATCCTTGGATGCCCTTTTTTGGCCACTGCAAAGGCAAATATCAATTGCCACACGAGCAAAATGGATATTAACTGTGCAGGCCAAACTATCACTTTAGGTATTTTTAAATCCTCCAGGAGATTCCATGATGATAACTTCTTTGAGGACTCAGATACTAAAATTTTTAATATGGTGGAGGAGACAATGTTAATAGATACCCTTACCGACCACAATTTTTTTGAGGACTCTGATTCAGAATCAGTGGTCGGCGAAATCTGTGATCTGGAAACTTGTCTTGACCCCAAATTTATTCCTGATACCCCCCTACCCCACCCACTATTCACGCACCTAATTCTTCCACACTTACTTCCCCCAATCCCCACCATTCCTTCCCCGACTCCTTTCTTACGGACCTGCCACCAACCCCGCTCGAGTTTGGCATCCAACCTGATTTAAAAACATGGCCAGACTTGGGCTACACTTATCATTTTCCATCCAACTTTGATCCCAATATTATTTCTAATCAATTTTCTAGGGATCTAGAAGAAGACACTTTTTTTGCGGGCATCCAAGTGTCCAATTATCTATATGATTTTACGTCTTCCGTGCATACCTTCACGCCCGACTGAATGGCATAAAAGATAGCACTGGATGGGAGGTAACCCATCATTTTTTCTTGCTTTCCCTTTTTTCTTCTTTTTCCAGGTTTTGTTCCTCCTAAACTCGACCGTTCTTCACTAAGGTGATCCCTTTTCCCTCCTGATGCATGAGGATATGGCATATCTTAAGCATGGGGGGGGGTGTTTTTAAATTTTACGATCGATTTAGGATTTTCAAAACTTAAAAACATGCATTTTTGTTTAATTTATTTCCTGTTTGCATACCCAAAAAAAAATAAAAATGTTCAAAACTTTTTAAGGAAAAATTTTGAAATCGGACTAAGGTCAAAAAATTCACTTTTAGTATAATGGGATTTAATCTTTAACAAACTAAGGATGAGGATATGGATCTGATCATTAGAATTCCAGGGTCTATTTTAGACTAGATCAGATATCCTTCTATAAAATTCCACCTGAACTCATGATAGTTCAGGTGACTTGATCCTATTTTGTAATATGGAAATTATTTGACTTAGCTTCTGATTCAAAAACTTGCATGTTTTGAGAAACTTCTTGTGTCACTCTTCACACACAAGCCAACACTTAAAAATAACTAAAAATTCGAAAAACTCCCTTGTTTGGACTTAGTAAAAGTCTGAAACAGACCATTGGTTTGAGTTCCCACCACCGAGAAGGAGGAAAATGCCTCCTTTGAGGATGCGATGTCAACATGTTACCGCCTCGGCGCTGCTCCATATCTATATTTCATATCTTTAGATGGAGCATTAAAGCGCATTTTAGTAGCTCAAGTGTCTTGGACGGTGCTCTACCTATAGTGTCGGAGCAAGAGCTTGAGTTTGCTTGGAGCGCCCCTTTTCACCACATCGTGTTTTGGGGTTGTGAGCTCCTCGGTGGTGTCATGGACAGTGCTATCCTGAAGTGCTGGCGCCAGAGCCCCCTCGAGGAATGGTAACGGGAATGATGATCTCTACACATCTGTTGTAAGACTAAGCTAAAAATAAGCATGGGAGAAAAAAAAAAGAAGTAATAATAAATAAATTAACCCGCCTTATAAATGTTGGCTTTTCACAAGCACAGACACAAGGTTTTAAAGGATTTTGCAAGTTGAGAATCAGATTCATTAGCCAAAAAAAATCCTAAAAACAAACATTTCAAGTCATCTGAAGTAACAAGGGGTTAATTTGAGAATTTTCCGGAGGATATATTGATCCCATTCTATCTAATGGTTGAATCCAAAAACAAATCCCGATGTTTATCTTTAACAAATCCCGTACCTCCAGTGTTTTAATCTACCAAGGTCCCTTAATCTCTTTTTCTCCTCAAAAGTCGAAAAAATTAGATTTCCCAAAAATTCCGTTTTAAGTTTTGCTAAGAGACTAGCAAAAGATAAGCATGGGGGTGTGATAAACGCCAGTTTATCATCATTCTTATGCATTAAAACAAACCTAGCTCTTAGGATTTTACTCCGCAAACGGGTTTTTGGGCTGCATTTAGGCATAAAATAGGTTACTCATGCATTGCATTCTTTATTGTCTTTTTAATATGTTTCTGTGAGTGTTAGGGATGTACAGATATATAGATCCCTAAAACCCTAGAACTCAAGAAGGCAAATGGTGAAGGAGAAGCCCAGACTAGCTGGAACTCAGCTTGATCCAGCTCACCTCAGCTTGATCCAGCTCACCGTAGCTAGAACCTAGCTCACTTGAACTAGGGTTAGCTCATCCCAGCTCCATTTAGCTAATCTTAGCTGAATGGAAGCTCAAGAGAGTTCATCTTAGCTCACCCTAGCTCAAGTTAGCTCAGATCCAGCTCAACTTAGCTGAGTCTAGCTCATCTCAGCTCCCACTAGTCCACAGGGAGCTCTAGCTAGCTCAGCTGAGTTGACAGGAGTTCACCCCAGCTCAGATCCAGCTACATCCAGCTCCACTCAACTCCAGCCAGCTGAAGAAGAACTCATCCCATCTCAGGAAGCTCAAGTCCAGCTCCCGGGGACTCAGCTTAGCTCAACTCAGTTGAGCTAAGCTACCTTATCTACCTCAACCATCTTGACCCTCCCCGGGAGCACCAGACCTAGCTCACCTTAGCTCATTGTGGAAGAAGCCAGCTCACTTTAGTTTGGCTTAGCAGCTAGCAAAGAACCAGCAAGCTAAGCTAGCTAGAGTAGCTCCATGACAGCCTCTTCAGCAGCAGCCAGCTCCAGTTTCAGCTCCTAACTTCTCCTCCTCAGCTCCTCCCTCCAAACCCTAACTCCAACACCTTCTCCTCTACTCCTCCATTAGCTAAGCTAGCTTAGCTTAGCTTACCTTAGCTAGCAACCAGCTCCTTGGTCATCCACCACCTTCGAAGTCAACCCTAGCTAGCTCCACCAACTTAAGCCTACCTAAGCTAGCTACCCTACTCAAGTTGGCGCCACCTCCTAGCCATCCCTTCACCCCATTATCACCACCAAAAGACACCTTAAGTTGGCGCCAAAAACTACCCCTAACCACCTCTACATTGGTGCCAACTTTCAGCCCTTAATCCACCCTACACCTACCCACATAAGCCATCCTAGCCATCCACCTACCCCTCCTTCTAGAATCCCTCTTGGCGCCAACTTAGACCACCTTCTAGAACCCTTTTTGGCACCAACATCAAGGGGTGTCAACACCCATAACTACCCCCTTGGTGTCCCTTAAGGTGGCGCCAACTCACCTTGGCCATAGGATCTTTAACCACCTCCATCTCTTCATCTTGGCCCTCCATTTCACGGGACACCTTAGCCCCCTTCCTATTCTATAAAAAGCCACCACCTACCACCATTTTGGGGAATCCTCCATTAGTGTACTTTACTACCTAAACCACCTATACCTACGGCCAAGAAGAAGGAGTAGAGGAGATTAAAGGGGCACATCACCAGCCCTTTTGGTGCCTTCTTCTCCCCACTCTCTTCAACTTGGGTCACTCCAAGGAGGAGAACTCTTCCACTTCAAGGAGGACGGCCAGGCAAGGGAGAAGGACCTAGGGTGGACGTCCACCCTTGGAGAGAAGCTTAGGGCATGCCCCCTTTGGGCTTGCCTTGGAGGACATTACCTTGGCGGAGCACTGCAAAGAAGGAGTTGAAGGATTCTTTTCAAGCTTGGGAGCCACCAACCTTGGAGCAAGAAGCCCTCTTCTTCAGCATCTATCTAGAGGATTTGTGTTTGCTTTTCTTTATTTTAATTTTTCTAGTAGTAGAAGCATTCCTCTACTAGGCTTTTTTGTAAAACACTTTTCATCAATCTAAGTTGCCATCTTTACAATTTTCTATTTTGCATTTCTACTTGCTTTGTTTAGCATTTTCCACTCCCTTTCTCTAATTATTCTAGGTCTCCACTTACCTAGAGTGAGCTTAGGGAGAGGATTACTTGCCACTTAGAAAGTAGTAGTTAAATTAAAGTGTAAATTACCTTCCCGCCACCATTTCGCATGTTGTCTTAATTGAAAAATGAAAAAAATGATATATTGAAAAATACCAAAAAGAAAGTTGAGATTTATTCCAAGCAAGAGAATCACTATTGCAAACATTTGGCCTCCTTGGATGACCCTAGATACTCCCCTATCTAGGAATATAAATTTAAGAGTGAAAGCGGATTTACGTGTTACAACGACCTAATTAACAAACCGCGTATTTTCGCTATCACGCAACGAGGGCCGTTGATCATCAGATCAATGGTCAGAACTACTTGGGCCCATTGTAGGAGCTCCGGATGTCGGATTTGGCCGATCTTGAGTTCGTTGGACTCCGTTCGTCGTTCTGAATCCATCCGTGCGGTCCGATTTCTCATCTGAGGCCTGCTTTGACAAGTTTTTAAATAAATGGCCATTAATACAGTTTTATAAGCAATCTTGGTATATGATGCATGCAATGCTCCCATTCTACTTATGTTGTGCCTTTTATTCTTAAGATGGGCCCTATTTAACAGAATTATCACCCCCATGTGTAGTGTTATCATAGTGCAAGTGGGTCAGACGATAGGTTGGACGTTTGAGACTATAACTGGACGTCTGGAAACCTAATTAACTACGGGAATGGATTTCCCATGGCATAAACGGTTAGATAATAGAAGATAAGTGATTTTGGGACAATCGAGGCTAATGATCACTTATCAGATGTCTGAGGTCCTCTATGTACGTCTGATAGAAGATCAGGGGTCGTTTCTCAACGATCATTTTTCTAAGCCAATGTTCCACTAATTGGACATCTGGCAAAGTTATCAGACGTCTTCTAAGACATTTGGAATAAGGGCTGGATGTCTAAATCTGGTAGATAGTAAGTGGTTCTTAGCCTAAGTGTTCTAGACGTCTGATACAATGGTCAGACATCTTAAAAGTCAAGATCAGATGTCTGATTTCCAGATTGGACATTTGATCAGGCTGTCTGATGCCTACTTTGGTTTTCTAAGTTCTCTAAGAGTTGTCTAACTATCCTAGGGTTTTGAAGGTGTTCCTAGGACTATAGTTTAGTTACTTTGAGGCTCTTTAACATATAATCTAGACAAAAATAAAGAGTAAAAAGAAACAACAAATGAAAACAGATTACAAGTTAGAAGAACAGAAAAGACTTCTATCCTATTCATCATGACTTCAAGCTCTCGCTCCATGCGAAGCTTCTCCTCTCCAGCGAGCTCTTCCAATCTACCATGGATGCGAGCTGAAGCTCCTTCACACTTGTATCCATTTGCAATTATCCTGAAATCTTAAACTCAAATGCAAATGGTAAAACACAAGTGTTTGTTATCATCAAAATTGACGATCATGGTGCCCCTGCACCAACAATCTCTCCCTTTTTGATGATGACAAAATCATAAATGATAATCCATAAAATCCTCCCCCTTTTTGACATTATCAAAAAGGTATCACAAATTTTAATTCTCCTAAACTCCCCTTAAAACATGCACTTCTAGTTTTGGGTTAATTTCCTTTAACAAGAATGATATTTTCCCTTTTTGTAACAATAAGATTGCTATATAATCATCTCCCCCTTTCTAAAGGAAATATAGCTAACTATCAAGTTCTCCCCCTTAATGATGGACAAATGGCTTATCAATTTTAACAATCTCCCCCTATATAGATGCTATTAAAAGAAAATAAGATTTAGAGTGCACCTCACTTACCATGGTTAATAGAATGGCCCAAATGGAGGTTGATAAAATGGATGGGGCTCCCATCTGAAACTTGGAGGTTTGAGCATCGGTGTCAGTTTCCAATCGGGTGGTCAATTAGAGATGGCTTGGTTATTCATTCGTCGTCTTGTCGTTCTCCTTTTCTCCTTCCTCGATCTACTACTTGGTCCTCACAATTCGAGTTAACCATTCTTCATCTTGTAATTCCAATCCTTGATGTTGAAATCTTTGCAACCTACAAAACAAGAGTCTAATTGACTTTTCGATATCCAAGTTAGCTGAGATCTAGATCTATTAGTTGGATCTAGATGCATTAGACTCCGATCGTCGTCCTGATCAGATCTGTATGGTCAGATCGTCCATCCGAGGCCTTGAAATAAATCTCCTTCCCTCTTTTCCATAAAAAGGGATGTAATTAACCTAAAATATATACAACTACTCTAAATGCAGGATGATGCATGCTATGCAATATTTATAACATGAAATGTAAATCTAAGCCTAGGAACATGCATGAAGAGTCATTTTATCCTCAATAATTATGTCTACATCATACCCCCATGCCTATCTTTTGCTAGTCCCTAGCAAAATTAAACTTTATGCTATGTATAAAAATAGAATTAGGACTTGATTTTTTAGGCCTAAGTCATTTAGTAACAATAGAAAATTTCAACTAAGGTCCTAAACTACGAAAACTCAACAGTACCCAGGTGTTTGCCACAATGTAGACCACCTAAGTCCTCACCTTATTTGAAAAGCGAAGATACATTTTTTTTTTCTTTTTTTAATTTTTTTGAACTTTTGGAGTTTGAGAGTTTCGGGATAACTTTTTACAGCTACCTGACCTACCCAAGACTCAAAAAGGACTCTAAGCGCTAAGCATCTTGTGAAAGGTGATAGACTCACAAAGCGGCCGTTAAAATGGACTTCAGATTTCTACAACCCTAGGTGACCTTAAGAATTTCTGGCTAAAGGTTTATCTTTCTGATTGGTAGCTTTCTCCCTACTTCTTTTATTTATGGGGTCAACATAAGGGTGAACCCAGTGTATATCTCCCTAGTTTATTCTACTCCCCCGCTCCTTCCCTATGTGTTTTGGGAATTATTATGCATTTTTGTGAACTGGGCTCTGGACAATCGGCCAATGGGCTGTTACCCACGGCAACTTGCTAGCCATACTCATGCGGTGAAGTATGGTTTATTTTTATTTATTTATTTTCTCTTTTTCTTTTTTTTTGGGTATTTTTTTTTCTTTTTCTTAAGTAGGTGGCTTCCCTGATCTAAGATTTACTTAACGGTAGTATGAAAAGAATAGTCGTGTGGCTGGGTTTTGGACAACAGGATGATTAGCTATTACCACCGACAACTTGCCAGTCATACCACCACCCTGGAAAGTTTATTAGCTACCCAATTTTTGAAGAAACTGCCGAAAAGTGAGTCAGTGCAAATAGTGTGTATATGCTTAGACTTAAAGTCCCTTCAAATCAGAGGGTGGGTTAATAAGTCGTATACTCATCACACCAATTTATTTACCAAATTAAAGTCAAATTACTTGGCGAGGACTCGAGACTAAGTCCACATTTGAGTGGACACCCACGCTAATTAATCCTGAACACCTGAAGAGTATAACTGTTCAGGTCCTATCGTATCATTTTCCTAAAGTTAATAACTTCCAAATGCCTAAGTTCTCTTCTCCTAATTTCTTTTTTTTATCTTTTTGAATTTTCATTTTTTTAAGAAACTAGAAGAAATTCTACGAAGTTAACAAAATGATTTTAGGAATTAATTATCCACCCCCCGATGCCTAAATGATGCAATGTCCTCATTGTAAAAATAAAGACATGAAAAGGGTGGAGTAAATAGAATATCACCTGAATTTCGTGAAAATCCAGTCAGCTTCGCAGAGAGAAGAGAGTATACACACACGCTAAGTTTAATGCCTTTAGCTAGGCATAAAATACATACAAGGAAGAAATGAAGAATTCATAAGTGCAGGTAAGAATCAAAATCAAAAGATTAATCCTCAGACCTGCCAATGGAAGATGTCCATAGATGTGGACCAAGTTGTGGTGCAGACCCATGCCCCAGGGTCAAGTGGTTCTAAGATTCTGGATGAAAATCACCCAAAATCGAAGATTATTGTGCTTGAAGGGTCGGGCTTGCGGTTTGGTGGTGTGCAACCCATGACTAAAGTATCGGACAAAAGGTAGATTTGGTTCACTAGGTTTAGATGTCCACTTAATGTTCAGCTTAGAAAAATAATCAGTTATTCCAAGCTTGGGTCGCACATCAAAGGTATCGTAAGGGTCCTGGTAAAAAGTAGGTGGTTTTAGGTCAACAAGAACCCTTAGATCCAAAATCGTAGTTCCCTCAGAAGTAGCTTCCTAGATTTTTATTTCCAACTTCCTATCCTCTAAAATCAATGTTTTCGAGACCTCCAAATCATTGTACACCCCATCTAAAGTACCCAAATCCAACAATTGTGGCTCAATCAGGATTGACTTTGGTCTGGTGATCTCAAAAATATCATAATTCAGCTCTTCTCGATGTGGTTGAGGAGTGGGGCTACTGATTGAATCATTAAGATTTGGACCGTCCAAGTTAGCCCCAACATGATCATAATTTTCAATAATCGGGCTATCAAAAGGTTCGTCATGCTCCTCAAACCCATTCGTCTCACTAAAATCCTCTTCCTTAAGCTCAAGTGAGAGTTCACCTAAAGATTCTTCACCCTCAGAGTCAAAGAATTCTTGATTCTCATTTATATATGTCTCAAAATAATATGTCATTTCATGGTCCATGGAGACATTTTTTGTCGTTCCCTAGCTTGGGGATCTCAGGTGAAGTAATCAGTTCATCTTGAATCGGTTGCTTTAGACCAACCTGGTCATCTCTGATCTCAGAATATGTATCCCCCCTAACAGGCGCCTAAGCGGGTTTAGACATTGGCTCTCCTGAAGGGGGTTCATCTTGAGAATCATCCTAAGATTGGACTAGGGCAACCACAAATTTCATCCTCAACCTTTATAATTTCCCAAGTAGAAACTCACTCAGGCCCCTATCCTTAACATGTTGGAGAAAATCCAATAAAGAGCTATTCAGCTCATCAATTATTTTTATCACAAGCTCCAATTCTTCAGCGCATGGTGTTGGCTGAGCTTCTAAAGATTGGATGGTGTTCCTCAAGTTAGCCAACACCCTGTCTTGGACCTGGTTCACCTAAACTGAATGGTTCGGTTCAGGGTTGTGTGGGTTTGGTTTCATTCTAGGGGAGTCAAGATATTGAGGTTCTTAGGTTCCTCCCTGATAGTAGGTCATCTTGGGTTGTTCAAAGAATGGTGGTGAGCTATATTCAGTGGAATATTGGGGAGGGAAAGTGGTATAGTCAACATATCCTTCTTGATTGTAGATCAGGTTAAGTTGATCATCAAAGGGTGGATATCTATAATCATTGTACCTCTAAGAAGGATAGTAATCATAGTCTCGTTGTCCAGGGTTAGGCCCTGGACACTAAGGTCCAGATTCATATCCCCAATCAAAGTTATCCCGGCTAGGAGATGGGTAATCATAAGTCGAGTCGAGATAGTAATCATCTTGAGGATACGTGTTGGTAGGAGGGTAGGATTGGAAATGTGTGAAGGATGTGGAAGGATACATTGTGGAGTAGGAGGGAAAATGGAAGAGAGAAAGGTGCCCTGCAGTACAATCAACCAAACCTATCCTTATGTGGGTAGCCTAAAGACCTATAGACTCCCAGGACCTGTCTTGAGATGACAGAAATGATTTGATCTACTTCTATCCGACCAATCCAACCAATTAGAGGGAGGGGCTGGGGAGAAGATTCTTTGTTTGTCTTGTGCCTCCGGTTCCTACTGTACCCCCCAGCCGCGGTCGTTTGATGCTACTCCCCTAGCTAGACATTAGATGGACCAGCAGAAGCAGATTAATAAAAAAAAATCACAGTCTGAGCCCCGAAGAGTGAATCAATCCTTAAGGCCAATGTCTACTCAGATTTAGTTAGGCTTGGGATGATCGTGCTCTTGGGATGTGATGGGCCCTTTAGATGGGTTGTGCCCTTAATGATCAGTAAATATGTGTGTGTAAGTACAACCAGGGTTTGCAAACAAGGTTATTTGATGATGTGTCTTTTAGGGTTTAACTTAGTTTAGTAGCTTTTAGGGTTTAATCTTAGGTGTATTCAATCAAGTTCAAGAGAACACTCTAAGTTTTGAAAGCATTGGTGATGATATATTCCTTTAGAAATCAAAAAATAATGTGAAGTTCCTGGTTCAGCCTTGAAGATTAACTCTAAGTGGCAAGCTACTGATGAATGACTTTTATCTTTAGTGGTGCGGCCTAAACAACTCAATCAATTGCCTGTTGCACCACTTAGTTAAGGCACATAGATGTTTAACCTATTCAGATTTCTACTCAATTATGTGTATTAAGTTGAAGTGTACCGGGTCCACAAGTTAGATCCCAGTTAAGTGGTAGAATCAAAGTGGAATGGTGCGCCTTAAGTTGAAAGTTGTGGTTGTTTAATGTGTGTCACTTTTAGTAAATCCCACAAGAGAAGAGTATTTTTTTATATATGTGGGGATGAGATAGGTGGCAAACAAACAACTAGATCTATCCTAGGGTTTATAAAAAGCATCTAAGCTGATTTTGGTTTGAGTTATTAGTGTGGTGAAATGAAATCTAGGGTGGGGTGGTGGGGGAAAACTTACAAATGTCTCTACCCGTACTTTACTCCAATCTACCACCTTCGGCTCTTAGATCGGGTTCCTGTAAGACAATAAATTGAAGAAGAAAGATAGGTTAGAAAAATATTTAAGTAATGCGGGAAACACGAAAAACCAAAAAGCGTTTCCTCCTTTGCAATGGCGTCAAAATGAGCAGCAGATTCACATGCGGAAAGGATTGGATTTTGGAAAACCTGTTGTCGTAGTTTGATTCGTGAGAAAATCTATCGATCATATAAAATTTATAACCGAAACTCGAAAAGTGAGTCCCAAGTCGAATATGGGGAGGCGATCATTTAGTTTTGAAAAATCCATGTTTCGCTTTATTTCTTTTTTGTCATTTTTTATCTTTTATAATTTTTTTGGTATTTTTAGCAAGAAAGAGATTAAATCAATGAATTCTTATCTAACTAATCTACTTGTAAAATATAAAAGAAAGATAGAGAGAAACAATCACATATATTTCTGAAGCAAATGTTTTCTACAGCTAAGAAAGCGGGAAAGATTACACTACAAAAGCAAAAAGAAAGATATAGGTGAGAAAATCCCCCTCGACGGTTGCTTAGAGGACGACTCACTCTGACGTCACCTGGAGGAAGGTGGTGAGGAGCAGGACAAGCGAGGATGGAGCCAGAGGAAGAAGGGCGGGGCAGGACGACGTTGCGGCGAGGATCTTCCTCCTGAAGGGAGGTAAGAGGATGGCCGTAGGATGCTCCACGAATGGGGATGAGGGGAGGGCAAATATTTGATTCTACTCTAAAGGAGCATCCTAGGCATGGGACAAGCTCTCTCTACAGCCTTGGACATGGGAGAGGAAGAAAGGAAGAGATGGTGAAGAATGGAGGTGTAGGGGTCCTTTTATAGTGGATGGAAGAAGGGCTTCTCGCATACAGGCAAGTAGTGACAGTTGCAAGCGTCACTAAAGACCTGCCCAGGCTATCGTTGAAGATCTGTGCCATTAAATGCTTCCGCTAGCCTACGCATCACGCGCCCGTGCCTCCCATGCCATGTTACGCACACAAGGGCGCTGGCGTGCACAGCTACACCCGGTCATGCTGCGTTGGCATTGCCTTGCTCCCATGCGCGCCCACTGCGCTGCGCCCATGTGGGTCGCTGCGCCTCCATGTACGCGTGTGCATCAATTGCTCAATTGGGGGGGCCGCGGGGATTTGAACCCGCGCACCTCACTTGGTGGTCGGGTGCCCAGCCAATGTGCCAAGCCATCCAAATGGTCGAGAGGACGTCTTATGGCTCACGGTGGAGGAGGGCTCTCAACCGTTGGATCAAGATCCAACGACTGGGAATGGAGGTCGTGGATGAGGTGTGATGTGGGCGGGCGCTGTTGGCCGATGTTGGGCAGCCTAGATGGTGCCATGTGGTGCCATCTGGGCTATCCATCTTCTTTCTGTTGCAGAGGGTGCCACGATGCTCGGATCAAGATGATTCCCACGTTGTCAGACTGCGATCGTCGCTCTGGACTCATGTAAGGATGTCGCATTGCCCCCATGGCCATTGATCTTAGTCGGACATCATATGGTGATACGGGATTTCGATCTAGATGAATTCGAAGGTGTTACACTCTGATTGTCGTCCTAATCAGATCGTCCATCCAAGGCCCTAAAATAAATCTCCTTCCCTCCTATCCAAAAAAGGGATGGAATTAACCTAAAATATACACAACTACTCTAAATGTAGGATGATGCATGCTATGCAATATTTATTAGATGAAATGCAAACCTAAGCCTAGGAACATGCATGAATAGCCATTTTATCCTCAATAATTGTGTCTACATCACAATGATAGCAACGATTTGGACTTTCTTTTTCCTTATTTTCTCTTTTCGAATCCCTGCAAAACTTAGAAAATTTCTTACATAAACTTTGAAGGACTTTGTTGTTAGAACTTATCTCGATGTCCGAAGCGACTATAAAGGCGAGAGACTTCCTCAGCTTTGGTTCAGGTGTGTCCTTCTTCTTCTGCTTCAATTTTGTCTCATAGGCCATGAGGTTGCCTAGGAGATCGTCCATGTTGAGCTCCTCTACTTCGTTCGCCTCCTTGATGGCGGTGACCTTTTGTTCCCACTCTAGTCCGAGGGAATGAAGAAGCTTTCCTTGAAGCTCCCCCTTGACAAAGGTCTTACCTAAAGCTTTCAAACCATTTACTATGAGAGTGAACCTAGTGTTCATCTCACTTAGTGTTTTGTTAGGCGTCATAGAAAAAGATTCAAAATCTTGCGATAGGATATTTATCTTAGAAGCCTTTACCTTGGAGGTACCCTCGTGAGTTACCTTTAATGTGTGCCAAATCTTGTATGCAGTGGCGTACTGTGAGATTCGATTGAACTCCTCTAGGCTCAATGCGCAGTAGAGAGCGTTCATCATCTTGGCATTGAGAGAGAGCTCCTAGACTTGTTGTTGCAAGTAGCCCCCTGCGAGTCTCTCTGAGATGTCAAATGGCATCTCCCACCTGGCCCAAATTGTGAAGTCGTTGGCTCAAAGCCATGTCTTCGTTCTGAGTTTCCAGTAAGGGTAGTTGCTCCTGTTGAAAAATGATGGACGAGTGGTGATGAGTCCATTTTAATGGACTATTATTATGCCTAAGTTAACTTTAATCTTACCTTTTAGGTTTGTTAATAACTACATTAAGTTATAGAATGTTTGCATGCATCATTATTTAAGTTTACATCTATTTTATAGCATTCTATAACTTAATATGTAATGATTTATGTTGCAGGAATAATATTGGGAAAAGAACAAGGAGGGGAGGGTAAATTCCCTTTTCAAACAATCGGCTCCATCTTTTCCCCATCCTCCGACCACCCTCAACACATCCCTCAACAAATGCAAACCGCCGCTAGCCAAAATTAGAAAAAGGATTTTGAAAATCCCTTGGGAGGCGGAAGAGAAGAAATATAGAGGAGAGGCGGAGGGGATTGGAAGAGAGGAAAGAAAGGGAACCGTGCAACCGTGCTTGCACTGTGCACCGCGCGCCCTCCATCGCAAACACCCTACTAGCATGCACTCCCCCTGCCCTCACCGTGCACCTGCGCCCTCTGCAGGCATAGGCACAGCCAAAACCCTCCAACGCCCTACTACCCACCGCGCAACCGTCCTCTGCAGGCGCGCACCCGCTCTAGCACCATCACCGCCTGCGGGTGCACATCGCCAGCGCTTGCACCTCCAGCCAGGCACCCGTAGGCACCGCGCCTTCTCTACTGCAAGTGCCCACCTCAGCGCAGGCCACCCTCCGCCTGCCCTTGCACGCCCGCAGGCACCATACGCGCCAGCAGCGCCTGCCACCCGCTCCAACAGACCCACAGACCGTGCGCACCTTCAACAGCAGAACTCGTGCCTCATCAACTTCTGCAGCACCTATCTCTAGCGCCACTGCAGAGCCCCACGCCTGCGCCCTCCCTACAGGCCTGCAATGCCTCACCACATGCTTCCAGCCCACGCGCACCTCCGTGCATGCGCCTGCACTTCGCCGCGCCACCGCTTGCAACCCCGCGCAGCACCTGCAGTCGTAGCCACACCCACGTCCGTGCGCGCCTGTGTGCTCTGCAGAACACCCGCGTGCCTATGCCTTCGCGTCTCCTTGCGCTTGCAGCACGTGTGGCAGCAGCAACTCCTCCACTACAGCCACTCCTCTCCTCTGGCAAGCCGGCTCCGGCCATCTCGCGACGAACCGCTGCCACCACTACGACGGCCTCGCTACAGCCAACCTCCTGTGGGAGTCTCTCCTCGATTGAACCTCTCTCCCATGCGCAAGGAGGAGAGAGGTAAAATTCCCTATTTTTGTGTTAATTAAAAATTAAATTTACTACCATTGCCACCAAAATCAATTTTAATTTATGATTATTTTATTGTGGCGAAATTATGACTGCACACACATGCTTTCTGATAATTGCACGGTTATTGATATTCACATGTTTCAACATTGGTTTTGGGATTAAAATGTGCACAAATTTTCTCTAATATATGTCAATTGAAAATTACATAAAATCATCATATATTTATTGAATATTTCAGTGAGGAAAAATTGCACATATACCCTTATATTTTTGAGTTATTGTGCATCTTCTTTCCATCCCATTTCATGTCAGATTTGATTAGGGATTTTTCACTTGATTGAAAGAATACGAAATAATCGAGATTTTATTGCATCATTGCCTCCCTGTGGACACGACCCACTCCTAACCGAGTGGTTATTTTAATTGTTGATTAGTAGATTTTTCCACCACATAGAACTACAAACGACACGTCATTTTATGTGACAAACTTCTTTAAAAGGGAAGAATTGACATATCAAATTGGCACCGTTGCCGGGGAGGCAATAGACGCAATAGATTCACTTCATTGTTTTTTAATATTTTGAGTTGCGTAATTATTTGATCAATTTTTTTTACTGTGCGAGGAATCTGACGAGGTGACGAGGCGCAACAGGGCGGCAATAGCAACCACGAGCTAAGCCACACGAGGAAAAGACGTAGGAGACCAAGATCCTGCTTTCACAAAGGATTCTCCATCGTTACAAAATTTATTTCTATCTTTTCGCCCTTGTAGTAATTGGGGCTGAATTTTTGAGGGCTTATCCCCACATTCTTTAGCTACTAGGGCTTACATTTTTTTTGCATGCGTGATTCTATTTTTGCTTGCCTGCCTTTAAAACCAACAAAGAAAATATCGAGCTACCTATTTAGAAGTTGCATGCCCTTAGGTGCGCACATTTAGGGGTGATTGAGCAGCACATTAGATCTTATTATTGCATTGCAAGCATATTAGCACGAAGATTGCTGGAGACAGGTACACCTTTCTAACTTTTGCATCCAGCTCCTGTTCACGCATTTGCATTCAAATTAAAATTCAAGACCACCAAGTTGTTTGAATTTACTAATTCAGTGGTCGCATAACTAAAAGTGGGACTGACAATCAGATTCAACCCTAAAAGCAATTCACATTTGATCTGATTCTAAGGGACTTGTCTGCGATTTCAAAAGAAATTACAAAGATTTGTGGTGTGTTGCAAACTTCTGACACTGAGCACGCACATTAGGCACCGCACTAAGGCTCGATCCCTTAAGGCTATAGGCACCGATCTCTTTATCAGTGCAAACCCTCCTATTGTGCTTTGTGGTGGTGGTGATACTATCTTTTGACCAAGTGTTTTGATACTCCACGGAGGGGGACACCCCTTAAAGGAACAAAAGGGTAGCTAAGGGGCACCGCATATGCATCACCTCAAAGGAAGGGTTTGCCCTACTTGCATCCCTATGTTCATCCTTGGAGTAACTTCTCACTTGATCACCTGGGAGTATCATCAAAGCAAAGTATCGGTCCTAGGGCACTCGAAGGTTGAATTAAGGCACGTAATTGCAGTGAAAAACTTGTTTGGCCATTTATATTAACTAATTCGACCTCCACAATAAAGAAGGTTAAGATTTCAAGTCCACACCCCTCTTATACCACTTACGTGGGAACGGAGGGATAAGTCTTGATCTTTTGACTTATCTTTGGAGTGGAGGCTTCACTTACTCAATAAGAACCTGAATTGTGTTTTGTATGCTTGGTAGACGCACTCTTGAGGGTAGTCTAGTGTTTGATCTTGATCCTGAGAGAATTCTTAGGAGAGCTCACCTAGGAGAGAAAAAAAAAGGAATGGCTGATCAAGGAGAAAATCAACAAAGGACCCTAAGGGACTATTTTATTCCAACTAACCAACCTGCACAAGCACTAAGACGACCGACAGGGGATACTACTAGGGAGGACCCCTACTAGCATTTGGAGGAATTCACCGAGGTTTGTTCCATGGTGAAGCTCCAGGGCTTTACTGATGAAGCCCTGATGAGGACTCTATTTCCTTTCTCCCTAAAGGATAAGGCCAAGCACTGGTATCATACCCTCGATGCAAGGGTAAATGATTGGGCCACCCTTAAGGGATAATTTTTGAAAAAGTATTTTCCTATGAGTAAAACCAACCATTACAGAAGAGAGATTATGGGTTTTACTCAACAGAAAGGGGAGCAATTTCATGAGACTTGGGAGCGCTTTAATGACCTTCTTAGGTTATGCCCCCACCATCAAGTGCCAAGATGGCAGTTGGTCAAAAGGTTCTATAATGGATTATCTGAAAGGCGTAGGGAAACCATCGATGCAGCTTGTGTAGGAACCTTCATGACCAAAACTGAGGATGAAGCTTGGGCATTATTTGAAACATTAAGAGACAACTCCATACATCTGTCCTCTGCCTATCAAGAAAGAAAACCATCAATCTTGCAGAGGAAGATAGAGGCCCATGAAGCTGGGGCTTCTCAGGATTTGGCTTATCAGATTCAACTATTGAATAAAAACTTTGATAGGCTTTTAGCAAACCCCAGCATGAACCTGCAAGTAGCCTCTATTTTTTAGGCTTCAGGAGAATGCTCCATTTGCCAAAGCACAACGCACGCCACAGCGGAGTGCCATCAGGAAAATCAATTCCCTGAGTTGATTCAGGCCGACTTGAACGCGGCCCAAGGTTTCTGCCCCCTCGCAATAACCCTTATTCCAATACCTATAATCCAGTGTGGCGGAACCATCCAAACTTCTCTTGGAAGCAAGGTGATGCTTCTAACTTAGGGAATACAAGACCCTTACCTCCCCAGCCCATATACCAACCTTCTTGTGAAAACTCTCCTAAGAATAAGCCCTCTGAGATGGATGAACTGAAGGCCATGATGAAAGCAATGCAAGAGCATCAGAATATGGTTATCCAATCTCAGAATAAGATGATTACTGATGTGCAATCCCAAATTGGTCATCTTACTGAGGCAGTTAGGCAACATGATCTGGGGAAGCTGCCTAGCTCTTCTGAGGAGAACCCTAAGGGCAAGGGGGTTGTATTCAGGGAGCACGCCCAAGTAGTGACCGTGTTGAGGAGTGGAAAAAAGATTGACAAGCCTGATAACACTCCTACGGTTACATCTCAGAATTCCCCTTCCACACCTTACCTGACTTCCATCTCCATCGAGGAAGAGCCACACTGCTCTCCCTCGCACAAAATCACCCATAATGAGGATGTCATCCTTCCACCACCCCTTTCCCGCCATGACGACCCCTCTACCCAGAAGCCGAGGGTGCCCTATCCAGAGCACCTATCTGCTCCTGGGGAATCTTCTGTTGGCTCGTCTGGAGCCAAGGATAGGACAGAAGAGATTATGGATACTTTTAGGCAAGTCCAGATTAACTTGCCTCTGTTGGAAGTGATTAAACAGATTCCTTCCTATGCCAAGTTTCTAAAGGACCTGTGCACCCAGAAGCGTCGATCTAGGAAACAGGTCCAAACGAAGGTCATCCTGCCTGACCATGTTAGCTTGGTTCTCCAGCATGGAACACCTCCCAAAATGAAAGACCCAGTGGCCCCGTATATTTCACTGGTTATAGGTAACCAACACATTGATGAGGCTCTGCTCGATCTGGGTGCAGGGGTGAACATTCTACCGAGCTTTGTCTACGACCTTTTGGGAGGAGGCAAGCTAAAGCCTAGTCCAGTAATCCTCTAAGTTGCAGGCAGATCACTTATGACACCGCGGGGATTGTTGGAAGATGTCCTTGTGAGAGTGGAGGATTTCTTCTTCCCTATTGACTTTTTGGTACTTGATACTGACCCATCCAATAAACCCACAAAGCCGTCCATTATTCTGGGATGCCCCTTCTTGGCCACAGCCAATGCCTTTATAAATTGTAGATCTGGGGCACTTAAAATGGGCTTTGGGAACAAGAAGATCCAGTTGAATGTTTTTGATACTTACAAGCAACTCAGATTTGAGGATTATTCTCAGATTGAGGTCGTTGATGAAATAATTGAAGAGACTACTCTAGCACTCTTATGTAGAGATCCCCTTCAGAAGGTCATATCTAAGGACCATCCCTTGATTATTAAAGAAACTGAAAGGGAAATGCCCAAACTAGAAGAGTTACTGGGGATACACACTAAGTCTCTGTCCCCACCCTGGACTGTGAAGGTAGATCCACTGCCTGAGGCGGGGACATCTCAACTAAAACCCTCAATCCAAAAGGCTCCTGAATTGGAGCTGAAACCCCTCCCGAGCACATTGAAATATGCTTTCCTTGGCCCTAATAACACTCTCCCCATTATTATCTCGTCTGCTTTATCTGAATTGCAGGAGGGAGCTCTGCTTGAGTGTTTACAAAGGCACAAGGAAGCAATTGCCTGGACAATTGCTGATATTAAGGGTGTTGATCCCTCTCTTTGCATGCATCATATATACACGGACGAGTCTGTGAAGCCTTTTCGTGATATGTAGAAAAGTTTCAATCCAAATATGCGGGAGGTTGTTAAAAAGGGGATTCTGAAATGGCTGGATGTAGGGATTATCTATCCCATTTCAGATAGTAAATGGATCAGTCCTATTCACGTAGTTCCCAAAAAGGCAGGAATCACTGTGGAAGAGAATGACCAAGGAGAACTGGTGACCACTAGACCCTCAACTGGTTGGAGGGTCTGCATTGATTACCGCCATTTAAACATAGCTACCTAGAAAGACCATTTCCCCTTACCATTTATCGATCAAATTCTAGAACGATTGGTGGGGAATAAGTACTTTTGTTTTCTTAACGGGCATTCTAGGTACAGTCAGATAGCCGTTTTTCCTGACGATCAAGAGTGTACCACATTCACGAGTCCATATGGCACTTTTGCATTCCGCCGAATGCCATTCGGGTTATGTAATGCTCCTGCCACTTTCCAACGTTGTATGATGGCTATCTTTTCTGATATGATCGATGAGTTCATTGAAATTTTCATGGATGACTTCTCCATTTATGGCTCATTGTTTGACCTATGCCTTTTGCATCTTGATAAAGTCTTAACTCGTTGCGAAGAGGCAAAGCTTGTGCTTAGCTGGGAGAAAAGCCACTTTATGGTCCAGCAGGCATTGTGTTAGGGCATATAGTTTCCGAGAGAGGATTAGAGGTGGACACCACAAAAATCGATTCCATTTCTAAGCTTCCATTGTCCGCCAATGTTCGCCAGGTTAGATCTTTCCTTAGCCATGCTGGATTTTCTAGGCACTTCATTAGAGATTTCAGTAAAATCTCTAAGCCACTCTGCGACCTGCTAGCGAAGGATGTCTCTTTCAATTTTGATGATAGATGTGGCGAGGCTTTCCAAGTTTTGAAGAAAGCCCTCATTACCGCGCCGATTCTCCAAGCACCAGATTGGACCCTCCCATTTAAGCTTATGTGTGATGCTTCTGATTTTGCAGTGGGAGCAGTCTTAGGTCAAAGGGTTATGGCAAACCTCATGTGCTGCATTATGCCAGCAAGACCCTTACGGATCCTCAGCAAAACTACACGGTCACTGAAAAGGAACTACTTGCTGTAGTATTTGCTTTGGAAATGTTTCGGTCTTATCTTTTGGGATCCAAGGTTGTAGTGTTCACTGATCATTCTGCCTTAAAGCATCTTCTGGCTAAAAAGGACACCAAACCTCGCCTAATTCGTTGGATTCTGCTACTCCAAGAATTTGACTTGGAAATTAAAGACAAGAAAGGAGTTGAGAATGTGGTAGCAGACCATTTGTCTAGGATCCCTATTGAGGCATCCAACATTGCTGGCGGTATTCAAGAGACTTTCCCTGATGAGTCTCTAATGGCCGTGGAAGCTAAAACCCCTTGGTTTGCTGACATAGTGAACTATCTGGTCACGGGCATTACCCCCAATACTTGGGACAAGCAGAAGCGAGACAGGTTTCTTGCCAACGCTAAATTTTATCACTGGGAGGAACTCGAGCTTTTTAGAATAGGCCCTGACCAGCTTTTTCACCGTTGCATCCCTGATGAAGAACAAAGAAGTGTTTTGAGTTTCTGCCATGACCTCCATTGTGGGGGACATTTTAGTGGGAAGAAGACTACCCATAAGGTTCTTCAGTCTGGCTTTTGGTGGCCCACATTATTCCGAGATGCACATACGTATGTGGGCGCATGTCTACGTTGCCAGCGGATGGGAACCATTGGGAAAAGGGATGATATGCCCCAACAACCTATCCTCCTTGTTGAAATCTTTGATATTTGGGGCATTGACTTCATGGGTCCCTTTCCTGTGTCCTTCGGATATGAATACATCCTTGTGGCTGTAGACTATGTATCGAAATGGATAGAAGCCATAGCCACGTGAACCAATGACCATTCCATGGTCTTGGGCTTTGTTGAGGCTAATATCATTTCTCGGTATGGGTGCCCAAGGACGATCATAAGTGATGGAGGACCTCACTTTAAGAATGTACACTTCACAAGACTACTCCAAAATTTGGGAGTCAACCACATGATAGCCACACCTTATCATCCCCAAACGAGTGGACAAGTTGAAGTGTCTAATAGGGAGATTAAGCGAATTTTAGAAAAAGCTGTTAGGCCTGATCGGAAGGATTGGTCTAAAAAGCTAAATGATTCTCTTTGGGCCTACAGAACTGCGTATAAGACTCCCTTGGGCATGTCTCCTTTCCATCTTGTCTACGGAAAAGAGTGCCACCTTCCCGTTGAAATCCAACATAAAGCTTATTGGGCTATTAAAAACGTTAACTTGAATTTGGATAAAGCGGGAAAGGCATTTATGTTAGAATTAAGTGAGCTTGAGGAGCTTCGTAATGAAGCTTATGAAACTTCTCAAGCTTACATGCAACGTACAAAAGTCTTCCATGACAAGCACATCATTAGAAAGACTTTTGAGCCCAACCAGTGGGTCTGGCTTTTCAATTCTAAACTTAAATTATTTCCTGGAAAGCTCAAGTCCCGCTTAGATGGGCCATACGTTGTTATCAATACTTTCCCTTATGGAGCTATAGAGATTCAGAACCCTATTTCAGGTGTGAGCTTTAAGGTAAATGGCCAGCGACTTAAATCGTATATTACTCTTTCAGATGGCCAGGCTTTGGACACACTTCAGCGTAAGGAGCCTTAGCTCCTCCCACTCTCCTCCTCAGGCGTTATTCTTATATGTCTACATTTTTTTTTCCAATGAGGACATTTTCAGTCTTAGGCTTTGGGGGGTATAACCTGAGAATGTTTATAGCATTTATAAATATTTGCATACATATATATATATAATTCTCTTTTCTTGAGCTGAATAGGTTAATCCCTAGCAGAATACCTTTGTCATTGGAGGTTTTTCTTCTTAAAATTATTTCTTAAGTTTAGAATACAGTACATTTATTTCACGTGCACGTAGACTTGGTAATAGATCCTTGAGAAAAACCAATAAGCATTTGTAGTCTACTAAACCCTTGGATAGTTCATAGGGAGTCAGGCATACTATCTTCTAGTAGATCCACCTCATATTTGTGAGAAGAAAGTAGAGAGATTACTGGTGCAATAAGTCTAGTGCAAGGACTCTTCAGTTTTGGACAATTAGATGATAATATTTCAGAGTTAGGCGTAGTTTTCGCTCTCTATTCCTGTGTGCGTACTTTGTGTGAATTCTTGAGAGTCACCAAATAAGGCAGATACACAAAGATTGAGTCTTAATAAAGCTATGACTATGGTGGATGGTTACGACTGTCCTTCATAGAGTCCTTGGCTGAAGGAGGGTAATAGTGTCAAAGGTCAGAAATACGCCTGTCCTATCCATTCCTTCCCGGTGCCGAGAATAGGCACTTCCACCAAATAAGCCACACAATATCCTCTTGACCATCATCATCCCTAATATCGCCTCATAAATAAAAGTCTGTGTCGTATTATGTTGATTTATAAAGAAAAGAAGAAGAAGAAAAAGACGAAACAGAAAAAAAGAAAAAGAAGAAACAGTTATATTATAAAAAAAAAGCCCAAGTTTATAATGTAACATTGTTTCTGAGGCAACAGAACACCTATCGCGTTCCACCAAATATGACCCATACCTACCTTTTAGTATTTCTGATCACCCGAATACTGGTTGAGGACTCTAACTTAGTTGTAGAGTTATTAGGACTTTAATTGAAGTGTGGATGCCATGTGAGGCCACCAAACAGTGAGTACAATTACTAAATTTGACGAGATTTGTGATCTCAGAAAGAAAGAAAAGAGTGAGTGCCAGGAACATCAAGAGAGCACAGTTGTGTAGCCTCTCTCAGAGTTGACTTGTCTAATAGTCTATTAATCTAGAGTCTATAGTACTAGCCTACATGTAGCACCAGATGAGTGTGTGCCACCAAATACAAATCCATTCTACTCGATATCTCCTACCTAAGCCAAAAGCTGATGTCAAATTACAGATTATCTTCTACTTTATCCCCAAGGGAAGTAGTTACCTCTCTCGACAGAAATATTTACTAAGGGTGAAGTACAAACTTACAATGAGAATTGGCTTTTTCACTTGGATCTGTTACCTAGGCTACCATTACTTCACATTTGTTTAGATCTCTAAAGTTTTGAAATAAGAAAAGAAGAAATCTTCTGATTACTTCTATTATTTTTCATTTTTGTTAGGGACTAGCAAATCTTAGGCATGGGGGTATTTGATGAGTCCATTTTAATGGACTATTATTACGCCTAAGTTAACTTTAATCTTACCTTTTAGGTTTGTTAATAACTACATTAAGTTATAGAATGTTTGCATGCATCATTATTTAAGTTTACATCTATTTTATAGCATTCTATAACTTAATATGTAATGATTTTATGTTTTTATGTTGCACGAATAATATTGGGAAAAGAACAAGGAGGGGAGGGTAAATTCCTCTTTCAAACAACCGACTCCATCTTTTCCCCATCCTCTGGCCACCCTCAACACATCCCTCAACAAATGCAAACCGTCGCCGGCCAAAATTAGAAAAAGGATTTTGAAAATCCCTTGGGAGGCAGAAGACACGAAATATAGAGGAGAGGCAGAGGGGAATGGAAGAGAGGAAAGAAAGGGAACCTTGCAACCGTGCTTGCACTATGCACCGCACGCCCTCCACTGCAAACACCCTACCAGCTTGCACTCCGCCTGCCCTCATCGTGCACCCGCACCCTCTGCAGGCGCAGGCACAACCAAAACCCTCCAATGCCCTACTGCCCACCGTGCAACCGTCCTCCTCTGCAGGCGCGCACCCGCTCTAGCACCATCACCGCCTGCAGGCGCACACTGCGAGCGCTTGCACCTTCAGCTAGGCACTCGTAGGCACCATGCCTTCTCTACTGCAAGCGCCCACCACAGCGCAGGCCACCCTCCACTTGCCTTTGCACGCTCGCAGGCATCACAGGTGCTAGCAGCGCCTGCCACCTGCTCCTACAGACCCATAGTCCGTGCGCGCCTTCAACAGCAGAACCCGCCCCTCATCAACTTCTGCAGTGCCCATCTCCAGTGCCACTATAGAGCCCCATGCCTGGGCCAACTTCCACGCACTCACCTCCGTGCACTCCAGCCTTCACACCTGTGCCCTCCCTGTGAGCCTGCAGCGCCTCACCACGTGCTTCCAGGCCATGCGCACCTCCGTGCGTGCACCTGCACTTCGTCGCGCCACCTCCTACAACCCCACGTAGCACCTGCAGCCGCAGCCACACCCACGTCCGCGTGCTCCTGTGCGCTTTGCAGAACGCCCACATGCCTACGCCTCTGCGTCTCCTTGCGCTTGCAGCATGCGCGACAGCAGCAGCTCCTCCACTGCCGCCACTCCTCTCCTCCGGCAGGCCGACTTCGGCCATCTCGCGACGAACCACTGCCACCATCGCAACGGCCTCGCTACAGCCAACCTCCTGTGGGAGTTTCTCCTCGATTGAACCTCTCTCCCATGCGCAAGGAGGAGAGAGGTAAAATCCCCTATTTTTGTGTTAATTAAAAATTACATTTACTGCCATTGCCACCAAAATCAATTTTAATTTATGATTATTTTATTATGGCAAAATTGTGACTGCACACTCATGCTTTCTAATAATTGCGCGGTTATTGATATTCACATGTTTCAACATTGGTTTTGGGATTAAAATGTGCATAAATTTTCTCTAATATATGTCAATTGAAAATTACATAAAATCATCACATATTTATTGGATATTTCAGCGAGGAAAAATTGCACATATACCCTTATATTTTTGAGTTATTATGCATCTTCTTTCCATCGCATTTCATGTCAGATTTGATTAGGGATTTCGCACTTGATTGAAAGAATACGAAATAATCAAGATTTTATTGCATCATTGCCTCCCTATGGACATGACCTGCTCCTAACTAAGTGGTTATTTTAATTGTTGATTAGTTGACTTTTCCACCACATAGAACTACAAATGACGCGTCATTTTATGTGACAAACTACTTTAAAAGCGAAGAATCAACATATTAGGTGGTAGACTGCCCCTCGGATATCCTTGCTGAGAAGCTGCTTCCCTCCATCGGATCCTTGCTGGGTTGTTACGTCGAAATGCAAGAACCTGCTCTGATACCAATTGAATTTCCTTCGGGAGGGGGTGAGATATGCGGGATATAATATGAAATGAGGAATTCAAATATCAATCTCACACAAAAGAAAATCACACAATTGCATAGGCAATTTTTAGGTGGAAATCGAAACTCGGGTAAAAACCACCAGCTAAGCCTCTCGACTTAGGATTTCTCGATCGACCTAGTCGATCAAATCCACTAATATAGTCACTTAAACGAGGGTGAACGAACCTCTTACAACCATGCTACTATGTATGAGGGTAGAGTTCCTCAAACCCATCCTCTTCATGAGGAGTAATTTGTCTTATGAGGGAGATGGAAATTCGTAAAGCAAATACCCAACCAAACAACAAAGAAATATTACAACACAACCCATAGAGCCACAAATATTGAAACCTAGCTACTGTAGGTAAAGGATACTTCCCTTCACTGGAAGTGCATCGATTTGATGATGCGGGTGCATGAACCACGCAACGGCACTACGTTGCTCTCATAATCGATGGTGGGAGAGCAGGTGTGCAACGAATGTGGTGCTCTCAAGGTGTAGAACTAATGCTTGGAGAGTAGGACCACTTCTAATGATCAAAAGGACACAATATGATGTGGAAATCTTTCTCAAGGTGGCTTAACAAGGGAGGCCTTCCCCTTTATTTATAGATGGCCTAGGAAGGCTTAGGAAGGCTGTGGAAGCCTTAGGTAGCCATTGGGGATTATCCCAAGGCAAAACAAGCTGCGATCAGAATCATTAATGATTCTGATAGGTTCATTAGACGTCTGGAAAAAGTATGAGACGTCTGAAAGTCACTTATAAGATGTCTGGGTCTAATATTAGACGTCTAATTCTAGGCGGGTTTCCTTCCTGACTTGAGTCAGACCTAAACAAGGTTCTAGTGCAAGTGGGTCAGACGATAGGTTGGACCTCTAACACTATATCTGGACATCTGGAAACCTAATTAATTGCGGGAATGGATTTCCCATGGCATAAACAATTAGATAACAGAAGATAAGTGATTTTGGCTCAATCGAGGCTAACGATCACTTATCAGACATCTGAGGTCCTCTATGGATGTCTGATAGAAGATCAAGGGTCTTTTCTCAACAATTATTTTTCTAAGCCAACGTTCCACTAATTGGACATCTGGTAAAGTCATCAGACATCTCCTAAGATGTCTGGACTATGGGTTGGACGTCTAAATCTGGAAAATAGTAAGTGGAGCTTAGCCTAAGTGTTTTGGACGTCTGATACAATAGTTAGACGTCTTAATAGTCAGGATTAGACGTCTGATCAAGCTGTCTGATGCCTACTTTGGTTTTCTAAGTTCTCTAAGAGTTGTCTAAGTGTCCTAGGGGTTAGAAGGTGTTCCTAGGACTATAGTTTAGTTGCTTTGAGGCTCTTTAACATATAATCTAGACAAAAATAAAGAGCAAAAAGAAGCAACAAATGAAAATAGATTACAAGTTACAAGAACAGAAAAGACTTCTATCCTATTCTTGATGACTTCAAGCTCTCACTCCACGTGAAGCTTCTTCTCCTCCAGCGAGCTCCTCCAATCCACCATGGATGCGAGATGAAGCCCCTTCACACTTGTATTCATTTGCAATTATCCTGAAATCTTAAAGTCAAATGCAAATGTTAAAACACATGTGTTTTGTTATCATCAAAATTGATGATCGTGGTGCCCTTGCACCAACAAGACTTACCAATTTGGCCAATACCAGTGATATGGCCCCTGTGGTTGTTGCCAAAGGTGATTGAACCACCTTCCTTCTGGTTGAGGTTGATGAACAGGTCTTCTTCTCCTATCATATGCTTTGAACAACTATTGCCCATAACCCATCTTTCTTTTCCTTGAACCTTTCATTGGTTTTCATCTGTGAGGTCTAGTATTTTTCCTTATTGCTACAAGGTGTCCATCTTTTTGATGGTAGACCCAGTCTAACTACTTTATTAGTCCTTAATATTTTCTTGCAAAACAAGATTGCAGATCTCTTTTTGGTACCCATTTTCTTTTGGTCCAATTTTGTTAGCGGGTGCCTGTTTAGGCGTGGACCTATTCTTGGCCTTAGAACTAAGGGGAATTTGTGTGTGGGTTTGTGAAGTGGATGCTTCATGATCATTTCTAGGAATATATCCTAACCCAAATTTTGTGGAGGTTTGGATTTGTGTGCCTAATATCTTTTCAAAGTTAGCTCTTCCTTTGGTGAACTTAGCTAGGTCATTTACTAAAGCAACAAATTCTTGATTTAGTTTTCCTAATTCTGTTTGAAGTGTGTCAACATGAGCTTTAGGTGCACTGATTTCTTGTGATAGTTGTTGATATTGAGATTCAGCACTACTTAAATTAATTTCTTCGTCTAGATCTTTTATCAAATTCTTATTAGTTATTCTAAGTCCTTTAACTAGATCATGTAGCTCATAAAATGCTTCTAATAACTCGTCAAAAGTAAAAGATGATGCCTCATCTTAGAATGCCATGAGACCGCAGAGAGCTTTTTCGCTTGAAGTATCTTCACTTTCTTCTTCTAAGCTTGTGTCATTGTCGTCCCACGTGACTTGCAATGCTTTCTTCTTTCCATCACACTTAGGAAATCTCCAAGTCTTCTTTTTGTCATCCTCCTTTTTAAATTGAAAGCATTCCTTTCTCATGTGCTCTTTCTTCTTGTAGTTATAGCAGATGACTGAATTTTCTTGAGGCTCTTCTTTCTTCTTCTTCTAGCTCTTTTTGTTCTTTAGGAACCTCTTGAATTTTTTGGAGAGAAGACCTATATCTTCTTCATCTTCCATATCAGAATCTTCTATGTCAGTGTTTGCTTTGAGAGCAAGATTCTTCTTTTTCTTTCCTTCGCCTTCATGCTCGTTCATGTGCTCAAGTTGGACTTTGTAGGCCATTAAACTACCTATGAGATCATCCAACTGGAGTACTGAAAGATACTTTGATTCCTAAATTGCTATTGTCTTTATCTCCCAATCGCTTGTGAGAGATCTAAGTATCTTTCGAACCAATGCCTCATTTGAGATTGTCCGATCCAGGTTCCTCAGAGAGTTAATAATATCAGCAAATCTTGTGTACATTTGCTTGATGGTCACCCCCTTTTTCATATGAAAGAGTTTGTATTTCTAGGTAAGGAGATTAACTTGAGTCTCCTTTACCTTTGAAGTCCCTTCATGAGTGACTTCAAGGATATTCCAGATCTCATATGTAGTTTTGCATGCTAAGACTTTGTTAAATTCCTCCTTGGAAAGTCCGCAAAATATGGCATTCATGGCCTTGGCATTGTGTGTGACCATCTTCTTTTGGTCTGCAGTGATGGCTACTCCTTCCTTCTTTTATAGTCTGGTGTATTTGGATGCAACCACATCCTAGACTTCATAATCCATTGATTCCAAGAATATTTGCATTCTTGTCTTCCAATAGCCATAGTTTGTGCCATCAACTAGAGGTGGTCTGACTACAGATTGACCCTTAGCATATACTTTCGAGGACTTTGACATCCTAGTTAGAGAATAACCTTACTTTGATACCAAATGTGAGTGCGAGCGGAGCCTAAAGGATCAAGTACACATTAGAGGGGGGTGAATAGTGTAGTATCTATTAAACAAATTTAACTTTAAAACATTCACTATAGATCAAAAAGATATATGCACAAACCAGAGAAATGACACCTGATTTGGAGTGGAAACCCTTTCAGGTAAAAACCACTAACTAAGCCTCTCAACTTAGGATTTTTTGACTAGTTGACGCTTGGTAATCCACTAACATGTTCCACTTGAACAAGGGTGGCACAACCTCTTATAGAATGTCTTCCCTTACACCTGACAGAGAGATGAACAACCGGACTTCCAATCCAACTTGGAATCCCAGATCAAGAACAACAAAAATACAATAATATAACAATATTCCAATGGAACCTCAGAAATATTTAAGAACAAATCAAGCTTTCGTGAATTGCAAGAGAGTGAGCATGCTTTAGATCACAATAGTTGTAGGTGCAAAGGTGTGAAAGCACGAGAGAGAGTAGGAGTTTTTCTCTTAGAAAACTCGTAAGGTATTTTTTTGAGAGGGGGATCGTCGGACCTATTTATAGGCACTTTTCAATAGTTTTGGAAATATGGGTTTGGTCGATAAAAGTTTAGTTTAGTCTATCAAAAAGGTATTTGGTCAATTAAATAATTATATTGATCGATTCAATGTTGATCGATTAAATGGAAAAATTGATCGACTAAGAGATTTTAAAAGAAATTTGAATGTTGGAATAAATTTGATCGATTAAATAAAATAGGTTGATCGATAAAAAAGAAATGTGACCATTAGAGGTATTTGATCAATTAAAACAATTGATTGGTCGATCAATACTTGGTCGATCAAAGGGATAGGTTGGTCAATCAATAATAGGGAAAATGATTTTTGCAAAAAAGTTTATGTTTGTTTTTCTTTTTGAGGTTTCATACATATTTCTAGTCTCAATAAAATTTTAAAAAAATTCTTTAAGATAATCTTCAAGTCTCAAGCCTTTTTCTTTCCTTGATGATTATAGTAATGATAATGCATATATACCATAAATTTGACTTTAACCTGTAATGGCTAGTCCACAATAAAACATAATTTTGTTTTATCAAAACAAGGGAATTAACAAAAGATTGATGTAAGCCAAAGATGGGTTTATGGTGGTGATTATGGGTCATTACATAAGCTAAGTGTGTTGGTGGTTAGCTCCAACCATGGTAATGGTAGGGTTAAGTGGCGTGGAAGGTGATGGAAGGCTAGGATTAGATCTTAGGATGGTGGTTAATGATATGTTGGCGCCATGTGTAGGGGTGTGTAGGGAGGTTGGTTAAGATGGTTTGGCGCCAACTTAGTGTGGTTAGGTTGAGGTTCTTTTTGGCACCATTTATTGGATGGTGGAGATAGGTTAGGAGGGTAGGTGTAGGGTGGATGGAAGGGCTATTTTTGGTGCCACAAATAGAAGGGTGTAGGTGGTGGGTGTCTCTTGGATTTGGCACAAAAAATAAGGTGGTTAAGGGGTAGTTATTTGGTGAAGGGATGCTAGGGTTGGCTCCATGCTGAAGGGTTGTGAAGGGGGGTTGGTGGTTGCTACATGTTGGTGCCAACAAGGAGGGAAGTTGGAGGCTTAAGTGAAGGGTTGGTCAGCCATGAGTAAGGGAGCTAGGTGGATCTAAGCTAACCTAACTAAGCTAGCTTGGCTAGTAGAGTAGTGGAGGATGAGCTAGGGTTTTGCTGGAGGAAGGAGACTTGAGCTGATAGGGCTTCCTGGAGCTGACTGTTGCTGAAAGAGAGCTGTTAGTGAACTCAATAGCTAGCTTATCTAGCTAGTTCTTTGCTAGCAGCTAAGCTAAATTGAGCCGACTTCTTCTGATCTGGAGCTAAGGTGAGTTGGAGTTGGTCATCCCGAAGACTTCCTAGCTAGCTAGCTTAGGTCTAGTAGCTAAGCTGAACTGAGTTGAGCTAGGTTAAGTCTTTAGGAGCTGGAATTGAGTTGGCTCGAGTTGGTTGAGGACTCTTCAGCTGACCAAGCTTAGTTAATTGATGAGTAGTAGCTAGGCTTGATCAAGTAGATCTACCATGAGCTATGTGGAGCTGGATTTAGATGCATTGAGTTAGGTTGATCTGGAACCCAGCTGAGGTGAGCTGGATTGAGTTAAGATCCAACTGGAATGAGCTTAATCTTCATCTTCTTGACTAATTTGCCTTTCACAATGCATGAAGTGTATGAGAGCCAAAATAAAGGAAAAATGCTGCAATGCATGCCTAAACTAAAAAATGCCTAAATGCAATTCCCAAACCATATTGCAGTGTGCAAAACCTAAGAGCTAGATGTATTTTTAGGCATAATATTGATGATAAATTGGTGTTTATCATACCCCTATTGATTTGTATGCATCTGAATAGCCTAAAATGTCTATTTATGCATGTTCTTAGTGTCATACATTGTAAATATTGCATAACATGCATTATCACACATTTAGGTCAAAGTGTATAAATTATATAGTAATTTACTCTTTTTGGTGATCAGGGACGGGCAATATTTTGAAGATCCAATAGTATGAATCTGATCAGGACGACAATTGGAGTTCAACGACTCTAAGATTGACCCGATCGGACTTCCATAGCATCAAATGCAGTCTTAGAAAGATCAGAGGTTAAGGGGCAAAGATGGTGTAAATCTGTACATCAGATGAAAAATCTGACTGCACAGATGGGTTTGGATCGACGATCACAACCCAACGACACCAAAATCGGTCCAATTTGACATCTGTGGCACCATCTACAAGATACAAAAGATGAATGACCGTGATGGCACGACGTGGCACCATTACAACCATCCAAACTGGCTGCAGCATCTCTTCTCAGCTTCTGAAGGCACAGGTGAGGCAAGATCTCAGCTGTTGGATCTTGATCCAATGGGTGAGAGGGTGTAATGGTTAAATTATCTTCGTGCCAATCCATGAAGATAGCGCAGTGGTTATGACATCGCTCCACGGGCTAAAGGTGCTAGTTCGAGATGCCTTAGTGCCTCAAATAGAGGAGCAAGCGGGAGTGGGAGAAATTCACCCATTTGATGCAGCGCAGACGATGGATCCTGCGACGACGTGGCACACCCAGATGGCGTGATGCATGCTGCACAATCAGGCATGCCGCTGCACGCCTAATCGTATGCGCATGTGATGTAGAGCAGGTGCAGATGATCTTAAGCCATCCGATCTTGC
Source organism: Thalassia testudinum (assembly GCA_037157565.1). NCBI lineage: Eukaryota > Viridiplantae > Streptophyta > Magnoliopsida > Alismatales > Hydrocharitaceae > Thalassia > Thalassia testudinum. Next base: position 179,885,680 of record JAZHRO010000031.1, read on the forward strand.
GATCGGACGGTTGAGGTTGTCTGGACATGATTATGCATTGAAACAAAGGAAGAGGAGGGGGCGGCGTGTGTGTGTGAGCTACGACCATATTCAGGGTCTTTAGTGATGCTTAAATCTGTCACTAAAGACCCTTATATTAATGTTTTAAGGTTAAAATGGCCTATTTGCCCCCAACCTCTACACCTATAAAAAGGTCTATGCCTTGCACATTTCATTCATCCCTTCATTCACCTCTCTCCCTCTCCAAAGCTCTAAAGAAGCTTGTCCCAAACCTGGGGTGCACCTCTAGAGTTAAAAGTAAAAATTTTGTCCACTTCTCATCCCGTTCGTGGAGCTCCCGTGGTCGTCTTCTTGCCCCCATTCTGGAAGTGGATCCCGCGACGACGACGTCATGCCTCGCCCCCAGTTCTTCCAGCTTCGTTCTTTGTCTCCCATCTCTACTCTCTGTCTTCCAGGCATCGCCCGTTCTGGCTCGTCCTCCAAGCAAGCGACGAGGAGGATAATTTCTCACCTCCCTTCTCTTTTACTACTTTCTAGAGTAGATTTTACTGCTTTCTAGTTGTAAAAGCATTATCCATATTATAGAATGTTTTGTTCTCTCTCCCTTTCTCCCTCTCTCTCTTTAGTATAGTATCGATTCATAGTGATTGTCTCGAATTTAAAAAAAAATTACAAAAATATAATCATGGATTTCAAATCGATGTAGCCTCCATGTGTTTGATCCAGAATTCTTTTCGAGTTTCGATAAAATTATCTGTTGACGGATTTCCTCGCAAATTGCACTACAATGCCGGGTTTTCAAAACTCAAACCTTTTTGTGACAATTTTCCACATCAACACCCATGCTTATCTTTTTGCTAGTCTCTTAGCAAAATTGAATTTTGCAAGATCAATTTTGGGAAAACTAATTTTTTTTACTTTTGAGGAAAACATTATTAAGAGACTTTGGTTGACTGAGAATAAGGAAGGTATGGGATTTTTTAAGGATAAAACGTTGGGATTTGTCTTTGGATCCAAGGGTTAGATTAATCAGAACCAAAGTATCCTTCAAGAATTCACTAATTAACCCTTTTCTAATTCAAATAACCTGAAACTAATTTTGCGGTTAGGACCTCCTTGGCTCATGAACCTGATCCGCAACTCATATAACCATAAAGAATCAGGTGTCAATGCTTGTGATTGGCCAACATTTTTGGGATAATAGAAAAATAACATATTTATACGGTTGTGTTTTCCTAGTACTTTTTCTACTTTTTCTAACTATTTTTGTTTATGTGCTCCCCCATGCATAGCCTCGGATCAGTCTTAATACAAATGTGTCAGGATCATCATTTCCATTACCAATCCTTGAGGGGGCTCTAGCATTGATGCTTCAAGATAGCACCGTCCAAGACACTCCCCATGAGCTCACAACCCCAAAATACAGAGCGGTGTAAAGAGGCACTTTTGGTGAACTTAGATTCTTGCATCGACACTATGGGTAGAGCACCGTCCAAGGCACTTGAGCTGCAAAATGCGCCTTAATGCTCCATATATTGATATGGAATATAGATATAGAGCAGTGTCGAGGTGGTAACATGTTGACATCGCATCCTCAAAGGAGATAATTTCCTCCTTCTCGGCGGTGGGAACTCACACTAATCATCTGCCTTGGACTTTTACCAAGGCCAAAATAGGGGGCATTTTAAATATTTAAATGTTTTTGGGGCTTGGGTTGTGTTGGCTTTGTGTGTGAAGTGTTTGACACAAGGTTTTCAAAAGAAATGCAAGTTTTTGGATTGAGAGCCAAGCCAAGTACTATCTAGGTCTCTAAACAGAATCAAGTTACCTGAATCATTAAGTGTTCAAGAGGAATTCTTCAAAGGATACTCGATCTAGTTTAAGTTTGGTAGACTTGAAAATTCTAACAAAATGAATTGCAGCTTCGTCCTTAGTTTATTAAAGATTAAATCCCAAGTGTACCTTTTTTAATAAAGTCTCAACCTTATTTCTGTGTTTTCAAAAAATTCCTCAAAAGTTGTTTTATGTTTTTTTTTTATTTTTATGAAGAATGCATGTAAAATAAAAGAAATTTTTGTGTATATATATATATATATTTTGGGTTTTGAAAATCCTGAAATGACCGTCAAAATTTAAAATACCCCCATGCTTAAGGTGTGCAATGCTTGCATGCATAAGGAAGGAAAAGATATCACCTAAGTGAAAAGGTTGGAATCAGGATGGTCAAAACCTGGAATAAGGAAAGTAGGAAAATAGTGGGTTACCTTTTACCCAGGGCTGTCTTTTATGCCTTTTCAGTTGGGCGTGATGCTCCTCAAAGAGTATAGGGGATGTCGTGTAAATCTTGAGAATCAGAATGCATATTTGGAGAGTTGTTGAGGTACAAGTTCAATCGTTGGCCATTGATTATTAATGATATATTCATTTTTGGATCCAAAATATCAATAATGCCATGCGGGTGAGTTTTAAGGATGATGTATAGGTTGATCCATTTAGATTTCAACTTCCCTGGGAAAGTCCATGATCAAGCATCGAAAAGCCAAACACGCTAATTTGTTTCAAGAGTTTCCTAACAATTTGTTAGTCGTGACAAAATTTTGTTTGATCTTTGTAAATTTGCGTGTTTCTGTAGGCAAAATGATGAATTTCTTCTTGCTCTGTTAATTATAATTTTTAGTGTTTTCTGGCTTCAGAAAACTTTGAATTAAATTGTTTGATCGCCCAAAAAGCCCTATGTTCTAGTTCTACTGGGAGGTGGCATGCCTTGCTGTAAATGAGGTGAAAAGGTAACATGCCAATTGGTGTTTTGAAGGCGATTTGATAAGCACATAAAGCATCGTCCAGCTTGTTGGACCAATCTTTGCAATTAGGATGAACCCTTTTTTGAAGAATGTTTTTAATTTCCCGATTAGAAACTTTGGCCTAGTCATTAGTTTAGGGGTGGTAAGGAGAAGAGATTATGATTAACCCCCTATTTATAGAGAAGTTGACGGAATTTAGAATGAGTAAATGAGATCCTTCATCACTAATTATGGCCTTAGGTACTCCAAATCTTGGAAAGATATTATTTTTGATAAAATCTACGACAACTCGATGATTGTTGGTGCGGGTGGGTACTGTTTCCATCCATTTAGAGACAGTTGACAACAACAAAAATGTATAAGTACCCATAAGAGTTGATGAATGGTCCCATGAAGTTGATGCCCCAAACATTAAAAATTTTGACTTCTAAATTCGGGTTAAGGGGCATCATATCTTTACAGGTCATGTTGTTGATGCATTGGCAACGCACACAGGACCAAACAAAGTTTTGAGCATCTTTGTGTATACTCGGCCAAAAGAATCTAGAATTTAAAATTTTGGTTACAGTTTTCTTTTTCGAAAAGTGTTTGCCATGGACCATTGCATGACAGTGTGTCAGAATATTATGAAATTCTGAGTTAGGAACACATTGTCTGATGACCTTATCACCGTAGATGCAGAATAGATCGGGCTCCTCCCAAAAATAATATTTAATGTCGGCAAAGAACTTGTCTTGTTTGGATTTTGGCCAATCAGAAGGGATTTGTCCAGTTGCGAAGTAGTTTGCTATGGCAGTAGCCAGGGGAGGGTGATGTAAACACATTTACACTACTTAAAATGTCTATTTATGCATGTTCTTAAGCATAGGATTGCATTTCATGATATAAATATTGCATTACATGCATCATCTTGCATTTAGAGTAGTTTGAATAAAATGGAGCTTAATTGTCTCCTTTTATGTGCTTGGACAGGGCAAATATTTTATCGGAGCCTCGGATCAAAGATCCAACCGTATGGATGTGATCAGGGCGACGATTGGAGTTCAACGACTCCAAGATCGCCCTAATCAGGCATCTGTAGCATCAGATAGAGACCGGAGAACCCTAGAAGATCAAGGGCCAGGATGGTGTAAATCCGCACTTCAGATGGCAAATCCGACCACAAGGATGAATTCGGATCGACAATCGCAGCCCAACGACACAAAAATCGAGTCAATCCGACATCCGTGGCACCATCTACAACTTCCAGAAGATGGACGACCAAGATGGCGCCATGTGGCGCCATCTCAGCCGCCCAATCGGCCGCATGCGTCTTGTGAAGACTGCGCACCGTCTCCTCTCCGCCGTTGGATCTCGATCCAACGGCTGCGGTCGCTCGCGCTTAAAAGCGTCCGCGCGACCATTCCGTCTGCGTAGCGCAGCGGCGACGCAGCTGCGGGCGAAGCGGAGGTCGCGGGTTCGAGCCGCGGTGCAGGGGTGGAAGGCGTGGGCGAGCGGGCGCGGACGAGCGTCAGATGAAGATCCAACGGCTGCGCGCGCTCAATCAGGACGACGCGCGATTGGACGCCAGGCGTAACGCGCAATCGCACGCGGGCGGGCGCGCTACGCAGCGGGCGCGGACGCGATCTAAGCCGTCCGATCTCGCGATCGGATGGCTGAGACGACGCGGACGTGCGTAGGCGTTACGCTCGGGCAGCCGAGCGGGCGCGCGTGGGCGCGGCGGCGATGGCGACGTCGAGGCTTTAGCGACGGTTTTATCCGTCACTAAAGACCCCTTATTTATTATTTTGAAGATGTAATGTCCATTTTGCCCCCATTCCTTGCAACTATAAAAGGAGACCCCCTCCATACGAAATTTTCATCCCTTCCTTCTCCTCTCTACCTCTCCAAAGCTCAAGAGAAGCTTGTCCCACACCCGGGATGCTTCTCGCGAGATAAAGTCCAAATTTTCGTCCCCCTTCGGAAGTGGATCCCGCGACGACGACGGCGTGCTGCTTCGTTCCTGTTCTTCTGCTTCGTCCTCCTTCGTCCCGCTTCGTTCTCCTTCGTCCAGGCGTCGTCCCGTCCGGCTCGTCCTCCAAGCGACCGTCGAGGAGGATTCTCTCTCCCTATTCTTTTTACTGCTTTCTAGTATAGATTTACTGCTTTCTAGAGTAGTCTATTCGTCCTCCGAGCGATCGTCGAGGAGGACATTTCTCCCTCCATTCTTTTAATGCTTTCTAGAGTAATTGTTTTATGTTTTCTAGTTGTAACGAAAGAACTCTTTTATGATAAATTCCTTGTCTATTCTACATCTCATTTTGATTTCCATGTATAGTATTCTTTCTCTCTCTCTTACTCCCTCTCTCTCTTTTATTTGTTGTAGATACTTAGATAGTTTAAATTGAATTTCTTTGTGACAAAATAAAAAGAAACGCGAAGTTTTTAAATCAAACGTCCACCTCCCTGTGTTCGACCTGGAATTTTAATTTCGGTATAAATTTTATTTGTTGAACACGAATCCTTCGCTTTCGAACTACAACGACAGGTTTTCCAAAACCGAACACGTTAGCGTAGCTTCGTAAATCGTTCAACAGAGGGTAATGGTAGTCAAGAGGGTTTAATATGAAAAAATGTTTGGTGGAGTTAGCATGTCGTTCGTTGTGAGATGGGAAAGGTGATCAGCCACTACATTTTGCAAACCTACCTTATCCTTAATTTCCAGGTCAAATTCCTAGAGCAGAAGGATCCATTGAATAAGTCAAGGTTTCACATCTTTCTTGTTCAGTAAGTATTTTAATGCTGAGTGGTCCGTATAAACAATGGCATGCAACCCCAACAGATAAGAGCAAAATTTTTCTAGGGCAAACACAATGGAAAGAAGTTCTTTCTCAGTGACATTGTAATTCCGTTGTGTATCATCTAAGGTTTTGCTAGTATAATAGATCACAATGGGCTTCTTGTCAATGCACTGCCCTAAAATGACCCCAACAGCAAAATCGGAGGTATCCATCATTAATTCAAAGGGATGGTTCCAATCAGGTTCCTACAAGATTGGTGCCTCTATGACCTCTTTTTTTAATTTATTGAAACTCTCTAAGCATTGATCGGTAAAGTCAAAAGGTTGGTCTTTGGTTAAAAGCTGACTTAAGGGTTTGGAGATTTTAAAGAAATCTTTTATGAAATGATGGTAGAATCCCACATGCCCCAGAAATGATCAGATTTGTTTAATAGAGTTGGGTGGGGGAACCCTGAAAATTGCATCAATCTTGGCTTTATCTACCACCATTCCATTTTTAAAAATAACATGGCCCAAGATGATGCCTTCTTGGACCATGAAGTGACTTTTCTCCCAATTGAGGACTAAATTGACTTCTATACATTTTTGTAGAGTCTTGTCAAGATGCTTAAGACATAAATCAAAAGAATCTCTAAAAATGAAGAAGTCATCCATGAAAACCTTTAAACAATCACCTACTAGGTTTGAAAATATTGCAAGCATACACCTTTGAAAAGTTGCAGGTGCGTTGCAAAGACTGAAAGGCATTCTTCGGAAAGCAAAGGTTCTGAAGGGACAAGTGAAGGTAGTCTTTTCTTGGTCCTTAGGGTGGACTACAACTTGATTATAGTCGGAATATCCGTCAAGGAAACAATAAAATTCCCGTCCAGCTAAGCACTCCAAGATTTATCGATAAATGGGAGTAGAAAATGGTCTTTCTTGGTGGCAGGGTTTAATTTGTGGTAATCAATGCATGATAAATGCCACTTTATCATCATTCTTATGCATTAAAACAAACTTAGCTCTTAGGATTTTGCTTCGCAAATGGGTTTTTTGGACTGCATTTATGCATTAATTAGGTTAGGCATGATTTCACTTTTTGTTGTCTTTTTAATGTGTTTTTGTGAGTGTTAGGGATATACAAATTGCCAGATCCCTAGAACCCTAGCACTTAGGAAGGCAACTGGTGAACGAGAAGCTCTCACCAGCTGGAACTAAGCTTGATCTAGCTCACCATAGCTGGAATTCAGCTCACCTAAACTAGGGTTAGATCATCCTAGCTCCATTTAGCTCAACTCAGCTGAATGGCAGCTCAAGAGAGCACATCTTAGCTCACCCTAGCTCAGATCAGCTCAAATCTAGCTCAACTTAGTTGAGTCTAGCTCATCTTAGCTCCCATCAGTTCACAGGGAGCTCTAGCTAGCTCAGTTGAGTTGACTGGAGTTCACCTCAGCTCAGGACCAGCTACATCCAGCTCCACTCAACTCCAGCCAGCTGAAGATGACTTCATTTCAGCTCAGGAAGCTCAAATCCAGCTCCTGGGGACTCAGCTTAGCTCAACTCAGTTGAGCTAAGCTACCTTAGCTGCCTCAACTAGCTTGATCCTCACTGGGAGCACCAGACCCGGCTCACCTCAGCTCCTTATGGCAGAAGCCAGCTTACTTTAGCTTGGCTCAGCAGCTAGCAAAGAACTAGCAAGCTAAGCCAGCTAAAGTAGCTTCATGCCATCCTCTTCAGCAGCTACCAGCTCTAGTTCAGCTCTAGACTTCTTCTGCCTAGCTCCTCTCCTCAAACCCTAGCTCTCATTGCTTACTCCTCTACTCCATTACTAGCTAAGCTAGGTTCCAGCTCCCTTGGCATTTACCACCCTAAAACTCTACCTAACTAGCTCCACCAACTAAGCCCTACCTAGAGCTCACCTAAGCTAGCTCCATCCACTCCAAGTTGGTGCCATCACCATCACTACCTTTCACCCCTCAACCACCACCAAAGGGCACTAAGAACTTGGCGCCAAAACCACCCTAACTACCCCTTTTTTGGTGCCAACTTTTCCCTCCAAAAATGACTTAATCTCCACCCTACACCTAAGCCTAAAGCCCATCTCCACCTTCCATTTTCCCTCCAAAATTGCCCCCCATCTAGAACACCATTTTGTCTCCAAAATGGAGGCACCCCCTCCACCATGGACGTCCACCAAGGGGTGAATTCAACCTATAACTACCCCCCCTACACCCTTTATGGTGGCGCCAAGTGATCTCCACCTTAAGATTCCTAACCACCATCCCAAACTCCATCCTAGGCACCCATTACCTCCATGCCAACTACCCCTTCTCCACCACTATATATACCCACCTAATTACCCACATTTTCCCATCCTCCCTTTAGTATAAGTCTACCATAAATCCACCTACACCCTACGACCAAGAGAAGAAGGGAGGAAGAAGATTAAAGGAGCACATCACTCGCCCCCTTGGTGCCTTCTTCCTTCCCACTCTTCTTCTTGTGCCACACCAAGGAGGAGGAGCAATTCTTCATCAAGGAGGATGGCTAGGCAAGGGAGAAGCACCTAGGGTGGACGTCCACCCTTGAGGAGAAGCTTAGGGCACGCCCCCTTAGGGCTTGCCTTGGAGGACATTGTCTTGGTGGAATTTTCAAAGAGAAGGAGTTGGAAGATTTCTTTTCAAGCCTGGGAGCTACCAGGCTTGGAGCAAGAAGCTCCTCTTCTTCACCAATTTTTAAGAGGATTTGTGTTTTACTTTCTTGTAGTTTCAAGTTAGAATAGAAGCATTCCTCTACATGTGCATTTTGTAAAACAGATTTCTGTTAATTCAAGTTGCCTTCTTTTATCTTTTTGTTGCATAGTTTTGTAGAATTTTTTGTGTCTAGCAATTTTTCACTCCCTCTCGTTAATTACTCTAGGCCTCCACTTGCCTAGAGTGAGCTTAGGGAGATGCTCTACTTGTCACTTCAGTAGTAGTGTAGTGGATTAGTGTAGACAATTTTCTTGCTATCAATAAACCTACATTATTCCTGTTATTTCGAACCTATAAAAATCATATATGTAAAACACCAAAAAGAAAGTTGAGTTCGATTTCCAAGCAAGAGACATAATTTTGAAAACATATTGCCTCCTTGGACGGCCCTAGATACTCCCCTATCTAGGTCTTATAAATTTAAAAGCGAAAGTGGATTTTCACGTTGCAACGACACTAAATTGCCTAATTAACAAATCGTATATTTTCATGATCACTTTTTGGCACCATTGTCGGGGAGGCACGGCTTTGCAAATTATTTTTCTCTTACTTGAAGTGTGTTCATGCGGCTTGATTATGTTTTTAACAGTCAGTTGCATCGTAGTATAGGTGACCAAGCGTTGTCAACAAATAAAAATTTATTACTCAAAAACCTAAGTATCCGAAGTCGAACACAGGGAGCAATTGGAATTTATTACTAATCTCAAGAATGTAATTGAACACTTAATTACTCAAAACTTAATTCAAAATATATATATGCATGAATTTAAAAGTTAATTGTGGTAAAAATAGAAGAATTGGACGTCTGATCATGGGATCAGACATCTTAAGAAGATATTTTCTCTTGTCTGCTTCTTGTTCTTCTGACTTTCTCTAATTTTCCTCTGTTCTTCTTTTCCCATGTGCTTCTTCTTCCTTGTTTCTTCTCTGCAGCTCCTTTCTCTGCTCTTTCCCTTCTTTCCTTTGTCTTCTGCCTTGCCTCTCTTTTGTAGTTTCTTTCTCCTTCTTTTCTCTGCGGGTCTTCTTCTTCCTTCCTTGGTTCTGCTTCCCTTGGCTTCAGCTTCTCTTCTTCTTCTGCTTGTCTTTCCCTTTCTTTATTTCTTCTTCCTTCTTCAGTTCCTCTTCTCTTTGGCTTCGCCTCTTCCCTCTGCCTTGCCTTTCCTTCTCTTTTTCCTCTACGACTAAGTGTCAGCTTCACTTCTCCTTCTCCTTCCCTGCACAAACCGAAGAGAGCAAAACCTACTCTACCCACACCCACGTCTCTCTCTCTCTGAATCTCTCTTTGGTACACTCTCCCAGAGCCGGGTTATCGGGTCGGGTCGGGTCGCATGCCCGAGTCCAGGCGCACCGGCGTGGGTGTGGTGCATGAGGAGTGCTCAGGGGGTAGTTGGATCGGGTCACCAGGTCCACGGGATGAAATCATGGATGAGGCACGTGTATAGGTGAGGGACCTCACCCCATGTGTTCTCGAGGCGAAGAGACAATATCACAAATTCAATTTAAACTACTCAAGTGCCTCACAGCTTACTGAGGTGGGACTAATGTTCCACAGCTTTTGCTCGTGTGCCCGCAGGAGATCGTTCCTCCAATTGTAGCAGTTGCAGGCCTCACAGCACCACTTGCTGGAACAGCTGACTTCGCGAGATCTCCCCGAATTTGTTGGACCTGGAATCCTGAAGTCCTTCAGCTTGGAGCGAGCTTGCAACCTCTTTGAGCCATCGCTAATGGCAGCTGGAGCTCAGACCCTGTATGACACAAAAAGGACCTTGCGGCTCTATCAGACCACAGGAGCACCTTTGCCGTGTCACGACGAAGGTGAGGCAGTAGGTGGCAGGCCACGGGGTGGCGTAGGCGTGCGTGCCTAGGTCGCTCTATGGCTGGATTGATGGATTAGGTTGGGGGGCGGTTGTGGTGGTGTAGAGGGTCTGTGGATGAGTGGAGGATGTTCAGTGGAGTGTGGCGGAGGTTGTGAGGTGGGTGGCGAGACGTGTGGGGGTGCGGAGTGACGGAGGTGTCTCGCCAGAGGGTGGCTGATGAGTGGCTACTCATCATGGCTAAAAAGCTGAAATTAAGCTAGACACTAAGCAAAACAATATCAAATTAATAGATAAAAAGGGTTAAGTGTGGGAATTAAAGAAAAAGACCTAAAACTTTTACTTTGTGTTAAAACCTCCTAATTAGGTCACAAAATGAGATTTTCTAAAAATAAAATACAAATGATGATCCATGCATCAATTGAACACATAAATTAGTATGAAAAGCCAAATCAGATGTATAATCAATGTCTTAAATGTTCAATTAAGCACATATAAAAATTTGAAGGCAATTGGACATCATTTAGGTTATGAAATAGATAGTTGACACTTAGGTCCTTCATGCATTACACTTTGACCCTTAAAAACTCATTTTTGGACCTGTTTATAAGCCGCAGGGACCCTTTTGAAAACCTGCAGGGCCCTTCTAGTTATAGTTCGTTTCACTTATGGGCCTGCACGCTATTCTTCTACCCCTTCGTTCAAGGGTCTTCCTGCAATTTTTCCCTCATTTCAGAGGGAAGCCTGCTGTTCTTCACGCGCACTATAGCACGCGAAGAACACGGCCAATCTCAGCCGTCCGTCGCTCTTTAGATCTTGATCTACGGTTGGATTCGATTGGAACTTTCGCGCAATTCGGTGCGTGCGTTCACCTCTCTCCCCAGATCTCATCTAACGGTCAGATCTCGCGCTCAGCTCACCGCGCGCTCCGCCCCTCACATCCTCATTGCCGGTTGCATCTTGTTTATTCTCACCTGCGCGGGGATCTCAGCCACTAAGCTGCTACTTAAGCACCTCAGTGGTGTCGCACGCAAGGGATCGCTCCCTCCTACACCTCTTAGCGATCAATTCATCCACTGCAGTCTCTCCTCCCCATCCAGCCTCTGATTTCACATCCTCGGCTGTGAAATCATCACCTTCTCTCGACACTCCTCGTCGCTAAGGACTTCGTAGCACCTGAGGATGACCCTGGAGCCTCACTAGCAGACTCTTCCCTCCGCTGGAGTCATCTTCCTCCTTTCTTCCTCCTTAGCCATCGGCTAAGGACCCATAGGTCCCATTCTTCCTGTTAGATTAGGTTTTTAATTCTGCATAATTAGTGTTAGCTGTAGTTTAAAGTAGTTTAGAGTAGAATTAGATTTAATTGTTAGTGTTTAATGTTAGCTGTAGTTAAAGTAGCCTTAGGAGTAGAATTAGCTTTAATTCCCCTCCCTCACCTCCTCTAATCAGTCTAGATCAGAGGGGAAGAATTCATCAAATCATTTTTCAAATTATCTCCCTCTCCATGTTTTTTCACAATCCAGTTCTGATTTCTTTTTAACCACAAGTTTTTCTTATCCTTCACCCACACACCCTGATCCAATTTCAGATCTGGTGGTTTACAACCTCAGATCTGAAATTGCCGTCACAAGCACCTTTGGGGCTTCTCACTCACCCCATATTTGTTCACAAAAGCCCCTTGATTTTGGGTTGAATTCGTCAGTTTGTCAGATTTATTTTCAACATGGATTTTGAGGAATTTTTGCTTTCTGAATTGCATTGCCAGATCTGACAGATTGAAGAGGATTGGGATTTCTTGTTGGCAAGGACTCTGAGAGGTTTTCTGGTGACAGAGAACAACTCAGAAGAGCCATCCTTGAATCTATTTTGCTTTTATTTGAATGCATTTACAAGTTACTGTGAATTCCCTTAATGCATTCTCAGTCCTGTTTTGACACTTCAGAATTGCCATACACCATCTGTTTTGATAACTACTTTAGTATGGTGATTTCCTAACCTAAGGAGTTCTCCATACTCCTTAAGGTTGCAAGAAACTGGGATTGGATTTAATGGTTTTAAGATATTGAATTAAGTCTTCCTTCATGCTGTCTATAGCATTAGGAAGAGCTAATTCAGTGTTATTTTTGGTTTTAATCTGAAATGATGTTTTTGATGAGGGCTTCTTTTTGGGCATTTGAATTGAGACATTTAGTGATTTTCGTGAGAATTAAACCCTTGTCAGATTTAGGATTCACTTATCTACTTTACAGTTGATTTTGATTGCTTTTAATCCCAGTTACACAGTGAAGTGCTGCATCTTGCAGCTACATATCTTCCTCCTCTCTAAACTCTTCCCTTCTCACCATTTCGATTCATCTCTCTTTTCAAATGGACTAATTGCAGCAACAGTTAGCCCATTTGATAGTAGCTTAGGCTGCTGAAAGAAGCACTAAATTCTTAACACTCTCCCCCTTCTCCACCCATCTGACAGTGGCTGATGCTGCTGTTAGAAAAAGAAAATTAAACACAATTAATCCTTCCTTTCTCACCTCCTGCTGAAATCTAACTGAAATCTGATACTGTACATATATATATACAACTAACTATAACTATAATGTACATAATAACTGTGTAAAGTATGTATATATTTACTGAAATGTAAGTGTACATAATTAATCACCTCTTGAACAGTATATATACATATAAATTAGATAAATTAGTAATTTAGGGGTATAATTAAGTTAATTGAATATGTAGACTTAGGTTAATATATATTAAGTAATTTAAGCTAATTAAAGTATAGTTAAACCCTTTTTAGATTACTGGTATTTAGTTTATAAGCTAAACAGCCAAGAGCTGCTACTTTAAAATAAATAAAGCATAAATAAACTCGGAAAAATATAATAAAAATATGTATAAAATACTTAAGTATATAATCTAAATCTGTATAAGGTCAATTAGACCATTTACTAACTAATTTATAAGTAATTAACTAAAAAAGCACCTAAAATAGCCTGTACAAATAGCCCACTTTAATGAATTTATTTGTATAGTAAAACTAATGAAAATTCAAAATTAATTAACCAATTATGTAGTATTATGTAAATACTTTATTGTCCATATTTTATTTTATTTTTTTTAATAATTTATGACCCTCAAATCGAGGGCCAAATGTACTTCCAAGCGTAGCTGCACTCGATTTCCAGCGCAGATGTGGCGCTGGAATAGCGCCACATCGTGCGCTGCAAATCGTGCGCAGCGCCATAAGAAGAATTCGTGTTTCCATTAGGCAGTCGTCACGGGCGCCGGGTGCCCGAAACACTGCCTATACATACAGGATCCGATTACCATTGAGCATATGATTTGAGCATTCTGTCCGAGATGTGATGAGTATGCGAATGTGTGTGGGGCCGGGGGCCCGAGTGTGCATGCGCCGTGGGGTTGAGGCCCTGCGTTGAGTCTGAAAGCGTAATTAAGCTACCTAATCAAGATTAGGGTGCGCTTAGTAGAGGTCTGATCCCACCCTCTTAGTGTTGTGTATCCCTCGGATGGCGCGCCCACAAATTAAACATGTTTTGAACTGCTTAATAAAAGCTAATGACGACTTAAGTGTATATAACAGAAAAAGATATACATATGTACACGGAGTGTAGCCCTATTATTTGTATAAGTAAACCTATATAATTACTAACAGAATAAAATGACACTATAAACGTCGCTAAAGACCTCAGTTTCCCCCTTAGGTTGTATAGTGTTTTATGAGATTTAGCGACGCTTATGTCTATCATTAAAACTGCTGTATATGTTACTGTAGATAACATACTAGTAATATAAGTTTTTACACTATGGCATCCTAGTGTATTAGGTACTATCATGTTAGTATTAATACTATAACTTGTAAATACATAGTTTTTAGTATAGTAATAAATTGTTTGGTGCTTGTTTTTAGTTAATTAATTTTTACAAGCATTACAATTAACTTTTAGTAAGTAGGCAAACCATTTTTATATTCATTCATTCTTTAATAAGATGTAAAGTTTCTTTTTGGAATTAGAGGATATTTTTGAGATCAAAGAGTGACCGATGTAATTCAATAAATTACCTCTCAGTGAATGACCTGGAACAAAACCAGTAAAAATTAGATAAGTAAATAATAATAATGGTTGTAATGACTGGTACTCACCCTAACTCACCACTTTGACACTCTTAGTGTTTCATGCTACAACATACTACAACAAGCATTGCCACCATCTATTCTATATCATTACTATTAGTGGCCAGAGATGAGGAAGATGGTGGTGGACAGTGACGGTCGAGGGGTGTTGTGTGAAATAGAATGAGGGAAATGAAAGAGGGGATAGGGACGAACAGTTCTAACCTAACTAAGTGGACGAAGGGGGCGAGAGGGCGGCTGGCAGTACCTGCTGTCGCCAGAGAAGAAGGCATCTAGTGGAGGAAGACGGTGGCGACGACGGGGCTAGGGCTGCTTACGCGGGTGGTGCGCGACGCGGAGGAGGATGGGGAGGATAGCTCTGCCACTGGTATTGTGGCAGAGCGAAGATAAAGAGGAGGGAGGCTCACTAGAGCTCGCTGGAGCACTTGGCTGGAGGAGAAGATGAATTTGAGGTGGAATTCCGGCCAAGTCGAGCTGAGGAGGTGTGGCCAGAGTTGAGGGTCATTTTATAGGCACTAGCAGGGACTCCTGTGCTTGGAAGACAAGCTTCCAAGCACGGGAATACTCGTCGGAGATGGAATCAGTTAAGATACCCAAATCTCTTGTGCGTTCACATGAGAGATTGGGTGCAAATCAGGGATTAGGATCGTGTTCAGATGGAAGGGAATTCCTCAGAGAATCTCCCTTCCAAATATGGGAGGAGATCTCTGAGGAATTAGAGAATATTCCCTCTCTATTCCTCATTGGAGTAGGATTTCTCCCCATTAATGGTGGAGGGATCTGTTTGTAAGAGTGGTGAGGAAGTTAGGGGGGTTTATGTAATGGTTTTCAAAAGATAGGGGCCAAGATGTAATTAGGTGTACTAATTTGCAAAGTAGGTCAAGATGACCTCCCCTTAGGTCCAAATTTTGGTACAAACCTAATTTAGACCTAAGGAATCCAATGGTGAAGTTGGATTTTAGGTTTGACTACGTTTTACTTGATATTTTGCGTAAAAACCTGAATTAGGTCAATTGATGAGCTAAGACCCTAATCTAGGTCAAAATAGGTTCCAAAGGTCAATTTGAAGGTTCTAAGCCCTAGGGGATATTTTTCCATGAATTTAAGAGGGTTTACTTGATTTTTAACCTGACTAGAACCTTGTTAAATTAAGCGGGTCTATTTTAGGGTTTCAAGATGTCATTTAATTCCTGGTTTGCACATAAACCCATTTCTGATTAAACCAACCCACTTTTTATCTTATTCAGACCATTTGACCTATGTTTTGTCTCTGAGAAATCTTGTTTATGTACTGCAATGGTAAAATTACAGTTTCGACCTTTATTTCATGTTTTCTTCTCAGAACACTTATTCCTTCAATTAAGCCCTCTTCTAAGTTATGTAGGAGCTTTTATTCTCTTTATTAGGTCAAAATGAGCTAGTTATGACTCATGATGAGGCTCTCATCAAAGTGGATCTCATCCCCTTGCCTCTCTTCTTTCTTGTGTGTGTAGGAACTATAGGAAGAAAGTAGGAATTTGGAAGCGAGAGCTCAAAGTTCCTTTTCTTCCCATGATTCTAGGCTGGTTTCTTCTTTCTTGTCACACTTAACCTAAAAACTACCAAAATACACTAAACTTGGCTTTCAGGATCTTAAACATCAAATACCATGTGGTATGATTCATTGAACTCAAATGACTTATCTTTGGCCAGAAGATTGCCTAAGGGTCGAGCATCCTTTGAGAAGTCCTTGATGAACCTTCTATAAAAGCCCACATGACTAAGGAAAGAACAGATTTTTTTATCAGATGTGGGTGGGAAAAGTTTGGAAATGGCATCAACCTTGGCTTTATCAACTTCAATCCCTTGCTAGAGACTACATGACTCACGACAATACCTTCTTGTGTCATGAAGTGACTCTTTTCTCAGTTGAGGACTAACCTAGTTTTAATACATCTTTTCTGGATTAATTCCAAGTTAGCCAGGTAGGAATCAAAAGAACCTTCAAAGACGGAGAAATCATCCATATATACTTCAAGACAATCCCCCACCATGTCCAAGAAGATGGCTAGCATGCACCTTTGAAAAGTCACAAGTGCATTGTAGAGCCTGGAAGGCATTCTATGGAATGCAAAGGTTCTGTAGGGATAGGTGAAGGTTGTCTTTTTCTGGTCGTCGGGATGCATAGCAACTTGGTTGTATCTCGAATAACCACCCAAGAAATAGAAGAACTTCTGCCTATCTAACTTGTCAGGGATTTGGTTAATGAAGGGTAGAGGAAAATGATCCTTTTTGGTGGCTGTGTTCAGCTTCCTGTAATCAATATAGACTCTCCAAGAGGAAGCTGAACGGGTGGTCATGGATTCCCCTCTCTTGTTGGTCATAACGATTATTCCCACCTTCTTAGGAACAATTTGCATGGGACTAACCTAGGGATTGTCGAAGATCAGGTAGATAATTCCAGCATCAAGCGAGCTAATTATTTCTTTCTTAACCACTTCTTGCATATTGGGGTTAAGTGGTCTCTGCATCTCGCGTGAAGGGCAAGATCCTTCTTTTAAATAAATCCGATGATTACAATAAGAAGACTCAATCCCTCTAAGATCATGTATGGTCCAACCAATGGCCTTTTTATTCGCCTTAAGGACCTTAATCAATTTTAGCTCTTGCTCCCTTGTCAATTTAGCACTTATAATCACTGGAGTGTCTTTTTTGATCCTAAAAACTCATATTTCATATTCTCAGGCAATTGTTTTAGTTCAAGCGGGGCGGGTTCAGAATAGACAGTAAGGAAGATGTTGGTGAAGAATCAGTAGGATGGTCTAAAGGGAGAGGTTGGGAATGAACAAAATCAATAGCCTATTCAGAGTGTGGTAGGTCTACCATAGAGGGTTGTGGGTTGGGATTGCATGTCACTAGAATCCTCAAATACATTAATTGACATGCAAGTCTCAACATTCTAATAAGTATCCTCAAGTTCGTCAATATATCCATAATCCTCGAATTTGTTTATCACCTTGAAAATATCGAGTTTCAATTTTCTATCCCTAAAGGCAATTTCCATGTTACCATTTTCACAATTGATGTTAGCCTTAGTGGTAGCTTGGAATGGATGCCCTAGAATAATGGGTGTGTTCCTTAATTCCTCGGGTACATCCATATCAAGGACCAGAAAATCAATAGGAAAATAGAAGTCTCTGACCTTAACAATCACATCCTCAATAACACCCCTTGGAGTGGTGACCAAATGGTCTGCTAATTGGAGCGTTACTGAGGTGGGCTTAAGTTCACCTAACTCAAATTTTTTTATAGTGAGGTCAGGATTAGGTTAATGGATGCACCAAGATCTAGTAGTGACCGGTCATAAGTGTAATCCCCGATAACACATGAAATCAAGGGGGCACCTGGATCTCTCCTTTTTGGAGGAAGGTGATGCAAGATAATAGAAATAACCTGCTTGGAGAGTACCACCTTCCTCGTGGTGGGTTCCTTTAGCTAACACTTCTGAGTGCATAAATCCTTTAAAAACTTAGCATAAATTGGGATATGCTTAATAGCATCGAGGAGCGAAATGTTAATCTCTACACTTTTAAATATATTTAGAAGCTCCTCGTTTCTATCTATGGGTTTCTTCTTTCTGGATTTCAATAAGGCTTCAGGGAACGGGATATGGGTAGGGTCATCTTTTTCTGGTTCTAGAGCCTCAATCTCTTCTTCAATGTTCTCTTTTTCCTCAGACTCACCCAAGGTTTGCTTGCTGGAAGATGTTATTTCTGGGTCCTGGGATTTCTTCCCACTCCTCAAGGTCACAGAATTGGCAGAAGCACATGGGTTTGGGTCTTGGGGAGGGTTAAGAAAGATTTGAGGGGCTTGGTTAGCCAGATATCCAGGATTAGAAGAGGAGGGACCTTGCTTAACCACCTGAGAATGCGCATGTGGACCACTTTGATTCCCGTACCCTTGGGTTCTATTGCCCTGCTTTTGGACATTTCTTGGATTGGGTACCGGTTGGGATGGTATTGATCTGGGCTGTTGGTTGTTAGCAATAAGCCCAGATTGCAAGTTGTCTAGAGAGGTTTTCATTTGTTAAATGAGCTAGAGCATGGATCCTTGCATCTCCACCATCTTTCAATTCAAATCAGCCTACCTTGCAGGTTGTTGGGCAATCCAAGTTGGCTGATTGACTTAATTTGGGGGCATTTGAGTATATACATGACCCTGACCCATAGGTCTTTGTGGTGCATAATTGCTAGGTCGAGCTTGGGTTTGCTGTCCCTGATTCTTCTAGAAGATAGGGTGGTTCCCCCAACTCAGGTCATAGGTGTTGGAATACGAGTTGGACCTAGCATTCTCCCGTATAGCCTGAACGTCCTCATAAGGTGAGGATGAAGGGAAAGACGGATTCGAAAAATTGGGATCAAAGGCCTCAGTTTGGAACCCGTAGGGTTCTGAGAAGTGCTGGCTTGCAGGTTGAGCTGACTCAAGTTCATTCACAAATTCTTGTCCCATGGGAGCTTGTAAGGAATGGAATCCCAAACTCGAGAATTGAGTAGATTTGGAAGTGTTTCTATAATTTTTGGGCCATCCACTTTTCCATTCTCTTTGCAACCAGATCTACCTTATCGAGCTTGTTGCAGATCAATTCTATATAAAATGTGTGAGAATGAATTTGGACCTCATTGGCATTTGATCTGGTTGTTGGGATCGGTTGAAGGTATCCATGGAGGCATGGTTTATAGAGTTTTTGCTCATTTCCTCAAACAAATCATGCACACTATCTGCGTCTTTGTTGAGGAAATTGCCTCTACAAGAAGCGTCCACATGATTATGGAGTTGATCCGTTAGCTCGTGATAGTAGATCTGCACGAGTTGCCATTTAGGCATCTCTTAGTATGGACACTTCTGCAATAAATCCTGGAATCACTCCCAGGCACCATGAAGCAGTTCCCCAAGCCATTGGACAAAGGTGGTAATTGCCCATCATAGAGCATTGGTCCGTCTAACTTGGAAGAATTTCTTCAGGAAGGGCAATTTCAATTCTGTCCTTGTAGTGATCGGTCTTTCTATAGTACGATGACAATGTGCAGCCTTATCCCTAAGTGAGTAGGGGAAAAGCCTCATGATCATTTGCTCATCGTCTACATTTCGTGACTTGTTGGTCTGAACCAAGATGGTAACATCCTCCAAATATTGGAATGTATCCTCAGAGCCAAGTTTGTGAAAGTGTTTAATCAAACTCAAGACCTGGGGCTTCACCTCAACATCTCCAGCAGGGATCATAATGTCGGGATGATCCTCGTAATTTGAAGGATCATAAAAGTCCTTCAAGGGCAGAGTGCCCTGACCATTCATACATTGAAATCATGCTTGCATGTGCTGCAATTGGTCCAGCTGCCTCTGAATCAGGTTCTCCTAGTTCGAAGGTGGAGGAGGTGGTTGTTGGTTATTAGCCATGGGATCTGCTTGGTTGTAACTCAACCTTTACCTCCTAGAATGGTCTAATGGTCTTCTAATCTAGGGTTCAATAACCTCCTTCCAAGCATGCACTGGAGGGAAGTCGAAAGGACGGGAAAATAAAGCCATGTAGCACAAAAAATATAAGTCTGTCCTTAAATTGGGTAGCCCAAGGGCTTATGCTTCAGAAATGTAACTCTAACCACGAACCAAATTTTGTGCTGTTCTTAATCAAAAGCTGTTTAAGTTGTGTTGGTGTAGCAAGGGGAGTGTGTCCTAAAGGTTGCTAATTATGCTAAACCCCTGCTCGCTTAAGTCGTTTGACAATCAAGCCCCCCAACGTAGTGCCTTTCAGAAAAAGTAGACATCACTAATTCGAATCATGATCTGAATGACACTCTGAAATGGACTTAGTGAATCCTAAGGCCAACGTCTTCTCGATTTTATTTAGGCTTGGGATAATAGTGCTTTGGAATGTAATGGGCTCTTAAAAAAAATGGGTTGCCCTTAATGATCAATTAATATGTGTGTGCATGCACAACCAGGGTTTTCAAGCAAGATTATTATGGATGAGTTGTATTTTAAGGCTCAAATCTTGCTTAGTAGCTTTTAGGATTCAAATCTTAGGTATACTCATTTGGGGTTTTGTGAGGCAAACCAAGTTTTGAAATCATCGATGTAGATATATGCCTTTAAAAATAAAAAAGAATATGGAGTGCTTGGTTCAGCCTAAAACTTGAATCCTACAGAGAAAGCTACTGGATGAATCTATTTTAAGTTAAGTGGTGCAGCCCAGATAGATCAAACAATTGGCTTATCGCACCACTGATCAAGGCACATAGAAAATAGTCACTTATATGTGTGCGAGTGTACCGGATCCGTAGGTCAGAATCCTGGTTAGTGACTAAATCCAAAATGGTGCACCTTAGGGTTTATGGGTGCTTAAAGTGTGTAAATTTCAATTAAATCCCACAATCAGAGAAGAAATATTTTTTTCTTGTATTTTTATAAATGGGTGGGTGAAGTGAATGGAGGTGACAAACAAACAACTAGATTTGCCTTAGGGTTTATACAAGCTCCTAGGTCAATTTGGGTTTGAGTTATTTAGGTGAATGGATGAAATCTAATGAGTAGGAAAGGGGTGAACTTACAGAACCTTCACCTGCACTTTACTCCAATCTACCCTTGTAGCCTACCTCAGATGAGTACTTGAAATCACAATAAATTGAAGAGAAGGGAGGTAAAAGTTAAATAAGTGCAGGAAGAACGTGGAAAATCAAAGTCTATTGCCTTCCCAGCAATGACACTAAAATGATGAGCGGAAATTCGACGAAGAAAGTAGATTAGTGTTTCGGAGAAACCCACGTTGTTTTATTTGCAAAATCTTTTTATCAAATAAAATTTATAACTAGGATGTGAGTTCTGGGTTGAACACAGGTAGGTGATGTTTGGTTTGAAATAGCATTTGTTTATTTGTTTTTGATTTTTTTTGCTATATGTAATTTTGTTTGGTATTTTATACAATCAAAATATCAGGTCGGACTTAAATCTAAGCTAAGAAACAAAATAATTAAAAAGAGTAAGAGAGAGATAACAAATAGCTATATTCAAAGCGAAGAAAAATGTTATTACAAAATTAATGTTTATTGCGAAAAAAATAAGCTGCACTAAAAATCAAGAAAAAGAGATAGAGAGAGAATCCCCCTCGATGGCTGCTTAAGGGATGAGGACTTCGGCAACGCTCGGATAAAGAGGAATAGAGCTAGAAGAAGGAGGATGAAGCTGGAGGAAGATGGGAGGTAGGGTAGCTACGGAGTGATTCGATTCTGTGAATAGGGATGAGAAGACGATCGGTGGGGGCTCCATGAATGGGGGTGAGAAGCAGGATTAAAAATTATTTTTAATTTCTAGTGGAGCATTCCAAGGGCTTGAGACACAAGATTTGAGCTCAAAAGAGGTTCTTGACCTCTAGAGGGAGAGAGAAGCTAGGAAGGGATGCTTGGCCATTGGAGGGGAGGTAGGCTATTTATAGGTGGAAAAATGGGGGTTCAAAGGCCCTTTACTGTGTATGGTACTTAAGGGTGTGCAAGGGTATCCATCTCAACTGTTGATTGCAAAAATTGCGTGATATATAACATGTGATTTTCAGTAGTTGTAACATACGAAATCGCAATTGCTTTTAAATTTGTAATACCAAGAAAGGGGAGTATCTATGTGATGGGAACACCATCATGAGCCCTAACTGGCTCATCTTGACCCAATGAAGAGAATAAATGCTCCTACATAACCAACTGAAGGTCATAATTCACTACATAACCTTTCTGAGAGAAACACAAGAAACTAGGGGTAAAAATGCAATTTTACCAATGCAGTACAACCATGGGTTTTCTCAAGGTCTAAACAAAGGTAAAATGGCCTTAATAAGATAACAAGTGGGTTGGATTCAACATAAAAGGGTTTGTGTGTGTTCTATGAATTAAATGATTTCTTGAAACCCTAAAAACAGTCCCACTTAATTAACTAAGGTTCTGCTCAAGATAAAATTCACTTAAATCCTTTAAAAATCATATAAAATATTCTCTAGGATTTAGTACCTTCAATTTGGCCATTAGAACCCATCTTGACCTATATTGGGGTCTTAGACATATATTTGTCCTTATTTGGATTTTTGCATAAATTTCCAATCAAACATGTTCAAACCCAAAATTCAACTTCACCATTGGATTCCTTAGGTCCAAATTAGGTTTTACCAAAATTTGGACCCAAGATGAGTTTGCCTTGACCTAGTTTGCAAAAAGGTCCAGTCTGATTACATTTCTACCCTTAACTTTCAAAAACACTTGCTAATAGGCCCTCAACTTTCTCATCATCTTCACAAGTAGGTCCCTCTACCATTATCGCGGTGGAAACCTACTCCGGCAACCTTTGATAGAGAAGATCTCCTTGATTGCTGGGAGGATCTCTTCCAAAATTGGAAGGAAGATCCTCTGAGAAATCCCCGTTAGTATGAACCCATCTTTGAGATCTGATTCCCTCTCAATCTCTCATGTGAAAGCATGAGAGATGTGGGTATGCTAACGGTTCCCATCTCTAGCGACCTTCCAAGCTTGGGAAGCTTGCTTCCCAAGCCTTAATCAACCTTCAGAGCCCTATTTAAAGATGCTAGATCTCCTCGACTCTTCCACTCTCGATTTCGACCGCGAATACCTCAAATTCTTCTCTTCTCCTCACGGCTGTAGGCTCCTTGACATCCGATGACCTTTCCTGCTCCTCCTTGTTGTCCGATCGCCATACCTGCGGTGGATTCCTCCTCCTTGACTTCGTCCGTGCCTCACCGTACCAGCAGGCACCCATTCCTCTTCGTCCTCGCCGTTCCCACTTCACCAGAGTTGCCTTCGTCTCCGACGTCGACCATACCAGACCCGACACCTTCGCTGCTCCCTTTCATCCCTTAATGCCCTAGCTATGTTCCCTGTCTCCTCTGTTTACTTCCCCTCTCTATTTCTCTAAATCCACCACTGATGCCCGTCGCACCTCCATCCTTTCCACCTTGGACCACCACATTCGGCGAGGCCATCCCACCTCCACAGGCCACCAAAACCCTCGCCGACAAGCCCACAACCTCCGCCACACCTCACTGAGCACTTCCCCTTTACTCACCGCGCCACTCAACCAGACCACCCCCCGAACACACCCACTCACTTGCACATAGTGTGCCCTAGGCATGCACTCATAGGCACTGCCACACCATAC
Organism: Thalassia testudinum; assembly: GCA_037157565.1. Classification (NCBI taxonomy): domain Eukaryota; kingdom Viridiplantae; phylum Streptophyta; class Magnoliopsida; order Alismatales; family Hydrocharitaceae; genus Thalassia; species Thalassia testudinum. The sequence goes on from JAZHRO010000031.1 coordinate 179,909,145, forward strand.
CACCACTCCCAACACATCTGCCATGCTCCGGCGAACCTCTCTGAATGATTTGACGTGGCTGCGAGGCTGTTCTTGTGTTTTCAGGTTTAGGCCCCATCCGCCATTGGCGAGCGAGCTTAAAGCTCGCTTGAGGTCGCTCCAAGTTTTGCCAAGCCTAGGATGAGGCCCCAGGCTACGTGGACTTACCTCGCACATGCACTTAGGCCCTCAATTGGAGTCAAAGGCCTTCACACTAGCTGCAATTGGAAGCTTAATCTCTGCTGTAGGCGTGCGAGAAGAGGGGGCGCAAATAGTCCCACCTCGAAAATGAAGGGGCATCCACACCCAAATAAATTGAAAAAGTGGTGTAGGCTTATTGCCTTAGTTAGCATGGGGTGAGGTCCCACTCACCCGACTCGGTCTCGTCTGCAACACGCCCCCGTGGACTTGACTGACCCGACCCGACCTGCATTTCTTGCCCACCACTACATGCTGGTGGGCCTAGTCCCAGGTACGCACCCGACCTGATAACCCAAATACCTGTGTGGCTTTGGGAGAGTGGATCCTAAGTGAGAAAGAGAGGAGAGTCGCGTGGGTAGGGGGAGGGTTTTGCTGTGAGGATCTTTGGCCAACACTTAGCCAATTCAGAGGAAGAAGAGGAGGTCAGGGTTGAAGGCAGAGAAAGAAGAAGAAGCAGGACTGAAGAAAGAGCTGAAGAGAAAGAGAAGCATCGTAGAATCCAAAGAAGAAGAAGAAGAGAAGGGACCTCAGAGAAAACAAAGGCCAAAGCAAAAGAAGAAGAAGAAGAAGAAGAAAGAAAGAAAAGAAGCAAAGAAAAAGGATCAGACACTTTAAGTCATCTGATTCCTTCATCAGACGACAGATTCTAGTTCTCATTGCATATTCATACATTGAGTTATTTAGTGATATTGTAGGAGTATTTGGTGATCTACATCACCATTTTACTCCCATATTTTTGCACTTTGATACTGATATTATTGCATACTCTTTTAATTCTGAAATGTGATCTTGATTTCTAAATAACAATTTGCTCCCTATGTTCGACCTCGGAAATCTTTTCAAGTAATAAAATTGTATTTGTTTTCAAAACGATTTCGATTATTCTGCAACGCGATTATTTAAAACATCGATCTCACTTATGTTAACATTTTGGCGCCATTGCCGGGGAGCAACAGTCAATTTAGAATTCTTGATTACAATTTCTGATACAGATTCTAACTTGCTATCTCTTTTACTGTGGTTGTTTCAGGGAGAAGATACATTGAAGAAAGTCAGCCGCATAACAAACACACCAGGGGCAGGTAAATTCTGATTACTTTCTCTCTTAAGCCCCTCATTCTAAAAAGGTTAAAACGCATAAAAATCAATTAGGCTACTTGCTTTCCATTCTTAGCTAATTCATCAAGTTGCCTGATTTAATTTCAGCAACAAAAACTGATTTGTGCACCCACGTAAGGTAACTAGGGCTATCACTTTCTTGTTTGAGCCCTAGATACCACATTTGGCAAACTAAATTGGACCAAAATTAGAGCCAATTAAGGATTTCAAGTTAGGGTTTGAGAGACACACTTGCATAAACAAGAATCAACTTTTCCAAATAATGTGTGCCTAAGCCTTGGTTAAATTGATTTATTCAAGCAAACCTTAACAATCAGGCTCTTAATCTCACTTGAATCCTAAAAGAGGGACCTAAAACTTCTCAAAGGACAAATAGGTGAAGTTGACCCACCTTGTTGGCTCAACCAATCTTGAAATTAGGTCACTTTTTGCACTCAATACATCTAAAGTTCAAGTGAAATTCTAAGCACCCTTGCTGTTGATAAAACTGGTAGACTTAAGAGGTCAAGTTCCCATTCTGGTCTACCTGGAACATCAGTGACAAGAGAGGTCGGGTGGGGGAAACCCTATAACCTGTGGGGGCACTCTATCGTGTAGGGGTCTTTGCGGGACTCTCCCTCTCTGGCTACCTAGGTAATTCTCAGGTGGACGATTTTCTGACTAAGGGGTATCATCCGCCTCGAACCTCTATAGTCATCCAAAATTTTTTGGGTGTCTTGATTGGGTCCATCACATTCTATTCTCATCCAGACCATTGGTGCATGTTCGGTAGGAGGTCCTTAAGACCATCCTTGAGACCTCCTTTAGTCATTCACTCCCATCGAGGCCAGGCCTCGACTTCCATGTTTGTGCAGTAACCTCATCACATAGACATCTCTTTTGATTCATTTGAACCTAATTCTCCTTCATCCATCATCACGGCACAACCGGCAGAAGAAGATAACAACCTTGAGAATCAACTTTAGTGCCTTAATGATTTATTTCAAGCCTTTGTGAATCCACCGCAGAGTCCTATGATGCAAGATCATTACAATCCTGCTGTGGTGGCGATCAAACCTTGAGTCCAAATCCCGGCTGGAGGTCCTGATTCTGAACTCATGCCCAACATGATTCATGCTATTCCAAAATTTCATGGGCTCAATTCCGAGGATCCTTTCCAGCACATCAAACAACTCAAGCATCTGGCCCAGACCTTCGAGTAAGATGTCCAAAATTGGGATATTCTTCTAATGAAGATGTTCTCCTTCTCTCTCATGGACAAAGAAGCTCACTGGTATCAGACTCAAACGCGTCCAATCAACACATGGGTTGAACTACAATCCAAGTTTCTGAAAAAGTTCTTCCCAGTTGGTCGGATGAATGCCTTACGACACCAGATCACGCACTTCACACAACAGCCTGGAGAACCACTTCACGAAGCATGGGATCGTTTCCTGGATCTCATGCGAAAGTGCCCCCATCACGGAGTTCCTAAATGGGAACAACTCTACTCTTTTTACTAGGGACTCCGTGAAGATATCCGTTTATTCGTCAATGCAACTTGTGGAGGAAATATCATGGGTCAACATAAGGACACTGTGTGGGAGATTCTTGAAAATATGTGTGAGAACTCCGTCAATAATGACTCCATGGGCTTATTCGACCGGATGAATGCCCGCGCATCTACGAATCCAAGGGGAGCACATGAGACGCAGGGCCTGTCATCATCTGTCGACTTGGAATTGATGGCTGATGTGCGGAAGACGCGTATGTTTAAAAGGGTCGTTATAGCTTGCGCTCGCAACATTGGTTTTAAATGAAGAAATGAATGTGAGTCCGAGTGTCGATCTCAGGGAGGCATGAAAACCAGATTTTTCTTGTTACTTAATGTAACGGAAATGATGGGTTTTTGCTTGCGAGAAGACGTGGGTGGAAAGCGAGTGAGAGAGAGAAAGAGGGAGAGAGAATAGGGTTAGAATCTTTCATTCACAACATGCAACCTAAACATAATAGAGGGCAAGTAACTAGATAGGAAACAACTTCATTTGACATGCAACTTTGATTTTATAATTATAACACTAGATAAATGCTTAAACAAAAGTAAAGTAAAGCTTAAGATAAAGAGGGAAAGAGAGAGAGAAGACGGCGAGGTGGCCACGACGGTGGAGAGGGGCTCCGTCGGCAGCTCGTTGGCTTTGGTGATTACAAAGAGAGCTAATGGTGGCAAGGAGTGGGGTAGAGCACTTGCAAGTGAATTCAATGCCCTTCCATGAGTGGTTGGATGGAGTTTATATAGGAAAAAGGGTTTTCTAATTTAAGTATGGGCTTTAGCGACATCCGGGACGTCGCTAAACCCATACCAAATCCGTCGGTGTAGCCATCTTTGCCCATCGGTTGTCAGCACGCCCTGTGCTTCCTTTGTGGCAATTCGCTCACATGCGTTGTGAGCCGTTCGATTGAAGATCAGACGGTTGAGATCTCGTGAAGGGCGCACTCGTGGATTGTTGCTGAGGCGAGCGCTTCTGCCGTGTCATTGCGTTCGTGAGCATCTGCACGCATTCGTTGCGCTGCGCGGTTCAATCTTCACCATTCGCAACTGATTGGGCAGCTCAATTTTCCTACAGCGCGTCTTCACCTTCCATTTGTTGTGCAGAGCAGTTCGATCCCACGTCAGATGTGCGGGCGGAGAGCAGTCGACTGCTGTGCTGTCGCAGCGGTTTGTTGCGGAGAGGGTGGGTGCGCGAGCGGCTCTCAGCCGTTCGATCGAAGATCGACGATTGAGAGTTATCCTCCGAGTGAAGGCAAAAATGGGCGGTGGTGAGGGTGCGACGAGCGGGTGCCACGTGGCACATTGTGGGCCGTTGATCATTAAATCAACGGTCAGAACTTCTTTGGCCCATTACAGGATCTCCGGATGTCGGATTTGGTCGATTTCGAGTCCGTTGGACTCCGTTTGTCTCTCTGAATCCATCCGTGTGGTCTGATTGCTCATCTGAGGCCTATTTTGACATGTTCTTGTACACATGGCCATTAATAATGCATTATAAGCAACCTTGATGTGCAATGCATGCGATGCTCCTATTCCTATTTATGATGTATCGCTGTGCATTTTACCTTTAAGACCATCCCCTTTTGGTAGAGTTAGCATTGTACAATGTAGTGTTATCATACCCCCATGCTTACACCTTGCTAGTCCCTAGCAAGGTTTATTCAAGCCATTATTTCCAGTCAGAATTTAGGAAGTAATTACTTGGACACTTCGTCACTTGTCAATAGGAGGAAATATACTAAGATCCTAATCTACAAAGACTAAGCAGCGCCCAGGTGTCTACCAAAATATGAATCGCCTGAATCCTTGCTTTAATGCATATATATATTTTATTTTTAAATTTTTAGAGTTAAGAGTGTGTTGGTAACTTTTTACGGCTACCCAACCCATCCAAAACTCGGACAAAACTCTAAGTGCTAAGCATCTTGGTGTGAAGATTGTGATAGACTCATTCAACGGTAATTTAGACAGACTTCGGGTTTCTACGCCCCTAGGTGACCCGAAGAGGAAGTGTTTTGCCTGAAGGTGTATTTGTTCGATCGGTAGCTTTCTCCCTACATTTGTTTTAGTTGGGGTAAACACAAGGATTTTTCCAATGTATATCTCCCCAGCTTGCCCTACTTCCCCACTTCTTCCTTAGGTGTTTTGGTTCTTTTTTTGTGCATTTACTGAGCTGGGCTCTAGACAACCGACCAATGGGCTATTACTCACGATCACTTGCCAGCCATACTCATGCGGTGAAGTGTGGTTTATTTTGTTCTCTTTTTCTTCTTCTTCTTTTTCTTCTTTTTTATTTATTTGGTAGGTGGCTTCCCTGATCTCAAATTTACCTAGAGGCAATAAAGAGGAGGTGGTCCCGTAGCTGGGCTCTGGACAACCTGCCAATGGGCTATTACTCACGACAACTTGCTAGCCATATCACCCTAGAAAGTTCATTAGCTACCCAATTTCTATCAAAATCTCCGAGGAGTGAGCCTGTGCAAAAATGTGTGCAGATGCTTAGACTAAAAGTCCTAAGTTAGAGGGTAAGTTGATAAGTCATATACTTATCACCTTATTTAGTTAGTGGATTAGAGTAGATTAAGGTTGCAAGGATTTGAAGTTAAATCCATATTTTAACAGACACAGGGCTGATTAAGCCTGAAAGCCTGAAAAGTTTAAGTGTTCAAGTTCTTTCCGTATTATTTCCCACTATTGACAAATTTCTAATGCCTAAGTTTTTTTTCTTCCTAATTTTTTTTTAAATTTTATTTTATTCTATTCAGACTGATTAAATGAGTTCAGAATCATGCGATTTACCACCCCCCCATGCTTAAGTTGGAAAATGTCCACATTGACAAATACATGGATGCACAGGGGTCAAAAGGATATTACCTGAGTGAAGTAAAGTACCAAATTAGTTTGAATCTTCTGGGTTGTCTCCCAAGAAGCACTGAGTTTAATGCCTCCAGTTGGGCAGTGCTTTATGTCGTCCCTTAATGAGGGTGACAACCTCCTTCGGGGGAACCTGGGGGAGGAAGTGTTTCAATCTTTGGCCATTGACTGTGAAAGTGTGCCCCATGTTTGGATCAGCGATTTCAACTACCCCATTGGAGTGGAGCTTGACCACCCTAAATGGTCCTGTCCACTTGGACCTGAGCTTCCCTGGAAAGAATTTTTGGCGGGCATCAAAAAGTCAAACTTGCTGATTCAGCTCGAAGGTTTTACTATGGATGAGTTGGTCGTGGACAACTTTCATTTTCTCCTTGTATAGCTGACTATTCTCAAAAGCATCCCGACAAATTTCCTCGAGCTCGAAGAGTTGGAGTGTCCTCTGCGCACCGGCTAAGTGGGGATCCATGTTACACTGCTTGACGGCCCAGTAAGCCTAGTGTTCCAACTCGACCGGAAGGTGGCAAGCTTTGCCAAAGACCAGGTGATAAGGCGACATGCTGATTGGGGTCTTGAAAGTGGTCCGATATGCCCACAGGGCATCATCTAATCGTGCGGACCAATCCTTCCTGTCAGGTCTCACAGTCTTTTGTAGAATATTCTTGATTTTCCTGTTTGAGACCTCGGTCTGCCTATTTGTTTGCGGAGGATACGGGGTAGCAATGCAGTAGTTACCCCGTATTTTCTGAGTAGGGCACAGAATTGGGTGTGAATAAAATGACTTCCACCATCACTAATCATGGCCTCTGGTATTCCAAATCAGGAAAAGATGTTTTGCTTAACATAGTCCATGATAGCCTTATGATCGCATTGGTGGGTGGCGATGGCTTCAACCCATTTAGAGACATAGTCAACCGAGACTAGGATGTACTCAAAGCCGTTGGATGGTAGGAAGGAGCCCATAAAATCAATACCCCAAACGTCGAAGATCTAGACAATCAAAATGGGCTGGAGGGGCATCATATCTTTTTTGGTCATGGTCCCCAGCGTCTGGCAGCGAGAGCAAGTCTTAGCAAAATTTTGTGCATCCTTGAATAAGGAAGGCCAGTAAAATCCGGACTGCAGTATCTTCGCAGCCATTTTCTTTCTTGAGAAGTGGCCACCACAAGCCTGGTCATGACAAAAAGATATCACACTCTGAACTTCATCCTCAGGGATACACCGCCTGATGATCTGGTCGGCACAGAGACGAAACAACATGGGATCATCCTAGAAATAGTGCTTGGCCTCGGCCAAGAACTTATCCCGTTGCTGTCTGGACCAGCTGTGCGGGGTCTGTCCTATTACCAGGTAGTTGACATAGTCGGCATACCAAGGTAGTTTCTTGTCTTGCACAGTTAGAATGTGCTCATCAGGAAAGGTGTCGGATAAAGGCAGGGAGGGCCCAATGTGGTCTGGGTGGAGTCTGGATAGGTGGTCAGCCACCACATTCTTTGATCTAGCTTTGTCGCAGATTTCCATGTCAAATTCCTACAAGAGTAGGATCCATCTGATGAGCCTGGGCTTTGCATCCTTTTTAGCCAACAGGTGTTGGATGGCTGAATGGTCTGTGTAGATGGTCACGTGGGATCCCAGCAGGTAAGATCAGAACTTCTCAAGTCCGAAAACTACAACGAGCAATTCTTTTTCTATGACCGTATAATTTCGTTGGGCCTCATACAACATCTTGCTCGCGTAGTAGATCACCACGGGTTTCTTGTCTTGTCTTTGTCCCAGGACAGTGCCTATAGAAAAATCTGATGCATCACACATGATCTCAAAGTCCTGGGACCAATCCAGGGGCTGAAGTACAGGTGCTGTGGAAACTAAGTCCCGGAGGGTGTGGTAAGCCTTGATGCAATCAGTGGTCATGTGGAATAAGGCGTCATTGGCCAGAAGGTCGATTAAGGGTTTGGAAAGCTTGGAGAAGCCAACATGTCCCAGGAATGAACAGATCTGCCGGACCGAGCTAGGCAAAGGAAGTTTGGAAATCAAATCAACTTTAGCCCGATCTACCTCAATGCTCCTATGTGATACGATGTGACCGAGGACGATTCCTTCTTGAACCATAAAATTGCTCTTTTCCCAACTTAACACCAAATTAACCTTGATACATCATTTCGGGATTTTCTCCAAGTTGCTCAAACAGTGGTCGAATGAATTCCCAAATATAGAGAAATCATCCATAAAGACCTCCAGGTATTCACCCACCATTTCTGAAAAAAATGGCCAGCATGCAACGTTGAAAGGTAGTGGGTGCGTTGCATAACCCGAACGGCATACGAGGGAATGCAAACGTGCCATATGGGCAAGTGAATGTGGTCTTCTCTTGACCTTTAGGAGCAATTTCGACTTGGTTATATCCTGAATATCCATCCAGGAAGCAGAAATACTTTTGCCCTGCCAATCTTTCAAGAATCTGGTCGATGAATGGTAGGGGGAAATGATCCTTCTTGGTTGCTTCATTGAGTTTCCTATAATCAATACACACCCGCCATGCGGTGGTGGTGTGGGTGGGGATGGATTCGCCACGTTCATTGGTGACAATGGTGAGCCTGGCTTTCTTCGGAACCACTTGGGCGGGGCTCACCCAGGGGCTATCAGAGATGGGATAGATGATGTTGGCATCAAGCCACTTGATAATTTCTTTCTTAACGACCTCCCGCATATTTGGGTTTAATCGTCTCTACATCTGGCGGGAGGGTCGTGTCCCGTCTTCCATGTAAATCTTATGAGTGCAATAGGTGGGGCTAATTCCTCTCAAATATGAAATAGTCCAGCCAATGGTAGCACTGTGTTCTGATAGGGTTGCTGTCAATCTAAGTTCCTGATCCCTAGTTAGGTTAGCATTGATAATTATGGGGAAGGTCTGGTCAGGTCTCAGGAAGACATACTTGAGATTCTCAGGTAGTGGCTTTAGTTCAGGTGTGGGTGGAACAATGTTTGATGGAAAGGGGAAAGGTGGGAGTTGATCAACATCAATTTCCTCGAATGGTGTTGGTTGATAGTAATCAGCCTTACAGAGGTCCATGGGCATAGATGGTGATGGGTCAGAATAGTTGTTACAGGATTGGTAGTCCGAGACAGAACTAAGGGTGAGGCATTCCTCGACCAAAGGTTCCTTGGGATCATGTTCCTCGATACAGTCGCAATCAAAATACTTGGTCTCCCAGAAGATATCCAACTGCATTTTCTTATCTCCGAAGGCAATTTCCATGCATCCTGTGTCACAATCGATGTTTACCTTAGCTGTAGCTAAGAAGGTTTTTCCTAGGATGATGGGTGTGTTTTGTAGATGTTCAGGGACTTCCATGTCGAGCACCAAAAAGTTGACCGAAAAATAGAAGTCCTTGACCCGCACAATTACGTCCTCGACAACCCCCTTTGGGGCTTTCATAGATCTATCAGCCAATTGGATGGTAATAGGTGTGGGTGTCAACTCTCTGAATTCAAATTGGTGGTATAGGGTTGTCGGAATCAGATTGATGGAAGCACCTTAGTCCAAGAGCGTTCTATCAAATGTCATGTCCCCGACATTGCAGGATATCAGGGGTGCTCCTGGGCCAGTTCGCTTGAGCGGAAGGTTGCTTGATATTACAGAACTTGCTTGCTCTGAGAGCATAACCTTCCTAGGTGCTTGAGGTCTAGGCTTACGTTTGGGTGTACAGGCATCCTTTAGAAACTTGGCATAAGCCGGGATGTGCTTGACGGCTTCGAGGAGCGGAATATTAATCTGAACCTGCTTAAATATCTCCAAAAGCTCCTCAGTTTCCACAACACTTTTCTTCTTCTTGATTGTCTCCAAGGCCTCGGGGTATGGTGTCTGAACATGGATAGGATCTATTTCTGGGTCCTTGGGTTTTTCCTGTGCCTTTTCTGTGTTGGGTGTTTCAGAAGGTGAAGTCTCGGGAAGAGTCGGCCATTTGGGATCCTGGGTTTTGGTGCCGCTTCTCAAGGTTACCGCATTTGCAGAGGCATTGGGACCATGGGTTGATCCTTGAGAAGACGAGGACGAAGAAGCACCAAACCCAGGGGGTGTTTGTGGAGCGGGCTGGACCATGTGAGCCTGCCCGGGATTGCCCTGGAACCCTTGCGAATTGGGGCCTCTATTAATCATGTTTCACGGGCTCGGTTGTGGCTGGGAAGGAAGGGATCCTTGTTGTTTACAGTCCAACAGCTGGCTTAACTGTCCCTTTACTAAAGCCATTTCCTCCTGATGTTTTTGGTTCATCTCAGCCATCATCTTTATCAGGGTGTCCATTTGGTTTTGCGGGGGAGGGGCCGCCCTATTCGGATTATATGGGGGTCTAACTGGTGGTCCTTGCTGATAGGGGGCAAGTTTGGCTACTGGTTTGGCCTGGGCTGGTTCTGGAATTGAGGTGGTTTCTGGTTTGTCCAACCAAAGTTGGGGTGATTATGCCAGCCGGTGTTGTAAGTGTTGGAGAAAGGGTCAGGTTTGGAATAGCCTTGGATAGCCTGTACATCTTCAAGGATAGCAGATGTCGAGGGGGAGGGAAGAGAGTAATCAAGGGTTGAGGGAGCAAAGGTCCCTCCCTGGAATGTGGTTAGGGGTTGTTCCAGGTTTAGTTGGCTTATGATAGCGATTTTACGCGGTTTGTTAATTAGGTCGTTGTAATGCGTAAATCCGCTTTCGCTCATAAATTTATATTCCTAGATAGGAGAGTATCTAGGGTCATCCAAGGAGGCAATATGTTTGTAATAGTGATTCTCTTGCTTGGAATAAATCTCAACTTTCTTTTTGGTATTTTTTCAATATATCATTTTTTTGTTTTTAAGCTAAGGCAACATGCGAAATGGTGGTGGGAAGGTAATTTACACTTCAATTTAACTACTACTTTCTAAGTGGCAAGTAATAGCCTCTCCCTAAGCTCACTCTAGGCAAGTGGAGGCCTAGAATAATTAGGGAGAGGGAGTGAAAAATGCTAAAAAAATAAAGCAAGTAGAAATGCAAAACAGAAAATTGCAAAGAAGGCAACTTGATTGATGAAAAGTGTTTTACAAAAAAAAAAAGCCTAGTAGAGGAATGCTTCTACTACTAGAAAAATTAAAATAAGAAAGGCAAACACAAATCCTCTAGATAGATGGTGAAGAAGAGGGCTTCTTGCTCCAAGGTTGGTGGCTCCCAAGCTTGAAAAGAATCCTTCAACTCCTTCCTTGCAGTGCTCCTCCAAGGTAATGTCCTCCAAGGCAAGCCCTAAGGGGGCGTGCCCTAAGCTTCTCTCCAAGGGTGGATGTCCACCCTAGGTCCTTCTCCCTTGCCTGGCCGTTCTCCTTGAAGTGGAAGAGTCCTCCTCCTTGACGTGGCTCAAGTTGAAGAGAGTGGGGAGAAGAAGGCACCAAAAGGGCTGGTGATGTGCCCCTTTAATCTCCTTCTCTACTCCTTCTTCTTGGCCTTAGGTATAGATGGTTTAGGTAGCAAATTACACTAATGGAGGATGGGAATTATGTGGTGGTAGGGTAGGGTATTTATAGGATGGGAAGGGGGGTGGTTATGGTGTTTTTTTGGAGGGAAATGAAGGGGTGCTTGGTTATTTTTGGAGGGAAAAATGGGAGGGAAATGAAGAGGTGCCTTGGTTTTCCCTCGAAAAATACCTTCTAGAAGGCAATTTTGGAGGGAAAAAAATGGAGGGTGGAGATGGGTTTTGATGGTGGATGTAGGGTGGTGATGGAAGGGATAGTTGGCACCAAAATAAAGTAGGAGTAGGTGGTCTTTTTGCTGGAGCTTAGGTTGTAGGGTAGTAGGGTAGTAGGTTTTGGTGCCATGGAGGTGGACTAGCTAAGTTAAATAGCTTAGCTAGCTTAGCTAGTAGGGAGTAGAGTTGGAGACATTTGGAGCTAAGGTTTTCAGGGAGAAGAAGGTATTTTTGGAGGGAAAAAAATGGAGGGTGGAGATGGGTTTTGATGGTGGATGTAGGGTGGTGATGGAAGGGATAGTTGGCACCAAAATAAAGTAGGAGTAGGTGGTCTTTTTGCTGGAGCTTAGGTAGTAGGGTAGTAGGGTAGTAGGTTTTGGTGCCATGGAGGTGGACTAGCTAAGTTAAACAGCTTAGCTAGCTTAGCTAGTAGGGAGTAGAGTTGGAGGCATTTGGAGCTAAGGTTTTCAGGGAGAAGAGTTGGAGGTATTTATCTTGATCTGCACTAGAGCTGGTGGCTGCTGAAGAGAGCTGGAAGGAGCTACCTTAGCTAGCTTAGCTTGTTAGTTCTTTGCTAGCTAGTAAGCCAAGCTAAAGCAAGCTGGCTTCTGCTAAAAGGAGCTGAGGTGAGCTGGGTCTAATGCTCCCGGGGAGGATCAAGCTGGGTGAGGCAGCTAAGGTATCTTAGCTCAACTGAGTTGAGCTAAGCTGAGTCCCCGGGAGCTGGACTTGAGCTTCCTAAGCTGGAATGAAGTCATCTTTAGCTGGCCGGAGTTGAGTAGAGCTGGATGTAGCTGGACCTGAGCTGGGGTGAACTCCAGTCAACTCAGCTGAGCTAGCTAGAGCTTCCTGCGGACTAATGGGAGCTGAGATGAGCTAGACTCAGCTAAGTTGAGCTGGATCTCAGCTGACTTGAGCTAGGGTGAGCTAAGATGAGCTCTCTTGAGCTGCCATTCAGCTGAGATGAGTTGAATGGAGCTAAGATGAGCTAACCCTAGTTCAAGTGAGCTGGAATCTAGCTATGGTAAGCTGGATCAAGCTGAGTTCCAGTTAGTTTGAGCTTCTTCTTCACCAGTTGCCTTCCTGAGTGCTAGGGTTTTGGAGTTCTGACAATCTGCATATCCCTAACACTCACAAAAACACATTAAAAAGATAATAAAAAGTGCAATGCATGCCTAACCTAATTGATGCCTAAATGCAGCCCAAAAACCCATTTGCGGAGCAAAATCCTAAGAGCTAAGTTTGTTTTAATGGATAAAAATGATGATAAACTGGCATTTATCAGCTTACAGGCTGGACCAGGTCAACATTGTGAGCTCCCTTTGCTAGGGAGAAGGTTTGTAATGGGTTCCTGGTCTAGTTCAGTAGCTCATCTATCTTTTTATCCACCAATTGCACTCGATCTAATTTCTTGGCAATGATATCCATGTCAAGCATCCCAGAATTTGCTTGTACCTCATAAATCCCACCATGGGGTTGACTGGATCGGCTAAACTGGGTCATGGAGGCATTGTTGAGCGAATTTTCGCTCATACACTCAAAGAGCTCAAATATGCTCTCCTCGTCTTTGTTCAGGAAGTTCCCCCCGCATGAGGCATCGACGAAGTTCTGTAGGTTGCTGTCCAGACCGTGGTAGAAGGTCTGGGCCAATTGCCACCTTGGTACTTTGTGGTGTGGGCATTTCCTCAATAGTTCATTAAATCGTTCCCACGCCTCATGAAAATGTTCCCCACCCTGGAGTGTAAAGGTAGTAATGGCTCTTCTGAGGGCATTGGTCTTTCCTATGGGGAAGAATTTCTTTAAGAATGCATGCCTCAGTTCTTCCCAGGTGGTGATGGGTCTACCTAGGGTTCTAACCTAGTGAGATGCTTTGTCTCTCAGTGAGAAGGGGAACATTTTGATCAAAACACTGTCAAGGCTAATGTTCCTAGGTTTCATAGTTTGAGCTATCCGGTCAAGATCCTTTAGGTGCTGGAAGGGATCTTCATTTGAGCTTCCATGGAAGTGGCTCTGAATCAGACTCAGGACATTTGGTTGTAGCTCAAAATCATCTCCCCCTTCGGGGATCCTAAGGTGCGGCTTGACTCGAATAGTGGAAGGATTGTAGAAGTTGTGGAGGGGCCTAGGTTGGTCTTGGAATGGTGGTGAATCAAGTGGCGGTTGCCCTTGTGGGTTCTGTAATCGGTGTGTGGCTGCATGATAGTGTGGATCTGTTGCTGCTGAAGTCGGTGGTTCGTGTTAATCTGGGCTTGGATGATGGCTATTGTGTCTAGTGGGGGTTGGTCCTCAACCTCATCTACCCTAGGTTCAGCCATGTCTTTAGCAGAATCAGGTCGCCTAGATTCCCGTCCCAAAATAAACAACTTGGGATGCAATGATCATCTCCCGTGCATACACTACAGAAGAACAGGAGGGGATGCGGAGAGAGACAGATGCAAGAAGTGTGTGTACAACCAAGCAAACAAGCCTAGTCCTTATGGTGTATTCCTTAGGGGACCTAGAAATCTCCAAAAGGGCGATCAAGTCCGTAAGCACTGGACTTCCCTTCCTAAAGCTAGTCTGGCTAGGTTGATTACAAGGGGATTGTAGGGAAGGTTCTTCCTTTGGCTTGCACCACCGGTTCCGTAGACCCCACAACCACAGTCGTTTAACACTTCCCCGCAGCCTAGTCACCAGATTCTACTAAGGGAATGAAAGCCAAGTGCCCAGCGAACAAAGCCACACCTCTTGAGACTTAACCCAGTCCTGCCTAGGGCACGTCTACTCTATTTTAAAAGGGCTAGGATAGTGCTTGTGCTAGGGTTATGTGATGAGGCATTGATTGGGGTAGTGCCTCTTAGTTTTCCAATTCCAGTGTGTGTGCTCCTATCAAAACATGGTTTTCAAGTAAGGATTTTTTAAGATGTGGTGTCTTTTAATGTTTCATCCTTACTTTTGTATTTTTTAGGATTGACGTGTCTTAATGTTTTTAGATAAGTTTCAGGTGGGCACGTCAAGTTTTGCACACAATTGGTGAAAGTGGATTTCCTTTGATGTGAAGAGGCTCTAAAACCCTAATGTACTCATCCTAGTGATCATGCAGCTTCTATTGGATGAGTCGATATTAGGGGTGAGTGGTGCGGCCCAAGTCAAGTCATGGTGGCTTCGCAAACACCACTCAAAAAGAAAGATAAACACTCCAAAAAGATTAGGTCTTAAGAATGTTAGAGTGTATATATATATATATTTGTTGTTGGGTGATGCGTGAAGGATGTGGATCAGGCAATCATACACCATGCCAAAAATTTTTTTCGATTTTATAATTTTTTTTAAGATTCTTCTTTTAGGCAAGCAAACAACCATGGGTGAAGAATTACTCACAATCAGTCCTTGCTATGCTTACTCCATCTCTACCGTCACGAGCTGCGCTGCTTCGTCGTCCAAGCGTCGAGTTCCCGCAACTATCAAGTAGAGGTAGAAAATGCGGTAGATGATGTATGCATGGATGTAAAATGGAAGTGACAAAATAAATTCGTAGCCTCCCCGGCAACGACACCAAAAACTGAGGTGCGGAAGACGCGTATGTTTAAAAGGGTCGTTATAGCTTGCGCTTGCAACGTCAGTTTTAAATGAAGAAATGGACGTGAGTCTGAGTGTCTATCTCAGGGAGGCGTGAAAACTAGATTTTTCTTGTCACTTAATGTCACGGAAATGACGAGTTTTTGCTTGTGAGAAGACGTGGGTGAAAAGTGAGTGAGAGAGAGAGAATAGGGTTAGAATCTTTCATTCACAACATGCAACTTAAACATAATAGTGGGTAAGTAACAAGATAGGAAACAACTTCATTTAACATGCAACTTTGGTTTTATAATTACAACACTAGATAAATGATTAAACACAAGTAAAGTAAAGCTTAAGATAAAGAGGGAAAGAGAGAGAAGACGGCGAGGCGGCCACGGCGGTGGAGAGGGGCTCCGTCGGTGGCTCGTCGGCTCCAGTGATTACAAAGAGAGCTAATGCTGGCTAGGAGTGGGGTAGAGCACTTGCAAGTGAATTCAATGCCTTTCCATGAGTGGTTGGATGGAGTTTATATAGGCAAAAGGGTTTTCTAATTTAAGTATGGGCTTTAGCAACGTTTGGCACGTCGCTAAACCCATACCAAATCCATCGGTGTAGCCCCCTTTGCCCGTTGGCCGTCAGCACGCCCTGTGCTTCCTCTGTGGCAATCCATGCGCGTGCGTTGTGAGTCGTCCGATCTGAGATCTCGCAAAGGGCGTGCTCGCAGATTGCTGCTAAGGTGCTTGCTTCTGTTGCGTCATTGCGCTCGTGAGCGTCTACGTGCATCTGTTGCATCGCGCGGTTCGATCTTCGTCGTTCACTGCTGATAATGTGGCTCAATTTTCCCGCAATGTGCCTTCGCCTTCCATCTACTGCGCAACGCAGTTCGATCCTACGTCAGATGCGTAGGCGAAGAGTGGTTGACCGTTGTGCTATCGCAGCGGTTTGTCGCAGAGAGGGTGGGTGCGCGGGTGGCTCTCAGCCGTTCGATCGAAGATCGACGGCTGAGAGTTATCCTCTGGGTGAAAGCAAAAATGGGTGGTGGTGAGGGTGCGACGAGCAGGCACCACGTGGGGCACTGTGGGCTGTTGATCATTAGATCAACATTCAAAACTTCTTGGGCCCATTACAGGAGCTCCGGATGTCGGATTTGGCCGATTTCGAGTTCGTTGGACTCCGTTCATCGCTCTGAATCCATCCGTGTGGTCCAATTGCTCATCTAAAGCCTATTTTGACATGTTCCTGTACACATGGTCGTTAATAATGCATTATAAGCAATCTTGATGTGCAATGCATGCGATGCTCCTATTCCTATTTATGATGTATCCACTGTGCATTTTACCTTTAAGACCATCCCCTTTTGGCAGAGTTAGCATTGTACAATGAGGTGTTATCAATGGCCAGTCATTTGGACAAGGTCTTTATTATTGAGAAGAAGGTGGATGAGCTAACTCGACATCTGCAGTGAGCCACCTCTATGCAAAACCCGTTCACACAGCCACACTCTGGGAGGGAATCTGTGCATAACATCTATCACCGATCTTCTCAGGGGATGGACCCATGTCCACCCCCGTCTGACTCTAGAGCTGGAGAAAACTCCGACCTTGCCTACTCTAGTTGGGGGAACTTTGAACCCTCGTACTCTAACTTTTCTGAGGTTCCTCAGACCTGCAAGAACCTCAACGCCATCCAGAACGACCCATTCTCTAATACCTATAACCCTGCATGGCGGAATCATCCTAATTTCCTGTGGGTGGGAAACAATCAGAATCAGAGACCACCATATCAACCCCGTCCACAAGCTCCTCGTCTATATCAACCGCTTCAGCCTTGGTCCAACCCCACCTATCAATTTGGGGCAACTCAGACAGATCAAATGACTCTTATCATTCAGACTCTGGTAACATTCAAAAGACGAATGCGGCTATGTAGAAACAACACAAAGATGAGATAATAGAGGTTCGCAATCAACTCGCCCAGATGGCAAATTCCCGCCAGCCTAGCACACTCCCTTCGGAACCTCTGCCGAATCCAAATAACGTGCCAAACCAAAGGCGCATTATGAACCCAAATCCGGGCCAAGCATACATGATTTATTAGGTCCCTTCTACTCTATCACTCGACGGGATGGAAGCTTCGACATCGTACCCGGGATTTCAGCAGTAGCCACCTATTTTACCTACACCAAACTCGAACCAAGTAGGACTGAATTCAGTAACAACCCGTAGTGGCAAAGCAACACAAGACCTACCTTACCCAAGCCACTTACAGCCTGGTAGTGCTAACCCAAGACTTAGGATAGTCACCCAAGATACCCCTACCCCAGATCAAGAACCTAGACCTATTCTAGAGGAACCATCCAAGGTTCCTTTTCCCGAGGCCTTGACTAAGGGAAAGAGGACAACCAAACCCGTGGCCCCTGAGAAGGACCTGGTCAAGATCTTTGAATAGGTCCATATAAACATCCCCTTGATGGATGCGATTCACCATGTACCGGCTTACACACGATTCCTGAAAGATGTGTGTACACCTAAGCGTAAGCCGCGAACCAAAAGTGGGAGCCCAATTTATTGTTAGAGCAAGCCAACTCTGTAATTTTGAACAAACTCCCACCTAAGGCAAAAGACCCAGGTACTCCCCTGATTTCCTGTACAATTGGTGGTATCCAATTTGATAGAGCATTATTGGATCTAGGAGCCTCCATGAATCTAATACCTACATCCCTACTTGACCATCTTGGGAATCTGAGCTGAAACCAACAGAGGTGACCTTACAGTTTGCAGATCGATCTATTAAGTCACCTAAAGGAATTCTTGAGGATGTCATTTTTAGGGTTTGAGATTTCTATTTCCCAGTAGACTTCGTAGTCTTGGATATGGATGCTCTAGAAAATATGAAAAACACACCAATCATATTAGGGAGACCTTTTCTGGCCACTGCTAGGGCCAACATAAATTGTGGGGAGGGCCAAATTGAACTGAAATTTGGGAACCAGACACTAAAGATTGACATCTTTAAGGCTTAACAAGGGATTAATTGCAGAGTTATAGAACAGATATGTGATATCAAGGCTGTGGTTGACAATCTGTATGACGGAGAGATTTTCGCTTACTTATGAGAGCAATAGAAGAATATGTCGTTGTAATTAATGTGGTGGAAATCTCTCAATCAGAAGTTAACATAGATATGAATTTAAACCACAATAAAGGATGTTGTATCCACAGGGAGGAATAGACCAATAAATTCACGAGTCAAGGAATACACAGTTTGCAAACTCTTCTGCAACTTTAAATGAAGCTTGCAATTTCCTTAAAGGTTTAGGGGTATTTACGCAGTTTTCATGTCAGGAATTAAGCTCCAAAAATATGTGTATGATGCATGTGTAATGGTTTATCATGTAAATTCAACTTTCATGCAATTCTGATTTGAAATTCAAGGTAGAATCATGCACATAACACAAGTAAAATAATTTTAGGAAAGCCTAAGTGCATCAATGCAATGTGGCTTGAATAAAATATTAATATAAAATTGTCAATGGCATTGAATGTAATTATTAATGGAGACAAAAACAGAGGATTTCTCCTCTCTCCTCGCGTGTGCGGCCGTGCACGGTTGGCCACGAGAGCTGGCGGGGAGGTGCGCCTCGACGAAGGCTACACAATGGCGGTGTGGTGTAGGCCTGGATAGGTGGTGTTAATATGGTGATTTAATCATTGAAATGAGTTTAGTGGTTAACCTAAATCAAGCCTAACGATTTTTTTACAAAAATTTTTAACTTGGCCTACTTGATTTTATCTTGGTCACTTTTAGGCCCAGGGTCGAACTCAGGGAAGTGGGATTAGAGGTGAATAAGTTTCTACGCCTGTCCTACAACGAATCTCTTCCATTCGCTTATTATGTTTTTTTGGTGTTTTCTATTTAAGATTTTTTTCTGATAATTTTTGTCCTTGAGGTACACCCTCAAAATCAGGTTCTTGGCTTTGAGCCAAATTAGGGTTCCAAAACTGGTCTTGCTATTCGCAAGACTGAGTACCTGTAAGTCAAGGATTATCTTTTCTCTTTTATATATATTTTTTATCTTTTTGATAGCAGGAAAGAGAAATGGAAATAAGATAAATATAGTATATATATTATATATGTATATAAGGGTGGGGGTGGAGGTGGAAATGGCGTGTAGCACGGTGTCGAGTTGATCGTCGTTTAGGAAGACGCAACCAATAGGGCGAAGTGCTGCGTGGAGTGTAGGATGGATGGGTGGATGATGTGTGCGGAGACGCTTTCTGTACGTGTGTATCGGGGAATATCAACAACTGGTGCAGATATTCCCGTGATACAACGTGTGGTAGGTGATATGAAAAATATATATATATATATGTATATATATAGATATGGTTATAATTATATAAGTGTATATGTAGTTATATATATATATGTATATATGTATGTATATTTGTATATATATGTATATGTATAAATATATGTGTATATATATGTATATATATATACTTATACTTAGTTGTATAGGTAATAATATATGTATAGATATATGTATATAAATAAATTAATAAATAAATATAAAAATATATATATATATATATATATGTGTGTGTGTGTGTGTGTGTATATATAAGTATATAGTCGTGTACAAGTGAGTGAGTGAGTGTACACGTGAGTGTGTACAAGTGTGGTGTGTGTGTGTGCGTGAGGTGTGTGTCTGAGAGAGAGAGAGAGAGAGAGAGAGAGAGAGAGTTTGCTGGAGTGAAGAAGGCGCAGGCGTTTAAGCCTTCTGGAGGCTGCGCCCGTCATCTGATGGCCCACGGGACTCACAGTGGTAGTCATGTACCACAGTGAGCTGCTCCTGCCCGCAGCATAGCTCCTTAGGAGGAAGAGAGGTTGCGTATGGAGGGGAGAGGGGAGGAGACGGCCTGGAGGAAGGAAGGGTGCTGTGAGTTGGACCAGGCTCCTCGTGCAAGGAAGCGAGGAGAGCTTTTTAAAGAGGATGGAGGCAAGCACAGTCATACCCTGGGCTGTGCATGTGGCTGGCAGGGCAAGCTGGTGCAGAGAATGGCACGAAGAAGAAGCTGCCATGCCCTGCAGCCGCGCGGAGAAATTCAAAGCCAAAATAAATATAAAAATAAAGATGGTGAATTTGCGAGGCTGCACTTGAGGAATACGTTAATTTCTAGGCCATTTTATTCACTCTCCTCCCCTCTCAAATAAATGCATGCATGCATTTATTTTCACAAATGCGGCTATGGCTACCTAATTTGCAATGGCAATGCTAGGAAATAGCACAAGATGGCACAATTGTTGGTGTATTTTTGCTGTGCAACCAGAAAAAAGCTGGTGTAGACCTGGATAGGTGGTGTTAATATGGTGATTTAATCGTTGAAATGAGTATAGTGGTTAACCTAAATCGAGCCTAACCATCTTTTACAAAATTTTTAACTTGGCCTACTTGATTTTATCTTGGTCACTTTTAGGCTCAGGGTCAAACTCAGGGAAGCGGGATTAGAGGTGAATAAGTTTCTACGCCTTTCCTACAACGAATCTCTTCCGTTTGTTTATTATGTTTCTGGTGTTTTTCTATTTAAGATTTTTTTCTGATAATTTTCATCCTTGAGGTACACCCTCAAAATCAGGTTCTTGGCTTTGAGCCAAATTAGGGTTCCAAAACTGGTCTTGCTATTCGCAAGACTGAGTACTTGCAAGTCAAGGATTATCTTTTCTCTTTTGTATATATTTCTTTTATCTTTTTAATGGCAGGAAAGAGAAATAGAAATAAGATAAATATAGTATATATATATGTATATATTATAAATGTATATAAGGGTGGGGGTGGAGGTGGAAATGGCGTGTAGCATGGTGTCGAGTTGATCGTCGTCTAGGAAGACGCAACCAACAGGACAAAGTGCCGTGTGGAGTGTAGGATAGATGGGTGGAAGATGTGTGTGAAGACGCTTTCTATACATGTGTATCGGGGAATATCAGTAACTGGTGCAGATATTCCCGTGATACAACGTGTGGTAGGTGATATGAAAAAAAAAAAAAAAAAAATATATATATATATATATAAAAGTATATATGTAAATATATATCTATATGTATATATATAGATATGGTTATAATTATATAGGTGTATATGTAGTTATATATGTATATACATATATATATATGTATGTATATGTATATATATATATATAGATATGTAAATATATAATAGATAGATGTATATATATATATATATTAATATTACATATATATGTATGTATATATAACTATATAGATGTATATATATATATGTATAGATATATATATAGTAATATATGTATATAGATATATGTACATATATATATATTTATACGTATATAAATATATGTATATACGTAAATATATATGCGTATATATATATATATATATATATATATACTTATATATAATTATATAGGTACTAATATGGATATATATATATATGTATATATTTATATATAAATATATATAGGTATATATATATGTCTGTATATAGGCATGTACAAGTGAGAGTGTGTGTGTATGAGAGAGTGTGTGTGTGTGTATGTGTCTGCAGGAGGGAGTGAGAGAGTGTTGTGTGTGTGTGTGTGAGAGAGAGAGAGAGAGAGAGAGAGAGATCATCTGCTGGAGGAAGAGGTGCGGTGAGTTAATCCGTCTGGATGCAGCGGCCGACGTCTGGTGGTCCACGTGCAGGCGTAGGCGCACGAAGACATGCACGCACGCTGGAGGGAGCGGGCATGAGGGAGGGACTGCAGCGAAGCGCTCTGCAGGGAAATGTGGGCGAAGAAGCGGGCGCTGGGAGAGATGCGGGCGCAGGCGCTGGAGCGCGCGCGGGGAGAGACGCGTGCGCGCGGACGGGCGGGCGACGGTTGCGGCGTGGAGAGAGAGCGTGCGGTGACCGGATAAGTGAGAAACTTTTCGGTCACCGCATTGTAGCCATAGTGTCGCACTCTCTAGTGTGAACAGTGTCAACAATGCGCACTCAGCGCGGGCAACCGGCTGCGCCCGGTTCAGCGTCCGCGGTGGCTGTGGAGAGGGCTGGCGCGCGCGTAGAAGGAGCTGCACCGGGTGCTGGCGTGCGCGGTTGCCTGCGTGCGGGCGAGAGGTGGCCGGCACCTTGCTGCAGCTGTGGTTGAGCTTCAAAACTTGACTCTGTGGCAATGGCGGAAATGGATGGAATGACAAAAACAGAGAGGAGAACCACCACCGCCCAGCTCATCAAAGAGCCGGTGGGCGTGGTGGTTCTCCTCTCTATTTTTGTCATTCCATCCATTTCCGCCATTGCCACGGAGTCAAGCTTTGAAGCTCAACCGCAGCTGCAGCAAGATGCCGCCCACCTCTCGCCCGCACGCAAGCCACCGCGCACGCCAGCACTTGACACAGCTCCTTCCTCGCGCGCGCCAGCTCGCTCCACAGCTACCGCGCATGATGAACCAGGCGCAGCTGGTCGCCCACGCCGAGCGCGCACTATAGCCACTGTTCAAGCTAGAGAGCGCGACACTGTGGCTACAGTGCGGTGACTGGAAAGTTTCTCACTTATCCGGTCATCGCGCGCTCTCTCTCCAGCAGACGTCGGCCGTTGCATCCAGACGGCTTAACTCACCGCGCCTCTTCCTCCAGCAGATGATCTCTCTCTCTCTCTCTCACAGCACTCTCTCACTCCCTCCCGTAGACACATAGACACACACACACTCTCACTTGTACATGCCTATATACACACTTATATATATATACTTATGTATATATATATATATACATATATATATATATCCATATTAGTACCTATACAATTATATATAAGTATATATACATACATACATATATATATATCTATATACTTATATATATATATACACATATATATTTACATATATACATATATTTATATACGTATAAATATATATATATCTATACATATATTATTACCCATACAACTAAGTATAAGTATATATACATATATATATATATACATATATATACACATATATTTATACATATATACATATATACAAATATACATACATATATACATATATATCTATAACTATAAATACATACAAATATATATATATCTATCTACATATATCTATATACATATATTACTATATATATATATACATCTAAATAGTTATATATACATGCATATATATCTAATTATATATATATATATATATACACACACATCTATCTATATATATATTTACATATCTATATATATATACATATACATATATATATATATATATATACATATATAACTACATATACACCTATATAATTATAACCATATCTATATATATACATATAGATATATATTTACATATATACATACATATATATATTTTCATATCACGTACCACACGTTGTATCGTGGGAATATCTGCACCAGTTGCTGATATTCCCTGATACACGTGTACAGAAAGCGTCTTCACACACATCTTCCACCCATCCATCCTACACTCCATGCTGCACTTCGTCCTATTGGTTGCGTCTTCCTAGACGACGATCAACTCGACACCATACTACATGCCATTTCCACCTCTACCCCCACCCCTATATACATTTATAATATATACATATATATATACTATATTTATCTTATTTCTTTTTCTCTTTCCTGCCATTAAAAAGGTAAAAAAAATATACAAAAGGGAAAAGATAATCCTTGACTTGCAGGTACTCAGTCTTGCGAATAGCAAGACCAATTTTGGAACCCTAATTTGGCTCAAAGCCAAGAACCTGATTTTGATGGTGTACCTTAAGGACGAAAATTATCAGAAAAAAATCTTAAATAGAAAAACACCAAAAACATAATAAACAAATGGAAGAGATTCGTTGTAGGAAAGGCGTAGAAACTTATTCACCTCTAATCCTGCTTCCCTGAGTTCGACCCTGGGCCTAAAAGTGACCAAGATAAAATCAAGTAGGCCAACTTAAAAATTTTGTAAAAAGATGGTTAGGCTCAATTTAGGTTAACCACTATAATCATTTCAACGATTACATCACCATATTAACACAACCTATCTGAGCTAGACCATAGCTTTTTTTCTGGTGTCGTTGCTGGGGAAGTGCGCATTCAGGTAAGTTTCTACTCCATTCCT
Source organism: Thalassia testudinum (assembly GCA_037157565.1). Classification (NCBI taxonomy): domain Eukaryota; kingdom Viridiplantae; phylum Streptophyta; class Magnoliopsida; order Alismatales; family Hydrocharitaceae; genus Thalassia; species Thalassia testudinum. The sequence goes on from JAZHRO010000031.1 coordinate 179,933,243, forward strand.
TTAATTTCTCTCTTCTCACACCGTTCTCTTCACGGGTGTTTCTGTTTGTTGGTGTGCAAGTGAACCAGTTGCAAGGAGAAGGCAGGCAGACGAAGTCGGAGACGTGAGTAGATCCAAGGCGAGAACGAGAGCATGAAGTCGCCAGTACCGCACTGGAGCTTCGCCCACGTTACTAAATAGGTAGGTCTCTCTTTCTTAGCAACTTAGGTCAACTTGTCACCTTAATAAAAAAAAAACTAAAAAACACTTTTTGGGATCTCTTGGGGCAAGTGGGTTAAAAAATTACTTGTTTGATTATTTGACAGCACTCCCACCGCCCCGGGATTTCCCGCCAAACTTCGCATAGCGAAGATTCAAGAATCTTGATTCTTGAATCTTTTGCCGTGTGAAGTATTCTTGGAGGCAAAGATAAATAGATTGATTGCCATCTCTCTTTGCCTCATTTATTTGCAATTCGAGATCACCTTTTTGGTGGGGAGACTTGGAATTGAGTTGATTCCAACCCCACCACGACCTTTCACGTGCCTAAGATTTGATTTTGAATACTTCAACCCCAACAATTTGATTTTCTTTATCTTATGGTGGAGCCTTGTGTGTGGAAATCATTTTGGTGATTGGGAGCACTTGAATTGAAGTGCTTTGGCTCCCTTTCACACTAATCTAAAATTGATTTGTGCATCCACGCATAGAAATCTCTATCTAGGGAAGCTCATTGCATTTTAGCTTGGATTAACCAACTAACATTGAAGAAGGGTTTGTTGGGCTTAGAAAAAAAAACTTGTATTCTCTCAAAACCCGGAGATTGGTTGAATTAGTAATTCAGCGAAATCCTAAAATCCATACTACTTAAGGCTGAAACTCTAAAAACCATTCACCAATTAAAACTTCAACTCGGGGAGATTTCCCCGTTGCATGCTTGGTTTACACACTTTACAAAATCAATCACTTGGGCATTACCCGTAAATAATGCCCTTCACATTCTAGAAGCACTTGATCCTAAGCCTCTAACTAAAACTGGTAGCAACTTGACCCTTATTAAGGATTGGAGGTCTAACTACCTGCGTGTAGCGCCTACGTGATGGTGAGGGTTCCCGTGTGCTATCGGGTGTCTAAGACTGGGGCAAACGACCTTTCAATCTGGCCCGATGGTTCCGCAGTGCTCGCATTCGGTTCCGTAGGTTGTGATAGTAGGTAACTTAGATCTTTAGGTCTAAGGGCACACTGTAGTGGTTAGGAATTTGATTGTATTAATTTGTCATCAAGTGTACCTTTGCAGCATCATTTCTCTCATCTCCTTTTCCCTTCGTATCCCCCCAATTCTTCTTGCGGTAGTGCATGTTTGGGAGGAGGTCACAAAACCCTGAACTGTGTGAATTGACTGATAAATTTAAAAAAGAAGCCTTCCTTACTAAGTGTCGCATCGAGCGATTCGGTAAGTCATGTGGATCTGACTTTTGCGAGCCAGTATTTTGACACGGAGGACCAAGCCTCCGTGTGCTCGGATGCGTATTTACATGCGGACGCGTCTTCTGGCATGGAAGACGCTTGCGCCTTGGGGAACAACCCATTCTCTGCCACTTATAACCCAGGGTGGCGAAATCATCCGAACTTTGCATGGTCCAGCAACCCGCAGTGCCAAAACCCCACGGGTGGACCAATGCAACCGTTCGCACCCGTCATCCCAATGGCCCAGTCTAATCCTATGGCGAATTCGCCATCGGGTCCTTGCGTACCGCAAACAAAACACACATCAAGTCCTCTTGACAAATTTATGCTAATGATGATGGAAATGTCAAAGCGCCATGAAGAGAACATGACCTCTCTTCAGCACCAATTGGCGCAACAGAATGCTGAGATTAGTCAACTATCCATGGTGACTCGATCTCAGGGTACTCTTCCAGCCCAACCTGTTCCCAACCCGCGAAATTTCGTACCCCGTGGTCCTCAACCACAGGTACGACCTTCTTAGGGGCAGGTTCATCAGATTCTGCAAGCTCTGAGCATTCCACCGGGATTTCAGGCTAATCCCACTGCAGCACCTCACTCTTATGTCCCTATTGCGAACCCTCCTCCACCTTATGATCCCACTGGACCCGCATCGTCCAACGCGATCACTATGAGGAGAGGTAAGCAAACCGTCGATCTGCCTCGACCTGATCCTGGCCCATCTTCTTCATCACCCTCTCATTCGGGATGCGCACCGCATTCGCGAGAGGACGATACACGCAAATTGGTGCCAGAATCAGTCCCATTCCCTGAGGCTCTACTGAGGGAGCCAAAAGGCAAAAGGAAATATACATAGGCCTTTGATAACCTGCGTAATTTGTTTAGGGATGTTGAAATCAAGGTACCCCTGCTAGAGGCTATCGACCACATATCTACTGTCGCCCGATTTTTCAAAGACTATACAACACCCAGGCGACAGTCAAAGAAAACTAATAATCCGGTGGTTCTCTCGCCTCATGCGAGTTGTGCTATACTGTCAAATCTACCACCAAAGCAGAAAGATCCGGGCACACCGCTTATTTCCTGTAGCATCCAAGGCTGCAATTTTTACCGTGCCCTGCTTGATCTACGATCTGCCATCAATCTTATACCAACCATCATGCTTGAAAAATTTTCCTTAGGAAATCTAAAACCCACCCCTGTAACGTTACAGTTGGCTAATCGTTCTGTCAAAATTCTAAAGGGTGTGGTGGAAGACATGGTGGTTAGGGTCAACAGTCTCTGTTTTCCTGTTGACTTTCTTGTTTTAGAAATGGAAGTTCCTAGCTCACTTTCTGATTGTCCGATCATCCTTGGTTGACCTTTCTTGGCAACAGCCCCCGCCCATATCGACTGCGAGTCGAGTTGTATTGAGATTGCCGTTGGATCTGAGAAGCTCAAGCTTAACATCTTCAAAGCAGCCAAGAACTTTGATTGCGATTGCATCGAGGATGACACGTCTGACGAGGACATGGCCGTCAGCACGTGTATCGGACAAATTAGGACCTATTTTGACTGTTGCGGACTGCCTTTAAACACTGATGATTGCCTGAACAACTCATATTGTGACGTTCCCCCATCCCTCCCTATTCCCGTACCTTCTCCTGGCCAGACTTCAAACGAGGTTTTCTCTGCTTCCCATACCTCGTGGTTTGAGTCATATCTGGGCTACTCACCGTCGGTCCACACTCTTGAAGAGTGGATTGCCCTTTCTTTCCAGCCAAATCAGGCGGAGTTGCAACTCCACACTGGGAACTTGAGCCCATATACTACCCACTGGGGCTATTCCTTTTTGGATCCATCTATCCAAGAAGCCCCTCTTCTTGGCCAATCTGAGGGCCAACTTCTTCCTCCTGACTTGTTTTTCGATCCACCTTGGACATTCTCGTCCCATGAAATGCTAGATCTATCACCATCCACTCCTGAGCTGAAAGAGCTGCCTAGTACACTTAAGTATGTTTTCTTGGGACCAAATGAAACGCTCCCTGTAATCATCAATTCAAAATTGACCAGGGAGCAAGGGTGCATACTAACGAAGGTCCTCATGGAACACAAGGCAACCATTGGATGGTCTTTATCAAACTTAACTGCCATTAGCCCCTCCTACTGCACTCACCGTATATATATGGAGGAGGAGGCTCGACCTTCCCACTAAATGCAGCGACATCTCAACCCTAACATGCGGGAGGTCGCTAAAAAGGAAATTATTAAGTAGCTGGATGTGGGTATAATCTACCCGATCAGCGATAGCCCCTGGGTGAGTCCGATTCACGTTGTGCCCAAAAAGGCGGGACTCACCATCCATGTCAATGACAGGGGTGAATCCATCCCTACACGCACTCCTACTTCTTTGAGAGTGTGTGTAGATTATAGGAAACTCAATGCTGCAACTAAGAAAGATCACTTTCCTCTACCTTTCATTGACCAAATCCTGGAGCGGTTAGCAGGAAATAAATTTTTCTGTTTCATGGATGGATTCTCAGGATATAACCAGGTGGCAATTGACCCCCGGGACCAAGAGAAAACCACTTTTACCTGCCCCTTCAGCACCTTTGCATTTAGAAGGATGCCGTTCGGACTTTGTAACGTGCCAGCAACTTTCCAGAGATGTATGCTGGCGATATTCCATGACATGGTGGGTGACTTTCTCGAGGTCTTCATGGATGACTTTTCGGTCTTTGGACCATCTTTTGATGAATGTCTTGCCAATCTGACCCGTATCCTTAGGAGATGTATTGATGTAAACCTCGTGCTTTCTTTTGAAAAAAGTCATTTTATGGTACACGAGGGAATTGTTCTCGGGCATATCATCTCCAACAGGGGTATCGAGGTTGATAGAGCTAAGCTTGATGTAATTGCTAATTTACCTGTGCCTGGCTCTGTCAAACAAATCTGCTCCTTCCTGGGACACGTCGGTTTCTATAGGAGATTCATCAAGATTTCTCCAAGATTTCTCGACCTTTAACTTATCTCCTATTGACCGACGTACCCTTCGATATGGGCCCCAACTGCATACGAGCATTCACGTTGCTGCGTAATGCTGTCACCAAGGCCCCTGTTCTCCAGCCACCTGATTGGTCCCTCGACTTTGAACTCATGTGTGACGCTTTCGACCTTGCAGTCGGAGCCATTTTGGGACAAAGATGCGATAGACACCCCTTCGTGGTGTACTACGCCAGTAAGACGTTGGACGAGGCCCAGCGTAATTATACTACCACTGAGAAAGAACTACTGGCGGTCGTCTTTGGGTTGGAGAAATTTCGCTCTTACCTTCTGGGCTCACATGTTATTGTTTTCACTGATCACGTGGCCATTCACCATCTCATGCACAAGAAGGATGCCAAGCCTAGACTGATTCGTTGGATCATTCTGCTCCAAGAATTTGACATTGAGATCCGCGATAAGGCCGGAGCCAGAATGTTGTGGCTGATAATCTTTCTAGACTGGACCCTGACTATATTGGACTTACTCTGCCGATCAATGAGATTTTTCCTGATGAGCACCTATTGGTAATTAATGTGGCAAGTGGACCTTGGTATGCCGACATTGCCAATTACCTTGCTTCTGGATCCCTTCCACGTGGCTGGCCTAAAAATCAGCGTGAGCGTCTCATGGAAGAAGCAAAGTATTATTTCTGGGATAATCCACTTCTTTTTCGAATAGGTGCTGATCAAATCATCCGTCGCTGTATTCTTGACAGCGAATTCCCCAGTGTGCTATCCTTCTGCCACGATCAGGCCTGCGGAGGCCATTTCTCTGGGAGAAAAACTACAGGCAAGGTGTTGCAGTGCGATTTCTTTTAGCCCTCCCTTCACCAGGATGGACACAAGTATGCCAAGCATTGCACTAGGTGCCAGTCGTTAGGGTCAATATCACGCCGTGACATGATGCCCTTGCAACCCATCCTAGCTGCAGAAATCTTCGACATTTGGAGAATTGATTTCATGGGTCCCTTTCCTCCTTCCAATGGCTTCAAATTCATTCTTGTGGCTGTTGATTATGTTTCGAAATGGATCGAGGCTATTCCCACGCATTGTGCTGACCATGTTATATCCACTCAATTTGTCAAAGACCACATTTTTGCGCGCTTTGGGATCCCTCGAGCCATTATCTCGGATGGAGGAAGCCACTTTACCCATGCTTCTTTACGGGCACTTCTGAGGAAATATGGAGTTCACCATCGTATCGCATCCCCGTATCATCCTTAGACAAACAGCCAGGCAGAGGTGTCGAATCGGCAAATCAAGCAAATTCTCCAGAAAATAGTTTGGCCTGACCGTAAGGATTGGTCCGACAAGCTGATTGACGCACTTTGGGCGTATCGGACCGCCTTCACAGCTCCCCTTGGTATGTATCCTTATAGAATCGTTTACGGGAAGCCTTGTCATTTGCCCATGGAGTTGGAGCACCGTGCTTATTGGGCGGTTCGCCAATGTAACCTCCACCCAGACCTGTGTGGGCGAGAAAGGAAACTCCAACTCTAGGAGCTGGAAGAGCTTCGTCGTGAAGCCTATGATTCTGCCTTAACTTTCAAGCAACACACTAAGGCTTTTCATGACAGCCGTATTCGGCGGAAGGAATTTGAGCCATCTTAGCAAGTTTGGCTCTACAATGCCAGGCTCAAATTCTTTCCTGGGAAACTGAATTCCAAATGCACTGGTCCTTTCCTGTTCTCAAGACCATTTCCCAACGGGGCTGTTGAGATTGAAGATCCCAAGTATGGGAATAAATTTACGGTCAATGGGCAGCGTTTGAAACCCTATCTTACTCATGAACCTGCACCCGTTGGAGAAATTGTTGCCCTGCTAGAGGGTAACTAATGTTGTGCCTCATTCTGAGTCCAGCTGGGGACGTTAAATTCAGCGCTCATTGGGAGGCACCCCAACAACACTTCGCCACTGTCACGTTCACTTCACTTTTCACCTCACCACCCACCATCCACCCACCCTACCACCCTGCTGTTTACCCTGCACCTCAGCTCTCGTTACCCCATCTTTGGTCCTTCCTCTACCTTACCCTACATGCATATGAGGACATAGCATCATTTGGAATGGGGGGGTGGATAGGCATCCATAGGAGCTAGGTATTTTATGGTATCATGCAATCTCCATCTCTCTAAAATAAAAAAAAATGGTGTTTAGTAATGATCTGAAGGCTGAAACAAAAATACAGTAAGTGTTTATGGATATTCAACCACTGTTTTAAAGATTTTCCAGGCCACAGAAGCTTGATTCGCTCAGGCTCGGCTTAATTCACTTAAACATTGACAAAATAGATCAGAATCTCTCCTAACTTAGGAAGTATTCTTGTACCTGAGACACCAGTACAGGATTTGTTGGTTTGCATCTACTCGAGAGCCTAAGTAATCTTGGTTCACACTACACATATCAAGAAAGATCAGGTGAACATAAGATCCAACCCTAGTGTTCATTAGGGAAGGTGGAGTCCTTACCGGTGCGCATAGGTAGACTTTTTATCCCAGGCTTTAGTCTTGTGTTTAGGAGAGACTCTTTCCACTAAAAAGGAACTCTCCCTCCAAAAGAAAAGTGTGCTCCTCCAAATAATGTTGTAAGAGATATACTGACACGTGTTTCAAAAAAAAAAAAAGGGATTAAAATTAGTCGGTATATCTCACAAACGTCTGTAAAGTCTTCTCCCTACAAAAGTTCTTCAGGGCAAGTTACAAATACCCTATTTTCTTTGAGCCACAAATGTAATAAAATGGGAGTTGAGTTTTCCATCATCCTTTGAAGGGTTAATCCGAAGACACAAGCTGAAACTGGGACCAACCTGCACTTAAAAATTCGTGAAACCCTAGGCTTGAGTCTTAATGTTCATCTAGTTAGTCTTGATCCTTCACTATGCACAAGCCATAATCTCTTGAGCTCTCGAGTATGGCGAAAACCTCCTGGGTCCTGGAAATCGTACTTAAGGTTTAAATATCAAGAGTCCAGGTTATTTAAGAGATGGTCTATGTCATGTGAGACTTAAAGTACTGGTAGTCTTCTCTACAATTGGTTCTCACAATATCCAACAAATAAACACACCTATGTCGCCTCAGAAGAAAATCTTTAGCTTAAAGATAATTTCTAAATACAATACAAAAATGTTTTGCTAGGGACTAGCAAAAGATAGGCATGGGGGTATGATTGCACAGCAAAAATACACCAACAATTGTGCCATCTTGTGCTATTTCCTAGCATTGCCATTTCATATTAGGTAGCCATAGTAGCATTTGTGAAAATAAACGCATGCAAGCATTTATTTGAGAGGGGAGGAGAGTGAATAAAATGGCCTTGAAATTAACGTATTTCTCAAGTGCTGCCTCACAAATTCATCATCTTTATTTTTATTTTTATTTTGGCTTTGAATTTCTCCACGCGTCTGCAGGGCATGGCAGCTTCTTCTTCGTGCCATTCTCTGCACCAGCTTGCCCTGCCAGCCACATGCACAGCCCAGGGCATGACTGTGCTTGCCTCCATCCTCTTTAAAAAGCTCTCCTCGCTTCCTTGCATGGGGAGCCTGGTCCAACTCACAGCACCCTTCCTTCCTCCAGGCCGTCGCCTCCCCTCTCCCGTCCATACGCAGCCTCTCTTCCTCCTGAGGAGCTATGCTGCGGGCAGGAGCAGCTCAGAGTGGTACACGACTACCACTGTAAGTTCCACCACCGCCCAGCTCATCAAAGAGCCAGTGGGCGTGGTGGTTCTCCTCTCTGTTTTCGTCATTCCATCCATTTCCGCCATTGCCACAGAGTCAAGCTTTAAAGCTCAACCGCAGCTGCAGCAAGGTGCCGGCCACTCTTGGGTCAACAGTCTCTATTTTCCTGTTGACTTTCTTGGTTTAGATATGGAAGTTCCTAGCTCACTTTCTGATTATCCGATCATCCTTGGTCGACCTTTCTTGGTCACAGCCCGCGCCCATATCGACTGTGAGTCGAGCTGTATTGAGATTGCCGTTGGATCTGAGAAGCTCAAGCTTAACATCTTCAAGGTAGCCAAGAACTTTGATTGCGATTGCATCGAGGATGACACGTCTGACGAGGACATGGCTGTCAGTGCGTGTATCGGACTAATTGGGACCTAATTTGACTACTACGGACTGCCTTTAAACACTCTCGTACACATACACTCTCAGTTGTACATGCCTATATGCACACTTATATATATATACCTATATATATTTATATATATATATACACATATATATATCCATATTACTACATATACAATTATATATAAGTATATATATATATACGTACATACATATATATATATATCTATATACTTATATATATATATATACACATATATTTATATACGTATAAATATATATATATATATATACATATATTATTACCCATACAACTACGTATAAGTATATATACATATATATATACATATATATACACATATATTTATACATATATACATATATATCTATAACTATAAATACATATATATATATTCTATCTACATATATCTATATACATATATTACTATATATATATATACATATATATATACATCTATATAGTTATATATACATACATATATATCTAATTATAAATATATATATATATATATATATATACATCTATCTATATATATATACATATACATATATAACTACATATACACCTATATAATTATAACCATATCTATATATATACATATAGATATATATTTACATATATACATATATATATATATATATTTTCATATCACCTACCACACATTGTATCGCGAGAATATATGCACCAGTTGCTGATATTCCCCGATACATGTGTACAGAAAGCATCTTCACATACATCTTCCACCCATCCATCCTACACTCCACGCTGCACTTCATCTTGTTGGTTGCATCTTCTTAGACGACGATCAACTTGACACCGTGCTACATGCCATTTCCACCTCCACCCCCACCCCTATATACATTTATAATATATACATATATATATACTATATTTATCTTATTTCTATTTCTCTTTCCTGCCATTAAAAAGATAAAAAAAAATATACAAAAGAGAAAAGATAATCCTTGACTTGCAGGTACTCAGTCTTGCGAATAGCAAGACCAGTTTTGGAACCCTAATTTGGCTCAAAGCCAAGAACCTGATTTTGATGGTGTACGTCAAGGACGAAAATTATCAGAAAAAAATCTTAAATAGAAAAACACCAAAAACATAATAAACAAATGGAAGAGATTCGTTGTAGAAAAGGCATAGAAACTTATTAACCTCTAATCCCGCTTCCCTGAGTTCGACCTTGGGCCTAAAAGTGACCAAGATAAAATCAAGTAGGCCAGGTTACAAATTTTGTAAAAAGACGGTTAGGCTCGATTTAGGTTAACCACTATACTCATTTCAACGATTAAATCACCATATTAACACAACCTATCCAAGATAGACTAGTAGGCGCAAGTGCGTAAGCGCGCGAAGATGCGCGTGCATGCTGGAGGGAGCGGGTGTGAGGGAGGGACTGCAGTGAAGCATGCTGCGCGCTGAGGGTAACGTGGGCGAAGAAGCGGGCGCTGGGAGAGATGCGGGTGTAAGTGTTGGAGCAGGTGCGGGGAGAGACGCGGGCTCGGGCGTGCATGGATGGGCTGGCGACGGTTGCGGCACGGAGAGAGAGCTCGTGGTGACCGGATAAGTGAGAAGCTTTCCGATCATTGCACTGTAGCTACAGTGTCGCGCTCTCTAGCGTGAACAGTAGCTATAGTGCGCTCTCGGCGCGGGCGACCAGCTGCGCCCGGTTCAGCATGCACAGGCACTGTGAGCGGGTTGGCGCACGCGCGGAAGGAGCTGCACCGGCTGCTGTCGTGCGCGGAGACCTGCACGCGGGTGAGAGGTGGCCGGTGCCTTGCTGCAGCTGCGGTTGAGCTTCAAAGCTCGACTCTGTGGCAATGGCAGAAATGGCTGGAACGATGAAAATTGGGAGGTGAACCACCATGCCCACTGGCTCTTTGATGTGCTGGGCGGTGGTGGGACTCACAATGGTAGTCGTGTACAACTGTGAGATGCTCCTGCCTTGGGTTGTGCATGGCTGTGCATGCGGCTGGCAGGGCAAGCTGTTGCAGAGAATGGCGAGAAGAGGAAGCTGCCATGCCCTGTAGCCATGTGAAGAAATTCAAAGCCAAATAAAAAATAAAAATAAAGATGGTGAATTTGCGAGGCAGCACTTGAGGAATACGTTAATTTCAAGGCCATTTTATTCACTCTCCTCCCCTCTCAAATAAATGCATGCATGTGTTCATTTTTACAAATGCGACTATGGCTACCTAATATACACTGGTAATGCTTGGAAATAGCACAAGATGGCACAATTGTTGGTGCATTTTTGCTGTGCAATCATACCCCCATGCCTATCTTTTGCTAGTCGCTAGCAAAACATTCTTGTATTGTATTTAGAAATGATCTTAAGCTGAAGATCTTCTTCAGAGGCGACATAGGTGTGTTTATTTGTTGGATATTGTGAGAACCAATTGCAGAGAAGACTACCAGTACTTTAAGTCTTATGTGACGTATACCATCTCTCGACTAACCAGGACTCTTGATATTTAAACCTTAAGTACGATTTCCAGGACTCAGGAGGTTTTTGCCATACTCAAGGGCATAAGAGATTATGGCTTGTGCATAGTGAAGGATCAAGACTGACTAGATGAACATTAAGACTCAAGCTTAGGGTTTCATGAATTTTTAAGTGCAGGTTGGTCCTAGTTTTCGCTCGTGTCTTTGGATTGACCCTCAAAAAGATGACGAAAAATTCAACTCCCATTTTATTTCATTTGTGGCTCAAAGAAAATAGGGTATTTGTAACTTGCCTTGAAGAACTTTTGTAGGGATAAGACTTTACAGATATTTGTGAGATATACTGACTTGTTTGCATCTTTTTTTTTTTTTTGAAACACGTGTCAGTATATCTCTTACAACATTATTTGGAGGAGCACACTTTTCTTTTGGTGGGAGAGTTTCTTTTTGGCGGAAAGAGTCCCTCCTAAACACAAGACTAAAGCCTGGGATAAAAAGTCTACCTACACGCACAGGTAAGGACTCCACCTTCCCTAATGAACACTAGGGTTGGATCTTATGTTCACCTGGTCTTTCTTGATATGTGTAATGTGAACCAAGATTACTTAGGCTCTTGAGTAGAAGCAAACCAACGAATCCTGTACTGGTGTCTCAGGTACAAGAATACGTCCTAAGTTAGGAGAGATTCCGATCTATTTTGTCAATGCTCAAGTGAATTAAACTGAGCCTGACCAAATCAAGCTTCTGTGGCCTGGAAAGTCTTCAAAATAGTGGTTGAATATCCATAAACACTTATTATATTTTTGTTTCAGCCTTCATATCATTACTAAACACCATTTTTTTTTTACATATATATAAATAGATGGAGACTGCATGATACCCTAAAATACCCAGATCTTATGGATGCCTATCCACCCCCCCATGCCAAATGATGCTATGTCCTCGTATGCTTGCAGGGTAGGGTAGAGGAAGGATGAAAGATCGGGTAACGAGAGCTGAGGTGCAAGGTATACAGCAGGGTGGTAGGGTGAGTGGATGGTGGGTGGTGAAGTGAAAAGTGAAGTGAACATGACAGTGGCAAAGTGTTGTTGGGGTGCCTCCCAACGAGCGCTGAATTTAACGTCCCCAGCTGAACTCAGAATGAGGCACAACCTTAGTTACCCTCCAGCAGGGCAACAGTTTCTCCAACAGGGCAGGCTCATGAGTATGATAGGGTTTCAAACGCTACCCATTGACCATAAATTTATGCCCAGATTTGGTATCGTCAATCTCAACGGCCCCGTTGGGAAATGGTCTTGAGACCAGGAATGGACCAGTCCATTTGGACTTCAGTTTCCCAAGAAAGAATTTGAGCCAGGCATTGTAGAGCCAAACTTGCTGAGATGGCTCAAATTCCTTCCACCGAATATGACTATCGTGAAAAGCCTTAGTGCGTTGCTTGAAAGTTAAGGCAAAATCATAGGCTTCACGATGGAGCTCTTCTAGATCCTGGAGTTGGAGTTTCCTTTCTTGACCACACAGGTCTGGGTCGAGGATACATTGGCAAACCGCCCAATAAGCGCGGTGTTCCAACTCCACGGGCAAATGACAAGGCTTCCCGTAAATGATTCTATAAGGAGACATACCAAGGGGAGCCTTGAAGGTGGTCTGATACGCCCAAAGTGCATCAATCATCTTGTCGGACCAATCCTTATGGTCAGGCCGAACCATTTTTTAGAGAATTTGCTTGATTTGCTGGTTCGACACCTCTGCCTGGCCATTCGTCTGAGGATGATACGAGGATGTGATACGATGGTGAACTCCGTATTTCCTCAGAAGTGCCCGAAAAGACACATGGGTAAAGTGGCTTCCTCCATCCGAGATAATGGCTCGAGGGATCCCAAAGCGCGCAAAAATGTGGTCTTTGACAAATCGAGTGGATATAACATGGTCAGCATGTTGCGTGGGAATAGCTTCTATCCATTTCGAAACATAATCAACAGCCACGAGAATGAATTCGAAGTCGTTGGAAGGAGCAAAGGGACCCATGAAATCAATTCCCCAAATGTCGAAGATTTCTGCATCTAGGATGGGTTGCAAGGGCATCATGTCACGGCGTGACATTGAGCCTAATGACTGGCACCTAGTGCAATTCTTGGCATACTTGTGTGCATCCTGGTGAAGGGAGGGCCAATAGAAACCGCACTGCAACACCTTGGCTGTAGTTTTCCTCCCAGAGAAATGGCCTCCGCAGGCCTGATCGTGGCAGAAGGATAGCACACTGGGGAATTCGCTGTCAGGAATACAGTAACGGATGATTTGATCAGCACCTGTTCGAAAAAGAAGTGGATTATCCCATAAATAATACTTTGCTTCTGCCATGAGACGCTCGCGCTGGTTTTTAGGCCAGCCATGAGGAAGGGATCCAGAAGCAAGGTAATTGGCAATGTCGGCATACCAAAATCCACTTGCCACATTAATTGCCAATAGGTGCTCATCAAGTAAAATCTCATTAATCGGCAGAGTAAGTCCAATATGGTCAGGGTCTAGTCTAGAAAGATGATCAGCCACAACATTCTGGGCTCCGGCCTTATCGTGGATCTTAATGTCAAATTCTTGTTGCAGAAGGATCCAATGAATCAATCTGGGCTTGGCATCCTTCTTATGCATGAGATGGCAAATGGCTGCGTGTTCAGTGAAAACAATAAGATGTGAGCCCAGAAGGTAACAGCGGAATTTCTCCAGCCCAAAGACGATCGCCAATAGTTCTTTCTCAGTGGTAGTATAAATATGTTGGGCCTCGCCAATGTCTTACTGGCGTAGTACACCACGAAGGGGTGTCTATCGCGTCTTTGTCCCAGGATGGCTCCGACTGCAAGGTCGGAAGCTTCACACATGAGTTCAAAGTCGAGGGACCAATCAAGTGGCTGGAGAATAGGGGCCTTGGTGACAGCATTACGTAGTTGCGTGAATGCTCGTATGCAGTTGGGGCCCATATCGAAGGGTACGTCGGTCGATAGGAGATGAGTCAAGGGTCGAGAAATCTTGGAGAAATCTTTGTTGAATCTCCTATAGAAACCGACGTGTCCCAGGAAGGAGTGGATTTGTTTGACAGAGCCAGGCACAGGTAAATTAGCAATTACAATAAGCTTAGCTCTGTCAACCTCGATGCCCCTATTGGAGATGATATGCCCGAGAATAATTCCCTCGTGTACCATAAAATGACTTTTTCCCAAGAAAGCACGAGGTTTACATCAATACATCTCCTAAGGATACGGGTTAGGTTGGCAAGGTAGTCATCGAAAGATGGTCCAAAGATCGAAAAGTCATCCATGAAGACCTCGAGAAAGTCACCCACCATGTCATGAAATATCGCCAGCATACATCTCTGGAAAGTTGCTGGTGCGTTACAAAGTCCGAACGGCATCTTTCTAAATGCAAAGGTATCGAAGGGGCAGGTAAAGGTGGTTTTCTCTTGGTCCCGGGGGTCAATTGCCACCTGGTTATATCCTGAGAATCCATCCAGGAAACAGAAAAATTTATTCCCGCTAATCGCTCCAGGATTTGGTCAATGAAAGGTAGCGGAAAGTGATCTTTCTTAGTTGCAGCATTAAGTTTCCTATAATCTACACACACTCTCCAAGATGTAGGAGTGTGTGTTGGGATGGATTCGCCCCTGTCATTGACACAGATGATGAGTCCCGCCTTTTTGGGCACGACGTGAATCGGACTCACCCAGGGGCTATCGCTGATTGGGTAGATTATACCTGCATCCATCCACTTAATAATTTCCTTCTTAACGACCTCCCGCATGTTAGGGTTGAGACGTCGCTGCATCTCACGGGAAGGTCGAGCCTCCTCCTCCGTATATATACTGTGAGTACAGTAGGAGGGGCTAATGCCAGTTAAATCTGATAAAGACCATCCAATGGCTGCCTTGTGTTCCATAAGGACTTTCGTTAGTTTGCACTCTTGCTCCTTGGTCAATTTTGAACTGATGATTATGGGGAGCATTTCATTTGGTTCCAAGAAAACATATTTAAGTGTACTAGGCAGCTCTTTCAGCTCGGGAGTGGATGGTGAAAGATCTGGCATTTCTTGGGACGAGAGTGTCCCAGGCGGATCGGAGAATAAGTCAGGAGGAAGAAGTTGGCCCTCAGATTGGCCAAGAAGAGGGGCTTCTTGGATAGATGGATCCAAAAAGGAATAGCCCCAGTGAGTAGTATATGGGCTCAAGGTCCCAGTGTGGTGTTGCAACTCCGCCTGATTTGGCGGGAAAGAAAGGGCAATCCGGTCTTCAAGAGTGTGGACTGGCGGTGAGTAGCCTGGATATGACTCAGACCACGAGGTATGGGAAGCGGAGAAAACCTCGTCAGAAGTCTGGTCAGGAGAAGGTACGGGAATAGGGAGGGATGGGGGAACGTCATAATATGTGTCAGTTAGGAAATCGTCAGTGTTTAAAGGCAGTCCGTAGTAGTCAAATTAGGTCCCAATTAGTCCGATACACGCACTGACAGCCATGTCCTCGTCAGACGTGTCATCCTCGATGCAATCGCAATCAAAGTTCTTGGCTACCTTGAAGATGTTAAGCTTGAGCTTCTCAGATCCAACGGCAATCTCAATACAGCTCGACTCACAGTCGATATGGGCGCGGGCTGTGACCAAGAAAGGTCGACCAAGGATGATCGGACAATCAGAAAGTGAGCTAGGAACTTCCATGTCTAAACCAAGAAAGTCAACAGGAAAATAGAGACTGTTGACCCAAGAGTGGCCGGCACCTTGCTGCAGCTGCGGTTGAGCTTTAAAGCTTGACTCTGTGGTAATGGCGGAAATGGATGGAATGACGAAAACAGAGAGGAGAACCACCACGCCCACCGGCTCTTTGATGAGCTGGGCGGTGGTGGGACTTACAGTGGTAGTCGTGTACCACTCTGAGCTGCTCCTGCCCGCAACATAGCTCCTCAGGAGGAAGAGAGGCTGCGTATGGACGGGAGAGGGGAGGCGACGGCCTGGAGGAAGGAAGGGTGCTGTGAGTTGGACCAGGCTCCCCATGCAAGGAAGCGAGGAGAGCTTTTTAAAGAGGATGGAGGCAAGCACAATCATGCCCTAGGCTGTGCATGCGGCTGGCAGGGCAAGCTGGTGCAGAGAATGGCACGAAGAAGAAGCTGCCATGCCCTGCAGACGCGTGGAGAAATTCAAAGCCAAAATAAAAATAAAAATAAAGATGGTGAATTTGTGAGGCAGCACTTGAGAAATACGTTAATTTCAAGGCCATTTTATTCACTCTCCTCCCCTCTCAAATAAATGCTTGCATGCGTTTATTTTCACAAATGCTACTATGGCTACCTAATATGAAATGGCAATGCTAGGAAATAGAACAAGATGGCACAATTGTTGGTGTATTTTTGCTGTGCAATCATACCCCCATGCCTATCTTTTGCTAGTCCCTAGCAAAACATTTTTGTATTGTATTTAGAAATTATCTTTAAGCTAAAGATTTTCTTCTGAGGCGACATAGGTGTGTTTATTTGTTGGATATTGTGAGAACCAATTGTAGAGAAGACTACCAGTACTTTAAGTCTCACATGACATAGACCATCTCTCAAATAACCTGGACTCTTGATATTTAAACCTTAAGTACGATTTCCAGGACCCAGGAGGTTTTCGCCGTACTCGAGAGCTCAAGAGATTATGGCTTGTGCATAGTGAAGGATCAAGACTAACCAGATGAACATTAAGACTCAAGCCTAGGGTTTCACGAATTTTTAAGTGCAGGTTGGTCCCAGTTTCAGCTTGTGTCTTCGGATTAACCCTTCAAAGGATGATGGAAAACTCAACTCCCATTTTATTACATTTGTGGCTCAAAGAAAATAGGGTATTTGTAACTTGCCCTGAAGAACTTTTGTAGGGAGAAGACTTTACAGACGGTTGTGAGACATATCGACTAATTTGAATCCCTTTTTTTTTTCTTTTGAAACACGTGTCAGTATATCTCTTACAACATTATTTGGAGGAGCACACTTTTCTTTTGGAGGGAGAGTTCCTTTTTGGTGGAAAGAGTCTCTCCTAAACACAAGACTAAAGGCTGGGATAAAAAGTCTACCTACGCGCACAGGTAAGGACTCCACCTTCCCTAATGAACACTAGGGTTGGATCTTATGTTCACCTGATCTTTCTTGATATGTGTAGTGTGAACCAAGATTACTTAGGCTCTCGAGTAGAAGCAAACCAACGAATCCTGTACTGGTGTCTCAGGTACAAGAATACTTCCTAAGTTAGGAGAGATTCCGCTCTATTTTGTCAATGTTTAAGTGAATTAAGCTGAGCCTGAGCGAATCAAGCTTCTGTGGCCTGGAAAGTCTTTAAAACAGTGGTTGAATATCCATAAACAATTATTGTATTTTTGTTTCAGTCTTCAGATCATTACTAAACACCATTTTTTTTTGTTTTAGAGAGATGGAGATTGCATGATACCATAAAATACCCAGCTCCTATGGATGCCTATCCACCCCCCCATGCCAAACGATGCTATGTCCTCATATGCATGTAGGGTAAGGTAGAGGAAGGACCAAAGCTGGGGTAACGAGAGCTGAGGTACAGGGTAAACAGTAGGGTGGTAGGGTGGGTGGATGGTGGGTGGTGAGGTGAAAAGTGAAGTGAACGTGACAGTGGCGAAGTGTTGTTGGGGTGCCTCCCAATGAGCGCTGAATTTAACGTCCCCAGCTGGACTCAGAATGAGGCACAACATTAGTTACCCTCTAGCAGGGCAACAATTTCTCCAACGGGTGCAGGTTCATGAGTAAGATAGGGTTTCAAACGCTGCCCATTGACCGTAAATTTATGCCCATACTCGGGATCTTCAATCTCAACAGCCCCGTTGGGAAATGGTCTTGAGAATAGGAAAGGACCAGTCCATTTCGAATTCAGTTTCCCAGGAAAGAATTTGAGCCTGGCATTATAGAGACAAACTTGTTGAGATGGCTCAAATTCCTTCCGCCGAATACGGCTGTCGTGAAAAGCCTTAGCGTGTTGCTTGAAAGTTAAGGCAGAATCATAGGCTTCACGACGAAGCTCTTCCAGCTCCTGGAGTTGGAGTTTCCTTTCTCGCCCACACAAGTCTGGGTGGAGGTTACATTGGCGAACCGCCCAATAAGCGCGGTGCTCCAACTCCACAGGCAAATGACAAGGCTTCCCGTAAACGATTCTATAAGGTGACATACCAAGGGGAGCTGTGAAGGTGGTCCGATACGCCCAAAGTGCATCAATCAGCTTGTCGGACCAATCCTTACGGTCAGGCCAAACTATTTTATGGAGAATTTACTTGCTTTGCCGATTCGACACCTCTGCCTGGCTGTTCGTCTAAGGATGATACGGGGATGCGATACGATGGTGAACTCCATATTTCCTCAGAAGTGCCCGAAAAGAAGCATGGGTAAAGTGGCTTCCTCCATCCGAGATAATGGCTCGAGGGATCCCAAAGCACGCAAAAATGTGGTCTTTGACAAATTGTGTGGATATAACATGGTCAGCACAACGCGTGGGAATAGCCTCGATCCATTTCGAAACATAATCAACAGCCACAAGAATGAATTTGATGCCGTTGGAAGGAGGAAAGGGACCCATGAAATCAATTCCCCAAATGTCGAAGATTTCTGCAGCTAGGATGGGTTGCAAGGGCATCATGTCACAGCGTGATATTGACCCTAACGACTGGCACCTAGTGCAATGCTTGGCATACTTGTGTGCATCCTGCTGAAGGGAGGGCCAAAAGAAATCGCACTGCAACACCTTGGCTGCAGTTTTCCTCCCAGAGAAATGGCCTCCGCAGGCCTGATCGTGGCAGAAGGATAGCACACTGGGGAATTCGCTATCAAGAATACAGCGACGGATGATTTGATCAACACCTATTCGAAAAAGAAGTGGATTATCCCAGAAATAATACTTTGCTTCTGCCATGAGATGCTCGCACTGGTTTTTAGGCCAGCCACGTGGAAGGGATCCAGAAGCAAGGTAATTGGCAATGTCGGCATACCAAGGTCCACTTACCACATTAATTGCCAATAGGTTCTCATCAGGAAAAATCTCATTGATCGGTAGAGTAAGTCCAATATGGTCAGGGTCCAGTCTAGAAAGATGATCAGCCACAACATTCTGGGCTCCGACCATATCGTGGATCTCAATGTCAAATTCTTGGAGCAGAAGGATCCAACGAATCAGTCTAGGCTTGGCATCCTTCTTGTGCATGAGATGGCGAATGGCCGCGTGATAAGTGAAAACAATAACATGTGAGCCCAGAAGGTAAGAGCGGAATTTCTCCAACCCAAAGACGACTGCCAGTAGTTCTTTCTCAGTGGTAGTATAATTACGCTGGGCCTCGTCCAACATCTTACTGGCGTAGTACACCACGAAGGGTGTCTATCGCGTCTTTGTCACAAAATGGCTCCGACTGCAAGGTCGGAAGCATCACACATGAGTTCAAAGTCGAGGGACCAATCAGGTGGCTGGAGAACAGGGGCCTTGGTGACAGCATTACGTAGCAGCGTGAATGCTTGTATGCAGTCGGGGCCCATATCGAAGGGTACGTCGGTCGATAGGAGATGAGTTAAAGGTCGAGAAATCTTAGAGAAATCTTGATGAATCTCCTATAGAAACCGACGTGTCCCAGGAAGGAACGGATTTGTTTGACAGAGCCAAGCACAGGTAAATCAGCAATTACATCAATCTTAGCTCTATCAACCTCGATACCCCTGTTGGAGATGATATGCCCAAGAACAATTCCCTCGTGTACCATAAAATGACTTTTTTCAAAAGAAAGCACGAGGTTTACATCAATACATCTCCTAAGGATACGAGTCAGGTTGGCAAGACATTCATCAAAAGATGGTCCAAAGACCGAAAAGTCATCCATGAAGGCCTCGAGAAAGTCACCCACCATGTCATGGAATATCGCCAGCATACATCTCTGGAAAGTTGCTGTCTCATTGCAAAGTCCGAACGGCATCCTTCTAAATGCAAAGGTGCCAAAGGGGCAGGTAAAAGTGGTTTTCTCTTGGTCCCGGGGGTCAATTGCCACCTGGTTATATCTTGAGAATCCATCCATGAAATAGAAAAATTTATTTCTTGCTAACCGCTCTAGGATTTGGTCAATGAAAGGTAGAGGAAAGTGATCTTTCTTAGTTGCAGCATTGAGTTTCCTATAATCTACACACACTCTCCAAGATGTAGGAGTGCGTGTAGGGATGGATTCGCCCCTGTCATTGACATGGATGGTGAGTCCCGTCTTTTTGGGCACGACGTGAATCGGACTCACCCAGGGGCTATCGCTGATCGGGTAGATTATACCCACATCCAGCTACTTAATAATTTCCTTTTTAGCAACCTCCAGCATGTTAAGGTTGAGATGTCGCTGCATCTAGCGGGAAGGTCGAGCCTCCTCCTCCATATATATATGGTGAGTGCAGTAGGAGGGGCTAATGCCAGTTAAGTCTGATAAAGACCATCCAATGGTTGCCTTGTGTTCCATGAGGACCTTCGTTAGTATGCACCCTTTCTCCCTGGTCAATTTTGAACTGATGATTACAGGGAGTGTTTCATTTGGTCCCAAGAAAACATACTTAAGTGTACTAGGCAGCTCTTTCAGCTCAGGAGTGGATGGTGATAGATCTGGCATTTCATGGGACGAGAATGTCCAAGGTGGATCGAAAAACAAGTCAGGAGGAAGAAGTTGGCCCTCAGATTGGCCAAGAAGAGGGGCTTCTTGGATAGATGGATCCAAAAAGGAATAGCCCCAATGGGTAGTATATGGGCTCAAGTTCCCAGTGTGGAGTTGCAACTCTGCCTGATTTGGCTGGAAAGAAAGGGCAATCCAGTCTTCAAGAGTGTGGACCGACGGTGAGTAGCCCAGATATGACTCAAACCACGAGGTATGGGAAGCAGAGAAAACCTAGTTAGAAGTCTGGCCAGGAGATGGTACGGGAATAGGGAGGGATGGGGGAATGTCACAATATGAGTTGTTCAGGCAATCATCAGTGTTTAAAGGCAGTCCACAATAGTCAAAATAGGTCCTAATTTGTCCGATACACACGCTGACGGCCATGTCCTCGTCATACGTGTCATCCTCGATGCAATTGCAATCAAAGTTCTTGGCTTCTTTGAAGATGTTAAGCTTGAGCTTCTCAGATCCAACGGCAATCTCAATACAGCTCGACTCACGGTCGATATGGGCGGGGGCTGTTGCCAAGAAAGGTCGACCAAGGATGATCGGACAATCAGAAAGTGAGCTAGGAACTTCCATTTCTAAAACAAGAAAGTCAACAGGAAAACAGAGACTGTTGAGCCTAACCACCATGTCTTCCACCGCACCCTTTAGAATTTTGACAACGATCAGCCAACTGTAACGTTACAGGGGTGGGTTTCAGATTTCCCAAAGAAAATTTTTCGAGCATGATGGTTGGTATAAGATTGATGGAAGATCCTAAATCAAGCAGGGCATGGTTAAATTTGCAACCTTGGATGCTACTGGAAATAAGCGGTGTACCTGGATCTTTTTGCTTCGGTAGTAGATTTGATAGTATAACACAACTCGCATGAGGCGAGAGAACCACCGGATTCTTAGTTTTCTTTGACTGTCACCTGGGTGTTGTGTAGTCTTTGAAAAATCGAACGACAGTAGGTATGTGGTTGATAGCCTCTAGCAGGGGTACCTTGATTTCAACATCCTTGAACAAATTATGCAGGTTATCAAAGGCCTCCATATCTTTCTTTTTGCCTTTTGGCTCCCTCAGTAGAGCCTCAGGGAATGGGACTGATTCTGGCACCAATTTGGGTGTATCGTCCTCTCGCGAATGCGGTGCGCATCTTGAATGAAAGGGCGATGAAGAAGATGGGCCAGGATCAGGTAGAGGCGGATCGACGGTCTGCTTACCGCTCCTCGTAGTGATCGCATTGGACGATGCGGGTCCAGTGGGATCATAAGGCGGAGGAGGGTTCGCAATAGGGACATAAGTGTGAGGTGCTGCAGCAGGATTAGCCT
This sequence comes from Thalassia testudinum, assembly GCA_037157565.1. Classification (NCBI taxonomy): domain Eukaryota; kingdom Viridiplantae; phylum Streptophyta; class Magnoliopsida; order Alismatales; family Hydrocharitaceae; genus Thalassia; species Thalassia testudinum. Next base: position 179,955,265 of record JAZHRO010000031.1, read on the forward strand.
GAAATCCCGGTGGAATGCTTGGAGCTTGCAGAATTTGATGAACCTACCCCTGAGAAAGTCGTACCTGTGGTTGAGGACCACGGGGTATGAAATTTCGCAGGTTTGGAACAGGTTGGGCTGGAAGAGTGCCCTGAGATCGAGTCGCCATGCGTAGTTGACTGATCTCAGCATTCTACTGTGCCAATTGGTGCTGAAGAGAGGTCATGTTCTCTTCATGGCGCTTTGACATTTCTGTCATCATTCGCATCATTTTGTCAAGATGACTTGATGCGTGTTCTATTTGTGGTATGTAAGGACCCGATGGCGGATTCGCCATAGGATTAGACTGGGCCCTTGGGATGATGGGTGCGGACGGTCGCATTGGTCCACCCGCGGGGTTTTGGTGCTGCGGGTTGCTGGACCTTGTGAAGTTCGGATGATTTCTCCACCCTGGGTTATAAGTGGCAGAGAACGGGTTGTTCCCCAGGGCGCAAGCATCTTCCATGCCAGAAGATGCGTCCGCATGTAAATACGCATCTGAGCACACGGAGGCTTGGTCCTCCATGTCAAAATACTGGCTCGCAGAAGCCAGATCCACTTGACTTACCGAATCGCTCGACGCGACACTCGGTAAGGAAGGTCTTACTGGGTTTCTAGGGATAAGCCTGGTGTTGGAAGAATTGGGATTGTGACAAAGTGGTGAGGTGGGGGTGTTTGCCATAGAACGGGTGGGGTTGGCCAGAAGCTCGTCCAGCTTCTTGTGCACGACGGAGACTTCATCCAATTTCTGTGTGATAAGGCTCAGATCTGTGGATGAATGGGAGGGTCCCGCATCAACTTCGTTGACATTACGAGGCAGGCTGGTACGATTAAAGGCGACAATGGAGGCATTGTTCATCGAGTTTTCGCTCATATTTTCAAACAATTCAAATGCTCCATTCTCGTCTTTATTCATGAAATTCCCTCCGCAGGAAGCATCTGCAATCTGCTTCAAAGTCTCATTTAGCCCATAATAGAAAATCTGGGCTATATGCCACTTAGGCAGACCGTGGTGCGGACACTTCCTGAGGAGGTCATTATATCTCTCCCATGCCTCTTGAAACTGTTCACTGTTTTGTTGCGTAAATGAAGTTATAGCACGGCGAAACACATTGGTTCGCCCAATTGGGAAGAACTTCTTGAGAAATGCTGTTCGCATCTCTTCCCAAGAGTGGATGGTTCTCCCAAGGGTGCGTAACCATTGCGACGCTTTATCCCGCAATGAAAATGGGAACATTTTCATGAGGACTATAGGTAACCCGATATTTCTTGGTTTAACTGTTTCAGCCAATCGGGTTAGGTCTTCCAAGTGGAGAAAAGGATCTTCACTTGCAAGACCATGGAAGTGAAAATTTATCAGGCCAATTATGTTAGGTTTCAATTCAAAGTCGTCCCCGCCCATGGGGACCCGAATTTGTCTTATGGTCTCTGTAGCAGCGGGATTTTGATAGGAGCTAAGAGACCTAGGATCCTCCCGTTCGAGAGGGTTCTTCATTTCCTCCAATGTTTCCCTAATGGCTTCAATTTGTTCATTATACATTTCCATTTGGGCTTGGAGGCTGGTTATGGGATCTAAGGTTCCACCACCTGGTGGGTTTTGAGGGCAGTTTCCTCCCTCGGGATTTGGGGGTGGGCGTGCAGCCATGTTTGTGGAGGAGGAGGATGATTCGGCTTCTTTTCTATATTTATCAGACAATTCACACAGTTCAAGATTTTGTGACCTCCTCCCAAACATGCACAACCGCAGGAAGAATTGGGGGGAGATGAAGGGAAAAGGAGATGAGAGAAATGACGCCGCAAAGGTACACTTGATGACAAATCAATACAATCAAATTCCTAACCTCTATAGTGTGCCCTTAGACCTAAAGATCTAAGTTACCTACTATCACGACCTAGGGAACCGAATGCGAGCACCGCGGAATCACCGGGCCAGATTGAAAGGCCGTTTGCCCCAGTCTTAGACACCCGATAGCACGCAGGAACCCTCACAAGCACATTGGCACTACACGCAGATAGTTAGACCTCCAATCCTTAATAAGGGTCAAGTTGCTACTAGTTTTAGTTAGAGGCTTAGGATCAAGTGCTTCTGGAATGTGAAGGGCGTTGTTTATGGGTAATGCCCAAGTGGTTGCTTTTCAGAGAGTGTGTAAACCAAGCATGCAACGGGGAAATCTCCCCGAATTGAAGTTTTAATTGGTGAATAGTTTTTAGGGTTTTAGCCTTAAGTAGTATAGATTTTAGGATTTTTCTGAATTACCAATTCAACCAATCTTCGGGTTTTGAGAGAATACAAGTTTTTTTTTCTAAGCCCAATAAACCCTTCTTCAATGTTAGTTGGTTAATGCATGCTAAAATGCAATGGGCTTCCCTAGATGGAGATTTCTATGTGTGGATGCATGAATCAATTTTAGATTAGTGTGAAAGGGAGCAAAAGCACTTCAATTCAAGTGCTCCCAATCACCAAAATGATTTTCCACACACAAGACTCAACCATAAGATAAAGAAAATCAAATTGTTGGAGTTGAAGTATTCGGGATCGAATCTTAGGCACGTGAAAGGTTGTGGTGGGGTTGGAATCAACTCAATTCCAAGTCTCCCCTCCAAAAATGTGATCCTGAATTGCAGATAAATGAGGCAAAGAGGGATGGCAATCAATCTTTTTATTTTTGCCTTAAAGAATACTTCACATGGCGAAAGATTCAAGAATTACGATTCTTGGATCTTCGCTATGCGAAGTTTGGCAGGAAATCCCGGGTCGGTGGGAGTGATGACGAATAATCAAACAAGTGATTTTTAATCCACTTGCCCCAAGAGATCCCAAGAAGTTTTTTTTCTTTTGTTTTTTTTTTATTAAGGTGACAAGTTGACCTAAGTTGCTAGGAAAGAAAGACCTACCTGTTTAGCAATGTGGGCGAAGCTCCAGTGCGGTGCCGACGACTTCACGCTCTAGTTCCCTCCTTGGATCTGCCCACGTCTCCGACTTCGTTTGCCTACCTTCTCCTTACAACTTGGTTCACCTGCACACCAACAAACAGAAACACCCATGAAGAGAAGGGTGTGAGAAGAGAAAAATTAAAGGAATGGAGTAGAAACTTACTTGAATGCGTACTTCCCCGGCAACGGCGCCAAAAAAAGGTATGGTGTAGACCCGGATAGGTGGTGTTAATATGGTGATTTAATCATTGAAATGAGTATAGTGGTTAACCTAAATCGAGCCTAACCATCTTTTTACAAAATTTTTTAACTTGGCCTACTTGATTTTATCTTGGTCACTTTTAGGCCCAGGGTCGAACTCAGGGAAGCGGGATTAGAGGTGAATAAGTTTCTACGCCTGTCCTACAATGAATCCCTTCCGTTCGCTTATTATGTTTTTTTGGTGTTTTTCTATTTAAGATTTTTTTCTGATAATTTTTGTCCTTGAGGTACACCCTCAAAATCAGGTTCTTGGCTTTGAGCCAAATTAGGGTTCCAAAACTGGTCTTGCTATTCACAAGACTGAGTACCTGCAAGTTAAGGATTATCTTTTCTCTTTTATATATATTTTTTATCTTTTTGATAGTAGGAAAGAGAAATAGAAAGAAGATAAATATAGTATATATATATCTATTAGATATGTATATAGGGGTGGGGGTGGAGGTGGAAATGGCGTGTAGCACGGTGTCGAGTTGATCGTCGTCTAGGAAGACGCAACCAACAGGACGAAGTGTCGCATGGAGTGTAGGATGGATGGGTGGAAGATGTGTGCGGAGATGCTTTCTGTGCGGAGAGCAACTAGTGTAGATATTCCCGCGATACGTGTGGTAGGTGATATGAAAATATATATATATATATGTATATATATATATGGTTATAATTATATAGGTGTATATGTAGTTATATATATATATGTATATGTATATATATATAGGTATGTAAATATATATAGATAGATGTATGTATATATATATATATGTTTTTATAATGTATTTATAATTAGATATATATGTATGTATATATATAACTATATATATATATATGTATGTATGTATGTATTTATAGCTATAGATATATATGTATATATATATGTATAAATATATGTGTATAAATATGCATATATATACTTATACTTAGTTGTATAGGTAATAATATATGTATAGATATATGTATATATACATATATATGTGTGTGTGTGTGTATATATATATATATATATATATATATATATATATAAGTATACAGTCGTGTACAAGTGAGTGAGTGAGTGTACACGTGAGTGTGTACAAGTGTGGTGTGTGTGTGCGTGAGGTGTGTGTCTGAGAGAGAGAGAGAGAGAGAGAGCATCTGCTGGAGTGAAGAAGGCGCGGACGTTTAAGCCATCTGGAGGCTGTGCTCGTCATCTGATGGCCCACGCACAGGCATGTAAGCGCGCGAAGATGCGCGTGCACGCTGGAGGGAGCAGGCGCGAGGGAGGGACTGCAGCGAAGTGCGTTGAGGTGAACGCGGGCGAAGAAGCCGGCGCTGGGAGAGACTCAGGCGCAGGTGCTGGAGCGGGCACGGGGAGAGATGTGGGCGTGGCCGTGCGCGGATGGGCTGGCGACGGTTGCGGCGCGGAGAGAGAGCACGCGGTGACTGGATAAGTGAGAAGCTTTCCAGTCACCGCACTGTAGCTACAGTGTTGTGCTCTTTAGCGTGAACAGTGGCTACAGTGCACTCTCGGCACGGGTGATCGGCTGCGCCCGGTTTAGCATGCGCGGGTGCTGTGAGCGGGCTGGCGCTTGCGCGGAAGGAGCTGTGCCGGCTGCTGGCGTGCGTGGAGACCTGTGTGCGGGCGAGAGGTGGCTGGTGCCTTGCTGCAGCTGCAGTTGAGCTTCAAAGCTTGACTTTGTGGCAATGGCGGAAATGGTTGGAACGATGAAAACAGGGAGGTGAACCACCACGCCCACCGGCTCTTTGATGAGCTGGGCGGTGGTGGGACTCACAGTGGTAGTCGTGTACCACTGTGAGATGCTCCTGCCCGCAGCATAGCTCTTCAGGAGCAAGAGAGGTTGCGTATGGAGGGGAGAGGGGAGGCGATGGCTTGGAGGAAGGAGATGTTGTCCGTGTCTTGGACCAGGCTCCCTTGAGCAAGGAAGTGAGGAGGGTCTTTCAAAGAGGATGGAGGCAAGCACAGCCATGCCCTGGGCTGTGCATGCAGCTGGCAGGGTAAGCTGTTGCAGAGAATGGCTCAAAGAGGAAGCTGCCATGCCCTGTAGCCGTGCGAAGAAATTCAAAGCCAAATAAAAAATAAAAATAAAGATGGTGAATTTGTGAGGCAGCACTTGAGGAATATGTTAATTTCAAGGCCATTTTATTCACTCTCCTCCCCTCTCAAATAAATGCATGCATGCGTTTATTTTTACAAATGCGACTATGGCTACCTAATATACACTGGCAATGCTTGGAAATAGCACAAGATGGCACAATTGTTGGTGCATTTGTGCTGTGCAATCACGGTGACGCGGCGGCAGGTGGTGGCCGGCGGCGGCCGGACGGAGGAGGATGGCCACCGGCCTATTCGAGGAGGATGGCTGTTGCTGCAGCTGCGCAGCTGGCTGCGCATTGAACGCACATGCAAGGCGTGGCCTTTACTGCCTGCAGTGTAGCATCTAGGGGGCGATGGCTTTGGTGCGGGCGTGGGTGGGGTGGAGCGCCTGAACAAGCCTGCAGGCGATGGAGATCACGCAAGGTGCAGGGCGGTGTGAGCACTGGAGGGCGCTTAGCGCCTGCAGCCGATTGCTGGTTTGGGCGCCTGCATGAAGGCAGCGCCTGCGGTCACGTGAGGGAGCTGGATGTAGGGCAGTGTGAGCGTTGGTGGCTAAGGCGCACTGTAGGCGGGGGCACGGGTGGTGAAGTCGCGTTGCAGGTTGGGCAGCGCCTGCAGTGAAGGGCACTGGAGGAGGGGGGCACTGTGGTGGTGATGGCGCTGGAGAAGGGGGGAGCGCGTGTGGGCGCTTGGCGTGCAGCGCCTGCGGGGTGCCTACAGTGGAGAGGGTGCGGTGCCTGCGGGCAGAAGGCTGAGAAGAGCATTGGTTGGACACAGGCAATGGCGTGGGCGCAGGCTTGAAGGGCGTTGAGGCTGGAAAGGGGTGTGTGCTTGTGTTGAGTATTGGTTGGAGGCATTGGGAGGCGGTGATGGTGGCTTCAGTGCACACTTGGTTCACAGGGTCCGCCCTCTCCACGGTGGTGAAGGTGGAGATAATTCCCCGCCAGGGGGAGGAAGAAGATGAAGATTGATCCAACTTTTCCCCACGTTTTTATCTCCTCTCCCTGCATGCGTGAGTTAAGGGATTTTCAAATCCCTTTGCTATTTTTGGCCGGCGGCTATTGAGGGTGGTCGGAGGATGGGGAAAAAATATGCCACCGGTTGTTTGAAAAGGGGAATTTACCCTCCCCTCCTTATTCTTTTCCCAAAATTCTTCCTGCACATAAAAACATAAAATCATTACATATTAAGTTATAGAATACTATAAAATAGATGTAAACTTAAATCATGATGCATGCAAACATTCTATAACTTAATGTAGTTATTAACAAATCTAAAAGGTATGATTAAAGTTACTTAGGTGTAATATTAGTCAATTAAAATGGACTCATCAAATACGCCCATGCCTAAGATTTGTTAGTCCCTAGAAAAAATGAAAAATAGTAGAAGTAATCAGAAGATTTCTTCTTTTCTTATTTCAAAACTTTAGAGATCCAGATAAATGTGAAGTGATGATAGCCTAAGTAACATATCAATGTGAAAAGCAAATTCGCATTGGGAGTTCGTACTTTACCCTTGGTAAATATTACTATCGAGATAGGAAACTACTTCCCTCGAGGATAAAACAAATGATAATCTGTAATTTGACCTCGACGTTTGGCTTAGGTAGGAGACATCGAGTAGAATGGATTTGTATTTGGGGGCACACACTCATCTGGTGCTACATGTAGTCTAGTACTATAGACTCTAGATCTCTAAACTATTAGACAAGTCAACTCAGAGAGAGGCTAAACTGTGCTCTCTTGATGTTCCTAGGCACTCACTCTTTTCTTTCTTTTCTTTCTGAGATAACAAATCTCGCCAGATTTAGTAATTGTACTCACTGTTTGGTGGCCTCACATGGCATCCACACTTCAATTAAAGTCCCAATAACTCAATAACTAAGTTAGAGTCCTCTACCAGTATTCGGGCGATTAGAAATACTAAAAGGTAGGTATGGGTCATATTTGATGGAACGCAATAGGTGTTCTGTTGCATCAGAAAAAATATAACCTTGGACTCTTTTCTTTTTCTTTTTGTTCTTCTTCTTCTCTTTTTTCTTTTTTATTATTATTTCTTCTTGTTTTTGTTTCTTTTTCAATCAACACAACACGATATAGACTTTTATTTATGAGGCATTATTAGGGATGATGATGGTCAAGAGGAAATTGTGTGGCTTATTTGGTGGAAGTGCCTATTCTCGGCACCAGGAAGGAATAGATAGGACAAGCGTAATTCTGACCTTTGACACTATTACCCTCCTTCAGCCGAGGACTGATAGCGAAAATACGCGGTTTGTTAAAATACGTCGTTGTAACGCGTAAATCCTCTTTCGCTTTTAAAATTTATATTCCTAGATAGGGAAGTATCTAGGGTCGTCCAAGGAGGCAAAAATTGCAATAATGATTCTCTTGCTTGGAATACAATCTCAACTTTCTTTTTAATATTTTTCAATATGTAATTTTTTTGTATTTTGAAAAGACGAGGGCAAGCGGCAGATTGTAGCGAAAAGAACTAACACCTACAAATGATTAAAAATCTAAAAGATAGAAATATCTTCTTCCTAAGCTCACTCTAGGCAAGTGTAGGCCTAGGGTAATTAGGAAGAAGAGGTGAAATAAGTGCTAGAACCAAAACAAACAACTGCAATAAAAAGCTTAAAAGAAGGCAATTTTTGATTGAGTAGAATGAGTGTTCTTTTCAAGGACAAGTAGAGGAAAGCTTCTACTAGAATTGAACAATTTAAAAGCAAGAAAAGAAACACAAATCCTCTTGTAACAATGGTGAAGAAGGTTGTCTTCTTGCTCCAAGCCTAGCTGCTCCTTGGCTTGAAAAGAGGGCCTCCTTCTTCTCCCTCCTTGAGAGCTCCTCCAAGGTGGAAGCTACCACCTTTAATGCTCTCTCCAAAGGGGTGGGCGTGCACCACCCTTAAAACTCCTCCAAGGTGGCGTGACCACCTTCAAGATCTCCTCCAAGATCTTCCTTGCCTGGCTTCTCCTTTGGCTGGCGTGACCCAAGAGAGAAGGGAAGAGGGGAAGGCACCAAGGGGACAGAATATCCCCTTAATCTTCTTCTTCTTCTCTCTTGGACGTGGGATTCTTGGTGGAATATGAGAGTGAAATGGCTAGCCAAGGATGGCTTGAATGGTGGTGGGTAGTGGTCTTTTTATAGGGTAGGATGGGGGGTTAAGGTACCCCTTGAAATGGAGGGCTAGGATGGAAGGATGAGGGTGGTTGGTGATCCTATGGCTAGGGTTAGTTGGCGCCACCCCAAGGGGTGTTAAAGGGGGTGGTTATGGTGGTGTTGGTGTCTTTTGGTGGTGGAGAGACACCCCCATGTTGGCGCCAACATGGGGTCTTCTAGAAGGAGGGTTAGGTGGATGGTGGAGATGGATTCAAGGAGGATTGTGTGGTGGAGATGAGGGGGGGATTTTGGAGGGAAAAGTGGCACCATTAAGGGGTGGTTATGGGTATTTTTTGGCGCCAATTTTAGGTGTCTTTTGGAGGTGGTGGGTAGGTTAGGTTGGTGCCAAGTAGGTTAGCTTATGTGGAGCTTAGGTGGAGCTAGTTGGGTAGAGTTGGTAGGTGGGTTTTTAGGGTAGTACAAGCCAAGGAAGTTGGAACATAGCTAAGTTAAGCTAAGCTAAGCTAAGATAAGCTAGCTTAGCTAATGGTGGAGTAGAGGAGAAGGTGTTGGAGCTAGGGTTTGGAGGGAGGAGCTGAGGAGAAGTCTGGAGCTGAAATTTGGAGCTGGCTGCTGCTGAAGAGGCTGGCATGGAGCTATTCTAGCTGGCTTAGCTTGCTAGTTCTTTGCTAGCTACTAAGCCGAGCTAAGGTAAGCTAGCTTCTACCATACTGAGCTAAGGTGAGCTGGGTCTGGTGCTCCCGGGGAGAATCAAGCTGGTTGAGGCAGCTGAGGTAGCTTAGCTCAACTGAGTTGAGCTAAGCTGAATCCCCAGGAGCTGGACTTGAGCTTCCTGAGCTGAGATGAATTCTTCTTCAGCTGGCTGGAGTTGAGGGGAGCTGGATGTAGCTGGATCTGAGCTGGGGTGAACTCCTGTCAACTCAGCTGAGCTAGCTAGAGCTCCCTGTGAACTAGTGGGAGCTGAGGTGAGCTAGACTCAGCTAAGTTGAGCTGTATCTGAGCTGACTTGAGCTAGGGTGAGCTAAGGTGAACTCTCTTGAGCTGCCATCCAGCTGAGATTAGCTGAATGGAGCTGGGATGAGCTAACCCTAGTTCAAGTAAGCTAGGTTCCAGCTATCGTGAGCTGGATCAAGCTGGGTTCCAACTAGTCTGGGCTTCTCCTTCACCAATTGCCTTCTTGAGTGCTAGGGTTTTAGGGATCTGTGAATCTGTACATCCCTAACACTCACAAAAACACATTAAAACAATAATAAAAAATGCAATGCATGCCTATCCTAATTTATGCCTAAATGCAGCCCAAAAACCCGTTTGCGGAGTAAAATCCTAAGAGCTAGGTTAGTTTTAAAGCATAAAAATGATGATAAACTGGTGTTTATCACACCCCCATGCTTATCTTTTGCTAGTCTCTTAGCAAAACATTAATTTTTTTTGGAAAATAGAATTTTTGGGAAATCTAATTTTTTTGACTTTTGAGGAGAAAAAGAGATTAAGGGACCTTGGTAGATTAAAACACAGGAGATACGGGATTTGTTGAAGATAAACATCAGGATTTGTTTTTGGATCCAACCATTAGATAGAACGGGATCAATATATCCTCAGAAAATTCACAAATTAACCCCTTGTTAATTTAGATGACTTGAAATGTTTGTTTTTAGGATTTTTCTGGCTCGTGAATCTGATTCGCAACTTGCAAATTCCTTTAAAACCTTGTGTCTGTGCTTGTGAAAAGCCAACCTTTATAAGGACGTGTTATTATTATTATTATTATTTTATTTTATTTTATTTTATTTTTTCTCTCCCCCATGCTTATTTTTAGCTTAGTCTTACAACAGATGTGTCGGTATCATCATTCCCGTTACCATTCCTCGAGGGGGCTCTGGCGCCAGTACTTCGGGATAGCACTGTCCATGACACCACCCAGGAGCTCACAACCCCAAAACACGATGCGGTGACAAGGGGCGCTCCAAACAAACTCAAGCTCTTGCTCCGATGCTATAGGTAGAGCACCGTCCAAGACACTTGAGCTGCTGAAATGCACTTTAATGCTCCGTCTAAAGATATGAAATATAGATATAGAGCAGCGCCGAGGCGGTAACATGTTGACATCGTGTCCTCAAAGAAGGTTTTTTCCTTCTTCTCGATGGTGGGAACTCAAACCAATGATCTGCTTCAGACTTTTACTAAATCCAAACAAGGGAGTTTTTTCAAATTTTTAGTTATTTTTAAGTGTTGGCTTGTGTGTGAAAATTGACACAAGAAGTTTCTCAAGAACCGCAGGTTTTTGAATCAAAAACTAAGTCAAATACTTTCCATATTACAAAATAGGATCAAGTCACCTGAACTATCATGAGTTCAGGTGGAATTTAAGAGAAGGATATCTGATCTAGTCTAAAATAGACCCTGGAATTCTAATGATCAGATCCATATCCTCATCCTTAGTTTGTTAAAGATTAAATCCCATTGTACCAGAAGTGAATTTTTCGACCTTAGTCTTGATTTCAAAATTTTTCCTCAAAAAGTTTTCAACATTTTTTTTTTGGGTATGCAAGCAGGAAATAAATTAAAGAAAATTGCATGTTTTTAGGTTTTAAACATCCTAAATCGATCGTAAAAATTTGAAAACACCCCCCCATGCTCAAGATATGCCATGTCCTCATGCATTAGGAGGGAAAAGGAATTACCTTAGTGAAGAACGGTCAGGTTTAGGATGAATAAAACCTGGAAAAAGAAGAAAAAAGGAAAGCAAGAAAAAAAACGATGGGTTACCTCCCATCCAGTGCTATCTTTTACGCCATTCAGCCGGGCGTGAAGGTATGCACAGAAGACGGAAAATCATGTAAATAATTGGACACTTGGATGCCCGCAAAAAAGTTGTCTTCGTCTAGATCCCTAGAAAATTGATTAGAAATAATATTGGGATCAAAGTGAGATGGAAATTGATAAGTGTGGCCCGAGTCTGGCCATGGTTTTAATTCAGGTTGGGTGCCAAACTCGGGCGGGGTTGGTGGCAGGTCCGTAAGAAAGGGGTCGGGGAAGGAATGGTGAGTTAGTGTGGAAAAATTAGGTGCGTGAATAGTGGGTGGGTTAGGGGGGGTATCAGGAACAAATTTGGAGTCAAGACAAGTTTCCGGATCACAGATCTCGCCGACCACTGAGTCTGAATCAGAGTCCTCAAAAAAACTGTGGTCGGTAAGGGTATCTATTAACATTGTCTCCTCCACCATATTAGAAATTTCAGTATCTGAGTCCTCAAAGAAGTTATCATCATGGAATCTCCTGGAGGATTTAAAAATATCTAAGGTGATAGTTTGGCCTGCACAGTTGATATCCATTTTGCCTGTGTGGCAATTGATATTTGCCTTTGCAGTAGCCAAAAAGGGGTGTCCAAGGATTATCGGGGAGTCCAGTAATGATTCGGGTGCCTCAATGTCAAGAACCAGAAAGTTTGCAGGGAAGACACAATTCTAGACCTTGACTAATACATCCTCGACAATCCCACGAGGTTTGATTGTAGATCGGTCGGCTAATTACAGGGTAACCTCGACGGGTTTTAATTCACCGATCTGAAATTCTTCGAATAAACTTGTGGGAATAATATTTACAGAGGCACCAAGATCAAGGAGGGCGCGATTAAATGTAGTGTCATCAATAATTACAGAAATTAAAGGCGCCCCCGGATCTTTCATCTTAGGAGGCAGCTTACTCTGTATGACAGAGCTTACTGTCTCCGAAAGATGCACCTGTCCTAGATTTTTGGCCTGCCTTTTAGGAGTACAAATCTCCTTCAAAAATTTAGCATAGGCAGGTATATATTTGATAGCATCTAGGAGAGGAATATTGATATGAACTTGCCCAAATAGCTCCATGAGTTCTTCTGTAGTGGGCTCAGATTTCTTTCTTTTGTTGGTGGTAGGGTAGAGAGCTTGTGGGAAAGGGATAGGAATCTTGTCTTGAGATTTTTGTTGTTCTTTTTCTTCCTGATGGGGAGGTGGGGAGTCAACTTGCACATGTATCTTACCAGGTTCGTGCGAAGGCTCGGGGTCAATGGTGGTTTTCCCACTCCTCAAGGTAACTGCATGTGCAGTCGGATTATTATTTGGAGGAGGTGGGGGGGCCTGTGATTACAGGAACCTGGGCGGCTGCTGAGGTGGATTAGGAGGAGGCTGATTTGGATAATGTGGATTTCTGCCCATATAATGGTTCCCTTGGTGATTGGGATTGGGTATGGGTTGGGATGGAAGATGTCCTACAGGTCTTTGCGTGGGAGCAACCCCAATCTGATTGTTCAGATTTGTGATGTTGCGGGTTACTTCCGTCATTTTTGTTTGCATATCCTGCAGGGTCCGTAGCATCTGGGCATTGATATCTTGTTGGGATGGCCCAGGATGGAAATTTGGATTCGACCCATACCCATTAAAATGATATGGTTGGGAGGAAACTTGATTATTCCAGGAGTAGTTCGGGTAATTTTTCCAATTGGAAGAATTTTTAAAGGGCTCCTGGATGGCAGAAATGTTTTGGGTGGGGTTAAGATCTGGATAATTGAAATTCCCCAGTGAATCATGGGCAACCTCAGAATAATCAGCAGGAGTGGTGTTGAGATTGTGCAAATTTTCTCTTCGTGGAAAGTTAGGTTGGGTTAGATGTGGTCGTGGAGCTTGAATTGATGTGGTGAGTCTTTCCTCAATTTTCTTCTGATTAATATGCATCTGGTCGAGTTTCTGAGCGATCATTTGAAGATCGTCTTGGGCGACTGGGATAGATTGAGCGCCTATTTCATGAACACCAAACTGCAGGTTTTGGGTTCTGCAAAATGTGTTCATGGAAGCTTGGTTAAATGAGTTTTCACTCATTTCTTCAAATAGATCATAAGCACTTTCAGCATCTTTATTTAAGAAGTTGCCGCCACACGAGGCGTCGACAAATTGTCGGATTTGATCTTCTAATCCATGATAGAAGATTTGCAAGAGCTGCCACAAAGGAATCTCGTGGTGCGGGCAACTTCTTAAAAGGTCCTGAAATCTTTCCCAAGAATCATGGAAAGTTTCGCCAGATTTTTGGTGAAAGGTCGTAATAGATCTTCGTAAGGAATTGGTACGACCTATGGGAAAGAATTTCTTGAGGAAGGCACTCTTGAGTTGAGGCCATGTTGTAATGGGTCGGCCAATGGTCCTGAACCAATAAGCGGCCTTATCTTTGAGAGATAATGGAAAAAGCCGCATCAGCCATATGTCTTCTTGCACATTTCGGGAACGGGTTGTCTGTGTAAGAAGAGTTAGTTCTTCAAGGTGGCTGAAAGGATCTTCCCTAGGAAGGCCATGAAAGTGTTTAATCAGGTTCAGGATGGCAGGCTTGATCTCAAAGTCCCCCTCCGGTATGACCACCCCTGGTCGTTCCTCATAATAAGATGGATAATAGAAATCTTTTAGAGGAACAACAGGCTGCTGACGGGGTGGTGGGTTTGGCCTTGGATTGGCTAGGTTTTGGATGTTCCTAGTCAATGTTTGTTGATTGGAATTTAATTTATTAATCTGATCGGCCATCAATTTTAAAAGATCAGGTAGGGGGTCTTGATGTTGTGTGTGGGGCAACTCAAGATTGGGGAGCTCCAAGTGTGGAAAGTTACTGGTGGTTGGGTTTTGAGTGGAAGGGTTAGAATTAGGGTTAGAGGTGGGGTTAGAGGTAGACGTGGAAGGGTCAGTGGACCTATTTTGTTGTGTTTCCATTTTTTTAGGAGAAGACAGAAAAAGTGGTCTTTTTACGTGGGGGGCGAAATCAAATGGTCCTTCCAAGTGCGGATTTTGAGACCGTCGCCCGTGCATAAAATGGAAGAACGGGGAGGGGAGGAGAAGAGAAAGAGATGAGAGAAAGTGTGCAATTCAAACAAACAAAAACTAGACCTAACTTAATTGTGACTCCCTAATAATAACCTAAGACTTGGTCTATATAGGAAATAAGTAGTCAATAGTGAATACCCGTTCTATCAACAAATCTAGCCAAGTTGCTTAAGGGGAGGTTTGGGCCCAAACGTTTCCCGAGGAAAACCCCAGGTGCTTGTACAAACCCGCGCCTGGTCGTTTGACACGGCCCCTCAGTCTGAACACCAGATATAGATGACAGAATTGGTACTAACTAAAGAAAACTTAAGACCTAAATAGCAAGCCTAAGTTGATAAAGCCTTAGGGGTCAAGTTGCTACAAATTTTAATTAGGTCTAGGATTCTATAGTGCACACGGAATGTGGAGGGCGTTTATTGGGTTGTTGCCCTGTTATTTGATTTTTTTGTGTGTGTGCAGGAATTGGAGAGTGGCTCCAATGAAAATCAAGTTGTCACACAATTTTTTTATATTTTTGTCTTTTAGGATGTGATTTAATTAAATGAATTTTAGGGTTTTTCTCTTTAAGTTTTCAAACAAGTTTGAAAGTTCACAATCAAAGGAAAGACAAGTTGTATGTGTGATTGTATATTTCCTTTGAATTAATCCTCAAAAGAGAAAGAAAGAAACCCTAAGCCAATTATCCCTAAGACAGAAATTTAACTACCAATGAGTTATTTTTTAGGCTTTCAGAATTAAGTAGTGGTCCAAACAAGTCAAACAACACCACTAATTTGAATAAAATCAAACAAGGATTCCAGAAAAGATTTTTGTAAGATTTTAGGAATTCGTTTAATAATTTTTTTGAATTTTTAATTGTACTGGTGTCAAAGTCCAGAAATAATACCTGTGGGTATTATGAACTTTTTAGTACTACCACCGACCTCATAAAATTTTTATGATTTTATATGATATATAAAATTTCACAAGGATTCCAGAAAGCTAAATTTCCCAAAAATTGGATGAGTACAAAAATTCTGAAAATTCGCGGACAGTAGCAAAATAGGAAGATAAGAGGGTATGACCTCTCTGCAATCCACGAATTTTTAAAATTTAAATACAAATCCAATTGATTTGAAATTTGGAACAGATGTTCCTAACTTAATTGGGAATCACTCTATGAAATTTTATGATTTTAGGAGGCCTGGGGTGTTAGGAATCTATTTTTCAAGTCCGGACAGAAATCTGGACCCGAAAAACAGAACACCAATACTTGCAATGGAATGGTGCTAAAGAAGCATACAAGCAAACAATGATTTGAAAATGCACCACTCCACTTAATTTAAGTGTTTAGGGTCCTGAAAGCCAAGTTTAATATATTTTTGGTAGTTTTAATTATTTATGTGACCAGGAAGAGGAACCAACCTGAATTTTCGCGGGAAGAAAAGGACCTTTAAGCTCTCGCTTCCAGATTCCCGCTTTCCCGCTGTAGTTCCTGCACACACAAAAGGAAGAAAGAGAAGGGGATGAGATCCACTTCAAGCAAGAGAAAATGAGTTAATGCAAAGCCGTGCCTCCCCGGCAACGGTGCCAAAAAGTGATAGCGAAAATACGCGGTTTGTTAAAATACGTCGTTGTAACGCGTAAATCCTCTTTCGCCTTTAAAATTTATATTCCTAGATAGGGAAGTATCTAGGGTCGTCCAAGGAGGCAAAAATTGCAATAATGATTCTCTTGCTTGGAATACAATCTCAACTTTCTTTTTAATATTTTTCAATATGTAATTTTTTTGTATTTTGAAAAGACGAGGGCAAGCGGCAGATTGTAGCGAAAAGAACTAACACCTACAAATGATTAAAAATCTAAAAGATAGAAATATCTTCTTCCTAAGCTCACTCTAGGCAAGTGTAGGCCTAGGGTAATTAGGAAGAAGAGGTGAAATAAGTGCTAGAACCAAAACAAACAACTGTAATAAAAAGCTTAAAAGAAGGCAATTTTTGATTGAGTAGAATGAGTGTTCTTTTCAAGGACAAGTAGAGGAAAGCTTCTACTAGAATTGAACAATTTAAAAGCAAGAAAAGAAACACAAATCCTCTTGTAACAATGGTGAAGAAGGTTGTCTTCTTGCTCCAAGCCTAGCTGCTCCTTGGCTTGAAAAGAGGGCCTCCTTCTTCTCCCTCCTTGAGAGCTCCTCCAAGGTGGAAGCTACCACCTTTAATGCTCTCTCCAAAGGGGTGGGCGTGCACCACCCTTAAAACTCCTCCAAGGTGGCGTGACCACCTTCAATATCTCCTCCAAGATCTTCCTTGCCTGGCTTCTACTTTGGCTGGCGTGACCCAAGAGAGAAGGGAAGAGGGGAAGGCACCAAGGGGACAGAATATCCCCTTAATCTTCTTCTTCTTCTTCTCTCTTGGACGTGGGATTCTTGGTGGAATATGAGAGTGAAATGGCTAGCCAAGGATGGCTTGAATGGTGGTGGGTAGTGGTCTTTTTATAGGGTAGGATGGAGGGTTAAGGTACCCCTTGAAATGGAGGGCTAGGATGGAAGGATGAGGGTGGTTGGTGATCCTATGGCTAGGGTTAGTTGGCGCCACCCCAAGGGGTGTTAAAGGGGGTGGTTATGGTGGTGTTGGTGTCTTTTGGTGGTGGAGAGACACCCCCATGTTGGCGCCAACATGGGGTCTTCTAGAAGGAGGGTTAGGTGGATGGTGGAGATGGATTCAAGGAGGATTGTGTGGTGGAGATGAGGGGGGGATTTTGGAGGGAAAAGTGGCGCCATTAAGGGGTGGTTATGGGTAGTTTTTGGCGCCAATTTTAGGTGTCTTTTGGAGGTGGTGGGTAGGTTAGGTTGGTGCCAAGTAGGTTAGCATATGTGGAGCTTAGGTGGAGCTAGTTGGGTAGAGTTGGTAGGTGGGTTTTTGGGGTAGTACAAGCCAAGGAAGTTGGAACATAGCTAAGCTAAGCTAAGCTAAGCTAGCTTAGCTAATGGAGGAGTAGAGGAGAAGGTGTTGGAGCTAGGGTTTGGAGGGAGGAGCTGAGGAGAAGTCTGGAGCTGAAATTTGGAGCTGGCTGCTGCTGAAGAGGCTGGCATGGAGCTATTCTAGCTGGCTTAGCTTGCTAGTTCTTTGCTAGCTACTAAGTCGAGCTAAGGTAAGCTAGCTTCTACCATACTGAGCTAAGGTGAGCTGGGTCTGGTGCTCTCGGGGAGAATCAAGCTGGTTGAGGCAGCTAAGGTAGCTTAGCTCAACTGAGTTGAGCTAAGCTGAATCCCCGGGAGCTGGACTTGAGCTTCCTGAGCTGAGATGAATTCTTCTTCAGCTGGTTGGAGTTGAGGGGAGCTGGATGTAGCTGGATCTGAGCTGGGGTGAACTCCTGTCAACTCAGCTGAGCTAGCTAGAGCTCCCTGTGAACTAGTGGGAGCTGAGGTGAGCTAGACTCAGCTAAGTTGAGCTGGATCTGAGCTGACTTGAGCTAGGGTGAGCTAAGGTGAACTCTCTTGAGCTGCCATCCAGCTGAGATTAGCTGAATGGAGCTGGGATGAGCTAACCCTAGTTCAAGTAAGCTAGGTTCCAGCTATCGTGAGCTGGATCAAGCTGGGTTCCAACTAGTCTGGGCTTCTCCTTCACCAATTGCCTTCTTGAGTGCTAGGGTTTTAGGGATCTGTGAATCTGTACATCCCTAACACTCACAAAAACACATTAAAACAATAATAAAAAATGCAATGCATGCCTATCCTAATTTATGCCTAAATGCAGCCCAAAAACCCGTTTGCGGAGTAAAATCCTAAGAGCTAGGTTAGTTTTAAAGCATAAAAATGATGATAAACTGGTGTTTATCAAGGACTCTATGAAGGACGGTCGTAACCATCCACCATAGTCATAGCTTTTTTTAAGACTCAATCGCTATGTATCTTCCTCATTGGGTGACTCTCAGGAATTCACACAAAGTATGCACACAGGAACAGAGATTGAAAACTACGCCTAACTCTGAAGTATCATCATCTAATTATCCAAAACTTAAGAGTCCTTGCACTAGACTTAGCACACCAGTAATCTCTCTCCTTCTTCTCACAAATATGAGGTGGATCTACTAGAAGATAGTATGCCTGACTCCCTATCACCTGTCCAAGGGTTCAATAGACTACAAATGCTTATTGATTTTCCTCAAGGATCCATTACGAAGTCTACGTGTACATGAAATAAATGTACTGGATTCTAAACTTAAGAAATAATTCAAGAAAAAAAAACTCCAATGACAAAGATATTTTACTAGGGACTAACCCAATAAGCTCAAGAAAAGAGAATTTTTTTTTTTAATATGCTAATCTAAATGCATGAATACTTCCTACAATGCAAAATGAACCACCCCATGCCTAAATCCTACAATGCAAAATGAACCACCCCATGCCTAAATCCTACAATGTCCCCATTGTAAAATTAAAACAGGAGGAGAAAGGAAAGAAATCACCTGATAGTGATGTAATTCAGGCCATTGGGTTGCCTCCCAACAAGCGCTACATTTTCTGTCAGCAGCCAGACTTAGAAGGAACCTGTAAGTCTGGTTCCAAACAGAAAAAATTAGGCCCTAAAAATATGCGTAACAGTGCAGGCCTAGAAAACAGGTAGTCACAGATGTTGGCGAGCTGATGATGCAACGTAATACCAAAAGCTCGCCAAAAGATATGAAAATGAAGAACCTTGTTGGCTACCTTGGGAGGTCTAGGAATAATAAACGGAATATGAAAAGGGACCTCCCGAAATGGAAAAGGTGGAGGATAACAAGGATCCTCTAGAGCAGGACGGGTTTTAAAAGATATAAACATTATTAGTTCAAACCCTTGAATG
Organism: Thalassia testudinum; assembly: GCA_037157565.1. Lineage (NCBI taxonomy): Eukaryota > Viridiplantae > Streptophyta > Magnoliopsida > Alismatales > Hydrocharitaceae > Thalassia > Thalassia testudinum. Next base: position 179,974,347 of record JAZHRO010000031.1, read on the forward strand.
GCGAGAGTAAAAGTACAAGCATCAATCCACACTCGCCATTCTACCCGAGGACGTACAGGCCTAATATGTTCTCTAGAAAGAATGTACATGAGCAGAGATCTGAGCCAAGGATCTGTTAGGGAGTATAAGGGTTGTTGGTAGTGTTGGAAGGTAATGGTTAAGTCCAATGAGGGCTTAGTCAGTGTCAGGTCCAATTCCAACAATGATTCAGATTGTGTATACTCCCTAACAGTTGTAGACAACTTCACGTTACCCTGCCTAGCATTAATGATCGGAGTCATATTTGAATCAAGGGTAGACTCCAAATTACAACTCTTTGATGGCAGGGTCAAAATATCTGAATCATTATCATTAAGCTCATCCCTGGATTCGTTTGGTTCACTCAAATTTTTGTCGGGGTGTATATGTGATTCATTAATGAAGACAGGAGTTGGATCAGCATCCTTAATTATTCCTAAAGGAGGATCAGTATTAATATTTTGGAGCAAGCCTATATCATTGAATTCGTCATTGTTCTCCGGGTATAATTCCTCAATTGACATGTTTTGTCCCCGTGAATCTCCCAGACTTCTCATTATTTTGTTTGTCCTCCTCTAATATCAACTCCTACTTTGATGGAGGATGATTCTCAAAAGAAAGGAGGAATCTGGATTTCACCATATTGTTTATATCCTTTGGAGGTAAATCCTCAAATGATAAATAATTCCCCTGTGATTCACTCCAAATTTTCAGTCCAAGTTCCTCTATTGGGGCACCCTCATTTTCTGAATTAGACTCTTCATATCCCTAAGACCAAAATTGATCTAATTCATCCTCCATTCCGTTAGGGTCACCTTAATTGGGTGCATTTAAATCCTCAAGATACTGAATGATAGGTGTTGATTCTCTAAGTGGAGGGTCAGGAGTAGGTTTACTAAGGGTAGAATGAGATTCCACCAAATAATCAATAGGGGAAGTGATAGGAGCAATACAACCTTGACCTGGGTTGGTAGGGGTAAAGAGAATACTGTCATTGAGGTCAAGGTCCTCAAGAGGTACCATCTTCCCTTGCTTCTCACTCCAATATCGCTCAGGTGGATAATCGCCATGATCGTTCTCCTCTAGTGGCCGTGTCTCATTGGGAGAGTCTAAGTGATAGCTTCATAAAATTGGATCCCTATTATCATTGGGTTCCTCCGAATTATTTTCATGCTCAAGGTTGTATGGGGAGGGATCAGAATTACTAGGAAGTGTGTAGCTAAGTTGTCCTATTTCTTCATTTAATTGTTGACTATTCCTCAACATCTCTCCCATAGATTCCATCCTTTCTTTTTATTGTTTTTGCATTTCTATCATAAAAGAGGAGAGGCTACTATTATCAGGTTGGGGAGGATGGTCAATTTCAGGCTCTGGTTGACTAGGGGTATCGGTCCAACCTCGATATGGAAAATCATGAAGGGTGGGAGGGTTGGGTGTTTGCATGGAAGTAGGGATTTCAGGGTTGGAAAATCCTGCTCCTAGGCTCTGCTCAAAAGTGGCAGTTATCAAGCCAGTACTCCCAGGATAATAATAAGAATGATCCCATGAATTATCAATGTACCCATTAAAGGATGAATACGCTCGGGGCATGGGATCCTGATTAAAAGATGGGAAGTAGTGACTCTGATAATCTAAATGATAGGAGTAAGGGTGATCCATTTCTTTAAGCAAAATAGTTTTAACTCTCTTAGGATTCAGAATAATTCAGAATACAAGCAGAAACTTCCTAGAGAGATCTACTGTCAAAGCAAACGCAAACTTCCCGGCAACGGTGCCATTTTGACGGAGAGATTTTCGCTTACTTATGATAGCAATAGAAGAATATGTCGTTGTAATTAATGTGGTGGAAATCTCTCAATCAGAAGTTAACATATATATGAATTTAAACCACAATAAAGGATGTCGTACCCATAGGGAGGAATAGACCAATAAATTCACGAGTCAAGGAATACACAGTTCGCAAACTCTTCTGCAACTTTAATGCGAGGAATATGCTATTTTAAATGAAGCTTGCAATTTCCTTAAAGGTTTAGGGGTATTTATGCAATTTTCATGTCAGGAATTAAGCTCCAAAAATATGTGTATGATGCATGTTTAATGGCTTATCATGTAAATTCAACTTTCATGCAATTCCGATTTGAAATTCAAGGTAGAATCATGCACATAACATAAGTAAAATAATTTTAGGAAAGTCTGAGTGCATCTATGCAAGGTGGCCTGAATAAAATATTAATATAAAATTGGCAATGGCATTGAATGTAATTATTAATGGAGACAAAAATAGAGAATTTCTCCTCCTCCTCGTGTGTGCGGCTGTGCACGGTTGGCCGCGAGAGTCGGTGGGGAGGTGTGCCTTGACGAGGGCTACGCAACGGCGGTGACGTGGCGGCTGGTGGTGGCCAGCGACGGCCGGATGGAGGAGTATGGCCGCCAGCTTGTTGGAGGAGGATGGCTGCTGCTGCAACCGCGCGGCTAGCTACGCGCTGGACGTGCGTGCATGGCGTATCCTTTGCTACCTGCAGTGCAGCGTCTGGTGGGGCGATGGCACTGGTGCGGGCGCGGGTGGGGAGGAGAGCCAGAACAAGCCTGCAAGCGATATTGATCGCGCAAGGTGCAGAGCGGTGTGAGCGTTGGAGGGCTTAGCGTTTGCGGCCGATTGCTGGCTTGGGCGCCTACATGAAGGCAGCGCCAGCGATCGCGCGAGGGCGCTGAATGAAGGGCGGTGTGAGCGCTGGTGGTGAAGGCATGCTATAGGTGGGAGCGCGGGTGGCAAAGGCGCGCTGCAGGTGGGGGTGCGGGTGGCGAAGGCGCGCTGCAGGCGGGCAGCACCTGCGGTGAAGGGTGCTGGAGGAGGGGGCGCGCTACAGTGGTGATGGCGCTGGAGAAGGGAGGAGAGCTTGCGGGTGCTTGGCATGCAACGCTTGCGGGGTGCCTGCAGTGTAGACGGCGTGGTGCCTGCGGATAGAAGGCTGAGAAGAGCGTTGGTTGGACACAAACGATGGTGCGGGCGTAGGCTTGAAGGGCGGTGAGGCTGGAAAGGGGTGTGCGCTTGTGTTGAGTATTGGTTGGAGGCGTTGGGAGGCGGTGATGGTGACTTCAGTGCACACTTGGTTCACAGGGTCCGCCCTCTCCACGGTGGAGAAGGTGGAGATAATTCCCCGCCAGGGGGAGGAAGAAGATGAAGATTGATCCAGCTTTTCCCAACCTTTTTATCTCCTCTCCCTGCGTGCGTGAGTTAAGGGATTTTCAAATCCCTTTGCTATTTTTGGCCGGTGGCTGTTGAGGGTGGCTGGAGGATGGGGAAAAAATATGCCGCTGGTTGTTTGGAAAGGGGAATTTACCCTCCCCTCCTTGTTCTTTTCGCAATATTCTTCCTGCACATAAAATCATAAAATCATTACAAATTAAGTTATAGAATACTATAAAATAGATGTAAACTTAAATCATTATGCATGCAAACATTCTATAACTTAATGTAGTTATTAACAAACCTAAAAGGTATGATTAAAGTTACTTAGGCGTAATATTAGTCCATTAAAATGGACTCATCACTGTATATTGAGGATAACATGACTACTTTTGACCAACCACAGGAGGATCAAAACCTGCAATCAGAGGAGTCCGAACTCAACCTAGACACACCCATAACTCCTTCCCTTGCTCCTGACACACACCTTGAACCACCCGCTACTGTTGATAACCCTATTTTGGAATTAAAGCCCCTTCTCGAACATCTAAAGTACATCTTTTTGGGTTACAATCAGACATTTCCTGTGATTATCAATTCCAGACTCACACCTAATCAGGAATCCTGTCAGATTTCTGTTCTCCAACAACATCGAAGAGCCATTTAATGGACTCTCAATGATTTGACTAGCATCAGCCCCTCTTACTGCATACATCGCATCTATACTGAAGAGGGAACACGACCTTCCCATGAAATGCAAAGATGTCTGAATCCTAATCTGTAGGAAGTCGTGAAGAAGGAGATCATCAAATGGTTAGATGCTGGGATCATCTACTCGATCTCTGACAGTCGGTGGGTGAGTCCAATCCAAGTTGTGCCTAAGAAGGTAGGACTCACCGTGATCATGACTGAAACAGGAGAAATCATATTGACTCGTGTGGCGAATTCATGGAGAGTCTGCATTGATTACTTAAGACTCAATACCTCCACAAAGAAGGATCATTTCCCACTACCGTTTATTGGTCAGATCCTCAAAAAACTAGCAGGAAATAGATTCTTCTACTTTTTGGATGGGTACTCCGGTTATAACCAGGTGGCAATCCATTCTGAGGACCAAGAGAAGATCACTTTGACCTGCCCCTTTGGGACGTACGCATTTCGAAGGATGCCATTCGGTCTCTGCAATGCACCCGCTACTTTTTAGCGATGCATGCTTGCCATATTCTCAGATATGGTAGGTGATTATCTGGAAGTCTTCATGGATGACTTCTCAGTGTTTGGTGAATCATTTGATGATTTCCTCCTGCACTTGGTCTAGATCCTCAGGTGGTGCATTGACGTGAATCTGGTTCTTTCCTGGGAAAAGAGCCACTTCATGGTGCCTGAAGGAATTGTCCTGGGACATCTCATCTCAAAAAAGGCATTCAGGTTGATCGAGCCAAGGTGAATCTGATTTCCAAACTCCCTATGCCTAGCTCAGTCAAAGACATCTGATCTTTCCTGGGGCACGTCGATTTTTACCGTCGATTCATTCCTGATTTCTCAAAAATCGCGTGCCCTCTGACTACTCTACTATCTAAGGATGTTCCTTTTGAAATCTCTAAGGAATGCACTCAAGCATTTGAAATCCTACGTGATCGAGTTACCCAAGCTTCGATCCTACAGTCCCCTGATTGGTCTCAACCCTTTGAGATCATGTGCAATGCATCTGATTTCGTTGTAGGAGTGGTACTTGGGTAGAAAATTGACGGGAAACCCGTGGTCATCTATTATGCTAGCAAGACACTTGACGAGGCTTAGTGTAACTGCACAGTGACTGACAAAGAGCTGCTAGTCGTAGTATTGGCCCTGGAAAAATTTAGATCGTATCTTCTGGGTTCCCATGTTATCATTTACTCTGATCACACAGCTGTGAGGCATCTCCTTGCGAAGAAGGACGCGAAACCTCGATTAATCTGCTGGATATTACTGTTGCAAGAGTTTGACCTCGAGATTCGTGACAAAGCAAGAAAACAGAACGTGGTAGCTGATCACTTGTCCCACCTTCCTTCTGACATTATTGACCCTTCCGGACCCATTACGGAACATTTTGCTTATGAGGACCTCCTGACTATCAGAACACGGCTTCCATGGTTTGCTAATCTAGTAAACTACCTAGCATCACATCAGATTCTGTTCGATTGCTCGAAGGCCAAGAAGGACAAATTGCTTTCCAATGCCAAGTATTACTTTTGGGAAGACCCGTATCTCTTCCACATCGGTGTTGATCAAATTATACGACGATGTGTCCTGGAAGCGAAAATTCAGGGCATCTTGTCCTTCTACCATGACCAGGCATGCAGTGGACACCTTTCTAGTCATAAAACCGCGGTTAAAGTCCTCCAGTGCAGCTTCTATTGGCCCACGATTTTCAGAGACACATACAATCACTATAAGGAATGCACTCGTTGTTAGACCTTAGGCAACATGAGCCATCGTGATATGATGCCCTTACAGTCGATTCTCGCTTGCAAAATCTTCGATGTCTAGGGGATTGATTTTATGGGACCCTTTCCTGTTTCGGACAGCTTCGAGTACATTCTACTCGTTGTTGACTACGTGTCCAAATGGATCGAAGCCATTCTGACCCGAACCAATGATCATAAGGTGGTTATCAAATTCATTCATCATAACACCTTTTCTTAATTCGGGATTCCACGTGCTATAATCTCTGATGGAGGGACCCATTTCACTAATGTTCAGTTCAGGTCACTGATGACCAAATACGAGGTGTCACACCGAATCTCTACTCCTTATCGACCCCAAACCAACGGTCTAGCTGAGCTATCCAACTGAGAGATCAAGAAAATCCTTTAGGTTATTGTTCGACCTGACAGGAAAGACTGGTCATCTCGACTTCCGAAAGCTTTGTGGGCTTATAGGATCGCCCAAAAAACCAAATTAGGTATGTCTCCCTCCAGTTTGGTGTATGGGAAGGCATGTCACCTCCCCGTCGAATTGGAGCACAAAGCCTATTGAGCAGTACAGAACTGCAATCTCGATCTTTCTAAGGTAGGAACTCACAGAAAGCTTCAAATGAGCGAGATCGATGAATTACGCCGTGACGCGTATGAGAACTCGCAAATTTACAAAGAGCAGGTTAAAGCCTTTCATGACAAGCACATATCCAGAGAGATCTTTTACCCTACAAAAAGTTCTACTCTTTGATGCCAAACTCAAGCTGTTCCTAGGAAAACTCATATCAAAGTGGATCGGACCTTACCTCATCTGACGAATCTTTGGAAATGGAGCTGTCGAAATCAGTCAACTCAGCCATGATTTAGAACCTTTTGTCATGAACAGTTAGAGACTCAAACCATTCATTGAACTTGCTGATACAAATTTGGCTGAGACATCCTTTACCCTCCATCCTCCCTGAGCTCATTGCGCCCAGCCGATGGCATAAAACACAACGCTTAATGGGAAGCAACCCGTCATTTTGAAAAACTCAAAACCTTTCTTGACACATTCCTATGCTAACCTCATATTGCACTTTAGGGTACATCCATTAGAACACCCGACTCCACCTCTGGTACCCGTACCTGAGCTTAAAATCATTCGCAACAGTCATATCAATCCATTCACCCACCCAAAACTTGTTCTAATGAATGATCTAAGCTGAACTCGAACCCACCTAATTTACAATGAGGACATTGCAAATCGTAGGCATGGGGGGTATTAAAGTGCAAAACACCATGAAAATCATCTCACAAGAAAGGGTTTCATCAAAAAAATCACATATCCCAAAAATACCAAAAAAATAAAAAATATTTTGAAAAAGAACAAAAAAATGAGAGGAGAGAAAATTTTGAGGGCATTCAAATTTTGAGGAGAAAAAGGGGAAGAGTTAAAAATGTCAAAAAAGGAACACAAGTTGAAAAGAAAAGAAAAGAGGTAGTCATTAGTAAGAAATTAAGGAATTGACTTAGTTTTAGACCATATCAAAAGAAAGAAAATGAAAGGCAAAAACTGCTAATGAAATAAAGAAGAGATTAGTAGGAATGCTGATCTTAGGCCTCTTGGGCTATAATCCTAGGCTTAAAAATTCAAGTACTCGCCAAGATCTAGATAATCCACAAGAGGTTGGGGAAAATGCAAAGCTTAAGTATTAGGTCTAAGGCTTAGGGAGTGTTCAACCTTGTTAACTGACCTCTGGTTTATGGCACTTGGTAACCTAAGCACCCCAATCCACACACAGTCTAGTTCAGTGCGCTTAAGTATCAAAATCATGCAAATGTGTTTAAATTGTTCTGAAAAAGTCACCTAGATTAGGAGTGGCCTATCAAAACAAGTTGATTTGGATGAGTTCCTGACGCGAAGAGCAGGGAAATTCCCCTCGAGGATGCGCAATAACATATCATCTCCTCGATGCTTGTCTCCTAGGATATCTACATATCCTACCGGGGGCATGTAAGCACCTTGTGCTGGTTCAGATGCCATCGGCAGCACTATCTAGAAATGTCTATTGCCAGGGTCTGGATTTAGCTACAAAACACCATGGGTGGGATTATCTTGAAATCTCGAAAGCCAGGGTTCTGGGGTTGCCATGGGCGGTGCTATCTAGAAGAATCGATTGCTAGGGACCCTTCGAGGATTGATGATGGGGACTAAAAATTCGATACAGACCGTGTTGTAAAGCTACTCCGAAGATAGAAATAAAAAGAAAAGAGAGAGAAAACTCTCCAAAAAATAAAGAAAATTCTTTTGTCTCACTCTGACAAAAATGCACTGTAAACTAATCCAAGGATAAAATATGTTACAAGCACGGGTGCTTTAACCGTAGAGTTCAACGAACCATAGGATAGTTCCTGTGGGCCATAAAAACCTTCGCGATAGACTGAGGCTAAAGCTGGTCAGGTCCAGATCTTGGTTGGTACTTGAGTACCTCTAGGCCTACTATCGGCATTCTAACCTAATCTACAAAAGAAAAGCACACATCACAGTTTTTGAGTATCAAAAGATTACATGGTCTAGAATCAAAGTTAATACCTAAAAATTTTGCTAAGAGACTAGCAAAAGCTTGGCATGGGGGTATGATGGGAACACCATCATGAGCCTTAACTAGCTCATCTTGACCCAATGAAGAGAATAAATGCTCCTACAAAACCAACTGAAGGTCATAATTCACTATATAACCTTTCTGAGAGAAATACAAGAAACTAAGGGTAAAACTGTAATTTTACCAATGCAGTACAACCACAGGTTTTCTCAAGGGCTAAAGAAAGGTAAAATGGTCTTAATAAGATAACAAGTGGGTTAGATTCGACAGAAAAGGGTTTGCATGTGTTCTGTGAATTAAATGATTTCTTGAAACCCTAAAAATAGATCCACTTAATTAACCAATGTTCTGCTCAAGATAAAATTCACTTAAATCTTTTAAAAATCATAGAAAAATATTCTCTAGGATTTAGTACCTTCAATTTAGCCTTTAGAACCCATCTTGACCTAGATTGGGGTCTTAGACAGATATTTGCCCTAATTTGGGTTTTTGCATAAATTTCTAGTCAAACGTGTTCAAACCCAAAATCCAACTTCACCATTGGATTCCTTAGGTCCAAATTAGGTTTTTACCAAAATTTGCACCCAAGATGAGTTTTCCTTGACCTAGTTTGCAAAAACGTCCAGTCTAATTACATTTCTACCCTTAACTTTCAAAAATCCTTGCTAATAGCCCCTCAACTTTCTCGTCATCTTCACAAGTAGGTCCCTCTACCATTATCGCCGTGGAAACCTACTCCGGTGACCTTTGACAGAGAAGATCTCCTTGATTGCTTGGAGGATCTCTTCCAAAATTGGAAGGAAGATCCTCTGAGAAATCCCCGTCAGTATGAACCCTTCTTTGAGATCTGATTCCCCCAATCTCTCATGCGAACACATGAGAGATGTGGGTATCCTAATAGTTCCCATCTCTGGTGACCTTCCAAGCTTGGGAGGCTTGCTTCCCAAGCCCTAACTGACCTTCAGAGCCTATTTAAAGAAGCCTAGGTCTCCCCAACTCCTCCATGCTCGATTTCAGCTGCGAATACCTCAAATTCTTCTCTTCTCCTCATGGCCGTAGACTCCTCGACGTCTGGAGACCTTCCCTGCTCCTCGTCGTCGTCCGACTGCCATACCTACGGTGGATTCCTCCTCCTTGACTTCGTCTGCTCCTCGCCGTACCAGTAGGCACCCATTCCTCTTCCTCCTTGCCATTCCCACTTCATCGGAGCCCCCTTCGTCTCCGGTGTCGGCCATACCAGACCTGACGCCTTCGTTGCTCCCTTTTGTCCCTTAATGTCCTAGCTAGGTTCCCTGCCTCCTCTATTTACTTCCCATCTCTTTATTTCCCAAAATCCGTCGTTGATGCCCGTCTCACCTCCATCCCTTCCATCTCTGACCACCACCTCTGACGAGGGCATCCCACCTCCACAGGCTACCAAAACCCTCACCGACAAGCCCACAACCTCCACCACACCTCACTGAGCACTTCCCCTCACTTCACTCACCACGCCACTCAACCAAACCACCCCCAAACACACCCACTCACTTGCACATAGTGTGCCCTAGGCACGCACTCATAGGCACTGCCATGCCATGCCACCACTCCCAGCACATCCGCCATGCTCCGGAGAACCTCTCTGAACGATTTGACATGGCCGTGAGGCCGTTCTTGTGTTTTCAGGTTCAGGCCCCATCGGCCATTAGCGAGCGAGCTTGAAGCTCGCTTGAGGTTGTTGCAGGTTCTGCCAAGCCCATGCTGAAGCCCCAGGCTGTGCGGACTTACTTTGCGCATGCACTCAGGCCCTTAATTGGAGTCAAAGGCCTTCGCAGCAGCTGCACTTGAAAGCGTCATCTCTACTGCAGGCACGTGAGAAGAGAGGGTGCAGATAGTCCTACCTTAGAAATGAAGGGGCATCCGTACCCAAATAAATTGAAAAGGTGGTGTAGGCTTATCGCCTCAGTTACGACGGGTGGGGTCCCACTCACCCGACTCGATCTCGTCGCAACACACCCCTGCAGACCTGGTTGACCCGACCCGACTTGTACTCCTCGCCCACCACCGCATGCCGATGGGCCTGGTGCCGGGTACACACTAGACCCGATAACCCGAATACTTGTGTGGCTTTGGGAGAGCGGATCCTAAGAGAGAAAGAGAGGAGAGTCACACGGGTAGGGGGAGGGTTTTGCTGTGGGGATCTTTGGCCAACACCTAGCCAATTCATATGAAGAGGAGGTCAGGGTTGAAGGTAGAGAAAGAAGAAGAAGCATCACAGAAGCCAAAGAAGAAGAAGAAGCCAAGAAGCTGAAGAAGAGAAGGGACCTCAGAGAAAACAAAGGCCAAAGCAGAAGAAGAAGAAGAAGAAGAAGAAGAAGAAGAAGAAGAAAGAAAAGAAGCAAAGAAAAAGGATTAGACACTTTAAGTCATCTGATTCCTTCATCAGATGACAGATTCTAGTTCTCATTGCATATTCATACATTGAGTTCTTTGGTGATATTGTAGGAGTATTTGGTGATCTACATACCATTTTACTCCCATAATTTTTCACTTTGATACTGATATTATTGCATACTCTTTTAATTCTGAAATGTGATGTTGATTTTTAAATACCAATTTGCTCCCTGTGTTCGACCTCGAAAATCTTTTTGAGTAATAAATTGTGTTTGTTTTTAAAGCAATTTTGACTATACTGCAACATGATTATTTAAAACATCGATCTCGCTTACGTTAACACTAAGGTCATCCAAGGAGGCCAAATTGTTAGTAAACAAGATGATTCTCTCTCTCACCTCTCAAATCAACACTTGTATTTTTGTGATTTTAGTTTTTGTTGTTTTTAGATTTTCAAAATAACGGGCACTTGAAAAGCGAAGATGATTATGCTAAAACTATGCCTATGTGACAAAAATGTGACTTCCCTTCTAAGCTTACCCTAAGCAAGTGTGCCTAGGGTAATTAGGAGAGAAGTGTGGAGTGCACTAAGTTACCAAAAAAAGAACTTGACTAGAAATGCAAAATGGAATGAAAGGCACTTGAATTTAAAGAAGACTAATGTTTACACTTCCACTTCGAGAGCTCACTTGTGTGGAGGGATTCCACACAAGTGATCCTCAAGTAGAGGAATGCTTGTGCTACAAATACAAAAATTAAGAAACACAAACAAAAAATGTAAACTAGTCTCCTGCTATGAAGAAGTCAATCTTGCTCCAATAGCGGCTTCTCCCGCTTTTGAAAAGATATCTCCTCTTGCTCCAAGTATCCTCCTCCTATCTAGCTCCTCGAAGGGTGGCCGTCCACCCCAGCTTTCCTTCTTCCTTGCCTGGCCATCCCCCCTTGATGGATGTTTCCTCCTTAGCGTGGCATAAGGGAGAAGAAGAAAGAGAAAGAAGGCACCAAGGAGGCGGGTAGGTTGCCCCCTTAATCTTCTTCTCTTCTTCTTCTTTGGCCATGGATATGGTGGTATAGGTGGAGATGTAGAAAGCCAAGGATGGGGATATGGTGGTGGTTAGATGGGATAGATATAGGGTAGGAAGGTGGTGGTTGGCATGGCCTTAGGTGGATGGCTAGGATGGCTTGATGGAAGGTGGTTAAGGATCCAAGGGGGCAGATGAATGGCTCCAACCTAAAGGGTCTGTAGGGTGGTAGTTATAGTGGTGTTGGTGGTCTTTGGTGGTGGAGAGTCACCACTAGTTGGAGCCAAAAATGGGGCTTCTAGAAGGGGTTTTAGGTGGTGCCACTAATCAAGGGTTAGGATGGGATTAAAGGGTAGATGTAGGGTGGAAATGAGGGGAGTTTTGGAGGGAAAAGTTGGCACCAAAAGGGAGGGTGGTTATGTGTGTTTTTGGTGCCAACTAGTAGGTGCCTTTTGGTGGTGACTGTGGTGCGGTGAAAGGAGGTGTATAGGTTCGCAGCAAAAGGGACTAGGAATGGGCAGCTTAGGTGGACTATTTGGTAGAGCTAAGTAGGTGGGAGTTAGGGTTAGGTTTGATGGCCATGGAGGTGGAGCTTAGGGTTATGATTGGAGGGAGGTAAGAGGAGCTAAGCTAAGATAGCTTAGCTAGTAGATGATTAGAGGAGAGAGCTAGGGTTTTAAAGGAGGAGTTGAGGAGGAGCTGCATCTGAGCTGATTGGAGTAAATGGCTGCTAAAGGTAGCTGAAGTGGAGCTCAGTAGCTAACTTAGCTAACTAGTTCTTTGCTAGTAGCTAGGCCAAGCTAATCCGAGTTGGCTTTCTTCTGTTTTGAGCTAAGGTGAGATGGAGTTGGTTTTCCCAAAGACTACTCACTAGCTAAGGTAGCTAGCTTAGGTCTAGTAGCTCAGCTCAACTAAGTTGAGTTGATCTAAGTCTTCAGGAGCTGTAGTTGAGCTGACCCGAGCTGGTTGAGAACTTCTTCAACTGACTAGGCTTAGCTAGTTGATGGTAGTAGCTAATCCTAATCAGGTAGAGCTTCCAACGAATTGTCTTGAGCTGGGAGGAGTTGGAATGGAGTTGGGATCAATTGACTTGAGCTAGTTTGAGCTGCCATCCAGTTGAGGTGAGATGAATGGAGTTGAGGTGAACTAGCTGAGCTACCATTTAGTCGAGATGAGATGAATGGAGCTAAGGATAGGTTGATCCAGCTAGAATAAGTTGGGATCTAGCTGGAATGAGTTGGATCTAACTAAGATCCAGTTGATTTGAGCTTCTCTTTCATCTTCTACCTTCCAGAGTGCCAAGGTTTGTGGGATCTGATTCTCTGCTTATCCCTGACACTCAAATAAACACATCAAAAAGACAATAAAATGAAATGCATGCCTAACCTAACTGAATGCCTAAATGAAGCCCAAAAACCCATTTGTGGAGTTAAATTCCTAAGAGCTAGGTTTGTTTTAAGGCATAAGAATGATAATAAATTGGTGTTTATTAGACGTTGGATGCAAATCCAACAACCAAGATTGATCTCCTGAAGGAGAGGGGAAGGCTGTAAGCAGTTGTGGGTGGCTCAGATGGTGCCATTGAGCCATTCATTTTCTTTTCCTCGTATCAGATGCTACATGGGTCCAATTGATTTGATTTTTGCGATGTTGGACTATGATCGTTGCCCTGAAGCCATCTGCACAGTTAAATTTTTCATTTAGGCCTCGGATGTGCATTGCCCTGTGCCTTGGCCATCAGAAAGGATATATTGATGTATAATTTACACAAATCATTCTAAATGTGAGATGATGGATGTTATGTATTATTTAGCATGCTTGATGCAATTAAATTGCTAAAGAATCTGCATATAGGCATTTTCACATAAAATATTGTATACTTATCAAGACATCATCATCTTGGAGCATGGAAGAAAAGGAGGAGCCCTCTTCAAGCTTGGAGCAACCATACTTGGAGCGAGGGCATCTTCTATCATTTTGGAGCATATCGCTACTATCTTCCTTTACGGTTTTTAGTTGCATATTTGTTGTTATTAAGCATTGCTCTACACTTAAGAATTACTGATGTGGATTTCTACCACACAAGTGGGCTTCTCAATTGCATCTTTTGTGCAACTTATTCTATTCTATAAAAAGTTCAGTTGCCTTGCATTTTTGCGTCCTTATAATTTTATTTTTCCTTAGTTTCTTAAGTAGACATACCTCGTCCCTAATTATCCTAGGCCATACATGCCTAGGGTGAGTTTAGGAAGGTTGGATTTTCATCTCCATATTTTTCGTGTTCTATCTTCATCTTTATTGCCCCTATTTAAAACCCTCAAAAAATCACAAATTCACAAAAACCAAAAAAAGAAAAGTAAATTTGACCAAGAGAGAGAGAATATCATTTTGATAAGTATCAATTCTCTCCTTGGATGACCCTAGATACTTCCACTATCTAGGTTTTATAAATTTTAAAAGTTGATCGATTTTGTGCATTACAACGATTAAAAACCCATATTTACAAATCGTATAAAATTTCGTATCACTTTTTGTCACCGGTGCCGAGGAGGCACGGCTTAGTTTTTTGTAATATCTCTCTCTTGCTTTATTAGATCTTCACTTATTCAATTTTTTTGTTTTGATTTGGTGAGAAGTAGAAGCAGAAGTGGGATTTGGAGTTACTTGGAGTGGAAGCTTCAAGTTATCTTCTCTTCCCACAGGTTCCAGGTAAGTACCTAGCCAAAACTCCTTCAAAATCCTAAGAAAATATTAAAAAAATATTTTAAAATATCGAAACTTACAAAAACAAGAAAATTCAAGGGTGGTGGTACCCTAAAATCCATTTGGTTGTTTGTTGAATCATTTTTCCACCACATTCATTACATTGGTGCCTCAATTTTGAAAATCCAAACTTCTATCTTGACTTTCAAAAGTCAAGTACGAGCATAAGGAGGCTTCCTAAAATCCTTGAACTATACTAATAGAACTCCCTTTGAGTTAGGAACTTAAGTTTCAAATTTCAAAAGATTTAACCAAGTAGAAAAAATTATAAAATTGGTGGATTGCAGGGTGGTCAAACCCTAATTTCTTGTTATTTTCTTGCATTTCGTAAATTTTATAAAGTTTTTACTCATCAAATTTAGACAAAATTTATACTTTTGGAATCCTTGAGAAATTCTATACAACATATAAAATTTTCAAAAATTTAGGAGGTTATTTGAGGATTATGTAGAATCCATTTCCCAAATCTATCTTTTCTGGATTTTGACACCAGTGTAGAAAAAAATCTCAACGAAATATCAAATGATTTTGAAAAATCCCAAAAAAATCATTTTCAAAATTCTTATTTGATTTCCTTTCTAGTGTTAGTGTTGTTTGCCTTGTTTGGGCCACCAATTAAAATGATATTTTTAAATCAATTCATTTTCTTGGGAGCGGCCTACTTAGGGTTTCACAATTAAGGTTTCATTTTCTCTTATCATAGTCACACATCAAATTTAAAGTGAATTCTACTTCACCAACCCCCTAAACTTACTTGAACTTGCTTGTGTGACATTCAAACTTGTTTGAAACCTTAAAAAGAGAAAATCTTAAAGCACATAAAATCTTATCTATCCAAACACTAAAAGCCTTTCATTGAAATCCTTGTTTGCAAAACCTTCTTGTTTTGGCATTGGGCCTCACTTCATCCCAATCGCACACCAAAAAAAAGATTAATTCGGGCAACTACCCCAATAACTCCCTTCATAAACCGGTGTACTAAAAGGGTGATCTTCGTTTTCAATGAAATTTTAAACATAAAATGTGGAGTCATTGTATTTAGTCGCGTGGTAGAAAATCACTTTTCAAAACATTTTAATATGCAAAATCTAACCATGAAAATAGTTAAGTCGTTTCCACAAGGAGGAATTAGCCTATTGAAATGATTAATGATGACTTATCTAATCGAGATTTATCAATGGATGCTCGTTCGAACTCTTGCAACATTATTTCCCACATAACTCAATCCTTTAAGAAATTAATAAGATCTGGAGGGGTTCTCATGCAAAATCATCTAAATATAATATCATTTAAATAAATGAATAGTAATCATGTAATGACATAAATCGTAATTTTTAATCCTCTCTAAAATAGAGCATTTGCTCTCCGTGCTCGCGTGAGGAGGAGCAGCTGTGGTTGGCTAGGAGGATCAAGGGGAAGGTGCATCTCGATGAGGGCTTTGCGATGGTGTAGGAGGTGTGACCAGAGGTGGTCAGCGACGGCGACCAGAGCACCGGAGTGGAGGTGGCTGGCAATGAGTTGTTTGCCGGCGTGGAGCATGGGATGTTTGGGCGATGCGAGAAATGTCGGCGAGGGTGTGGCGGGACTTGAGAAGAGCGTTGATGGCGTCGGTGTCAAGGTTGGAGGTTGAAGGAGGCTGATTCGAGTTGTTGCGTGCGATGGCTGTTTTATGTTCTCCTTCGTGAACAATGGATGGTGGCGAGTTGAAGAGGAAGAAAAAGAAGACGAGGAGGAAGATGATTGGGGGGGGCAAGTGGCGGTGAGGGGTGATGGTGTTGTGGCTGAAGGTGTTGTTGACGGTGATGTGCATTCTTGCGGCTGAAGGTACTCTGCGGTGAGGGGGGGTGTTGGGTTCCTCTTATGGGTGGCAGGGGGAGGGGTGGTGGCAGGAGGTTGAAGACGACGAGGAAAGGGAAGGCAGAAGTGGGTTAATGGTTTTGTGGCCACACATTGTCACCATGCGACCAACGAGAGGGAGGATGAGAGGAGATGGAGCACGTTGTGGTTCATGGTGTTTGCCGGATTCACAGTGCAAGCCTTTCTATTTTTCCCCTCCTCCAAGCGATCCCAGGAAGAAGATGATCCCCCCTCCTATGCACGGGAATCTTCTTTTATAGAAGTTTCCGCCGACTCTCCCTCGCTCTGTTTCTTTTCAAAGCCTTCTCCAACGACCTAAAAATATTGATGCAGTTGAGAGGCGGTCGCAAACCTCAGGGGAATTGTCGCGAGACTCTCGGTTGACAGTGGCGAGTAGTGGCAGCGTGCGAATATTTAGGGGATATACCTACATATAAAAATATGTGATAAATTATATCTCTATAATAAGATAAATTAACACCTAATTCTTCATAATTACATTTTAAGGAAATGTATGTAAAATATACTTAGGCTAATTAAATGTCCAATACATTAGACTTATCAAATACTCCCATGCCTAAGTTTTGCTAGTCCCGAGCAAAAAATTGAATGTAAGGTGTATGATGCTATCAAAAAGATTTATTCTTTTCTTATTCCAAACATTTAGAGATCCAGCCAAATGTGAAGTGATAGTAGCCTATGTAATGAATCCAAGTGAAAAACCAATTTACATTTAAAGTTCATGCTTTACCCTTGGTAAAGATTCTATTAGGATAGGCAACTTCTTCCCTTGAGGATAAAGCAGAAAATAATTTGTGATTTGACCCTAGCTTTTAGGCTTAGGTAGAAGATATCTGAATCAAATGGATTCATATTTGGTGGCTTATACTCATCTGGTGCTACATGTAGTCTAGTATTGAAGACTTTAAATCTCTAGACTTTCAAATGAGTCAACTAAGAGAGAGGCTAAACAGAACTATACTCTCCTAATGTTCCTTTGTGCTCACTCTCTCTGTTTTTTTTTTCTTTTATCTTTTCTAAGATCACATATCTCACCAGATTCCATAAATGTACTCAATGTTTAGTGGCTTTACATGGCATTCACATTTTTAATTAGAGTCTTAATAACCCTACAACTAAGAAGTTCTCAGCCAATATTCGGGCAATCAGAAATATTGAAAAGTAGGTATGGGTCATATTTAGTGGATCTCAATGGGTGTTCTTATTGCCTCAATGGCACGTAACGAAGACAAAGCTATAAACTCAAATACTTATATATATTATTCTCTCTCTCTTTTTCATATTTTTCTATATATATATGTATATATTTTTTTTCTTTTTCTCTTTTTTTTTTCTTTTTTTTTATGACTATCAACACAACACGATGCAAACTTTTATTCATGAGTCATTATTAGGGATGATGATGTTCAAGAGGATATTGTGTGGCTTATTTGGTGGAAGTGCCTACTCTTGGCATCAGAAAGGAATGGATAGGACAAGCATATTTCTAACCTTTGACACTACTACCCTCCTTCAGCCGAGGACTCTATGAAGGATGGTCGTAACCATCCACTATAGTCATAGTTTCATTAGAACTCAATCTCTATGTATCTACCTTATTTGGTAACTCTTAGGAATTCGCATACAATGTTCATTTGCAGGAATAGAGAATGAAAACTATGCCTAACTCTATGGTATCATCATCTAATTATCCAGAACTTAAGAGTCCTTGCACTAAACTTAGTGCACCAATAATCTCTCTACTTTCTCCTCCCAAATGTTAGGTGGATCTAATAGAAGATAGTTTGCCTAACTCCCTACTAACTGTCCAAGGATTGTGCAGACTAAAAATACTTAATGGTTTTCTTAAAAGATCCATTACCCAGTCTATGTGCAAGTAAAGTAAATGTACTGGATTGTAAACTCAGAAATAATTTTAGAAGAAAATCTTCAATGACACCTCCTTGTTAAGGATATTTTGCTAGGGACTAACCAAATCAGTTCAAGAAAATAAAAGAGATTTTTTATTCTTTTTCAGCTAATGCACCATGCAAATATTTATAAATGCTCTAGACAACCTTAGCTTATACCCTCCCATGCCTAAGATTGACAATGTCCTCATTGGAAACATAAAGACAAAGAAGAATATCACCTGAGGAGGAGAGTGAGAGGAGCTAAGGCTCCTCAAGCCAAAGTACATCCAAAATCTGGTCATCTGAAAGAGTAACATATGGTTTAAGTTGTTGTGCATTTACCTTAACCTTGCACCAGAAGTAGGGTTTCGAATTTTAACTGCTTGATTAGGGAAGGCATTAATAACAATATACAACCCATCCCAACCAGACTTGAGCTTTCCAGAAAATAATTTAAGTCTGGAATTGAAAAGCAAGACCTACTGGTTGGGCTCAAAGTTCTTTCTAATGATGTGCTTATCATGGAAGACCTTTGTACATTGCTTGTAAGTTTGGGAGGTTTCGTATGCTTCATTGCGAAGCTCCTTAAGCTTACTTAACTCCAGCATGCATACCTTTCCTGCTTTATCTAGATTTAAGTTAATGTTGCTAATAGCCTAATAAGCTTTATGTTGAATTTCAATGGTAAGGTGACATACTTTTCTATAGACAAGACGGAAAGGAGACATGCCCAAGGGAGTTTTATATGCTGTTCTGTAGGCCCACAGAGCATCATTCAATTTTTTCAACCAATTCTTATGGTCAGGCCTAATAGTTTTTTCTAGAATCCGTTTAATCTCCCTATTAGACACTTCAACTTGTCTGCTTGTTTGGGGATGGTAAGGTGTGGCTATCATGTGGTTGACTCCCAAATTTTGGAGTAGTCTTGTGAAGTGCACATTCTTAAAGTGATGTCCTCCATCACTTATGACAGTCCTTAGGCACTCGTACCAAGAAATTATATTAGCCCTAATAAAATCCAAGACCACTTAATGGTCATTGGTCCGCGTGGGTATGGCTTCTATTCATTTCGATACATAGTCCACGGCCACAAGGATGTACTCATCCAAAGGACACAAGAAAGGGACCAATGAAGTTGATGCCCCAAATGTCAAAGATCTCAACGGGGAGAATAGGTTGTTGGGGCATCTCATCCCTTTTTACGATGGTTTTCGTCTGCTGGCAATGTAGATATATGCCCACTTATGTATGTGCATCTCGAAATAATGTGGGCTACCAAAGGCCAGATTGAAGAACCTTATGCCCTCCACAGTGGAGGTCATGGCAGAAACTCATAACACTCCTTTGTTCTTCGTCAGGGATGCAACAGTGGAATAACTGGTCAGGGTCTATTCTAAAAACCTTGGGTTTCTCCCAGTGATAAAATTTAGCGCCGGCAAGAAACCTGTCTCGCTTCTACTTGTCCCAAGCACTAGGGGTTATGCCCATCACCAAATAGTTCACTATATCAGTGAACTGAGTTTTGGCATCCACAGTCATTAGAGACTCATTAAGAAAAGTCTCTTGGATATCTCCAGTAGGGGTTAGTGCCTCAATAGGGATTTTGGACAGATGATCTGCTACCGCATTTTCAACTCCTTTCTTATCTTTAATTTCCAGGTCAAACTCCTGGAGTAGCAGAATCTAACGAATCAAACGAGGTTTGGTGTCCTTCTTCGCAAGAAGGTGCTCTAAAGCAAAATCATCAGTGAACACCACAACCTTGGATCCCAATAAATAAGACCAAAACTTTTCCAAAGCAAATACTGGCTCGATAGTGTTTTAACTATTATTGCGTCATAGTATAAGTGATCAAGCATCGTCAACAAATAAAGATTTTATTACTCGAAAATCGGAGTATCCGAGGTCGAACACAAGGAGCAATCGGAATTTACTACTAATCTCAAATGTGACTGAACACTCTAATTTACTCAAAACTTGAATTCAAATATGAATGTATGTGGTTAAAAAGTAATTATGACAAAATAATGAAAGTGTTTTCCCTCTTCTTTTGCTTTCTTTCTTCTGCAGCCTTCACTTTGCCTTTCTTCTTCTTTCTCTGCAGTCTCTCTTCCTTCCTTCTCTTCTCTCTTCTGCGAAGGCTTCTTCTTCTTCCTTGGTCTTCTGTCTCTTCTCTTCAACCTTTCTTCTCCTTCTTCTCTTCTCTTTTCTGCGAAGGCTTCTTCTTCCTTGTTCTCTTCTCTTCTTCCTGCCTTTGCTTCTTTTCTCTTCTGTCTTCTTCTTTTTGTCTGCAGTCCTTCTTTCTTCCTTCTCTTCTCTACCTCGCTCAGCCTGCCTGCACAAGGAGCAAAACCTACCCCTTTCCCTCTACCCGCACGTCTCTCTCTCTCTGCAAATCGCTCTCAGGACGCTCTCCAAGAGCCGCGGATAATCGGGTCGGATTTCGCACCCGGGACCAGGCACACCGGCGAGTGGGTGATGCGCGAGGTGTGCTCAGATAGGGTCGGGTCGGAGCCCACCAGATCTGTGAGGTGAAACCGCGGACGAGGCGAGAGTGCGTTAGGTGAGGGACCTCACCCCTGTGCATTCGGAGCCGATAAGCGTATAACACAAAATCACTTTATACCTCTTCAACCGCTTGTAACTTCACAATGTGGGACTATTAGTCCTGCCTTGCTCTCGCGTGCACCCGCAGAACCTTTGTGCAATTGCCACATCTGCGGGCTTTGCTGCGCTCCTTGCTGGACCAGATTTCTTCGCACTGCTCACCCGAGTCCGCTGCACCTGAAGGCTGGAGGTCCTGAAGCCTGGAGCTACTCTGAAGCTGCTTCAACCGTCAATGGCAGCAGGGGCTGAAATAATGTCAAACACAAAACAAGCCTCTTGGCTTAATCAGACCAGCTGAGGACCTTCGCCGTGGCACGGCGAAGGTCGTGCATGGTGAAGCAGTTCGTGGGACGGCCTAGGCGTGCGTGCCTAGGTCATGGGATGGCCTAGGTGTGCGTTCCTAGGTCGTCCTGTGACTGGAAGTGTGGGGGTGTTCGGGGGGCTGTGGTGGAGGCATAGAGGGATGGTGGATGGGCGGAGAGTGTTCCTTGTGGTGATGCGGAGCTTATGAGACGGTTAGCGAGGCGTGTGGAGGGACGGAATGATGGGGGCGACTTGCCGGAGGTTGGTCGGAGGCGAAGAAGGTGATGGTGGTTAGCGACGGTCGAGGGTCGATTGATGAAATAAGGTGAGGGGAATGAAAGAGGGGATAGAGGAGAATAGTTTAAACCTAACTAAAGGGACGAAGGGGAACAGAGAGGCGGACAGCTGTACCTGCTATCACCAAAGAAGAAGCTGCCCAGTGGAGGAAGACGGCGGCGACGACGGGTCTGAGGCAGCGTGCGCGAGTATTGCGCGACACGGAGGAGAATCAGGAAGAAGTCTCTGCCACTGGTTTTGTGGCAGAGCGAAGAGGAAGGGAAAGAAAGCTCTCCGGAGCTCGCTGGGTACCCTCTCCGGGAAGGAAGAGACGAATTTGAGGTGGAACCCCGGCCAGGTCGAGCTAAAAATGAGCGGCTGAGTTTGGGGGTTCTTTTATAAGCATTGGGCCGTGCTTTCAAAGCGTGGAGGGCACACCATTACCTCCGCCGGCTCATCGGAGAAGAAAAGAGGGTGGATACCCAAATCCCTCGTGTGTTCGCACGAGAGATTGGGTTCACACCAGAGATCGGGATTGGCCTTAGATGGAAGGGAGTTCCTCAGAGAATCTCCCTTCCATTTCTGGGAGGGGATCTCTGAGGAATCAGAGAGTATTCCCTCTCTAATCCTCGTTGGAGCAGGATTCTGCCCCAATAATGGTGGAAGGTCCTGATTGCAAAGGTGGCGAGGAAGTTAGGGGGCTCTCTGCGATGATTTTCAAAAGATAGGGACCAAATTATGATTTGGGTGTACTAAATTGCAAATTAGGTCAAGATGACCTCCCCTTAGGTCCAAATTTTGGTACAAACATAATTTGGACCTAAGGAATCCAATGGTGAAGTTGGATTTTAGGTTTGACCTCGTTTGACTAGATATTTTCCGTAAAAACCCAAATTAGGTTAATTGAAGAGCTAGGACCCTAATCTAGGTCAAACTGGGTTCCAAAGGCCAAATTAAGTGTTCTAAACCCTAGAGGATATTTTCCCATGATTTTTGGAGGGTTTACTTGATTTTTATCCTGATCGAAACCTTGTTAATTTAAGCAGGTCAGTTTTAAGGTTACCAAATGCCATTTAATTCCTAGATTGCACATGAACCCATTTCTGATTGACTCAACCTACTTTTTATCTCATTTATACCATTTGACCTATGTTTTGTCTCTGAGAAATCCCATTTATGTACTGCAATGGTAAAATTACAGTTTTAACCTTTATTTCATATTTTCTTCTCAGAACACGTATTCCTTCATTTAGGCCTTCTACTAGGTTATGTAGGAGCTTTTATCTTCTTTATTGTGTCAAAATGAGCTAGTTATGGCTCATGATGAGGCTCTCATCACAAAGATCCCTCTTGCGATTCAGATAATGCAGACAAGATAATGATGGGGAGCGTATCGTTAGGGCCAAGGAAAGCATACTTCAATGTGCTCGGGAGGGGTTTAAGCTCCAACTCAGGAGCCTTATGGATTGAGGGTATAAGTTGAGATGTCCTTACCTCAGGTAGCAGATCTACCTTCAAGGTCTAGGGTGGGGATAGAGACTCTATGTGTACTCCCAAAAACTATTCCAATTCGAGCATATCCCTTTCATTTTCTTTAATAATCGAATGATGGTCCTTAGATATGACCATTTTATGGGGATCTCTACATAAGAGTGCTAGAGTAGCCTCTTTAATGATTTCATTAATCACGTCAATCTAAGAACAATCTTTAAATTCAGATTGCTTGTAGGTATCAAAAACATTCAACCGGATTTTCTTGTTCCCAAAGCCCATTTTAAGTGCCCTTGATATACAATTGATAGATGTGTTGGCTGTGGCTAGGAAGGGGCAACCCAGAATAATGGACGGCTTGGTGGGCTTATTAGATGGGTCAGTGTCAAGTACGAGAAAGTCCATAGGGAAGAAAAAGTCCACTCTCACTAGGACATCTTCCAGCAATCCCTGTCGTTCTTAAGTGATCTGTTTGCGACTTGGAGGATGACCGAACTAGGCTTCAAATCGTCTCCTCCCATAAGGTTGTAGATAGAGCTTGGTAAAATGTTCACCCCTATGCCCAGATCGAGCAGAGACTCGTCTATGTTTTGGTTACCTATAACCACTGAAGTATACAGGGCCCCTGGGTCTTTCATCTTGGGAGGTATTCCATGTTGGAGCACCGAGCTAACATAGTCAGGTAGGATGACCTTAGCTTGGACCTGTCTCCTAGATTGGCACTCTGGGTACACAGGTCCTTAAGAAATGTGGCATAGGATGGGATCTATTTTATAGCATCCAATAAAGGCAAGTTGATATGGACTTGCCTAAAAGTATCCATAATCTCATCCGTTCTATCCTTGGCTCCAAACGAGCCAATAGAAGATTCCTCAGGAGCGCATAGGCACTTTGGATAGGGCACCCTCGGCTTTTGGGTAGAGGGGTCATCATGTCAGGAAAGGGGAAGCGGAATGACGACATTCTCTAGGTGGGTGATTTCAAGCGAGGGAGAGCAATGTGGCTCTTCCTTGGTGAAGGTGGAAGTCGGGTTTGGTGTAGGAGGGGAATACTAAGAGGTGACTGTAGGAATGCTATCAGGTTTGTTGATTTTCTTTCCACTCCTCAGAATGGCCACAGCTTGAGCGTGCTCCCTGAACATGACCCCCTTACCCTTTGGGTTCTCCTCAGAAGAGCTAAGTAGCTTCCCCAGATCTCGCTACCTAATTGCCTCCGTAAGATGACCAATTTGGGATTGCATATCAGTGATCATCTTATTCTGAGATTGGATGACCATATTTTGATGCTTTTGCATCGCTTTCATCATGGATTTTAGTTCATCCATCTCAGAAGGCTTATTCTGAGGAGGGTTTGTATAAGATGGTTGGTATACGGGTTGGGGAGGTTGGGGTCTTGCATTCCCTGAGTTGGAAGCATCACCTTGCTTCCATGAAACGTTTGGATGGTTTTGCCACCCTAGGTTATAGGTATTGGAATAAGGGTTATTACGAGGGGGTGGTCAGAAACCTTAGGCCGCATTCAAGTCGGTCTGAATCAACTCAGGGAATTGATTTTCCATGCGACACTCCGTAGTGGCGTGAGTAGTGCTTTGGCAAATGGAGCATTCACTTGAAGCCTGAAAGATAGTGGCTGCTTGTGGGTTCATGCCGAGGTTTGCTAAAAGCCTATCAAAATTTTTGTTCAACAATTGAATCTTATAAGCCAAATCTTGTGTAGCCCTGGCTTCATGGGCCTCTATGTTCTTCTGCAAGATTGATGATTTTCTTTCTTGATAGGAAGAGGACGTATATATGAAATTATCACTTAATGTTTCAAATAATGCTCAGGCTTCATCCTCAGTTTTGGTCATAAAGGTTCCTGTATAGGCTGCATCGATGGTTTGCCTATGCCTTTCAGATAATTCGTTGTAGAACCTCTCGACCAAATGCCATCTTGGCACCTGATGGTGGGGGCATAACCTAAGGAGGTCATTGAAGCGCTCCCATGTTTCGTGAAATTGCTCCCCTTCCTATTTAGTAAAATTCATTATCCCTCTTCTGTAATGATTGGTCTTAATCATAGGAAAGTACTTTTTCAAGAATTCTCCCTTACGGGTAGCCCAATCATTTACCCAGTGCTTGGCCTTATCATTTAGGGAGAAAGGAAATAAAGTTCTCATTAGGGCTTTATCAGTAAAGCCTTGGAGCTTCACTATGGAACAGACCTTGATGAATTCCTCAAGATGCCTTTAGGGATCCTCCCTAGCAGTACCATAGAAAGTGGGGAGCAAAGATATGGTGCTGCTCTTGATCTCATAAGGATTATCCACTCCAGGTCTATGGATAGGTAGGGCTTGGTGAGTTGTAGGGAGGAAATAATCTCTCAAGGTTCTCTATTTTTCACCAACCCTAATCTCTTCTTTAGGTCTTTCTTTTGCCATTTTTCTTCTTTCTTGGTTGGCTTTCCTAATAATTCTCTCAGGTTCCGAGTTGAAAACAAGACTCCTTCTAATAGAGTGCCTACCAAGCATACACCAAGCAAACACATGGCAACAGGTCTTTTGTTGATTTAAAGTACTTTAAGCCCTTTTCCAACTTTCCAACTTGGCTAAATAGAGTTAAGGTAGTGTTTCTCCGTTCCCACATAAGTGGTATAAGAGAAATGAGGCACTTGAGATTCCTGGTCAATGTCTGTTAAGGAGGTTGAGGTTACTTTTAGTTCTTTTGGGTGACCAATCAAGTTGTCAATCAATTACTCACCTTAAATTAACCTTTGAGTGCCCTAAAGATGTACACCTTGTTGCAATGATATTCTCAAATGCTCAAGTAAAAAGGTACTCCAAGGATGGAACCGATAGATGCAAGTAGGGCGAACCCTACCTTTGAGGCGATACGTTAGCGGTGCCTCTTAACTACCCTTGAATTCATTTATAGAGTGTCCTCCTCCTTAGAGTAATTCTCGCCCTTAGATTAGGAGATCTGAGAGTACGAGGCATTAGTTGAAGATTACAAGTGAGAATTCTACTTTATTAGGTTGGTAGTCTCTGAGGTAGTTTCTAATTTATGTTTACTCTGACTTTTCTGAGGTTCCTCAGACCTTAGAGTGTCCCCCTCCTTTGGCACCGATTGGATTAGGAGATCTGAGAGCTTAGTTTCTAATTTCACATTTTAGTTTTCTCGCCCTTGTAGCATCGGTGCGTGTTTTCGAGGGTCTGTCCCCACTTTCTTTAGCTATTAGGATTATTTGTTTGTGGTGTGGATTATTGTGTGGTAGACTTAGAATTATCTAGTATAGTCATTTGCTTGCTTGCTATAAAAGGAAAAAAAGCTATCGAGCTACCTGCCTAAAAGTTGCATACCCTTAGGTGCTCACATTGTAGGGGTGATTGAATAGCATGTTAGATCTACTTACCTGCATTGCATACATTACCTACACAAAGATTGTTGGAGTCAGGTACTATTCTCTTATCTTTGCATCCAGTGCCTGATCACGCATTGCATTCTAGGCTAAATTCAAAGACCAGTAGATTGTGATTGAATCTACCTAATTAAGTGGTCATCTTCTAAAAATTGGGACTGTTAATTAGATTGTGCCTTAAAAGCAAATTCATAATTGATTTTTATTTAAGGACTAGTGTGCAATTCTTTTCAAATAAAATTGATTTTCGATGTGATGCACACAAGCGCAACAGAGCACCTCACTAAGGGACACTAGAGACTTCCTTCTACCTCTTCTCCTTACACCACAAAGAGAGTTAGCCAACAATCAACAATTCTATCTCATCATGCAACCCCAGGGAGTTTGTGGTAAGCAATCTCGATTAGAGGCTAAATCACTTTGTGAGTATGTCTTAAGGCACTAACGAAAGTCAGTCTAGGATGTATAATTGATTGTATAACCTATTTGGCCACCAAGAGATAATGTAGCCGACCTCCTTTCATCTCTAAAGAGCCTGTCAGGGATCTCAAGTCACATTTACCCTCGTATACCACTAAAGTGGGAATGAACGGGCATAAACTTGACCCCATTTGACAACTCTGAGGGGTAGGTTGGAGGTTGGCTTAAAGACCTAATCAATCTTTAAAGACGAGACAAGTCCCATTGCTTTGTGTTTGATTGGGGTGAGTATTTTTCAAGACTTATTTTTCTGATGAATTACAACTGCGTCACTTCTTACCCTCACCCCTGAACACCTCATTCCAGTCCCATGACCTGCACTTATCCATCCTTTGATGGATATCTTGATGAACAATGGGATCCTTTCTACTCCTACTATAGGAGCATTTGTTTGGTTAATCCCCGATCCTGTGATTACGATCAGAACCTAGGAGTGGGATACACCTTCTTTGATATGCCACACACCTTAGACAAACCCAACCAAACCTCCCTAGATGATTTTAATTCCAATGGTTGGACAGAAATGCCTAGGTATTATAACCCTGAGCTTGACTTTCCTCCTGAAAGGAATGATAACCTCTCCACATTCAAGTTTGAAATGCAAAAATAACATATGGCAATGATGGAATCCTTAGGAGAGTCTTTCAAGACAAGTCAACAATTAAAGGAAGAAATTAGTCACCTGATTTACTCCCTTGAGATTGATTCTAACCCCTCCACGTTAGATACATCTCCCTTGAGAGAGTCATGCCATAAGATGGAAGGAGACATTAGGGACTCAATCATGGAGTATAGCTACCCTCTTGAGGATAATGTAGACCCTTCCATGCTCAATAATCCTTCTTTGAGAAGTCCTTGCATTAAGGGGGAGGGGGGCTATATGGATACATTGGAAATTGAAAGAAGTAGCCACTCAATGAATTGTGATGTAGAATGGTGGTAACCAGAAGAGGAGGATCCCTTAGACTTTCCACCTAAGCTTTATTGGAGCCAATCAAAGGGGAAGATGTTCCCACTAGATGAACTCGACCCGAATGATAGAATCTTTGTTACAATTGATGAAAAGGGTCATAGTTAAATAGTCCATCCAACTTCCATTCTTGATTGTGAGGTGGAATCTACTCCCCATCCTAGGAATTCCGAGCCTACACATTACCCCTCTAAGGACCTTGCACCTCAGTTATATTTCCCTAAGGATTGTGCTTTTGAAGTTAATAAATTTCATGAATTTTGGGATTCAGAAGGAATCATATTGGGAGTCCATAATAAAAACCCGGACCCTTCACTTAGGGAACTGATGAGGCATGTTTTGCGAATTAAAATTAGGGTTTGGAGAACCCATCGTCATAGCTCACAAAACACGTCTATTAAATACAATTTATATCCGAAACTCTATGGGAGTCTCGGGTCAAACACAGGGAGGTGACGTTTACTTTGGTTGAAAACCACACTTTGTTTTGTTTCTTTTTGGTATTTTGAGGTTTTGTTTTTTGTTTTTGTTTTTGAAATAAAAAGACAAGCAAGACAAGTTCACAAAATGAGATGGAACACAACTATGATATATTATGCAAATGTTTGTTACAATAATCTATGAAAGCATAAAAGAGATAGGGGTGAGAGGAAATCTCCGAATCAGCTGTTCGGCGAGACGACGGTGCCTGGCAGAAGCTCGGATGAAGGGGGTGAGGTGCAGGACGACGGAGGTGAGATGCAAGAGGACGCCAGGTAGTGGAATGCTTTTCCGAGGCTTTGGAATGGAGGTGAGGAGACAGAGGCAATCTTCTACCGGAATGGAGGTGGGAGGACAGCTCCAAGGCAACCTATTAAGATGGTGGGATGAAGGATGAATATTTGGTGGGAAGTAGGATCATTACACTAATAAGAGGCCTTTGGAGCTTGACAGTAAGCTCTAATGGAGCTTTGGTAGGCTACTAGAGCTTATGAGTATGTGGGAGTAAAGTAGGTAGAGATGAAGAGGAATAGGGGGTGTAGGGGTGTTTATATAGTGGAGGGAAGAAGAAGAAATTTGTGTAGAGGGCTATAGTGACAACTGTAAGTGTCACTAAAGACCCCATGCAGCTGTCACAGAAGATCGTGCCCCCACCACTCAGGCCTATAGCTGGCCTTACGCCTACAAGCAATTAGTGACGACTATAAGCATCACTAAAGGTTTGCCCAGGCTGTCATTGAAGATCTGCGCCCCCACCTCTTTTGCTGGTCCGTGCATCATGCGCCCATTGTCGCATGCACGCTCGCATTCTAGCGCTGTGCTGTGGTTGGCTGTGCACGCACGTAGTTGTGTGTTACGCCCTTGTGCACACGTGCGCCCGTGCGTTAATTGGCGAATTGGGGAGGTTGTGGGGATCGAACCCACACCTCTTGTTGAGGAGCGGGCACCTCACCATTGTGCCAAGGCGGTGGATGGTTGAGTGGAGGGTGATGTGGCATCTGTTGATCGTGCAATCGTGGCCATTGGATTTTCATCCAGCAGTCACAATATAATCTTGAGCTCTTCTCTTATGAAGGTGAGGTGATGTAGAGCGCCCCTCAGCCGTTAGATTGAGATCCAACGGTTGAGATCTCTCCATGCATGAGGTTGGGGCAACCGTGGTTCATGTCGGGTAGTCTGGATGGCACCACATGGCGCCATCTGGACAGTCCATCTTCTTCTTCTTGTAGAGGGTGCTATGGAGCTCTGATCAGGGTAATTTTCACGTTAACGGACTGCGATCGTCGCTCTAGATTCATCCGTACTATCGGATTCTTCATCCAAAACCCATAAAGATGCCGCACTACCTCCTGGCCATAGAAATGAAAGGATTAATGTACATAATATACAACTATCCTAAATGCCATGCAATGGATGTTATGCATTATTTATAACATGATATGTAATGCTAAGCCTAGGAACTATCATGAATAAGCATTTTATCATGAATTCATGTGTGTTTATAAGGAACCAACACCCTCTATACAGCATTCTGAGAATTTACATGTGCCCAACACAGGTGCCCTTAATGAGATTGATATTGAATTATATGACTTGGATCAATTTTGGTCTCAGGGACTTGAAGAGTTAATTTTTGAGGAGGATAAGGAAATACTTGAAGTATTTGATTCTAACATTAAGGATTTTCCTAAGTCTCAGGCGCAATAGGGAAGAAACATAGAGGAGGAGGAGGATGAGTTTGAGGGGCCTGGACTCCAAGTATCGAGTGACTCCAGCAGGGAGTATGTTTTATTTGAGGACTTACCCCCTGAGGATCTTACTAACTTAGCCAAATCTAAATTCCTAACTACTTTTGACTATGAGGATCTTCCTCTCAAAAATTAGGAAGCAGTGGAAGCAATTGATACTCTTGATGAAGGAATCTATAAATCCTAAGGGCAGGATCTTAGAATTGAACAAAAACCCAGGGATGTCGTTATTGAGGACAGTTCCAATCCTATTGCTTCCAACCAACCTTCACATGATAGTGAAATGGGGGCCAACCTTGATCAGTCCAATCTGGGTGGTGAACAGTTGGCCCCATTCCAGGACGAGTGCCCCAATGATAGGTAGGGTGAAATTCAATTATTTACTAAGGCTACTAAGGATGACATTCAGGAACTGGAATGGTTGTTAGGGATGAATGTTGAGCCTCTCAAGCCCTCTTTGACTCTCTTCATTACCTTACAACTTAGAGACTTGAACTCCCTAGAAGCCAGCTTCCTCAAGTCTCTACTCACATTTCTACTTCACGGGGTGATAACCAGACCAATACATCCTATAATAAAGTGGCAAGTATGGATTAACACTTGTCTAGGTCAATCCATCATCCTTAGGGTGTTCCCTGTAGCATCCTCTCTTTCCCACACACCTCTGCTTGAAGAGCCATTCTCTCCTCTCACTACACTCACTAAGGTCATGACTCAAGTATATTATGTAAGACCTCCAAAGGTAGCCCAAGAATATCCCATTCTCACTTGTGTCTGGCGAGCATTTGGCATCACTCTCCATCACCAACTTGCCAAAATCTTGGGTTACCTATTCACTAGGCTGGTTTTGCTACATATCTTTTTCAGGTCTCTCTCTACTTTTTTTCTAGACCCTGATTTACAAAAATTGCCCATCTGGCTCGTTGGGAGGAAGCTCAACTCTTCTTCAAGTACTATCTACCCTTGTGCATGCAATGGACACAATGCAAATTTTAGGCATGGGAGGGTAATGGTAATACTTGTTGATATGAAGAGTGCATTGATATATATTTCATATATATATTAAAAAAATTAAAAAAGTCATCATCATGGAGAAAAAAAAAGAGAGAACAAAAATTATGTTAGTCCCAACATTTGATTATAGAAGAGTTTACCTAAGTTCTGGGCTAGAACAATTGATGAATTAAGACTTGAATTGCTAAACCATAGGAGATAAGTGAGATATACTGACTTTAGGCCTCCAAGGCTTGTTTAGCTCAAAAAATTCAAGCATTTGTTAAGATATGCATTATTCTTCAAATGATTAAGGAAGTTGAGAAGCTGATGTATTAAGTCTAAGGCTTAAGAATTATCTAACCTCTTTGTTTGCCCTTTGGTTTGTGGGTCTTAATAACTTAAGCATCCAGATCTCACACACTGGTCTAGGTCAGTATGCTTAATGAAGAATAATTTCAAAAAAATTTCTCCGTTTGAAAAATAGTTTTCGCGAGGATTCGACTTAGGAAAGGTTCGAAAACACAAGTTAAATAGAAGAATTCTCGCCGCATGAGAGGAGTAAATACTCCCCTTGTGGATGCGTTATAACATGTCATCTCCTCGGCTCTTGTCTCTTAAGATATTTAAATATCCTAATGCCTTTGGTTTGGGGTTTCCTCTCCAAAGGTGGAAGACTTATCTTGCTCAACTCTGTGATCACCTCCATCCCTGTTTTATACTTTTCCATATTTAAAGCACCTAACTCCATTTGGAAAAGGTTGGATGTGTTGAGAAAAAGGTTCTTTTGGAAGGGAGCTAAACATGAGGGTAGATTCTTGCAGCCACTCAAATGGGATCAGATTTTCCATCCAAAGGATAGGGGTGGACTTGGGATTAAGTCTCTGAAACACTTCAATGATGCTTTGCTACTTAAGTGGGCTATTAAACTCTTGTAAGGAGACCTGAAGCCATGGATTGTCTTGATCAGAGATAGCTATGGTGCTTCCAATAGTGTGCTATCCAGACTTCAGCCTAATAGTCCTCCTTTCTGGAAATCAGTGACAAGAGCTTTGGCTGATCACTTCCACCTGCTGCAGCCGGCTCTTGGGATGGCAGGACCTTCAGCTTCTGGAAGGAGGGGTGGTCAGGGCTGGGTGTCTTGAAGGAGGTCTATCCAAGGGCATTTGCTGCAACATTTGACAAGGAGGCTACTATCAGCAGGGTCTGGTCTTGCAACAGCAGCAGCTGGAATCTGATTGAGGAGGATTCCAGTAGGAGGGGTACCCGGATGTGGGAAGAAAGGAGGAAGCTAATTTCATACCTTGAGAGCTTTAGGCCTAGACCTGGAGTGGAGGACAAGTACCTTTGGGAGGGGATTTATAATGTGCAAACTGGCTACAATAGAATTTTGAACCATGAAAGTGGGTGGAGCTGCGACTTCATTGACAAGAAGATCTGGCTTCTAAAAATTCCCCTTAAGGTACAGATATTTCTTTGGCTATTGTTTGCAAGTGCTTGATCGTGTTTTATGAGTCAGTTGTGTTGTAGTATAGGTGACCAAGCGTTGTCAACAAATAAAAATTTATTACTCGAAAACCTAAGTATCCGAGGTTGAACACAGGGAGCAAATGGAATTTATTCACTAATCTCAATGATGTAATTGAACACTTAGAGTTACTTAAAACTTAATCTAATATAAATGCAAGAGTTTATGAATTAAATTTATAACAAAAATAAAAGAGTTGGATGTTTGATCATAGGATCAGACGTCTTAAGTGATGGCCCTTCTATTCTTCTCCTTGTAGCTTTCTCTTCTTCTTCTTTCTTCTCTTATTTGCTTTCTTCCTTCTCTTCTTCTTCTGCTTCCTTCCTTAGCGCTCTACTCCCCTTGGCTTCAGCTTTGTCTTCCCTTTTTCTCTTCTGGCTGTTCGCAGCTAAGTGTCAGCTTCACCTTCTTCCTCTGCGGGTCTTCTTCTTCTTTCTTGCTTCTTCCTCCTTTAGCCTTCCTTAGCTCTGCTTCTCTTCTGCAGTGTCTTTCTCCTTCTACCTCTGCGGGCCTTCTTTCCTTCTTAGCTTCTTCCTTCCTCAGCCTTAGCTCTCCTCTGGCGTTTTCTTCTCTTTGGCTCCTTTCCTTCTTCCCTGCACACACAACACTGTAGAGAAAAGCCTACCCCTCTACCCACCCCCGCATCTCTCTATCTCTATATATCACTCTTCAGTACGCTCTCCCAGAGCCGGGTAATCGGGTCAGGTCGCGTGCCCAGGTCTAGGCGCACTGGCATGGGTGTGGTGCGCGAGGAGTGCTTGGTAGGGTTAGTCGGGTCGGGTGCCAGGTCCGTGGGTTAAAATGTCATGGACGAGGTGTGATAGGTGAGGCGAGAAACCTTACCCCAGTGATTTTGAGGCAAACAGGGAAGAACACAAAATCAACTTAAACCACTCAGAGAACTCAAGACTTACCGAGGTGGGACTAAAAATCCCACCCGCTTCTAATGGCAACTGCAGGAGAGTGACTTCACCATAGATGCAGTTGCAGGTCTCGTGGCACTTGCTCTCAGGCTAGATTCACTCTCGCCCACAATCCGCGTAGCCTGGGACCCTGAATTCTGGAGTTTGCTTCCTGAAGCTGGAGAACAAGCATGCTTGAGTGCTCGTTAATGGCGGATGGGAGCTCTACCGTACACAACACAAAAGGAGCCTTGCGGCTCTATCAGATCACAGGAGAACCTTCGCCGTGTCATGGCGAAGGTAAGGCGAGAGTCGACGTGGCTAAGACTGGCCTAGGCGTGTGTGCCTAGGTCAGACTGTGACCGTGGGAGTGGGTGTGTTCGGTGGAAGCGTGGAGTGCGTGTGGCAGTCTGTGAGTGGGTGGAAAGTGTTCAGTGGACTGTGGCGGAGGTGTTGAGGTTGGTGGCGAGATGTGTGGAGGCGTGGAGCGATGGATGCATCTCGTCGAAGGTTGGCTGGAGATGGGGAAGATGGCGGTGGACAGTGGCAGTCGAGGGGTAATTCGTGAAATAGATTGAGGGAAATTGAAGAGGGGATAGAGATGAGTGATTCTAACCTAATTAGGTGGATGAAGGGGGGAGAGATGGCGGCTGGCAGTACCTGCTGTCGTCGGAGAAGAAGGTATCCAGTGGAGGGAGACGTCGGCGACGATGGGGCTAGGGATGCTCGCGCGGGTGTTGCACCATGCGGAGGAAGATGGTGAGGACAGCTCTACCACTGGTATTGTGGCAGAGCGATGAGAAAGAGGAGGGAGTCTCGTCGGAGCTCGTTGGACTACTTGGTCGGAGGAGAAGAGGATGAAATTGGGGTGAATCTCTGGCCAAGTCGAGCTGAAGAGGTGCAGTCGGAGATGGTGGTCATTTTATAGTCGCTGGCAGGGACTCCTATGCTTGGAAGACAAGCCTCCTAGCATAAGAGACCTCGCCGGAGATGGAATTCTATGGGATACCCAAATCTCTCGTGCATTCGCACGAGAGATTGGGTGTGAATCAGGGATTAGGACCACGCTCAGATGGAAGCGAATTCCTCAGAGAATCTTCCTTCCAAATCTGGGAGGATATCTCTGAGGAATCAGGGAGTATTCCCCCTCCATTCCTCGCCGGAGTAGGATTTCTCCCCCATTATGGCGGAGGGACCTGTTTGTAAGAGTGGCGAGGAAGTTAGGGGGATCTGTGCAATGGTTTTCAAAAGATAGGGACCAAAATGTAATTGGGTGTACTATTTTGCAAAGTAGGTCAAGATGACCTCCCCTTAGGTCCAAATTTTGGTACAAACCTAATTTGGACCTAAGGAATCCAATGGTAAAGTTGGATTTTATGTTTGGCCACGTTTGACTAGACATTTTGCAATTGATGAACTAGGACCCCAATCTAGGTCAAAATAGGTTCCAAAGGCCAATTTGAAGGTTCTAAACCCTAGGGGATATTTTTTCATGAATTTTAGAGGGTTTACTTGATTTTTATCCTGACCAGAACCTTGTTGAATTAAGCGGATCTATTTTAGGGTTACAGAATGTCATTTAATTCCTAGACTGCACATTAACCCATTTCTGATTGAACCAACCCACTTTTCATCTTATTCAGACCATTTGACCTATGTTTTGCCTTTGAGAAATCCCGTTTATGTACTGCAATGGTAAAATTATAGTTTTAACCTTTATTTCATGTTTTCTTCTCAGAACACTTATTCCTTGAATTAAGTCCTTCTCCAAGTTATGTAGGAGCTCTTATTCTCTTTTCTAGGTCAAAATGAGCTAGTTAGGGCTCATGATGAGGCTCTCATTAGCTATGTAGGAGAGATGGGTTGAACACAAGTGATCTGCAACATAGAAGGTTGGGAACTGATCATCATGTTTGTTATTTGTGTGAGATGAATAATGACAATATAAATCATCTCTTTTCTTCTTGCCTTATCACTGATGCTATTTGGAGGACATGTCAGGAGCCACTACCAGATTGGGAGCCTATCTGGCTTGGGTTTGGTATGAGAGGGAAGCCACATGTACACATGGCTGTTACTCTATGGTGTGTGTGGAAAGCAACAAATGAGAGACTTTCAGGAGAGGCTGGTGTGCTGTGAAAGAATTGTAAGAGAGTGTTGGTCCCTGATACATTTTTGGGGATCTCTTTTGTAATTTCTCTTACTTGTTTATATAATATATCGCTCCAGATTGCTATCGTAAGATGATAGCTTTCCTTTCTATTTCAAAAAAGATATTTAAATATCCTACCAGTGGTATGTAAGCACATCGTGCTGTTCAGGTGCCATGGGTAGCATTATTCTGAAAAGTCGATTGCTAGGGCTTGGATTAGCTAAAGAATGCCATGGGCGACACTATCACGAAGTTTCGATTGCCAGGGTTCTTATGGCTTCCATCGGTGGTGCTATCTCGAAGCATTGAATGCTAGGGACCCTTCAAGGATCGATCATGCGAACAAGGAATCTAATACAGATCGTGTTGAGAGATAATCTGAGGTTAAATTTATAGATTCACAAAAAAATTACAAAAAGAGAAAAATCTCAAAAATATCTCCATCTCTGTTCTGGAAAATGCACTGACAAGCTGAATCTAGACCACATGCATGAACACATGGGTGCTTTAATCTCTGGGGTCAACAAACTTTTGGGCAGACTATAGGGACTCAGAAACCTTTGTTGAAGACCCAAAGCTAAAGCCGATCAAGTCTCTTGCCAAGTCGATTTTCTCTTTTTAAAATGATGATTAAGAAGATTTGTCGTTGTATTTCTAAGTGGTGAAAAATCGACTAATCAAAATAATTAGAATTAAAATTAAACCACTCACAGGAAAGTGGGTTGTGTCCACAGGGAGGCAATGACCTATTAAGACTCGAAAAATT
Organism: Thalassia testudinum; assembly: GCA_037157565.1. Taxonomy (NCBI): domain Eukaryota; kingdom Viridiplantae; phylum Streptophyta; class Magnoliopsida; order Alismatales; family Hydrocharitaceae; genus Thalassia; species Thalassia testudinum. The sequence continues at coordinate 180,010,607 of JAZHRO010000031.1, forward strand.
TGAAAATAATAATGTTCACAATTAGTTTTCCTAAGTAAGAAAGCTAAAAACCCCTTTCTAATTAGGAAAACAATGCATGTAATCCATAAACTTGCATTTCAATGAAAGATGAGGGGGCTCTTATAAAATCACTAGAATATAATATTATTAAATCAAAAATTCTCCTTTTGCAATGGCAGTGAAATGTAATAAGAAATCAAATGCAAAATAGGGGAAGGATTTCCCCTCCACCGTGTGCGACAAGGAAGGCTTGGCCGGAGACGTGAAGCTCGTCGGAGGTCCTTCGGGCTGGGCCGAACTCGATGGCGGTAGCAACTCGACGCAAGGTGGCTGCAGTCGAGAGAATAGAAGAGAGGTCGACGGTGGGTAGCGGCAGGCTGCAGCTCTGTTTGCTGCTGGAGCTTGCGAAGGTGAGGGGACACGAGCACGTTGGGCATGCGGGCACGGGTGGAGAGCTTTGCGCGGGCAATGATGATCAGCAAGGGATGCACGCGCTACCTGATGCACGTGTGGTGCTGCAGGTGAAGTGCATGGCCGCTGGAGGTGCTGGAGGACGTGTGCTGTGCGCAGGTGGAGTGGTTGCTGTAGCGCACACTTTGCACGTGCGGGTGAGGGCCGATGGGCTGGAGGACGTGCGATCATTGCTGCGAGCATTGACGGCGTGCTGCAGGGAGTGCAAGCACGCGGTCTGGAGGCGAGTGTAATGACCCATACCTTTTTAACCATTCAATACATCTGGAGTTTCAATCAGACGTCTATCCAGACATTTGGACCCATTCTCGGACGTCTGAAAGTGAGTTTTTTTCGTACTGCGCTTTGCTTTTTTCGACGCGCAAGGTCGCTCCCCCTCTCTCTCCCTAACCCCTCGAACCCTAACCCTCTCCTATATAAACCCCCTCCCTTCTCCTCTCCTCTCCTCCACACACCACTCAGCCATCGCCACCTCCACCTTCTCCTGCCAGCCACATCCCCCTCCGCCTCTACTGCAGTCGCAGTAAGGAAAGAGATCCACCAGTGAGGGGAGAGTAGGGAGAAGCGAGAGTGAGAGAGTGCGAGGGAGTGAGAGTGGGGGAGGAGGGAGGCGACCGTGGGAGCTCGTTGGAGAGGACAGGACATTGGTGAGGAGCTACCCAAGCTCCTGCAGCGGTTGGAGCTGCAGCCACAGGCGGAGGTGCAAGCGGAGTGAGCTACGAGGAGGTTCTGATACTGGAAGTTTTCTAGTATCAGACGTCTGGAGTGAAGACCAGACATCTAGTGAGGCACCTGGACGTCCGGAGCTAAGGCTGGATGTCTAAGAGCATGTATTACGCGAGGTACGTATGTTCTTGCATTGATTTTCTCCATGCAGAAGATCTCAGTGTAGGAGTTGTTGTCGGCTGACCGTGCTTGCATTTTTGTATGTAGGTGCAGCTTTGGGAAGGTGAGTGGTATGCTTTCCCACACACTTTTGGATGTCTGAGCACATCACCAGACATCCAAAGGTGATTCTAGACGACCAGAGACTTTATCTGACATCTGGAACTATCCCCAGACAGTCACAGAGGAGGTTTGGACGTCTGATCAGCAACAAGAAACACAAGGTGAGCTTTTGACGTCTTTTAAGACATCTGGGATTAATCCCAGACGTCTGATTTTGATCAGAAACTACATTTTTGTCCTATTTAAGGCCCAAACGAAATCGGATTTCTGCAAACAAAGTACCGTTGTTTTCTACTCGAGTTCCTCTACATATTCGTGTTGAGTATCTACTGTTTTCAGCTTGTCTAATGTATATAGGTCACTGGTATTGGTTACCTGCCAGTGGTGTATTTGGAGCCCGCAGAGACGATGAGATCTGCGGCACAGGCCCCCATTCCTCTCGTGATACCCGGTAGAGTGGTTTAACTCAGTTGTTAACATTTAAATAAGAATGTACTTGGTTGAAATAGTGATATTGAACTCTAAGATATGGAATGAACCCTAGGGTAAAAATGCATGAGGCTGTTTGAGCTATACTGTTTACTTGAATGCATGGTTAAGATAAATTGCTAGCAAATACCTTTAATATAATTACGAGGTGCATGTCAAAATACGAGCTTCCTGTATTTAATTGAGAAATTGCCTGTGAAACCATCGGTTGCATGTTTTGGACAATTGAATTATGGAAACACGAGCTACCTGTTTACGGATGAGGAACGAAATATGAAACATGAGACCTGGATCTGGATAAATGAGGTGAACATAAGCATGAACCCTACGAGGAATTAGGAGTATAACTCCTATGGATAAATGGAATTTGGAATTGTAGACGGGAAGTGTGCTGTCGCTTGTGTACATGATACCAAGGAGAGCAACTATCCCCTTTTTAGTGTAGAGTGGAGCTAGTCTCCCTTCGGTTGAGACCCGGGGTTAAGATTGGCCACTCTACACCGACTCCTATTGGCCCTCGTGTACGTGGTACCGAGGCGAGCTACTAGTGTAGGGCGGGAGCAAGCCACCCCACGGGGCCCGAGGTTCAACTAGCCACCTTACATCGACTTTGGTAGGCCCTCTGGGCAAACCAGGGTAGTCAGACGAGGGTGTGCAGACTATGGAGGGGCGAGGACCCTGTTTGGTTCTGAGGGGTGAGACCCCTGTTCTGAGAGGGCAAGGCCCTATACTATTCCGTGCTGTACTTTGGGGCGTACCTGCTGGTGGAAATGACTGACCGTGTGTCAGTGCGGGGTAGCTACCCGTGCACTTATCACGCGTGCTGTAGTCATTGCTATGTCTTGACAGTGACCTCAGGGTGGTTGACTGGGTGTAGGACTACCATGGGGGCTCTCCCAGCCAGGAGATCACCACGTGTACCTTCTACTCTATGGAAAAGATTGAAATCAAGATCGTTCCCACGGGGAACATGCAAGATCAAGAAATATCTGGATATTTTGAGAAATAGATGAAATAGAAACACATAAATGAGATAAATAGAAATGAGAAATAAATCTATTGTTGTTTTTACTGTACTTGTACTTAAATAATAAAAACACCACTCTACTCAGTGTTTGTTGACTCTATCTTTTCATAACACTGTTCAGGACTAGGAGTTGAGCAGCTTGAGTTTCCGGCTGCGGAGGGTGCTAGGACTAGCCGAGCCCAGCTGTAGTCGTTCTGTCAGCACTTTCTTTTTCTCTATTGTTGTAGTAAGTAATGGATACCTAGTTTATTGTTCTTGCTACTTCTGTTTTCTTTCTTCTTTCTATTGTTGTTGTGGTGGCATGTACTGAGACGTTCTACTTTCTTTACTACTTTGTATTTTTCTTCTGCTTAGTTATATTACATATGTGAATGTGGTTTATTTTCCTACTTTTAATCATTTCTTGTTGGACAACTGGGTCTTGGGATTAGTCGAGGCGAGCCGGTCTCGAGTCTTGTAGGGATCTGGGAATCAGGTCGTAACAAGATGGTATCAGAGCAAAGTCATTCTGAGAAATGAATCAATTGGCTTGAGAATACCACTCATGTGCATATAACTAGGATAGCCACCACAACGTATCATTTTGATATTCGTTTCTGAGTCTTTTTCTCAATGTAATCTGGTATCATTGACACTCTTATTCTATCTTTCGCATCTCCTTACAGGAGATGACTCGTTAAGGAGTTCTCAAGGCAGGCAGTGGTCATGGTCGTGGACGAGGCCGGAGGGCGAACATGCCAGACCTGAGGTACCAGTTGACCCACCTCTTCTCTCGGGTGTTCAGGCCCAGGATCTCGCCCAGCTGATCAGAGACATCATGTGAGAGGAGCTCCACCAGCCTCCACGGGCACCACTCCCTGAGGATGTGGAGGGGGAGTCCTCGGTGGGATAGAGAGACCATCACAACGTCGGACAAGCAGGCAGGGGAGGGGGTGGTCCTCCACCACCCCCACTGCACTCTGACACTTCTGAGCATGAGCCCTCCTTGCCTGGAGGCATGCCCATTCCCCCACTGTAGCTACACCACAAGCTTTTCAGATAGTTCTGGAAGCTGAAGACCCCCTCCTTAAAGGGGGATGAGGATCCGTTTGAGGCAGAGGACTGGCTGGAGCAGATAGAGAAGGTGTTCGACACCCTTTGCCCTCCCATGGAGTACCGCGTGGCCTTTGCCACGTACTAGCTAGAGAGCACAGCACACAGGTGGTGGAGGGCAATCAGAGGCCCGAAGGGGAGAGAGTCGATGTGGGACCAGTTCGTGGCTGTCTTCTGCGAGCAGTACTTTCCACAGACCTGGTAAGACCAGAGGAGGTAGGAGTTCCACACTCTCCACTAGGGGACGATGACGGTTAGCGCATACCACACGTGTTTTCTGGAGCTGTCGCATTTCACCTCGACAGCTGTGTCTACTGAGGAGGAGCGCCTGTGGAGGTTCACTGAGGGGCTCCGACCTACTATTCGGGGGTATGTCAAAGTCCTAAAACTGCCAACTTTTTCTCGTGTGGTTGAGGCAGCCATGACTTATGAGGAGACCAACCTGGTCGTGTGAGACACTGACAGTGGACGAAAGAGGCCCTACCACCCAGAGTACTCTCAGGGCCGTTGGAAGAGGAGGCACAAGGCGCCCGCAGGAGAGCCGTCTCATTTTGCGAGTCCATTAGTGGCCTTTGGGGGCCCCATACAGGGTCCAGCTGCCAGCACCGGACCCCTGCCCAGCCGCCAGCAGGGACCTATGGAGGGAGGAGGACGTGTACCCCTCTGCTACCAGTGTGGCCAACTGGGCCACATCAGGAGGGACTGCCCATCCAGGGTCGGAGCATAGCAGATGCTCCCCACACTGAGCGTTGGAGGTCGAGCTGGTGGTCGTGGTCACTAGGTGCATGGGGGAGGGCAGTAGTCACGAGGAGGGTACCGGCCAGTGGCTGCTCGCCCGACCCAGAGTGTAGCTGCTTCATCTACATCGAGGGCTGAGGGGCGTATCAACGCCCAGACACACAGAGATGCTAGAGCTTCGGGTTTAGTGGTGGCAGGTATGGTTACTGTTTCTGGTAGTTTAGTGTACATACTTTTTGATTCTGGCGCCACACACTTCGTCGCTATGAGTTTTGCTGTTAGTTTGAGGCAGAGCAGTGTACCGTTAGAGGATCCATTTGTGATCAGAGGCCCAGGAGGCCAATTTTTTGTAGTTCAGGAGGTCTACATGGATTACGAGGTCAGTATAAGGGGACACACCTGATTGCACCGCAAAAATATGCCTACAATAGTGCCTTCTTGTGCTATTTCCTAGCATTACCTATGCATATTAAGATTCCGTAGTTGCATTTGTAAAAATACATGTATACATGCATCTAATTGAGAGGAGAGAAGAATGAAATAAGTGGCCTTGCATTTTACCTTTTTTCCTCAGGTGCCTCTTTACAAAAATCCACCACCTCTATTTTTATTTCCACTTGATTTTTAATTTTCCCTACGGCTGCATGCATCTTCTCCTCTCGCCATGCTGCAACAGCCCTTCCCTCCAACTTGCCATTCCCTGCCAAGCCATTCCAACCATTCCCTGCAGCTGAATGAGCCATGCACGGCCATGCCTTCCTCTTCTATTTAAAGACCGCAGCTCTTGCCTTTGGAGGGGGCCTGGTCCTATCAACCAAAAAGAAACACAGCAGCACACCTTCTCTTCTCCAGGCCACCACCTTCTCCTCCATTCCCCTCCATACGTCGGTCCTCCTCCAAGGAGATACCCGGCGGGCAAGAGCCCTCACTATGGTGCACACCACCACAGTGAGACCACCACCGCCCAGCTCTTCAAAGAGCCGGTGGGCGTGGTGGGTCTGTTTTCATTTTTTTTGCGTTCCCGCACCTTCCTGCCATTGGAGCAGCTTCAAGGTTTGAGGCTTGAAGCAGCAGCAGCAGCAGCTCCTTCTGCGCACGTCTGCAGGCGCCCCAGCCCTCTGAGCGCGCCTGCAGGCCCTCTCCGCCTTCGCTTTCTCCGCTCTGTCGCACGCACTGTCACCCACAATCGACCGCTGCGTGCCTCTGCAGCGGCCGGCCAAGCGCCTCCCCGCCCCCTGCGGCACCTGCAAGCTTCCGCACAAGCTATAGGCGCCCTCGCCCTCCAGCCCCGCATGCTCTGTCGCGAGCTCTCCGCGCTCGCAACCGGTCGGCGCAGGCGCTCTCCTCTGCGCGAATACGCGCCCGCGTGCGGAAGCCATCAGATGACGGCCTTCACGTGCAGATGACTTAAAACGCCCTTCCTCGCCTCCAGCAGAGTGGCTGCACTCTCTCTGCCCGCTCTCTCCCGCACTCTCTCTCTCTCTCTCACCACACTCACAACACTCACTCTCTCTTTACACCGACGCACACACACACCTACACCAACACTTCCACACACCCACACACACATAAACTCTATTATAAACATATATATATACGTATACTTATATATTGATATATATATATATATACATATATTTATGTACATATATATATACATATATAGATATATATATATACTTATATTTATACATATAGTAGTATCTATATATTTATGTATTAGTATACATACATATATATATATGTGTGTATATATATATATATATATATAAAGATACATATATCTATATATATATTACCCATATAACTAAGTATAGATACATATATATCTATATACATATATACACACCTACTTATATATACATACATATATACATATATATATCTATACAACTATATATACATATATACATATATATACATATCTAGATACATATACCTATATACATTTATTTTATATATATATATATATACACACATCTATACATATATATCTATAACTATATATACATACACATATATATATACACTTAGCTACATATATCTATATATACATATATTACTATATACTTAGTTATATATATACATACACACACACACACACATATATATATATACATATACACTTATATATATACATATATATATACCTATATATTTATAACTATATATATATATATACATATAGATATATTTACATATATACATATATATATTTTCACATTATTTACCATACGCTGTATCGCGAGAATATCTGCATCAGTTGCTGATATTCCCCAATACACGCGTACAGAAAAAGCGTGGTCGCATACATCTTCCACCATCCATCTCATACTCCACGCGGCACCTAGTCCAGTTGGTTGCATCTTTCTATACGATGACTGACTCGACACCGTGCTACACTCCATCTCCGCCTCCACCCCCACCCCTTTACATACATAATATATATACACTGTATTTACTTTATTTTTTGCTTTCCTGTTATTAAAAAGATAAAAAGAATCTATAAAAGAGAAAAGATAATCTTTGACTTGCAGGTACCCCGTCTTGCGAATAGCAAGACCAGTTTTTGATTCTGTTTTGGCTCGAAGCCAAGAACCCAATTTTGAGGGTGTGCCTCAAGGACAAAGATTGCCAAAAAAAATCTAAATAAGAAAAACACCAAAAACACAATAAACGAATGGAAGAGACTCATTGTAGGAAAGGCGTAGAAACTCGTTTTGTACCCCACTACCCTGAGTTCGACCCTAGGCCTAAAAGTGACAAGATAAAATCAAGTAGGCTAGGTAAAAAAAATTTTGTAAAGATATGGTTAGGTCTGATTTAGGTTAACCACTATACACATTTCAACGATAAAATCACCATATTAACAACCTATCTGGGTCCGACCATACATCTTTTCTGGCGCCGTTGCCGGGGAAGTGCGCCTTCAAGTAAGTTTCTATTCAATTCCTTTCAATTTTTCTCTTCTCTCTTCACGGGTATCTCTGTTTTTTCTGGTGTGTAGGTGAACCTGGTTGCAAGGAGAAGGCAGGAAGACGAAGACGTGAGCAGATCCAAGGCGAGAATGAGAGCGTGAAGACATCGACACCGCATTGGAGCTTCGCACACGTTGTCGAACAAGTAGGTCTTCTTTTCTTAGAAACTAGGGTTAACTTGCCACCTTAATAAAAAAAAAACTAAAACTAGAAAAACTTCTTGGGATCTCTTGGGGCAAGTGGATTAAAATTCACTTGCTTGATTGATTGTCTTCACTCCCACCACCCCGGGATTTCCCGCCCTACTTCGCATAGCAAAAATCCGAGAATCTTGATTCTTGAATTTTTCACTGTGGGAAGTATTCTTTGAGGCAAAAAAAAAAAGATTGGTTGCACCCATCTTTGCCTCATTTACCTGTAAATTCGAGATCACATTTTTGGTGGGGAGACTTGGAATTGAGTTAATTCCAACCCTACCATGACTTTTCAACTTGCCTAAGATTTGATCCTGAATATTTCAACACCAACAATTTGAGTTTCTTTATTTGTTGGTTGAACCTTGTGTGGACATCTTTTTGGTGATTGGGAGAACTTGAATTGAAGTGCTTTGGCTCCCTTTCACACTAATATAAAACTGATTTGTGCATCCACACATAGAAATCTCCATTTAGGGTAGCCCATTGCATTTTAGCATGCATTAACTAACTGATATTGAAGAAGGGTTTGTTGGGCTTAGAAAGAAAACTTGTATTCTCACAAAAACCTGGAGATTGGTTGAATTGGTCAATTAGAGAAATCCTAAAATCCATACTACTTAAGGCTGAACTCTAAAAACCATTCACCAATTAAGAACTTCAATTCAGGGAGATTTCCCCATTGCATGCTTATTTTACACACTCTGAAAATCAATTACTTGGGCATTTCCTGTAAACAACGCCCTTCACATTCCAGAAGCACTTGATCCTAAGCCTCTAACTAAAACTGGTAGTAACTTGACCCTTGCTAAGGATTGGAGGTCTAACTACCTACGTGTAGCGGCTACATGCTGGTGAGAGTTCCCGCATGCTATCGGGTGTCTAAGACTGGGGAAAACGGCCTTTCAATCTTGCCCAGTGGTTCCGCAGTGCTCGCATTCGATTCCGTAGTTCGTGATAGCAGGTAACTTAGATCTTTAGGTCTAAGGGCACACTGTAGAGGTTAGGAATTTGATTGAATTGATTTGTAATCAAGTGTACCTTTGCGGCGTCATTTCTCTCGTCTCCTTTCCCTTCTCATCTCCCCAATTCTTCCTGCGGTAGTGCATGTTTGGGAGGAGGTCACAAAACCCTGAACTGTTTGAATTGACTAATAAATTTAGAAAAAGAGCCAAATCATCCTCCTCCTCCACAAACATGGCAAACACCTCTTCACCACTTCGTCATAATTCCAATTCTTCCAACACCAGGCTTATCCTGAGCAACCCTGTAAGACCTTACTTACCGAGTGTCGCGCCAAGCGACTCGGTAAGTCATGTGGAACTGGCTTCTACGAGCCAGTATTTCGACACAGAGGACCAAGCCTCCGTGTGCTCGGATGCATACTTACATGCGGACACGTCTTCTGGCATAGAAGACGCTTGTGCCATGGGGAACAACCCGTTCTCTGCCACTTATAACCCAGGGTGGCGTAATCATCCAAACTTCACATGGTCCAACAACCCGCAGCGCCAAAATCCTGCGGGGGGACCAATGCGACCGTCCACACCCGTCATCCCAAGGGCCCAGTCTAATCCTATGGCAAATCCGCCATCAGGCCCTTGTGTACCGCAAACCGAACACGCATCAAGGCCTCTCGATAAATTGATGCAAATGATGACGGAAATGTCAAAGCGCCATAAAGAGAACATGACCTCGCTTCAGCACCATTTGGCGCAGCAGAATGTTGAGATCAGTCAACTACACATGGTGACTCGATCTCAGGGCACTCTTCCCACCCAACCTATTCCAAACCTGTGAAACTTCGTACCCTGTGGTCCGCAACAACAGGTACAACCTTCTCAGGGACAGGTTCATCAAATTCTGCAAGCTCCGAGCATTCCATCGGGATTTCAGGCTAATCCCGCTACAGCACCGCACTCTTATGTTGATTGCGATCGCATCAAGGATGACACGTCTGACGAGGACATGACCGTCAGTGCATGTATCGGACTAATTGGGACCGATTCAGACTGCTGCGAATTACCTGACGACTGCCTGACCAACACAAATTGTGATGTTCCCCAATCCCTCCCCATTCCCGTACCTTCTCCTGACCAGACTTCTGACGAGGTTTTCTCCACTTCCCATACCTCGTGGTCTGAGTCATCGCCGGGCTGCTCACCACCGGACCACACTCTGGAAGATCGGATTGCCCTTTCTTTCCCACCAAATCAGGCGGATTTGCAACTCCACACTGGGACCTTGAGCCCACATCTTACTCACTGGGGCTATTCCCTTTTGGATCCATCTATCCAAAGAGCCCCTCTTCTTGGCCAATCTGAGGGCCAACTTCTTCTTCCTGACCTGTTTTCTGTTCCGCCTGGGACACTCTCATCCCAGAAAATGCCAGATCTTTCACCACCCACCATCCACTCACCCTACCACCCTGCTGTATACCCTGAACCTCAGCTGTCGTTACCCGATCTTTCGTCCTTCCTCTACCTTTCCTGCATGCATATGAGGACATAGCATTGTTTGGCATGGGGGGGTGGATAGGCATCCATAGGATTTGGGTATTTTATGATATCATACAGTTCCCACCTATTTATAAATATGCAAGAAAAAGAAAAAAAAATATATATATCTAAATAAATGGTGTTTAGTAATGATCTAAAAGCTAAAACAAAAAAATACAATAAGTGTTTATGGATATTCAACCTCTGTTTTGAAGACTTTCCAGGCCACAGAAGCTTTATTCGCTCAGGCTCGGCTTAATTCACTTGAGCATTGACAAGATAGATCGGAACCACTCCTAACTAAGGACGTATTCTTGTACCTAAGACACCAGTACAAGATTCATTTGTTTGCTTCTACTTGAGAGCTTAAGTAAACTTGGTTCACACTACACATTTCAGGAAAGACCAGGTGAACATAAGATCCAACCCTAGTATTCATTAGGGAAGGTGGAGTCCTTACTTGTGCGTGTAGGTAGACTTTTTATCCCAGGCTTTAGTCTTGTGTTTAGGAGCGACTCTTTCCACCAAAAAGAAACTCTCCCACCAAAAAGAAAAAAAGTGTGCTCCTTCAAAAAAAATGTTGTAAGAGATATACTAACACGTGTTTCAAAAAAAAAAAAAAGGTTGCAAATAGGTCAGTATATCTCACAAATGTCTATAAAGTCTTCGCCCTACAAGAAGTTCTTCAGGGCAGGCTTCAAATACCTTGTTTTCCTTTGAGCCATAAAAGTTAGAAAATGGGAGTTGAGTTTTTCGTCATCTTCTTAAGGGTCAATCCGAAAACATGAGCTGAAATTGGGACCAACCTTTACTTAAAAATTAGTGAAACCTTGGGCTTGAGTCTTAATGTTCATCTAGTCAGTCTTGATCCTTCACTAAGCACAAGCCATAACCTCTTGAGCTCTCGAGTACGGCAAAAACCTCCTGGGTCCTAGAAATCGTACTTAAGGTTTAAATATCAAGAGTCCGGGTTAGTTGAGAGATGATCTATGTCATGTGAGACATAAAGAACTGGTAGTCTTCTCTACAATTGGTTCTCACAATATCCAAAAATAAACACACTTATATCACCTCAGAAGAAAATCTTCAGCTTAAGATCATTTCTAAATACTGTTTTGCTAGGGACTAGCAAAAGATAGGCATGGGGGTATGATTGCACCGCAAAAATATGCCTGCAATAGTGCCTTCTTGTGCTATTTCCTAGCATTACCTATGCATATTAAGATTCCGTAGTTGCATTTGTAAAAATACATGTATACATGCATCTAATTGAGAGGAGAGAAGAATGAAATAAGTGGCCTTGCATTTTACCTTTTTTCCTCAGGTGCCTCTTTACAAAAATCCACCACCTCTATTTTTATTTCCACTTGATTTTTAATTTTCCCTACGGCTGCATGCATCTTCTCCTCTCGCCATGCTGCAACAGCCCTTCCCTCCAACTTGCCATTCCCTGCCAAGCCATTCCAACCATTCCCTGCAGCTGAATGAGCCATGCACGGCCATGCCTTCCTCTTCTATTTAAAGACCGCAGCTCCTGCCTTTGGAGGGGGCCTGGTCCCAGCAACCAAAAAGAAACGCAGTAGCACACCTTCTCTTCTCCAGGCCACCACCTTCTCCTCCATTCCCCTCCATATGCCGGTCCTCCTCCAAGGAGATACCCGGCGGGTAGGAGCCCTCACTGTGGTGCACACCACCACAGTGAGACCACCACTGCCCAGCTCTTCAAAGAGCCGGTGGGCGTGGTGGGTCTGTTTTCATTTTTTTTGCGTTCCCGCAGCTTCCCGCCATTGGAGCAGCTTCAAGGTCTGAAGCTTGAAGCAGCAGCAGTAGTGGCAAGGAAGCTGCAGCAGCGACAGCAGCAGCAACAGCTCCTTCCACGCACGCCTGTAGCCGCCCCAGCCCTCCGCGCGCGCGTGCAGGCCCTCTCCGCCTTCTCTTTCTCTGCTCTGTCACAGGCACTGTCGCCCGCAACGGCCGCTGCGTGCCTCTGCAGCGGCCGGCCAAGCGCCTCCCCACCACCCTGCGGCACCTGCAAGCTTCCGCGCAAGCTACAGCTGCCCTCGCCCTCCAGCCCCGCATGCTCTGTCGCGAGCTCTCCGCGCTCGCAACCGGTCGGCGCAGGCGCTCTCCTCTGCGCGAATACGCGCCTGCGTGTGGAAGACATCAAATGATGGCCTTCACATGCTGACGACTTAAAATGCCCTTCCTCGCCTCCAGCAGAGTGGCTGCACTCTCTCTGCCCGCTCTCTCCCACTCTCTCTCTCTCTCTCTCTCACCACACTCACAACACTCACTCTCTCTTTACACCAACGCACACACACACCTACACCAACACTTCCACACACCCACACACACATAAACTCTATTATAAACATATATATATATATATACGTATACTTATATATTGATATATATATATATATACATATATATATATATATATACATACATATATATATCTATATACTTATATATATAATTATATATATATATACGTATATACATATACTTATATAAATATACATATACTTACATATATACATATATCTATATATATATTACCTATATAACTAAGTATAGATACATATATATATATATATATATATACATATATACACACCTACTTATATATACATACATATATACATATATATACATATCTAGATACATATACCTATATACATATATTATTATTATATATATATATATATACATCTATATAGTATTATATCCATACATATATATATATATATATATATATTTATATACACTCAGCTACATATATCTATATATACATATATTGCTATATACTTAGTTATATATATATACATACACATATATATATATATACATATACACTTATATATATACATATATATATCTACACATATATATATACCTATATATTTATAACTATATATATATATATACATATAGATATATTTACATATATGCATATATATATATTCACATTATTTACCATATGCTGTATCGCGAGAATATCTACATCAGTTGCTGATATTCCCTGATACATGCGTACAAAAAAAGCGTGGTCGCATACATCTTCCACCATCCATCTCATACTCCATGCGACACCTAGTCCAGTTGGTTGCATCTTTCTAGACGACGACTGACTCGACACCGTGCTACACTCCATCTCCGCCTCCACCCCCACCCCTTTACATACATTATATATATATATATACTGTATTTACTTTATTTCTTTCTTTCCTGTTATTAAAAATATAAAAAATATATATAAAAGAGAAAAGATAATCTTTGACTTGCAGGTACCCCATCTTGCGAATAGCAGACCAGTTTTTGATTCTGTTTCAGCTCGAAGCCAAGAGCCCAATTTTGATGGTGTGCTTCAAGGACAAAGATTACCAAAAAAAATATAAATAAGAAAAACACCAAAAAACACAATAAACGAACAGAAGAGACTCGTTCTAGGAAAGGCGTAGAAACTCGACTTGTACCCTACTTCCCTGAGTTCGACCCTGGGCCTAAAAGTGACAAGATAAAATCAAGTAGGCTAGGTAAAAAAAATTTTGTAAAGATATGGTTAGTGTAACGACTCGGTTCCCGAGCCCCTACGAGACACGAGAACCGGACCGACTCGACTAATCCCAAGACCCAGTCGTCCAAAGAGGAAGTAACCAAAAGACAGTAAAATAAACCACATTCAGCATGAATATAACTAACAGTAAGAAAGTACAGCAGTAAGGAAAGAAACTACTACAGTAGGCACCACCACAACAGTAAAATAACATTTATCATATAACAAAAACTGCAGGTAAAGAAGGTACAGTGGAAACAAAACTACTCACTAGAACAGAAACAAAAAAAGGGTACAAAGCTGTGGTAACTCTACTGGACCCTACTCGGCCCAGCGTCCTCTGCAGCCGCCGACCCTGGCTGCTCAACACCTGGTCCTGAAAAAGGTAACGAGTGTAACACGTCAGCAAAACGCTGAGTAGAATGGCGAACTAACTAAAGGCAACAGTAGAGTGTACAGTAGCTATTATGTTCTATTACTTCCTTTATTTACATCTTTCAATTTTTCTCACTATTTCATTTATTTCTCAGATCCTTTACTTGATCTCGAATGTCCTCGTGGGACGATCTTGATTGCAGTCTTTTCCAAAAGTAGAAGTAGCACGTGGTGCTCTCCTGGCCGGGAGAGTCCCCCGTGGTGATCCTACCCTCAGTCAACCACCCCAAGGTCACTGACAGACGTAACGGTGACTACGGCACGTGCGATAAACGCACAGGTAGCTAGCCCGCACTGGCACGCGGTCAGTCGTTTCCGTTAACGGGTGCGCCCAAAGCACAGCACGGAACCAGGGCAGAGCCCTCTCAGTAACAGGGGTCCAACCCCTCCACAGTAACCAAACCGGGGCCTTGCCCCTCCACAGTCCGCGCACCCTCGCCTGACTACCCTGGTTTGCCCTAGTGGGCCTAACAAGTCGGTGAAGGAGGCTAGCAAAACCCCGGGGCCCGTGGGGTAGCTAGTACTCTCCTAACACTAGTAGCTCTCCTCGGTACTACGTACACGAGGGCCAGCAAGTCGGTACAGAGCGGCCAATCCTAACCCCGGGTCCCTGGGGCGGCTGGCCCCACTCTGCACTAAGCAGGTACAGGTACTTCCCTTGGTACTGCGTACCCAAGAGACAGTACGAACTACATCTCAGTTCCATTCCTTTTTCTTTCCAGGAGTTCCACTCCTAATTCCCCATAGGGTTCCAGCTCTTTATCTCAGAACATCATATGTTTCACTTTCCAGATTCACATTCTCAAAATCCATGATCTCAAACATGTTTCTTTATTCGTAACAGGCAGCTATTAATTAATTTTACAGGCAGCTTTATATATATTCCTTTCCAATTTTCCAAGACTGCAGTAATATACATTCCACTAGTTTTTCCACCCTAGGATTCATGCCATATCCTAGGATCTATCATACAATCTAGTTTTCCGGCCCTAGGATTCATGCAACACCTAGGAGCTATCATTCCATATATTTCTCATTCCTAGGATTCATGCAATGCCCTGGGTTCTAGTTATGGTTCCATACTTTAACAGATTTTATTAATACTTAAAGCCACTCTACCAGGTACAACGGGAGTAATGGGGGCGTGATCGGGAATCCCGCGCGCCTCCGCGACTCTCAAGACTGCAACCGAACGAGGTCCTATCACAAGGATCAAACACAAGGAGTGTCTCAAAACAGTGTATAGCTACTGTAGGCGGGTAGAGGAATTAATTTTGAAACGAACGCAACTGGAATCGCGGAAAACGGAGCCCAAACGGGCCCTAAACGGGTCGAGAAAGACGATACTGTGCAAAATCAGACGTCTGGAACTCCCTCCAGACATCTTAAACGGTGGATCAGGGAATTACCTGCTCAGCGTGGTTTCCCAGACGTCCAGAAGTCTGCAGGGACGTCTTTCCTAGATCCCAGACGTCCGATGGTCACTTCGGACATCTGGAGGTCACTCCCGCCGTCTGGTACAACTTCCAGACGTCTGATTCGCAAAGGATGACGAATCAGAAAACCTGCGCACAGCCAACCCCCCTCCCTCAGTACGGTCAGTCGACAAAAAGGAAGAAGAAAGCGGAAACTCACCTTTCAGACGTCTGTATGATCTCACAGACGTCGACCCTGCCGTCTGGATATCAATCCAGACGTCTGATTCTAGAAATTTTTCCAGAATCAGAGCCCTGCTCGGCCTCCGCTCGCGACGCCGCCCGCGTCGCACCTCGCGCGTACGCTGCTCCGCCCGCAGCAGGACCCTCTCCGCGACGCTCTGCGCCCCCTGCGCCCTCCGCCGGCCGGCCAAGCCGCTCCTGGCGAGCTCGCCCTCACGGCAGAGCCCCGCCCTCGCACGCCGCAGCTCCTCCGCGCTCACTGCGGCTGCCGCTGCCGCTGCGCCCTCGCGTCCGCTTGCTCTCGCGCACAGGCAGGAGAAGAAGGAGGAAGATGGTGGAGACGGGAGGGGAGGCGCGCCCCCCCCTTTTAACGCCGCGCGGAGAGGAGAGAGAAGGCGGTCGCAGCCGCCTGCAGCCGCAGAGAAAGAGGCAGAACGCAGGTCTGCGCGCACAGGCGCGCAGACGAATATCCCGTGCGAGCATAACTGTTCGCCAGACGTCTGTAAACTATCCCGGACGTCTGGTCAGACGTCTGGATGTGATCCCAGACGTCTGGGCCACCTCCCAGACGTCTTAAAAGGCGTCTGGGGCACGTGCTCGTTACAATATAACAAACTCAAAGGAAGTTTCGTCCCCGAAACTTGCACCAACTAGGGTGCGGGAAGAAGGTGTCCAAATAACCATAACAAACTCAAAGAGGACCGAAGCCGGTCCGAAAAGACGTACCCGCGAAAAGCTCCAGGTACCGCTCCCGCATTGCCGCCTCAGGCTCCCAGGTAGCCTCCTCGTACCGCTGGCTCCTCCACAAAACCTTTACCAGGGGTACTTGCTTTCGTCTCAACCTGCGGACTGCTCGGTCTAGGATCTGTACTGGCCGCTCGGGGTAGGTCAGGTCGTCGCTCACCTCGACGCTCTCGTGACTCAGTACGTGGCTGGGATCGGCTACGTACTTCCTGAGGTTGGACACGTGGAACACGTCGTGCACACCCGAAAGCTGCGGGGGAAGGGCAAGTCTGTAAGCAACGGGTCCAACCCGCTCCAGGACCTCGAAGGGCCCCACGAACCTCGGCGCGAGCTTCCCTCTCACCCCAAACCGCTGTAAGCCCTTCACGGGCGAAACACGAAGGAAGACGTGGTCCCCAACCTCGAACTGCACCTCTCTGCGTCTGCGATCTGCGTAGCTCTTCTGTCTGCTCCTGACAGTGCGGAGTCGTCTGTGGATCTGCTCAACTACCTCCTGACTCTGCCGGATCAACCTGGGGCCAACCTCCCACTTGGTCCCCACCTCAACCCAACTCAAGGGTGCCGTGCATTTCCGTCCGTACAGAGCCTCGTAGGGAGCCATGCCGATGCTCGAGTGATAACTGTTGTTGTATGCAAACTCTGCCAGGGGCAGGTGCTCCTCCCAAGAGCCCCTCCAGTCTAGTACACAGGCACGCAAAAGGTCCTCAAGTGTCTGTATCGTGCGTTCCGACTGTCCGTCCGTCTGGGGGTGGTAAGCCGTGCTAAACCTCAACCTCGTCCCCAAAGCCTGCTGAAACTCAGCCCAAAACTGGGACGTAAAGCGGGTATCTCGGTCGGATACGATCTCCCGCGGAACTCCGTGTAGTCGCACCACGTCACGGATATACCTCTCTGCCAACTGTGCTGGTCCCAAAGTGACTCGGATCGGCAAGAATCGTGCCGTCTTCGTCAATCTATCCACTATTACCCAGACTGCGTCGTGTCCTCGCTGGGTAACAGGTAAGCCCACCACCAAGTCCATGGTGATGCTCTCCCACTTCCACTCTGGCACTGGAAGCGGCTGAAGCGGCCCTGCTGGCCTCTGATGCTCGGCTTTCACCTGCTGGCACACTAAGCACTGCTGCACGAACTCACCCACATCCCGCTTCATCCCTCTCCACCAGAACTCACGTCTCAAGTCATGGTACATTTTCGTGTTTCCGGGATGTATGGTGAATCTGGAACCGTGTGCCTCAGTCAGGAGTTCTCTCAACAGCTCCTCGTCTCTGGGGACGCACAACCGTCCCCCCAAGCGTAACACCTGGTCTGTGAAAGAGAAGTCCCCTGGGTCCCCTGATAGTACTCTGTCGCGCAAAGACTGCAAGTACGGATCGGCCATCTGTCCCGTGATGATGCGGTCTATCAACTCTGGTCTGGTCTGCCGTGTCACCGTCACTGCCCCACAGTACCCTCGTAACTCTAGAGGTCGCCAACTGCCCACCTCCTCCAAAAGGCTCCAACTCTGTAACTGTAGACTGGCCAAGCGTGCGGGCGCCTTACGGCTCAAGGCGTCAGCCACCACATTGGCCTTTCCCGGGTGGTAGGAGATGCTGCAGTCGTAGTCCTTCAGGAGCTCCAACCAACGTCTCTGTCTCATGTTGAGCTCCTTCTGGTCAAAAAGATATCTGAGGCTCTTGTGATCTGTAAAAATCTCGAAGGTCTCACCGTACAAGTAGTGCCTCCATGTCTTCAGCGCGAAGACAACAGCTGCCAACTCTAGATCGTGGGTAGGGTAGGTATGCTCATGGGGCTTCAGTTGCCGCGAGGCGTAAGTGACCACGTGACCCCTCTGCATGAGCACACCTCCTAACCCCTGCAAGGAAGCGTCCGTGTACACAACGAACCCGCCACTACTGTCAGGGATGGTGAGCACGGGAGCCGAGGTCAACCTCTCCTTCAGCTCCAGAAAACACGCCTCACAGGCGTCTATCCAAGCGAAAGGCACATCCTTCCGAGTCAACTGTGTCATAGGACGTGCAATCTGCGAAAACCCTCTGATGAACCGTCTGTAGTAACCTGCCAGTCCCAGGAAACTGCGAATCTCAGTGACTGAACGCGGTCTCTCCCACCTGAGCACTCCCTCGACCTTGGCGGGATCCACCGCCAGGCCGTCTCCAGAGATCACATGACCCAAAAAGGTCACCTCCCTCAACCAGAACTCGCACTTGCTGTATTTGGCGTACAACCTGCGTCATCTCAGAGTGTCCAGAACCATCCACAAGTGCTGTCCGTGCTGCGTCCGATCTCTAGAATAGATGAGTACATCATCTATGAAAACCACCACAAACTGGTCCAAGTACGGTCTGAACACCCGGTTCATCAGGTCCATGAAAGCAGCGGGGGCATTGGTCAGCCCAAATGGCATGACCAAAAACTCGTAGTGTCCGTAGCGGGTGCGGAAAGCTGTCTTGGAGACGTCGGTCTCCCTGATCCTCAACTGGTGGTATCCAGACCTCAAGTCGATCTTGGAAAACACCGTGGCGCCCCGCAACTGGTCAAACAAATCGTCAATCCTCGGCAGCGGATATCTGTTCTTGATGGTGACCCTATTCAGCTGTCGGTAGTCCACACAAAGGCGTAGGGTCCCATCCTTCTTCTTCACAAACAGTACCGGGGCTCCCCAGGGAGACGCACTGGGCCTCACGAAACCTTTCTCCAAAAGGTCCTGCAACTGAGACTTGAGCTCTCGCAGCTCAAGCGGTGCCATCCTGTATGGCGCGGTGGAGATGGGGCTGGTCCCTGGTACTAGTGAGATCTCAAACTCGATCTCACGCTCGGGCGGTAGTCCTGGTAACTCGTCTGGAAACACGTCGGGGTACTCTCTGACCACCGGGATGCTCTGGAAGTCTGCCATGGGGCTGTGCTCTGCCACCACAAAAGCTAAGAAGCCCTCACACCCCTGGCTCAAAAGTCTCGCCGCCCGAAGTGCCGAAATGCACCTGAAGCCTCCGTCCCCTGGCTGCCCGTGAAACTCGAAGGAAGGCAACTCCGGAATGGAGAAGACAATCTTCCTCTCGAAGCAGTCTACCAAGGCGTGGTAAGCGGACAGCCAATCCATCCCCAGGATCACCCCAAAGTCCTCCATCTGTATCATAATCAGGTCAGCTGGCAGGCTGTGTCCCCCGATGCTGACCCCGCAACCCGTGTACACCTCCTCAGCTACAAACAGCTGACCACTCGGACCTCTGATTACGAACGGGTTCTCTAACAATGTATAATCCTGGTCCAAACTAACTGCGAAACTGTCTGCGACAAACGAGTGCGTAGCGCCGGAATCGAAAAGTGTGTAAACGAGTCTGCCAGAAACTGCAACCATACCTGCTACCACGGATCCCGAAGCTCTGGCGTCCCTGTGTGTTAGGGCGTTGATACGCCCCTCAGCTCTAGGTGCGGACGAAGCAGCCACACTCTGCATCGGACGGGTAGGTGCTGGCCGGTACCCTCCTCGCGACTGCAGTCCTCCTCCTCGCGCCTGGAAACCGCGGCCTCCTGCGCGCCCTCCAGTGCTCTGCGCGGGAAGTATCTGCTGACCTCCTGCCCTAGATGGGCAGTCCCTCCTGACGTGGCCCGGCTGGCCACACTGGTAGCAGAGGGGAACCCGACTCCCGCCCTCAGTGAGTCCCTGCTGTCGGCTCGGCGGGGGTCCGGTGCTGGCGACTGGCCCCTGTCGAGGGCCCCCAAAGGCCACTGATGGCCCTGCACAACGTGACGGCTCTCCTGCGGACGCCACGTGTCTCCGTTCTCGCCGGCCCTGTGAGAAGTCTGGCTGAAAGGGCCTCTTCCGCCCGCCGTCGGTCTCTCGCGCGGACGGGTTGGTCTCCTCGTAAGTCATGGCTGCCTCTACCACCCTCGAAAACGTCGGCAGCTTCAGGGGTTTGACATACCCCCGGATCGCAGGCCGGAGCCCCTCGGTGAACCTCCAAAGGCGCTCCTCCTCAGTGGCTACCGCTGTCGCTGCAAAGCGGGACAGCTCCAAGAAACGCGTGCGGTACGCGCTCACGGTCATCGTCCCTTGGCGGAGAGTGTGGAACTCCCGCCTCCTCTGGTCCTGCCACGTCTGGGGAAAGCACTGCTCGCAGAAGAGGGTGACGAACTGGTCCCACGTCGGCTCGTCCCTCTCCTGTCCCCGGACCGCCCTCCACCACCGGTGTGCCGCACTCTCCAGCTGGTACGTGGCAAAGGCCACGCGGCACTCCACCGGGGGGCGAAGGGTGTCGAAGATCTTCTCCAGCTGCTCAAGCCAGTCCTCTGCCTCGGTCGGGTCCTCATCCCCCTTGAAGGAGGGGGGCTTCAGCTTCCGGAACTGTCCGAAAAGCTCGAAGTGGTGCTGTAGGGGAGGTGCTGGTGCACCTCCAGGCGAAGGTGCCTCGTGTACAGAAGTGTCGGAGGAAGGTGGGGGCGGCAGGGGCCCATCCCCTCCCTCGTGTCCAGCGCCACGTCCGTCGCGTGGTCCCACAGAGGACTCCCCCTCTGCAACCCCAGGAGGAGGTGCTCGGGGCGGTGGGTGGAGCTCCTCTCGTACAATATCCCGTATCAGTCTGGCGAGGTCCTGGGCCTGGATGCCAGGGAGTGGTGGCTGATCCACCGAGACGTCAACGACAGCACGTCCACCTCGCCGACCTCGCCCTCGGCCGCGCCCGCGGCCAGTCTCGCCAGTCCCACGACGAGGCATCTCCTGCAAGGAGACACGAAACAAAACGGAAACGTCAAAACAGACGGTACCTAACAACACTTCTAAGAGCTCATATCAAGAGATATGTTGTGGTGGCTACTCTAGCTATAAACATGTGAATTGGTTATTTTCCAGTCAGTTGATTCACTTCTCGGGACGACCTTGCTCTGATACCATCTTCTAACGACCCGGTTCCCGAGCCCCTACGAGACACGAGAACCGGACCGACTCGACTAATCCCAAGACCCAGTCGTCCAACGAGGAAGTAACCAAAAGACAGTAAAATAAACCACATTCAGCATGAATATAACTAATAGTAAGAAAGTACAACAGTAAGGAAAGAAACTACTACAGTAGGCTCCACTACAACAGTAAAACAACATTTATCATATAACAAAAACTGCAGGTAAAGAAGGTACAGCGGAAACAAAACTACTCACTAGAACAGAAACAAAAAAAGGGTACAAAGCTGTGGTAACTCTACTGGACCCTACTCGGCCCAGCGTCCTCTGCAGCCGCCGACCCTGGCTGCTCAACACCTAGTCCTGAAAAAGGTAACGAGTGTAACACATCAGCAAAACGCTGAGTAGAGTGGCAAACTAACTAAAGGCAACAGTAGAGTGTACAGTAGCTATTATGTTCTATTACTTCCTTTATTTACATCTTTCAATTTTTCTCACTATTTCATTTATTTCTCAGATCCTTTACTTGATCTCGAATGTCCTCGTGGGACGATCTTGATTGTAGTCTTTTCCAAAAGTAGAAGTAGCACGTGGTGCTCGCCTAGCCGGGAGAGTCCCCCGTGGTGATCCTACCCTCAGTCAACCACCACAAGGTCACTGACAGACGTAACGGTGACTACGGCACGCGCGATAAACGCACAGGTAGCTAGCCTGCACTGGCACGCGGTCAGTCGTTTCCGTTAACGGGTGCGCCCAAAGCACAGCACGGAACCAGGGCAGAGCCCTCTCAGTAACAGGGGTCCAACCCCTCCACAGTAACCAAACCGGGGCCTTGCCCCTCCACAGTCCGCGCACCCTCGCCTAACTACCCTGGTTTGCCCTAGTTGGCCTAACAAGTCGGTGAAGGAGGCTAGCAAAACCCCGGGGCCCGTGGGGTAGCTAGTACTCTCCTAACACTAGTAGCTCTCCTCGGTACTACGTACACGAGGGCCAGCAAGTCGGTACAGAGCGGCCAATCCTAACCCCGGGTCCCTGGGGCGGCTGGCCCCACTCTGCACTAAACAGGTACAGGTACTTCCCTTGGTACTGCGTACCCAAGAGACAGTACGAACTACATCTCAGTTCCATTCCTTTTTCTTTCCAGGAGTTCCACTCCTAATTCCCCATAGGGTTCCAGCTCTTTATCTCAGAACATCATATGTTTCACTTTCCAGATTCACATTCTCAAAATCCATGATCTCAAACATGTTTCTTTATTCGTAACAGGCAGCTGTTAATTAATTTTACAGGCAGCTTTATATATATTCCTTTCCAATTTTCCAAGACTGCAGTAATATACATTCCACTAGTTTTTCCACCCTAGGATTCATGCCATATCCTAGGATCTATCATACAATCTAGTTTTCCGGCCCTAGGATTCATGCAACACCTAGGAGCTATCATTCCATATATCTCTCATTCCTAGGATTCATGCAATGCCCTGGGTTCTAGTTATGGTTCCATACTTTAACAGATTTTATTAATACTTAAAGCCACTCTACCAGGTACAACGGGAGTAATGGGGGCGTGATCGGGAATCCCGCGCGCCTCCGCGACTCTCAAGACTGCAACTGAACGAGGTCCTATCACAAGGATCAAACACAAGGAGTGTCTCAAAACAGTGTATAGCTACTGTAGGCGGGTAGAGGAATTAATTCTGAAACGAACGCAACTCGAATCGCGGAAAACGGAGCCCAAACGGGCCCTAAACGGGTCGAGAAAGACGATACTGTGCAAAATCAGACGTCTGGAACTCCCTCCAGACGTCTTAAACGGTGGATCAGAGAATTACCTGCTCAGCGTGGTTTCCCAGACGTCCAGAAGTCTGCAGGGACGTCTTTCCTAGATCCCAGACGTCCGATGGTCACTTCGGACGTCTGGAGGTCACTCCCGCCGTTTGGTACAACTTCCAGACGTCTGATTCACAAAGGATGACGAATCAGAAAACCTGCGCACAGCCAACCCCCCTCCCTCAGTACGGTCAGTCGACAAAAAGGAAGAAGAAAGCAGAAACTCACCTTTCAGACGTCTGTATGATCTCACAGACGTCGACCCTGCCGTCTGGATATCAATCCAGACGTCTGATTCTGGAAATTTTTCCAGAATCAGAGCCCTGCTCGGCCTCCGCTCGCTACGCCGCCCGCGTCGCACCTCGCGCGTACGCTGCTCCGCCCGCAGCAGGTCCCTCTCCGCGACGCTCTGCGCCCCCTGCGCCCTCCGCCGGCCGGCCAAGCCGCTCCTGGCGAGCTCGCCCTCACGGCAGAGCCCCGCCCTCGCACGCCGCAGCTCCTCCGCGCTCACTGCGGCTGCCGCTGCCGCTGCGCCCTCGCGTCCGCTCGCTCTCGTGCACAGGCAGGAGAAGAAGGAGGAAGATGGTGGAGACGGGAGGGGAGGCGCACCCCCCCTTTTAACGCCGCGCGGAGAGGAGAGAGAAGGCGGTCGCAGCCGCCTGCAGCCGCAGAGAAAGAGGGCAGAACGCAGGTCTGCGCGCACAGGCGCGCAGACGAATATCCTGTGCGAGCATAACTGTTCGCCAGACGTCTGTAAACTATCCCGGACGTCTGGTCAGACGTCTAGATGTGATCCCAGACGTCTGGGCCACCTCCCAGACGTCTTAAAAGGCGTCTGGGGCACGTGCTCGTTACAATATAACAAACTCAAAGGAAGTTTCATCCCCGAAACTTGCACCAACTAGGGTGCGGGAAGAAGGTGTCCAAATAACCATAACAAACTCAAAGAGGACCGAAGCCGGTCCGAAAAGACGTACCCGCGAAAAGCTCCAGGTACCGCTCCCGCATTGCCGCCTCAGGCTCCCAGGTAGCCTCCTCGTACCGCTGGCTCCTCCACAAAACCTTTACCAGGGGTACTTGCTTTCGTCTCAACCTGCGGACTGCTCGGTCTAGGATCTGTACTGGCCGCTCGGGGTAGGTCAGGTCGTCGCTCACCTCGACGCTCTCGTGACTCAGTACGTGGCTGGGATCAGCTACGTACTTCCTGAGGTTGGACACGTGGAACACATCGTGCACACCCGAAAGCTGCGGGGGAAGGGCAAGTCTGTAAGCAACGGGTCCAACCCGCTCCAGGACCTCGAAGGGCCCCACGAACCTCGGCGCGAGCTTCCCTCTCACCCCAAACCGCTGTAAGCCCTTCACGGGCGAAACACGAAGGAAGACGTGGTCCCCAACCTCGAACTGCACCTCTCTGCATCTGCGATCTGCGTAGCTCTTCTGTCTGCTCCTGACAGTGCGGAGTCGTCTGTGGATCTGCTCAACTACCTCCTGACTCTGCCGGATCAACCTGGGGCCAACCTCCCACTTGGTCCCCACCTCAACCCAACTCAAGGGTGCCGTGCATTTCCGTCCGTACAGAGCCTCGTAGGGAGCCATGCCGATGCTCGAGTGATAACTGTTGTTGTATGCAAACTCTGCCAGGGGCAGGTGCTCCTCCCAAGAGCCCCTCCAGTCTAGTACACAGGCACGCAAAAGGTCCTCAAGTGTCTGTATCGTGCGTTCCGACTGTCCGTCCGTCTGGGGGTGGTAAGCCGTGCTAAACCTCAACCTCGTCTCCAAAGCCTGCTGAAACTCAGCCCAAAACTGGGACGTAAAGCGGGTATCCCGGTCGGATACGATCTCCCGCGGAACTCCGTGTAGTCGCACCACGTCACGGATATACCTCTCTGCCAACTGTGCTGGTCCCAAAGTGACTCGGATCGGCAAGAATCGTGCCGTCTTCGTCAATCTATCCACTATTACCCAGACTGCGTCGTGTCCTCGCTGGGTAACAGGTAAGCCCACCACCAAGTCCATGGTGATGCTCTCCCACTTCCACTCTGGCACTGGAAGCGGCTGAAGCGGCCCTGCAGGCCTCTGATGCTCGGCTTTCACCTGCTGGCACACTAAGCACTACTGCACGAACTCACCCACATCCCGCTTCATCCCTCTCCACCAGAACTCGCGTCTCAAGTCATGGTACATTTTCGTGTTTCCGGGATGTATGGTGAATCTGGAACCGTGTGCCTCAGTCAGGAGTTCTCTCAACAGCTCCTCGTCTCTGGGGACGCACAACCGTCCCCCCAAGCGTAACACCTGGTCTGTGAAAGAGAAGTCCCCTGGGTCCCCTGATAGTACTCTGTCGCGCAAAGACTGCAAGTACGGATCGGCCATCTGTCCTGTGATGATGCGGTCTATCAACTCTGGTCTGGTCTGCTGTGTCACCGTCACTGCCCCACAGTACCCTCGTAACTCTAGAGGTCGCCAACTGCCCACCTCCTCCAAAAGGCTCCAACTCTGTAACTGTAGACTGGCCAAGCGTGCGGGCGCCTTACGGCTCAAGGCGTCAGCCACCACATTGGCCTTTCCCGGGTGGTAGGAGATGCTGCAGTCGTAGTCCTTCAGGAGCTCCAACCAACGTCTCTGTCTCATGTTGAGCTCCTTCTGGTCAAAAAGATATCTGAGGCTCTTGTGATCTGTAAAAATCTCGAAGGTCTCACCGTACAGGTAGTGCCTCCATGTCTTCAGCACGAAGACAACAGCTGCCAACTCTAGATCGTGGGTAGGGTAGGTATGCTCATGGGGCTTCAGTTGCCGCGAGGCGTAAGTGACCACGTGACCCCTCTGCATGAGCACACCTCCTAACCCCTGCAAGGAAGCGTCCGTGTACACAACGAACCCGCCACTACTGCCAGGGATGGTGAGCACGGGAGCCGAGGTCAACCTCTCCTTCAGCTCCAGAAAACACGCCTCACAGGCGTCTATCCAAGCGAAAGGCACATCCTTCCGAGTCAACTGTGTCATAGGACGTGCAATCTGCGAAAACCCTCTGATGAACCGTCTGTAGTAACCTGCCAGTCCCAGGAAACTGCGAATCTCAGTGACTGAACGCGGTCTCTCCCACCTGAGCACTGCCTCGACCTTGGCGGGATCCACCGCCAGGCCGTCTCCAGAGATCACATGACCCAAAAAGGTCACCTCCCTCAACCAGAACTCGCACTTGCTGTATTTGGCGTACAGCCTGCGTCGTCTCAGAGTGTCCAGAACCATCCACAAGTGCTGTCCGTGCTGCATCCGATCTCTAGAATAGATGAGTACATCATCTATGAAAACCACCACAAACTGGTCCAAGTACGGTCTGAACACCCGGTTCATCAGGTCCATGAAAGCAGCGGGGGCATTGGTCAGCCCAAACGGCATGACCAAAAACTCGTAGTGTCCGTAGCGGGTGCGGAAAGCTGTCTTGGAGACGTCGGTCTCCCTGATCCTCAACTGGTGGTATCCAGACCTCAAGTCGATCTTGGAAAACACCGTGGCGCCCCGCAACTGGTCAAACAAATCGTCAATCCTCGGCAGCGGATATCTGTTCTTGATGGTGACCCTATTCAGCTGTCGGTAGTCCACACAAAGGCGTAGGGTCCGATCCTTCTTCTTCACAAACAGTACCGGGGCTTCCCAGGGAGACGCACTGGGCCTCACGAAACCTTTCTCCAAAAGGTCCTGCAACTGAGACTTGAGCTCTCGCAGCTCAAGCGGTGCCATCCTGTATGGCGCGGTGGAGATGGGGCTGGTCCCTGGTACTAGTGAGATCTCAAACTCGATCTCACACTCGGGCGGTTGTCCTGGTAACTCGTCTGGAAACACGTCGGGGTACTCTCTGACCACCGGGATGCTCTGGAAGTCTGCCACGGGGCTGTGCTCTGCCACCACAAAAGCTAAGAAGCCCTCACACCCCTGGCTCAAAAGTCTCGCCGCCCGAAGTGCCGAAATGCACCTGAAGCCTCCGTCCCTTGGCTGCCCGTGAAACTCGAAGGAAGGCAACTCCGGAATGGAGAAGACAATCTTCCTCTCGAAGCAGTCTACCAAGGCGTGGTAAGCGGACAGCCAATCCATCCCCAGGATCACCCCAAAGTCCTCCATCTGTATCATAATCAGGTCAGCTGGCAGGCTGTGTCCCCCGATGCTGACCCCGCAACCCGTGTACACCTCCTCAGCTACAAACAGCTGACCACTCGGACCTCTGATTACGAACGGGTTCTCTAACAATGTATAATCCTGGTCCAAACTAACTGCGAAACTGTCTGCGACAAACGAGTGCGTAGCGCCGGAATTGAAAAGTGTGTAAACGAGTCTGCCAGAAACTGCAACCATACCTGCTACCACGGATCCCGAAGCTCTGGCGTCCCTGTGTGTTAGGGCGTTGATACGCCCCTCAACTCTAGGTGCGGACGAAGCAGCCACACTTTGCGTCGGACGGGTAGGTGCTGGCCGGTACCCTCCTCGCGACTGCAGTCCTCCTCCTCGCGCCTGGAAACCGCGGCCTCCTGCGCGCCCTCCAGTGCTCTACGCGGGAAGTATCTGCTGACCTCCTGCCCTAGATGGGCAGTCCCTCCTGACGTGGCCCGCTGGCCACACTGGTAGCAGAGGGGAACCCGACTCCCGCCCTCAGTGAGTCCCTGCTGTCGGCTCGGCGGGGGTCCGGTGCTGGCGACTGGCCCCTGTCGAGGGCCCCCAAAGGCCACTGATGGCCCTGCACAACGTGACGGCTCTCCTGCGGACGCCACGTGTCTCCATTCTCGCCGGCCCTGTGAGAAGACTGGCTGAAAGGGCCTCTTCCGCCCGCCGTCGGTCTCTCGCGCGGACGGGTTGGTCTCCTCGTAAGTCATGGCTGCCTCTACCACCCTCGAAAACGTCGGCAGCTTCAGGGGTTTGACATACCCCCGGATCGCAGGCCGGAGCCCCTCGGTGAACCTCCAAAGGCGCTCCTCCTCAGTGGCTACCGCTGTCGCTGCAAAGCGGGACAGCTCCAAGAAACGCGTGCGGTACGCGCTCACGGTCATCGTCCCTTGGCGGAGAGTGTGGAACTCCCGCCTCCTCTGGTCCTGCCACGTCTGGGGAAAGTACTGCTCGCAGAAGAGGGTGACGAACTGGTCCCACGTCGGCTCGTCCCTCTCCTGTCCCCGGACCGCCCTCCACCACCGGTGTGCCGCACTCTCCAGCTGGTACGTGGCAAAGGCCACGCGGCACTCCACTGGGGGGCGAAGGGTGTCGAAGATCTTCTCCAGCTGCTCAAGCCAGTCCTCTGCCTCGGTCGAGTCCTCATCCCCCTTGAAGGAGGGGGGCTTCAGCTTCCGGAACTGTCTGAAAAGCTCGAAGTGGTGCTGTAGGGGAGGTGCTGGTGCACCTCCAGGCGAAGGTGCCTCGTGTACAGAAGTGTCGGAGGAAGGTGGGGGCGGCAGGGGCCCATCCCCTCCCTCGTGTCCAGCGCCGCGTCCGTCGCGTGGTCCCACAGAGGACTCCCCCTCTGCAACCCCAGGAGGAGGTGCTCGGGGCGGTGGGTGGAGCTCCTCTCGTACAATATCCCGTATCAGTCTGGCGAGGTCCTGGGCCTGGATGCCAGGGAGTGGTGGCTGATCCACCGAGACGTCAACGACAGCACGTCCACCTCGCCGACCTCGCCCTCGGCCGCGCCCGCGGCCAGTCTCGCCAGTCCCACGACGAGGCATCTCCTACAAGGAGACACGAAACAAAACGGAAACGTCAAAACAGACGGTACCTAACAACACTTCTAAGAGCTCATATCAAGAGATATGTTGTGGTGGCTACTCTAGCTATAAACATGTGAATTGGTTATTTTCCAGTCAGTTGATTCACTTCTCGGGACGACCTTGCTCTGATACCATCTTCTAACGACCCGGTTCTCGAGCCCCTACGAGACACGAGAACCGGACCGACTCGACTAATCCCAAGACCCAGTCGTCCAATGAGGAAGTATCCAAAAGACAGTAAAATAAACCACATTCAGCATGAATATAACTAACAGTAAGAAAGTACAGCAGTAAGGAAAGAAACTACTACAGTAGGCACCACTACAACAGTAAAACAACATTTATCATATAACAAAAACTGCAGGTAAAGAAGGTACAGCGGAAACAAAACTACTCACTAGAACAGAAAAAAAAAAAAGGGTACAAAGCTGTGGTAACTCTACTGGACCCTACTCGGCCCAGCGTCCTCTGCAGCCGCCGACCCTGGCTACTCAACACCAGGTCCTGAAAAAGGTAACGAGTGTAACACGTCAGCAAAACGCTGAGTAGAGTGGCAAACTAACTAAAGGCAACAGTAGAGTGTACAGTAGCTATTATGTTCTATTACTTCCTTTATTTACATCTTTCAATTTTTCTCACTATTTCATTTATTTCTCAGATCCTTTACTTGATCTCGAATGTCCTCGTGGGACGATCTTGATTGCAGTCTTTTCCAAAAGTAGAAGTAGCACGTGGTGCTCTCCTGGCCGGGAGAGTCCCCTGTGGTGATCCTACCCTCAGTCAACCACCCCAAGGTCTCTGACAGACGTAACGGTGACTACGGCACGCGCGATAAACGCACAGGTAGCTAGCCCGCACTGGCACGCGGTCAGTCGTTTCCGTTAACGGGTGCGCCCAAAGCACAGCACGGAACCAGGGCAGAGCCCTCTCAGTAACAGGGGTCCAACCCCTCCACAGTAACCAAACCGAGGCCTTGCCCCTCCACAGTCCGCGCACCCTCGCCTGACTACCCTGGTTTGCCCTAGTGGGCCTAACAAGTCGGTGAAGGAGGCTAGCAAAACCCCGGGGCCCGTGGGGTAGCTAGTACTCTCCTAACACTAGTAGCTCTCCTCGGTACTACGTACACGTGGGCCAGCAAGTCGGTACAGAGCGGCCAATCCTAACCCCGGGTCCCTGGGGCGGCTGGCCCCACTCTGCACTAAACAGGTACAGGTACTTCCCTTGGTACTGCGTACCCAAGAGACAGTACGAACTACATCTCAGTTCCATTCCTTTTTCTTTCCAGGAGTTCCACTCCTAATTCCCCGTAGGGTTCCAGCTCTTTATCTCAGAACATCATATGTTTCACTTTCCAGATTCACATTCTCAAAATCCATGATCTCAAACATGTTTCTTTATTCGTAACAGGCAGCTGTTAATTAATTTTACAGGCAGCTTTATATATATTCCTTTCCAATTTTCCAAGACTGCAGTAATATACATTCCACTAGTTTATCCACCCTAGGATTCATGCCATATCCTAGGATCTATCATACAATCTAGTTTTCCGGCCCTAGGATTCGTGCAACACCTAGGAGCTATCATTCCATATATTTCTCATTCCTAGGATTCATGCAATGCCCTGGGTTCTAGTTATGGTTCCATACTTTAACAGATTTTATTAATACTTAAAGCCACTCTACCAGGTACAACGGGAGTAATGGGGGCGTGATCGGGAATCCCGCGCGCCTCCGCGACTCTCAAGACTGCAACCGAACGAGGTCCTATCACAAGGATCAAACACAAGGAGTGTCTCAAAACAGTGTATAGCTACTGTAGGCGGGTAGAGGAATTAATTCTGAAACGAACGCAACTCGAATCGCGGAAAACGGAGCCCAAACGGGCCCTAAACGGGTCGAGAAAGACGATACTGTGCAAAATCAGACGTCTGGAACTCCCTCCAGACGTCTTAAACGGTGGATCAGAGAATTACCTGCTCAGCGTGGTTTCCCAGACATCCAGAAGTCTGCAGGGATGTCTTTCCTAGATCCCAGACGTCCGATGGTCACTTCGGACGTCTGGAGGTCACTCCCGCCGTCTGGTACAACTTCCAGACGTCTGATTCGCAAAGGATGACGAATCAGAAAACCAGCGCACAGCCAACCCCCCTCCCTCAGTACGGTCAGTCGACAAAAAGGAAGAAGAAAGCGGAAACTCACCTTTCAGACGTCTGTATGATCTCACAGACGTCGACCCTGCCGTCTGGATATCAATCCAGACGTCTGATTCTGGAAATTTTTCCAGAATCAGAGCCCTGCTCGGCCTCCGCTCGCGACGCCGCCCGCGTCGCACCTCGCGCGTACGCTGCTCCGCCCGCAGCAGGTCCCTCTCCGCGACGCTCTACGCCCCCTGCGCCCTCCGCCGGCCGGCCAAGCCGCTCCTGGCGAGCTCGCCCTCACGGCAGAGCCCCGCCCTCGCACGCCGCAGCTCCTCCACGCTCACTGCGGCTGCCGCTGCCGCTGCGCCCTCGCGTCCGCTCGCTCTCGCGCACAGGTAGGAGAAGAAGGAGGAAGATGGTGGAGACGGGAGGGGAGGCGCGCCCCCCCTTTTAACGCCGCGCGGAGAGGAGAGAGAAGGCGGTCGCAGCCGCCTGCAGCCGCAGAGAAAGAGGGCAGAACGCAGGTCTGCGCGCACAGGCACGCAGACGAATATCCCGTGCGAGCATAACTGTTCGCCAGACATCTATAAACTATCCCGGACGTCTGGATGTGATCCCAGACGTCTTGACAGACGTCTGGGCCACCTCCCAGACGTCTTAAAAGGCGTCTGGGGCACGCGCTCGTTACAGTTAGTTTCGATTTAGGTTAACCACACTACACATTTCAACAATAAAATCACCATATTAACAACCTATCCGGGCCCGACAATACAACAGCCTCCCCGCTGACTTGATTGTGATACGGATGGAGGATTTTGGCATGATCCTAGGGATGGACTGGCTATCTGCCTATCATGCCTTGGTGGACTATTTCAGGAGGAAGATCATCTTCTCCATACAGGAGTTGCGTCCCTTTGAGTTTCACGAACAGCTGGTGGACGGATGTTTTAGATGCATCTCTACACTTCGAGAAACAAGATGATAGCGATTTCACACGGTTTGTTAAAATACGTCGTTGTAACGCGTAAAACCGATCAACTCTTAAATTTATATTCCTAGATAGGGGAGTATCTAGGGTCGTCCAAGGAGGCCAAATGTTTGCAATAGTGATTCTCTTGCTTGGAATACAATCTCAACTTTCTTTTTGGTATTTTTCAATATACCATTTTTTATTTTAAATTAAGACAACATGCGGAATGGTAACGGGAAGGTGATTTACACTTCAATTTAAAATACTACTTCTAAGTGGCAAGTAGAGCCTCTCCTTAAGCTCACTCTAGGCAAGTGGAGGCCTAGAATAATTAGGGAGAGGGAGTGAGGAATGCTAAAAACAAGCAAATAGAAATGCAAACAAGAAATTGCAAAGAAGGCAACTAGATAATTAAAAAAAAAGTGTTTAACAAAAATGCCTAGTAGAGGAATGCTTCTACTACTAGAAAATTGACATAAAGAAAGGAAAACACAAATCCTCTAGATAGATGGTGAAGAAGAGGGCTTCTTGCTCCAAGGTTGGTGGCTCCTAAGCTTGAAAAGAATCCTTCAACTCCTTCCTTGCAGAACTCCGCCAAGGTGATGACCTCCAAGGCAAGCCCTAAGGGGGCGTGCCCTAAGTTTCTCTCCAAGGGTGGATGTCCACCCTAAGCTTTTCTCCTTTGCCTGGCCGTCCTCCTTGAAGTGGGAGAGTCCTCCTCCTTGGCGTGGCTCAAGTTGAAGAGAGTGGGGAGAAGAAGGCACCAAAAGGGCTGGTGGTGTGCCCCTTTAATCTCCTTCTCTACTCCTTCTTCTTGGCCGTAGGTATAGGTGGTTTAGGTAGAAAATATACTAAGGGAGGATGCTCCAAAATGGTGGTGGGTGGTGGAGAGACACCCCCATGTTGGCGTCAACATGGGGTCTTCTAGAAGGGGGGTTAGGTGGATGGTGGAGATGGGTTCAAGGGAGATTGTGTGGTGGAGATGAGGGGGGATTTTGGAGGGAAAAGTGGCGCCACTAAGGGGTGGTTATGGGTAGTTTTTGGCGCCACTTTTAGGTGTCTTTTGGAGGTGGTGGGTAGGTTAGGTTGGTGCCAAGTAGGTTAGCTCATGTGGAGCTTAGGTGGAGCTAGTTGGGTAGAGTTGGTAGGTGGGTTTTTGGGGTAGTACAAGCCAAGGAAGTTGGAGCATAGCTAAGATAAGCTAAGCTAAGCTAGCTTAGCTAATGGAGGAGTAGAGGAGAAGGTGTTGGAGCTAGGGTTTGGAGGAGGGAGCTAAGGAGAAGAAGTCTGGAGCTGGAGTTGGAGCTGGCTGCTGCTGAAGAGGCTGGCATGGGGCTACTCTAGCTGGCTTAGCTTGCTAGTTCTTTGCTAGTTGCTAAGCCAAGCTAAAGTGAGCTAGCTTCTACCAAAATGAGCTAAGGTGAGCTGGGTCTGGTGCTCCCGGGGAAAATCAGGCTGGTTGATGCAGCTAAGGTAGCTTAGCTCAACTGAGTTGAGCTAAGCTGAGTCCCTGTGAGCTGGACTTGAGCTTCCTGAGCTGGGATGAATTCTTCTTCAGCTGGTTGGAGCTGAGTGGAGCTGGATGTAGCTGGATCTGAGCTGGGGTGAACTCCTGTCAACTTAGCCGAGCTAACTAGAGCTCCCTGTGAACTAGTGGGAGCTGAGATGAGCTAGACTCAGCTAAGTTGAGCTGGATCTGAGCTGACTTGAGCTAGGGTGAGCTAAGGTGAACTCTCTTGAGCTGCCATCCAGCTGAGATTAGCTGAATGGAGCTGGGATGAGCTAACCCTAGTTCAAGTAAGCTAGGTTCCAGCTGCGGTGAGCTAGATCAAGCTGAGGTGAGCTGGATCAAGCTGAGGTGAGCTGGATTAGGCTGAGTTCCAGCTAGTCTGGGCTTCTCCTTCACCATTTGCCTTCTTGAGTGCTAGGGTTTTAGGGATCTGTGCATCTGTACATCCCTAACACTCACAAAAACTCATTAAAATGACAATAAAAAATACAATGCATGCCTGTCCTAATTTATGCCTAAATGCAGCCCAAAAACCCGTTTGCAGAGTAAAATCCTAGGAGCTAGGTTAGTTTTAAAGCATAAAAATGATGATAAACTGGCGTTTATCACACCCCCATGCTTATCTTTTGCTAATCTCTTAGCAAAACATTAATTTTTTTGGAAAATGAAATTTTTGGGAAATCTAATTTTTTTTTTGACTTTTGAGGAGAAAAAGAGATTAAGGGACCTTGGTAGATTAAAACACAGGAGATACGGGATTTGTTGAAGATAAACATCAAGATTTGTTTTTGGATCCAACCATTAGATAGAACGGGATCAATATATCCTCAGAAAATTCATAAATTAACCCCTTGTTAATTCAGATGACTTGAAATGTTTGTTTTTAGGATTTTTCTGGCTCGTGAATCTGATTCGCAACTTGCAAATTCCTTTAAAACCTTGTGTCTGTGCTTGTGAAAAGCCAACCTTTATAAGGACGTGTTATTATTATTATTATTATTATTTTCTCTCCCCCATGCTTAGTTTTAGCTTAGTCTTACAACAGATGTGTCGGTATCATCATTCCCGTTACCATTCCTCGAGGGGGCTCTGGCGCCAGTACTTCGGGATAGCACTGTCCATGACACCACCTAGGAGCTCACAACCCCAAAACACGATGCGGTGAAAAGGGGCGCTCCAAGCAAACTCAAGCTCTTGCTCCGACGCTATAGGTAGAGCACCGTCCAAGACACTTGAGCTGCTGAAATGCGCTTTAATGCTCCGTCTAAAGATATGAAATATAGATATAGAGCAGCACCGAGGCAGTAACATGTTGACATCGTGTCCTCAAAGAAGGTTTTTTCCTTCTTCTCGACGGTGGGAACTCAAACCAATGATCTGCTTCAGACTTTTACTAAATCCAAACAAGGGAGTTTTCTCGAATTTTTTAGTTATTTTTAAGTGTTGGCTTGTGTGTGAAAATTGACACAAGAAATTTCTCAAGAACCGCAGGTTTTTGAATCAAAAACTAAGTCAAATACTTTCCATATTACAAAATAGGATCAAGTCACCTGAACTATCATGAGTTCAGGTGGAATTTTAGAGAAGGATATCTGATCTAGTCTAAAATAGACCCTGGAATTCTAATGATCAGATCCATATCCTCATCCTTAGTTTGTTAAATATTAAATCCCATTGTACCAGAAGTGAATTTTTCGACCTTAGTCCTGATTTCAAAATTTTTCCTCAAAAAGTTTTCAATTTTTTTTTTTTTGTTTTTTTTTTTTGTTTTTGGATATGCAAGCAGGAAATAAATTAAAGAAAAATGCATGTTTTTAGGTTTTAAACATCCTAAATCGATCGTAAAAATTTAAAAACACCCCCCCATGCTTAAGATATGCCATGTCCTCATGCATTAGGAGGGAAAAGGAATCACCTTAGTGAAGAACGGTCAGGTTTAGGATGAATAAAACCTGGAAAAAGAAGAAAAAAGGAAAGCAAGAAAATGATGGGTTACCTCCCATCCAGTGCTATCTTTTACGCCATTCAACCGGGTGTGAAGGTATGCACAGAAGATGGAAAATCATGTAAATAATTGGACACTTGGATGCCCGCAAAAAAGGTGTCTTCGTCTAGATCCCTAGAAAATTGATTAGAAATAATATTGGGATCAAAGTGAGATGGAAATTGATAAGTGTGGCCCGAGTCTGGCCATGGTTTTAATTCAGGTTGGGTGCCAAACTCGAGCGGGGTTGGTGGCAGGTCCGTAAGAAAGGGGTCGGGGAAGGAATGGTGAGTTAGTGTGGAAAAATTAGGTGCGTGAATAGTGGGTGGGTTAGGGGGGGTATCAGGAACAAATTTGGAGTCAAGACAAGTTTCCGGATCACAGATCTCGCCGACCACTGAGTCTGAATCAGAGTCCTCAAAAAAACTGTGGTCGGTAAGGGTATCTATTAACATTGTCTCCTCCACCATATTAGAAATTTCAGTATCTGAGTCCTCAAAGAAGTTATCATCATGGAATCTCCTGGAGGATTTAAAAATATCTAAGGTGATAGTTTGGCCTGCACAGTTGATATCCATTTTGCCTGTGTGGCAATTGATATTTGCCTTTGCAGTAGCCAAAAAGGGGCGTCCAAGGATTATCGGGGAGTCCAGTAATGATTCGGGTGCCTCAATGTCAAGAACTAGAAAGTCTGCAGGGAAGACACAATTCTGGACCTTGACTAATACATCCTCGACAATCCCACGAGGTTTGATTGTAGATCGGTCGGCTAATTGCAGGGTAACCTCGACGGGTTTTAATTCACCGATCTGAAATTCTTCGAATAAACTTGTGGGAATAATATTTGCAGAGGCACCAAGATCAAGGAGGGCGCGATTAAATGTAGTGTCATCAATAATTACAGAAATTAAAGGCGCCCCCGGATCTTTCATCTTAGGAGGCAGCTTACTCTGTATGACAGAGCTTACTGTCTCCGAAAGATGCACCTGTCCTAGATTTTTGGCCTGCCTTTTAGGAGTACAAATCTCCTTCAAAAATTTAGCATAGGCAGGTATATATTTGATAGCATCTAGGAGAGGAATATTGATATGAACTTGCCCAAATAGCTCCATGAGTTCTTCTGTAGTGGGCTCAGATTTCTTTCTTTTGTTGGTGGTAGGGTAGAGAGCTTGTGGGAAAGGGATAGGAATCTTGTCTTGAGATTTTTGTTGTTCTTTTTCTTCCTGATGGGGAGGTGGGGAGTCAACTTGCACATGTATCTTACCAGGTTCGTGCGAAGGCTCGGGGTCAATGGTGGTTTTCCCACTCCTCAAGGTAACTGCATGTGCAGTCGGATTATTATTTGGAGGAGGTGGGGGGGCCTGTGATTGCAGGAACCTGGGCGGTTGCTGAGGTGGATTAGGAGGAGGCTGATTTGGATAATGTGGATTTCTGCCCATATAATGGTTCCGTTGGTGATTGGGATTGGGTATGGGTTGGGACAGAAGATGTCCTACAGGTCTTTGCGTGGGAGCAACCCCAATCTGATTGTTCAGATTTGTGATGTTGCGGGTTACTTCCGTCATTTTTGTTTGCATATCCTGCAGGGTCCGTAGCATCTGGGCATTGATATCTTGTTGGGATGGCCCAGGATGGAAATTTGGATTCGACCCATACCCATTAAAATGATATGGTTGGGAGGAAACTTGATTATTCCAGGAGTAGTTCGGGTAATTTTTCCAATTGGAAGAATTTTTAAAGGGCTCCTGGATGGCAGAAATATTTTGGGTGGGGTTAAGATCTGGATAATTGAAATTCCCCAGTGAATCATGGGCAACCTCAGAATAATCAGCAGGAGTGGTGTTGAGATTGTGCAAATTTTCTCTTCGTGGAAAGTTAGGTTGGGTTAGATGTGGTCGTGGAGCTTGAATTGATGTGGCGAGTCTTTCCTCAATTTTCTTCTGATTAATATGCATCTGGTCGAGTTTCTGAGCGATCATTTGAAGATCGTCTTGGGCGACTGGGATAGATTGAGCGCCTATTTCATGAACACCAGACTGCGGGTTTTGGGTTCTGCAAAATGTGTTCATGGAAGCTTGGTTAAATGAGTTTTCACTCATTTCTTCAAATAGATCATAAGCACTTTCAGCATCTTTATTTAAGAAGTTGCCGCCACACGAGGCGTCGACAAATTGTTGGATTTGATCTTCTAATCCATGATAGAAGATTTGCACGAGCTGCCACAAAGGAATCTCGTGGTGCGGGCAACTTCTTAAAAGGTCCTGAAATCTTTCCCAAGAATCATGGAAAGTTTCGCCAGATTTTTGGTGAAAGGTTGTAATAGATCTTCGTAAGGAATTGGTACGACCTATGGGAAAGAATTTCTTGAGGAAGGCACTCTTGAGTTGAGGCCATGTTGTAATGGGTCGGCCAATGGTCCTGAACCAATAAGCGGCCTTATCTTTAAGAGATAATGGAAAAAGCCGCATCAGCCATATGTCTTCTTGCACATTTCGGGAACGGGTTGTCTGTGCAAGAAGAGTTAGTTCTTCAAGGTGGCTGAAAGGGTCTTCCCTAGGAAGGCCATGAAAGTGTTTAATCAGGTTCAGGACGGCTGGCTTGATCTCAAAGTCCCCCTCCGGTATGACCACCCCTGGTCGTTCCTCATAATAAGACGGATCATAGAAATCTTTTAGAGGAACAACAGGCTGCTGACGGGGTGGTGGGTTTGGCCTTGGATTGGCTAGGTTTTGGATGTTCCTAGTCAATGTTTGTTGATTGGAATTTAATTTATTAATCTGATCGGCCATCAATTTTAAAAGATCAGGTAGGGGGTCTTGATGTTGTGTGTGGGGCAACTCAAGATTGGGGAGCTCCAAGTGTGGGAAGTTACTGGTGGTTGGGTTTTGGGTGGAAGGGTTAGAATTAGGGTTAGAGGTGGGGTTAGAGGTAGACGTGGAAGGGTCAGTGGACCTATTTTGTTGTGTTTCCATTTTTTCAAGAGAAGACAGAAAAAGTGGTCTTTTTACGTGGGGGGCGAAATCAAATGGTCCTTCCAAGTGCGGATTTTGAGACCGTCGCCTGTGCATAAAATGGAAGAACGGGGAGGGGAGGAGAAGAGAAAGAGATGAGAGAAAGTGTGCAATTCAAACAAACAAAAACTAGACCTAACTTAATTGTGACTCCCTAATAATAACCTAAGACTTGGTCTATATAGGAAATAAGTAGTCAATAGTGAATACCCGTTCTATCAACAAATCTAGCCAAGTTGCTTAAGGGGAGGTTTGGGCCCAAACGTTTCCCAGGGAAAACCCCAGGTGCTTGTACAAACCCGCGCCTGGTCGTTTGACACGGCCCCTCAGCCTGAACACCAGATATAGATGACAGAATTGGTACTAACTAAAGAAAACTTAAGACCTAAATAGCAAGCCTAAGTTGATAAAGCCTTAGGGGTCAAGTTGCTACAAATTTTAATTAGGTCTAGGATTCTATAGTGCACACGGAATGTGGAGGGCGTTTATTGGGTTGTTGCCCTGTTATTTGATTTTTTTGTGTGTGTGCAGGAATTGGAGAGTGGCTCCAATGAAAATCAAGTTGTCACACAATTTTTTTATATTTTTGTCTTTTAGGATGTGATTTAATTAAATGAATTTTAGGGTTTTTCTCTTTAAGTTTTCAAACAAGTTTGAAAGTTCACAATCAAAGGAAAGACAAGTTGTATGTGTGATTATATATTTCCTTTTAATTGAGTCTCTAAAGAGAAAGAAGAAACCCTAAACCAATTATTTCTGAGACAGAAATTTAACTACCAATGAATTATTTTTAGCTTTCAGAATTAAGTAGTGGTCCAAACAAGTCAAACAACACCACTACTTTGAAGAAAATCAAACAAGGATTCCAGAAAAGATTTTTGTAAGATTTTACGAATTTGTTTGATAATAGTTTTGAATTTTTAATTGTACTGGTGTCAAAGTCCAGAAATAATACCCGTGGGTATTATAGACTTTTCAGTATTACCAC
This sequence comes from Thalassia testudinum, assembly GCA_037157565.1. NCBI lineage: Eukaryota > Viridiplantae > Streptophyta > Magnoliopsida > Alismatales > Hydrocharitaceae > Thalassia > Thalassia testudinum. Next base: position 180,050,507 of record JAZHRO010000031.1, read on the forward strand.
CGACCTCAGAAAATTTTTATGATTTTATATGATATGTAAAATTTCACAGAGATTCCAACAAGATAAATTTCACAAAAATTGGATGAGTATAAAAATTCTGAAAATTCGCGGACAGTAGCAAAACAGGAAGATTAGAGGGTGTGACCCCTCTGTAATCCACGAATTTTTAAAAATTAAATACAAATCCAATTGATCTGAAATTTGGAACAGATGTTCCAAACTTAATTGGAAATCACTCTATGAAATTTTATGATTTTAGGAGGCCTGTGGTGTTAGGAATCGATTTTTCAATTCTGGACAAAAATCTAGACCCGAAAAATAGAACACCAATACTTGCAATGGAATGGTGCTAAAGAAGCATACAAGCAAACAATGATTTTAAAATGCACCACTCCACTTAATTTAAGTGTTTAGGGTCCTGAAAGCCAAGTTTAATATATTTTTGGTAGTTTTAATTAATTATGTGACTAGAAAGAGGAACCAACCTGAATTTTCGCGGGAAGAAAAGGATCTTTAAGCTCTCGCTTCCAGATTCCCGCTTTCCCGCTGTAGTTCCTGCACACACAAAAGGAAGAAAGAGAAGGGGATGAGATCCACTTCAAGCAAGAGAAAATGAGTTAATGCAAAGCCGTGCCTCCCCGGCAACGGCGCCAAAAAGTGATAGCGATTTCACACGGTTTGTTAAAATACGTCGTTGTAACGCGTAAAACCGATCAACTGTTAAATTTATATTCCTAGATAGGGGAGTATCTAGGGTCGTCCAAGGAGGCCAAATGTTTGCAATAGTGATTCTCTTGCTTGGAATACAATCTCAACTTTCTTTTTGGTATTTTTCAATATATCATTTTTTTATTTTAAATTAAGACAACATGCGGAATGGTAACAGGAAGGTGATTTACACTTCAATTTAAAATACTACTTCTAAGTGGCAAGTAGAGCCTCTCCTTAAGCTCACTCTAGGCAAGTGGAGGCCTAGAATAATTAGGGAGAGGGAGTGAGGAATGCTAAAAACAAGCAAATAGAAATGCAAACAAGAAATTGCAAAGAAGGCAACTAGATAATTAAAAAAAAAGTGTTTAACAAAAATGCCTAGTAGAGGAATGCTTCTACTACTAGAAAATTGACATAAAGAAAGGAAAACACAAATCCTCTAGATAGATGGTGAAGAAGAGGGCTTCTTGCTCCAAGGTTGGTGGCTCCCAAGCTTGAAAAGAATCCTTCAACTCCTTCCTTGCAGAACTCTGCCAAGGTGATGACCTCCAAGGCAAGCCCTAAGGGGGCGTGCCCTAAGTTTCTCTCCAAGGGTGGATGTCCACCCTAAGCTTTTCTCCTTTGCCTGGCCATCCTCCTTGAAGTGGGAGAGTCCTCCTCCTTGGCGTGGCTCAAGTTGAAGAGAGTGGGGAGAAGAAGGCACCAAAAGGGCTGGTGGTGTGCCCCTTTAATCTCCTTCTCTACTCCTTCTTCTTGGCCGTAGGTATAGGTGGTTTAGGTAGAAATTATACTAAGGGAGGATGCTCCAAAATGGTGGTGGGTGGTGGAGAGACACCCCCATGTTGGCGCCAACATGGGGTCTTCTAGAAGGGGGGTTAGGTGGATGGTGGAGATGGGTTCAAGGGAGATTGTGTGGTGGAGATGAGGGGGGATTTTGGAGGGAAAAGTGGCGCCACTAAGGGGTGGTTATGGGCAGTTTTTGGCGCCACTTTTAGGTGTCTTTTGGAGGTGGTGGGTAGGTTAGGTTGGTGCCAAGTAGGTTAGCTCATGTGGAGCTTAGGTGGAGCTAGTTGGGTAGAGTTGGTAGGTGGGTTTTTGGGGTAGTACAAGCCAAGGAAGTTGGAGCATAGCTAAGCTAAGCTAAGCTAAGCTAGCTTAGCTAATGGAGGAGTAGAGGAGAAGGTGTTGGAGCTAGGGTTTGGAGGAGGGAGCTGAGGAGAAGAAGTCTGGAGCTGGAGCTGGAGCTGGCTGCTGCTGAAGAGGCTGGCATGGGGCTACTCTAGCTGGCTTAGCTTGCTAGTTCTTTGCTAGTTGCTAAGCCAAGCTAAAGTGAGCTAGCTTCTACCAAAATGAGCTAAGGTGAGCTGGGTCTGGTGCTCCCGTGGAAAATCAAGCTGGTTGATGCAGCTAAGGTAGCTTAGCTCAACTGAGTTGAGCTAAGCTGAGTCCCTGTGAGCTGGACTTGAGCTTCCTGAGCTGGGATGAATTCTTCTTCAACTGGTTGGAGCTGAGTGGAGCTGGATGTAGCTGGATCTGAGCTGGGGTGAACTCCTGTCAACTTAGCCGAGCTAACTAGAGCTCCCTGTGAACTAGTGGGAGCTGAGATGAGTTAGACTCAGCTAAGTTGAGCTGGATCTGAGCTGACTTGAGCTAGGGTGAGCTAAGGTGAACTCTCTTGAGCTGCCATCCAGCTGAGATTAGCTGAATGGAGCTGGGATGAGCTAACTCTAGTTCAAGTAAGCTAGGTTCCAGCTGCGGTGAGCTAGATCAAGCTGAGGTGAGCTGGATCAAGCTGAGGTGAGCTGGATTAGGCTGAGTTCCAGCTAGTCTGGGCTTCTCCTTCACCATTTGCCTTCTTGAGTGCTAGGGTTTTAGGGATCTGTGCATCTGTACATCCCTAACACTCACAAAAACTCATTAAAATGACAATAAAAAATGCAATGCATGCCTATCCTAATTTATGCCTAAATGTAGCCCAAAAACCCGTTTGCAGAGTAAAATCCTAAGAGCTAGGTTAGTTTTAAAGCATAAAAATGATGATAAACTGGCATTTATCACAAGACTTTTGAGCTAGGGGTGTGAGGGCTTCTTGGCCTATGTAGTGGCAGAGCCTGGCCCCGTGACTAACTTTCAGAGCATCCCGATGGTTTGCAAGTACCCCGATGTTTTTCTAGAGGAGCTGCCAGGACTACCGCCTGAGCGTGAGATCGAGTTTGAGATCTCACTGGTACCGAGGACCAGCCCCATTTCTACTACACTGTATCGGATGGCACCGCTTAAGCTGTGAGAGCTCAAGTCACAGCTATAGGACCTATTGGAGAAGGGTTTGTGAGGCCCAGTGTGTCCCCATGGGGAGCCCCTGTACTGTTTGTGAAGAAGGATGGTACCCTGCAACTGTGTTGACTACTGACAGCTGAATAGGGTCACCATCAAGAACAAGTATCTACTGTCGCTGATTGACGACCTCTTCAACCAGTTGCGAGATGCCACAGTGTTCTCCAAGATAGATCTGAGGTCAGGCTACCACCAGTTGAGGATTAGGGAGACCGACATCTCCAAGATAGCCTTCCATACCCGGTACGGGCACTACGAGTTCTTGGTCATGCCGTTTGGGTTGACCAATGCCCCCGCTGCCTTTATGGATTTGATGAACTAGGTTTTTAGGCCGTACTTAGACCAGTTTGTGGTGGTGTTCATCGATGACGTGCTCGCTTATTCGCAGGATCAGGCACAGCATGGACAGCATTTACGTATGATCTTAGATAACTTGAGGCAACGTAGGCTGTATGCCAAGTACAGCAAGTGCAAGTTTTGGTTGAGGAAGGTGATTTTCTTGGGCCACGTGATTTGAGAGGATGGTTTGGTTATGGATCCAGCCAAGGTTAAGGCCGTACTCAAGTGGGAGAGGCCACACACAGTGATAGAGATACGTAGTTTTTTGGGACTGGTAGGTTACTATCAGCTGTTTATTAGAGCATTCTCTCATATTGTGCGTATTATGACCCAGCTAACTTGGAAGGACGTGCCCTTTGCCTGGACGGATGAGTGCGAGGTGTGTTTTCATGAGTTGAAGGAGAGACTGACTTCAACTCTTGTGCTTGCCATTCCAGACAGCAGTGGCGGTTTTGTGGTTTACACCGACGCTTCATTGTAAGGGTTAGGAGGTGTGCTCATGCAGCGGGGTCACGTTGTCACTTATGCTTCACGGCAACTGAAGCCTCATGAGCATAGCTACCCTACCCATGACTTAGAGCTGGAAATAGTTGTCTTCGCGCTGAAGACATGGAGGCACTACCTTTACGGTGAGACTTTTGAGAATTTTACGGATCATAAGAGCCTTAGTTACTTGTTTGACCAGAAGGAGCTTAACATGAGATAGAGATGTTGGTTAGAGCTCCTGAAGGACTACGATTGCAGCATCTCCTACCGCCTAGGGAAGGCCAATGTGGTGGCTAATGCCTTGAGCAGGAAGATGCCCGCCCACTTGGCCAGTTTATAAGCACAGAGTTGGAGACTCATGGAGGAGTTGGGCAGTTGGCGACCCTGGGAGTCACAGGAGTATTGTGGGATAGTGACAGTGATGTGGTAGACACGACCTGAGCTGATAGACTGCATCATCGCAGGGCAGATGGCCGATCCGTACTTACAGACGCTGCGAGATAGGGGGTTGACAGGGGACCCAGGAGTCTTTTCCTTTTCAGACGAGATACTGTGCATGAGGGGATGCTTATGAGTTCCTAGGGATGAAGAGTTGTTGAGAGAGCTCCTGGCTGAGGCGCACGGGTCTAGGTTCACCATACATCCCAGGAACACAAAGATGTACTATGATTTGAGACTCGACTTTTGGTGGAGAGGGATGAAGTGAGATGTTGGTGAGTTTGTGCAGTAGTGTTTGATATGCCAGCAGGTGAAGGCCGAGTATCAGAGGCCTGCAAGGCTATTGCAGTCACTTCCTATGCTAGAGTGGAAGTGGGAGAGCATCACCATGGACTTGGTGGTGGGTCTACCAGTTACTCAATGGGGACACGACGCAGTCTGGGTGATAGTAGATAGGTTAATGAAGACGGCGCATTTCCTGCCGATCCGAGTCACCTTTGGACCAACACAGTTAGCAGAGAGATACATCCGAGATGTGGTGTGCCTGCATGGAGCCCCACGTGAGATTGTATTTTACAGGGATACTCATTTTACTTCCCAGTTCTGGGCAAAGTTTCAGCAGGCCTTGGGGACACGTTTGAGGTTCAATACTGCTTACCACCCCTAGACGGATAGATAGTCAAAGCGCACCATACAGACACTTGTGGACCTTTTGCATGCCTGTGTGCTAGACTGGAGAGGCTTCTGGGAGGAGCATTTGCCCCTGGCATAGTTTGCATACAACAACAGTTGCCATTCGAGCATCGGCATGGCACCTTACAAGGCTCTGCATGGACGGAGGTGTACTGCACCTTGAGTTGGGTTGAGGTGGGGACCAAGTGGGATGTTGGTCCCAGGATGATCCGACAGTGTCAGGAGGTGATAGGGTAGATTCACAGACGACTCCGCACTGTCAGTAGTAGGCAGAAGAGCTATGCTGACCGGAAACGCAGAGAGGTGTAGTTCGAGGTTGGGGATCACGTCTTTCTCCGTGTTTCGCCAATGAAGGGCATGCAGCATTTTGGGGTGAAAGGGAAGCTTGCGCCGAGGTTCGTGGGGCCCTTTAAGGTCCTGGAGTGGGTAGGACCCATTTCTTACCGGCTTGCCCTTCCTCCCCAGCTTTCTGGAGTGCACGACATGTTCCACGTATCCAACCTCAGGAAGTATGTCGCCGATCCCAATCATGTTTTGAGCCACAAGAGCGTCAAGGTGGGTGACGACCTAACGTACCCCGAGAGACTAGTACAGATACTAGACAAAGGCATCCGGAGTTTGAGACGGAAGCGGGTACCACTGGTGAAGGTCCTATGGAGAAGCTAGTGATACGAGGAGGCGACTTGGGAGCCTGAGGCGGCGATGTGAGAGTGGTACCCGGAGCTTTTTGAGGGTACATCTTTTCGGACCTACTTCGGTCCTCTTTAAGTTTGTTATGCATTTTTACGTTCCTTTTCCCTTACCCTAGCTAGCTCAAGTTTCCAGGATGAAACTTCCTTTAAGTTTGTTTTGATGTAATGACCTGTACCTTCTTAGCCATTTAAGACGTCTGGAGTTTCAGTCAGACGTCTGTCCAGACGTTTGGACCCGTTCCTGGACGTCTGAAAGTGAGTTTTTTTTCATACTGCTCTTTGCGTTCTGTGCACAGGTGATGCGCAAGGCCGCTCCCCCTCTCTCTCCCCTACCCCCCAAACCTTAACCCTCTCCTATATAAACCCCCTCCCTTCTCCTCTCCTCTCCTCCACACACCACTCAGCCACCACCACCTCCACCTTCTCCAACTAGCCACGTCCCCCTCCACCTTTGCTGCAGCGGCGGCAAGGAAGGAGATCCACCGATGAGGGGAGAGCGGGGAGAAGCAAGAGTGAGAGAGTGCAAGGGAGTGAGAGAGGGGGAGGAGGAAGGTGACTGTGGGAGCTTGTGGAGCTCAAGGAGGAGCTCGTAGGAGAGGAGAGGATGTTGGTGAGGAGTTGCCCAAGCTCCTACAGTGGCTGGAGGTGCTGCCGCGGGCGGAGGTGCGAGCGGAGTGAGCTGCGAAGAGGTTCTGATACTGGAAGTTTTCCAGTATCAAACGTCTGGAGTGAAGACCATACGTCTGGCGAGGCACCTGGTGAAATTGCGCCAGAGGGGGGGTGAATAGTAAAATTATAGAATATTGTAATACAAAAAATTCAATCACACAATATACACAATTTTTTTTAGGTGGAAATCCAAGATGGGTGAAAACCACCACCTAAGCCAATCTCTTGACTTAGGATTTTCGATCACAAGGTGATCAATCCACTAACCACACTACTTAAACGAGGGTAGTGTACCTCAATTACAAATCCCACCTTCGATCCCTAAATGGAGGTTTCTCCCTTCAAAATGAAGAGACGGGGACCCGACAGGCCGGATACCCAAAGTACAAAAATAAGAATTGAAACAAAACCTATAGAGCACCCCAATACTTTAATTACTTTCTTATCTACTAAGCATGATATCTACAAAGTGGAGTGCATGAATAAAATTGCATGTTTAAAAGATGACAAGGCATTAAAGAAAATTGGTTAGGAATAGAAATATTTAAGCATGAATTAGCTATTTGTTCCCAAAAATATTAAGTACAAGGTCAAGGCCCCTTAATACAAACTTGGAATAAAATAAAAAAGAAAGAAAAAAAATAGAAAAATAGAAGCACTAAACTATTCTTCTTGATCTTGGCGACAGTGGCGACGAGCAGGTCCGTGTCCCATCTGCAAATTTTGAACATCTGATCTAAGTTCATCGATGTCACGGCGCATGCTTCCCATGTAGGTGTACATCTCGCCGGTTCGACGCAGTAGGAGGGAGATGCCGGAGGAGAGGGAATTTGTGGCTAGATCCCATGCTTCATCAAAGCTCGAGCGAGGAGCTTCTATTTAAAGGGGCCGTGGTTCATGGAAGTCTGGAAAGGGTGGAAGGGGCTCTTCTTCAATGGGCTTGTCGGCAGGCTCAAGATGCTCCCTAAGTATATGCATCTTGGCGGCTATGGCCCGGTTGTAAGGCTCAATCTTCTTGTCAACAGCTTGGTCAGTTATGGAAATTCGATGGGTTGAAAAATTTTTGGATAGAATAGACCCAAATGGAAGTGATGCCCCATGGTCTTCATTCATGACACGAACAATGAGGCAGCAATAATTGAAAGGAATATGATGGACGACCGCAAAAAGGAGCGCCTTGTGTTGGCGCTAGATGTAATCAAAACCTCCTGATTTGTTTAGGAGGTCCCACCCAAAAATGCGAGAGAGTAGACATGGAAGGGGCTTGAGATTTTTGCACGGTAGGGTGCCAAGATTTTCAATGTATTTTTGAGGGAGGACTAACTCTTGATTGATGACTTCTGGGTCGTATTGCCTCAGAATGTCATTGAAGTCATTTCCCTCATTGGGGATGGCTAGAAGGTCGGAAATAATTTCGGATGTGATGTGGATTTCACGACCAAATAGGCAAGTATGGAGTTCAAGTTCATCGTTGCTGCAGTCCTCAATGATGTTGGCATAAAAGAGACGACAAAGATCAGGGAACACGCCAAGAGTTCCAATGCCAGAGTGGAATTGACGGTCAAAATATTGAAAGAGATGGAGAGTTTGGAAGTGTTCCCAAAGGTTTAAATGGACAAAATCATTCCAAATAATAAAACGAGGGCATTTAACTTTGGCATTTGCGAAGCGACGAAATCGCTACCTAGCGATGTCGCTCTGTAGCTGATCTGCCAAATAGGTGGAAGAGGAAGTGGAAGAACCCTCAGCTTGCTTCCTACGGGGAGGCATATTTGGTGGAATGGGTGGTTAGGTTTTGGAAGAAATGAGTGGTGTTTTGAGGATAGAATACCTGCAAAAACATCCATACAAAAGTATTCAACCAACCAAACAACATTCACCAAAAAGATTTCAACAACACAGATTCAAACAATGCAATCATCATTGATAAAAAATATGTGGCAGTATGCCTTGAGGCAATACAACCTGCCATGTAGTTGTGGCAATATACCTTTGGATTCAAGCCAATAATATGTCGGCTTGAATCTCGTGAGGTAATACCCTTGCCATGGAAGATGCAGCTAGGGCTAACAAGGTTGGCTTGACCGAGGGTTAGGGTTCTAGGGCTGACAATGTCATGAAATGCGCAAGTAGGCTGAGTGAATCAAGAAGGAGAACAAGATGCTACTAGGGCAAACAAGGTCGTGGGTAAAAGAGCATGGAGATGCCCTAAGAGTTGAGAGGGTATACCCACCGGAGGAGGGAGGCCTCCAAATGCACGGTCGAGAGGCAGGGAGGATGCGAGCAGAGGAGCAGCAGTTCCACCAGTCGTCGAGGAGGTGCGACGGTCATCTGGCGGCAACCAGAACTTCGCCAACTGCAGCTGTGGGCCGTCGGGTGTGAGGGAGAGCAGTAGGGATTTGGGAGAGGAGAGTGGGACCTTGCAAAGGGGATCTTATATCCCAAGGTCACGGAGCAAGTCTCCCCCTGAAGTTGGGGAGATTTGCATTTCAAACCATCTAGAGAACAGTCGCGATTCGTAGATTTTTCCTCGATCAGACGTCTGGAGATGATGTCAGACGTCGAGATTGGACTTTAGGGATTTTAGCCCTTTTGAAGGCGACGCCTATTTTATCCATCAGACGATAAATCAAACGACTAATTTGAAAATCAGACATCTGATTTTTGCAGGCATCCCTCCCTGGAAATTGATTTATTCTCTAGGTTGTCGTCTAATTTTTGTCTTAGATGACACAGAAGATGTCTAAATCTAAAACTAGACATCCCATTTCTGCAGATAGACCTTCCTGTATTTTAGCCTAAAGTTACAGGGTCGTCTGATTTTCCTGTCAGACGACCTATGCGGCATCTAACCACAAAATCAGACGTCCGACTAATAGTATATGTTATGACTCAGACATAGATGTCTTTCAACACATCTGGACGATATTCCAGACGTCTGTGAATGATGAGGGAAGTCTGAGATTGCTCTTTTCTTAGCACTTTCATTAGATAAAATTGTTGTCTATCCCAGATCTTCAGACGACGAATTTTTATGTATAAGACGTCTGATAGTTTAATCAGACGTCTGATATTGCACAGAATGTTCATTTTGATGTTTGAACTGAGAATGAAGGCTTTTAACGTAGTAACGACAAGGCTCCATCTATGCTCATGACAAGGGAAGTTCCATTAAATTACTAAATTCCTCAAATATCACTTAGCTTACATATGCCTAGTTTCCTACGTATATAATTAAAGCAATCATAATTCAAAGGTTTAGTGAAAATATCAGCAATTGCAGTTCAGTACAAATAAATTCAATCTCGATTTCTCCCTTAAGTACATTATCTCTCAAAAAGTGATGTCGAACATCAATATGTTTTGTGCGAGAGTGATGTACGGGATTTTTCAAGAGGTTGATAGCATTAGTATTGTCACATAATATTTTTATCTTATTAAATATCAAGTTAAAATCCTTCAAAGTATTTTTCATCCAAAGCACTTGGGAACATGCTAGTGCGGCGGCTATGTATTCAGCTTCCGTAGTTAATAGGGCTACACTAGATTGTTTCTTTGAGAACTAAGAGACTAGTGATTCGCCCAAGATTTGGCACTTCCCACTAGTACTCTTCCTATCGGTGCGGCTACCTTCGTAGTCTGCATCGCTATATGTAACGAAGTTGTATTGTGGACTCTTAGGATAGAATAAGCCATAATCAGATGTGTCAACTAGATATCTAAATATTCGTTTTACAGCATTTAGGTGTGATTGTTTAGGGTTTGATTGAAACCTAGCACATAAGCAGGTACTAAACAAAATATCAGGTCTACTGGAAGTTAAATACAGTAAAGATCCAATCATGCTACGATAGAGCTTTTGATCTATGGGCGTACCTGATTCGTCCAAGTCTAGGGAAGTTGTGACACTCATAGGAATGTTCTTCCCTTTACTTTTGGCCATATCAAATTTCTTCAGCATCTCCTTTGTGTATTTTGATTGACACACAAAGGTTTCAATTTTGAGCTCAATGATTTGCAAGCCCAAGAAAAACTTGAGCTCACCCATCAAGCTCATTTCGAATTCTTCCTGCATAATTTTTGAAAACTTTCTACACATAGATTCATTAGTAGCACCAAATATAATATCATCTACATATATTTGAACTAATAAAATGTCTTTTCCTTTTCTTTATTGAATAATGTGGAATCAACTTCCCCTATAGAGAATTTTGCATTTAACAAGTAGTCTTTGAGCCTTTCATACCAAGATCTAGGAGCTTGCTTTAGACCATATAGTGCCTTGTTTAATTTGTAGACAAAATGAGGCTTATCATGAGACTCAAAACCAGGAGGTTGTTTTACAAAAACTTCCTCCTTAATGAATCCATTAAGAAACGCATTCTTAACGTCCATTTGAAAGAGTTTAAAGCCAAGAAAGGCGGCATAAGCAAGCAGCATGCGAATTGATTTGAGTTGAGCTATAGGAGCGTAGGTCTCATCAAAATCAATTCCTTCTTGGTTGTACCCTTGTGCTACCAACCGAAACTTGTTTCGAATAACCATACTGGATTCATTCAACTTGTTCCGGAATACCCATTTGGTACCTATTACCGTTTGCCCTTCAGGCTTAGGTACTAGATCCCAAACTTCATTCCTTTGGAATTGGTTGAGTTCCTCCTGCATGGCCATCATCCAAGGTTCTTCGAAGCATGCTTCCTCGACACTCTTGGGTTCAACTTGAGATACAAAGGCGAAGAGACCAAAGGAGCAACTAAAATGAGATCGGGTTTTAACGCCATCAGAAACACTTCTAATGACTTGACTTTCGGGATGATCCCTTTGATATATCCAATCTTTTGAAAGATTATGGATATTAGAGTTTGGAATGTTAGACACATCAATAGTAGAATCATCTTCATCATCCATATTGACTCGGTCAATGGAGGAGTGAGGAGATTCATCGAAGGAAACATGGAGGGTTTCCTCCACTATTAATGTGGTCTTGTTAAAAACCCAATATGCCTTACTACGTGAGGAATAACCAATAAAGATGGCTTCTTCACCTTTGGCATCAAATTTATCTAAATTAGAGCAGGTATTCAAGACAAAACATTGACATCCAAAAGCTTTAAAATAGCTAATTTTGGGTATTTTCCCATAGTATAGTTCAAAACAAGTTTTTCGCAATCTAGATCGAATTAAGGTGCGATTTAACACGTAACAAGCCATGTTAACCACCTCAGCCCAAAAGTACTTCAGTAACCCCGAGTCTATGAGCAATGTTCGAGCACACTCTTGAAGGGTACGGTTCTTTCTCTCAACCACCCCATTTTGTTGAGGTGTTCGAGGAAAAGAAAACTCATGAGCAATACCATGCTCTTAACAAAAATCATCAAACAAGGAATTTTCAAACACGCCCCCATGATCACAATGGATACGAGTGATTTGGTAGCCTTTTTCAGTTTGAACTTTCCTACAAAAAATAGAAAAGACGGAAAACACTCCTTTGGATCTCAAGGAGACCCATGAAAACCTCGAAAAGTCATCTACAATTACAAGGCAATATTTGCATCCACTGAGGCTCTCATATTTTGTAGGTCCAAACAGATCTAGGTGAAGTAGTTCTAAAGGTTTTGATGTGGATATAACTTCTTTACTTTTAAAACTAGATTTTATAATCTTACCTAATTTACATGAATCACAGATAGGCTCATTTAAAAATTTTCCTTTAGGAAGACCCCGGACTAGTTCATGTTTAGCTAGTTTTTGAACCAGCTTCATATGAACATGTCCTAGTCTTCTATGCCATATACTTAACTCATCATTTACTATAAGACATTCATACGTGCCATTTTTATCAAATTCTACGACATAAATGTCTTTAAATCTAGTTCCCTTAAGAAGGGTTTCATTGGTTAATGCATGCATAATTTCAAACATTTTAGAAGTAAATACTACTTTAAAGCCCTTATCACATATTTGACTTACACTTAAAAGATTATGTTTTAGCCCTTTAACTAGAGAAACATTTGAGATGGGAGAGAGATGGTTACCTATTTTACCAAGGCTAACAATATGGCTCTTGTGGTTGTTGCTAAATGTAATTGTTCCTCCATCCGTAGGTTGGAGGTCCAAAAATAGGCGCTTCTCCCGTCATATGTTTGAAGCATCCGGAGTCCATCACCCATCGGCCTCCTTAGTGGCGGTGGTCTCCTTGTCTTCTTCCTTGTAGACCTTCTTCCTCCTACAAAAGATCTTCGATGGTGACTTGGTGTTTCTATAGGTCTTTCTAATTTGAGTCGTCCATCATTCATTTTGTATATCCAATTTTTGACATTATGATGTCCTTTCATTCCTACAAAACAAAGTGAGAGTTGTCTTTTTGGTATCTATTGTAATGTGGATTCGTATTTGTTAGTGGTCTCCTTTAGAGGAGGGTCCTTTTTTGGCTCACTTTGACTAGGTTCATAAAAGCCTAATCCAAATTTACTTGAAGGTTTTTGAAGGGCAATGAGTTTATCCAAGTTATCTTTCCCCTTTGTAAATTTAGCTAGGTCCTCGAGAAGTTGATTTGACTTTTCTTTGAGTTGATTTATCTCTATTTTCATTATGTCTAGTTTATCTTCTAATGCCCTAATTTTTACTCTAAGTAAGCTATTTTCATTCTTTTTAAAGGAGTTTGATTTTTCAAGCACATGGATTTTGTCGAGTAATTCTTCTCTATCTAGAAATTTTTGTTCACTCATTGCTGTATACAAATCATTTGTTAATGACTCTTTCTCAATCATTAGATTTCTTATTTGCATATTTAAAGCAGTGGTTTCTTTTGTAAGAATTAGATTCTTCAAGATCATTGATTAATCTCATATTTTCTAAGTTTTCTTCTTTTAAAGCCTTGCTTTGGGTTTTTGTTTGCTTAAGATCTACATATAGTGAATCAAAGGCATCTTGTAATTCATCTAAAGAGTAGGAGTTTACCTCAGGTTCCTCAGATTCAGACTCAGAACCATCATTTGTCGCCATTAATCCCAAGCATGCCGTTTCTTCATTTGTTTCCTATTCTTCGGAAGTGGAGTCATCCCACGTTGCTTGAAACGCCTTCTTCTTGAATCCTTTCAGCTTGGAGATCTTCTTGTAGTTGGAAGGCTTCTTGGGTTTCTTCTCATCATCCCTTTTGAGTAAGGGACAATCTTTCCTTATGTGACCTCTCTTTTTGCAATTATAGCAAATTAGAGGTTCTTCCTCTCTTTTCCTTCCCTTGATCTCTCTTCTATTTCTGAGAAACTTTTTAAACTTTTTAGCTAATAAAACAAATTCTTCATCGTCGGTACTTACCTCATCATCCGAAGTAGCTTTTAAGGCTAAGGTCTTCTTCTTTGGCTCCGATGAGATTGATTTCTTCTTTTGCTCCATTTTTGATTCGTAAGCCATGAGATTCCCAAGTAGATTTTCCATGTCTAGATCCTCTACTTGGTTGGCTTCTTCTATTGCTGTTACCTTTTGCTCCCACTCAGGTCCAAGGGAAAGAAGGAGCTTCCCTTGAAGCTCCCCCTTTATAAATGTCTTTCCTAAAGACTTGAGGCTATTCACGATTAACGTGAATCGGGTGTACATGTCCCCAAGTCTTTAATTCTCCTTCATAGAGAAAGCTTCGAATTCCTACGATAACAAGTTTATCTTTGAGGATTTAACTTTAGACGTACCTTCGTGAGTTACCTCCAAGGTTCTCCAGATCTCGTGGGCGATTTTGCATTAGCTGATGCTGTTGAATTCCTCCAAGCTGAGTGCACAGTAGAGTGAGTTCATTACCTTGGCATTCAGTCCAAGGTGATGGATTTGCTCCACTGTGTATCCAAGTTCTGGTTTCTCGCGAATGATGTATGCGGATTCGCATTTCTCCCAAATGGAGAAATCGTTGGCTTGAAGCCACATCTTCATTCTTAGCTTCTAGTAAGTGTAGTTGGTTCCTTCGAAGAGTGGTGGTCGAGTGGTGGATTGCCCCTCCAATCTGCCTGTGGAAATGACCTTCCCCTCCATGTGATCTTTCTGTGGATGTTACTCCTGTAGGCGGAAAACCTGCTCTGATACCAAATGAAATTGCACTAGAGGGGGGGTGAATAGTGAAATTATAGAATATTGTAATACAAAAAATTCAATCACACAATGTACACAATTATTTTTTAGGTGGAAACCTAAGATGGGTGAAAACCACCACATAAGCCAATCTCTTGACTTAGGATTTTCGATCACAAGGTGATCAATCCACTAACCACACTACTTAAACGTGGGTAGTGTACCTCAATTACAAATCCCACCTGCGATCCCTAAATGGAGGTTTCTCCCTTCAAAATGAAGAGACGGGGACCCGACAAGCCGGATACCCAAAGTACAAAAATAAGAATTGAAACAAAACCTATAGGGCACCCCAATACTTTAATTACTTTCTTATCTACTAAGCATGAAAAGAACTCCCTGAGGATTTGCAGAACGGAGTGAGCTGGGAGTATGGATTTGCCCTTTGATCAGAGTGTTAGCACAGCACAAGGGTGAGATGGAGCTTAGAGTAGTGAGCAAGTGATTTTTCTAATGGAATTATATCTCTAGAGGTGTATCTTGCCTAAGAGGAGTTGTAGTCTATTTATAGGAAAGTTTGGAACCTTCAAGAACACTTGGGAGAGCTCTTCTAGCCGTTGGAGACAAATCCCAAGAGATTAGGATAAAATCCACCACAAATCAGGGTAATGATGAATCTGATAGTAATATCAGACGTCTAATTTTAGGATTAGACGTCTTATAGGACATCTGATTTTACTTCTGATCGTCTAATACTGTAGGCCATCCTACACTGACTTCATTGGATCAAAAGAAGGACGTCTGATATTTTCACATAAGACATCTGATTAGGTTATTGGACGTCTAATAAAGGGTGGATTCCTTCCTATTTTCATTAGATCCAAATAGGGTTCTAGGTTTAAAGGATCAGACGTCATTATGGATGTCTGAGGAAATCACCAGACGTCTGAAAACCAAAAAGCTCTTCACTACTTCTTCTGTCAAAAGATTATGTGGCCGTAATGAGATACGCATAGAAAATCATGGCCAATAGTTCAAAGGTAGATGTCTGGAAGTGTGTCCAGACGTTTGGAAATTCATTTTTGCCTACGCTTAGTCTAACGGTTAGTCTAAGGACGTCTAGGCAAAGAATCAGACGTCTGTGTAAGGTTATCGACGTCTGATAGTGAAGTGCTTCGACTGATGTTTATGAGGAGACAAACTAAAGGTAGAACTCTTGGAAATTAGACATCTGAGACACTTGTCAGACGTCTTAAAGTGGAAAATCAGACGTTTGACTATTGTTCTAGACGTCTGATAAGAGTATAGGTGTTGGGTTTTTGTTTCTAATTTATCCTAAGTGTAGAGAGCCTAAGTTAGCTATTTATAGGTTATGTTTGGGGGCTCTTTACAACATTTTTAGACTCAAATAAAATGAAAATTACAACCTTTGAAAGTTTACATGAAAAAGCCTGAAATCTAATACTTATGCTACTTGTCTTCACGCTTTTAATCTCCCGCCTTGGAAAACTTTATGAAATCCTGCAAATATGTTATTACAGAGAGAAACAATATGATATGCTTTATTTTTTATTTCATTTTCTACATTTTGTAAAATCATCAAAATATTATATATGAGTGGTTGAACTAACACTTGGACGTTCCGAGCTAAGGCCTGACGTCTGAGATCACGTATCGTGCGAGATACGTACGCTCCTGCGATGATTTCTGCCATGCAGAAGATCTCAGTGCAGGAGTTGTTGTTGGTTGACGGTACGCTTTCCCACGCACTTTTAGATGTCTGAGCACATCACCAGACGTCCAAAGGTGCTTCCAGACGACTAGAGACCTTGTCCGATGTCTGGAACTATCCTCAGACGATCGCAGAGGAGGTCTAGACGTCTGATCAACTGCAAGAAACACAAGGTGAGCTTTTGACGTCTTTTAAGACATCTGGGATTAATTCCATACATCTGATTTTGATCAGAAACTACGTTTTTGGCCTGTTTAAGGCCTAAACGGAATCGAATTTATGCAAAGTATCGTTGTTTTCTACTCGAGTTCCTCTATGTATTCATGTTGGGTATCTACTATTTTGAGCTCATCTAATATATATTGGTCGCTGGTACAGGTTACCTGCCAGTGGTGTGTTTAGGGCCCACGGAGATGACGAGATCTACGGCACAGGCCCACATTCCTCCCGTGATACCCGGTAGAGTGGTTTAACTTAGTTGTTAACATTTAAATAAGAATGTACTTGGTTGAAATAGTGATATTGAACTCTAGGATATGGAATGAACCTTAGGGTAGAAATGAATGAGCCTATTTGAGCTGTACTGTTTACTTGAATGCATGGTTAAGATAAGTTGCTAGCAAATGCCTTTAATATAATTACGAGGTGCATGTTAAAATATGAGCTGCCTGTATTTAATTGAGAAATTTCCTGTGAAACCACTAGTTGCATGTTTTTGAGAATTGAATTATGGAAACACGAGCTGCCTATTTACGGATGAGGAACGAAATATGAAACATGAGATCTGGATATGGATAAATGAGGTGAACATAAGCATGAACCCTACGAGGAATTAGGAGTAGAACTTCTATGGATAAATGGAATTTGGAATTGTAGACGGGAAGTGTGTTGGCCCTTATGTACTTGATACCAAGGAGAGCAACTGTCCCCTTTTTAGTGTAGAATGGAGCTAGGCTCCCTTCGGTTGAGACCCAGGGTTAGGATTGGCCACTCTACACCGACTCCTATTGGCCCTCGTGTACATGGTACCAAGGTGAGCTACTAGTGTAGGGCGGGAGCTAGCCACCCCACGGGGCCCGGGGTTCAACTAGCCACCTTACATTGACTTTGTTAGGCCCTCTGGGTAAACCGGGGTAGTCAAATGTGGGTGCGCGGGCTATGGAGAGGCGAGACCCCTGTTTGGTTCTGAGGGGCGAGACTGCTGTTCTGAGAGTGCAAAGCCCTATACTGTTCTGTGCTGTACTTTGGGGCATACCCTCTAGTGGAAACGACTGACCGCGTGTTAGTGCGAGGTAGCTACCCGTGCGCTTATCACGCGTGTCGTAGTCACCGCTACGTCTTGACAGTGACCTCGGGGTGGTTGACTTGGTGTAGGACTACCACGGGGGGCTCTCCCGGCCAGGAGAACACCACGTGTACCTTCTACTCTACGAAAAAGACTGCAATCAAGATCATTCCCATGAGGAATATGCAAGATCAAGAAATATCACCCCATGTGGAAGGTTGATTTTCGTAAGGCTTATGACTCAATCAGCTGGCCTTATTTATGGGATGTGCTTAAAAGAAGGGGCTTTCCCCCTACTTGGATAGCTTGGGTTAAGAGATGTATTACCACGGCCTCCTTTACCCCTCTAATAAATGGGAAACCCTGTGGTGCATGGATCCAGCCTCAATGTGGCATTAGGCAAGGATGACCCCTGGCCCCATTGATATTTAATTTGGCAGTTGACAGTTTAGCCTGGTTTGTTTGTAAGCTTTCTGAAGTGGGTCTTGTTAGAGGATATTCACTCTCTTGCAGGAACAGTCTGGCTCCCATTCTTCAATACGCAGATGATACTGTCTTTTTTGTTGAAGAATCCATGGATGGAGCGTTGGCTTTGCATCACTTGGTTGATATCTTTGGTGAGCTTTCTGGACTGAGGTTAAATAGGGACAAGTTTGGTTTGGTCTGCTTTGGTTTATCTGAGGTGGAGCAAGAGCCTTAGCAACCATCCTGATGACTCCCCGCATCAGTCTTCCTATTAGATATCTTGGGCTGCCTTTGAGGTTTTCCAGGTTGAAGAGAGGTGATTAGAATTGCCTTTTTGACAAGATCTCTATGAAACTTGATGGTTGGCACAACAGATTCTTATCTAGAGGTGGAAGGCTTATCTTGCTCAATTCGGTGATCACCTCCATCCCTGTTTTCTACTTCTCCATTTTCAAAGCACCAAGATTCGTTTGGAAAAGATTGGATGTGATGAGGAAGAGATTTTTTTGGAAGGGAGCAGACACAAGGGTAGCTTCTTGCAGCCTCTCAAATGGGATCAAATCTGCTATCCTAAGGAGCTGGGTGGTCTTGGGATCAAGTCCTTGCAGCACTTTAATGATGCCTTGCTGCACAAATGGGTTGTTAAGCTACTGCAAGGTGATCTGAAACCATGGTTTGATCTGATCAGAGATAGATATGGAGCTTCCAATAGCTGATTTTCCAGACTTCTGCCAAACTATCCATCACCTTTATGGAAATCAATAACTAAGGCTTTGGCTGATCACTTCCATCTGCTGCAACCATCACTTGGAGATGGTAGGTCTTTCAGATTCTGGAAGGAGGAATGGTTTGAATTGGGGGTCTTGAGGGAGCTTTATCCGAGAGCTTTTGATGCAGCAGCTGACAAGAATGCTATGGTCAGCAAGATCTGGTCTTACAGCAGCAGCAGTTGGATTTTGGATGATGTGGAATCCAGCAGCAGCAGAAGAACTACCCGGTTATGGGATGAGAAGAGAAGGCTTTTATTAGACCTTGAAAATTTCAGACCTAGGCTTGGAACGGAGGACAGATATCTGTGGGATGGGAACTATAGTGTCAAATCTGGGTATAACAGAATGCTAAATTTTGAAGAGGGATGGAGACATGATTCCATTGATAAGAAGATATGGTTGTTAAAAATTCCTCTCAATGTACAAATCTTCCTTTGGCTGTGCAGGAGGGATGGGTTAATCACAAGTGATCTACGCCATAGAAGATTGGATACTGATCATCATGTGTGTTTTTTATGTGAGATGAGCACTGATAATGTAAATCACCTCTTCTCTTCTTGCCTTATCACTGATGTCATCTGGAGAAAAATTTGTCAGGAGCCTTTACTAGAGTGGGATTCTATGTGGCATGGGTTTGAGGTGAGAAGGAAACCACATGTCCACATGGCTGCTTCTATTTGGTGTGTATGGAAGGCAAGGAATGAGAGACTTTTTCAGGAGAGGCTGGTATGTTGTGAGAATATTGTAAGAGAGTGCCGGTCCCTCATACAGTCTTGGGGATCCTTTTTGTAATCTCCCTTCTTTGCACATAATATACTACTCCAGACTGCTATCGCAGGACGATAGTTCTCCTTTCTGTTTCAAAAAAAAAAAAAAGATCAAGAAATATCTAGATATTTTTAGAAATAGATGAAACAGAAACATATAAATGAGATAAATAGAAATGAGAAATAAACCTGTTGTTGTTTTTACTGTTCTTGTACTTAAATAATACAAACACCACTCTACTCAGCATTCGTTGACTCTATCTTTTCATAACACTGTTTAGGACTAGGAGTTGAGCAGCCTGAGTTTCCAGCTGCAGAGGGTGCTGGGCCTAGCTGTGCCTAGCCGTAGTCGTTCTATCAATACTTTCTTTTTCTCTACTGTTGTAGTAAGTAATGGATACGTAGTTTACTATTCCTGCTACTTCTGTTTCCTTTTTGCTTTCTATTGTTATTGTGGTGGCATGTACTGAGACAGTTCTACTTTCTTTACTGCTTTGTATTTTTCCTCTGCTTAGTTATATTGCATATGTGAATGTGGTTTATTTTGCTACTTTTGGTCATTTCTTGTTGGACGACTAGGTCTTGGGATTAGTTGAGGCGAGCCGGTCTCGGGTCCTGTAGGGATCCGGGAATCGGGTCATAACATGGAGCGTGGAGGTCGGTGCATGCAGCAAGGGCGTGCGCACACCTGCCACGGTGGAGTTGGAGGGTGGTCTTGCAGGGATGGCGAGGGAGCATGCGTAGGAGGCTGTGCGCTGCTGCGTCTACGAGGAGGACGCGGGGATGGTTTTGTTATGAAAACAAGGGAAGAAGAAGAAGAAAAAGAAGAAGATGGTGTTGGTGGTGCGTGGACAGGGAGGGTGATCTGGTAGTTGCACGGTGATGGCCGAGCTCACCGGATTGGCACGGCGAGCTATCACCACGTCGGCCCATGGTGTGGTGGAGTTCAGCTTTGGAGACCACGGTGGAGTGGAGTACACGGTGGTGGAGTCGGGCGGTGTCTCCACGTGCACGGTAGCAGTTGCCCCTCTCTTGTAGCCGTGCACATGGGTTTGAAATGGAGAGGGGGCGCAGATTCGCTTCTCACGGCCATTAAGGAGGTATGGATGGAGGAGGAGAGGTGAAGTCGTTCCTGCAGAAGGAAAAAAAAAAATTAGGATTATTTATACATAACTCAACTTCTATGTTAATTAAAACAATATAGGTAATGCACCTAATTAATTAACTAATCAAATGCATGCAATTCTAGATTAATTCAAAATGCATTTAGATATGGCTGCCACACATGAATTATACACTTAAGCTTAAAATATGAATTAAGTTATTTACATCCTAATATATGCTATCTAAATGTTAAAATTAACTTAATGTCTAGGCACTTAAATACTTAAATAACCCACAAATATGGGCTAATCATCTGTACCATGATCAGTACTTGAGTACCTTAAGGCCTAAGGATAGTATTTCAAACTAGTCTCCAAAGGCATGGCACGATAAGTGATTGTGCAGCAATCATAGGATTTAAATGACCTAAATTAAGTTAAAACTTAGCATAATCATAGCGTAATTCATGCATAAAGAACATACATCGCATCTTTCCTACTTTATTTAGATATGCATTAAATATTATTATAATGTACTAATTAGTGCATTATTTGAATTGTAGTCAATAAGAAGCTCAGAAGATGGCCTGAAGCTGGATCTGAAGTAGGGAAGAAGCTAGAGCTGCAGTAGAGCTGGAGCAGAAGCCCTGGAACAAAGAGGAAGAAATAATGTAGGGAGAGGTATACTACTCTACTAAGTAGAATTTTAATGTAGGAGTTGAATTATGAAGAACATAGGACTTTTCCTAGCCTTAGGATAGCCTTAGAGACCCTCCTAAACCTTAGCCACCCTTAGATTAGGTCACCTTATCCTAGGATACCTCAAAACCACCATCCTAGCCCATATCTGGATGTCCAGATAGGTTGCTGGACATCCAGAACCCTTAGACACCACCCGCAGGCTTAGAACCTAATTCTGTTGGAAAATTGGACATCCAAACAAAGTGTCAGACGTCGAATTTCTACAGAATTCCAAGATAGAACCTAAACTCCTCCCTGACTAAACATTGGATGTCCAAACCAGAGTTCTGAACTTTTAATTTTGAAGTATAAATCGTCTGATTATAAAATCAAATGTCTGGAACCCTTCTCCAATCACTGTTTTTGAAATCAAGCTTGGATCTTGATTTCCTAAGCCCCTAAACCCAATTCTACACCCTAGGGAACCTAAATTAAGGTACCCTAAGCCCAGTACACCACCCCAAGGCCCTCCTAAGAACCTAACTAGGTTCTCACTAGGCCCAATTGACTTGGATCTAAGTCAATCACACTCACCTAGTCAATTGGACTCATAAAGTCCAATTAAGCTCAAATCTCAATCGACACAAGTCTAATTAGACTTAGTGAGAGTCTAATTGACTCAAGCTTGATCTAATTGGGTATCTTCTCTCCCAATTAGACATACATTCACTCAATTAAACTTGTGATAAGTTTAATTGCACATTCACATTAGTATCAGGGCTTATAACCCTAATTCTAGGAGCCTACCTAAACCTAATCACCTAGACCTATAGGACTCCACCTAGACCACTCACACACCCACCTAGTCACACACCCACACACACACACACATAGCCACCACCTCTAGAGTTCTCTAGAGCCTTCCAAAGGTGGGGCCACCTTGAAGACTAAAAATAGTCTTCAAGGAGTCCACAACTTACCTCCTTAGAATGTGGATCTAAGGAGACCCATGACAAAATCCATTTTCGCACATTTTAAAGTCATCGAAAATTGTAGTATAGTCACGCTAAACACTCCTCAAAAATAATTTCTAAAGATAACAAGACTTTGAGTTCTGGTCGTTCGTCTCTGGGAGGCATTTATGCAAATATGAAATTGATCTTTTCCGCTCTACTTGTTTAAAATCACACGCCGGTTTCTAATCGTCGGATCAAAGTTTTGCCACCTTCATTATGAACCCTGATTACATGTGCATGTGTTACATAAATGAGGAATGTGAAAGTATGAGTTTTGGTATGCACGATTCTAGTTATGTGGTGCCTGTTTACAAAAAATGCATTAATCGTTAGATCCTCAATATTTTCTGGTAGCAACATGCTAGTTGCAATAGATAATAATGAAGAGTAGGCAACTTTAATCACACAAAATATATTGTAGTCTATAAGCTCATGGTGATTCTCAACATAGAGATATAAAAAATATTTCTTTCATTCATTCATTCAGAAGGGTGTTTGCAACATGGAATTAGAGGAAAGCTTATAGAGGAAAGCTTAAAAACATAAAACTAGCTAATAGAAAATGATCGTATACAGGTATTTATGGGGGGATTTTGCATGCATCATTGGGAGAGAATAAAGAGCTACACTACTAAGAAGTAAATAAAAGCATGTAAATATGAACTTAAGCTAATCTAGCAGAAAGAAGGGCATTCAGAGGTGGTCTCTGATGGCCTTTGAATGGTTGAGAGGAGGAGGGGCAGCCATGGTGCTTAGGCTGACCCTTGGAGAGGGGTTGGAGAGGTGATCCAGCATCTTGGCGTGGAGATGGTGGTGGCCATGGTGAGCAACTTGTGGAGGTGGAATGTAGCTAGCCTAAATGGAAGTGAATAAAGCCAAGAGACGGATGGGTGAAAATGGCCACCCCTTGGGTCTTTTTATAGACCTAAGGGAAGCTCTCTAGAGAAGTGTGGAACTCTCTAGAGAGTGCTCCAAGAGTGGCCGGCCAAGGAGAGAGAGAGGTGGTTCTTAGATCCACCATTTGTGGATCTCAATTTGAATGGCTCTTGGTTGCTAATTTTGGCAACCAAGAGTGGCACCACCTTTGGAAAAACCAAGAATACTCTAGGTTTTGTGGGAGTGCATGAGTGGGTGTGTATGTGTGTGTGTGTGTGTGGTCATGCCCTAGGTGTCTAAGTGATATAGGTTAGGTCCTAAGGGGTTTAGGTTGGTGTAGGCCTTAAATTAGGGTTGCAAACCCTAATTGCTAAGGGGAAATTGTAATTAAACTTAACACAAGTTTAATTGAATAGGTTTGAACCTTAATTGAGAGTGAAATAACTCAATTAGGTTGGGCTTAGGTCAATTGGACTCTCACTGAGTCTAATTGGACTTGTATGGGTTGAGATCTGAGCTTAATTGGTCCCTATGAGTCCAATGACTAGGCAATGGTAATTGACTATGATCTAAGTCAATTAGGCTTAGTAAGGACCTAATTAGGTCCTTAGAGAGGTCTAGAGGTGATGTACTAGGGTTAAGGCACCTTAATTTAGGTTCCTATGGGGTTGGAATTGGGTTTAGGGAGCTAGAGATCTAAGATCAAGACTTGAACCTCAAAATAGGAACTGGAGAACAGTTCTAGACATCCAATAATAGCATCAGATGACTTATACTCAAAAATTAGAAGTCCAGACTTCAATCCTAGATGTCTAATCAAAGTCAGGAAGGATTCTAGGTCCTATCTTGGGTATTTTGTAGAAATTGGACGTCTGACCAAGTGTCTGGACATCGAATAATAGTGTAGAAGTGGGTTTAAGGTGTGCAGGAGTTGGATAAGGGTTCAAGATGTCCTATAATCTATCTGGACGTCCAAATAGAGGTTGGAATTAGGGTTTTAAGGTTTCCTAGGGTGTGGTAACCTAATCTAAGGGTGGCTAAGGCTTGGGGAGGCTTCTAGGCTGCCCTAAGGCTAGGATGGACCTAAGTTCTTCACATTTTATTGCTTTATTCCTACTTAATAGAATAGCATACCTTAACTCCCTTACATTATTGTCCACTACATCTTATTCTAGGTCTTCCACTCCAGCTCTGCTGCAACACCAATTATTCTTCTATTCTTCTGATCCAGCTTTAGATCCAGCTTCAGATCTACCTTCTGATCAGTTTATTACCTGTAATTGATATAATGCAGCTAATCAGTACATTATAGCATTATTTTATGCATAGCTAAAAGAAAGTAGTAAAGATGCAAATAATGGTTATGCATGCATGAATTATCCTAACTTATGCTAAGTCCTAGCCTAATTTAGGTCAATTAAGACCTATGATTGCTGTGCAATCATACCCCCATGCCTAAATCTTGCTAGTCCCTAGCAAATGCAAGGCTAAATTATTCACATAAGGGTCCCTAAGGGATTGATTATTTTATCAAGTGTATGCCTAGAGATTTTTCTCCTTTTTGTTTTCATCCTATGCTCTAGAAATCCAGACAATCGTGAAAGTGTAGCTATTTAGCTTTTAAAACAGATTCGAGTGAAAAACTAATTCACCTCTAAAGCCTGTACTTGACCCTTAGTAAAAATTCTAGCGGGATAGGCAGACTTCTTCCCTCGGGGTATTCAAGATATTCTATGAATTCCACCCGACTTTAAGCTTAGGTAGAGAATCTCTAAGGGGTACGGGTGTTTATTTGGTGGCTCACTTGGTACTACATAGAGATTAGTATTTAAGAATCTAGATTCCCGGACTATCAAGTAACTCAACTCAGAGAAAGACGAGAAAAACTATGCTCTCTTCTGGTTCCTTTGTATTCATTCTCTCTTTCTCTTTTTCTTTCTCTTTCTTTTCTTTCTTTTTCTTAGAGCTCACAATCTCACCAGATTCACATATATGACCTGTATTTGGTGGTCTCACTTGGCATTAACACTTTAATTGAGTTCCCATAACTCTTACACTAAGTCAGAATTCCTCAGCCAGTATTCGGGCAGTCATAAACACAAGAAAGGTGGGTTAAGGCTATATTTGGTGGATCTCAAATTTATTTGGTGGTATTGCCTCAATGCAACTAAAATAAACACTAAATATTCACTCTTTTTTTCTTTTCTTTTTATTCCTTTTTTAATTTTTTTCAATTTTTCTTTCTTTTCATCATTTTTTTTTCTTTTTTTTTCTCTTTCTCTTCTTTTTTTTTCAACACAACACAACTAGCACATATCCATGAACTTTATTGAGGAGGCATTATTTGGGATTGGTGGTACTCAAGAGACATTGGGTGGCTTATTTGGTGGAAGTGGCTACTCACGGTACCGGGAGAGACAGATAGGACGGTGTATTTCTGACCTTGACATCATTACCCTCCTTCAGCTGAGGATTCCATAAAGAATGGTCGTAACCATCTACCTTAGCCCTAGTTTTATGAAAACTTGCTCTCTACGTATTTGCCTTATTTGGTGGCTCTCAAAATTTCACACAAAAATGTATACGCAGGAACCGAGAGTGAAAACTATGCCTTATCTCTAAGTATCATCACCCAATTATCCAGGATTCCAGATTCCTTGCACTAATCTTAGAGCACCAGTACACTCTACTCTCATCTCACACTATTTGGTGGATTTTTGGAAGAAAATCTGCCTAACTCCCAAAACTCTGTCCAAGGGTTTAGGAAAAGAAGCACTGCTTCTTCTCGACAGACTAAAGACGTTTATCAGCCTTCACCATGAATCCATTGCAAATTCTATGTGTGTGTGAAAAATTATACTGGATTCCAGATTGCAGGAATCAACTAGAGGATAAAACCCCTAATGCATTCTTTTAATAAAATCTTATTCATGAATGCAATATGTAAATATTCTATAAACAAGTAACCTCGTATAATTTGTACTTCGTGAAATTCCTGTATCGGGTTACATTCAGCTTGACCCTAAATTTAGAACAAGAGGTGAGCGGATGAGTCAGAAGTGGCTGTTGCAGACGATTTCAAGCTCCAATGCGAGCATTGGAGGTGAGTCAGTTGTTCTTTTATTTAGGGTCCTAAAGTACGTGTAACATGTAGCTTTGAGTTTTTCCTAAGGGTTGGCATAAAAATTTTTTGATTTTACTATATCCACCCCCCATTCCTACGTTCTTGCATGTCCTCATGCATGAATATAAAAGAAAATAAATACAGCAGGGAGTAAATGGGTAGAAATCACCTATACTTGCTCCTGAAATTATACATTCAGCATCGACCAACCTAACAGTATGCAATATGCAGAAAGAAAATATGTTTAAAGAAAAATATGCTATATATAAAAATGAATATGTATAGGGTGATGGATGCGGAGTAGATGCTGAGTTTAATGCCTCCAGCTGGGCGAAAACTCAATCTCACATCCTTAATAAGATGAATGATCTCGTTAGCTGGAGGAGGTTTCTGGGCCAAAAATGGCTTAAGGCGCTGGCCATTTACCATAGATATATGCCTAGATTTTGGGTCCCTGATCTAGACCGCCTCATTAGGATATGGGTGAATCACAACATATGGGCTAGTCCACTTGGACTTGAGCTTCCTTGCGAAAATTTTTAATCGTGAATCGAACAACCAGACTTGCTGGTTGGACGTGAATGTTTTTCTCCGGATGTGGCAACCATGAAAGACCTTAGTCTTGTCCTTGTATATCAATGCATTCTCATAGGCCTCCCGCCGGATCTCTTCTAATTCGCTAAGCTGGAGTTTCCGTTCTTGACCTCTTGCATCGAGGTCAAGGTTATATTTTTGCACTGCCCAAAAGGCACGGTGTTCCAGCACTACAGGAAGGTGACAGGCCTTGTCATATACCATACGATATGGTGACATTCCGAGTGGGGCCTTGTACGTGGTCCGATATGCCCAGAGTGCATCAACTAATTTATTAGATCAATCCTTCCTGTCTGGGCTAACCATCTTCTGGAGAATCAGCATGATTTGACAATTACACAATTCCACCTGCCCATTGGTCTGCAGGTGATACGAGGTGGCTATACGGTGATGTACCCCGTATTTCTTTAATAATGACCTAAAATGGGCGTGGATGAAGTGGCTTCCCCCGTCGCTAATTAGAGCATGGGGTATTCCAAATCTCATGAAGATGTATTACCGTACGAAAGAAATGACGGTCTTATGATTAGCCTGTCTCATCGGGATGGCCTTGACCCACTTCGAGACATAGTCAACAGCTAGTAATATATACTCGATGCCATGCGAGTTCGGAAAAAAGCCCATAAAATCGATGCCCCAGATGTCGAACACTTCTACAACCATGATGGGTTGGAGTGGCATCATGTCTCTCCTAGTCATAGAACCGACCGACTGGCATCGTTTGTAGTGTTGGGCATATTCGTGTGTATCTTTGAAAATAGTTGGCTAGGAAAATCCTGATTGCAAAATTTTTGCAGCGGTTTTCCATCTCGAGAAATGACCACCACATGCATCATTGTGGAAAAAAGATAACACATTGGGGATCTCAGAATCTGGGATGCATCTTTGAATAATCTGATCGGCTCTAATGCGGAAGAGTAATGGGTCATCCCAGAGGTAGAATTTGGCCTCCACAGTGAATTTGAGTTTTTGGTCCTTGGATAGGTTCATGGGAATCTTGCTTGCGCCAAGATAGTTTGCAATATCCACGTACCAGGGGAACTCAACAGAGTGAACTGCCAAAAGGGATTCATCTGGAAATTGGTCATAGATAGGCAGGAATAAGGAACGTGGGCTGGGTCCAATCTGGATAGGTGATCTGCCACAACATTTTGTTTTCCAGCCTTGTCGCGGATTTTGATATCAAATTCTTGCAATAGAAGGATCCATCTGGTGAGTCGGGGCTGGGCATTCTTCTTTGCCAACAAACGCCAGAGGGTAGAGTGGTCAGCGAAGATGATGAGTTTGGACCCTAATAAATAATATCTGAATTTCTCCAACCTGAATACTATTGCTAGCAGTTCTTTTTCGGTGACAGTTTAATTGCACTGAGCCTCATTCAGCATCTTGCTAGCATAGTATATGACAAAAGGTTGTTTTTCCCGACGCTGGCCTAAAACAGCATCGACGACAAAATTAGAAGCGTCGCACATCATCTCGAAATCAAGCGACCAGTCGGGTGGTTGGAGAATTGGGAATCACAGACAACACTTCGTAAAGTCTAGAAGGCGCAGAGACATAAGGTGTCGAATTCAAATGGGGCATCAGCAATAAGGAGATACGTCAAAGGTCGTGCAATTTACGAGAAATAGCATATAAATCTCCGATAAAAGTCGATGTGACCCAAGAATGATCTGATCTGCTTGATTGAGCTAGGTGGCGGTAAGTGGGAAATAATCTCAGATTTAGCTCGATCGACCTCGAGTCCATTTTTAGAGATCCTATGCCCTAGTACTATGCCATCCCTCACCATGAAATGGCTTTCCTCCCAGGATAGTACTAGGTTTACCTCAATACACCGTTTCAGGATCTTAGTGAGGTTATCAAGATAAGATGCGAAATCATCTCCAAAAATGGAGAAGTCATCCATGAACACCTCCACATAGTCCCCAATCATGTCAGAGAAGATGGCCATCATACAATGCCGAAATGTTGGTGGTGCATTGTAGAGGCCAAAGGGCATCCGCTTAAAAGCAAATGTTCCAAAGGGGCATGTGAATGTGGTCTTGTCTTGATCTTCTGGGCTAATCACTACTTGATTATACTCGAAGTATCCATCCAGAAAGCAAAAGAAACTGCGTCCGACTAACCGTTCCAAGATCTGATCAATGAAAGGCAAAGGAAAGTGATCCTTCTGGGTAGCCATGTTCAGTTTCCTATAGTCGATGCAGACCCACCATGATGTCGCAGTGCGGGTCGGGGTGGATTTGCCTTGGTCATTTTTCACTACGGTGAGTCCTGCTTTCTTGGGCAGTATCTGGACTGGACTCACCCATTGGCTGTTAGAGATTTGGTATACAATACCTGCATCCAGCCATTTGATGATCTCCTTAACAACCTCAAGCATATTCGGGTTAAGCTGTCTTTGAGGTTGTCTCGAAGGTTTCACCCCTCATCCGTGTAAATGTGATGGGTGCAATATGAGGGGCGAATACCGTGAAGATCAACAATGCTCCACCTTATAGCAGCCATATGGTCTTGTAGCATAGAAATCAATTGACGCTCTTGTTCTTGGGTTAAGTGAGCACTAATAATGACTGGGTATGTCTCACTTTAGCCCAAGAACACATACTTAAGTGAGTCAGGTAAGGGCTTCAGTTCAATCACGGGTGGGTCAGAGTCAGAAATGGGAATAGGAGGAGCAAACTTGAAGGTGGGAATCTGCTGATCCATATGCATGTGAATTCTCGCTGATTCGCTTCCTATGAGATAATCGGTTGTGACAGCTTTAACGGAAAACTTGTTAGCTGTGGTCACATCTTCTTGTAACAATTGGGGCGATCCAGTAGTGTACGGATCAGGATAGCTAGATTCAGGGGTGCTGTGGTTAGAAACACACCCTAAACAGTTGGATCCTCGGGGAGATATGTGCAATGCAGTGGTCTCAGTACCTTGTGGATCAAGGTCCAAGAACCTCGATGGTGCAGACGAATGAGACATTGGATCGTCACACAGGAGCCCAATGTTATCACAGTATGCTGAATCTTTGTCT
This sequence comes from Thalassia testudinum, assembly GCA_037157565.1. Lineage (NCBI taxonomy): Eukaryota > Viridiplantae > Streptophyta > Magnoliopsida > Alismatales > Hydrocharitaceae > Thalassia > Thalassia testudinum. Next base: position 180,080,368 of record JAZHRO010000031.1, read on the forward strand.
TCACCATCCTCCTCTATGCGATCACAGTCCAAATTCCTTGATGCCCTGAATATGTCAAGTCGAAGTCGCTCATTACCTAGGGCTATCTCCATACACTCGGATGCACAATCAATGTTTGCTCGGGCTGTAGCTAGAAATGGGAGACCCAAAATGATTGGTGCATCTTCGAGATTAGGAGGAACCTTCATATCTAGAATGAAAAAGTCTGTGGGAAAGCAAAATCCGCAGACTTTTACGATCACGTTCTCAACCACCCCCCTCGGTGTTTTTACTAATCTATCAGTCAGCTGAATCGTGACCAAGGTAGGCTTCAACTCCCCAAATCAAAATCGATCAAATACGGCAGTGACAGTTAGGTTGATGGACGAACCCAGATCTAGAAGGGCCTGATCAAATGGAGAATCCTGCAAGAAGCAGGATATGAGTGGGGTACCAGGGTCTTTCTTTTTCGGTGGCAAGTTGGCTAGAATCACGGTGCTAGCTTCTTTTGACAGTACCGCCTGTCGTCCAATTCTAAGCTGTCGCTTTGGGGTACAATAGTCCTTGAAGAACCTAGCGATAGCGGGAATGTGATCAATTGCCTCGAGGAGGGGGACCTGAATATGTACTTCCTTGAACATTGACTTCAGGTCCTCAAAATTCCCCGTGTGCTTCCGCACTACATTTTGTGTCAGAGCCTCAAGAAAAGGGACGGGAATCTCAGGGTCAAGTGGCCTCTTACCCTTATCTATTGTAGGTGGCTCCTGAGATGGAGTCAAACCTGCCTGCAGTGAAGGGTGAGAAAGATAAGGACCCGCCTGCCTATGTGGTGGGTCGAATGTCTTCCTTCCACTCCTCAATGAGACAGCATTTGCATCGGCTTGCTGTCCATGAAGTGGTGGGGGAGCGGAAGGGGCAGAGTATGTGGGGTTCTGCATCAAAGGCGGCTGGCCTAGGGTATGTGTTTTGCGCATTCCTGTATTGCCTGGTCTGGTAGTGTGGATCTTGATGTGGTCTTTGTGAGTTACCATACCAGGAGAAGTTCGGATGCTGGTGCCAACTAGGGTTATACGTCTCTGAATACAAGTTATTACGCCTGTATCCTTGAATAACACTGACATCCTTGTAGGCCGAAGATGTCTGAAACATATATCCATCAAGGGGATACGTATTATAGTCTGCGGGTGGTGCATAACCCTGGTCATATGGTGCCAGATCAGAATTGTTTATGGGATCCTGATATGCAAGATCTCATAAATAAGGAGAAGATGCATCCTGAGTGAGTAGATTAACTCGAGCAGGGGGGCTCGGGGTGCATACGAAGGTCATGGAACAACAAAGTTCAGGTCAGATTGGCCCAGACTAATTTGGTCAATCTTTTTCTCGATCAGGTTTATTCTATCTAGCTGCTTGATGATGATATCCATGTCGGCTCGAATAGACTCGGTGTGAGCCACATGGACACCAACCAACTGGAACTGGTTCATGGACGCGGCATTCATCGAGTTCTCAGCCAAAGATTCGAACAACTCAAATGCGTTGTTCTCATCTTTTGTGAGAAAATTCCCGCCACTAGATGCATCGGCCAGATATCGATGTGTGTCATCCAGCCCAAGGTAAAAGATCTGAGCTAGGTGCCATTTAGGTATACCATGGTGCAGGAATTTCCGGAGAAGGTCGTGAAATCGGTCCCAGCCGTCATGCAACTTCTCCCCAGCTTCTTGGAAGAAAGTTGTGATCGCATGCCTCATCGTGTTCGTTCGACCGATCAAGAAGAACTTTTGCAGGAATTCACGTCGTAATTTCGGCCAGGTCCAATTGGCTTCCCAATGGTCTTAAACCAATATGAAGCTTTGTCCTCAGAGAAAATTGGAAAAGCTTCATCAGAACAATCCCAAGATCAATATTCCTGGGTCGAATCATTTTTGCGAGTTGACTCAAATCCTCTAAGTGCTGGAATGGATCTTCGCTTGAGTTTTCATAAAATTGAGTGCTGATCAAACTGATCACATTGGGCTTGAGCTCAAACGCGTCTCCGCCTACGGGAATCCTGACTAAGGGTGAGACGATCGGTGTGACTGGATCATAGAAATCCTGAAGTTGTTCTCCTCATGGTGGATGCTACATTTTGTCAAGCGTCGTCAAGACACGATCCATGCTTTGCTGATGCCGCTCCTCTGATTCAACAACCTAGGCCTCCAGATGAGCCATCGGGTCCAGATCACCTGTTTCCTGACTCGGTCTAGGTCCAGGTCCAAGATTAGCCATTACGTCTAAGGGAGTAGAAGAAGTGGGGGGAGAAGACGCTCCTGGCGAGGTGACTTGCCTCCTTAGGAGTGGCTCTCAAGGTCCAACCAGTTGAGGTCTAAGTGGCCTCCTTCCTTGCATACACCACCCAACCCCTGGGTTGGAGTAGCCAAGCCAGACAAGGCTAAGGCCCTGTCAATCAGATGGTCCTTATGATCTTGTGACCAGATTTTTCATTCTAAGTTTGAATTTCTAAAGAAAAATTCGTCGTATAACCAACTGAAAGTTATTTCCGCCTCTCAAGCTAACCTATCCAAGAGGTTGAAAGCACCCGGTAGTATGACAACGAATTTGGGTTGATTTCAGATTTTAGAATTGATTTTAGCCCATTTTTCTTTAGTTGGGGTTTGTGGTGAATGGCCCACAAGGTGACCAAGCTCACCTGCTAAGCACTAGACTTGATTAAGTCTAGTCTATCCTAAATGTGGTCTCTAGATTGTAACCCTAAAGATGTAACCTAGGGTTCATGCAATTCTAGGATTTTTTTTTATTCTTTTGTTTTGTTCTTCTTCAGCAGACCACAAGAATAAAACTAGTTTTCTAAACAAAATTTGAATCCAATTAAATTGAAATTTGGCGAGTAGATTCCTTTTTTAATTATCTTTTAAAGGAATATTTTTTTGTAATTTTTACTATTTCAACGAATTTCTAGAGATTTTTAAATGTCAAGAGGTCAGATATGGAATTTTGTCCCCTAGTCGATTTTTCAAATTGAAACAGTATCAAATGATTTTAAAAAAATTTTGAAAAATATGGAAATTAAAGGTAATGTGATCAACTTTCAAACCCACCATTTTTAGTCAAAACAGATTCGCAGATTGCTTGGAATTACTTTTTGAATTTTGAAAAATCTCAAATCTAGGTCAGTCTGACCCCCTTGCACTTTACGAATTTTTAAAAATTTTTTACTTGGAATTTTTTCAAATGAATGGGCTCTTGAAAGATGGTTTGAAAATGAAGTTTTAGCCCAAATTTTAGATTTTTTCACTCATTAATTTTTTGGCAATTGAATTTTTAAACGAACTTTGAAATCTGGCTAAAAATCAGAGGGTGGTGGAGAAGCTTTTAAAAGGTGTTTGAGTTTAAAATTCAAACTTTCCACCAAAATTATTATCTACTTTAGTTGAGATAGTCGGTTCGGTTGCCGACCTGTAACCTTTAATGCTACCATCTTAAGCTGATGATGAATCCCAATAGCAAATGCTCACCCAACCAAGATGGGAATGAAATCTTCCTTGGTCACCAGAGGAGGTTCTAAAGGATAGACTAGCATAACAACCTCCAAAGGGGTAGGGGGAGGATGACAAGGATCCTCCAAAAGGAATGGGGAAGGAATGGTGTAGAGATAAACCCCCAGGGTAATGGACTGACCATAGAAAACATCAATCCATACCCGGTACTCCATTATAGGAAATATTGGTCTGTTAAGCCCCCCGATCAAAATGGTAGTGGGCATAACTTTAAGCCAGGGATTGTCTAGGGTGTCTAAGTTTCGAGGTTGCAGAATGGCCATAAGATCTAAGGTAGGTCCAGTTAGCTCAGTGTCCATATCTAACAACCTTTCGAGTTTTTCAATCACGTCCCTAGAATCTCTGGTAATATCACAAGTATCTACTTGCTCTTCATTAGTGATCATTTCAAGGTATGGTGTCAAAATTTCGCCTTCAGACATAGATGAATCAGAGGGTGACTCCGAATCAAATGAAGGCAGGTTGGAAGCAATAGGTCTAGGGATTATCCTATCAATCTCATCCCTAGGTTCTAGTTCTTTACTCAAATCCTCCTCGGAGTATATATGTGAATCCACAAAAATCTCAGAAGTTGCTTCCACATTTTTCATTATTTCATCATGAGGAGGGATATCATCAATGGGTGTGCTAAGGAAACCTAATTTGGTCAACTTTATGACATCCTCAGGGGCTAATTCTTCAAATAAGACATAATCACCCATAGTGTCACTCCAAATCTTGAATATAGGTTCCTCATATAATTCATCCTTCTCCTCATCATACGATTCATCATTCACCTGAGGTCTAGAATCATCTAAAATCTCAGCAGATCCCCTAGGGCACTCTATCTGGGGTAAATGGTTTACATTGGTAACATCGTACTCCTCAAATAGGTGAATTTCCTAAGGGTTAGGTTCCCTAAGTGTGGGCTTGAGTTCCATCTCGTGATCAGAAGGGAGGGTGGGATTAACAACTTGACTTCAGCCCACTTCATCAAATGTGACAAAAATACTATCATCTGGGTCGAGGACTTCCAATTGTGCCATCATTCCCTTCTTTTGACTCCAATATAATTCAAGTGGATACTCAACCTGAACAACATTTTCCTCGGGTTGCCACCTTTCTTCATCTAATGTATAGCTACTTTCATACATATCCTCCTCCCACTTAAGGCGTGGACCTTTCAAGGAAGTTCCATTTAGCAGGGAAGGTTCAAAATCAATCCCATAGTAGCTATTCCTCCTTTCAGAATCCTCAAAATTTCCCTCCAACTTAGGGTGTGGCTCTCCCACGGGAGATGCATCTAGTGTAGAGGAGTGCATTTCATCCTCAATGGGGTAGATTGGGTGGCTAATGCTTATTTTTCTTGTTGGCCTGCTCTCGAAGATTCTCCTAATAATTCAATCATTTCGTCTTTCATTTTCTGCATTTCCATCTTCAAGGAGGAGAGGTCATCATTTCTATTAGTAGAGAAGTCAGGCTCAGGCTATAGTACCTAGGAGTGTCTATCCAACCATTACAATCAATTAGGGAGGGTGGGTTGGGTGTTCCTATGGTGTGTGGGATATTGGTTAAGGAAAAATCACCCTCCTAGGTTCTGCTCATTGATTTGGGACTTAACCAGGCCAATGCTCCTATAATAGGAGTAAAACAAATCCCAATGACTGTCATTATGTCCATCAAAGGATGGACCATCTTGATGTATGGGATTGAAGATCGCAAAGTGGGGGTAAGGATGTGGGCAAGATGTGAAAGGATGAAAGTCAATGTGGTCCATTCTATCTCACACCACAATCAGATTCCCCAAGCAAAACAAATCAGAGGACCTTTTAGGTCTTTAATCAGTTAGGCATTTAAGATTTAAGTCCACTTATAGGTGACAAATCAATTTATTCAATCAATTATGCGCCTATTGTCGACCTACGAAATGACTAAAAAGACCTAGTTGTAGCTTAGGTGCTCTTCCCTAAAGCTCAAATGGTAGACCAACTCCAAAGATGGAAGATTGAGAGATGCAAGTAGGCCTAAGCCTTCCTTTGAAGCTGTGCTTTTGCGGTGCTTCTTAACTACCCTCAAAAATCCATGACAGGGTATCCCCCTCTTTGGAGTTACAAAACCTTTGATCTCAAGTTCTAAACACTTCAGAATCCAATGGTAGGAGGGCTCTTGTCCTAGTAGTTCGAAGACCTGAAAGTGTCTATATGCGTGCTTCAGTGCAACAAAATAGAAATGTGTGTATACACCGAAAAATGTTTTTGAATTTTTGAAATGCACACGAGATTATCAATTCAAGTCCTTGATTTTAATGTCCCTCCTTTAATTAGTACTTTTTCAAAAATATTAAATATGACCACTTGTTAGATCTATTCAATACAGATTAGGTGGTCTTGAAATTAATCCAAATGTATTTGCCTGACAGGTAGAAATGCAAAGTTAGAAGTGTATACCTAATTCCAACATTCTTCATGCAATATGCAAGATAGGAAATTAGATCTAGATGTTGTTCATTCAATCCTAAATGATTCGACACATGGGCAGGCAACTCGTGTTGTTGTTGTTTTTTTTTAATATATATCTATTTATGCACAAACAAAGAAAAGGATAAACAACCACAAAATAAAATAAAAACCTAGATCTAAAGAAAAGGGAACAGGCCTCGAAAATTATTACCCAACACAAGCCTAAAACAAAATCAGGGAACAAACCCCTAAAAATGTACCCCAGAACAAGGGTTTTCCAAATGAATGTACTAAAATAAAGAGAAGAAAGAAAAGTAAAAGCTATCTACAACTAAATGGGTGAGCAGTGGAAATAAGGTCCACTAAGGCATTGCTGAGGCAGGCGTGATGCACCTTCTCCTAGTGTTGCAACTCCATCGACGATGTCAAGGATCACTTGATCTTTGAGGCTGGTGTGACAAGATGTCTCCAAATATGCGTACCTCGCATCAAACAGATAATTGAATTGAAATATGCCTCAAATAAAATGTGAACAAATAATTAAATAAATGCGAGTCTAACAGACTCGTTGCGTCCCCAGCAATGACACCATTTGATGAGCCGATTTTCGCTTTCGAAAATGATGATTAAGATGATTTGTCATTGTATTTCTAAGTGGTGAAAAATCGACAAATCAAAACAATTAGAATTAAAATTAAACCACTCAAAAGAGAGTGGGTCGTGTCCATGATTGCGCAGCAATCATAGGTCTTAATTGACCTATATTAAGCTAGGACTTAGCATAAGTTAGGGTTATTCATGCATGCATACGCATTATCTGCATCTTTACTGCTCTTCCTTAGCTATGCATAAAATAATGTTATAATGTGTTGATTAAGTGCCTTATGTCGATTGCAGCCAATAAGCAGATCTGGAGCCGGATCTGGAGCTGGATCTGGAGCAGGATCTGAAGCTAGATCAGAAATAACGGGAGTTGCAATAGAGTAGGAGCAGAAGACTTAGTTTAGATATAGGAACAATAATGTAAGGGAGTTAAAGGTTTGCTATGCTATTAAGTAGGAATAAAGTAGTAAAATATGAAGAGCTTAGGTCCATCCTAGCCCTAGGATAGCTTAGAGACTTCCCCAAGCCTTAGCCACCCTTAGATTAGGTCACAATACCCTAGGAAGCCCTAAAACCCTAGTTCCAACCCTTATTTGGATGTCCAAATAAGTTATAGGATGTCCAGGACCCTTAACCATCTTCCGCACACCTCAAACCCACTTCTGCAGTGTTATTGGACGTCCAGACACTTTGTCAGACGTCCAATTTCTGCAGAATACCCAAAACAGAACCCAAAATCCCTCCTGACTCTGATTGGACGTCCAGAAAACAAGTCTAAACTTCTGATTTTTTATTATAAGATGTCTGACACTATTATTAGACGTCTGATACTGCTCTCCAATTCCTGTTTTGAGATTTAAGCCTTGATCTTGGATCTCTAGGTCCCTAAACCCAATTCCAACCCCATAGGAACCTAAATTAAGATGCCCTAACCCTAGTACATCACCTCTAGACCTCCCTAAGGACCTAATTAGGTCTTCACTAAACCTAATTGACTTGGATCTTAGTCAATTCCATCAGCCTATTCAATTGGACTCATTGAGTCCAATTGAGCCCTGATCTCAGCACACACTGTCCAATTGGACTCAGTGAGAGTCCAATTGACCTAGACCCAAATTAATTGAGTTATTTTACTCTCAATTAAGTTTCCACCCACCCAATTAAACTTGTATTAAGTTTAATTGCACTTTACCTTAGTGAATTAGGGTTTATAACCCTAATTTTAGACATACCTTGACCTAAACCCACTAGAGCCTAACCTAATCAACCTAGCCACCTAAGTTTCGACCCACACACACCCACACACACCATTCACATGAAAATACCTAGCCTAGAGTTCTCTAGAACTCTCTACCATGTGTGGTTGCCTTGGTTGTCAAAATTAGCAACCAAGAGCCATTCAATTTTTCAATCCACATTTGGTGGATCTAAAAACCACCATCCATCCTCTCTCTCTCATTCTCCCACGAGCTCCCACCATAGGCCTCTTTAGATAATTCTATAATTCTCTAGAGAGCTTCCCTTAGGTCTATAAAAAGACCTAAGGGATGGCCATTTGCACCCCATTCACATCCCTTGGCTTCATTGGCACCACTCACCTCATTATCTCCATACACGCCCACATTCACTTAGGTTAGCTACTCCACCTCCACGAGCTCACCACCATCATGGAGGACACCATGCCGGGATGCTGGATCAACCCTACCTCTCTCCAAGGGTCAGCCTAAGCTACATTGGCCGCCCCTCATTCTCCTCCAGACCACTCCAAGGCCATCGGGGACCACCCCTGAATGCCCTTTTATTCTTCTAGATTTAATTCATGCTCTTTATAATTTTATTGCTTTTATTTACTGCTTAGTAGTGTAGTCTTATTTCTCACTTAATGATGCATGCGAAATCCCCCCATCAATTCTTGTATGCGATCATTTTCTAGTAGCTAGGTTTAATTTTCAAGCATTTATGTACAAGCTTTCCTCTACGTTTTATGTTGCAAACAACTCTCCCGCTGAATGAATGAAAAATGCTTATATATATATTTGTCTCTATATGTTTGAAATCACCATGACCTTAATAATTGTCATTCTTTTTGTGTGATTCAAGTTGCCTGTTTCCAATTCCTAATATTCTTGCAACTAAGCATGTCATACCTAAATACGTAATAATCACGAACCGGCATGCGATTCTAAACAAAGTAGAGTAAGATCGATTTCAAAAGTAAAAGTAACGCCTCCCAGAGACGAACGACCGGGACTCAAGTCTCGTTATCTTTAGAAATCATTTTTTTAATGAACGTTTTTGTATGACTATACTACGATTCTAACGACTTTCAAATGCGCGAGAATGCCTTCCGTCAGTCCACAGGGAGGCAATGGCCTTTTTAAACTCATACAGGTTAAAAACAGATGTTCACGATTAATTTTGTCAAGAAATCGAGCCAAATCCGCCTTCAGATTAAGAAAACAACAAGAGATCATGCTGAAATGGCATTTATGAGAAAGAAGGAGGTCACTTGCATAAATTAGCCATAATATTTAATTAATAAATTTAAAATAAAAGGAGTGGCAATGGCATGTGAATGTAAATATTAATATAACATGAAATAGAGCATTTGCTTCCTTTGTGTGTGTACGACGAGGTGGCCTCGGTCGGGTGTGCGGAGCTCAAAGGTGGTTGGCCACGATGAAGGCAACGCATGGGTAGTGATGGTGCATCGAACGGCCACCGGTGGTCTTGTCGACGATGAGGAAGGCCAACAATGGTGGCGGAGGTTCACCGGCACAGGTGGGCTGCTATCAGCCTTCAGAGGGTGTGGCCGAGCTCATGAGGTCGAGGCGAGTTCGTTGATGTTGATGGCACGAAGCTTCGAGGCTAGATGAGGTGGCTATGCAGAGGAGGACCACGATGACTTTGGGTTTCCTTCGGTCTGTTGGAGAAGACAAAGAAGAAGAAGACAGAGGCTGGCTGTGTGCGAGTGGCGCATTGGTGCTAGACGATGTGTATGGTAGAAGAGGGTGCGGGCACGCAGGGGCGCTATTGGAGGGTACGTAGGCTCACGGGGGCACTGCTAGAGGATGCGCAGTCGTGCGCGTGTTGCTATGGGCATGGCAGAGGCTCAATGAGGAGGATGCGCATGCTAGAGGCAAGGGGGAGCGCAGGGGCACGTGCACGCAGCTGCTGCACGCTGGGTTGTGCGTGGCCTCTGCTGAAGGTGGCGTGCTATTGCGGGCTAGGTTGCGCGATGGCAAGAAGGAGGGCAGTGGCACGCTGTTGGTGGTGGGTTTTGTTGAAGTGGAGGAGAAATAGTGGAAGAAGAAGAAAGAAGAAGAAGATATGGGGTCGGGCTTCAGACGTCCAGGAAACTTCTCGGACATCTTAACTGACGAGGGAGATGAAGATGCAGGGTGTGAGTTGTGGCGTGGAGTTGCGGTGGCTATAGTGGTGTTTGCTGGTAATGATGGTGAGGGTATTGCACACTGAGGTGCTCACGGTAATGCAAACAAGCTCCAGATGGCGGTGTGGCCTGTCACGCCACATGCCCATGGTGGTGGAGGCTTGTTGCCACGGTTGAGGCTGGTGGTGGTGGAGCGAACGAGAGTGGTGCACTCTCTACATAATGATTAAGCAGGGTGGAGGCCTACCCGAGAATGGCAGCCGCTCCCCCTCTCTTATAGCCATCTGCAATTCAAATGGAGAAGTGATGGAGATCCGCTTCTTTCGGTCCTCTTCACTACCGTTTTCATTGCCTGGTCTGGCCATAAATGGCCTGTCTGGGAGGAGCGATTGTTGCTGCACGAAGAAGATATAAAAATATATGTGGATATTTGTATGCAAAACCCTTATATTTCTAAGTATTTAATGCATGTAATGTATGAATGCAAACTAAATGATGCTAGATAATTTATATATGAATATAATGCATACAAGCAAATATGTATAAACTATACTATTTACATCTTAATACATGCTATGTATAAGTTAATATTACTCTAATATCTAGGCATTTAAGTAACTAATTAGCCCACAAATATGGGCTCATCACGCTCCACGCGCGGCTAACGCCTTCTCCTCCGTGTGCGACACTTCCTCGTGCGGCTAGTAGCCACCGGAACCCACCTCCATCGTAGCTCCGTCCAACCACCTCGGGCTGCCCTACACTTAGCCACGACCGCCATCGCGGAGCCCTCGGTCTAGATATCCTCCTTCAAGCTTCACACCTCCGACCATTTCCTCCTCCTCGCACACGGTCACGGGGAAGAAATCCCTTGTTTTGGGTTATATTTCTATTTACATTCACATGCCATTGCCACTATTTTTTATTTTGATTTTATTAATTAAATATTATGGCTAATTTATGCAAGTGACCTCCTTCTTTCTCATAAAGGCCATTTCAGCATGATCTCTTGTTTTCTTAATCTGAAGGTGGATTTGGCTCAATTTCTTGATGAAATTAATAGTGAACATTGGTTTTTGACCCTTGCAAGTTTTTAATAAACCATTGCCTCCCTGTGGACATGACCTGCTCCTAATTGAGTGGTTATTTTAATTATTTTGATTATTCAATTTTCCACCACTTAGAAATACAACGACAAATCATCTTAATAATCATTTTCGAAAGCGAAAATTGACTCGTCACATCTCTTAAGAACCAATTCCAGGTTAGCTAAGCAAGATTCAAATGAATCTTTGAAAATGGAGAAATTATCCATGAATACTTCCATACAATCTCCCACCATGTTTGAGAAGATGACTAGCTTGCACCTTTGAAAAGTTATAGGTGCATTGTAAAGCCTAAATGGCATTCTATGGAATGTAGAGGTTCCATAGGGACATGTGAATGTTGTCTTTTCCTGGTCCTCAAGATGGATAGGAACTTGGTTATATCCTGAATAACCATCCAAGAAATAGAAATACTTCTGCCTAGCTAACCTTTCAAGAATTTGGTCAATGAAAGGTAGCGGAAAATGATCCTTTTTGGTGGTTGTGTTCAGCTTCCTATAATCAATACAGACTCTCCAAGAGGAAGTTGAATCAGTCATGATAGATTTTCCTTTCTCGTTAGTCTCCACGGTAATCCTGACTCTCTTGGCAACAATTTGCACGGGACTAACCCAGGGACTATCCGAGATAGGGTATATGATTCATGCATCAAGCCACTTGATTATTTCCTTCTTGACCACTTCTCTCATAGTGGGGTTCAATCTCCTTTGCATCTAGGGAGAAGGGCAGGATCCATCTTCCATATAAATCCGATGATTACAATAAGATGGATCAATTCCCCTAAGGTCATGAATGGTCCAACCAATTACCTCCTTATTGCCTTAAGAACCTTAATCAATTTTGATTTTTGCTCCTTAGTCAAGTTTGCACTGATAATCACAAGGAGCGTCTTCTTTGGTCCTAAGAACGCATAATTTAGATTGTTGGGCAATGGTTTGAGCTCTAGTTGGGATGGGCTGAGAATAGAAGGTAAAGAGGATGCTGATGAAGACTCATTAGGATGATCCAAAAGAAGAGGTTGTGAATAAACAAAATTAATAACCTCTTCAAAACGCGGTGGGTCTGCAACAGAGGGTTGTGGTTTAGTCTCATTGGTGTAAGTGGAATCCTCGAGAACAGTAATAGCCATGCAAGTCTCAATGTTCATATCATTATCCTCGAGTTCCTCAACATATCCACAATCCTTAAATTTGTTAATCACCTTAAAGATATCGAGTGTCAATTTTCTATCATCAAAGGTGATCTACATATTACCACTTTCATAGTTGATATTGGCCTTAGCGGTAACCAGGAACGGATGCCCCAGAATGATGGGCGTGTTTCTTAGTTCTTCAGGTACATCCATGTTAAGGACAAGGAAATCTACAGGACAATAGAAATCCTTGATCTTAACAATAACATCCTCAATAACACCTTTTAGGTTTGTGACTGAATGGTCCGCTAATTGTAGTGTTATTGAGGTCGGCCTGAGTTCACCTAATCTGAATTTTTCATACAAGGAAATCAGAATTAGGTTTATAGATGCACCTAGATCCAAGAGTGCTCGGTCAAAGGTGCAATCCCTAATAACACATGAAATCAAATGGGCACCTAGATCTCTCTTTTTCTGAGGGAGGTGATGCAGGATAACAGAACTAGCCTGCTCAGAGAGTATCACCTTCCTTAGGGTTATTTCTTCGGCTTACGCTTCTGAGTGCATAAATCCTTTAAGAACTTAGCATAAGCCAAAATATGCTTAATAGCATCAAGAAGCGAGATATTTTTTTCAACATTCTTGAATATATTCAAGAGCTCCTCATTGCTATCAACAGGTTTCTTCTTCCTGGGTTTTAACAAGGCTTTAGTTGTGATAGTCAGAGTAGATAGTTAAAGTACGAGTCAAGCCCAACCTAATTGAGTTATTTCACTCTCAATTAAGGTTCACACCCATTCAATTAAACTTGTGTTAAGTTTAATTGCAATTCCCCCTTAGCAATTAGGGTTTGCAACCCTAATTTAAGGCCTACACCAACCTAAACCCCTTAGGACCTAACCTATATCACTTAGACACCTAGGGCATGACCACACACACGCACACACACCCACTCATGCACTCCCACATAACCTAGAGTATTCTTGGTTCTTCCAAAGGTGGTGCCACTCTTGGTTGCCAAAATTAGCAACCAAGAGCCATTCAAATTGAGATCCACAAATGGTGGATCTAAGAACCACCTCTCACCCTTCTTGGCTGGCCACTCTTGGAGCTCTCTCTAGAGAGTTCCACACTTCTCTAGAGAGCTTCCCTTAGGTCTATAAAGAGACCCAAGGGGTGGCCATTTGCACCTATCCATCTCTTGGCCTTATTCACTTCCATTTAGGCTAGTTACATTCCACCTCCACTCCACCTCCACGAGTTTCTCACCATGGCCACCACCATCTCTATGCCAGGATGCTGGATCACCTCTCCAACCTCTCTCCAAGGGCCGACCTAAGCACCATTGGCCACCCCTCCTCCTCTCAACCATTCAAAGGCCATCAGAGACCACCTCCAAATGCCCTTCTTTCTGCTAGATTAGCTTAAGTTCTTCATATTTACATCCTTTTATTTACTGCTTAGTAGTGTAGCTCTTTATTCTCCCCCAATGATGCATGCAAAATCCCCCCATAGATTCCTCTATGCGATCGTTTTCTGTTAACTAGTTTTATGTTTTCAAGCTTTCCTCTAATTCCATGTTGTAAATACCCTCCTGAATGAATGAATGATAGAAATATTTTTTATATCTCTATGTTGAGAATCACCATGAGCTTATTGACTGCAATATATTTTGTGTGATTAAAGTTGCCTACTCTTCATTATTATCTATCGCAACCAGCATGTCGGTACCAGAAAATATTGAGGATCAAATGATTAATGCATTTTCTGTAAATAGCCACCACATAACTAGAATCGTGCGTACCGAAACTCATACTTTCACATTCATCTATCTAAAACATGCACACGTAATCAGGGTTCATAATGAAGGTGGAAAAACTTTGATCTGACAATTAGAAATTGACGTGCGATTTTAAATAAGTAGAGCGGAAAAGATCAATTTTAGATTTGCATAAATGCCTCCCAGAGACGAACAACCGGGACTCAAAGTCTCATTATCTTTAGAAATTCTTTTTGACAAGCGTTTAGCGCAACTATGCTACAATTTCTGATGACTTTAAAATGCGTGAAAACGGGTCCGTCAAATGGCGCCATTGCCAGGGAGGCAACGTCATTTTTTGATTTTGGTCTTTTGAGCTATCACTGACAAATCTTCCTCTGCTTGTCTTTGGATGTGTAGGAAAAATAGAAAAAAAATGGGATCTGCACACACAACGAGCACGGGAAAAAATTTCAGGTGCACATTATATCTGCCTTAGTCTAGGTTTTTTTTTTGAACCCTAGGTTAGATTTCCTTCTAGCAATTTCATTTGAAAAATGAAAAAAGGAAAAAAAGCCTATTTATTTTCGTGAAAAAAAAAATCTAGGTAGTTAGATTAGGTTTCTTTTTAAATCTTAGGTTAGTTCTGAAAAAGCAAAAAAAAAAGTTGAAAATCCTTTGAAAAAAAAAATCTTTAAAATTTTTTTGAAAAAAAAAAATTTGGTGGAAAGTTTGAATTTTAAACTCAAACACCTTTTAAAAGCTTCTCCACCACCTTCTGATTTTCGGCCAAATTTCAAACTCTATTTTAAAAATTCAATTGCCAAAAAAATAATGAGCAAAAAATTTGAAATTCAGGTTAGAACTTCATTTTCAAACCATCTTTCAAATGCCACCATTCATTTGAAAAATTGTCAACTAAAAAATTTTTAAAAATTCATGAAGTGTAAGGGGGTCAGACAGACCAAAATTGAAGATTTTTCAAAGTTCAAAAAATAATTCTAAGCAATCCACGAATCTATTATGACTAAAAATGGTGGGGTTTCAAAGCTTATCTCATTGGCTTTAATTTTCATATTTTTCATAAATTTTTTAGAATCATTTGATACTATTTCAATTTGAAAGACTGACCAGGGGTCAAAATTCCAAATCTGACCCCTTGACATTTAAAAATCTCTAGAAATTCGGTTGAAATAGTAAAAATTACAAAAAAAATTTCATAAAAATATAATTGAAAAAGGAATTTACTCTCCAACTTTCAATTTAATTGGATTCCAATTTTATTTAGAGAACTAGCTTTATTCATGTGGTCTGCTGAAGAAGAACAAAACAAAAGAACAAAAAAAAAACCCTAGAATTGCATGAACCCTAGGTTACATCATTAAGGTTACATTCTAGAGACCACATTTGGGCTAGACTAGACTTAATCAAGTCTAGTGCTTAGTCGGTGAGCTTGGTCACCTTGTGGGCCACTCACCACAAACCCCAACTGAAGAAAAATGAGCTAAAATCAATTCTAAAACACGAAATCAACCCAAATTCATTGTCATACTACTGAGTGCTTTCAACCTCTTGGCTGGGTTAGATTGAGAGGCAGAAATCACTTTCAGTCGATTGTACGATGAATTTTTCTTTAAAAATTCAAACTTAGAATGAAAAATCTGGTCACAAGATCATAAGGACCATCTGATTGACAGGGCCTTAGCCTTGTCTGGCTTGGCTAGACCAACCCAGGGGTTGGGTGGTGTATGTAAGGAAGGAGACCACTTAGACCTCAACTGGTTGGACCTTGGGAGCCACTCCCAAGGAGGTGAGTCACCTTGCCAGGACCATCTTCTCCCCCCACTTCTTCTACTCCCATAGCCGCAATGGCTAATCCTGGACCTGGACCTAGGCTGGGTCAGGACGCTGGTGATTTGGACCCGATGGCTCGTCTGGAGGCCCGAGTTGTTGAATTAGAGGAGCGGCATCAACAAAGTAGGGACCATATCTTGACGACGCTTAACAAAATGCAACATCCACCGCGTGGAGAACAACTTCGGGATTTCTATGATCCAGCCTCATCGATCGTCGCACCCTTAGTCAGGATTCCTGTAGGTGGAGATGCGTTTGAGCTCAAGCCCAATGTGATTGGTTTGATCAGCACTCACTTTTATGGAAACTCAAGCGAAGATACGTTCCAGCACTTAGAGGACCTGAGTCGACTTGCAGAAACGATTCGACCCAGGAATATTGATCTTGGGATTGTTCTGATGAAGCTTTTCCCATTTTCTCTGAGGACAAAGCTTCATATTGGTTCAAGACCATTGGGAAGCCAATTGGAACCTGGCCGAAATTACAACGTGAATTCCTATAAAAGTTCTTCTTGATCGGTCGAACGAACGTGATGAGGCGTGCGATCATGACTTTCTCCCGAGAAGCTGGGGAGAAGTTGCATGACGCCTGGGACCGGTTTCACGACCTTCTCCGGAAATGCCCATACCATGGTATACCCAGATGGCACCTAGCTCAGATCTTTTACCATGGGTTGGATTTCACACATCGGTATCTGGCTGATGCATCTAGTTGTGGGAATTTTCTCCCAAAAGATGAGAACAGTGCATTTAAGTTGCTCGAATCTTTGGCAGAGAACTTGATGAATGCCACGTCCATGAACCAGTTCCAGCGGCCTGGTCAGCAGCAAGTTGGTGTCCATGAGGCTCACACTGAGTCTATTCGAGCCAACATGTATATCATTGCCAAGCAGCTGGATAGAATAAACCTGATCGAGAAAAAGATTGACCAAATTAGTCAGGGTCAATCTGACCTGAACTCTATTGTTCCAAGACCCTCCTATGCACCCCGAGCCCCCCTGCTCGAGTTAATCTACTCACTCGAGATGCATCTTCCCCTTATTTACGAGATCCTGCATATCAGGATCCCGTAAAAAATTCCGATCTGGCACCATATGACCAGGGTTATGCACCACCCGCAGACTATAATACGTATCCCCTTGATGGATATACATCTCAGATGTCTTCGGCCTACAAGGTCGTCAGTGCTATTCAAGGATACGGGCGTAATAACCCATATTTAGAGACATATAACCCTAGTTGGCGCCAGCATCCAAACTTCTCCTGGTCTGGTAACTCACAAAGACCACATCAAGATCACACTACTAGACCAGGCAATACAGGAATGCGCAAAACACATACCCTAGGCAGTAGCCATTCCCGTATCAGCAGCAACCCCGTTCTATATACCAACCGCTGCACCAAGCTGCCAGTCACCCTCCAAAGTGGGCTGACCCTCTAGAGGCACTGAAAGAGGAGCTGTAAGAATCGATGAGGAAATCTACATAGGATAGCTTGCAGATAATAAAGGCGATGGCTGACCAGATATAGACTATACGGAACACGCAAAATCAGTTGTTGCAGGAGCATAGGACTCAGGGAGCCTTGCCCTCCCAACCTGTCCTGAACTCTCGATATGTCCAGAACCAAGGCACCCCACCTAGGTTTCAGGCACCATAGGGACAGGCACACGCCATATCACAGGTGCCTCTTGCACCACCTGCTTATGCTCAAGGCCAGCCGCCTTTGATACAGAACCCCGCATACTCTGCCCCTTTCGCTCCCCCACCACCTCATGGACAGCAAGCAGATGCAAATGCTGTCTCATTGAGAAGTGGAAGGAAGACATTCGACCCACCACATAGGCAGGCGGGTCCTTATTTTTCTCACCCTTCGCTGTAGGTGGGTTCGACTCCATCTCAGGAGCCACCTACGGTAGATAAGGGTAAGAGGCCACTTGACCCTGAGATTGTCGTCCCTTTTCCTGAGGCTCTGACGCGAAATATAGTGCGAAAGAAGGACACGCGGAATTTTGAGGACCTGAAGTCAATGTTCAAGGAAGTACATATTCAGGTCCCCCTCCTCGAGGAAATTGATTACATCCCTGTTGTCGCTAGGTTCTTCAAGGACTATTTTACCCCGAAGCGACAGCCTAGAATTGGATGATAGGTGGCACTGTCAAAAGAAGCTAGCGCCGTGATTCTAGCTGAATTGCCGTCGAAAAAGAAAGACCTTGGTACCCCACTCATATTCTGCATCTTGCAGGATTCTCCATTTGATCAGGCCCTTCTAGATCTGGATTCGTCCATCAACCTAACTCCCACTGTCATATTTGATTGATTTTGATTTGGGGAGTTAAAGCCTACCTCAGTCACAATTCAGCTGGCTGATAGATCAGTAAAAACACTGAGGGGGTGGTTGAGAGCATGATCGTAAAAGTCCGTGGATTCTGCTTTCCCACAGACTTTTTCGTTCTCGATATGGAGGTTCCCCCTAATCTCCGAGATGCACCAATCATTTTGGGTCGCCCATTTCTAGCGACAGCCCGAGCAAACATTGATTGTGCATCCAGGTGTATGGAGATAGCCCTAGGTAATGAGCGACTTTGACTTGACATATTCAGGGCATGAAGGAATTTTGACTGTGATCACATAGAGGAGGATGGTGAAGACGAAGATTCGGCATACTGTGATAACATTGGGCTCCTTTGTGATGACCCAATGTCTCATTCGTCTGCACCATTAAGGTTCTTGGACCTCAATCCATAAGGGATTGAGACCACTACACTACACTACACATATCTCCCCGGGGATCTAATTGTTTAGGGTGTGTTTCTAACCACAGCACCCCTGAATCTAGCTATCCTGATCCGTACACTATTGGATCTCCCCTGTTGTTACAAGAAGATGTGACCACAGCTAACAGGTTTCCCATTAATGCAATCACAACCGATTATCTCATAGGAAGCGAATCAACGGGAATTCAATGCATACAGATCAGTAGATTCCCACCTTCGAGTTTGCTCCTCCTATTCCCATTTTTGACTCTGGCCCACCTATGATTGAATTGAAGCCCTTACCTGACTCACTTAAGTATGTGTTCTTGGGCGAAAGTGAGACATACTCGGTCATTATTAGTGCTCACTTAACCCAAGAATAGGAGCGTCAATTGATTTCTACGTTACATGACCAAAGGGCTGCTATAAGGTGGAGCATTGCTGATCTCCGCGGTATTTGCCCCTCGTATTGCACTCCTCACATTTACATGGATGAGGGGGTGAAACCTTTGAGACAACCTCAAAGACAGCTTAACTCGAATATGGTAGAGGTTGTTAAGAAGGAGATCATCAAATGGCTGGATGCAGGTATTGTATACCAAATCTCTGATAGCCAATGGGAGAGTCCAATCCAGATAGTGCCCAAGAAAGCAGGACTCACCATAGTGAAAAATGATCAAGGCAAATCCATCCCGACCCACACTGCGACATCATGACGGGTCTGCATCGACTATAGGAAATTGAACATGGCTACCTAGAAGGATCACTTTCCTTTGCCTTTCATTGCTCAGATCTTGGAATGGTTAGCCGGACGCAGTTTCTTTTGCTTTATGGATGGATACTCCAAGTATAATCAAGTAGCGATTAGCCTGGAAGATCAAGACAAGACCACATTCACATGCCCCTTTGAAAATTCGCTTTCAGGCGGATGCCCTTTGGCCTCTACAATGCACCAGCAACATTTCAGCGTTGTATGATGGCCATCTTCTCTGACATGACTAGGGACTATGTGGAGGTGTTCATGGATGACTTCTCCATTTTCAGAGATGATTTCGCATCTTGTCTTGATAACCTCACCAAAATCCTGAAATGGTGTATTGAGGTAAACCTAGTACTATCATGGGAGAAAAGCCATTTCATGGTAAGGGATGGCATAGTACTAGGGCACAGGATCTCTAAAAATGGACTCGAGGTCGATCGAGCTAAATCTGAGATTATTTCCCACTTACCGCCACCTAGTTTAGTCAAGCAGATCAGATCATTCTTGGGTCACGTCGGCTTCTATCAGAGGTTTATATGTGATTTCTCAAGCACGACCTTTGACGAATCTCCTTGTTGCCGATGCCCCATTCAAATTCGACACCTCGTGTCTTAGCACCTTTGAGACTTTACGAAGCGCTGTCTCTAATTCCCCGATTCTCCAACCACCCGACTAGTCGCTTGATTTCAAGATGATGTGCGATGCTTCTGATTTCACCGTCGGTGCTGTTTTAGGCCAGCGTCAGGAGAAACAACCTTTTGTCATATACTATGCTAGCAAGTCGCTGAATGAGGCTCAATGCAATTATACCGTCACCGAAAAAGTACTGCTAGCAGTAGTATTTGGGTTGGAGAAATTCTGATCTTATCTATTAGGGTCTAAAGTTATCATCTTCACTGACCAGTCCACCCTCTGGCATTTGTTGGCAAAGAAGGATGCCAAACCCCGGCTCATCAGATGGATCCTTCTATTGCAAGAATTTGATATTGAAATCCATGACAAAGCCAAAAAGCAGAATGTTGTAGCGGATCACCTATCCATATTAGCCTAGCCCACATTCCTTGTTCCCTACTTATCCATGACCAATTTCCGGATGAATCCCTTTTGGTAGTTCACTCTATTGAGTTCCCCTGGTATGCAGATATCGCAAACTATCTTGCCGCAGGCAAGATTCCCGTGAACCTATCCAAGGACCAGAAACTCAAATTTACTACGGAGGCCAAATTCTACCTCTGGGATGACCCACTACTTTTCCACATTGGAGCGGATCAAATTATTCGAAAATGCATCCCAAATTCTGAGATCCCCAGTGAGTTATCTTTTTGCCACAACAATGCTTGTGGTGGTCATTTCTCGGGATGGAAAATCGCTACAAAAATTTTGCAGTCGGGATTTTTCTGGCCAACTATTTTTAGAGATACACATGAATAAGCCTAGCACTGTAAATGATTCTAGTCGGTCGGTTCTATGACCATGAGAGACATGATGCCACTCCAACCCATCATGGTTGTAGAAGTGTTCGACGTCTGGGGCATCGATTTTATGGGCCCTTTTCCAAACTAACATGGCTTCGAGTACATATTACTAGCTTCTGACTATGTCTCGAAGTGGGTCGAGGCCATCCCTGCAAGATGGGATGATAATAAGACCGTCATTTCTTTTGTACAGGAATACATCTTCACGAGATTTGGAATACCCCGTGCTCTGATTAGCGATGGGGGAAGCCACTTCATCCACGCCCACTTTAGGTCATTATTAAAGAAATACGGGATACATCACCATATAACGACCCTGTATCACCTGCAGACCAATGGGCAGGCTGAAGTGTCTAACCATCAGATCAAGTTAATTCTCCAGAAGACGGTTAGACCAAATAGGAGGGACTGGTCCGATAAATTAGTTGATGCACTCTGGGCATATCGAACCACGTACAAGGCCCCACTCGGAATGTCACCATATCGTATGTTATATGGCAAGACCTGTCACCTTCCTGTAGAGTTGGAACACCGCGCCTTTTGGGTGGTGCAAAAATGTAACCTTGACCTCGATGTGGGAGGTCAAGAACGGAAACTCCAGCTTAGCGAATTAGAAGAGATCCGGCGGGAGGTCTATGAGAACGCATTGATATAAAAGGATTAGACCAAGGCCTTTCATGATAGCCACATCCAGAGGAAAGCATTCACGCCCAACCAACAAGTCTAGCTGTTTGATTCGCGATTGAAACTTTTTTTAGGGAAGCTCAAGTCCAAGTGGACTGGCCCATATGTTGTGATTCACCCATATCCTAATGGGGCGGTCCAAATCAGGGACCCAAAATCCAGGCATGTATCTACGGTAAATGGCCAGTGCCTCAAGCCATTCACGGCCTAGGAACCTCGTCTAGCTGACGAACTCATTCATCTTATCGAGGATATCTGAGTAAGTTCTCACCTAGCTGGAGGCATTAAACTCAGCACGTATAGATAGCATATCCCACATTCTACCATCATCTATACATAACCATTTTTATACATAGCATATTTTTCTTTTAAGCATATTTCTCTTACATATTGCATACTGTCAAGTTGGCCGATGCTGAACGTTAAATTTCAGGAGCAATTCTAGGTGATTTCTAGCCATTTACTCCCTGCTGTATTTATTTTCGTTTATATTCCTGCATGAGGACATGCAAGAACTTAGGCATGGGGGGTGGATATGCAGCAAAACTAAAAATTTTTATGCCAACATTTAGGAAAACCTCAAAGCTGCATGTCAAACGTACTTTAGGACCCTAAATAAAAGAACAACTGACTCCACCTCCAAGGCTCATATTGGAGCAAAAAATCATCCGCAATAGCCACTTTCGACTCACCTACTCACCTCTTGTTCTAAATTTAGGGTCAAGCTGAATGTCACCGAAAGGGAAATTTCATGAGGTATGAATATAACAGGTTACTTGTTTATAGCATATATGCATAGTGCATCCATGAATAAGATTATCTTATTAAGAGAATGAATTAGGGATTTTATCCTCTAGCTGATTCCTGTAATGTGGAACCCAATATAATTTTTCATACACACGTAGAATTTGCAATGGATTCACAATAAAGGCTGATAAACATCTTTAGTCTATCAAGAAGAAGCAGTGCTTCTTCTTCTGAATCCCTGGATGGTGTTTTGGGAGCTAGGTAGATTTTCCTCCAAAAATCCACAAAATAGTGTGAGATGAGAGTAGAGTGTACTAGTGCTCTAAGATTAGTGCAAGGAATCTGGAATCCTAGATAATTAGGTAATGATACTCAGAGATTAGGCATAGTTTTCACTCTCGAATCCTTCATATACATTTTTGCGTGAAATTTTGAGAGCCACCAAATAAGGCAAATACGCAGAGCGAATTTTCATAAAACTAGGGCTAAGGTGGATGGTTACGACCATTCTTTACGGAATCCTCAATTAAAGGAGGGTATTGATGTCAAGGTCAGAAATATACCATCCTATCCATCTCTCCCGGTGCCGTGAGTAGGTACTTCTACCAAATAAATCACCCAATGTCTCTTGAGTACCACCAATCCCTAATAATGCCTCCTCAATAAAGTTCATGGATGTGTGCTAGTTGTGCTGTGTTGAAAAAAAATAAGAGAAAAAAAAATTTTACATAGAAAAAATAATGAAAGAAAAAAAGAAAAAAATGATGAAAAGAAAGAAAAATTGAAAAAAATTAGAATAAAAAGAAAAAGCAAAGAGAAAAGGAGTGAATATTTAATGTTTATTTCAGTTACATTGTGGCAATACCACCAAATAAATTTGAGATCCACCAAATATGGCCTTAACCCACCTTTCTTGTGTTTCTGACTGCCCGAATACTGGCTGAGGAATTCTGACTTAGTGTTAGAATTATGGGAACTCAATTAAAGTGTTAATGCCAAGTAAGACCACCAAATACAGGTCATATGTGTGAATCTGGTGAGATTGTGAGCTCTAAGAAAAAGAAAGAAAAGAAAAGAAAAAGAAAAAGAGAGAATGCATACAAAGGAACCAAAAGAGAGAATAGTTTTTCTCGTCTTTCTCTGAGTGGAGTTACATAATAATTTGGGAATCTAGATTCTATAGTACTAATCTCTATGTAGCACCAGTCAAGAGTAAGCCACCAAATATATAATCTTTTCCCTCTAAGATTCTCTACCTAAGCTTAAAGCCGGGTGGAATTCATAGAATATCTTGAATATCCCGAGGGAAGAAGTCTGCCTATCCCACTAGAATTTTTACTATGGGTCAAGTACAGGCTTTAGAGGTGAATTAGTTTTCACTCAAATTCGTTGCAAAAGATACATAGCTACACTTTCACGATTGTTTGGATTTCTAGAGCATAGGATGAAAACAAAAAGGAGAAAAATCTCTAGGCATACACTTGATAAAATAATTAATCCCTTAGGGACCCTTCTGTGAATAATTTAGTCTCCCATTTGCTAGGGACTAGCAAGATTTAGGCATGGGGGTATGATTGCACAGTAATCATAAGTCTTAATTGATCTAACTTAGGATAGGACTTAGCATAAGTTAGGATAATTCATTCATGCATAAGCATTACTAGCACCTTGTAAACCAGTGAAGCAGTTGATACCCAGGTACACCATCAGGTCATCAATTGGAACCCTCGACCACATCTACTACCTCAATTGAAGACTTCTTCACCAGCTGCTGCTCGTGCGAGGGATTGGGACTAGATAGTGCCACATCGTGGGACTAGAAGCTTGCAGCGCCGCATATATTGATTTTGTGAACCCGACTCCTCGCCCAATACACAAGGGGTCGAGTCCCTCTTCACAAGCCTCTCACCCCTCGGTCACTACCTCACGCCGGTGACACTGGACCCTGTTTCTGACCCGAATACTTGCCTAATTGCCCGATTATAGATCCAGCTAGCCCTGGATTTGAGAGAAAGAGGAGAAATAGAGGAGGAGCATGGGGGGTTTTGCTCTGTAGAGTGGAGCCTCAACACTTGGTTATTGGAAGAACTGTGCGAAGCCCTTGTACGTAAGGACCTTGAGCCTCTGCTGTTAAGGCATCTGAGGGCCTTATTTGTTGTCTGATTTCACTGGTTTAGTGTTCCTGTGGCTATATTGGTTGCTTATTGACGTGGAATAATTGGTTGATCATTACTGTATAGTTATTTGAGAATTATTGTGAGCATCATTAGGGGGTAATTGGTGATTTAAATCACTATTTTACTTCATTCTTTTTGCACCTTAACATTTATTTTCATATATATATATCATTCTTACTTGCTCATATTTGTGGTGATATTGTGATCTTTGAGATTAATTGCAATACTTGCTCCCAGTGAACGACCTCAGACTTTGAATTCGAGCTATAAATTGTACTTGTTTTTGTGTGATTTCGACTATACTATAATGCATCTTTTACAACATCAATTTCGTGTGATAAACATTTTGGCACCGTTGCAGGGGAGCAACCCGCAATTTGATCTCTTGATTACAACTCCTACCTTGATACTAACTTGCTCTATCTATTTTGCTGTGATTTGTGCAGGGGGATTCACTAGAGGAAGATTAGCCACACATCAAACACTCCAAGGACAGGTAATCTCATCTCCTTTTCCATTAAGCCCCTGATTCTGAGAAAAGCTAAAAGAAAAAAAGGAAGAAATCAATTAGGATCAACTTGCATTTTCTACTTAGAATTAATCATCAAGTTGCCTAATTTGATTAGAAAAATCTTGAACCTAATTTTCTGCACCTATTAGGGATTTAAGACACCTAGTGCTACTCACCTTCTTGATTGAGCCTTAGGTGCCAAATTTGGACAAAAACTGATTGGACCAATTAGAGCCAAAATTAATGTTTCCACTTTAGGGTTGAGGATCACACTTGCTTAAAAAAGAATCTACTTTCCCAAACTACGTTTCCTAAGCCTTGGTTGAATTTACCTGATTAAGCAAACCCTAAAAGCAAGCTCTAAACATCCACATGAATCATAAAATTGGGACCTAATAATCTTAGGACAAATCAAGTGAGGTTGACCCACCTTGTGGGATCAACCAATCTTCAAATTAGGTCACCACTCACAAATTCATTCTAAAGTTCAAGTGGAATCCTAAGCACCTCATCTAAACTTAAAATTTGTAAACTTAAGAGGTTAAGTTATCCATTCTACCCTACCTGGATCCACGGTGACAAGGAAGGTCAGGTGGGGGAAATCCTGTAACCCGTGGGGATGCTCTACCTTGTAGGGGTCTTTGCGAGACTTTCCCTTCCTGGATGCCCAGGTAATTCTCAGGTAGACAACTTCGTGATCTAGAGGTATCATCCGCCTCGAACCTCTATAGTCATATAAAAATCTTTGGGTGTCTTGATTGGGTCCATCATACCTTCTGTCCCTCATCTATTCCATCAGTGTATGTATAGGAGGAGGTCCTTAAGACCACCCTTGAGGCCTCCACTAGTTTTTCACTCTCGTCAAGGCCAAGCCTCGACTTCCTTGTTTATGCAACTACCCAATCACATCGACATCCCTTCCAAGTCCTCCACTTTTGAGCCCGAATCTCCAGCCACAACCATGGATCATCCAGAACAACCTAACTTTGAATCTCAACAATTCTTTGATTTTAGAGATCAGATCAATGCCTACATCAATCCACCGCCACGTCCTCAAATGCGAGATCACTACAATCCCGTTGTGGTGGAGATCGAACCTCGAATCAACATTCCTGTGGGAGGACCTGAGGTGGAGCTTAAGCCTAGTATGCTTCACATGACCTCAAAATTTCATGGCTTGAACTCTGAGGATCCTTTCCATCACATCAAGAATCTAAAGCATCTGGCCCACACATTCTAGGTTGACATGCATAATCGAGACGGTCTACTCTTGAAAATCTTCTCCTTCTCTCTAGCTGACAAAGTCGCTAATTGGTTTCAGACATACCCCCACCAAATCAACACATGGGAAGAACTTCAGACTACTTTCTTATAAAAATTCTATCCCATTGGTCAAACTAATGAAATGGGGCACCAAATCATGCACTTCTCACAAGGAACAAAAGAATCTCTACATGAGGCATGGGATCTTTTCTGGATCTCATGAGCAATTGCCCCCATCACAGAGTCCCGAAGTGGGAATAAGTCCAATCCTTTTACCACTGGCTCCGTGACGACATCAAGCTTTTTGTTCATGCAACCTATGGTGGTAGCATCATGGGTCAGCATGAAGACGAGATTTGGGGAATTCTTGAAAATATGTGCGAGAACTCCCTAAACAATGAGTCATTGGGTGCATACAACCAAATGACCACCTGCGCATTGATAAACAATTGGGAGGTACATGAGACCCAAGGCCTTTCCGCATCTATTGACTTGGAGTTGGTAGCCAGTCAATTGGATAAGGTCTCTATCATTGAGAAAAAGGTGGACGACATCACTCGACATCTACACAAGACCACCACTGCACCACAAAGCACATACGCGCACCCACCCTCAGGTAGGGAGGCTGCACACAACATCTTTTGGTCTTGGAGGAAACTCCGGGCTAGCCTACCACAATTGGGGGAACTCTGAACCCTCATATCCTAATTCCTTTGGAGTTCCTCAGACCTGCGAGGATCTCCACGCCATCTAGAATAATCCTTTCTCTAATACCTACAACCATGGATGGCGTAATCATCCAAACTTTGCATGGTCGGGAAATAACCTAAATCAAGACCTCAATTCCAACCCTGACCATAGGCCTCGCACCCATATCAGCTCAATCAGCCTAGACCCAACCCAAATTACCAATCAGGGCCTAACAAGAATGATCAGATGGCCCTAATCCTTCAAACCTTAGCTTACATTCAAAAACAGCACAAAGACGAGATCATAGAGGTCCGTAATCAGCTTGCACGGATGGCGAATTCCTGCCATCTTGGTACACTTCCCTCCCAACCTCTGCCTAATCCAAACAACATGTCAACCCAAAAACATGTTGTGAACCAAATCCAGGGCCAATCATGCTATACCCAGCCTGGCCCAGCGACTCATACCTGCGTATTTTCTCCATCCACCTTAGCTGAGACAAAACACACCATCACTTACCCAACCCCACTTCCACATCAATAGCAAGGAGCAACTTTCTCCACTCCACCTCCACACCATGATTGTGCCATGATCAATACTATAGGCAAAGAACGGAAACCCGTTCCTAAAGATAGCCAATCCATTACCCAAGTCGTATCCCACCTCCACGCTAGAGGATTGTCAAAAATTGATATAATGGGACCTTTGAGGAATGCATAAGTCACTATTCCATTACTTGATATCCTCACTCTCAATCCTACCTCAGCTGACTTATCAAAAAAAGAGGTAGAAGAACCAACACAAGGGAAGGTAGTACTGTCTGAAAATGTAAGTGCCATAATCCAAAACAGTCTACCTCCTAAGAAATCTGATCCAGGCACCTTGCTAATGCCCTGCAATATTGGTGATACAAATTTCAAGCGGGCTGTATTGGACCTTGGCGCTTCAGTCAACCTCATCCCTACCACCCTATTTGAAAAATTATAGATTGGACAACTAAAACCCGCTCATGTAACTTTGCAACTAGCTGACTGAACCCTGATCACACTGATTAGGATGGTAAAGGATGTGGTAATTAGAGTTAAGGATTTCAGCTACCTAGCTGATTTCCTAATTCTCGACATGGATACACCACAATAAATACAAAATATGCCAATGATTTCGGGAAGACCATTCTTAGCTACTGCAGGAGCCATAATTAATTGTGAATTAGGACACATGGTGGTTGCCTCAGGAGGTCAACATGCTGAGACTAATATTTTCGAGGCAACAAAAGGAAAATATTTGACAGAACAATTAGGTTTTATCCAGGATCTCATGACCATATCCTTGGTAGAAAATCTAGAGCTTGAATTAGAAACTTTTCACATCTTAGATGATCCTGATTTGACCAAACACAATGACAAGCACAGTGGAGGCTTTCACCTTTGACCTTGAAGACGTACCCAGGGAGTGGGGGAAACATGGTGACATACTGGATTCCGATATGGAGAAATTTTGTTTTGAGGACCTCCAAGAATCAAGCTTAACAATTATTAAGAGTGACCTCCACCCAGAATATGAACCTTTTACAGAATTCAAGATAGATGATCTAAAAGGCACTCTCTAAACATTCACTTTTGATTGGGATAAAAATTATAATGAAGATTCATTGGAAGACCCAATCTTTGAGTCATTTCTTGAGGAGGCGATCTCACATTCAGTAGAAAAGAATCCAAATGACTCATTGGATATCTATTCATTAGGCCACATAGCACGAGAGGAACCGTAGACCTGGGATATGCTGATTAGATTCACCTCTATTGGATTTTGGAACCACAATGATCATATTTTAGAACTCCATAATCAATACATCTTCCAAGTGATTCCTCCACAGAAACTCCATAAGAACCATCCAGAAACGAATCAATCTGATCCATATTATAGATCTTATGGAATGACTCTTCATCATAATTTGACATTCATCTGTGGCCATATGATTCTCATTCATCAAGATCACATATTTTCCCAATCACTCTACCCACCTGTTGAGCCCATTGCGCCTAGCTGATGGTGTTAAACTTAGAGCTTAATGGGAGGCAACCCATCATCTTTTTAAAAAACCCAAAATCCTTTTGACATAACTCTTTGCTGAACTCATATTACACTTTAGGGTTCATCCATTAGAACAGCCGACTCTACCTCTGGTACACATACCAGAGCTTGAAATCGTCCGCAGTAGTGACCCCATCCTGACTAACCACCCTTTAACTGTTCTAATGTACGATCTAAGCTAAACTCGAATCCACCTAATTTACAATGAGGACATTGCACATCGTAGGCATGGGGGGGTATTAAAGTGCAAAATGTCATGAAAATCAAATCTCACAAAAGGATTTCGCTCAAAAAAAGAAACAGAGAGAGGAGGAGGTTGAGGAAAAAGATCCATTTTAGAGAAAAAAATGAGAGAAAGGAGGGAGGAAAATTGAACAGAAAAGAAAGGAGCAAAAAGATAAAGAAAAAAATTAAGCCCCTTCAAAATAACATGGAACTCACCTAACTTCTAGGTAGGATCGAATGATGCAATAAGACCTGGAAGGCTAAAACTTAAGGGATTAATGGCGAATACCGACCTTAGGCCTCTTGGATCTGTTCTGAGATTTAAACACTCACGTACTTGTCAAGATCCGGATTAGTCCTCAAGAGGTTGCGGAAAATGCAAAGCTTGTGTATTAGGTCTAAGGCTTAGAGATTATTCGACCCTGTTAACTGACAGTTGGTTTGTAGGACTCGGTAACTTAAGCACCCTAAATCACACACAGTCTAGTTCAGTGCGCTTAAATATTAAATCAAGCCAAAAAGCATTTATGTTGTTCTGAAAATGGTCCTAAGATCTAGATTAGGAGTAGCTTGAAAACACAAGTTGATTTGGATGAGTTCCCGATGTGGAGAGGTAGGAAATTCCCCTCGAAGATGCATAATAACATATCGTCTCCTCGGTGCTTGTCTCCTATGATATCTAAATATCCTACCAGGGGCACGTAAGCACCTTGTGCTGGTTTAGACGCCATAGGAGGCATTATCATGAAATGTCGATTGCCAGGGTCTGGATTTACCTACAGAACGCCATGGGCGACACTATCCTGAATTGTCAAAAGTCAGGGTTCTGGGGGTTGCCATAGGCAGTGTTTTCTTCAAGCATCGATTGCTAGCAACCCTGCGAGGATTGATGGTGGGGACAAGGAATCTGATACAGAACATGTTTAGGGCTAATCTAAGGTTGGATCTAAGGAAAAATATAATGAAAAGAAAAAGAGAGTGAAAACTCTCCACAAATGAAAATCTTCTTCTATCCTTCTCTCTTACAAAAAAATGTACTGGCAAACTGAATCTGGGCTAACCATGTTACAAGCACGGGTGCTTTAACCATTGGATCCAATGAACCTTTGGATAGTTCCTGTAGGCCTTAGAAACCTTCGCAGCAGATTGAGGCCAAAGCTAGTCAAGTCTGGATCTAGGTTGGTACTTGAGTACCTCTAGGCCTATTGTTCGTATTAAGATTTGATTCCTAGAGATGCGGCTAAGTAGGGCATCCTAAAGGTTGCATCCGACCTAGATAACTGGTTTGATCCATAAGGTTTTGTTAAGGGACTAGCAAAAGCTAGGCATGAGGGTATGATGGGAAACCATCATGAGCCATAACTAACTCAATTTGGTCTGATAAATTTGATAAAATCTCCTATACAACCATCAGAGGGTCATACATGCATAATGTTCTATTTTGAGAAGAAGATAAGAAACTAGGGTTATTTCTACAATTTTAACAGCATTTCACAAATACAGAATAACTGTGGGGAATTCCAAGGGTTAATTAAAGGTCAAATGGTCATTAATATCCAATAAGAGGGTCCTTGCAAACAGAAATAGGTTTTCACGCATCTCGAGAATTAATGGAATCTAAAGACCTAAAAACAGACCCGCTTAATTAACTGAGGTTTTGGTCAGGATAAAATTCACATAAACCTTCTAAAAATCATAGAAAAATATTCTTTAAGGTTTGGTACCTTTGATTTGACCACTGGAACCCATTTTGACTTAAAATAGTCTCAGACGGATAGTTGCCCTAATTTTGGTTTCTGTGCAAATTTCCTAGTCAAACTAGGTCAAAACAAAAATCCAAATTTAGCGTCAGATTCCTTGGTCCAAATTAGGTTTGTACCAAAATTTGGGCCTGATCAGAGTCTATCTTGACTTAGTTTGCATTTTGGTTCTCTTGGACTTATTTTCTCTCGTATAGCCCCTCAGGTTTTGAAAAATTTTCAAAATGCCCCGTAGGTTTATCTTTGCTTTTTACAGTTGGGTCCCTACTGCCATGGTTGGTGTAAACCCAAAGCGATCGAGCTTTAATCAAGGATTCCTCCCTGATATCATGGTCAATCTCTTTCAAATTTGGAAGGGAGACTCTTGAGAAGATCCTCTTCATTTTGGACTGCATCTCGACCTCTGATTCTTGTCCAAGAGTTCATGCGAACTCTTCGTATCCCACAAAACCTACTTCTTGATTTACGGAGCTTTCACACTTATTTCCGAGCTTGAACGCTCAACTAATGGCCTATATATGACCCTCCTCATCTACCTTACCTCCTTAGTGAGAAATAGAGCCAAAAATCCCTCTTCTTCCTCCAACCTCCAGCTCGCTCCAGTGACCTCCCTCCTTCGACTTCTTCGCCGGCTGCCATAAATGATAGCCAGTTGATTCCTACTCCCCGTTCTCTTCCGCACCTCGTAATACCGGCGAGGTGTTCTCTAACCCTTCGTCGTCACCGTTCTACCCCACCGAAGCTACCTCCTCCAGTGCCGGCCATACCGCAACCGGTGCCATCTCCGCTCCCCTTCATCTGCTACTTAGCCTCAATGACTCCCTATCATCTGCTCATCACAACCGTGCCGCGACAACTTTGTATCGACCGCTGCCGTACCCACTCCAACTCCATCTTCCACCTCTGTGACATACCTCCGGTGCGGCATTCCCACCGCCTCACGCCACCGAATCACCCACCGTCAACTCTCAAACCTCCATCGAGTCCACGCGAGTAAAACCCCTAAAGAAATTGAGGGGATTGCTTGCCCTATCCCTCCACCGAACACAACCACCCTTGCACTCCTTCTCCACCTTGGACACACTCACACACGAACTATTGTTGCACGCCACCGCCGCCACTACATTCGCCTCACACTCATGAAACCTTTGAGCATATTTGATTTGGCTGCAAGGCCGTGTTCATGCTTTCAGGTACCTTGTCGGACCTTTGCAACCACTGCAATTCCTCTGACTGTGCCTGATAGCAACGCTGTGCCACCACGAGAGTAGGTTGATACCATGCAATGTTGTGCCTCCACTATCAGGAAGCTATTGATATCATGATAGCATGCTTTCAAGCTCCGACTATGCCACCACGCGAGTAGCAATGCCCAGGTGAAGCAGTTGATACCCAGGTACACCATCAGGTCATCAATTGGAACCCTCGACTGCATCTACTACCTCA
This sequence comes from Thalassia testudinum, assembly GCA_037157565.1. Classification (NCBI taxonomy): domain Eukaryota; kingdom Viridiplantae; phylum Streptophyta; class Magnoliopsida; order Alismatales; family Hydrocharitaceae; genus Thalassia; species Thalassia testudinum. Next base: position 180,112,773 of record JAZHRO010000031.1, read on the forward strand.
ATTGGAGACTTCTTCACCAGCTGCTACTCACGTGAGGAACAGGGATTAGATTGTGCCACCTCAAGGGACTGAAGCTTGCAGCACTGCATATATTGATTTTGTGAACCCGACTCCTCGCCTAGTACAAGAGGGGTCAGGTCCCTCTTCACAAGCCTCTCACTTGGTCACTACCTCATGCCGGTGACCTTGGACCATGTTCTCGACCCAAATACCTGCCTGATTACCTGATTATAGATTTGGTTAGCCTCAGATTTGAGAGAAAGAGGAGAAATAGAGGAGGAGGGTGGGGGGTTTTGCTCTGTAGAGTGAAGCATCAACACTTGGTTATTGAAAGAACTATGCGAAGCCCTTGTACGTGAGGAAGAGAAAAGAAAGGGTTGAGAAAGAAGAGAGGACCTTGAGCCTCTGTTGTTAAGGCATTTGAGCGCCTTATTTGTCATATGATTTCGCTGGTTCTGTGTTCCTGTGGCTATATTGTTTGCTTATTGATGTGGAATAATTGGTTGATCATTATTGTTCAGTTACTTGAGAATTATTGTGAGCATAATTAGAGAGGTAATTGGTGATTTAAATCACCATTTTACCCCATTCTTTTTGCACCTTGACATTGATTTTCATACATATATATCACTCTTACTTGCTCATATTTGTGGTGATATTGTGATCTTTGAGATTAATTGCAATACTTGCTCCCAGTGAAAGACCTTGGACTTTAAATTCGAGCTATAAATTGTATTTATTTTCATTTGATTTCGACTATACTGCAATGCATCTTTTACAACATTGATTTTGCGTGATAAACAGGTACACGCCACCCTAGGAGGAGATTGTGGGTGGAGATCACCCATCTTTGGAGGAGTAAGGGAACGCCCCCCCTTAGAGCTTGCAAAGGTGGACACCATTTTGGAGGAGCTATTTAAGGAAGGAAAAGAAGGAGAGCTTCTTTTCAAGCCCAAGAGTAGCTGAGCTTGGAGCAAGAAGCCTCTCCCTCCTCTTCACCACCATCATCAGGAGGATCTTGTTTTACTATTTTCTTTGTTTTTAATTTTGTAGTAGAAGCATTCCTGTAAAACAAGTTTCTCTTTATATTAAGTTGCCATTCCTAAATTTTGTGCATCTTTATTGTCTTTTCTAGCACCTTTTCACTCCCTCTCTCTAATTAGCTTAGGTCTCCACGTACCTAGGGTGAACTTAGAGAGAGGATTATCTTGTCACTTTAGTGTTAGCAATAGTAATTTAGGTGTAGTCATTTTCCATCTCAAAATCACGTATTTGCCCGTTACTTCAAAATACCAAAAAATCTTATATTTAAAAACCTAAAAAGAATGTTGATTTCCCATTTTCAAGTGAGAGTTTTTAAAGTGCAAACTTGCCTCCTTGAACGACCCTAGATACCCTACTATCTAGGTTTTACAAATTTTAAAGGCAATTGCGAAATTACGTGTTGCAACGACCTAAACCCTAGTTTTAACAAATCACGCATTTTTCGCATCAACAAGTAGCTAAGCCAAGTTGACTGTAGCTCTTGTGGGCTGAGTAGAGCTAGGATGAGCTGGGATGAGCTGAGATGAGCTGAACTGGAGCTTGAGCTAACATCTAGCTGAGATAAGCTAAATGGAGTTGGAGATAGCTAAGCCTAACCCATGTGAGCTGACATCCAACTAAGATGAGCTAAATCCAACTAAAGTTCAGCTGATTTGATCTTCTCCTTCACTTTCTGCCTTCTTGAGTGATATTGTTTTAGAGGTTTGATCATCTGCTTATCCTTAACACTCAAGTAAACATGTTAAAAACACAAAAAGAATGAAATGCATGCCTAACCTAAGTTATGCCTAAATGCAACCTGAAAACCTATTTTTGGAGTTAAAAACCTAAGAGTTAGATCTATTTTAGGACATAAGAATGATGATAAATTGGCATTTATCATACCCCTATGCTTATCTTTTGCTAGTTTCTTAGCAAAACTTAATTTCACAAAATGGATTTTGGGAAAGACTAACTTTTTTTACTTTTGAGAAAAAGGAGATTGTGAGACTTTGGTTGATTAAAGCATGAAAGGCACATGATTTGTTAAAGATAAACATCGGGATTCATCTTTGGATCAAAAAATTAGACGAATCAAGATAATGTATCCTTTATAAATTCACAAGTTGACTCCATGACAATTCAAATGACCCGAAATTGTTTTGCAGCTAGAATTTCTTTGGCTCTTGCATCTAACTCGCAACTTGCATAATCTTTTAAAATCCTATGTTAGTGCTTATGAATGCCAACATATATAAGGACGTGTTTTTGTTTGGAATTTTTTTTTGTCTCCCCCATGCTTATTCCTAGCTTAACCCTACAACAGATGTGTCAGGATCATCATTCTCATTACCAATCCTCGAGTGGGCTCTGGTGCCAACACTTCGAGATAACATTGTCCAAGACACCACCCAAGAGCTCACATCCCCAAAACACAATGCGGTGTAAAGGGGCACTCCAAGCGAACTCAAGCTCATGCTTCAACGCTGTGTAGAGCACCATCCAAGACACTTGAGCCACAAAATGCACCTAACGCTCCATCTAAAGATATAAAATATAGATATAGAGCAGCGTTGAGGTAGTAACATGTTGACATCGCATCCTCAAAGGAGGCATTTTCCTCCTCAGCAGTGGGAACTCAAACCAATCATCTACTTCGGATTTCACTGAGACTCAACAAGGGACTTTTCTAATTTTTTTCTAATTTGTTTTTAAGTGTTGGCTATGTGTGAAATTTGACACAAGAATTTCTCAAGGGATGCAAGTTTTTGAGTCAGAAACTAAGCCAAGTAGTTTCCAGGCCGTAAAAGAAGATCAAGTCACCTGAATCATCACGAGTTCAGGTGGAATTTAGAGAAGGATACTTGATCTAGTCTAAAAGTAGACACAGAAATTCTAATTGTTAGATTCGCATCTCAATCCCTAGTTTGTTAGAGATTAAATCCCATTGTACCTTGAAATGAATCCTCAACCATGGTCCCAATTTCAAAATTTCCTCAAAAAGTTTTCAATATTTTTATTTTTTTTTGGGTTTGCATTTAGAAAATGAAACAAAAAAAAATTGAATGTTTTTGGGTTTTGAAAATCCTGATTTAATCGTCAAAATTTAAAAATGCCCTCCCATGCTTAAGATATGGCATGTCCACATGCAATAGGAAGGGAAAAGAGATCACCTTGGTGAAGGTGGTCTAAATCAGGATAGTCAAAACCTTTGAAAGAAAGAAAAACACAAAGTAGGAAAAAATGATGGGTTACCTCCCATCCAGTGCTATCTTTTACGTCATTCAGCTAGACGTGAATTGCATCAACGATTATTAGAAGGTGAGTCGATTAAATCAAGAGTGTTGGATGGGAGATTCGGGGTATTATCTAAATAGGGCTTTAAACATTGGACGTTGACTTGAAAAGTAGTATTCATTTTTGGATCCAAAAGATCAACAACACCATAGGGATAAGTTTTTAGGACAATAAATGGGCTGGTCCACTTGGATTTAAGTTTTTCTGGAAAAATGCATAATCTTGTGTTGAAAAGCCAAATGTGTTGGTTGATATCAAAATGTTTCCGAACGATATATTTATCATAAAATTTCTTTGTTCGGTCCTTATAAATTCGGGCATTTTTGTAAGAGAAATTACTCAATTCTTCCAATTCAGTTAATTGTAACATCTTGTGGCTATCGGTGTTAGATAAATCCATGTTTAATTGTTCAATTACCTAAAAAGCCCTGCATTCAAGTTCTACAGGGAGATGGTATGGCTTTCCAAAAATCAGATGGAAAGGAGACATGTCGAGAGGAGTTTTGAAAGCCGTACGGTAGGCTCATAAAGCATTGTCCAATTTATTGGCCCAGTCTTTACGATCGAGCCTAACCATCTTTTGCAAAATATTTTTAATTTCCCAGTTAGAAACTTCTACTTGGCCATTCGTTTGGGGATAGTAAGGAGTAGAAATTTTACGATTAACGACACTTTTGGATAGAATGTGATAGAATTGAGAATGAGTGAAATGTGATCCTCTGTCACTGATGATGACCTTGGGAATGCTGAATCTTGAAAAAATATTTTTCTTGATAAACTTGACGACAACCTTGTGATCATTGGTGCAAGTGGCTATTGCTACAATCCATTTCAATACATAGTTGACTATGACTAGTATATATAAATGCCCACAAGAGTTGATGAATGGTCCCATGAAGTCGATGCCCCATACTTCAAAATTTTCAACCTCTAATATCAGATTTAGGGGCATCATATTCTTCCGAGTCATGTTGCCGAAGCTCTGGCAACGCACACAGGACCGAATGAAAGAATGAGCATCTTTGTGCAAGCTGGACCAGAAGAATCCAACAGTAAGGACCTTAGCTACAATTTTCTTGCCCAAGAAATGTCCATCACAGGCCATAGAGTGACAGAGTGTCAGAATATCATGAGTTTCAAAATCGGGGACACACCATCGAATGACCTGATTAGCATAGATGCGGAAAAGGTGGAGCTCCCCCTAGAAATAATATTTGATGTTAGTAAGGAACTTATCCCATTTGGTTTCTAGCCAGTCAGAGGGAATTCATTTTATTGCTAACTAGTTTGCAATGGGTGCAAACTAGGGGAGGGTATTGGTAGCTAAGATGGTCTCGTCAGGGAACACATTGGGAGGGGTCAACATGTCATTCGTCATAAGATTAGAGAGATGGTCAACCACTACATTTTGCGACCCCACCTTATCCTTGATTTCTAGGTTAAATTTCTGGAGCAGCAGGATCCAATGGATAAGGCAGGGTTTCGCATCTTTTTTGTTTAGTAGATATTTGAGTGCTAAGTGGTTAGTGTAAACAGTGACATGTGACCCCAACAAATATGAGCAGAATTTTAACAAGGCAAAGACGATGGCAAGTTCTTTTTCCATTACTATGTAATTCTGTTGTGCATCATCAAGGGTTTTACTGGCATAGTAGATCACAACGGGCTTCTTATCTATTCGTTGCCCTAGAATGTCCCCCATAGCAAAATCAAAGGCATTTGTCATTAACTCAAAGGGACAATTCTAGTTGGGTCCTTGTAAAATTGGTGCCTTTGTGACATCCTTCTTCAATTTATTAAAACTCTCCAGGCATTGTTTGGTAAATTCAAAAGGCTAGTCTTTGGTGAGTAATTGACTTAAGGGCTTGGAGATTTGGGAAAAATTTTTGATGAAACGGTGGTAGAAGCTCACATGCCCCAAGAAAGATCAGATTTGTTTCACAGTAGTGGGTGATGGGAGTTTAGAGATAGCATCAATTTTTACACTATCTACCACAATTCCCTTTTTTGAGATGACATGGCCCAGGATGATGCCTTCCTAGACCATGAAATGACTTTTTTCCCAGTTGAGGACCAAGTTAACTTCTATGCATTTTTGGAGCGTCCTTTCAAGATTTTTAAGACAAAGGTCAAAGGAGTCTCCAAAAATAAAAACGTCATCCATAAAAACTTCCAAACATTCACCTACCAGGTCTGAAAAAATTGCAAGCATACACCGTTGAAAATCACAGGTACATTGCATAGACCGAAGGGCATCCAAGGGCAAGTGCATGTGGTTTTATCTTGATCCTCAGGATGGATCGCAACTTCATTATAGCCAGAAAAACCATCGAGAAAATAATAGTAATCATGTCTGACTAATCGCTCCAAGATTTGATCAATAAATGGGAGTGGAAAATGGTCCTTGTTGGTGGCAGTGTTTAATTTGTGATAATCAATACACGCGCGCCAAGAAGAACCGATCCGAGTGGCTATATTTTCCCCATGTTCATTTGTGACAACTGTTAGCCTAGCCTTTTTAGGAACTACTTGTGTGGGACTAACCCAGGCACTGTCAGAAATGGGGCAGATGATATCAGTATCAAGCCACTTTATTATCTCCTTTTTAACCACCTCCTACATATTAGGATTTAGGCACCTCTGTGGTTGGCAAGAGGGACGAGAGTCATCCTCAAGGTATATTTTATGAGTGCAATAGGATGAATTGATACCCTTAAGGTCAGAAAGGGTCAGCCAATAGTTTTCTATTTTTACTAAGAACTTGGAGAAGTTTTTCCTCTTGTGCCCCAATAAGTCCAGAATTGATAATCAGGGGCATGGTCTGGTTTGGCCCAAGGAAAGTATATTTAAGGGAGTTACGCAAAGGTTTTAACTCTTGTTGGGGGCCAGCTTCAAAATAATTTCTACTTTTTAGTCCACGGGGGAAGTGAGAGAGAGGGAGTTAGATGAAGAGTCAAGTGGAGTTGGTGTGGTCAGGGTGGGAGGGTGGGTTAAATAAGATTGTTCAAGAACCGTATTAACTGCAAAACAAGAACACATGTGTGAAATTTGCATTGTTTTCCCCACTAAATTTTCTATCTCAGAATTCGAGTCATCAAAGAAATCTGGTTCATGGAAACACTTAGAAGCTCGAAAAATATCTAAGGTAATAGATTCACCGCCGCACATGATTTTCATCTTTCCAAAATCATAATCAATGTTGGCTTTGGCGGTCACTAAGAGTGGTCTTCCAAGAATTATGGAGGCATTCTTCAGTGCTTCCGGTACCTTGATGTCTAAGACCAAAAAGTCTATGACAAATAGACAATTTTGGACCCGGACGATGACATCCTCAACGATCCCCTTTGGTTTAATTGTAGATTGGTCTGTTAATTGAAGGGTTACCTTGACAGGCTTTAATTCACCGATCTTAAATTCTTCAAAAACAACAGTGGTGATGAGATTAATTGAGGCACTGAGATCCAACAAGGCACAATCAAATGAAGTGTCATTAATGACCACTTGAATCAAGGGAGTGCCTGGATCTTTTCTTTTCAGAGGTAGTTTGCTCTGCACAACTGAGCTTAGTGTCTCTGGGAGAATCACCTTTCCTAAGTTTCTTGGCTGCGTTTTGGAAGTACATAAACCTTTTAAGAATTTGGCATAGGCAGGGATATATTTTATGACATCAAGGAGAGGGATATTTATTTCAACTTGCCCAAAAAGATCCATCAATTCTTTATCAGTGGGCTTGGATTTCTTTTTCTTGTTGTTGTTAGAGTGAAGGGCTTGTGGGAAAGGTATGGGATTTTCTTGTTTTGCAATTATGGGTTCCTATATGAGGTTAGAGGAGGAAGGAGAAGAGTTGATATGCTTTTCTCTAAAGTGGGTTTCTTGAGCAAGCGTGGGATCATGAGTAGTTTCCCGTTCCTTAGAGTAACTGCATTTGCAGTGTGGTTGTTTCTAGGAGGAGGATGGGAAGCTTGGTTTTGATTGAAACCTGATGGGTGCTGGGGTGCTAGGTAAATAGGTTGATTGGGATATCCACCTTGATAATAGTTCTATTGATTATTTGGATTGGGCATGGGTTGGGATGGCAGGTTGCCAGTAGGTCTTTGATTAGGACTAACCTTTACTTGATGTTGTAAATTGGTAATAATGAGGGTTACTTTAGTCATTTGAGTTTGCATTCCCTACAGAGTTTTCATGACCTTGGTGTTGATATCTTCTTGGGATGGCCTAGGTTGATATATGTTTTGCCCATATGTCCCAAATTGATTTTGCTTAGGAAATGGAATCAGATTTGGGGCTTTCCAGGAAGGGTTCAAATTGTTCCTCCAATTTTGATTGTACGAATTGTAGGAATTTCTAAATTACTCCTAGAGAGCTGAAATGTTTTCAATGGTGGGGTCAAAAAGATTTTGATTAATGAAATCAAAAGTCTCAGTCAAATCTTGTGGAAATTCATATGAAAATTACTGCCTAGCAAGGGTAGCACCGATATTGCATAGATTCTCTTTTGAGAAGGTGAGGAGGGTTAGGGTAAGGAGCTTATTTTTAGTGAGCTTCTCTTCCATTTTCTTCCGGTTAAATTGCTTTTGATCCAGTCGTTAAGCTATCATGTGTAGATCATCCTGTGTGATTGGAACAGATGTGGATTTGGAGTCAATTTCATTAACTCTAGGCCTTGGGTTGTTTGTTCTACCAAAAGTATCCATTGAAGCCATATTAAATGAGTTTTCACTCATTTCTTTGAGAAGAAGGTAGGCACTTTCAACATCTTTATTAAGGAAATTTCCCCCGCATGAAACATCCACTAATCATTTCAATTGATCTTCTAATCTATGATAGAAGATTTGCACTAGCTACCATCGTGGAATTTCATGGTGGGGGCAACTTAGTATTCTTGAAATCTCTCCCAAGACTCGTGGAGAGGTTCACCAAATTTTTCTTGAAAGGTCATAATGGATCGTCTTAAAGTATTCGTATGACCTATCAGGAAAATTTTTAAGAAAAGCACTTTTTAATTGGGGCCAGGTGGTGATAGGACGCCTGACCATTCTGAACCAATGAGATGCTTTATCTTTCAATGAGAGAGGAAATAGTCACATAAGCCATACTGATGTAAATACGTTTATATCACATAAACCACCTATTTTTGCATGTTCCTAGACATATAGTTGCATTACACATTATAAATATTGCATAACATGCATTATCAGGCATTTAGGATATATTGTGTAGAGATTAGGTCAATTTTCTCTTTTTGTGTTAAGGAAATAGGGAAATATCATTTCAGGGGCTCAGATTGATGATCCAACTGTACGGATCTTATTAGGATGACAATCGGAGTTCAGCGACTCCAAGATCGCCCCAATCGGATTTTTGTAGCATTAGATACAGTCTGAGAAAGATCAGAGGTTAAGGGGCCAAGGTGGTGTAAATCCATACATCATATGAGAAATCCAACTGCACGGATGGGTTCGGATCGGCCATCGCAGCCCAACTACGTGAAAATTGATCTAATCCGACATCTGTGGCACCATCTACAAGAAACAGAAGATGGATGGCCAAGATAGCACATGCGGTGCCATCTCAGCTGGTCAGTCAAGGCTCACTTGCTGCCCTCTCTCTTCAGCAAACCAATTGATCTCAGCCATTGGATCAAGATCCAACTGCTAAGATGTGTTCCAGCCGCACCCCCTCATCTCTAAAGAATGAGGCCAAGAGAAGATCTTGACCGTTGGATTGAAATCCAATGGTCGAGAGAGTGTGTGGAAGAATTCTTTAATTCACCTCAAAGAGGTGTGTAGCACAGCGATCGAAGCACTGTTCACACAAGAGGCGAGCGTTCGAGCCGCTGCGCTGCGCCCCCCTCGCACAAGAGAGTGAAATCGAGTCGTTCATTCGAGCGCCAATGGCACGGATGATCCAATTGGCCAGATGCACCTGATGACGCCTAATCTCACGAGAGATCAGATGCACAAGAGGCACAATTTGTGAAGGCACATGATCACACGTTCTGGGCTGTTGATTCCTCATCGAATGGTGGAGATGTGGCCACGTTGCCTCTCAACGGCTGAAGAAGCGATGAAGCGATTTAAGCCATCTGATCTCTTGATCGGACGACTGAGAATGCTTGATCGAGATGAAGCGTTAGGCACGTAAAAGAAGAAGAGGCAGGCGTGCACACGTTCTTCAACGATGTGGGGTCTTTAGTGAGTTTATATCCATCACTAAAGATCCTTTCATTAATGTTTTAAGATGAAATGTCCTTTTTGCCCCTCTAAACCTCACCTATAAATAGCCCTATGACCCCCACATATCCTTCATCACTTCCTCTCTTCTCTCACCCTCTTCAAAGGTTTAAGTGCTTATCCCAAGCCCAGGATGCTCCATTAGAGTTAAAATTAGAAATTTTCCACCTTCTCATCCCCTCTCGTGGAGTGCCCATGGTTGTTTTCTTACCGTCGTTCGAGAAGTAGATCCTGCTGTGACGTCACCCTACCCCATCCTCCGTCGTCCATCTTCATTCTCCTTTGTCCAGCAGAAAATGTGAAGAATGGGGCATGGAAGCCTTTGGAATAAGCACGAGAAGCTCTACTTTTTGAATTGTATTTCTATTTGAAAGTTATGAAAAGATCGACTGCATACAACGTCTAATTATACTAAAAGTTTTGCTTGAATAGGAAATTAAATTGGTCGATCAAAAGGCAATTTGGTCGATCACTGATTGATCGGTCAGTTTACTTGGTTGATCGATCAAACGGATATTTCTCAACTTCCTAAAATTGACTGATTTGATCGGTTAATGAAGTTGGTTGGTCGATCAATTTACTAATTTGGTCAATCAATAACCCTAAAAACATGGTTTTGAAAAGATGTGCGAAAAATCCATTTTTTTTAGTTTTATTTGAGGTTCCTTATAATAATATCCTAAACTCAAATAAAATGAAAAGACACACATCAGCAATTATCTGCACTTGGCTTGAAAGACACTTTATTCCAAGATAGTCCTGAAAATGTTAGTCTAGAAATAAGCATAATTTTGGTACATCAAAACAGAGGTGCTTACATTCTCCCCCTTTTTTATGACAACAAAATTATAATTATGAAATTAAAAAAGTTACATAATATCTCTCCCTTTCTGTTTCAGCAAAAAGAAAAATATGCTGTTGTTGATTTAACATTGAAAACTCTCCCTTAAACAAGTAATTTAAGCAAGATAAATTTAAACAATCATTGACTAAGAGAGTAATCATTCATGCAAAAAACTTCTAGATAAGCAGTGCATAAAATATAAATGTTCGGAGAAAAATTAAGTTTTACATGCCAAAATAAAGATAAAGATAGAAAGAGATATAACATCTAATCATCTAATGATGCCATGAAGTCATCCATAGTGCTCTAAAGATCAGTCTCCAACTCAAGGTTCAACGAATCTGATCTCTCAGAGGATACAGGCTAACCAAGACAAATGCGGCGCTGAGTTGATGACCTAGGTGTAGGCTGCCTAGATGTCTTGCGCAGTAGTGTAACCTGCTGATAAACACACATGAATTCATGATAAAATGCTAATTTAAGATAGTTCCTAGGCTTAGCATTGCATATCATGTAATAAATACTGCATAACATCCATTGCATGGCATTTAGGGTAGCTGTGTATTATGTACATTAATTCTTCCATTTTATATGGCCAGGAGGTAGTGTAACATCTTTACGGGCTTCGGATGAAGAATCCGACCATACGGATGAATCCAGAGTGACAATCGCAGTCCGTCAATGCGAAATTCACCTCGATCAGAGCTCTGTAGCACCCTCTACAAGAAGAAGAAGATGGACGGTCTAGATGGTGCCACATGGCACCATCTAGACCACCCGGCATAAACCATGGCCGCTCCATCCTCATGCATGGAGAGATCTCAACCGTTGGATCTCAATCCACCAGCTGAGGGGCGCTCTACATCGCCTCACCTTCACAAGAGAAGAGCTCAAGATTATATCGTGATCGTTGGATGAAAATCCAATGGCAACGATCGCACGATCAGTGGGCACCACATCACCCTCCACTTGACCATCCCACTCCTCAAATGAGAGGTGCGGGTTTGATCCCCACAACCTCCCCAATTAGCCAATTAACTCATCAATGTGCACATGCACAAGGGTGCAGCGCATAGCCAACCGCAGCGCAGTGCCAGCGTGCGAGCACGCACGCAACAAGGGGCGTGTGATGCATGGGCTAGCAAGAGAGGTGGGGGCATGGATCTTCAGCGACAATCTAAGCGGACCTTTAGTGACAATTACAACTGTCACTAATTGCTTTTAGGTGCAAGGCCAGCTGCGGGCGTGAGTAATGGGGGTGCGATGTTCAGCGATAGCTACATGGCGTCTTTAGTGATGCTTGCAACTGTCACTATAGCCCTCTACACGAATTTCTTCCTCTTACCTCCACTATATAAACACCCCTACACCCCCCATTCATCTTCATCTCTACCTACTCTACTCCCACCTACTCTTAAGCTCTAGTGGCCTACCAAAGCTCCATTAGAGCTTACTCTCAAGCTCCAAAGGCCTCCTATTAGTGTAATGATCCTAGTTCCCACCACCCACCACCTTCATAAGTTGCCTTAGAGTCACCCTCCAACCTCCATTCTAGTAGAAGATCGCCTTCGTCTCCTCACCTCCATTCCAGAGCCTCGGCAAAGCATTCCTCTACCCAGCATCCTCCTACATCTCACCTCCTTCATCCTACACCTCACCCCCTTCATCCAAGCTTCCGCAAGGCACCATCGTCTTGCCGAACAACGGATTCGGGAGATTTCCTCTCACCCCTATCTCTTTTATGCTTTCATAGATTATTGTAACAAACATTTGTGTAATATATCATAGTTGTGTTTCATCTCATTTTATGAACTTGTCTTGCTTGTCTTTTTATTTCAAAAACACAAAAAAAAAAACAAAACCTCAAAATACCAAAAAGAAACAAAATGAAGCGCGATTTTCAACCAAAGTAAACATCGCCTCCTCGTGTTCGACCTAGGACTCCCCTGGAGTTTTGAATATAAATTGTATTTGATAGATGCATTTTGCGAGCTATGATGACGGGTTCTCTAAACCCTAATTTTAATTCACGAAACAAGCCTCATCATTTTGGCGTCGTTGCCTGGGAGGCAACGAAATTTACTTTCTTATTTTCTGTGCTTCTTTGCATTTACATATTATTAACCTCACTTGTCTTTGATCTACTGTCTTGCAGGTACCCTAGCATGGAGGTCCAAGTGCAGTAGACCGGAGTAAAGTGTGGGTAAGGTAATTTGTAAGTGTCCCCCACATCCACCCCACTAGTTTCATTTCTCCACTTTCATAAACAAGGCCTAATCTACTTAGGTGTTTGCATAAACCCTAGGATAGAGATTGTTTGTCTTGTTTGTCACCTCCACTCATCTCACCCTTACATATTATAAAAAAAAAAACAAAAAGATACTTCTTGTGCTACAAATCAACATACACCCACATTTGTGGCACATAACCTAACTTGATTTTTATCTACTCAACCGGGATTCCGACCTATGGAACCGGTACACACAAATTAACACATAAAGGAGTAGAAATCAGTCTAGGTTAATTGTCTCTACGTGCCAATTGGTGGTTCATCTGGATCACTTGATTGAATTGTTTGGACTGCACCACCTAATTTAAAACTGATTCATTTTGTAGCTGCCCCATAGGATTCAATATTTAGGTCAATCCAGTCACTCCATATTTCTTCTTCACTTATAAAGGAAAAACACTTGAACTCGTGATTCCAAATTTGGTTTGCCTCCTAAAAACTTGGTTGAATACACCTAATATTTAAATCCTAAAAGCTATTAAGCAAGATCTGAATCTTAAAACTCACTTCATTCATAATAATCTTTCTTGAAAACTTCTTGGTTGTGCACATACACACATTCTCAAACAAAATCATTAAGGGCACAACCCAATAAGGGCCCATCACATTCCAGAAGCATCAATATCCCAAGCCTAACTAAAATTGATTAGACATTGGCCCTAGGTATTGGTTCGCTCGTTGGGATCCAGATTGAGATTGTTCACGACTAACCTGCTTATACTAGTCAATCTGATGTCTAGCTAGGGGAGTAGCGTCAAACAACCGTGGCTGGGGGGTACACTAGGAACCAGAGGTGCAAGCCAAAGGAAGAACCTTCTCCCTAGTCCCTCCATTTAATTGGTTGGATTGCCTTGATATAGGTAGAGTAAATCGTCCATAATCTTAGGACGGATTCTGAGAGTCTGTAGACCTTTAGGCTACCCAACCTAAGAACAAGCTTGTATTTTTGTGCTACAGGGCTCTTTCTCTTCCCCGTCCTTTCGACTTCCTTCCAGTGTATGCTTAGAAGGAGGTCATTGAACCCTAGATTGGAAGGACCTTTAGACCATTCCCAGAGGTAGAGGTTGAGCTATAACCAAGAAGATCCCATGGCTGATCAACAACCACCTCCCTCACCCCTGAACCAGTAGGAGCTGATTCAGAGGCAATTGGAAGAATTGCAGTAGATGCAACAATGGTTCCAACAAATGAATTGTCAGAGCGCTCAGCCCTTGAAGGATTTCTATGATCCTTCAAACTATGGGGAACGTCTTGGCATCATGATTCCTACCGGAGACATAGGAATCAAGCCCCAAGTCTTAAGTTTGATTAAGCATTTCCATGGGCTTGGCTCGGAGGACCCATTCCAACACTTGGAGGATCTAACCACTTTGGTTCAGACACTAGAGCAAGGAATGGGAACGAAGAGCAAATGAGGCTCTTTCCCCACTCTCTCAAGGATAAGGCCGCACATTGGTACCGTACCATTGGAAGGCCGATAGAAACATGGGCTGCTCTTAAGTCAGCTTTCCTGAAGAAATTCTTCCCAATTGGATGGACTAATGCCTTACGACGAGAGATTGCCACTTTCGCCCAGCGGCTGGGGAAACCGTTTCATGGTGCCTATGAGCGATTCCAAGAACTTTTGAGGAAGTGTCCACACCACAAGGTGCCGAAATAGCAACTCGTGCAGATTTTCTATCACGGGTTGGTTGAACAACTCCGTAATCATGTGGCGTCTCCTGCAGAGGTAATTTCCTCAACAAGGATGCATATAGCGCATATGACCTGTTTGAGGAAATGAGCGAAAACTCAATTAATCATGCCTCCATGGATGCATTCAACCGGTCCCAACAACCCAGGTCAAATGCTAATGAGATCCAGGATTCTCATTCATTTGACATGGAATTGATTTGTAATAAGCTTGATAAGATGGACATGGTTGCTAAAAGAATGGAAGAATAGATGTCTGTGAATTCATGAAACACATATAAACCCACTCAATCCCAGAATTTGGGGTTTCATTCCTCATGAGCTCCCACGGGGCGGGAGCTCGTGAACCAACTTGAATCGGCTCAACCTATGAGCCAGAATTTCTCGGAACCTTATGGGTTCCAAACTAGGGCCTTTAATCCCAGTTTTTCTGATCCTTCCTTCTCTCCATCCTTGCCCTATGAGGATGCGTATGCAATGCAGGAGAATGCTAGGTCCAACCTGTATTCCAATACTTATAACTCAGGTTGGAGGAAACACCCTAACTTCTAGAAAAGTTAGGGGCAACAGACCCAAACACGATCCAGCAACTATGCATCTCAAAGACTTATGGGTTAGGGTCAAGTATACACCCAATTGCCCCAGAGATTGGTTACTCAGCCATCTTGGAATGCCTAATAATCTGCAGGGCAGGCTGATTTAAACAGACAGATGGTGGAAAAATAAGGGTCCATGCTTCAGCTTATGTAGCAAATGAAGACATCATTGGATAACTTGCAATCTGGGCTAATTGCTAACACCCGACAACCAGGATCTCTACCATCCCAACCCGTACCCAACCCACGTAATGTGCAAAATTAGGGCAATAGAGCCCAAGGGTGCGGGAATCAAAGGGACCCACACGCACATGCTTAGGTGGTTGAGCAGGGTCCCTCCTCTTCTTCTTCTTCTGGTTACATAACCAATCAAGGCCCTCTAATCTTCACTAACCCACCTTAAGACCCAAACCCATATGCCTCTACAAACTCTGTCACCTTGAGAAGTGGAAAGCAGACCCAGAACCCTGAATTACCTTCTAGAAGCCAAAACCTTGGGGAGCTTGAGAGAGAGAAGGAGGAGATTGAAGAAGACAATAAGGCCTAGGGACCGAAAATTGAAAATACCACCCACATCTCGTTCCCTAAAGCCCTATTGAAAACCAAGAAGAAGAAAACCTTAAATAGTAGGCAAGTTCTGTCATCCTGCATCACCTTCCTCAAAAGAAGAAAGATCCTGGTGCCCCTTTGATTTCATGCATTATTGGGGAATACACTTTTGATAAGGCACTGTTGGACCTAGGTGCATCCATCAAGCTAATCCCAACTTCTCTTTACGAGAGGTTTGGGTTAGGCGAACTTAGGCCAACCTCAGTAACACTACAATTAGCAGACCGCTTGGTCACCACACCGAAGGGCGTTATTGAGGATGTAATCGTCAAGGTGAAGGGTTTCTATTTTCCTGTAGATTTCCCGGTCCTTTACATGGATGTACCTAACGATTTGAGGAACACACCCATCATTTTGGGGCTCCCGTTCCTAGCTACTGCCAAGGCCAACATAAACTGTGAGAGCAGTAGTATGGAGATCGCCTTTGAGGATAAGAAGCTAACTCTTGATATTTTTAAGGCGATAAGAGGATTTGAGGATTGTGGATTCATTGAGGAGCTCGAGGATCATGATTTTGAGACTTGTATGACGATTAGTGCACTCGAGGACTCCACCAGCTTTAGCGAACCCAACCTACAACCCTCCGTGGCAGACCTGCCACATCCCGAAGAGGCTGTTGATTTTGTTCATTCCCAGCCTCTTCCACTAGATCGTCCTAATGAATCTTCATCGGTGTCCTCCCTACCTTCTATACTAAACCCGCCTTAGTTTGAATTGAAACCATTGCCTAAAAATTTGAAATACGAGTTCTTAGGACCTGAGAACATGCTCCTTGTGACTATTAGTGCTGATTTGACTAAGGAGCAAGAATCGAGGTTGATTAAGGTCCTTAAGAACAATAAGGAGGCAATTGGTTGGACCATCCATGACCTCAGGGGAGTAGAGCCATCTTATTGTAATCATCGTATTTTCATGGAAGGTGGATCCCGCCTTCATGAAATGCAAAGAAGACTAAACCTAAATATGCGAGAAGTGGTCAAGAAGGAGATAATCAAGTGGCTCAATGCTAGAAGGAGATAACCGTTATGACTAACGAGAAAGGGGAAACCTTCACCACTCATTCAGCTTCTACTTGGAGAGTCTGTATTGACTATAGGAAGCTGAACACAGCCACCAAAAAGGATCACTTTTCCTTGCCATTCATCGATCAAATCCTAGAAAGGTTAGCTGGGCAAAAATACTTTTGCTTCTTGGACGGTTATTCGAGATATAACCAAGTCCATATCCATCCCGAAGACCAAGAAATGACAACTTTCACATGTCCCTAGGGAACCTTCGCATTCCATAGAATGCTGTTCGGGCTTTGCAATGCACCCGCGACTTTTCAAAGGTGAATGATGACCATCTTTTCTGACATGGTGGGAGATTGTCTTCAAGTGTTCATGGATGATTTCTCCATTTTCGGAGATTCTTTTGAGTCCTGCCTAGCTAACTTGGAATTGATCCTCCAGAGATGCATCAAGACACGGCTGGTCCTTAGTTGGGAAAAGAGCCACTTTATGACTCAGGAAGGCATTGTCCTGGGTCATGTGGTCTCTAATCAGAGTATTGAGGTTGATAAGGCTAAGGTGGATGTTATCTCTAGACTTCCTCCACCCACATCCATAAAACAAGTCCTCTCTATCCTTGGGCATGTGGGTTTTTATAGAAGATTCATCAAGGAGTTCTCGAAGGTTGCTTGACCCTTGAGTAACATTCTGGCTAAGGACTCATCATTCGAGTTTGATGAATCATGCCGTAAGGCATTTGATTTGTTAAAAATGACAGTCACCTGTGCCGTGGTGTTGCAATCACCGGTCTGGACAGCTCCATTTGAGATTACGGCTGACGCATTTGATTATGCTGTCGGGCTGTCATGGGTCAGAAGATTGAGAAAAAGCCCTCTATGATCTACTACGCTAGCAAGACTCTGGACGAGGCCCAAAGGAACTACACCGTTACTGAAAAAGAATTGCTAGCTATAGTTTTCGCTTTAGAAAAATTCAGGGCTTATCTTTTAGGTTCTCATGTAATCATTTATACCAACCACTCGACCTTGAAACATCTTTTGGCCAAAAAGGATGCCAAGCCCTGACTTATTTGCTGGATTCTGTTACTTCAAGAATTTGATCTTGAAATCAAGGATAAAATTGGGGTACAAAATGTAGTGGTGGATCACCTCTCGAGAATCCTAATTGATTCTCCTCATCTGGATATCCCTATTTCAAGCACCTTTCCAGATGAGACTATCCTTACAATCTTGGGTATTCGAACCCCTTGGTTTGTGGATATCATCAATTATTTGGCTATTGGTCAAATCCCTCAGGATTGGAGCAAACAACAACAAGACAGACTTGTGTTTGAGGCCAAATATTATTTTTGGGATGATCCCGAATTGTACCACATCAACGCAGACCTAATTATTTGTCGATGCATCCTGGAAATTGAGTTTCATAGTATACTTGAGTTCTGCCGTACATCTGCGTAAGGTGGACACTTTTCCAAGAAAAAGACGGCAGCAAAAATCTTGCATTTGGGATTCTATTGGCTGTCATTATTTAAGGATGCCCAGAAATTCTCAAAGTTGTGCACCCGATGCCAGACACTCAGGAACATGGCTAAGAGAGATATGATGCCCCTAAACCCAATACTTTCCATCAAAAATTTTTGACATTTGGGGCATCGACTTCATGGGACCTTTCCTCCTTCATTTGGATACCAGTATATTCTAGTTGTTGTTGATTAAGTTTCCAAATGGATTGAGGCAATCCCTACCCGGACCAATGACCACAAGGTGGTCATCGATTTTGTGAAGAAGAATATCTCCAGTCGATTCGGGATTCCTCGGGTGATTATCAGTGATGGTGGCACACATTTCACTCCTGCCCAGTTTTGAAATTTACTAGGGAAATACAGGGTGAATCATCGGATTTCCACACCCTACCACCCTCAGACAAATAGGCAGGCTGAGGTCTCCAAGCGGGAGGTCAAAAACAATTTGCAGAAAACCATAAGGCCTGATAAGAAGGATTGGACCCAAAAGCTAGATGATGCTCTTTGGGCCTACCATATGGCGTACAAAACGCCTATCAGTATGTCTCTGTTTTGTTTGGTGTTTGGTAAGGCGTGTCACTTACCTGTAAAGCTAGAACACTGGGCATTTTGGGTCATCAGGAAATGTAATTTTGACCTAGAGTTGGCTGGGAAGACTAGGAAACTCCAACTATCTGAGTTGGAGGAGCCTAGAAATGATGCCTATGAAAATGCTAGAATCTATAAGGTAAGGACCAAAGCTCTCCATGACCAGATGATTTCACATAAGAGCTTTGAGCTAAACCAGAAGGTCTGGCTTTTCGATTCTTAACAAAAGCTCATCCTCGATAAGCTTAGGTTTAAGTGGGATGACCCATTTGTTATTGAGCGGATTTTCCTTAATGGGGCTATCGAAATCTATGACCCAAAGACGGGTAATTCCTTCAAGGTCAACGGACAGCGTCTCAAACCCTTTGTTGACCATGTGCTCCCTGAACCCATCTTGGACAAAGTTGCTCTTACCTTGCCTTAACCACCGTGGGTCGATCATTGCTTAGCGGAAGGCACTAAACTCGACACGTGTAAAGATAGTTTCGAGCTGACCAAAATCTCATGGAAACCAGGTGTTATTCTTCCATTTATACTCTCCTGCATGCTTTCATTTTTAAT
This sequence comes from Thalassia testudinum, assembly GCA_037157565.1. Classification (NCBI taxonomy): domain Eukaryota; kingdom Viridiplantae; phylum Streptophyta; class Magnoliopsida; order Alismatales; family Hydrocharitaceae; genus Thalassia; species Thalassia testudinum. Next base: position 180,132,042 of record JAZHRO010000031.1, read on the forward strand.
AATGAGGATATTGCATTAGCTAAGCATGGGGGGGTGGATATATCGTAGGAAATAATCTTTTTGTCAGCCATAATAGTAATTTCCTATTATTCTTAAATAAATAAATAAATAAAAAGAATTAGGAGATGAGAACTTAGGCATTAGGAGTTGTAAACTTTAGGAATTGATATTTTGGGACCTGAATACTTAGACTCTTCAGGTCTTCGAGATTAATTAGCCCGGGTGTCCACTCGAATGTGGACATAGTCTCGAGTCCTCGCCAAGTAATTCTATTTTCAATAGATCAATAAATTGAGGTGATAAGTATATGACTTATCAACATACCCTCTGATTTGAGGGGACTTTAAACCTAAGCATCTACACATTATTTGCACTAACTCACTTTTCGGTGGTTTCTTTGAAAATTGGGTAGCTAATGAACCTTCTAGGGTGGTATGGCTGACAAGTTGTCGGTGGTAACAGCTCATCAGCCGGTTGTCTAGAGCCCAGCCACAAGACCATTTTCTTTTTACTACCTTTGGGTAAATCTTAGATCAGGGAAGCCACCTACTAAAAAAGAAAAAAAAAAGAAAAAGGTGAAAAAATATTAACAAAACCACACTTCACCGCACGAGTATGGCTGGCAAGTTGTCTAGAGCCCAACTCATAAAAATGCACAATAACTCCTAAAACACTTAAGGAAGAAGCGGGGAAGTATAATAAACTGGGGAGATATACATTGGGTTTGCCCTTGTGTTGACTCCATAAATAAAAGAAATAGGGAGAAACCTACTGTTCAAAAAGATAAACCTCTAGGCAAGGTCACCTACGGTCGTAGAAACCCGAAGTCTATTTTAACGGTCGCTTAGTGAGTCTTTCACTCTTTTCACTAGATGCTTAGCATTTAGAGTCCTTTTTGAGTCTTGGGCAGGTCGGGTAGCCATAAGAAGTTATCCCAAAGCTCTCAAACTCCAAAAGTATAAAAAAATTAGAAAAGAAGAAAAACAAAAAAATTGTGTATCTTCTCTTTTCAAATAAGGCGAAGACTTGGGCGGTCTGCATTTTGGTAGACACCTAGGCACTGTTAAGTTTTTGTAATTAGGTCTTGGGGTTGAGATTTTCTAAAGCAATCGACAAATTTTGCCTAAGTAATCAAATCTTGATTCTACTTTTATACATAGCATTTAGGTTAATTTTGCTAGGGACTAGCAAAAAATAAGCAAGGGGGTATGATAAACACACATGAATTCATGATAAAATGTTATTTAAGATAGTTCCTAGGCTTAGCATTGCATATCATGTTATAAATACTGCATAACATCCATTGCATGACATTTAGGGTAGTTGTGTATTATGTACATTAATTCTTCCATTTTATATGGCCAGGAGGTAGTAAGACATCTTTACAAGCTTTGGAAGAAAAATCCGACCGTATGGATGAATCTGGAGCAACGATCGCAGTTCTTCAATGCAAAAATCACCCTGATCAGAGCTCCGTAACACCCTCTACATGAAGAAGAAGATGGACGATCTAGATGGCACCACGTGGCACCATCCAAACCGCCCAACATGAACCATGGCCACCCCAACCTCACACATGGAGAGATCTCAACCGTTGGATCTCAATCTAATGGTTGAGGGGCACTCTACATCGCCTCACCTTCACAAGAGAAGAGCTCAAGATTATATCATGACCGTTGGATGAAAATCCAATGGCCATGATCAAATGATCAGCTAATGCCACATCACCCTCCACTTGACCATCAACTGCCTTGGCGCAATGGTGTGGTGCTTGCTCCTCAAACGAGAGGCTCAGGTTTGATCCCCACAACCTCCCTAATTCACCAATTAACGCACGGGCATGTACGCGCAGAAGGACGCAGCGTACAGCCAACCGCAGTGTAGCGCCAGAACGCGACAAGGGGTGTGCTAGATCAGAAAATCTATGCAAAAAGAGTTGAGTTTGGAAAACCTGTCGTTGTAGTGCGATTTACAAGAAAAATCGTCAATAGATAAATTTTACCAAAACTCAAAAGGAATTCTGAGTCGAACATAGGGAGGTGAACGTTTGATTAAAAACCGCGTGTGTTTTATTGTCATGAAGCAGATTAATTGGTCGAATTGAATCTAAACTAGCTATCTACTTAAAGAATAAATAATAGAAGAAAGAGAGAGAATATTACAAATAAAGAGAAAATAGAGATAGAATAAAGATAGATTTCATTACCATAGAGCAATGTTCATTACAACTACTTGCTACAACTACTCGCTACACTAGAAAGCAGGAAATCTACACTAGAAAGCGGTAAAAGAAGCTGGAGAGAAGTTATCCTCCTTAATGGCTGCTTAGAGGATGACCTGCAACGACGGTGCACTCGGATGAAGGTGGTGAGATGTGGGACAAAGGAGAATGATGAAGGATGACAGAGAATGAGGTAGGACGATGCCGTAGCAGGATCCACTTCCCGAATGGCAGTAAGAGGACCACCGTGGGATGCTCCACAAAGGAGGTGAGAAGGTGGAAAAATTATATTTTTAACTCTAATGGAGCATCCCGGGTTTGGGACAAGCTCTTAAAGCTTTGGAGGGGATGAGAGAAGAGAAGGGATGAAGAAAGTGTAAGGGTTGTAGGGCTATTTATAGGTGAAGTTTGAATGGGCAACAAGGTCATTTTATGCATAAAACATTAATTCAGGGCCTTTAGTGAAGGATTTAAACATCACTAAAACCCCTGAACGTGGGCGTAGGTGTCGCTCGCGTGTGCCTCTTCTTCTCCTCACTCCCAACGCCTATGCACGATCTTTGATTCTCAGCCATCCGATTGCTTAAAAGCCATCTTGCCACTTCTGCTTCAACGCACCCAACACTCGCACGTGCGATTGCGCGTGGGCTTAGGCATCCGATCTAGCGTGCGCTTGCTTGAGCATCTGGTGTGGCTACGTAGTCACCTCCATCATCGTCCATCACGCATCGCACGGCTTAATTTAACCATGCCTGCTTCTTGCTCTGATTTTGAGTGCATGGGGTCTCGAACCTACGACCTCTGCGTCGTCCAAAGGCTCGAGACCAATGGACCAAGTCGCCCTTTGAGGCATGTTTTGGATTTGGGCGTGATCGCTCTCAACCGTTGGATCTTGATTCAATGGTTGAGATCGTCTGTGCAGTTGAGGAGAGAGAGAGCAAGATGGGTCCTTAGGTCGGTTGGGAGGCTAGGATGGCACCACGTGGCGCCATCTTGGTCGTCCATCTTCTATGTCTTGTAGAGGGTGCCACAGATGTCAGATTGGACTGATTTTCACATCATTGGGCTGCGATCGTCGATCCGAACCCATTCATGCGGTCAGATTTGTCATATGAAGTGTGAATTTACACCATTTTGGCCCTTGATCTCTGACTTTCCTCGAATTATATCTAATGCTACGGAAGTTTGATCGGGGTAATCTTAGAGTCGTTGAACTCCGATCATTGCCCTGATAAGATCCGTATGGTTGGATCTGCAATCCAAGGCCTCGATTAAAGGTTTCCCTGTTACCTGACCATAGAAAAGGAAAATTAACCTAAACTTTATACAACCTAACCTAAATGCAAGATAATGGATGTTATGCAATATTTTAATATATGATGCAACTCTATGTCTAAGACGCATAAAAATAGATGGCTTATGTGATATAAACGTGTTTACATCACACCCCTATGCCTATCTTTTGCTAGTTCCTAGCAAAACTACATGCTATTTATAAAAGAATTAGGTTAGATTTCTTGGGCAATAGTTATTTTTCAACTCTTATGAATTTCAACTTCGACCTGAACTACAGAGACGCAACAATGCCCGGGTGTCTGCCAAAATGCAAACCACCTCAAGCCCTCACCTTATTCAAAGAAGGGTCTTTTTCTTCTTTTCTTCTTTTCTAATTTTTTGGATTTTTGAGTTTAGGGTTTCGGAGCAGCTTTCTATGTTCACTCAACCCACCCAAGACTCGAAGAGAACCCTAAGTTCTAAGCATCTTTATGTGTGAAATGTGATAGACTCACTGATCGGCGATTAGAATGGACTTCAGGTTTCTACGCCCCTAGGTGACCTTGAAAAGAAATTCTGCCTAAAGGTGTATCTATTCGACCGGTAACTTTCTCCCTACTTTTATTTTTATGGGGTCAACATAAGGGAAAACCCAATGTATATCTCCCTGGCTTATTCTACTTCTCCGCTTCTTCCTAAGTGTTTTGGAATTATATGTGCATTTCTTGAGCTGTGTTCTGGATAACCTACCAATGGGCTGTTACCCACGATAACTTGTCAGCCAAACTCATGTAGTGAAGTGTGGCTTATTTCTTTTTTTCTTTTCTTTTCTCCTTTTCTTTTCTCCTTTTCTTTTTTTTTCTTTTCTTTTTGGATATTTTTCTTTTTTCTTTTTTTTCTTTAAGTAGGTGGCTTCCCTGATTTAAGATTTACCTAAAGGCAGCAGAAAAAGATGGTCATGTGACTGGGCTCTGGACAACCTACCAATGGGTTGTTACCCATGATAACTTGCTAGCCATACCACCCTAGAAGGTTCATTAGCTACTCAATTTCTGTTAAAATCGCTGAAAAGCGAGTCAGTGCAAATAGTGTGTAGATGCTTAGACTTAAAATCCCCTCAAATCAAAGGGCGGGTTGATAGGTCGTGTTCTTATCACCCCAACTTATTTAACTAATTAAAATCTGAATTTAGAATGGCAAGGACTCGAGAAGCAAGTCCACATTTTAGTGGACACCTGGGCTGATTAAGCCTGAAGACCTGAAGGGTGTTAGTGTTCAAATCATATAGTTTTATTCTCTAAGATTGAAATTTTTCTAAAGCCCAAGTTCTCTTTCCTAATTCAACTTTTTTTTAAATAAATAAAAAGAAAACAAAAAAAATCTATGAAGCTGACGAAATAATTTAAATATGAATATCCACCCCCCCATGCCTATCTAATGCAATGTCCTTATCGTAGAAAGCACCTGAATTGCGTGAATAATAGGTCTGCTCCAAGATGAAAAGAAACTGTATACATGCTGAATTTAGTGCCTTTAGCTAGGCACACTATACAAAGAAGAAGAAATAAAGAATTCACAGGTGCAGGTTATCATCAGAATAAGAAAATCTAGCTTTGGACTTGCCAGGAGAAGATCTCCTTAGATGTCGACCAGATTCTGGTGTAGCCCCATGCCTAATGGTCTAGTATATCTAAGGTTCTGGATAAAAATTATCCAAAATTTGATATCAGTATGCAAGCGGGGTTGGGCCTGCAATTTGTAAGGATGCAACCCAAGTCCAAAGAGTTAGATAATAGAGAAATCAATATCAAAAGGATAATCAATGAATGTGCACTTGGGTTGGACATCCTCTGAATCAAAGATGTCATAAGGGTCCTAGTAGAAGGTTGGTGGTTTCAGACAAATAGGCACCCTTAGACTCGGAATTTTACTTCCTCTAAAATTATCTTCCCAAATCATCATTTCCCAATTCCTATCATCCTCAATCAGAATTTTGAATTATGGGACCTCCTACTGACGAGTCGATTCTTCACTTTTAAAGTCGTTTGTAGTTCTATGTGATGGAAAAATTAACTAATCAATTATTAAAATAACCACTCGCAGAAGAGAGGGTCGTGTCCACAGGAAGGAAATCACATATTTAAACTCGCACCGGTTAAAAACATATGTTCACAGTTAGTTTCGACAAGAATCGAGCCAAATTTGCCTTCAGATTAAGAAAGCGTCAAGAGAACATGTTGAAATGGAAATTTCGAACAACTAAAGGATATTTTTTGCAATGCAGCTTAATAAAATATTATTAAAAGTTGACAATGGCATAGAATGTAAATATTAATATAGCTTTTACTGTAGCAAAATAGGGGAACTTCTTCCCCTTGTCCGTGAGCGAGGAGGAAGGAATGGCCAGAGGTGTGAAGCTCAGAGGAGGATCTCTAGACTGAGGGCTCCGTGATGGCGGTCACGGCGAAGTGCGAGATGCCCCGACGTGGTCGGACGGAGGAATGGTGGTGGTGGGTTATGGTGGCTGCTGAAGTGCCGCAGGCCGTGCGGGCGTGGACAGGTGCAGCTGAGCTCTTGGCGAAGAGGCGTACGCTCTGGACTGCACGCACGCAGAGGGAGGTGCTGCTGGCGAATGCAGCTGCTATTGTTGGATGCTGTTGGCCACGCATTGCAATCGTCGATGACGCACTGCAGGGTGTGCGACGGAAGTACAGCGCACTCTACGCACACGCTGGAGGGCAGTTGCTGCTGCAGGCGTGCAGTAGGGGCGCGTGTGGGCTGGGGATGACGCTGCTATAGGAGGTGTGTACGCACGCGGGTGAGGAGCTGTTGGCTGGTGCTGCACACTAGCAAGCGCACCGGCTGCGTGCATGGCTGGAGGCACAGTAGGGTGCACGCGAAGGTGGAGTAGGGTGCTGGCGGCTTGTGCAGCCGGAGGGATGCGAGCGTGAAGGAGAGGCCGGTTGCTGTTGTGTGTAGGGACGAAGCTTTAGATGTCCGGGAAACTTCCCGGACATCTTAACTGACGGGGACGTGAAGTTGCAATGGCTGCAGTGGAGGTTGTTGCTGATGATGGTGAGAGTGGTGCACGCTGAGGTGCTCACAGTAATGCAGACAAGCTCCAGATGGCGGTGTGGGCTGTCACACCACACGCCCACGGTGGTGGAGGCTCGTCACCACAGTCGAGGCCGGTGGTGGTGGAACAGACGAGAGCTTAACTCTCTGCATAGTGGTGGGTTGTTGGGATGGTGGCCTGTCGTACAAGGCAGCCTCCCTCCTCCTTTTGTAGCCACCTGCATGGATTTGAATGGAGAGGCGGGAGAAAATCCACATTCTCCGCTCGTCCTTGAATGCAGGTTTTAGTGCGGCAGCTGGTGGCGTTGGAGTGGCGAATTCTGCAGAGAGAAGAGAAAATGATAATAATAAAAAGATTGGTTAATTATGTTCAAACCCTCAATGAAAATGTTAATGCATATAATGCATGCAATGCACATGATGAGAACCTCGTCACAAACCCTAAACTAGCACCATTTAACCTTAATATGCAAGAAAAAGCTCCTACATAACTCTAGAAAGGCTTGGCTCAGAGAGAAAATAGAAACTAAGGGGTAAAAATGCAATTTCACCAATCCGATCTGAAAATAGGGTAACTCAGGGTCCAAACATAGGTCAAAACAACCTAATAAGAAGAAAAGCGGGATGAGATGACCCAATAAGGGCTACAGCAACTCCAAGGAATTAAATGACATCCTGTAACCCTAAAAATAAACCCACTTCAATTCACGTGGTTCGAGGTAAGGTAAAAATCAAATAAACCCTCTAAAATTCATAGAAAAATAATCTCTAGGGTTTAGGACTTTCAATTTGGCCTTAGGAACCCATTTTGACCTACATTGAGAACCATACCCAATTAACAACTTAATTTGGGTTTTTACGTAAATTGACTGGTCGAACAAGGGTTAATCTAGAAATGAAATTCACCATCAGAATCCTTAGGTCCTAATTAGTCATGTATAAAAACTTGGGCCTAAGAAGAAACCTTCTTGACCAACTTTACACTTTGGTCCTCATATATTTACTTTTTAGCCCTCAACTTTTGAACCCTCACATTCTGGCCCCTAACTCTCCTTCGTTCTTTACGTTCGGGTCCCTCCTGCAAAACCTGAGCAGCGCCATGCTCCGGCGACCTTGCGCGGAGCATGACGCCGCGCAGGGTGAGGGAAGGGCCCTGGCAAGTCAATGGGGGGTACCCTGCGTCGTCAGCCACCGCAGGGACACCCCCCTGAGCGCTGCACCCACCCATACTGGTCGTGCGAACGCACGGACGGTATGGGTCTCCACTTCCGGCGTCCTCCGGCGAGGGAGACACGTCGTCTCCCTCCGCCCTCATCTCTGATTCTGCCCCTATAAATACCCCCGTCGCTCCGCCGTTCTTCCCAGCTCGGATCTGACGGAGACACCCCCTCAATTCCTCCCTTCCCACTCCGACAGACGCCCCTTTGCTCCGGCGGCCTCTCCTCCTCCTCCTCGTCGCCCTGCTGCACTACCAGCAGCAGGGTTACCTTCCCTCGATCTTTCCGCGTCACGCCGCACCCAGCTGGCGCCTCTCCGGTCCCTTCCTCGCCGCCGCCCCTTCCCCTGGGCAGTTTCTTCTCCGGCGACAGTCAATACGACTATCGCCTGCGCCAACCCCTCTTCGTCCAGCTTAATAGGTAAAACTTCTCTTCTTCCTCCCCTCTTTCTTTTCCATACTAAAAACCCTTACTGTCGGCCCGGATTTCCCACCGATCACCCTCACCTTCTCCACCTCCGGCCACACTCTGGCGAACCGCTCCCATCGCTCCAGCACCCCACACGGCTCGTCAACCTGTGCATAACCTCCGCCTCCTCACCCTGATCCTCTTCCACCCCTCCACTTCCCACCAAACGCCCTCTGCAGCTCCACCGAACACACCCACTTCTCCGCCCGCAGTTTGACCTAGGGCGACCCTTTTGCTCCACCACGCCCACTGCAGACCCTCCGACCACCTTCGCCGTGCCACGGCGAAGGTTCTCCGCATATCTGATTAGGCCAAGAGGCCGTGCTTCGGTGAACAGGTGTCGCGCCCGCCATCGCCATTGCTGAGCAGCGAAGCTCCTTCGACCCTGCTGCTCCAGGCACACCACGCCCAGGTCAGACTCCCAGGCTTCGCGGGGTAGCTTCGTGAAGTGTCAGGCTGCAGTTCGGGCGAAGCCCTCACCCGAAGCCCTCACGCGAAGTTCTCCCTGCCGCTGCTTCCTCCGCGTAGGCGCTCACATTGGGGTGGGACATTTAGTCCCACCTCGGAAGGCTTCGAAGAGGCGCGCCGATATAAGTTGAAAAAGTGCTGTAGGCTTATCGCCTCAGCACACGGGGTGAGGTCCCTCTCACACCGCTTCACCCAGCCCGTCCGCGAGCTCATCACGCGGATCCAGCCGACCCGACCCGACTTGACTCGCACTCCTCGCCCACCACCGCACGCCGGTGGGCCTGGACCCGGGGGCGACTCGTACCCGATTACCCGGTTGCTCTGGGAGAGCTGTCCTAAGAGCGAATTCTGAGAGAGAAAGAGACGCGCGGGGGAGGGGGGTAGCGTAGGTTTTTGCCCTCTGATGCTGAACTCTTAAGCGTGCAGGCACAGGTGAAGAAGAAGAAGGACTGCGGAAGAAGAACTGAATCGACACTGTAGCATCCGCGGGTTAAGTCATCTGATTGAGAAATCAGACGACGTCCTGAAGACAGGTGAAGGCAAAGAAGAAGAAGGAAGGCGAGGCAGAGGAAAGAGAGGAACACAGAGAAGCCAAGTGAAGACTCTACAGAGATCAGAAGACAAAGAAGAAGAAGAAAAGAAGAGAGAAGGAGCAGCCAAGTGAAGAAACAGAAAGCAGAAGAAGAAGAGAAGCAAGAAGAAAAGAAGAAGAAGAGCATGGGAGGAAGATCTGAAGCAAGAAAAGAAGAAACAAAGAAAATAAAAAGAAGAAAAAGACAGGATCGTCCAACCAAGAAATAGAGGAAGAACACGAAGAACAAAAGCCAAAGAGGAGAGAAGGCAAAGAAGAAGAAAAGAAGAGAAGAAGAAGAAGCCAAACTTTCATCTCTCTCTCTCTTTATTTTTGTAATAGAACATGTATATCTCTAGAATACAACTTGCTCCCTGAGTTCGACCTCGGGAACTCTTTTATTTTCCGAGTAAAAAATATATATCTGTAATAATGGCAATAACTATCTGTACTACAATGCTATTTGATAACAAAAGCTAGTCACAACGCCGTTATCACAGTTGGCGCCGTTGCCGGGGAGCAACGGCTATTCTAGAGGTAAACATTCCTGTTTTTTTTAGTTCTGATAATCTCCTCTCTTTTGTGCAGCTACAGGAAATCAAGAAGACAAGCAACCGCACGACAACCACTCCGAGGACAGGTAAATTTTTTCCTCTCGCTATTAACCCCTAAACTCTAAAGAGGAAGAAAAGAAAAGAACAAGCAATATAGGGCTAACCTGTCTTCTATACTTAGTAAACCATAAGAAGTTGCATGTTTTCAACCCATTATTCATGTACACTATTAAGGGTATTTAGGGGCTAACACATTCTTGCTTGAGCCCTAATTACCCACCAAAGAACTAACTGGACCAAGTAGAGCCAACATAAGATTCAACATTAGGAATTTAGAGACACACTTCTTAAACAAGAATTGAGAAACCTTAAAAGAAGTGTGCCCAAGCCATTATCTGAAAATACCTATCCAAAGAAACCCTAAAATAAGATTGGCTCTTTAAACACTTGAACCCTAAAAGACAAGACCTAATAAGCAAAACTGGCAGGTAAAGTTGACCATTTGGGTCAACTAACCTTCAAATTAGGTCACTCTTTGCACTTAAAAGACTAAACTTCAAGTGGAACCCTAAGCACCTTGCTCTTGAACTAAAATTGGTAGACTTAAGAGGTCAAGATCCCCATTCTGGTCTACCTGGAACCGCAGTGACAAGAGAGGTCGAGTGGGGGAAACCCTGTAACCCGTGGGGATGCTCTACCGTGTAGGGGTCTTCGCGGGACTCACCCTCTCTGGCTGCCCAGGTAATTCTCAGGTGGTCGATCTTTCTGATCAAGGGGTCCATCTGCCCCGCACCTCTATAGTCACCCAACACATTTTTGGGTGTCTTGATTGGGTCCAGCACCTTCTAAACTCATCTCTTCCAACAGTGCATGTACGGTAGGAGGTCCTTAAGACCACCCTTAAGACCTCCTTTAGAAATTCACTCTCGTCAAGGCCAAGCCTCGACGCCCGTGTTTGTGCAGCAACCCCCTCACATTATTCTCTCTTCTGATTCAGAACCAAGTTCTTCTTCTTCCCCCATCATGGCTCAGCCAGTTGAGGAAGAAAACAATCTGGAGCACCAACTCCAGCGACTCAACGACCTCTTCCAAAACTTTGTGCACCCACCGCAGCGTCCCATGATGCGGGACCATTATAATCCTGCTGCGGTGGCCATCGAGCCTCGAGTCAGAATCCCGACTGGGGGACCTGACTCTGAATTAAAGCCCAATATGATTCATGCTATACCTAAATTCCATGGGCTTAATTCGGAAGATCCCTTCCAACACATCAAACAACTAAAAAATCTGGCCCAAACTTTCGGGTCAGATGCACAAAATCGGGATATTCTTCTCATGAAGATGTTCTCCTTTTCTCTTATGGACAAGGCCGCCCATTGGTATCAAACTCAGACCTGGCCGATCAACAATTGGGAAGAACTTCAGTCCGAGTTCCTGAAAAAGTTCTTCCCTGTTGGACGGACCAACGCCTTGCGCCATCAGATTACACCCAACAAACAGGGGAACCTCTCCATGAGGCATGGGATCATTTTCAGGATCTCATGAGAAAGTGCCCCCATCACGGAGTTCCTAAATGGGAACAGGTCCAATCTTTTTACCAGGGACTCCGTGAGGACATCTGTCTTTTCGTCAATGCAACCTGCGAAGGAAATATCATGGGTCAACATGAAGACACCGTGTGGGAGATTCTCGAAAACATGTGCGAGAACTCCATCAACAATGACTCCATGGGATTATTTGACAGGACGAATACCCGCGCAGCGACGAATCTCAGGGGAGCACACGAGACGCAGGGCCTGTCCGCATCAGTCGACTTGGAGTTAATGGCCAGTCGATTGGACAAGGTCTCGATTATCAAAAAGAAGGTGGATGAGCTGACTCAGCATCTGCAGCGAGCCACCTCTACGCATAACCCTTTCGCACAGCCTCCTTCCACAAGGGAAACTATGCAAAACATTCTCCATCGATCTTCTCCTAGGATGGACCCATCATCCGAATCTTTGCCCGGAGGTCCTTCCGATTCCTTCTACACCTGCCAGGGGAATTCCATTCCCTCTTTCTCTAACTCTCTGGAGGTTCCTCAGACCTGCGAGGACCTCAACGCCATCCAGAACGACCCGTTCTCCAACACCTATAATCCTGGATGGCGTAACCATCCTAACTTTCAGTGGGCGGGAAATTCCCAAACCCAAAGATCATCCTTCCAACCCCTCCCACAACCTCCTCGTCCTTACCAGCCGCCTCAGCCTCGGCCCAACCCTACTTATCCATCTGGGCCAAATCAAGATCAAATGTCCCTTATCCTTCAGACCCTGGCTGACATTCAAAGAACGAATGCGGCTATCCAGAAACAACACAAGGACGAACTTACAGAGGTCCGAAACCAATTGACAAAGTTGGCAAACTCTCGCCAGCCAGGTACTCTTCCTTCCCAACCTCTGCCTAATCCCAATAACGTGCCCACCCAGCGGCGCGTTATCAACCCAAACCCGGGCTATGCCCATATGATTTATCAGGCCCCCTCTGTTCCTTCACCCGACGGGATAGAGGCCTCCACTTCCTTTGCAGGTTACCAGCAGCAAGCTATCTTACCCAATCCCAACCAAAACCAGGCAAGACTTAATTCCGTAACAACTCGTAGTGGCAAGGAAACCCAAGACCCACCTCATCCAAACCACTCCAAGCCTGGTAGTGATCCCAAGCCTAGGACAGTAATCCAGGATGTCCCCACCCCTATCCCAGATCCACAACCTAGACCTATCCTAGAAGAACCAACCAAGATCCCGTTTCCCAAGGCCTTGACCAACGGAAAGAAGACCACCAAGCCCGTGGCACCTGAGGAGGACCTGGTCAAGCTCTTTGAGCAGGTCCACATAAACATCCCCTTGATGGATGCAATCTTCCACGTACCAGCTTACGCACGATTTTTGAAGAATGTGTGTACACCCCAGCGTAAGCCGCGAACCAAGGGTGGGAGCCCAATTGTTCTGTCAGAGCAAGCCAGCTCTGTAATCCTCAGTAAACTCCCACCCAAGGCAAAAGATCCTGGTACTCCCCTGATTTCCTGCAAGATAGGTGACACCCAATTTGACAGAGCTTTGCTAGACTTAGGTGCATCCATAAACCTGATACCCACATCCTTACTTGACCACCTAGAAGAATCTGAGCTAAAACCAACCGAGGTGACATTACAATTAGCAGATCGATCTATAAAGTCACCAAAAGGGATTCTCGAGGATGTTATCGTAAGAGTGCGGGATTTCTATTTCCCAGTGGACTTTATAGTCTTAGATATGGATGCGCCTAAAAACCCTAGGGATACACCAATCATTCTAGGGAGACCTTTCTTGGCTACTGCTAGAGCCAACATCTCCTGTGAGGAGAGCCAAATAGAGCTTAAATTTGGAGATCAAACCTTAAAAATTGATATCTTTAAGGCCCAACAAGGAATTAATTGCGGTGTCATCGAACAGATTTGTGACGTTAGGATTTTGGTTGATGAATCACACCAGAATGACTCAATTATACCTCATCAACCATAGAAGGATCTTGACCCGCAAACGGAGGAGTTGAATCTAGATAGAAACAACCCAGTAACTCCTACCCTTGAACCTCACATCTACACTGAACCACCAGCTGCTGCTGATAATCCTATCCTCGAGTTAAAGCCTCTTCCTGCTCACTTGAAATACATCTTTTTGGGTTCCAATCAGACCCTCCCTATGATTATCAATTCCAACCTCAATCCTGAACAGGAATCCCGTCTGATTGCTGTCCTCCAGCAACATCGCAGAGCCATCGGGTGGACTCTCGATGATTTGACTGGAATAAGCCCCTCTTATTGTACTCATCATATCTATTGAAAAGAGGGCACGTGACCTTATCGTGAAATGCAGAGACGTTTAAACCCTAATCTGCAGGAGGTCGTGAAAAAGGAGATCATTAAGTGGTTAGATGCCGGGATCATCTACCCGATCTCCGATAGTCGTTGGGTGAGCCCAATTCAGGTTGTGCCTAAGAAGGCAGGACTCACCACCATGACGACTGAAATCAGAGAAATCATTCCTACCCGAGTAGCCAATGCGTGGAGTGTCTGTATAGATTACCACCGACTCAATTCCTCCACGAAGAAGGATCATTTCCCACTACCCTTCATTGATCAAATTCTCGAGAAACTAGCGGGAAATAGGTTCTTCTACTTTCTTGACGGGTACTGCGGTTATAACCAGGTGGCAATCCATCCTGAGGACCAAGAAAAGACCACGTTCACTTGCCCCTTCAGAACGTATGCTTTCCGAAGGATGCCTTTCGATCTTTGGAATGCACCTGCTACCTTTCAGCGATGCATGCTTGCCATATTCTTAGATATGGTAGGTGATTTCCTGGAAGTCTTCATGGATGACTTTTCAGTCTTTGGAGAATCTTTTGATAATTGCCTCCAACACTTGGTCCAGATACTCAGGCGATGCATTGAGGTGAACTTGGTTCTTTCCTGGGAAAAGAGCCATTTCATGGTGCCTGAGGGAATTGTCCTGGGACATCTAATTTCAGAAAAAGGCATCCAGGTGGATCGAGCTAAGGTTGATCTGATTTCTCGCCTTCCTGTACCTAGCTCGATCAGAGACGTCCATTCCTTTTTAGGGCACGTCGATTTTTATCACCGTTTCATTCCAGATTTCTCGAAAATCACGCACCCCTTGACTTCTCTTCTCTCTAAGGATGTACCCTTTGAAATCTCCAAGGAATGCACACTAGCCTTTGAAAACCTGCGTGACCGAGTCACCCAGGCACCTATCCTACAATCCCCTGATTGGTCTCAACCCTTTGAGATCATGTGCGATGCATCTGATTTCGCTGTAGGAGCAGTCCTGGGGCAGAAAGCTGACGGGAAACCCGTGGTCATCTACTACGCTAGCAAGACACTTGATGAGGCTCAGCGTAACTATACGGTTACGGAAAAAGAGCTGCTAGCCGTAGTATTTTCCCTTGAAAAATTCCGATCGTATCTTCTGGGTTCCCATGTCATCATTTACTCGGATCACACGGCTGTAAGACATCTCCTTGCCAAGAAGGACGCGAAGCCCCGACTAATCCGTTGGATCTTGCTGTTGCAAGAATTCGATCTTGAGATTCGCGACAAGGCAGGAAGGCAGAATGTGGTAACCGACCATCTGTCCAGTCTTCCTTCTGAGATCATCGACCCTTCCGGACCCATTACGGAACATTTTCTTGATGAGCACCTGCTTTCTGTTGGTACTAAACTTCCATAGTTTGCTGACATAGTAAACTACTTGGCATCTCATCAGACACCGTCTGATTGGCCGAAGGCCAAGAAAGACAAATTGCGTTCTGATTCCAAGTATTACATTTGGGAAGACCCGTACCTTTTCCGCATAGGTGCTGATCAAATTATTCGGAGATGCATCTCGGAAGAGGAAATCAGCAATATCCTATCTTTCTGCCATGACCAAGCATGCGGTGGCCATTTCTCAGGGCATAAAACCGCATCCAAAGTCCTCCAGTGTGGCTTCTACTGGCCTACACTTTTCAAGGACGCATACAGTCACTGCAAGGCATGCAGTCGTTGCCAGACTTTAGGCAACATGAACCATCGCGACATGATGCCTTTGCAGCCGATTCTCGGATGCGAAATCTTCGATGTATGGGGGATTGATTTTATGGGCCCCTTTCCTATTTCGGATGGTTTCGAGTATATTCTGCTTGCGGTGGACTACGTGTCCAAATGGATCGAAGCCATACCGACCCGAACCTGCAATCACAAGATTGTTCTTAAGTTCATACATCAAAACATTTTCTCAAGGTTCGGGATTCCCCGTGCTATAATCTCTGATGGGGGGACCCATTTTACAAATGCTCAGTTTAGGTCACTAATGGCCAAATTTGGGGTGTCTCACCGAATCTCTACTCCTTACCACCCCCAAACAAATGGCCTAGCTGAGCTGTCAAATCGGGAGATCAAGAAAATCCTACAAGTCACTGTTCAACCTGACAGGAAGGACTGGTCGTCCCGACTTCTGGAAGCATTGTGGGCCTATAGGACCACCCACAAGACCCAATTGGGCATGTCTCCCTTTAGACTGGTGTACGGAAAGGCATGTCACCTTCCCGTAGAACTGGAGCATAAAGCCTATTGGGCAGTACGGAATTGTAATCTAGATCTTTCCAAGGCTGGAACCCACAGAAAACTCCAAATCAGCGAGATCGATGAATTACGCCTAGACGCGTACGAGAACTCGCGAATCTACAAGGAGTGGGTTAAAGCCTTCCACGACAAGCACAACTCGAGAAAGATCTTTCATCCTGGTCAAAAGGTCCTACTCTTTGATGCCCGACTCAAACTTTTCCTGGGGAAACTGAGGTCCAAGTGGGTCGGACCGTATTTAGTCCGACAGGTTTTTGGAAATGGAGCAATTGAAATCAGTCCACTCAGCCACGATTCCGAACCTTTCATCTTGAACGGTCAGAGACTCAAACCGTTCATTGATGTGACTTCTACTGATTCGGCTGAATCATCCCTCATCCTCCATTCCCCTTGAGCTTACTGGGCCCAGCCAATGGCATAAAACTTAGCACTTAACGGGAGGCAGCCCGTCATTCTTTGAAAATCTAAAACCTTTTTCTGACACCATTGTGCACTTAAGGTTCACCCTTTAAGACAGCCGACTCCACCTCAGATGCTTGCATCTGAGATTAAAAATCGTCCACAGAATTCATCCCGACCCATTCACTCACAAAAATATCTATCTTAAGGAATAAATTAAGTAAATAAAAACCCCTAAATCACAATGAGGACATTGCAAGTCTTAGGCATGGGGGGGGTATAAGTGCAAAACTTGTAGAAAAAAAAAGGTTTTAAACAAAAAATTCACATATGCCAAAAACACCATAAAAATTAAAAATTTTTCGAAAAAATAAGAGAATAAGAGGAGAAAGGAAATTTTGTGGAGAAACAAAATGAAAAGGAGCACAAAAAGATGAAAGAAAAGAGTAATAGTCATTAGTAAGAAGCTAAGGAATTAACCTTAGTCTAGACCATTTTTCAAGAAAAGAAATGAAAAGTGCTTGGTAAGATTAGTAAGAACGCAAACCTTAGGCATTCTTGATAGACTCTTAGTACCCATTAAGATCTAGACAATCCTCAAGAGGTTGAGGAAAATGAAAAGCTTAAGTACTAGGTCCAAGGCTTAGGGAGTATTTGACCTCGCTAACTAACTTCTGGTTTACGGGACTCAGTAACCTAAGCACCCGAACCCCACACACTGCCTGGTTCAGTAAGCATAAAAAAAAAAAAAAATCAAAATCACGCAGAAGCGTCATTTTGAAAAGTACACCTAGAATAGGAGCGGCCGATCAACACAAGTTGATTTGGATGAGTTCCCAGCGCAGAGAGGCGGGAAATCCCCTCAAAGATGCGTAACAAAATATCATCTCCTTGGTGCTTGTCTCTTATGATATTCACATATCCTACTGGGGGCATGTAAGCACCCTGCTGGTTCAGATTCCATGGATGGCATTATCACGAAGTGTCAACTGCCAGGGTCTGAACGCGGCCACAGAACACCATGGATGGGATTATCTCGAAATCTCAATAGCCAGGGTTCTGGGGGTTGCCATGGGCGGTGCTATCTCAAAGCATCGATCGCCAGGAACCCTTGAGGATTGATGATGGGAGCAATGAATCTGATACAGACCGTGTTGAAAAGCCAATCCTAGGCTAGAACTAAAAAGAAAAAGAGAGAGAAAACTCTCCAAACAGAAAAACTTTCTATCTCTCTCTTATAAAACGCACTGCGAACTGAACCAGGGCTAAAATCATTTCAAGCACGAGTGCTTTAACTACAAAGTCCAATAAACCTTAGGTTAGTTCTTGTGGGTCTTAAAACCTTTGCTAAGGACTGAAGCTGGGGCTAGACAGATTTGGATCTTGATTGGTACTAGAGTACTTTTTAAGCCTATGGTCAGCATTCTAACCTAATCTAGGTTCAAAAGAAAAGGCACTTACCTGAAGTTGTTAAGAATATCATAGTCTAAAACAAAGGTTAAAACCTTAGGTTTTTACTAAGGGACTAGCAAATGCTAGGTATGGGGGTGTGATGAGAACCTCGTCACAAACCCTAAACTAGCACCATTTAACCTTAATATGCAAGAAAAAGCTCCTACATAACTCTAGAAAGGCTTGGCTCAGAGAGATTCTGAGTTTGCAAAGAAAATAGAAACTAAGGGGTAAAAATGCAATTTCACCAATCCGATCTGAAAATAGGGTAACTCAGGGTCCAAACATAGGTCAAAACAACCTAATAAGAAGAAAAGCGGGATGAGATGACTCAATAAGGGCTACAGCAACTCCAAGGAATTAAATGACATCCTGTAACCCTAAAAATAAACCCACTTCAATTCACGTGGTTCGAGGCAAGGTAAAAATCAAATAAACCCTCTAAACTTCATAGAAAAATAATCTCTAGGGTTTAGGACTTTCAATTTGGCCTTAGGAACCCATTTTGACCTACATTGAGAATCATACCCAATTAACAACTTAATTTGGGTTTTTACGTAAATTGACTGGTCGAACAAGGGTTAATCTAGAAATGAAATTCACCATCAGAATCCTTAGGTCCTAATTAGTCATGTATAAAAACTTGGGCCTAAGAAGAAACCTTCTTGACCAACTTTACACTTTGGTCCTCATATATTTACTTTTTGTCCCTCAACTTTTGAACCCTCACATTCTGGCCCCTAACTCTCCTTCGTTCTTTGCATTCGGGTCCCTCCTGCAAAACCTGAGCAGCGCCATGCTCCGGCGACCTTGCGCGGAGCATGGCGCCGCGCAGGGTGAGGGAGGGGCCCTAGCAAGTCAATGGGGGGTACCCTGCGTCAGCCACCGTAGGGACACCCCCCTGAGCGCTGCACCCACCCATACCGGCCGTGCGAACGCACGGACGGTATGGGTCTCCACTTCCGGCGTCCTCCGGCGAGGGAGACACGTCGTCTCCCTCCGCCCTCCTCTCTGATTCTGCCCCTATAAATACCCCCGTCGCTCCGCCGTTCTTCCCAGCTCGGATCTAACGGAGACACCCCCTCAATTCCTCCCTTCCCACTCCGACAGACGCCCCCTTGCTCCGGCGGCCTCTCCTCCTCCTCCTCGTCGCCCTGCTGCACTACCAGCAGCAGGGTTACCTTCCCTCGATCTTTCCGCGTCACGCCGCACCCAGCTGGCACCTCTCCGGTCCCTTCCTCGCCGCCGCCCCTTCCCCTGGGCAGTTTCTTCTCCGGCGACAGTCAATACGACTATCGCCTGCGCCAACCCCTCTTCGTCCAGCTTAATAGGTAAAACTTCTCTTCTTCCTCCCCTCTTTCTTTTCCATACTAAAAACCCTTACTATCGGCCCCGATTTCCCACCGATCACCCTCACCTTCTCCACCTTCGGCCACACTCTGGCGAACCGCTCCCATCGCTCCAGCACCCCACACGGCTCGTCGACCTGTGCATAACCTCCGCCTCCTCACCCTGATCCTCTTCCACCCCTCCACTTCCCACCAAACGCCCTCTGCAGCTCCACCGAACACACCCACTTCTCCGCCCGCAGTTTGACCTAGGGCGACCCTTTTGCTCCACCACGCCCACTGCAGACCCTCCGACCACCTTCGCCGTGCCACGGCGAAGGTTCTCCGCATATCTGATTAGGCCGAGAGGCCGTGCTTCGGTGAACAGGTGTCGCGCCCGCCATCGCCATTGCTGAGCAGCGAAGCTCCTTCGACCCTGCTGCTCCAGGCACACCACGCCCAGGTCAGACTCCCAGGCTTCGTGGGGTAGCTTCGTGAAGTGTCAGGCTACAGTTCGGGCGAAGCCCTCGCCCGAAGCCCTCACGCGAAGTTCTCCCTGCCGCTGCTTCCTCCGCGTAGGCGCTCACATTGGGGTGGGACATTTAGTCCCACCTCGGAAGGCTTCGAAGAGGCGCGCCGATATAAGTTGAAAAAGTGCTGTAGGCTTATCGCCTCAGCACACGGGGTGAGGTCCCTCTCACACCGCTTCACCCAGCCCGTCCGCGAGCTCATCACGCGGATCCAGCCGACCCGACCCGACTTGACTCGCACTCCTCGCCCACCACCGCACGCCGGTGGGCCTGGACCCGGGCGCGACTCGTACCCGATTACCCGGTTGCTCTGGGAGAGCTGTCCTAAGAGCGAATTCTGAGAGAGAAAGAGACGCGCGGGGGAGGGGGGTAGCGTAGGTTTTTGCCCTCTGATGCTGAACTCTTAAGCGTGCAGGCACAGGTGAAGAAGAAGAAGGACTGCGGAAGAAGAACTGAATCGACACTGTAGCATCCGCGGGTTAAGTCATCTGATTGAGAAATCAGACGACGTCCTGAAGACAGGTGAAGGCAAAGAAGAAGAAGGAAGGCGAGGCAGAGGAAAGAGAGGAACACAGAGAAGCCAAGTGAAGACTCTACAGAGATCAGAAGACAAAGAAGAAGAAGAAAAGAAGAGAGAAGGAGCAGCCAAGTGAAGAAACAGAAAGCAGAAGAAGAAGAAGAAGAAGAGAAGCAAGAAGAAAAGAAGAAGAGCACGGGAGGAAGATCTGAAACAAGAAAAGAAGAAACAAAGAAAATAAAAAGAAGAAAAAGACAGGATCGTCCAACCAAGAAATAGAGGAAGAACACGAAGAACAAAAGCCAAAGAGGAGAGAAGACAAAGAAGAAGAAAAGAAGAGAAGAAGAAGAAGCCAAACTTTCATCTCACTCTCTCTCTTTATTTTTGTAATAGAACATGTATATCTCTGGAATACAACTTGCTCCCTGAGTTTGACCTCGGGAACTCTTTTATTTTCCAAGTAAAAAATATATATCTGTAATAATGGCAATAACTATCTGTACTACAACGCTATTTTATAACAAAAGCTAGTCACAACGCCGTTATCAGCACCTAATTGGTTAACTAATTTAATGAATGTAATTCTAAGTTAATTCTAAATGCATTTAAATATGAATGCAATACATGAATTATGTAATTAAATTAGAAATATGAATTAATCTATTTACATCCTAATTTATGCTAAATAAATGTTAGAATTAACTTAATGTCTAGGCACTTAAATATTTAAATAGCCCACAAATATGGGCTAATCACCTACGTATTAATCACCCCATCTAAAATGTCTAAGTCCAAGATTTGTCACTAAATCATAATTGACTTGGGTCTAGTGATCTCAAAAACAAAATCATCAATATACTCAAAGGGATGTAATTGAGGAATGGGGCTTTGAATTGAATCCTTCATGAAATCAAGATCTGAATCTGTCATGCAAACCCCAACAGGATCAATTTCCTCAGTTATTGGGCCATCATATGATTCATCGAATTCCTGAAGCCCAGTCGTCTCACAGAAATCTTGTGCTGTAAACTTAGGTGAGACTTCGCATAATGATTCTTCACCTTCAGAATCAAAGAAATCTGAATCCGCATTGATGTATGTCTCAAAATCAATCACTTTCTAATTCATGGAGGCATACATTTCCTCATTCCCTGCCTCAGGGATCTCAGGTGAAGAAATCAAATCATCCTTATTTGATTACTCTAGAACAGCCTGGTCGACCTTGATCTCGTAAACATGTTCCCCCTACAGGTTTCTAAGCGGATTCTAACATCGGCTCTCCTGTTAGGAGTTCATCCTGGGAATCCTCCCAAGATTAGACTAAAGCAATCACAAATCTCATCTTCAATTTTGATAACTTCCCAAGTAAAAACTCACCTGGGCCTTTATCCTTAATATCCTGGAGCCAATCTAATAAATACTTGTTAAGATCGTCAATCATTTTAATCAGGGGATCCAATTCTTCAGTGCAAGGTGTTGGCTAAGCTTCTAAAGATTGTATGATATTCCTTAAGTTAGCTAACACCTTATCTTGGACCTAGTTAACCTGAACCAAATGGTTTGGTTCAGGGTTGGGTGGGTTTGGGTTTAGTGCAAGGGAGTTAATGAATTGAGGTTCTTGATACCCTCCCTGATAATAGGTCATTTCAGGTTGTTCAAAGAGGGGTGGTGACCTATAAGTAGTGTAATTTGGGGAAGGGTAAGGATCAGCATATCCTTCTTGATTGTAGATCATATTAGGTTGTCCAAATGAGGGCGGTGATCTATAATCGATGTAGCTTGGAGAAGGATAAGAATCAGGATTATGGTGTCCAGGGTTAGACCATGAACATAGAGGTCCGGAACTGTATCCCTAATCAGGATTATTCCAACTAGAAGATGGATGAGAATAAGTCTGGTTGGAGTAATAATCATTTTGGGAATAAATAGTGGTAGGAGGGTAGGAGTGGAAGTGCGAATAAGATGTGGAAAGATCCATGACAGAACGGGAGGAAGAAAGATTCCCTGCAAGACAAACAAATGAACCTGTCCTTAAGTGGGCTAACCTAAAGACTACAGACTCCCAAAACCCATCTTGAGATAAAGAAACGATTTGATCTACTTCTTTCCAGTCAATCCAACCAATTAGAGGGAGGGACTGGGGAGAAGGTTCTTCCTTTGGCTTGCGTCTCCATTTCCTAGTTTACCCCCCAGCCGTGATCATTTGATTCTGATCTCCTAGCTAGACATCAAATTGAATGGTAGAAATAGACTAATCGAAAATAATCTCGGTCTGGGCTCTGAAGAGCGAGTCCAATCCTTAGGGCCAACATGTACTCTATTTTAATTAGGGTTAGGTTTGAATGTGCTTTGGAATGTGGTGGGCCCTTTATCTGGGTTTTTCCCTTAATGATTGATTGATATGTGTGTGCATGCACAACCAATGATTTTCAAGCAAGATTATTTTTGGATGTAGTGAATTTTAGGATTTAAATCTTGCTTAGTAGATTTTAGAATTCAACTTTAGGTGTATTCAATCAAGTTCAGTTGGCACACCAAGTTTTGAAAGTACAGGTGAAGATGTTTTCCTTTAAAGCTTAAAATAACATGGAGTGCCTGGTAAATCCCTAGAAGTTGAACCTATTTGGTAGCTACTTGATGAGTTATTTTTAGTTGAAGTGGTGCAGCCTAAACAACTCAAATAATTTGCCTGATGCACCACTTAATTAGGCATATAAGTGGTTACCTAATCTGATTTCTACTCGATTATGTGTTTGGGTGTGTGTACCGGTTCCAAAGATTGGGTTACCGATTGAGTTTGAAAATTAGAAGAGGTTGTGTACCTCTGTGAGATTTTTTTAAATTTTTCTTTTATATGTGGAGGGTGAGGCGGGTGGAGGTGACAAACAAACAATCAAAAACTAACTTTAGAGTTTATAAGAAAATATAGGTTGATTTGTGTTTGTGTTATTACATAGTAGAATGAAAACTAGTGGGTGGGGAGGTGGGGGTAAACTTACAGACCTTTCAACAGCACTTTACTCTAATCTACCACTTTTACCTGTCTCGAGAAAGTACCTGCAATCACAATAAGAAAGGAGAGAAGTGAGGTAAAAGATAAACAAGGCGGAAAAGCGTGAAAAATCAAAGAGCGTCGCCTCCCCAGCAACAATGCCAAAATGTTGAATCGGAAATTCCCGGCAACGGCGCCAAAATGTTGAATCGGAAAATCTGTGCAAACAGAGTTGAGTTTGGAAAATCCGTCGTTGTATTGCGATTTGCGAGGAAAATCGTCAACAGATAAATTTTACCGAAACTCAAAAGGAATTCCGAGTTGAACAAAGGGAGCGGATGTTTGATTAAAAACTGCGTTTGTTTTATTGTCATGAAGCAGATTAATTGGTTGAATTGAATCTAAACTAGCTATCTACTTAAAGAATAAATAATAGAAGAAAGAGAGAGAATATTACAAATAAAGAGAAAATAGAGATAGAATAAATATGAATTTCATTACCATAGAGAAATGTTCATTACAACTACTTGCTACAACTACTCGCTATACTAGAAAGCAGGAAATCTACACTAAAAATCGAGAAATTTACACTAGAAAGCAGTAAAAGAAGGTGGAGAGAAGTTATCCTCCTCGACAGCTGCTTGGAGGACGAGCCACAACAACAAAGTGCCTGGACGAAGGTGGTGAGATGTGGGACGAAGGAGAATGATGAAGCACGACAGAGAATGAGGCAGGACGATGTTGTAGCATGATCCACTTCCCAAATGGCGGTGAGAGGACCACTGCGGGATGCTCCACGAAGGAGGTGAGAAGGTGGAAAAATTGTATTCTTAACTTTAATGGAGCATCCTAGGTTTGGGACAAGCTCTTAGAGCTTTGGAGGGGATGAGAGAAGAGAGGAAGGGATGAAGAAAGTGTGGGGGTCGTAGGGCTATTTATAGGTGAAGTTTGAATGGGCAAAAAGGTCATTTTATGCACAAAACATTAATTCAAGGCCTTTAATTACGGATTTAAATGTCACTAAAGCCCTTGAACGTGGGCATAGGTGCTACTCGTGCGCGCCTCTTCTTCTCCTCACGCCCAACGCCTATGCACGATCTTTGATTCTCAGCCGTCTGATCAAGCGATCGGACAACTTAAAAACCATCCTATCACTTCTGCTTCAACGTGCCCAACGCCTACGTGTGCGATTGCGCATGGGCTTGGGCGTCCGATCTCACGTGCACCTGCCTGCGCATCTAGTGCGGCCATGTAGTCGCCTCCATCGCCATCCATCGCACATCGCATGGCTTAATTTAACCGCGCTCGCTTTTGGCTCCGATTTTGAGCACGCGAGGTCTCGAACCCACAACCTCCGCGTTGCCCACAAGCTCGATACCAACGGGCCAAGCTGCCCTTTGAGGTGCATTTTGGATTTGGGCACAATCTCTCTCAACCATTGGACCTTGATCCGATGGTTAAGATCATTCACACGGTTGAGGAGAGAGAGAGAGCAAAGGTGGGTCCTTGGGCCAGTTGGGTGGCTGGGATGGTGCCACGGACCTTGATCCGATGGTTAAGATCATTCACACGGTTGAGGAGAGAGAGAGAGCAAAGGTGGGTCCTTGGGCCAGTTGGGTGGCTGGGATGGTGCCACGTGGCACCATCTTGGTCATCCATCTTCTATGCCTTGTAGATGATGCCACAGATGTCGGATTGGACCAATTTTCGTGTCGTTGGGCTTTGATTGTTGATCCGAACCCATCCGTGTAGTTGGATGTCATCTGAAGTGCGGATTTACACCATCTTAGCCGTTGATCCCTGACCTTCCTTAGATTATATCTAATGCCATGGAAGTCCGATCGGGGCAATCTTGGAGTCGTTGAACTCCGATCGTGGCCTTAATTAGATCTGTACGATTGGATCTTCAATCCGATGCCCCAATTAAATGTTGCCCTGCTACCTGACCACAAAAAAGGAAAATTAACCTAAACTTTATACAACCTAACCTAAATGCAAGATGATGCATGTTATGCTATATTTATAATATATGATACAACTCTATGTCTAAGAACGTGCAAAATAGATGGTTTATGTGATATAAACGTGTTTACATCAGGGCACGTGATGCGCAGGCCAGCAGCAGAGGTGGGGACACTGATCTTTAGTATTTCTTAGGTGGACCTTTAGTGACTCTTACAGTCATCACTAATTGCTTGTAGGCGCAAGGCCAGCTGCGAGCATGAGCGATGGGGGCGCAATCTTCAGCGACAGCTACATGGGGTCTTTAGTGACGCTTATAGCTGTCACCACATCCTTCTACACGAATTTCTTCTTCCCTCCACTATATAAACACCCCTACACCCCCCATTCCTCTTCATCTCTACCTACTCTACTCCCACCTACTCCTAAGCTCTAGTAGCCTACCAAAGCTCCATTAAAGCTTACTCTCAAGCTCCAAAGGCCTCCTATTAGTGTAATGATCCTACTTCCCACCAAATATTCATCCGTCATCCCACCACCTTCAAATGTTGCCTTGGAGCTATCCTCCCACCTCCATTCTAGTAAAAGATCGCCTTCGTCTCCTTACCTCCATTCCAGAGCCTCGGTGAAGCATTCCTCTACCCTGCGTCCTCTTGCATCTCACCTCCATCGTCCTACACCTCACCCCCTTCATCCGAGCTTCTACCAGGCGTCGTCGTCTCACCGAATAGCCGATTCGGGAGATTTCCACTCACCCCTATCTCTTTTATGCTTTCATAGATTATTGTAACAAGCATTTGCGTAATATATCATAGTTGTGTTCCATCTCATTTTGTGAGCTTGTCTTGTCTTTTTATTTCAAAAACACAAAAAATAAAAAAATCTCAAAATGCCAAAAAGAATCAAAACGAAGCACGATTTTCAACCAAAGTAAACGTCGCCTCCCCGTGTTCTACCCAGGACTCCCCTGGAGTTCTAGATATAAATTGTATTTGATAGACGCATTTTGCGAGCTACGATGACGGGTTCTCCAAACCCTAATTTTAAGTCTCAAAACACGTCTCATCTCCTGCTGATATGCTGGTGCTGTTGCTAAAGTGTTAGGTGGAGGAGGATATGGGAGAGAAGTGTCCCAAACTAAAATAAGTTGGTCAGAGTCTTGCTTATAAGATATAGAATCAAGTGGTTCCAGTTGAACCGCTTGCTCTTAAGGAATGCATAGAGAGTGATGAGCATAATACCAGGGCAGTTTTCAAAAGACGTAGATTTAGACATAAAATTCAATAGAAAAAATTGATTAAGAAAACATGGAAGACAACGAAAATAGGGTGACTTGGCTGGACAACCCAAGTCAAAGTGAGAGTGAGTGAGCAAGGTCTCCCTAATAGTATCCGTTTATGTGTGCTGGTGGAGCTCAAGAAACGTGGGACCAACAAAAGGACAACCGAGAATCTCGGAAAGAACATCAGCGTTGACCAAAACTTCTATGCCGTAGATGTTTGAGGTCAACTCAATGTTGAAACCCTCACCTATTATTTTCAGATTAGCATAAAATAGGTGACAAGCCATGGGGTCAACACCAGGTATGTAGTTGTTCAAGGAACCCGCATAAAAGTTCCACTCAAAAAGGTGTAAAATTTGGTGGTAAGAAAATTTTTCGCGGATGCCAGGGAATATAGACTCAAAATAAGTAAAGTCAATAGGTCTACAACATGAGACGAAAATTTTGCGAATAACGAAAAATAGTTACGTGTAACCTCAGTAATGAAGAAGCGATCAAAGGTGTCATCACGATGAGACGAGGAGGAGGTACGTGCGTGAACACACATGAATTCATGATAAAATGCCTATTCATGCATGTTCGTAGGCTTAGATTTGCATTTCATGTTATAAATATTGCATAGCATGCATCATTATGCATTTAGATTAGTTGTATATAATTTAAGTTAATTGCATCCTTTTTGTGGTTAGGAGAGAAGGATATTTATTTCGAAGCTGTGGATTAATGATCCGACTGTACGGATCTAATCAAGATGATGATCAGAGTCCAACGCCTTTGAAATTGCCTCTATCAGAGTCCCGTAGCACCATATGCAGTCTGAGGAAGATCAATAGCGAAGGGACTAGGAGACATAATTCAGAGCTTCAAACGAAAAATCCGACCGCGCGGATGGATTTGGGTGGACGATCGCAGCTTAACGGTGCAAAAATCGACTCAATTTGACCTCTATAGCAGCCCCTACAACAAAAAGATGGACGACCCGATTGCGCCATGTAGTGCAGCCCAAGCTACCTAGCACATGCACGTGCTACCGCACGCACGCAGCAGCGTGGGTGCACGCACGTGCGGAGGCGCACAGCGCAGTGCCAGCGTGTGGGTGCGCACGTGTACGGCAAAGGCGGGGAGTGCAACGCCAGCGACCCATGAGCTGGACCTACAACAATGCTTACAGCCGTCACTAATTCTTCGCATGCCAGCAAAGCCAGCTGTGGGTGTGAGCGGGCATGAGCTGCCTACAGCGACGCTTGCAGTGACGGCCTGGATGTCACTAATGGTCCCATACCTATTTTTGCCTTTTCTCTTCCACTATAAAAGGACCTACACCCCCTCCCTTCCAAGACATCTCAACCTACTCTACTCCCACCTACTTCCAAGCTCTAGCAAGCCTACCAACGCTCCATTAAAGCTTGTTCTCAAGCTCCCAAGGCACCTATTAGTATAGCTGATTAGCCCATAGTTGTGGGTTATTTAAGTACTTAAGTGCCTACACATTAGGTTAATTCTAACATTTATTTAGTATAAATTAGGATGTAAATAGATTAATTCATAGTTTTAATCTAATTACATAATCCATACATTGCATTCATATCTTAAGTGCATTTAGAATTAGCTTAGAATAGCATTCATCTAATTAGATAACCAATTAGGTATATTGTTTTTATTAACATAGAAGTTGAGGGTCTATACATAAATAACCCTAATATTTTAATAATATTTTCTTTATTCGTCTTCTTTCAGAACGGCTGGCTGCCGCTCCAACGCCCGGCTGCTGCAGTGATGAAGCCATTCAAGGGGGAGCGGATGTGGTGGATCTGGTCGGCAGCTAATTTCAAAATTGTTCATGCCACTACAAAAGGAGCACGGAGGCAGCCGAGCAAAGGAGGCCTCCGCCACCGACCCACCACTGTGCAGAGAGATCCTCTCTCTTCCACTCCACACTGCCGGCCTCTACCGTGGCGGCGAGTCTCCACCACCGTGGGCGTGTGGTGTGACAGGCCACACCGCCATCCGGAGCTCGCCCGCATTACCGTGAGCACATCAGCGTGCATCTTCCTCGCCGTCGTCGCAGACCACCACGCAAGCTACTGATCAGCCACCCTCTCAGTAACTTAAGACGTCTGGGAAATTTCCCAGACGTCTGAAGTTACCCGCTCACCTCCACTTCCTCAGCCTGCACTCTCCAACCGGCCACCAAGCCGCCTGCGCCCTCCACTGCTCACCGGCTGCTGACCTGCGCACGCCTGCAGATCAGCCCGCGCTCTCCTCCAACGCCTGCAGACCAGCCTACAGCATCCTCCAACAGCCGCCTGCAGCTTCCACCGCGCGCCAGCGCCCGCCTGCAGACCACCGCAGCCACGCCTCCGCGCGCCAGCGCCCTCCGCAGACCCTCCGCGCGCCCACGCACAGCCACCTGCAGAACCGCCAGCAACCGACCTCTGCAGCTACCACCGCAGCCACGCCTCCGCGCGCCAGCGCCCGCCTGCAGACCACCGCAGCCACGCCTCCGCGCGCCAGCGCCCTCCGCAGCCCCTCCGCGCGCCCACGCACAACCGCCTGCAGCACCTCCGCCGGAGCTCGTCCGGCCACCTCCGGCCGCCGCGCGACTCGCCGTCACCACCGATTCGAAGCCCTTGATCCAAGGGACCTCCGCCGAGCTTCCCGCGCCCAGCCATCGGCTCCTCGTCGCGCAAGACAATGGGGAAAAATTCCCCTGTTTTGCTACAGTAAAGCATTGATTAAAATTTACATTTTCTGCCATTGCCAGATTTTATTCATATTCTATTCACTCTGCATTGCGGAAAATATCCTGTAGTTTATCATAATTGCCATTTCAGCATTATTTCTTGCTTAAACCTTAATCTAAAGGCAATCTTGGCTTGGTTCTTGTCCAAATTGACTCCGAACAAACATTTTTAAGTGGCGCGAATTTTAATACGTTATTGCCTCCCTGTGGAAACGACCCGCTCCTCTGCGAGTGGTTATTTCTTATTAAAAATTGATTAGTCGATTTTTCCACCACATTAAACTACAAACGACTTAAAAGCGAAAGATCGAACCGGTCAAATGGCGCCGCTGCCGGGGAGGCAACAGACGCAATAATTTCGCCTAATTTTATCTTCATTATTTGTCAATTGCACAGAGATTTGACCATCCATTATTTTCTTTTCTGTGCGAGAAATTTTGTGCAAGAATCAGCCACTGTGAGAGGCGACCCTTGACGTCGCCAGACGAGAAGTGGACAAGCAATTTTGAAAGGAGGAGAAGGACGAGGACGCGACGGACACCACTGTATTTAATCGCTAATTTAATTAGAATAGAATTAAGACTGAAGACTTAATTTTTCATTACAGTTAGTTTGAAACCCTTGTTCTGGGGCATATTTTGAGGGTTTGTTCCCTGATTTTGTTTTGGACCCGTGTTGGGTAATTTTTGGGAGCCTGTTCCCTTTTCTTTAGATTTAGGTTTTTTTTTTTTTATTATTATTATTATTATTATTATTTCTTTTATTTGCTTGTGCATAAGTAGCTCTAAAAAAATAGAAAAAGAAAAAAAATGAGCTGCCTGCTAGAAGCTGCCTGCCCTAGGACGAACCATTTAGGTCTGTATGAGCAGCCTCTAGATTTGCTTTTCTGCATTGCGTGCATTTTTGCATCGAAGATCGCTGGAGGCAAGGTACGCATTCTCTTACTTTGCATCCTATTTTTGATCACGCATTGCATTTGGGATTTAATGCAAAGACCACCTAATCTGTACTGAATAAATCTAACAAGTGGTCACATATTTTCTTAGAAAAAGGACTAATTAAAGGAAGGACATTTTAAAAACCAAGGATTTCATTTTCAAACTTGGCGTGCGATTCAAAGTTTAAAATCTTTTACGGTGTATGCACACTTATTTCACTTGCACCACGACACGCTTCTAGACACTCCTTAGGTTTGGAAATACTAGGACAAGAGCCCTCCTTTCGTTGGATTCTGAAGTGTTCGGAACTGGAAATCAAAGGTTTTGTAAATCCAAAGAGGGGGATACCCTGTCACGGATTTTTGGGGGTAGTCCCTAGAAAAATTAAGCGAAACCTCCCTCTCTTTTTATACTTTTGTAGAATATTGTAATAGACATTCATGATATATAAAATATTTGTTCCATATCTCTTGTGATTTATTCTACTTGTCTTCTTCTTACAAAAATACAAAAAAAAATAACAAAACCCTAAAATACCAAAAAGAAACGAAACAAATCACGGCTTTCAGTTAAAGTAAACGTCGCCTCCCTGTGTTCGACCTGGGACTCCCTTGGAGTTTCGGTATAAATTTTGTCTAATCTACGTGTTTTGCAACTACAACGACGGGTTGCTTGTAACCCTGATTTCTAACACGTGAAACATGCTTGATCATTTTGGCATCGTTGCCGGGGAGGTAACGAAATTTACTTTATTGTTTATTGCATTTTTTTGCATTTACATAACACTAACCCCGCTTGTCTTCGATCTACTATCTTGCAGGTACTTCAGCATGGAGATCCAAGTGCGGTAGACCGGAGTAAAGTGCAGATAGAGTATTTTGTAAGTGCCCCCACACCACCCCCACCTTAGTTTTCATTCCATAACCTAATAACTCAAACCGAAATCAACTTAGGTGCTTTTTATAAATCGTAGGATAGATTTGGTTGTTTGTTTGCCACCTCCACTCATCTCACCCTCGCATATATATATATATAAAGAGATACTTTTTGTGGGATGAATCAATATACACACTATACACCCACATTTGAGGCACATAATCGGACTTGATTTTCATCTACTCAACTGGGCTTCTGACCTATGGACCCGGTACACAAATTCAACACATAAAAGAGTAGAAATCATATTAGGATAACCACCTCTTTGTGTGCCTTAATTGGTGGTACATTTGAGCCAATTGATTGAATTGTTTAGGCCGCACCACCTAATCTAAAAGCGGTTCATTTTGTAGCTGCCCCATAGGATTCAATAACTAGGTCAAGCCAGGCATTCCATATTTTTCTTGATTTCTAAAGGAAAATACTTGAACACGTGCTTTCAAAAACAAACTTGGTTTGCCTCACAAAACTTGGTTGAAAACACCTAATATTTGAATCCTAAAAGCTATTAAGCAAGATTCGAATCCTAAAACTCACCTCATCATTAATAATCTTGCTTGAAAACCTCTTGGTTGTGCACATTCACACGTTTTCAAACAAATCATTAAGGGCACAACCCATTAAGGGCCCATCACATTCTTGAGCATCAATTTCCTAAGCCTAACTAAAATCAATTAGACATTGGCCCTAAGGATTCATTCACTCATCGGGATCCAGATTGAGATTATTCATGATTAACTTGCTATACTAGTCAATCTGATGTTTAGCTAAGGGAGTAGCGTCAAACGACCGCGGCTGGGGGGTACACTAGGAACCAAAGGCACAAGCCAAAGGAAGAACCTTCTCCCCAGTCCCTCCTTCTAACTAGTTGGATTGCCTAGACATAAGTAGAGTAAATCGTCCATAGACTTAGGACGGATTCTAAGAGTCTGTAGACCTTTAGGCTACCCAACCTAAGGATAGGCTTGTATTTTTGTGCTGCAGGGTCCCTTCTCTTCCCCATCCTTCCAGTGTATGCTTGGAAGGAGGTCATTGAACCCTAGATTGGAAGGACCTTTAGACCATTCCCAAAGGCGGAGGTTGAGCTTTAGCCAAGTAG
Source organism: Thalassia testudinum (assembly GCA_037157565.1). Taxonomy (NCBI): domain Eukaryota; kingdom Viridiplantae; phylum Streptophyta; class Magnoliopsida; order Alismatales; family Hydrocharitaceae; genus Thalassia; species Thalassia testudinum. The sequence goes on from JAZHRO010000031.1 coordinate 180,164,232, forward strand.
ATCCCATGGCTGATCAACAACCACCTCCCCCGCTTCCGAACCAACTAGAGCTGATTCAGAGGTAGTTGGAAGAATTGCAGCAAATGCAGCAACGGTTCCAATGAATGAATGTCAGGGCACTCGGCCCTTGAAGGATTTTTATGATCCTTCAAATTATGACGATCGTCTTGGCATTGTGATTCCCGCCGGAGATGTTGAGATCAAGCCCCAGGTTTTGAGTCTAATTAAATGCTTTCACAGGCTTGGCTCTGAGGACCCATTCCAACATTTGGAAGACCTGATCACTCTAGTTCAGACCACAAAATCACGGAATGTGGATGAAGAACAAATGCTCATGAGGCTTTTCCCCCATTCACTCAGGGACAAGGCCGCACATTGGTATCATACCATTGGAAGACCAATTGCTACCTGGACAACTTTGAAATCTACCTTCCTGAAGAAATTCTTCCCAATTGGGCGAACCAATGCATTGCAACGGGTAATTACCACTTTTGCCCAGCAGTAGAGGGAACCGTTTCATGAGGCTTGGGATAGATTCTAGGATCTATTGCGGAAGTGTCCACACCACGAGATGCCTAAATGGCAACTTGTGCAGATTTTTTATCATGGGTTGAATGATCAACTGCATAATCATGTGGATGCTTCTTGCGGAGGCAATTTCCTCAACAAGGATGCAAATAGCGTGTATGAATTGTTTGAGGAAATAAGTGAAATTTCTTTAAACCATGCCTCCATGGAAACCTTCAACCGATCCCAACAAATTAGATCAAATGCAATGAGGTCCAAGATTCTCATGCATATGATATGGAATTGATCTACAATAGATTAGATAAGATGGATCTGGTTACTAAACGAATGGAAGAGTGGTTGTCCAAAAACTCTAACTTTTCTAGATCCACTCAATCCCAGTGATCGGGATTCCATTCTTCGCAAGCTCCTACGAGACGGGAGTTTGTGAACCAACTGGAACCAGCTCGACCTCCGAGCCAACTCTTCTCGAAACCTTATGGGTTCCAAACTAGGGCCTTGGATCCTAGTCTTTCTAATCCTTCTTCAACCTCATCTTATGAGGATGCTCATGCTATTCAAGAGAATGTTAGGTCCAACCCTTATTCGAATTCCTACAATTCTGGTTGGAAAAATCATCCTAATTCTCTTGGAAAGATTAGGGGCAACAGACCCAATATCGACCCAACAACTATGTACTACAAAAACCAATGGGTCAGGGTCATTTATATACTCAGTTGCCCCTAAATCAGGTTAATTAGCCCATGTGGAATGCTCAACAACCCGCCGAGCAGGCTGACTTGAACTTGAAAATGGTAGAAATGCAAGGGTCAATGCTCCAGCTCATGCAACAGATGAAAAATTCGCTGGACACCTTGCAATCTGGACTTAGTACAAACAACCGATAACCTGGATCTCTACCATCACATTCTGTACCAAACCCAAGGAATGTTTAGAACCGAGGTGCTGGGCCTCAAGGGTTTGGTAATGATGGAGAGTCACATGCTCAAGCTCATGCTATCTATCAGGCTATCCCAGCCCCTCCTGGAGTGAACCAAGTTCCTACCATAATCAACCGGGAGCCTCCTGTTTTGCCCAACCCTCCCCAAGGCACTAACCAACAGCATTTTATCACAGCAAACACCATCACCTTGACGAATGGTAGTAGACACAAGGGACCTACCCAACCCCATGTCAACCCCATTAGGCCCCGTAGCAGGAATTCCAAACTCCCAACTAAGAATGTGATCAACAAAACATCAGAGTTTGATTCAGGAGTATGTTGTTGTTGCATGAGCAAACAGAAAAAGTCGGAGGAGAAATTAGAGGAAAGGATGTCCTTACTTTAGGCTTTCAAATTGACAATCATTTTACTCCTCGCAGCTATTGGATCAATCCCCACCTATGTCATAGGTTTACTGAGTGCATATAAAGAAAGGCGTAGAGCGAAATCTGAAATCAATAGGAGAGTAGTTTTGTCTGATAACACAAGCACATTGATCTTAAACAAGCTACCTCCGAAGAAGCAGGACCCAGGAGCCCCTGCTGATTTCCTGCAAAATAGGAAGCATTATTTCTGACTGGGCCCTCCTCGACTTGGGTGCTTCCATTAATGTGATCCCCACCTCACTGCACATGGAATTGGGTCTAGGCTACCTAAAACACACTGACATAACCTAGCAGTTAGCCGATAGATCCATTACAAAACCAAGGGGTATTTTGGAGGATGTTTTAGTCAAGGTTAATGATTTGCATTACCTTGCTGATTTCATAGTCCTTGACATGGAAACCCCAAAATAGCTCAACCACACCCCGATTATTTTGGGAAGACCTTTCCTGGCTACTACCAAGGTGAGGATTGATTGTGAATCAGGAAATATAGAAATGGCCTCAGGGGATAAGATAAATCGATTCAATATTTTTGAGGTCTCAAAGAAGAATAAAATTAAGTGTGGTTCGATGGAGGAGATTGGTAGAATAGAGGAAGTAATGGCCATACATACCTTAGACAACCTTTTAATGGCCAACTCAACCCAAACTCAGGAAGAAGATATAATGCAGGATGAGGAAGATATACATGAAATCAAAAATTGAGGAAATAATTAAGGACAAAACAAAAATGCGACCAATTGTAGCAATGCAAGATGAGGAAGATATACATGAAATCAAAAATTTGTTGGATGATTCACATGATCAAGATAAAACCCAACAACATCCTTATCCTGAATGCTTAGAGTTTGAGGTTCAACTTATGGGTGGGAATTCTGAGGATCAGGATGGTTGGTTTAAGAACTCAAAGTGTGAGGATGAAATTGAACATTGGGGAAGAACTCTTCAAACATTAGGTATTCTAGAGTACCCACAAATCCCCAGCACATCACAAAACCCTCATCGTTCTTTTTCACCCAACCATTGCACAAATTTTATACCCAACCACACTTCCTCTATAATAAATCAACAAAACTCCAATTGGAGACCATTTAGGCTCTCCCTGCATCACTAGCTTGCCACTTTCATTGTTCGTCTCTTTGGCAAGCCCATTTTCACTCTCCGGGACCTATACCTGGGGGCTCGAAAACTTTGTTGTTGTGGCCTCAATGTTTAGTTATGTTTTGTTGAGGACCTCGCCTAACTGAAGGCACTAAACTTAGCACATGTAAAGATTGTTCCAAGCTAACCAGAGTCTCACAAAAACCAGGTGCTATTCTTCCACTTCTACTTCCCTACATGCTTTCATTTTTCACAATGAGGACATTGCAATAGCTAAGCATGGGGGGTTGGACATATTTTATAACCTTTTTGTCAACTATAACAGTAATTTCCGGTTATTTGATTCCTTAAAAAAAAAATTCGAATTAGGAGACGAGAACTTAGGCATTAGGAGTTGCAAACTTTAGGAATTGATACTTTGAGACCTGAATACTTAGACTCTTCAGGTCTTCGGGCTTAATTAGCCCGAGTGTCCACTTGAATGTGGACTTAGTCTTAAGTCCTCACCAATCCAAATTCATTTTAATTTGGTAAATAAATTGGGATGATAAGTATATGACTTATCAACCCGCCCTCTAATTTGGGAGGATTTTAAGGCTAAGCATTTACACACTATTCGCACTTACTTACTTTCCGGCAATTTTTATGGAAATTGGGTAGCTAATGGACCAGCTTGGGCGGTATGGCTAGCAATTTGTCAATAGTAACAGCTCATCAGCCGGTTGTCTAGAGTCCAATCACAGGACCATTTTTGTTGTACTGCCTTTAGGTAAATCTTAGATCAGGGAAGCCACCTACTTAGAAAAAAAAAAGAACAAAAAAGAAACACTCAAAAAGAAAAGAAAAAAAAATAGAAAAAGGAGAAAATAAAAAATAATAAAGCTACACTTCATCGCACAAGTATGGCTGGCAAGTAGTCATGGGTAACATCCCATTGGCCGGTTGTCTAGAGCTCAGCTCTCAAAAAAATGCACAATAATTCCCAAAATACTTAAGGAAGAAGCGGGGAAGTAGAATAAACCGGGAAGATATACACTGGGTTCACCCTTGTGTTGACCCCATAAATTAAAGTAGGGAGAAAGCTACCGATAAAAAAGATAAACCTCTAGGCAAGGTCACCTAGGGTCGTAGAGACCCGAAGTTTGTTTTAACAGCTGCTTAGTGAGTCTTTCACCAGATACTTAGCACTTAAAGTCCTTTTTAAGTCTTGGATGGGTTGGATAGCCGTAAAAAGTTATCCCGGAACTCTCAATCTCCAAAAGTACAAAAAATTAGAAAAGAAGAAAAATAAGAAAAAAAATGTTTCTTCTCAAATAAGGCAAGAGCTTGGACAGTCTGCATGCTGGCAAGCACCCGGGCACTGTTGAGTTTTTGTAATTAGGTCTTGGGGTTGAGATTTTCTAAAGCAATTAATGAATTTTGCCTAAATACTCAAACCCTGATTCTATTTTTATACAGAGCATTTATGATAATTTTGCTAGGGACTAGCAAAAAGTAAGCATGAGGGTATGATGAACACACATGAATTCATGATAAAATGCCTATTCATGCATGTTCCTAGGCTTAGATTTGCATTTCATGTTATAAATATTGCATAACATGTATCATTATGCATTTAGAGTAGTTGTATATAATTTAGGCTAATTGCATCTTTTTTGTGGTTAGGAGAGAAGGATATCTATTTCGGAGCCTCGGATTGACAATCCGACCATAGTGATCTGATCTAGATGACGATCGGAGTCCAATGCCTTTGAAATTGCCTCGATCGGAGTCCTGTAGCACCATATGCAGTCTGAGGAAGATCAATAGCCAAGGGACTAGAAGACATAATTCAGAGCTTTAAATGACAAATCCAATCACACGGATGGATTCAGGTCAACAATCGCAGCCTAATGATGTGAAAATCGACTCAATCTAACCTTTGTAGCAGCCCCTACAACAAAAAGAAGATGGACGTTCCAGATTGCGCCACGTGGTGCAACCTAGGCTGCCCAGCGCACACACGCGCCACTGCATGCACGCAGCAGCACAGGTGCGTGCACGAGCAGCAAAGGCGGGGAGCGCAGTGCTAGCGACATATGATCTGGCCTACAGCGGCGCATGAGCTGGACCTACAGCAATGCTTATGATAGCGATTTCACGCGGTTTGTTAAAATACGTCGTTGTAACGCGTAAAACCGATCAACTCTTAAATTTATATTCCTAGATAGGGGAGTATCTAGGGTCGTCCAAGGAGGCCAAATGTTTGCAATAGTGATTCTCTTGCTTGGAATACAATCTCAACTTTCTTTTTGGTATTTTTCAATATATCATTTTTTTGTTTTAAATTAAGACAACATGCGGAATGGTGACGGGAAGGTGATTTACACTTCAATTTAAAATACTACTTCTAAGTGGCAAGTAGATCCTTTCCCTAAGCTCACTCTAGGCAAGTGGAGGCCTAGAATAATTAGGGAGAGGGAGTAAGGAATGCTAAAAACAAGCAAATAGAAATGCAAACAAGAAATTGCAAAGAAGGCAACTAGATAATTAAAAAAAAGTGTTTAACAAAAATGCCTAGTAGAGGAATGCTTCTACTACTAGAAAATTGACATAAAGAAAGGAAAACACAAATCCTCTAGATAGATGGTGAAGAAGAGGGCTTCTTGCTCCAAGGTTGGTGGCTCCCAATCTTGAAAAGAGTCCTTCAACTCCTTCCTTGCAGTGCTCCACCAAGGTGATGTCCTCCAAGGCAAGCCCTAAGGGGGCGTGCCCTAAGCTTCTCTCCAAGGGTGGACGTCCACCCTAGGTCCTTCTCCCTTGCCTGGCCGTCCTCCTTGAAGTGGACGATTCCTCCTCCTTGGCGTGGCCCAAGTTGAAGAGAGTGGGGAGAAGAAGGCACCAAAAGGGCTGGTGGTGTGCCCCTTTAATCTCCTTCTCTACTCCTTCTCCTTGGGCGTAGGTATAGGTGGATGTAGGTAGAAAAATACACTAAGGGAGGATGCCCCAAAATGGTGGTAGGTGGTGGCTTTTTATAGAATAGGATGGGGGGTTAAGGTGCCCCTTGAAATGGAGGGCTAGGATGGAAGGATGAGGGTGGTTGGTGATCCTATGGCTAGGGTGAGTCGGCGCCAACCCAAGGGGTGTTAAAGGGGGTGGTTATGGTGGTGTTGGTGTCTTTCGGTGGTGGAGAGACACCCCCATGCTGGCGCCAACATGGGGTCTTCTAGAAGGGGAGTTAGGTGGATGGTGGAGATGGATTCAAGGGGGATTGTGTGGTGGAGATGAGGGGGGATTTTGGAGGGAAAAGTGGCGCCATTAAGGGGTGGTTATGGGTAGTTTTTGGTGCCACTTTTAGGTGTCTTTTGGAGGTGGTGGGTAGGTTAGGTTGGTGCCAAGTAGGTTAGCTTATGTGGAGCTTAGGTGGAGCTAGTTGGGTGGAGTTGGTAGGTTGGTTTTTGGGGTGATACAAGCCAAGGAAGTTGGAGCATAGTTAAGCTAAGCTAAGCTAAGCTAGCTTAGCTAATGGAGGAGTAGAGGAGAAGATGTTGGAGCTAGGGTTTGGAGGAAGGAGCTGAGGAGAAGAAGTCTAGAGTTGGAGCTGGAGCTGGCTGCTGCTGAAGAGGCTGGCATGGGGCTACTCTAGCTGGCTTAGCTTGCTAGTTCTTTGCTAGTTGCTAAGCCAAGCTAAAGTGAGCTAGCTTCTACCAAAATGAGCTGAGGTGAGCTAGGTCTGGTGCTCCCGGGGAGAATCAAGCTGGTTGAGGCAGCTAAGGTAGCTTAGCTCAACTGAGTTGAGCTAAGCTGAGTCCCCGAGAGCTGGACTTGAGCTTCCTGAGCTGAGATGAATTCTTCTTCAGCTGGCTGGAGTTGAGTGGAGCTGAATGTAGCTGGATCTGAGCTGGGGTGAACTCTTGTCAACTCAGCTGAGCTAGCTAGAGCTCCCTGTGAACTAGTGGGAGCTGAGATGAGCTAGACTCAGCTAAGTTGAGCTGGATCTGAGCTGACTTGAGCTAGGGTGAGCTAAGATGAACTCTCTTGAGCTGCCATCCAGCTGAGATTAGCTGAATGGAGTTGGGATGAGCTAACCCTAGTTCAAGTAAGCTAGGTTCCAGCTGCGGTGAGCTGGATCAAGCTGAGGTGAGCTGGATTAGGCTGAGTTCCAGCTAGTCTGGGCTTCTCCTTCACCATTTTCCTTCTTGAGTGCTAGGGTTTTAGGGATCTATGCATCTGTACATCCCTAACACTCAAAAAAACACATTAAAATGACAATAAAAAATGCAATGCATGCCTATCCTAATTTATGCCTAAATGCAGCCCAAAAACCCATTTGCAGAGTAAAATCCTAAGAGCTAGGTTTGTTTTAATGCATAAGAATGATGATAAACTGGCGTTTATCAGCTTACAGCCGTTGCTAATTCTTCGTGTGCCAACAAACCAGCTGTGAGCATGAGCAGGCATGAGTGGGCATGAATTTCCTATAGCGATGCTTCCAGGGACGGCTTGGATGTCACTAATGGTCCCATACCTATTTTTGCCTCTTCTCCTCCATTATAAAAGGACTTACACCCCCTCCCTTCTAAGCCATCTCTACCTACTCTACTACCACCTACTCCCAAGCTCTAACAAGCCCACCAATGCTCCATTAGAGCTTGTTCTCAAGCTCCCAAGGCACCTATTAGTATAGCGAACCTCTGCCCCACCAAATACTCCTCCAACTTCCCATCCCCCCTCATAGGTCACCTTAGAGCCATCCTCCCACCTCCATTCCAATAGCAGATCATCTCCGCCTTCTCACCTCCATTTCAGAGCCACGCCGAAGCTTTCCTCTACCCGACGTCCTCCTGCATCTCACCTTCGTCGTCCCGCTCCTTACCTCCTTCGTCCAAGCTTCCACCAGGCACCGTCGTTTCGCCGAACAGTCGATTCAGGAGATTTTCTCTCACCTCCCTCTCTTTTTATGCTTTCATAGAATATTGTAATAGACATTCATGATATATAAAATATTTGTTCCATATCTCTTGTGATTTATTCTGCTTGTCTTCTTACAAAAATATAAAAAAAAATAACAAAACCCTAAAATACCAAAAAGAAAGAAAACAAAGCGTGGTTTTCAGTTAAAGAAATGTCGCCTCCTCGTGTTAGACCTAGGACTCCCTTGGAGTTTTAGTATAAATTTTATCTGATCGACATGTTTTGCAACTACGACGACAGGTTACTTGTAACCCCGATTTCTAACACATGAAACACGAGCGACCAGTGCGCATTTTGGAGCCATTCGAAAATCACAAAAACACATTGCATGATAAAAAATGACCTAGACAAGGGTGCTAAAAATCAGTATTTTGGTCGATCAACCAAGGTATTTGGTCAACCAAAATCGTGACAGATCAAAAAAATAGGAGGTTTGACTGGATGATAAGCTCGCATATACTACTTGATTTTGCATTCAAACACAAAACAAATAACAACAAGAAATTAGTAAGCCAAGGAACATTTTAAACACAAGAGAAATCCACAGAAATGGATGTATGCAATGTTTAGAATGTACTAAGATCTAACCAAAAAAATGATCGATCAAGGGAGGAGGTGGACGGAGGATGTGTGATGTCGTCGTCAAAGGGCCACGCTCAGAGGATGCATGCACGGAGGAGGCTTGCATGTGAGATGGTCAGTGTCGTTGGTTGATCACACAATCTGTGGAGAGGAGTGGGGTCAAGTGTATTTGAGTTTTGATGGAGTGGGGACCAAATATGTGGGGTAGGGTAGTTAAAAAAATAGGTGTTTGAGTAAAAACAAAGTGTTTTATAGAGAACGTGATTAGTAAAATAGGTAAATACAATTTAGGCAACTAATCACATAGGGTACAAACGGTAAACGGTGATTGCGAGTGTAGATCAAGGAAAAAAGATCGCAATCTTCGAAAAGAGAATCTGCCAGTTTTTGTTGATCAAGAATAGTTTTTGGTCGATCAAAGCAAAAAGTGATCGATCAAAAGAAGTTAATTGGTCGATTAGAGTTTGAACGTTTGGAGGACAAGCCCCACCCAAACAAATTAGTCGATCAAACATTTTGATTGATCGATCAAAAGTCAAAATTTTGGAGGGAGATTTCCTGCCAAGAAAATTTCAAGTTTTGGTCGATCAAAAAGGACTATTTGATAGATCAAACAGTAAAAGAAACATTCATTAGGCAAATTAATTAAGCTCTTTTAATATAGATAATCCTAGTGAATGACAAATTTGATTAAACCTTTCCTTAGGCAAAGGTTTTGTGAATATATCAACTAGTTGATTTTCTGTGTTAATAAATTCTAAATTAATATCTCCTTTTAGGACATAATCTCTAAGAAAATGATGTCTAACATCTATATATTTAGTCCTAGAGTGTTGTACTGGATTCTTGGATAGATTAATGGCACTTGTGTTGTCACACAAAATTTTGTTATGCTTATAAGATAGGCTAAAATATTGTAATGTTTGTTTCATCCACAATAGTCATGAACAAGCTAAAGATGTAGCTATGTATTCAGCTTCAGTTGTGGATAGTGATACAGTATTTTATTTTCTAGAGAATCAAGAGACTAGGGAATTTTCAAGATATTGACAATTTCCACTAGTACTCTTACGGTCTGTGAAACTACCTGCATAGTCAGCATCACAAAAGGAATATAATTCCAATGTATCTAACTTCATATAGAAGAGTCCTAAATCTTGTGTATTGTTTAGATACCTAAGTATTCTTTTAACAGCATTTAGATGTGATTCTTTAGGGTTTACTTGCAAGTGAGAATATAAACAAGTGCAAAACAATATATCAGGTCTACTTGCAGTTAAATATAATAAAGATTCTTATCATGCTTCTATATGTTTTTGATCTACTGCTTTACCTGTGTCAGTTTTCAATTGAGTAGAAGTTGCCATCGGTGTTTCTTTACCTTTGATTTTGTCCATCGAGAATTTCTTCAGTATCTCTATTGTGTATTTTGTTTGAGATGTGAAGATTCTAGAGAACAGCTGATCAATTTGAACTCCAAGAAAGAATCAAAGTTCTCCCATCATGCTCATCTCAAACTGATCCTACATAACCTTTGCAAAGTCTTCGCATAACAGATCATTAGTAGCACCGAAAATAATATCATCAACATATATTTGTATTATTAAAAGATCATTTTCTCTCCTTTTAGTGAATAAGGTTGGATCTATAGTACCAATTTTAAATTCATTTTCAATTAGGCAGGATTTTAATCTATCATACAAAGCTCGTGGAGCTTGTTTAAGTCCATATAAGGCTTTGTTTAGTTTATAGACATGGTTTGGATTTTTAACATCTTCAAACCCTGGAGGTTGTTTAACATAGACTTCCTCCTTGATGAATCCATCTAGGAAGGAACTTTTGACTTCCATTTGAAAAGGTTTGAATTTCTTATGGGTGGCAAAGGCTAGCAGCATCCTAATGGATACTAGGCGAGCTACAGGAGCATATGCTTCTTGATTATAGCCTTAGGCCACAAGTCTGGTTTTATTTCTAACTACTTCTCTTGATTCATTAAGTTTGTTTCTAAAGACCCACTTTGTTCCTATAATGGTTTGTGATTCAAGCTTTGAAATAGGTTCCCATACTTGATTTCTCTTGAACTGATTAACTCATCCTCCATTGCACTGATCCAGTGATTATCAGAAAAGGCTTCTTTGACATTTTTGGGTTCTAACTGTGAAACAAAAGTAGTGAAAGCTAAACTATTAAAGGAGGATCTAGTTTAAACTCCTTTAGATAATTCACCTATCACCAATTCTTTTGGATGATCTTTCACAAATGAGATATCTCTAGGTAGTTCATTAGAAATGTTCTCTTCTAGAATGTTTGATGGGTCAACTATTAGGCCATCATCATCAATTACAAAAGATTTTTGTTGAACTGAAGTTTCATCAAAAGATACATGCATGGTTTCCTCGACAACATAATTCTTCTTGTTAAAAACCCCATAGGCTTTACTTCTGGTTGAATAACCTAAGAAAATTCCCTCTGAACTTTTGGCATCAAACTTATCAAGATTTTCCATAGTATTGAGTATAAAACATCGACATCCGAATATTTTGAAGTAGGAAATTCTAGGTGTTCTTCCATGATAGAGTTCAAAAGGTATCTTTTTTAAGATTGGTCCGATCAGGGTTCCATTCTGAATATAACAAGCAGTGTTTACAACCTCAGCCCAAAAATATTGAGGCAACTTTGACTCGCACAGCATTGTGCAGGCACACTCTTGTAAAGTCCTATTTTTCCTTTCAACTACACCATTCTGAGGTGTAGCTCTAGGGAATGCAAATTCATGTTTTATTCCATATTGATCACATAAATTAGTAAAGGATTCATTCTCAAATTCTCCACCGTGATCACTTCTAATCCTAATTATTTCATATCCTTTCTCATTTTGTAATCTTCTAACTAATTTGCTAAAAGCATCAAAGGTTAAATCTTTACTTTTTAAGAAAGATACCCAAGTAAATTTAGAAAAGTCATCGATTATGACTAGACAATATCTACTCCCGCTTAGGCTTTCAGATTTTCTTGGTCCGAATAAGTCTAAGTGAAGTAGCTCCAAAGGTTGTGAGGTGCTAACCATCCTTTTTGGTTTAAAGGGATTCTTAGTTTGCTTACCAACTTGACAAGATCGCAGACTTTGCTTTTCTTGAAGTTGATATTTAGCAGACCTTTGACGAGTTCATGTTTCATGAGTCTACTAATGTTTCCCATGTGAATATGGCCTAGTCGTTTATGCTAAAGTGTTGCTTCTTCGTCAGATACAATTAGACATTCAAGACAGTCACATTTGTCGAAGTTTACAGTATAAATGTCTTTATGTCTATTTCCTTTAAGAATGATTTGTTTTGTTTCTTTATTACTAATTTTAAAACCTTTTGATGGGAAAGTAATTTTATAACCTTTATCACATATTTGACTTACACTTAGTAGATTATGTTTTAAGCCGCTAACTAAGTGAACATTATTAAAAGAGGTAGATGACTTACCAATTTGGCCAATACTAATAATACGGCCCTTGTCGTTGTTCCCAAATGTGACCGTACCACCTTCCTAATTGTTGAGCTATAGGAATAGGTCTTCTTCGCCGATCATGTGCTTGGAACAGCCACTATCCATTATCCATCTTCTTTCGTCTCTTTCCTCATCATCTAGAGCCATGAGACTGAGAAGAGCTTCTTCTCCCAAGGTTTCTTCTTCCTCTAAACTTGAGTACGAGTCATCCCAAGTTACCATGAAAGCTTTCTTCTTTCCATCTTTTCTAAAGGGCTTCTTCTTCTTGTCTGACTCCTTTTTGAGAAGCGGACAATCCTTCTTGATGTGTCCCCTTTTCTTGCAGTTATAACAGGTGATTGCATCATTCTTGATTTCTTCTTTCTTCTTCCTCTAGTTCTTCTTGTCTTTGAGGAACTTCCTGAATTTTCTGGATAAGAGGGCTATGTCCTCTTCTTCTCCGCTTGAGGTTTCTTTGGATTCCTGAATAGCTTCAAGAGCTATAGTCTTCTTCTTGGATCCTTCGCCTTCTTGATCCCTCATGTGTTGGAGTTGAACCTCATATACCATTAGACTTCCTATAAGATCATCCAGTTTCAGGATGGATAGATCTTTTGACTCTTGAATGGCGACAGTCTTGGTTTCCCAGTTGCTGGTGAGTGAGCAAAGAATTTTTCTGACAAGGGTTTCGTTCTTGATGTCTAATCAATATTTTGTAAGGAGTTTATGATGTCCATGAATCTTATGAACATCTCCTTTATTGACTCCCCTTTCTTCATCCTAGAAAGCTCATAGTTTTGAGTTAGTAAATTTACTCGAGTTTCTTTTACCTTTGAAGTTCCCTCATGGGTAACTTCTAGAATGCTCCATATCTCGTATGCGGTTTTTCATGCTGAGACTCTATTGAATTCTGCTCTGGAGAGACCGCAGAATATGGTGTTCATGGCTTTCGTGTTGTGTGTAGCCATCTTCTTTTGATCTGGGGTGATTGCAACACCGTCTTTGATTTTTGGGTGTGTGTACTTCAAGGCGATGGCATCCCCTACTTCATAGTCCATTGATTCCAGGAAGATCTGCATCCTGGTCTTCCAATAGCCGAAGTTCGTTCCATCAAATAGAGGAGGTCGAACTGCCGACTGACCCTCAGCATACGTGTCAACATTCGACTTTGACATCTCCTAGATAACATAGGCTTTGATACCAAGTGAAAGTAGGAGGATATCCTACAGATCGCAACATATACTAGAGGGGAGGGGTGAATAGTATCTCCTTAAAAAATTATATGCACAGGTACAAATAATTCACAAAAGATTCAAGCACAAAGTACACCTAATTTATAGTGTAAATCCAAACCGGGTGAAAACCACTACCTAAGCCTCCTAGCTTAGAATTTTTCTGACTAGTCCAACCTCTTACAACTACCTAATCGCACTAGTTAATCAAGGATGGCACAACCTCTTACAACCACTTCTCTTTTTATCCTGAAGAGAAGTAAAAACAACAACCACGAATCTTCCCAACAAACTTGGGATCTGTAAATCAAAGCAACAAAATAGAATAATAGAAATAACTTCTATGGAACCTCAATAAAAGATCAAACTGAATTTTTCTGTAGAGGTTCGAGGTGTTGTGCTTTGAAAAATGTGAAGAATGGGGCGCAAAAGCCTTTGGAATAAGTACGAGAAGCTCTACTTTTTGAATGGTATTTCTATTTGAAAGTTATGAAAAGATGGGATGCATACGACCTCTATTTATACTAAAAGTTTTGCCTGAATAGGAAATTAAATTGGTCGATCAATTAAGGATAATTGGTCAATCAAAAGGAAATTTGGTCGATCAATTAAAATGGTTGGTTGATCACTGAGTGATTGATCAATTTACTTGGTTGGTCGATCAAAAGGATATTTTTCAACTTCCTAAAATGGGCTGATTTGATCAGTTAATGAAGTTGGTCGGTCGATCAATAACCCTAAAAACTTAGTTTTGAAAAGATACGTGAAAATTTCATTTTTTTGAGTTTTAGTTGAGGTTCCTTACAATAATATCCTAGACTTAAATAAAGATGAAAAGACACACATCAGCAACTATCTGCACTTGGCTTGAAAGACGCGTAATTCCGAGATAGTTCTGAAAATGTTAGTCTGGCAATAAGCATATTTTGGTGCATCAAAATAGTGGTGCTTACAAACCTCTCTCCACCTTCTCTTTTATTGCTTTCTAGTATAGATTTTCCGCTTTCTAGTGTAGTCATTAGATATAATGAACTCGATTCAATGATTATGAAATACCTGTTCATTCTCTCTCTATTTTTTCTTTATTTGTATTATTTTCTCTCTCTCTTCTATTCTTTATTCTTTAAGTAGATAACCAGTGTAGATTCAATTCAACCAGCTAATCTACTTCATGACAACAAATCAAACATAGTTTTTGATCAAACATCTGCCTCCCTGTGTTCGACTCGGAATTCCTTTTGAGTTTCAGTTAAAATTATATGTTGACGGATTTTTCTCGTAAATTACACAACGACGACGGGTTTTCAAAACTCAACTCCTTTTACGATGATTCTTTGCCTCAACACACACCTCGTCTTGCACATTGTGGGAACAGGTGGTTTGAGCAAGGATAGTCAGCTCCTTGAGGTGGCAAAAGGGGTCCTCTCTTGGAAGACAATGAAAATGTTTGATTAGGTTCAGAATGGTAGGTTTAATCTCAAAATCCCCTTGGGGTATAACCACTCTGGGTCTCTCTTCATAATTGGAAGGATCATAGAAATCTGTGAGAGGGATAAGAGGTTCCCCGAGTGGCTGACTCGATTTTTGGTTAGCTAGGTTCGTGACTGTCCTAGCCAACTGTTGTTGGTTTTGTTGAAGTCAAACCAATTGGTTGACCATGAGAGAAAAGGGATTTACATTTTGAGTTTGAGAGCCACCTGGCCATTCTTGGTTTTTGGGTTGCTCCAAGTATGGGAGGTTAGGAATGGAAAAGTCAGCTTGTGGGTCAGCTGATGGGTTTTGGAAGCTAGGTTCGGGTTGGAACGTAAAAGTAGAATTTTTGGATCAGTTTTCTACGTTTTCCATGTTCAATTCGAAGGAATGATGAGATGGAGAAGAAGAAAATAAAGATCTTTTAGTGTTGGGGGCAAAATCAAATGGTCCCTAGAGATGTTTGTTATGGAACCTTCACCCGTGCATGCACTTGGAGAATAGGGAGGGGAGAGGAGAGGAGAGATGAGATAAGGAGAAGTGTGCAAAACAAACAACCAAGCCTAATCTGCCTTAAGGTTGACTCCGTAAAGAAACCTAAGACTTAGGAACTCGATAAATAAGAAATCAACAAGTGAACCCACTTCCTAAAGATCACCTAGCTAGACTAAAGAGGTGGATTAGGCCCAAGCATGTCCTGGGAAAATCACCATGGGCTTGTGTAAACTTGGACTCATCGTTTGACTTACCTCCAAGTTTGTCGTCGTGTTTTCAAAAGAAATTAGGAACGCTTAATGATTCTTAGATACCAGATTGGTGAAGTCCTTAAGTGGTCAAATGACTACTTGTTTTAATTTAGGCTTGGGTATCTACTTGTGCACTGGAATGTGTAGGGCATTGATTGGGGTAATGCCCTGTTATCTCAATTTCTTTTAGTGTGAGCAAATTGGACGAAGTGGGTCAAATTCCAAATCAGGTTGTGACACAATTTCTTTTTGTTGTTTTTATACTTTCAGGATTTGATTTAGTTTAGTGTCTTTTAGGATTTTCTTTTTATGAATTCAAACAAGTTTGAGTTTCACAATCAAAGAGAAATCAGGTTGTATTGGTGAATGTAGATGTTGATGAGAGAAATCGATGTTATAAATACTGCGTCATAGTATAGGTCAAAATCTCTTGAAAACAGATAAAATTTATAACTCAAATATCAGAAATGAAGTTCGAGGTTGTTCGGTGGGAGCAAATAGGAATTCACACGCTAATCTCAAATAAAAAGTAATTAAGCATAAGATTCAAGACAAATAATACCAAGAAATGAATAATAATTACTCAGAAATGATAATCAATGTAAAGCATGAGTTTAACAATAGTTATGTATGATAAAAAGAATCTCAAAGCAAAAACAATGGTGATTTAGATCACCAATTATTCAATTTAAGCATATATATATTGAATTCAAATAATGCAACAGTGCCATCAACCATTCAAACTTAGGTACTCAAATATATCAACAGTATCAACCAAGGCAGTGTGCTTCTTCTTCAGCCTACTCTTCTTTCTCTCCTTCTGCTTCTGCTCAAGCTCTTCTTCCCTCTTCTTTTCTTTCTCTCCTTGGCTTTCCTTCTTCAGCTGCTCTCCTCCTCTTCTCTCCTTCTTCCTTCTCTTCTCTATGGCTACTCTTCTTCTCTTCACGCATAAGGGGAAGGGTTCTTTCTTCAAACGGCTAAGTCTTAGCCATTGAACCACATAGCAAAACCCCCCTGCCCCCGCGCGCTCTCTCTCTTTCTCTCTCTGGGATCCTCTTCCTCGCCTTCCCAAGGACCTTCACAATATCAGGTTATCGAGTTAACGGGCACACGTGCACCTGAGACCAGGCTCACCGGTAGTGGGTGGTGAGCGAGGAGTGCTTAGCTTTGGCAGGTAATCGGGTGAACGCCAGACATGCGTGAGTAGTGTCACAGGAGAGGCGCATGTGAGGGGCATGCGGGGGACCTCATCCCCTGTGTTAGTTGTGGCGATAAGCCGTGTGTGCAAAATAAATTTATGCGCTATGGGCACTTCAGCAACTCACGAGGTGGGACTAAATGTCCCACCGTCTTCTTTGCGTATGCAGCTGCGAGGATGGCTTCCAATTGAAGTTTGGGACGCAATCAAAGCACCCAATTGATCACCTACTCCTTTGCCTGGGTGGATTCCGCTTCACCTGGAGTGTTGCTTGGGGCTCGCAATGCAAGATACCTTCTTCAAGCTCCTCATGGGGCTTTGTTAATGGCGACGGTGGCGGTGAACCTGAAAATGAAGAACACGGCCTTGTGGCCTCATCAAATGGTTCAGCTGCTTTGCCGTAGCACAGCAAACGTGGCAGTGGGTGCAGTGTGGT
The DNA here is from genome assembly GCA_037157565.1 of Thalassia testudinum. NCBI lineage: Eukaryota > Viridiplantae > Streptophyta > Magnoliopsida > Alismatales > Hydrocharitaceae > Thalassia > Thalassia testudinum. Next base: position 180,181,323 of record JAZHRO010000031.1, read on the forward strand.
GTGAGAGTGGCTAAGGTGGCCGGACAATGACGAAGTTGGTGCGCGATGGTGGGTTTGTTCGGTGTAGCAGTTTGGTGCGCAATAGGGCAAAATAGGATGGGGGTTTTGTGTGGGTGGATGTCGTGAGGGTGTGGAAGGTTACGGCGAGGCAGATGGAGTTGTGCTGTAGTGGAACCAGCTCGCCGAAGGTTCGATCAGAGACGGAGAAGACGAGGGTGAGTGGCATAGTCGAGGGCTTGTTTTTGGGGTTTTTAGGTATAAAACTAACCTAAGAATCTAAACTAACTAATTTAACCTAATCTAATCAGAAGAACGGGGGAGAACGGCACCGACGTTGGTAGGCCAGCATCGAGGAAGATGAAACTCTGGTAGGCTAGAAGCGGCAACGACGAGGGGAATTGAGGATGCCCGGTGGTATGGCATGACGCGGAGGAAGGTGAGGAAGAAGAATCTGCTGCTGGTATTGCGGTCAGACGACAAGAGGAGTTGGAGGGAGTCACCAAAGCTCAAGGAGCTAATCGGCAAAAATAGGAGAGAGGAAATTGGGGATTTTTTGGCTGAAATCGAGTCTGAGAAGTTCGGTCCAATCTGGGGCTTCTTTTATAGGCCTCTGGAGGGTGTTTTGAGCTTCGGAAGCAAGCTTCCCAAGCTTGGAATGTTGCTAGAGTTAGAAGTTCTAAGATACCCTAATCTTTCATGCATTTGCATGAGAGATTGGGAAGGTTTTGGGGCTCATGGATGGGTTCAATGCAAAGAGGACTCCTCAAGGAATCTCCCTTCCAATTTTGGAAGGGATTGATTGATTAGAGGAGTTCTCTTCAATCAAAGGTCGCCGGAGTTGTAGGATTAGGATTTCATGGTGGTAGGGACCTTCTTGTGAAGAAGATGACAAAATTGGGGGGTTATTTGCAAGAAATTCAAAAGTTAGGGGTATGAGTGTGAGATAAAAGAATCAGACAGGACTAAATTGCAAATTAGGTCAAGACAATCTCATATTGGGCCCAAATTTTGGTGCAAACTTAATTTTGATCCAAGAAATCCAATGGTAAGTTAGATTTATGTTTTGACCAAGTTTGTTGGGAGAAATTACATAATTACCCAAATTAGGGCAAAAGTCTATCTAAGACTCTGTTTTGGGTCAGGACTGGTTCTGATGGTCAAATCAAGCATACCAAACCCTAGAGAATATTTTTATATGAATTTTAGAGGGTTTAGGCTAATTTCATCCTGACCAGAACCTCAGTTAATTAAGCGAGTTTATTTTTAGGATTTTGAAAGTCATTTAATTCTCAAAACATGCAAAGACCCTTTTCTGTCTATACTAACCCACTTGTTAGACTTTTAGGACCATTTGACCTTAATTAACCCCTGAGAAAACTTGTGATTGTACTACAATTGAGGTATACTATTAAAACTGCAGTTTTACCCCTATTTTACTGTATTTCTCTTAAAATGGATTTGCAGTGAATTACGTCTCTCTGGCAATTATGTAGGAGCATTTAATGACTTAATCAGATCAAATTGAGCTAGTTATGGCTCATGATGGTGTTCCCATCATACTATCATGCCTAGCTTTTGCTAGTCCCTTAGCAAAATCTCATGGAATTAACTCAAATTCTAGACCATGTGTTCAGATCTCTGATGTGTTCTTTTTTGTGTAGATTAGGTCAGAATGCCAATAGTAAGCCTAAAGGTACTCAAGTACCAACCAAGATCCGGACCTAAGCAGCTCTAGCCTCAGTTTGTCGTGAAGGTTTCTAATGTCCACAGGAACTAACCTAAGGTTTGTTGAACTCTGCGATTAAAGCACCCGTGCTTACAACATGTTTAGTCCCAATTCAGTTTATAGTGTGTTTTTTGTAAGAGAGAGATAGAAGAATTTTTTTGCATTTTTGGAAAGTTTTCTCTCTCTTTTCTTTCTTTATTTCTAGCTTCGGATTGGTTTTACAACATAGTCTGAATTGGAGTCCTAGCTCCCACCATCAATCCTCGCAGGGTCCCTGGCAATCGATGCTTCGAGATAGCACCACCCATGGCAACCCCCAGAACCCTGGCTTTCGACACTTTGAGATAGTGCCACCCATGGCGTTTTGTAGCTAAATTCAGGCCCTGACAATCGACATTTCGAGATAATCCTGCCCATGGCACCTGAATCAGCACAAGGTGCTTACATGCCCCTGGTAGGATATTTAGATATCCTAGGAGACAAGCACCAAGGAGATGGTATGTTATTGCACATCTTTGAGGGGAATTTCCCACCTCTCCGTGTCGGGAACTCGTCCAAATCAACTTGTGTTGATAAGCTGCTCCTAATCTAGATAGCTTTTTTTTCAAAACAGAATTAACGCTTTTGCATGATTTTGATAATTAAGCATACTGAATCAGACTATATGTGGATTAGGGAGCTTAGGTTATCGCGTCCCGCAAACCAAAGGTCAGTTAACGAGGTCAAATAATCCCTAAGCCTTAGACCTAATACTTAAGCTTCGCATTTTCCTCAACCTCTTGAGGACTATCCAGATTTTAACGAATACTTGAATTTTTAAGCCTCAAACACAGCCCAAGAGGCCTAATATCAGCATTCATACTAATCTCTTTTGTCTCTTAGCACTTTTTGTCTTTTATTTCTTTCCTTTGATTTGGTCTAGAACTAAGTAGATTCCTTAATCTTTTACTAATGACTATCACTTTTTGTTTCAAATTGTTGCTCCTTTTTAACATTTCAAAATCTCCTCCTCTCTTTTCCTTCTTAAAAATGACATGCAATTTGATCTTTCAAAATTTCCTCCCTTCTCCATTTTTTTGTTCTTTTTCAATTTTTTATTTTTTTGGTTTTTTGGAATATGTATTTTTTTGTGAGAACCCTTCCAAACTTTGAATTTTTATATGTTTGCACTTTACCACCCCCTTATGCCTAAGTTTTGCAATGTCCTCATTGTAAACAAAGGGTATGAAACAGTTACGGTTCAGGAGTTAGGACAGGATTATCGGGTGAGCAAACGGGTCAGGATGACTGTTGCAGACGATTTCAAGCTCTGATACAAGTATTAGAGGTGGGATCGACTATTCTAAAGTTGAACTTAGAGTTCAATAGACATGAAGTACAAAAGGATAATTAGAAGGATCTCAGGTTTTTGGAATGACGGCTTGCCTCACGTTAAGTGCTAAATTTAATGCCTTCAATCGGGCAGAACATGGTATAGAGAAGGAGTGGTTAAATCAGACAAATTTTGTAAAATAAGCACATTGATCAAAAGCCTGGTTGGTCCAACCAAGTGCTTATTCAGATCAGTAAGCTAATGATGCAGCCCAAACCCAATCAATCTGGTGGGTTGATAGATGTGAATCAGTAGATGCGGAACCCACCATATTCTATGAAGCTCGAAAGGATGTGGAAGTGTATAGCTAGGGTTTGGTTGAGTTGAATTAGCCTGGTCAGAGTAGGGATCCTCAAATGAAAAAGAATCAGTGGAGGATGTAGGAACCCTACAGAAGTGATCAGAGAAGGATGGGGCATGATTTATAGTCTGATCAATGTCCAAAACCCGATAAAGATGTGGAGGAGAATCATGTGCAACCGATTCATTAAGAGGAGAATCAGAGTAGAAATTAAGTCCGGTTGCAGGTCGGGGTTGAAAATAGGTTTGGGAAGGCTTTGCATATGCTGTGGAAGAGGTGGCTTCAAGAATAATTATGTGTGAGGGCTCCTTTAGGAAGGTTTCAAGGGTGGGTTCATTTAGAGAGTCCTCATAATGGCCATCAAAATCAATGGTAAATGCCTAAAGAGTGTTTATAGGATTAAGCCAATCTAAGTCAAACAAAGATTCGAACTCTGGGTTGTAGACACTCTCGGCAATTTTTGTTTCCGATTCCTGAGGATCAAAAAGAAATGATTCCATCTCAATGGAACTTGATTTTGAATCAATGATCTTGGGATCAGGGACCTCAGAGTCAGAGTCGAAGAATGGATCATGTATGCTGAGGTCATAGATTGGCTCATAGTCATCAGGAAACAACAGTTCTCCGAAAGCAGAGTAAGATTTGAAATCGTCGAAGAACTTGCCAGAATAGTGTCCTGAATCTAATTCCAGATCAGAGGTTCCACCATAGAGTAAATCAAGATGGGGACAATCAGCAACCTGACTTGGGTCTAGCCTATTCTCAGATTCTGAGCTCAAAAAGGTGTCTCTATTAGGCATGGGTTCGGGTTCTTGGCTTGTAGGGAAGACCCAATCAAAACCCAACTCTTCCAACTCCTCGATTTTTGTATCATAGATTGGCGTGACTTTCAAAAAATCAATCTGTATTACTGAGGAGGTTGAAGAGGTGCAATCATCAAATAAAGGCCTAGAATCATAATCCAGATTCGAAATCTGATTTGTTTCTCACAGGGCCTCATAATCATCCCAAGAAGGCTTATATCCAGATTCTAGGTTAAGGGTATGGGTTGGATCACTAGAATCTAGGCTGGTCTATACAGGGATGCCAGAATTGCTCTCGAGAGTTTCCTTATCAGAATGAGGAGAGGAATTTACACCCTCGAGAGGTTTTAACTTAATCTTATTATCACAGGAGTTTGGGAAATCTAAGCATGGGAACCAGGGTTCTGTATCTTTAGGGCTGGCTCGAAATCATGATTTCCTATAATTGAATCCTCCCAACCCTCATTAAGATCCGGAATGTCAATTGCTATGAAATTTGAATCTGAATTTATTTGGGTTGGGGATCCACAATTGTCATCATTAAACCTGGGATTTGGGAAACTTTGTTGATCATTAGTCTCACTCCAAGATGTTTTGTTAGTTTCTAATGGGTATTTTTGATCAATTATTCTATATAACTTATTCAGTAATTCTCCCTGTTCTTCTAAAAGTTCCTGGAATTTTTCTGGAAGTGAAGGTTTTGACCAACATTGCAGACAATCGTTGTTGTGTAATTTCACCAATTCACTATGTTCTACTAATAAGTGATCTTGGGTTGAACTGTGTTTCATTTGTGTCCATATTATCTCTACATAGTTCGTGATGAGTTCTATTGTTTTTGCAAATCTTTCCTAAATGTTCCTTGCATAATATTCTTCATGGTTTTTGTAGGCATTCTCAAGTTTCTTTTCTTTCAAGCTCATTTGGGACTCAGGTTTCCTAAATAGTCTTCCTATATAGCCAGGCTGCATTTTTTTTTAATCAAAATGGTGGAATCAAGATGTAGAATCAAAACTCAGGTTATATTGAAGTTGATCAGATCTGAAAGAGATTCCCAAGAAGATCTAGTGAGGCTTCTTAGGTTAAAAACCTAATAGCCTTCCTATGTATGTGCTCTTATAGAAGGGATGAGGGACTGGATGTGAGATTTGACCCAATCAAGGCACCCAAATATTTTTGGATGACTAAGCCATCTTCAAGGCAGATGATGTTAGTGAAGACACAAGGTAGAAGAAGGGAAGAAGTTGAAGGCACCAAGGAGATAGAGCATCCCCGTAATCTTCTCCTCCTCCTCCTCTTCTCCTTGGTCGTTGAGATGGTGGAATGAAGGTGGAAGAATGATGGAAATATGTGTAGCCAAGGATGATTGAAAATAGGTGATTAGTGGTCTTTTTATAGAGTGGAAGGGGAAGGTACGTGTGGTTAAAGGGGGGGACGGCTAGGATGGCTTAAAGAGGGTGGTTATGAGATCCTAGGGTTGATGTTTGGTGGCACGTAGGGTGGAGATATAGGGTAGAGTTGGCGCCTATATGGAGGGGTGTGGGTAGGCTATTTTGGCTCCAACTAAGGGTTTCTAGAAGGGGGTTAGGTGTAGGGTTATGATGGCTTGAGGGCTTAGGTGTATGGTGGTGATGAGTTGCATTTTCGTGCCAAAATGGGGTAGTTAGTAGGTGGTTTTGGAGGGACAAATCGGTGGCTTTTGGTGGTTAGTGGGGTGAAAGGGTGCATTAGGGTTGGTGACAAAAGGGTAGGACTAGGTGGTAGCTTAGGTTGGAGTTAAGGTGGAGCTACTTTAGGGTGGAGTTTAGGGTTAGGTGGACGGCCATTAGTAGGGAGCTTAGGTGGAGTTATGCTAAGCTAGCTTAGCTAGTAGGGTAATAGTGGAGGAGCTAGGGTTTAGCTGAGAAGAGGTAGCCTTGAGCTGCTCTGAAGCTTGCGGGAGCTGACGGTTGGTGAAGAAGTCTTCTTGGGAGCTTAGCTACTCAACTTTAGCTAGCTAGTTCTTCGCTAGCTGCTAAGTTGAATAGGTTGACCTTAGTTGAACTGGTCTCAACTATTCTAAAGTTGGGGAAAGCTGGCTGTGGACTTCTTTGCTGACTTAACTTAGCTAGCTGAAGACTAGTAGCTAAGCCAAGTTGACTAGAGATCCTATGGGTTGAGTAGAGCTAGGATGAGCTGAGATGAGCTGAGCTGAAGCTTGAGCTAACATCCAGCTAAGATGAGCTGAATGGAGCTGGAGATATCTAAACCTAACCCATGTGAGCTGACATCCAGTTGAGATGAGCTATATCCAACTAAAGTTTAGCTATTTTGATCTTCTCCTTCACTTTTTGCCTTCTTTAGTGCTAGGGTTTTAGAGGTTTGATCATTTGCTTATCCTTAACACTCAAGTAAACATGTTAAAAACACAAAAAGGAATGGAATGCATGCTTAACCTAAGTTATGCCTAAATGCAACCCGAAAACCTATTTGTGGAATTAAAAACCTAAGAGCTAGATTTGTTTTAGGACATAGGAATGATGATAAACTGGCGTTTATCAGGGCACACTTTTAGGGCTAACCCTTTAAGACTAGAATTGGTTGCTTGTTTGGGCACACACTTTATTTCCTCTCCTATCCCTTATCCTTGTTTTTCTCCAACTCTATTCATGAATTTTAATTCCTATCTTTCCCACTCCTTTTATTCCCAATCTGATTGGTATCCTGACCCAACATTATCCACCTTCTAATTGCAATAGCTCTAGTTTTAATTGGGGATCTAACCCTAGATACCAATATCCAGGATGTGATTCTAATCCCTTGAATGATTTCAATCATTATCCCAATTCAACTTTGACTTCTCCATCTTCAAATTAGGGTAGGCCTCTTCTTAATCAGGGATATAATACTAATTTTGGATATCACCATTTGAACTCTGATCCTCCTCAAACTCAGTTCCAATCCAAGTCATTATCCTAATGTGATACTCCAACATGACTTGGGACCAAAGAGGATATCAATTTGGATATCAAAGCTCGTATCCTCCTCAAAACCAATTTGATTATGGGTCCAATCACTTTAATGATTATTCTAATTAGACCTACAATTTAGGAGGATATTCAAGCCCTTACCCTAACCAGAATGACTCTCAATATAGGTCAACTGAGTCAATTGATTACTCTTACTCAACCCACAACTTGGAAGGGCAACCCAAACCTAGTGAGCCTCCAGTTTGGACCCCTGGTGAAGAATTTGAATGGGAGATGACTTAGAACCTCAATTATTTTGGAGTAGAACTTAAGGAAAGATGGTGCCTCTAAAGGAATTGGATTCAGAGAATGATAGAATGAGGAACCACCTAAAAATTTAAGCACTAGCACTAATTCTTCTCATCCTACACCCTCTAATCTTCAACATCTCAACCCATGCACTTCTAATGTAAATCTTGATTTTAGGTTTAATTCAAATCAAGTCCAAGGTCAACCTGATTTCACTTAATTAACTTATGATCTTAAACGTTTGGAACTACAAAAAAGAAAAATCATAAGTTGATTAATATAAGATAGTCTATCTTGAATGAACCTTTAGTAATTCATGGATATGTATCCTGATTTAATGGAGACTTTTACATATTTTTTTACAATTCCAATGTTTGAAGAGACCTTGCTCCAAGATCCAAATGATGTTGATAGATTGAACATTAATTCTAAAGATTCTAAGGGGTCAAAAGAAATAAATCTTGATTTTATTAAGGATACTGATAAATTCCAGTTTATCATCATTCTTATGCATTAAAACAAACCTAGCTCTTAGGATTTTACTCCGCAAACGGGTTTTTGGGCTGCATTTAGGCATTCACTAGGTTAGGCATGCATTGCATTTTCTTTTTTGTTATTTTAATGTGTTTTTGTGAGTGTTAGGGATGAACAGATATACAGATCCCTAAAACCCTAGCACTCAAGAAGGCAATTAGTGAAGAAGGAGTTCAGACTAGTTGGAACTCAGCTTGATCCAGGTCACCACAACTAGAACCTAGCTCACTTGAACTAGGGTTAGCTCATCCCAGCTTCATTCAGCTAATCTCAGCTGAATGGCAACTCAAGAGAGTTCATCTTAGCTCACCCTAGCTCAAGTCAGCTCAGATCCAGCTCAACTTAGCTGAGTCTAGCTCATCTCAGCTCCTACTAGTCCACAACGAGCTCTAGCTAGATCAGCTGAGTTGACAGGAGTTCACCCCAGCTCAGATCCAGCTACATCCAGCTCCACTCAACTCCAGCTAGCTGAAGAAGAACTCATCCCATCTCAGGAAGCTCAAGTCCAGCTCCTGGGGACTCAGCTTAGCTCAACTCAGTTGAGCTAAGCTACCTTAGCTGCCTCAACTAGCTTGATCCTCCCCGGGAGCACCAGACCTAGCTCACCTCAGCTCATTATGGTAGAAGCCAGCTCACTTTAGCTTGGCTTAGCAGCTAGCAAAGAACTAGCAAACTAGGCCAGCTAGAGTAGCTCTATGCCAGCCTCTTCAGCAGCAGCCAGCTCCAGTTTCAGCTCCAGACTTCTCCTCCTCAGCTCCTCCCTCCAAACCCTTGCTCCAACACCTCCTCCTCTACTCCTCCATTAGCTAAGCTAGCTTAGCTTAGCTTAGCTATGCTCCAACTTCCTTGGCTTGTACCACCCTAAAAACCCACCTAACAACTCCACCCAACTAGCTCCACCTAAGCTCCACATAAGCTAACCTACTTGGCACCAACCTAGCCTACCCACCACCTCCAAAAGACACCTAAAAGTGGTGCCAAAAACCACCCTAACTACCCCCATGTTGGTGTCACTTTTCCCTCCAAAAATCCCCTTCATCTCCACCACACAATTCCCCTTAAATCCATCTCCACCATCCACCTAACCCCCCTTCTAGAAGACCCTAGGTTGGCGCCAAAATGGTGGTGTCTCTCCACCACCAAAAGCCACCAACACCACCATAACCACCCCCTTAACACCCCTTGGGTTGGCGCCAAATGCCCTTGGCCATAGGATCGCAAACCACCTCCATCCTTCCATCCTAGCCCTCCATTTCAAGGGGCACCTTAACCCCCCATCCTACCCTATAAAAAGACCACTACCCACCAACATTCAAAGCATCCTTGGCTAGCAAATTCACTCCCATATTCCACCTAGAAGCCCACGTCCAAGAGAGAAGGAGAAGAAGATTAAGGGGATATTCTGTCCCCTTGGTGCCTTCCCCTCCTCCCTTCTCTCTTGAGTCATGCCAGCCAAAGGAGAAGCCAGGCAAGGAAGATCTTTGGAGGAGATCTTGAAGGTGGTCCATGCCACCTTGGAGGAGCTTTTGAGGGTGGTGCACACCCACCCCGTGGAGGAGAGCATTAAAGGTGGTAGCTTCCACCTTGGAGGAGCTCTCAAGGAAGGAGAAGAAGGAGGCCCTCTTTTCAAGCCAAGGAGTAGCTAGGCTTGGAGCAAGAAGACTCCCTTCTTCACCAAATTTTGCAAGAGGATTAGTGTTTCTTTTATTTCTTTTAAATTTTTTTAGTTCTAGTAGAAGCATTCCTCTACTTGTCCTTGAAAAGAACACAAATTCTAGTTAATTAAATTGCCTTCTTTTAGCTTTTTGTTGCAATTGTTACTGTTGTTCTAGCACTTATTCTACTTCCACTCCCTAATTACTCTAGGCCTCCACTTGCCTAGAGTGAGCTTAGGTAGTGGACTGTTTAATTTCTTAAGTTTTAGCTTAGCATTTTAGGTGTTAGCACTCTTTTGTTACAATTCGCATTTTGCCATAGTCTTTTCAAAACAAAAAAAATTACATATTTAAAATACCAAAAAGAAAGTTGAGATCTATTTGTAAGCAAGAGGATTAATTTTGCAAACATTTGGCCTCCTTGGACGACCTCAGATACTTCCCCTATCTAGGATATAAATTTAAAAGCGAAAGCGGATTTACGCGTTGCAACGACACTAAATTACCTAATTAACAAACTGCGTATTTTTGCTATCAGATACTAAGGTTGATGTCAAAATTGGTTTTGAAGAAGAATCTAACTCTGAGACATCTAATTATGAAGAAGGGCCAGTTAAGGAAATCGATTCTGAGGATTTTGATTATGTAGGCCCTTATGTTGATTTAGGTGAGGTGGAACATGAGGAATTGATTTCTGAATCTGAAGAGGATTTTATTAATAACCTCACCTCTTAATCAACCCCTGAAAAACCTAAATGTAAATTAGCTGGACTTGAATCTAATGAACCCCAGTCGAATTCAATCACAAATGATTTTATAGACTTGGATCTTATAGAAGGGGTTGATGAAATTCTGAATAACTCAGGTAATGATCTAAATGATTTGGCGGATATGAAGAAGGAAATCATTATTTTGAAAGATGATCATGAAATTGCGTAAAAGATAAATGCGTTGTCTTAGTTGCGAAAACACTTCGTTTGTAATTTATAAACCATATTTGAAAGATATAAGCATAAAATCAGGAGTACAGGTAATCTCACAGGGAAGCAAGGATGTCTAGATTTTTTTGACTTAACTAAGCCAACTAAGATTTTTTTGGGATTTTTAAAAGTATTTTTATAATTTTTTTGGATTTTCAAATAGGACTCAGGACAATCTGACCTAATAGACTCCTAATTAATTACTCTATTGAACTCTAGATCTACAGCTATTAGAAAAATTCACCAATTTGATGGGAGATTCTAAGTTTCAAGAGAGAGCTATTGCAACTTGTTTCATACAATTTCGATGAGTATAAAATTTAGGAAAATCAAGGAAGTCAAAAAATACTCTCTAAAAATCAGTTTGACCCCCTATTAGTGCATGTATTTTTTAAAACAAAATCTAAGTAGTTATGACCTAAAATTGGTACATTGAAAATATAATTCAATCCCAATCAAAAGGCAAGATTTGATGATTTTACGTTGACTACACTGCACGAAACGAATTTTTCAAAAAAGAACTTAGACTTTAAAAATAATGCAAACTTTTAAACTAAGATTCTAACGACTCTTTTTTTGGTATTTTTGGGATTTTGAGTTTTTTTTGCTATTTTTCAATAATAAAGTAATCATAAGGACGTACAATAGAGATACTATAGAAACTCAAGAAATATTATTGCAAACTAATGAAAGTACTACAAGTAGAAAGAAACTATAATGAGCAAAATAATATGAAATAGATGAAAGAAGAGAGTAGAAAGCAAGCCATAGAAGAGCAGAGAATCCTAAGAGAACTCACGATGGTGGTGGAGAGATTTGTCTCAATCTCTGAGGTGCAAGAAAGATGCAAGAGAGCTCGAAGAAGTCCAGAGAATGCAAAGAAGCTCTTGGAGTGGTAGATCAAGAAGAAGAATTATGCTTAAAGGAGTACTTCTTGGAAAACTTAAGGAAAATAGGAGACCTATGAAAGATAATGGACCTAAATAGAGCCTAAAGAAGGTGGAGAAGGTGGTTGGAAGTGTGGAGAAAGAAGGATGAAGAAGGTGGAGGCTAGGGTTTGCAAGGAAGAAGAAGAAGCTAATAGAGGACCATGGAAGACCTAAAGCAATGGAACCAAAGGAGAGTCTAAGGGGAGACTAGACGATGATGAAACCTAAGGGAAGTAAATAAGAAGAAAACATAGTGAGGAAGGCTAGATGGTGGTGGAGATGGAGGAATGGGGTATTTATAAAGGGTGTTGCAACAGCCTTTAAGGATTTTCTTGAATTGTCTTCAATTTTTGGCCTCTATATGTTTTGAATTTCAATTTTCACATAAAAGAAAAGTTGTAGCTCTTGAAATCATATTTCAAATTCAACTTTAATCACACAATTTGAAATTGAAATGAAACAGTTACGGCTAAAATATTAAAGGTGTGTTAGGTTGTCACGAATTTCAGGATTAAGATTAGGATTAGGATCTTGATTGGCTAAAATCATGGGAGGAAGGATATGGAAACTTCTTAGACGTGAATACTATCTGGGAAGTGATTATAATGGGCATCCAAGGGTGATGGAGGGCGTCTTGAAGCTATTAAGGGCTCCTAGAATGTAGGTTTCAATCACCTCCTAATTGTGTTCACAATGATCTTGCTTTGTAGCAAATTAAGTAGGTGATTGACACCTAATTTAAAGTGATTAATTGCTGCAATTTATCAATTATTCCAAAGAATATTTGATACAATTTTAGGTGTAGAAAAATCATGTGGCACATGGATAAGGTGGTGGGTTCTAGAAGGTAGGATTAGGACTGCGATTAGGAGAGTATTACTAGGGGTGTGAGCTGGGTTTCAGGAATAGGTTAGGAATGTAATTTAGTGTTAGGATCAGGTTTAGGGGAGCTGAGTGGAGTTAGTTAGGGTTATGATTACGTATCAGGATTAGGATTTGGGCATGGGTTAAATAAGGTAGGTTTTGAGGTGAGGTTAGGGCTAGGGTTTCAGGGAGGTTAGGGTTAGGATCAGGTTTCATGAAATTTGAAGCACTTTGACTAGACCAGACACATACAACCTGTAAAGCAAAGAGCCTCAATAGTAATCAATGAATAATCAGGCTCAATAATGAAATCCTAACTCCTATCATGCATGCATGCAATTATTTATAATGTGCCCTAATTCTAATGCAACTCATGCTACAAAACCAGCAAAGTTAAGCATGTTAACACATAAATATGCATACTTATCAAAAGACCACCTTGAAAAAGACCTATTCTAGAACTTCATGGATTCACTTTAGTGGACCACAAGTTGGACTAAGTATAGTCTAATTGTATTTTTTGGACCCTTATTTGCTTAGGTCGTAAGAGTTAATTGTCTTAACCTATATGCTTAGTTATTATCTATTTCTACGCTTAATTTGTAATTGATTGCACATTTTTATGCTATTAATTTGAGGTATGCAGGAGGAAAGAAATTTGTTTGGATGTGAGAGCCAAACTTAGTATTCGGAAGGACGTCTTTGCAAGATGCCACACATGTTGATGCATTACCATTGAGAATAGCCTTCACAAGCAATAATTGTGGTCGTCCAATAAGGCATAACCCCTCGCCTAATTGTTTGGCTATGTTTGGAAAGGAATTCAAATAATCCCTTGAATCAAGGGATTTGTTGGTGGAATGGTGGGCCAATCAAATAGAAAGGAAGAGCAAGGGGATGGAGGAGATCTTTGGTTTCAAGGGGCAACTGGCCCTAGAGCAAGGTAGGCTCCATCTTCTCCACCTTATCCATTGTGCCAAGCACATACACCGAGGAACTCTAGTGTGCATCGTGGACCACCACCACCTCAACACCCCTATCACCATTGGGTCGATGGTGACAACGTCGACTCTCCACTGACCTTCTTCCTATCCATTTTCTCATCATTTTGTTTTGTATTCATCTCCTCAACACCAATCATGTTGGTGCTAGTGCACCACGATCATTCATTTTGATGATAACAAAACACGTGTCTTTTAACATTTGCTTTTGAGTCTTAGGTTTCCGACGGAGTTCGAGATCTCATCCATGGCAGATTAGAGGAGCTTGATGGAGAAGAAGGAGCTTCGCGAGGAGCGAAAGCATGAAGAGAAGAATAGGATAGATTCTCTTTTCATGTATTCTTTTGCATTTCTTTTGCTTTTTATTCTTTGTGTCTAGATATATGTTAAAGAGCCTCAAAGTACCCTCAAAGTAGTCCTAGGAACACTTGTACAACCCTAGGATATTTAGGTTTTCTGTAGAGAACTTAGAAAACCAAAATAGGGTTTTGTCAACCTAATCAGATGTCTCTTCTGGAAATTGGACGTCTGATAGTGACTTTTAAGATGTCTGACTGTTGACTCAGACATCCAATAACTTAGGCTGGACTTAGTTGTTTCTGTCTAACGAAATTAGACATCCAGACCTTAGTCCAGACGTCTTAGAAGACGTCTGATGGTTGTGCCAAATGTCTAATTAGTGGAACGTTGGCTACCAAGTAAACGTTGAGGATTATGACCATTAGGCTTATATCAGACATCCGTAGAGGACCCCAGATGTCTAATATGTGACCGTTTTGCCTCGACTGACCCAAAATCACCTTTGTGAGATTTTCTAGCCATTAACTTATCTTGGGAATCCATTCCCGTAGTACAATAGGTTTCCAGACGTCCAGATCTAGTGCTAGATGTCCTGTACGTCGTTTGATGGTTATACACTAGAACCTTGTTTAGGTTTGAACCAAGTTAAGAAGGAAACCTACCTAGAATTAGACGTCTGACTTAGTTCTCAAACGTCTTAAACAAGTTTTCCAAACGTCTGATACCTGGACCAGATGTCTGATGACCCTGACAGAATCATAATTGATTCTGATTACGGCCAATTTTGCCTTGGGTTCAACCCCAACGATTATGGAAGCTTTCTAAGGGCTTCCAAAGCCTTCCTAGGCCCTCTATAAATATAGGAGGACCCTTGTCTTGTATATACACACCTTGAATACCATTTCCACATCTCTTGTGTCAAAAAGAAGTAGAAGATCATATAGAAGAAGCTCTAGCTCTCTAAGCTTTTGTTCCACATCTAGAGAGCTTGAATCCAATTGCGCACTCGCTCTCCCTCTGCGATTACGAGAGCGATGAGGTGCCCCCGCATGGTTCACGCACCCACGCCGTCACGTCGACGCACTCCCACCAAAGGGAAGTTCCCTTACCTATAGTAGCTAGATTTAATCATTCACTTTGTGGCTCTATAGGTTGAGTTGTAATTTATCTTTGTAATTATGTTGGGTATTCTCATTGCGAATTCCCATCTCCTTTGTGAGACAAAATCCTTCTCATGAAGAGAAGGGGATTGAGGAACGCTACCCTCGTACTCGTGGCGTGGTTGTAATTAAGGTTGAACTACCCTCGTTAAAGTAGTTCGTTAGTGGATTTGATCGACTTTGTCGATCAAGAAATCCTAACTCGAAAGGGTTAGGTGGTGATTTTCACCCAATTTGGGTTTCCACCTAAAAATCTCTTGTGTCTTGTGTGATTGCTTCATTTGTGAGATTGTTGCATTTCTATTCTGCATTTTATTACGTCACGCATATCTCACCCCCTCCCGTAGGGAATTACAATTGGTATCAGAGCAGGTTTCCGCTTTCTAGGAGTAATATCCGCGGAAGATCCAATGGAGGGGAGCAGTTCCATGACGAGGATTCTGGAGGGGCAGTCTACCACTAGACTGCCATTCTATGACAGGAATAACTACCCATACTAGAAGCTGTGGATGAAGACATGACTTCAAGCCAACGACTTCATGATTTGGGCCAGATGCGAGATGCCGTTTGCCATCTAGGAGAAACCCATGGGAGGGTACTCGCAACAGTAGATTTGAGAGCTCTTTCTTAATGCAAAAATAATGAACGCATTGTATTATGTGTTGAGCCTGGAAGAATTCAACTGAATCTCACAGTACGCCACTGCATACGAGATTTGGAATACACTGAGGTAACTCACAAGGGTACCTCCATGGTAAAATCTTCTAAACTCAACTTTATCAAGAATTTGAATCTTTTTCTATGAAGACTAATGAATCTTTAAATGAGATGAACACTAGGTTCACTCTCATAGTGAACAATCTTAAGGCATTAGGAAAGACCTTCATAAAGGGGGAGCTTCAAGGGAAGCTTCTTCGTTCCCTTGGACTGGAATGGGAGTAGAAGGTTACTTCCATCGAGGAGGCGAATGAGGTGGAGGAGATCAACATGGAGGATCTCCTAGGCAATCTAATGGCCTACGAGACAAAGCTGAAGTAGAAGAAGGATACACCAAAGACAAAATCGAAGAAGACCCTCGTATTCAAAGCAGCATCGAATAGTGAGATAATTTCTGATGATGAAGATTTTAAAGTTCTACTTAAAAAGTTTTCCAAGTTTTGTAGGGATGCCAAGAGAGAAAAGAAAGAAAAGAAGGAGCAAAGTAGCCCGAGACGTTGCTACCATTGCAACGAAAAGGGTCATCTACGACCAAAATGCCCTCTTCTCAAGAAGGAGAAGAAGAAGGAATTCCAAGCAACTTAAAATGACTCAAGCTTGGAGGAAGAAGAAAATCTTGAGAAGAATGAAACCGCTTGCATGGGTTTCATGGCAATCGTAGAAAGCGACAGCGACAATAGTGACAATGAGGTAAATTCTGAACTCCAAGATGCCTTTGATGAACTCTATGAAATTAGTAAATCATTAAAGGTAGAAAACAAAAACATGAAAAAGAATCTTAGTTTCCTTAAATCTGAAAATGATAGGTTAGAAATAAAACTTAAGGACCTAGAAAGTAGTTCTAGTCATAAAGATGAGGATTTGTCATTAGAAAATCACAACCTATTCATTGAAAATAGCAAATTGATTGAGGAAAACACTAATTTAAAATTAGAAGTTTCTAGCTTAAAAATCAAGATACAAGCTATTGAAGATGAACTTGCATGTCTTAGGGAGAAATCAAATAATTTGATCAACAAAGTAGAAAATTTATCTTGCCCTAGGGTTGAGAAAGGATCTCCGTCAAGGAGACCTGCTAACAGAACCGAATCCAAATTAATATGGATACCGAGGAAAGAACTAGAATCTTGTTTTGTAGGTCATTAAGATTACAACACAAAGGAATAGACCTACAAGCTAAAAAATGGTCAACTCGAGTTGGGAGGACAAAGGAGTAGACCAAGGAGGAGGACGAGGAGGCCGATGAGACGACAAACAACCAACTAACCCATCGTACGTCGACCGCCAGATTGGAGAATGGTGCCGATGCTTGCACCTCCAAGCTACAGATGGGAACCTGATGTAGACACAATTATTGAAGATAAAATGCCTATCCATACATGTTCCTAGGCTTAGATTTGCATTTCATGTTATAAATATTGCATAGCATGCATCATTTTGCATTTAGAGTAGTCGTATATATTTTAGGCTGATTAGATCCTTTTTATGGTTGGGAGAGAAGAGGATTTATTTCAGGGCCTCGGATGAACGATCAAACCGTACGGATCTGATCAAGATGACGATCGGAGGCTAACACCTCCGAAATCATCTAGATTAGAGTTTCGTAGCATCATATGAAGTTCGAGGAAGATCAACGGCCAAGAGGGCAATGCGAAATCCTTACGAGCTTCAGATGAAAAATCTGATTGTACAGATGGATCCAGAGTAACGATCGCAATCCGGAAATGTGGAAATCAACTCGATCCAAGCACCATGGCACCCTCTGCAATAGAAAGAAGAATGGACGGCCTAAATAGCACTATGTGGCATCATCCAGGCCGCCCAACACTGGTCAACAGTCCCAGCACTGCCTCATCATC
Source organism: Thalassia testudinum (assembly GCA_037157565.1). Taxonomy (NCBI): domain Eukaryota; kingdom Viridiplantae; phylum Streptophyta; class Magnoliopsida; order Alismatales; family Hydrocharitaceae; genus Thalassia; species Thalassia testudinum. The sequence goes on from JAZHRO010000031.1 coordinate 180,198,781, forward strand.
GCTGATCTTGCACCACAACCATTGGATCAAGATCCAACGGCTGAGGTTTCATTTCCACCGTGTGCATTAAGACATCCGCGCGATGAACTGGATGTCTTGGCACGTTGGTTGGAGTGAGGCACTACCAAAGGAGGGGCACGAGTTTGAATCCCAACAGCTCCCCCAATTCCTCAATTTAGTTGTCACCAATGCAACCAGCGCATGCGCACGAATGCAGCAGCAGCAGCGCCCACGCACAGCGATAGTGTAGCACCCACGCGCACAGCACAGCGCCAGCAGGCGAGCGCATGCGCACTTGACAAAGAGCATGATGCGTGCGCCATCAGAGCATGAGCAGCGGGGATACACGAGGATCTTCAGCGATGTGGGCCTTTAGTGACACTTGCAGCTGTCACTAAATGGCCTACGCAGTGCGTGCACCAGCCAAAGCAATGAAGAGGCGTAGATCTTCAACGACAGCTCAAGCGACCTTTAGTGACGCTTATAGCTGTCACTGAATGCCTGTGCGCAGGATTCTCTTCTTCCCATCCACTATATAAAAGCCAACACACCCTCTCATCAAACCATCTCTACCTACTCTACTCCCACCTACTCCTAAGCTCTAGCAAGCCTACCAACGCTCCATTAGAGCTTACTCTCAAGCTCCCAAGGCTCCTATTAGTGTAGCGAACCTCTACCTCTACCTCACCAAATATTCCTCCATCTTCCCATCCCCATTCATAGGTCACCTTGGAGCCATCCTCGCACCTCCATTCTAGTAGCAGATCATCTCTGCCTCCTCACCTCCATTCTGGAGCTACGGTGAAGCTTTCCTCTACCTAACATCCTCCTGCATCTCACCTCTGTCATCCCGCTCCTCACTTTGTCCGAGCTTCTGCTAAGAGCCGTCATCTCACCGAACAGCCACTTCGAGAGATTTCTTCTCACCTCCCTCTCTTTTTATACTTTCGTAGATTATTGTAATAGACATTCATGATATATAACATATTTGTTCCATATCTCTTGTGATTTATTCTACTTGTCTTATTCTTTCAAAAACACAAAAAATAACAAAACTTTAAAATACCAAAAACAAATAAAATAAAGCACGATTTTCAATTAAAGTAAATGTCGCCTCCTTGTGTTCGACCTGGGACTCCCTTAGAGTTTCGGTATAAATTTTATTTGATCACAAGTTTTGCAACTACGATGACGGGTTACTTGTAATCCTGATTTCTAATACGCAAAACACATGTGGTCAGAACCCCATCTGATTTGGCATCCACCACCATTTGGGCCATTCTACTAGCCATGGTAGGTGAGGTAACCCTTAACCCTATCTTTTTATCATTAGCATATAGATAGGGGGAGTTAAAATTAATGAGCTATTTGTTAATCATTAAGGAGGAGGTGTTAAGTTAGCCATATTTCCTTTAGAAAGGGGGAGAAAAATATATAGCTATCTTGTTATTACAGAAAGGGGGAGAACATTATTCTTGATTAAAAGAAATTTAACCCAAAAATTAGAAGAGCATGTTTTAAGGGGAGTTTAGGAGAATTAAAATTGATAAAAAAAATTTTGATAATGTCAAAAAGGGGGAGAATTTTATGGATTATTTTTTATGATTTTGTCATCATCAAAAAGGGAAAAATTGTTGGTGCTAGTGTACCACAATCGTTCATTTTGATAATAACAAAACATGTGTCTTTTAACATTTGCTTTTGAGTCTTAGTTTTTAGGTCAAATTGCAAATGGAAACGTGTTTAAACGGAGTTCGAGCTTACATCCATGGCGGATTGGAGGAGCTTGATGGAGAAGAAGGAGCTTCGCGAGAAGAGAAAGCGTGAAGAGAATAATAGGATAGATTCTCTTTTCATGTATCCTTTTGTATTTCTTTTGATCTTTATTCTTTGTGTCCAGATATATGTTAAAGAGCCTCAAAGTAGCCTCAAAGTAGTCCTAGGAACACTTGCACAACCCTAGGATACTTAGGTTTTCTGTAGAGAACTTAGAAAACCAAAATAGGGTTCTGACAGCCTAATCAGACGTTTAATATGAAAATCAGACGTCTGATGGTGACTTTTAAGACATCTGACTATTGACTCAAATGTCCAATAACTTAGGTTGGACTTAGTAGGTTTTGTGTGATGAAATCAGACATCCAGACCTTAGTCCAGACATCTAATGGTTGTGCCAGACGTCCAATTAGTGAAACGTTGGCTACCAAGTAAACGTTGAGGATTATGATCGTTAGGCTTATATCAGACATCTATAGAGGACCCCAGACATCTGATATGTGACCGTTTTGCATCGACTGACCCAAAATCATCTTTGTGAGATTTTCTAGCCGTTAATCTATCTTGGGAATCCATTCCCATAGGACAATAGGTTTACAGACATCCAAACCTAGTGACAAACATCCTGTACATCATCTGATGGTTATACACTAGAACCCTGTTTAGGTCTGAACCAAGTCAAGAAGGAAACCCGCTAATGGGAACACCATCATGAGGCCTAACTAGCTCATTTTGACCTAATGAAGAGAATAAATGCTCCTACAGAACCAACTGAAGATCATAATTCATTGCATAACCTTTCTGAGAGAAACATAAGAAACAAGGAGTAAAACTGTAATTTTACCAATGCAGTACAACCATGGGTTTTCTCAAGGGCTAAACAAAGGTCAAATGGTCTAAATAAGATAACAGATGGGTTGGATTTGACGAAAAAGGGTTTATGTGAGTTCTGAGAATTAAATAACTTTCGAAATCCTAAAAATAAATCCACTTTATTAAACAAGGTTTTGGTTAGAATAAAATTTACTTAAACCCTCTAAAAATCATAGAAAAATATTCTCTAGGGTTTAGAACATGCAATTTGGCCATTAGAACCCATCTTGAGCTAGAATGGGGTCCCAGACAGATATTTGCCCTAAATTAGGTTTTTGCATAAATTTTCCAGTCAAACATGGTCAAACCCAAAATCCAACTTCACCATTGGATTCCTTAGGTCCAAATTAGGTTTATACCAAAATTTGAACCCAAGATGAGTTTACCTTGACCTAGTTTGCAAAAAGGTCCAGTCTGATTACATTTCTAACCCTAACTTTCAAAAACCCTTGCTAACAGCCCCCTAGCTTTCTCATCATCTTCACAAGTAGGTCCCTCCGCCATTATCGCATAGGAAACCTACTTCAGCAACCTTTGACAGAGAAGATCTCCTTGATTGCTTGGAGGATCTCTTCCAAAATTGGAAGGAAGATCCTCTGAGAAATTCCCGCCAGTATGAAGCCATCTTTGAGATCTGATTCCCTCCCACTCTCTCATGCGAACACATGAGAGATGTGGGTATCCTAACAGTTCTCATCTCCGGTGACCTTCCAAGCTTGGGAAGCTTGCTTCCCAATCCCTAACCACCCTTCAGAGACTTATTTAAAGAAGCCCATATTGCCCCGACTCCTCGTCGCTCAAATTCAGCCGTGAATACCCTAAATTCTTCTCTTCCTCCTCACAGTCGTAGGCTCCTCGACATCCAACGACCTTTCCTGCCCTTCCTCGTTGTTCGACCACCATACCTGCGACAGATTCCTCCCCCCTGACTTTGTTCGTGCCTCACCGTACCAGCATGCGCCCGTTCCTCTTCATGCTCGTCGTTCCCACCTCACCAGAACTGCCTTCGTCTCCGGCGTCGGCCATACCAGACCTGACGCCTTCACTGCCCCCTTGACCCTTAACGCCCTAGCTAAGTTCCCTGTCTCCTTTATTTACTTACCCTCTCTTTATTTCTCAAAATCTGCCACTAACGCCCATAGCACCTCCATCCCTTCCATCTCCGGCGAGGCCATCCCACCTCCACAGGCCACCAAAACCCTCGTCGAAAAACCCACTACCTCCGCCTCACTTCACTGATTATTTCCCCTCACTTCACTCTCTGCGCCACTCACCCAAACCACCCCCCGAACACACCCACTCACTTGCACACAATGTGCCCTAGGCATGCACTCATAGGCACTGGCATGCCATGCCACCGCTCCCAACACATCCACCATGCTCCGACGATCTTCTCTGAATGATTTGATGTGGCCGCGAGGCTGTTCTCTTGGTTTCAGGTTCAAGCCCCATCCTCCATTGGCGCGCAAGCTCGAAGCTTGCTTGCAACCACTCCAAGCCTTGCTGTTCCAGGTGCTGCTGTCCCAGGCTGTGCGGAATTCCCTCGCGCATGGTTCCAGGCCCTCAATTGTAGTTGAAGGCCTTAGCAGTTGCTGCAATTGGAAGCTTACTCTTTGCTGCGGTGCGCGGAAGACAAGTGGGGCATTTAGTCCCACCTCGGAAGTGAAAAGGCATCCGCACCCAAATAAATTGAAAAAGTGGTGTAGGCTTATCGCCTCAGTTACCACGGGGTGAGGTCCCACTCACCTGACCCGATCTCGTCCGTGACGCTGCCTCCGCGGACCTGGCTAACCCGACCTAACTTGCACTCCTCTCCCACTACCGCACGCCGGTGGGCCTGATCTCGGGTACGCACCCGACCCGATAACCCGAATACCTGTGTGGCTCAGGGAGAGAGGATCCCAAGAGAGAAAGAGAGGAGAGTTTTGTGCAGGTAGGAGGAGGGTTTTGCTACAAGGATCTTCAGTTAGCTGCATTCTGAAGAAGAAGAGGAGGAGGTCAGGGTTACAAGCAGAAGAAGAAGAAGAGAAGAGAAGAATAAGCTCACAAAGGCAAAGGTAGAGAAAGAAGAAGAAGAAGAAGCAAGACTGAAGAAAGAGCTGAAGAGAAAGAGAAGCATCGTAGAAGCCAAAGAAGAAGCAAAAACCAAGAAGCTGAAGAAGAGAAGGACCTCAGAGAAGGCCAAGGCAGAGAAAGAGAAGGAAGGATCAGCCACTTTAAGTTGTCTGATTCCTTCATCAGACGACAGATCATCACTTTCATTTCCTTGCAAATGCATTGAGTCATTTGGTGATATTGCAGGAGTATTTGGTGATCTACATCACCATTTTACTCCTATGTTTTTGTACTTTGATACTGATATTATTGCATACTCTTTTAATTCTAAATTGTGATCTTGATTTCTAAATACCAATTTGCTCCCTGTGTTCGACCTCGGAAATCTTTTCGAGTAATAAAATTATATTTATTTCCAAAGCAATTTTGACTATACTGCAACATGATTATTTAAAACATCAATCTTGCTGTGTTAACATTTTGGCGCCATTGCCGAGGAGCAACGAGCAATTTGGAATTCTTGATTACAATTTCTGATATAGAGACTAACTTGCCATATCTCTTTTGTTGTGGTTATTTCAGGGAGAAGATACATTGAAGAAAGATAGCCGCACATCAAACACGTCGAGGGCAGGTAATTTCTGATTACTCTCTCTCTTAAGCCCCTCATTCGAAAAAGGAAAAAAGGATAAAATCAATTAGAGCTACTTGCTTTCCATTCTTAACTAATTCATCAAGTTGCCTAATTTGATTTCAACAACAAAACCTGATTTGTGCACCCATTTAAGGTAGCTAGGGCTACCACATTCTTGTTTGAGCCCTAGATACCACATTTAGCAAACTAAATTGAACCAAAATTAGAGCCAATTAAGGATTCCAAGTTAGGGTTTTCGAGACATACTTGCATAAACATAAATCAACTTTTCCAAATGATGTGTGCCTAAGCCTTGGTTGAATTGATCTATTCAAGCAAACCCTAAAAATCAGGCTCCTAATCTCACTTGAATTCTAAAAGAGGGACCTAAAACTTCTCAAAGGATAAATAGGTGAAGTTGACCCACCATTTCAGGTCAACCAATCTTGAAATTAGGTCACTTTTGCACTCAATACATCTAAAGTTCAACTGAAATCTTAAGCACCGTTGCTCTTAATTAAAACTGGTAGAATTAAGAGGTCAAGTCCCCATTCTAGTCTACCTAGAACATCAGTGACAAGAGAGGTCGGGTGGGAGAAACCTTGTAACCCGTGGGGGTGCTCTACCATGTAGGGGTCTTTGTGGGACTCTCCCTCTCTGGCTGCCCAGGTAATTCTCAGGTGGATAGCTTTCTGACTAAGGGGTATCATCCACCCCGAACCTCTATAGTCATCCAAAATTTTTGGGTGTTTTGATTGGGTCCATCACATTCTATTCTCATCCAGACCATCGGTGCATGTTCGGTAGGAGGTCCTTAAGACCATCGTTGAGGCCTCCTTTAGTCATTCACTCCCACCGAGGCCAGACCTCAACTTTCGTGTTTGTGCAACAACCCCATCACATAGGCATCTCTTCTGATTCATCTGAGCCTAATTCTCCTTCATCCATCATCATGGCACAACCCGTAGAAGAAGAAAATAACCTTGAGAACCAACTTCAGCGCCTTAATGATTTATTCCAAGCCTTTGTGAATCCACCGCAGCGCCCTATGATGCGAGATCATTACAATCCCGCTGCGGTGGCGATCAAACCTCGAGTCCAAATCCCGACTGGAGGTCCTGATTCTGAACTCAAGCCCAACATGATTCATGCTATTCCAAAATTTCATGGGCTCAATTCCGAGGATCCTTTTCAACACATCAAACAACTCAAGCATCTGGTCCAGACCTTCGGGTCATATGTCCAAAATCGGGATATTCTTCTAATGAAGATGTTCTCCTTCTCTCTCATGGACAAAGCAGCTCACTGCTATCAGACTCAAACGCACCAATCAACACGTGTTGAACTACAATCCAAGTTTCTGAAAAAGTTCTTCCCAGTTGGTCGGATGAATGCTTTATGACACCAGATCACGCACTTCACACAGCAGCCTGGAGAACCACTTCACGAGGCATGGAACCATTTCCTGGATCTCATGAGAAAGTGCCCCCATCACGGAGTTCCTAAATGGGAACAAGCCCAGTCTTTTTACCAGGGACTCCGTGAAGATATCCTTTTATTCGTCAATGCAACTTGCGGAGGAAATATCATGGGTCAACACGAAGACATTTGGCGAAACGGTGGCAGCAACTAGCTTTTCTTAAGTCGTTGTAGTACAGATAGTTATTGCCATCATTTGCTAATATTTGTTACTCGGAAAATACAGTTCTCCCGAGGTCGAACTCAGGGAGCAAGTCGTATTCTAGAGATATACATGTTTTATTACAAAAATAAAGAGAGAGAGAGAGATGAAAGTTTGGCTTCTTCTTCTTCTCTTCTTTCTTTCTCTGTCTTTGGTTTTTGTTCTTCCTATTCTTCTTCTTCTTTTCTTGCTTCCTCTATTTCTTGGTTGGACGATCCTGTCGTTTTCTTCTTTTTATTTTCTTTGTTTCTTCTTTTCTTGCTTCAGATCTGCCTCCCGTGCTCTTCTTCTTCTTCTGCTTTCTGTTTCTTCACTTGGCTGCTCCTTTTCTTCTTCTTCTTTGTCTTCTGATGTCTGCAGAGTCTTCACTTGGCTGTTCTGTGTTCCTCTCTTTCCTCTGCCTCGCCTTCCTTCTTCTTTGCCTTCTCCTGTCTTCAGGACGTCGTCTGATTTGAAAATCAGACGACTTAAACCTCTTGTTGCTACAGTGTCTCCCTGAGCTTCCTTCTTCTTCACCTGTGCCTGCACGCTCAAGAGTTCAGAGTTAGGGCAAAACCTACTCTACCCCTCTCCCCTGCACGTCTCTTTCTCTCAAAGTTCGCTCTTAGGACAGCTCTCCCAGAGCAAGTGGGTAATCGGGTACGAGTCGCGCCCGGGTCCAGGCGCACCGGCATGCGGTGGTGGGCGAGGAGTGCAGGTCGGTTTAATCGGGTCGGGCCAGGTCCGCGGAGCGTGGTCACAGACGAGGCTGGGTCGGGTGAGAGGGACCTCACCCCGTGGTCAGGAGGCAGACAGCATAAGGCACTTTTTGCCTTTATGCGTCCGCGTGCCTCTGAGAAGTTCCGAGGTGGGACTAAATGTCCCACCCCAATTGAGCGCCCGTCGCTGAGGGAGCAGTGGGCGATCGTGGCTTCACGCGCGGCCTTCGCCCCAACTGCGAGCCTGGGACGTTTCGCGGAGACGCCCCGCGCAACCTGGGAGTCGAACCTGGGCGAAGGCGTGCTTGCACCTGCAGGCGAAGGAGCTCTGCCTGCTCAGTAATGGCGACGGCGGGCGAGTCACCTGGTCACAGAAGAACGGCCTCTCGGCCTAATCAGACAAGCGGGGGACCTTCGCCGTGGCACGGCGAAGGTGGTCGGATGGTTTGCAGTGGGCGTGGTGGAGCCAACGGATCGCCCTAGGTCAAACTGTGGGCGGAGATGTGGGTGTGTTTGGTGGATCTGCAGAGGGCGTTTGGTGGGAAGAGGAGGGGTGGAAGAGGATCAAAGTGACGAGGTGGAGGTTATTCACAGGTCGGCGAGCCATGTGGGGAGCTAGAGCGATAGGAGCGGTTCGCCAGAGTTTAGCCGGAGGTGGAGAAGGTGAGGGTGATCGGTGGGAAATCGGGGCCGACAGTAAGGGTTTCAGTATGGAAAAGAAAGAGGGGAGGAAGAGGAGAAGTTCTACCTGCTAAGCTGGACGAGGAGGGGTTGGCGCAAGCGACAGTCGTATCGACTGTCGTCGGAGAAGAAATTTCCCAGAGGAAGGGGCAGCGGCGAGGAAGGGACCGGAGAGGCGCCAGCTGGGTGCGGCGTGACGCGGAAGGATCGAGGGAAGGTAACCCTGCTGCTGGTAGTGCGGCAGGGCGACGAGGACGAGGAGGAGATGGCCGCCGGAGCAAGGGGGCGTCTGTCGGAGTGGGAAGGGAGGAATTTAGGGGGGGGTGTCTCCGTCAGATCCGAGCTGCCAAGAACGGCGGAGCGACGGGGGTATTTATAGGGGCGGAATCAGAGAGGAGGGCGGAGGGAGACGACGTGTCTCCCTCGCCGGAGGACGCCGGAGGAAGGAGACCCATACCGTCCGTGCGTTCACATAGGCGGTATGGGCGGTCGCAGTACCCAGGGGGTTGTCCCTGCGGTGGCTGACGACGCAGGGTACCCCCCATTGACTTGCCAGGGCCCCTCCCTCACCCTGCGCGGCGCCATGCTCCGCGCAAGGTCGCCGGAGCATGGTGCTGCGCAGGTTTTGCAGGAGTGACCTAAACGCAAAGAATGAAGGAGAGTTAGGGGCCAAAATGCGAGGGTTCAAAAGTTGAGGGCCAAAAAGTAAATATATGAGGACCAAAGTGTAAAGTTGGTCAAGAAGGTTTCTTCTTTGGTCCAACTTTTTATGCATGACTATTTAGGACCTAAGGATTCTAATGGTGAATTTCATTTCTAGCTTAAACCTTGTTTGATCGATCAATTTATGCAAAAACCCAAATTAAGTTGTTAATTGGGCATGGTTCTCAATGTAGGTCAAAATGGGTTCCTAAGGCCAAATTGAAAGTCCTAAGCCCTAGAGATTATTTTTATATGAATTTTAGAGGGTTTAGTTGATTTTTACCTTACCTCGAACCACGTGAATTGAAGTGGGTTTATTTTTAGGGTTACAAGCTGTCATTTAATTCTTTGGGGTTGCTGTAGCCCTTATTGAGTCATCTCATCCCACTTTTCTTCTTATTAGGTTGTTTTGACCTATGTTTGGGCCCTGAGTTACCCTATTTTCCGATTGGATTGGTGAAATTGCATTTTTACCCCTCAGTTTATGTTTTCTTTGCAAACTCAGAATCTCTCTGAGCCAAGCCTTTCTAAGGTTATGTAGGAGCTTTTATTCTCTGTATTAAGTCAAAATGAGCTAGTTATGGCTCATGATGAGGTTCTCATCATACCCCCATGCCTAGCTTTTGCTAGTCCCTTAGCAAAAACTTAAGGTTTCAACCCTTGTTCTGGACCATGAAGTTCTTTAATAGCTTCAGATAAGTGCTTTTTCATTTAAACTTAGATTAGGTTAGAATGCTTACCATAGGCTTAAAAGGTACTCTAGTACCAATCAAGATCCAAATCTGTCTAGCCTCAGCCTCAGTCCTTAGCAAAGGTTTTTAAGACCCACAAGAACTAACCTAAGGTTTATTGGACTTTGTAGTTAAAGCACCCCGTGCTTGAAACGATTTTAGCCCTGGTTTAGTTCGCAGTGTGTTTTGTAAGAGAGAGAGGTAGAAAATTTTTCTATTTTTGGAGAGTTTTCTCTCTCTTTTTCTTTTTAATTCTAGCTTAGGATTGGCTTTTCAACACGGTCTGTATCAGATTCCTTGTCCCCATCATCAATCCTCAAGGGTTCCTGGCGATCGATGCTTCGAGATAGCACCGCCCATGGCAACCCCCAGAACCCTGGCTATTGAGATTTCGAGATAATCCCATCCATAGTGTTCCGTGGCCGCGTTCAGACCCTGGCAGTTGACACTTCGTGATAATGCCATCCATGGAATCTGAACCAGCAGGGTGCTTACATGCCCCCAGTAGGATATGTGAATATCCTAAGAGACAAGCACTGAGGAGATGATATTTTGTTACGCATCTTTGAGGGGATTTCCCGTCTCTCTGCGCTGGGAACTCGTCCAAATCAACTTGTGTTGATCGGCCGCTCCTACTCTAGGTGTACTTTTCAGAATTTTTTCGACGCTTCTGCGTGTTTTTTATTTTTACGCTTGCTGAACCAGGCTGTGTGTGAGGTTAGGGTGCTTAGGTTACTGAGTCTCGTAAACCAGAAGTTAGTTAGCGAGGTCAAATACTTCCTAAGCTTTGGACCTAGTACTTAAGCTTTTCATTTTCCTCAACCTCTTGAGGATTGTCTAGATCTTAATGGGTACTAAGAGTCTATCAAGAATGCCTAAGGTTTGCGTTCTTACTAATCTTACCAAGCACTTTTCATTTCTTTTCTTGAAAAAAATGGTCTAGACTAAGGTTAATTCCTTAGCTTCTTACTAATGACTATCACTCTTTTCTTTCATCTTTTTGTGCTCCTTTTCATTTTGTTTCTTTTCCTTCTCCTCAAAATTTCCTTTCTCCTCTTATTCTTTTTATTTTGAAAAATTTTTTATTTTTATGGTGTTTTTGGCATATGTGAATTTTTTGTTTAAAACCTTTTTTTCCTACAAGTTTTGCACTTATACCCCCCCATGCCTAAAACTTGCAATGTCCTCATTGTGATTTAGGGGTTTTTATTTACTTAATTTATTCCTTAAGACAGATATTTTTGTGAGTGAATGGGTCGGGATGAATTCTGCGGATGATTTCTAATCTCAGATGCAAGCATCTGAGGTGGAGTCGGCTGTCTTAAAGGGTGAACCTTAAGTGCACAATGGTGTCAGAAAAAAAAAAAGGTTTTAGATTTTCAAGAAATGACGGGCTGCCTCCCGTTAAGCACTGAGTTTTACGCCATCGGCCGGGCGCAGTAAGTTCAAGGGGAATGGAGGATGAAGGATGATTCAGCCGAATCAGTAGAAGTCACATCAATGAATGGTTTGAGTCTCTGACCGTTCACGATGAAAGGTTCGGAATCATGGCTGAGTGGACTGATTTCAATGGCTCCATTTCCAAAAACCTGTCGGACTAAATACGGTCCGACCCACTTGGACCTCAGTTTTCCCGGGAAAAGTTTGAGTCGGGCATCAAAGAGTAAGACCTTTTGACCAGGATGAAAGATCTTTCTCGAGATGTGTTTGTCGTGGAAGGCTTTAACCCGCTCCTTGTAGATTCGCGAGTTCTCGTACGCGTCTAGGCGTAATTCATCGATCTCGCTGATTTGGAGTTTTCTGTGGGTTCCAGCCTTGGAAAGATCTAGATTACAGTTCCGTACTGCCCAATAGGCTTTATGCTCCAGTTCTACGTGAAGGTGGCATGCCTTTCCGTACACCAGTCTAAAGGGAGACATGGCCAATTGGGTCTTGTGGGCGGTCCTATAGGCCAACAATGCTTCCGGAAGTCGGGACGACCAGTCCTTCCTGTCAGGCCGAACAGTGACTTGAAGGATTTTCTTGATCTCCCGATTTGATAGCTCAGCTAGACCATTTGTTTGGGGGTGGTAAGGAGTAGAGATTCGATGAGACACCCCAAATTTGGCCATCAGTGATCTAAATTGAGCATTTGTAAAATGGGTCCCCCCATCAGAGATAATAGCACGGGGAATCCCAAACCTTGAGAAAATGTTTTGATGTATGAACTTAAGAACAATCTTGTGATTGCAGGTTCGGGTCGGTGTGGCTTCGATCCATTTGGACACGTAGTCCACCGCAAGCAGAATGTACTCGAAACCATCTGAAACAGGAAAGGGGCCCATAAAATCAATCCCCCATACATCAAAGATTTTGCATACGAGAATCAGCTGCAAAGGCATCATGTCACGATGGTTCATGTTGCCCAAAGTCTGGCAACGACTGCATGCCTTGCAGTGACTGTATGCGTCTTTGAAAAGTGTAGGCCAGTAGAAGCCACACTGGAGGACTTTGGATGCGATTTTATGGCCTGAGAAATGGCCACCGCATGCCTGGTCATGGCAGAAAAATATGATATTGCTGATTTCCTCTTCCGGGATGCATCTCCGAATAATTTGAACAGCACCTATTTGGAAAAGGTACGGGTCTTCCCAAATGTAATACTTGGAATCAGAACCCAATTTGTCTTTCTTGGCCTTCGGCCAATCAGACGGTGTCTGATGAGATGCCAAGTAGTTTACTATATCAGCAAACCATGGAAGTCTAGTACCAACAGAAAGCAGGTGCTCATCAGGAAAATGTTCCGTGATGGGTCCGGAAGGGTTGATGATCTCAGAAGGAAGACGGGACAGATGGTCGGCTACCACATTCTGCCTTCCCGCCTTGTCGCAAATCTCAAGATCGAATTCTTGCAACAGCAAGATCCAACGGATTAGTCGGGGCTTCGCGTCCTTCTTGGCAAGGAGATGCCTTACAGCCGTGTGATCTGAGTAGATGATGACATGGGAACCCAGAAGATACGATCGAAATTTTTCAAGGGCAAATACTACGGCTAGCAGCTCTTTCTCTATAACCGTATAGTTACGCTGAGCCTCGTCAAGTGTCTTGCTAGCATAGTAGATGACCACGGGTTTCCCGTCAGCCTTCTGCCCCAGGACCGCTCCTACAGCGAAGTCAGACGCATCGCACATGATCTCAAAGGGTTGGGACCAGTCAAGGGATTGTAGGATAGGTGCCTGGGTGACTTGGTCACGTAGGTTTTCAAAGGCTAGCGTGCATTCCTTGGAGATTTCAAAAGGTACATCCTTAGAGAGAAGAGAAGTCAAGGGGCACGCGATTTTTGAGAAATCTGGAATGAAACGGCGGTAAAAACCGACGTGCCCTAAAAAGGAACAGATGTCCCTGATCGAGCTAGGTACGGGAAGGCGAGAAATCAGATCAACCTTAGCTCGATCCACATGGATGCCTTTTTCCGAAATTGAGTGTCCCAGGACAATTCCCTCAGGCACCATGAAATGGCTCTTTTCCCAGGAAAGAACCAAGTTCACCTCAATGCATCGCCTGAGTATCTGGACCAAGTGTTGGAGCCAATCATCAAAAGATTCTCCAAAGACTGAAAAGTCATCCATGAAGACTTCCAGGAAATCACCTACCATATCTGAGAATATGGCAAGCATGCATCGCTGAAAAGTAGCGGGTGCATTGCAAAGACCGAAAAGCATCCTTCGGAAAGCATACGTTCCGAAGGGGCGGGTGAATGTGGTCTTTTCTTGGTCCTCAGGATGGATTACCACCTGGTTATAACCGGAGTACCCGTCAAGAAAGCAGAAGAACCTATTTCCCGCTAGTTTCTCGAGAATTTGATCAATGAAGGGTAGTGGGAAATGATCCTTCTTCGTGGAGGAATTGAGTCGGCGGTAATCTATACAGACTCTCCACGCATTGGCTACTCAGGTAGGAATGATTTCTCCGATTTCAGTCGTCATGGTGGTGAGTCCTGCCTTCTTAGGCACAACCTGAATTGGGCTCACCCAACGACTATCGGAGATCGGGTAGATGATCCTGGCATCTAACCACTTAATGATTTCCTTTTTCACGACCTCCTGCAGATTAGGGTTTAAACGTCTCTGCATTTCACGATAAGGTCGCGCGCCCTCTTCTGAATAGATATGATGAGTACAATAAGAGGGGCTTATTCCAGTCAAATCATCGAGAGTCCACCCGATGGCTCTGCGATGTTGCTGGAGGACAGCAATCAGACGGGATTCCTGTTCGGGATTGAGGTTGGAATTGATAATCACAGGAAGGGTCTGATTGGAACCCAAAAAGATGTATTTCAAGTGAGCAGGAAGAGGCTTTAACTCGAGGATAGGGTTATCAGCAGCAGCGGGTGGTTCAGTGTAGATGTGAGGTTCAAGGGTAGGAGTTACTGGGTTGTGTATGTCTGGATTCGACTCCTCTGTTTGCGGGTCAAGATCTTTCTGTGATTGGAAGTGTGATTCATCAACCAAAGTCCTGATGTCACAAATCTGTTCGATGACACTGCAATTAATTCCTTGTTGGGCCTTAAATATATCAATTTTTAAGGTTTGATCTCCAAATTTAAGCTCTATTTGGCCCTCCTCACAGCTGATGTTGGCTCTAGCAGTAGCCAAGAAAGGTCTCCCTAGAATGATTGGTGTATCCCTAGGGTTTTTAGGCGCATCCATATCTAAGACTATAAAGTCCACTGGGAAATAGAAATCCCGCACTCTTACGATAACATCCTCGAGAATCCCTTTTGGTGACTTTATAGATCGATCTGCTAATTGTAATGTCACCTCGGTTGGTTTTAGCTCAGATTCTTCTAGATGGTCAAGTAAGGATGTGGGTATCAGGCTTATGGATGCACCTAAGTCTAGCAAAGCTCTATCAAATTGGGTAGCACCTATCTTGCAGGAGATCAGGGGAGTACCAGGATCTTTTGCCTTGGGTGGGAGTTTACTGAGGATTACAGAGCTGGCTTGCTCTGACAGAACAATTGGGCTCCCACCCTTGGTTCGCGGCTTACGCTGGGGTGTACACACATTCTTTAAAAATCGTGCGTAAGCTGGTACGTGGCGGATTGCATCCATCAAGGGGATGTTTATGTGGACCTGCTCAAAGAGCTTGACCAGGTCCTCCTCAGGTGCCACGGGCTTGGTGGTCTTCTTTCCCTTGGTCAAGGCCTCGGGAAATGGGATCTTGGTTGATTCTTCTAGGATAGGTCCAGGTTGTGGATCTGGGACAGGGGTGGGGACGTCCTGGATTACTGTCCTAGGCTTGGGATCAATACCCGGCTTGGAGTGGCTCGGATGAGGTGGGTCTTGGGTTTCCTTACCACTACGGGTTATTACGGAATTAAGTCCTGCCTGGTTTTGGTTGGGATTGGGTAAGATAGCTTGCTGCTGGTAACCTGCAAAAGAAGTGGAGGCCTCTATCCCGTCAGGTGAAGGAACAGAGGGGGCCTGATAAATCATATGGGCATGGCCCGGGTTTGGGTTCATAACGCGTCGCTGGGTGGGCACGTTATTGGGATTAGGCAGAGGTTGGGAAGGAAGAGTACCTGGCTGGCGAGAGTTTGCCAATTGGGTCAATTGGTTTCGGACCTCTGTAAGTTCGTCCTTGTGTTGTTTCTGGATAGCCGCATTCATTCTTTGAATGTCAGCCAAGGTCTGAAGGATAAGGGGCATTTGATCTTGATTTGGCCCAGATGGATAAGTAGGGTTGGGCCGAGGCTGAGGCGGCTGGTAAGGACGAGGAGGTTGTGGGCGGGGTTGGAAGGATGGTCTTTGGGTTTGGGAATTTCCCGCCCACTGAAAGTTAGGATGGTTACGCCATCCAGGATTATAGGTGTTGGAGAACGGGTCGTTATGGATGGCGTTGAGGTCCTCGTAGGTCTGAGGAACCTCCAGAGAGTTAGAGAAAGAGGGAATGGAATTTCCTTGGCAGGTGAAGAAGGAATCGGAGGGACCTCCGGGCAAAGATTCGGATGATGGGTCCATCCTAGGAGAAGATCGATGGAGAATGTTTTGCACAGTTTCCCTTGTGGAAGGAGGCTGTGCGAAAGGGTTATGCGCAGAGGTGGCTCGCTGCAGATGCTGAGTCAGCTCATCCACCTTCTTTTCGATAATCGAGACCTTATCCAATCGTGTGGCCATTAACTCCAAGTCGACTGATGCGGACAGGCCCTGCGTCTCGTGTGCTCCCCTGAGATTCGTCGCTGCGCGGGTATTCGTCCTGTCGAATAATCCCATGGAGTCATTGTTGATGGAGTTCTCGCACATGTTTTCGAGAATCTCCCACACGGTGTCTTCATGTTGACCCATGATATTTCCTCCGCAGGTTGCATTGACGAAAAGACGGATGTCCTCACGGAGTCCCTGGTAAAAAGATTGGACTTGTTCCCATTTAGGAACTCCGTGATGGGGGCACTTTCTCATGAGATCCTGAAAACGATCCCATGCCTCATGGAGAGGTTCCCCTGTTTGTTGGGTGAAGTGTGTAATCTGATGGCGCAAGGCGTTGGTCCGTCCAACAGGGAAGAAATTTTTCAGGAACTCGGACTGGAGTTCTTCCCAATTGTTGATCGGCCGGGTCTGAGTTTGGTACCAATGGGCAGCCTTGTCCATAAGAGAAAAGGAGAACATCTTCATGAGAAGAATATCCCGATTTTGTGCGTCTGACCCAAAAGTTTGGGACAGATGCTTTAGCTGTTTGATGTGCTGGAAGGGATCTTCAGAATTAAGCCCATGGAATTTAGGTATAGCATGAATCATATTGGGCTTCAATTCAGAATCAGGTCCTCCAATCGGGATTCTGACTCGAGGCTCGATGGCCACCACAGCAGGATTATAATGGTCCCGCATCATGGGACGCTGCGGTGGGTGTACAAAGTTTTGGAAGAGGTCGTTGAGTTGCTGGAGCTGGTGCTCCAGATTGTTTTCTTCCTCAACTGGCTGAGCCATGATGGGGGAAGAAGAAGAACTTGGTTCTGAATCAGAAGAGAGAATAATGTGAGGGGGTTGCTGCACAAACACAGGCGTCGAGGCTTGGCCTAGACGAGAGTGAATTTCTAAAGGAGGTCTTAAGGGTGGTCTTAAGGACCTCCTACCGTACATGCACTGTTGGAAGAGATGAGTTTATAAGGTACTGGACCCAATCAAGATACCCAAAAATGTGTTGGGTGACTATAGAGGTGCGGGGCAGATGGACCCCTTGATCAGAAAGATCGACCACCTGAGAATTACCTGGGCAGCCAGAGAGGGTGAGTCCCGCGAAGACCCCTACACGGTAGAGCGTCCGCACGGGTTACAGGGTTTCCCCCACCTGACCTCTCTTGTCACTGCGGTTCCAGGTAGACCAGAATGGGGATCTTGACCTCTTAAGTCTACCAATTTTAGTTCAAGAGCAAGGTGCTTAGGGTTCCACTTGAACTTTAGTCTTTTAAGTGCAAAGAGTGACCTAATTTGAAGGTTAGTTGACCCAAATGGTCAACTTTACCTGCTAGTTTTGCTTATTAGGTCTTTGTCTTTTTAGGGTTCAAGTGTTTAAAGAGCCAAACTTATTTTAGGGTTTCTTTGGATAGGTATTTTCAATCAATGGTTTATGCACACTTCTTTTGGATTTTCTCCATTCTTGATTTAAGTAGTGTGTCTCTAAAACCCTAATGTTGAATCTTATGTTGGCTCTATTTGGTCCAGTTAGTTCTTTGCTTGGGTAATTAGGGCTCAAGCAAGAATGTGTTAGCCCTTAAATACCCTTAATAGTGTGCAGGAATAATGGGTTGAAAACATGCAACTTTTTATGGTTTACTAAGTATATAAGACATGTTAGCCCTATATTGCTTGTTCTTTTCTTTTCTTCCTCTTTAGAGTTTATGGGTTAATGGTGAGAGGAAAAAAATTACCTGTCCTCGGAGTGGTTGTCGTGTGGTTGCTTGTCTTCTTGATTTCCTGTAGCTACACAAAAGAGAGGAGATTATTAGAACTAAAAAGAAACAGAAATGTTTACCTCTAGAATAGCCGTTGCTCCCCGGCAATGGCGCCAACTGGCGAAACGGTGGCAGCAACTAGCTTTTCTTAAGTCGTTGTAGTACAGATAGTTATTGCCATCATTTGCTAATATTTGTTACTCGGAAAATACAGTTCTCCCGAGGTCGAACTCAGGGAGCAAGTCGTATTCTAGAGATATACATGTTTTATTACAAAAATAAAGAGAGAGAGAGAGATGAAAGTTTGGCTTCTTCTTCTTCTCTTCTTTCTTTCTCTGTCTTTGGTTTTTGTTCTTCCTGTTCTTCTTCTTCTTTTCTTGCTTCCTCTATTTCTTGGTTGGACGATCCTGTCGTTTTCTTCTTTTTATTTTCTTTGTTTCTTCTTTTCTTGCTTCAGATCTGCCTCCCGTGCTCTTCTTCTTCTGCTTTCTGTTTCTTCACTTGGCTGCTCCTTCTCTCTTCTTTTCTTCTTCTTCTTTGTCTTCTGATGTCTGCAGAGTCTGCACTTGGCTGTTCTGTGTTCCTCTCTTTCCTCTGCCTCGCCTTCCTTCTTCTTTGCCTTCTCCAGTCTTCAGGACGTCGTCTGATTTGAAAATCAGACGACTTAAACCTCTTGTTGCTACAGTGTCTCCCTGAGCTTCCTTCTTCTTCACCTATGCCTGCACGCTCAAGAGTTCAGAGTTAGGGCAAAACCTACTCTACCCCTCTCCCCTGCGCGTCTCTTTCTCTCAAAGTTCGCTCTTAGGACAACTCTCCCAGAGCAAGCGGGTAATCGGGTACGAGTCGCGCCCGGGACCAGGCGCACCAGCGTGCGGTGGTGGGCGAGGAGTGCAGGTCGGTTTAATCAGGTCGGGCCAGGTCCGCTGAGCGTGGTCACAGATGAGGCCGGGTCGGGTGAGAGGGACCTCACCCCGTGGTCAGGAGGCAGACAGCATAAGGCACTTTTTGCCTTTATGCGTCCGCGCGCCTCTGAGAAGTTCCGAGGTGGGACTAAATGTCCCACCCCAATTGAGCGCCCGTCGCTGAGGGAGCAGTGGGCGATCGTGGCTTCACGCGCGGCCTTCGCCCCAACTGCGAGCCTGGGACGTTTCGCGGAGACACCCCGCGCAACCTGGGAGTCGAACCTGGGCGAAGGCGTGCCTGCACCTGCAGGCGAAGGAGCTCTGCCTGCTCAGTAATGGCGACGGCGGGCGAGTCACCTGGTCACAGAAGAACGGCCTCTCGGCCTAATCAGACAAGCGGGGGACCTTCGCCGTGGCACGGCGAAGGTGGTCGGATGGTTTGCAGTGGGCGTGGTGGAGCCAACGGATCGCCCTAGGTCAAACTGCGGGCGGAGAAGTGGGTGTGTTTGGTGGATCTGCAGAGGGCGTTTGGTGGGAAGAGGAGGGGTGGAAGAGGATCAGGGTGACGAGGTGGAGGTTATTCACAGGTCGGCGAGCCGTGTGGGGAGCTAGAGCGATGGGAGCGGTTCGCCGGAGTTTAGCCGAAGGTGGAGAAGGTGAGGGTGATCGGTGGGAAATCGGGGCCGACAGTAAGGGTTTCAGTATGGCAAAGAAAGAGGGGAGGAAGAGGAGAAGTTCTACCTGCTAAGCTGGATGAGGAGGGGTTGGCGCAAGCGACAGTCGTATCGACTGTCGCCGGAGAAGAAATTGCCCAGAGGAAGGGGCAGCGGCGAGGAAGGGACCGGAGAGGCGCCAGCTGGGTGCGGCGTGACGCAGAAGGATCGAGGGAAGGTAACCCTGCTGCTGGTAGTGCGGCAGGGCGACAAGGTGGAGGAGGAGATGGCCGCCGGAGCAAGGGGGCGTCTGTCGGAGTGGGAAGGGAGGAATTTAGGGGAGGGTGTCTCCGTCAGATCCGAGCTGCCAAGAACGGCGGAGCGACGGGGGTATTTATAGGGGCGGAATCAGAGAGGAGGGCGGAGGGAGACGACGTGTCTCCCTCGTCGGAGGATGCCGGAGGAAGGAGACCCATACCGTCCGTGCGTTCGCACGGGCTGTATGGGCGGTCGCAGTACCCAGGGGGGTGTCCCTGCGGTGGCTGACGACGCAGGGTACCCCCATTGACTTGCCAGGGCCCCTCCCTCACCCTGCGCGGCGCCATGCTCCGCGCAAGGTCGCCGGAGCATGGTACTGCGCAGGTTTTGCAGGAGTGACCTAAACGCAAAGAATGAAGGAGAGTTAGGGGCCAAAATGCGAGGGTTCAAAAGTTGAGGGCCAAAAAGTAAATATATGAGGACCAAAGTGTAAAGTTGGTCAAGAAGGTTTCTTCTTAGGTCCAAGTTTTTGTGCATGACTATTTAGGACCTAAGGATTCTAATGGTGAATTTTATTTCTAGCTTAAACCTTGTTTGATCGATCAATTTATGCAAAAACCCAAATTAAGTTGTTAATTGGGCATGGTTCTCAATGTAGGTCAAAATGGGTTCCTAAGGCCAAATTGAAAGTCTTAAGCCCTAGAGATTATTTTTATATGAATTTTAGAGGGTTTAGTTGATTTTTACCTTGCCTCGAACCACGTGAATTGAAGTGGGTTTATTTTTAGGGTTACAAGCTGTCATTTAATTCTTTGGGGTTGCTGTAGCCCTTATTGAGTCATCTCATCCTACTTTTCTTCTTATTAGGTTGTTTTGACCTATGTTTGGGCCCTGAGTTACCCTATTTTCCGATTGGATTGGTGAAATTGCATTTTTACCCCTCAGTTTATGTTTTCTTTGCAAACTCAGAATCTCTCTGAGCCAAGCCTTTCTAAGGTTATGTAGGAGCTTTTATTCTCTGTATTAGGTCAAAATGAGCTAGTTATGGCTCATGATGAGGTTCTCATCAACATTGTGTGGGAGATTCTCGAGAATATGTGCAAGAACTCCATCAATAATGACTCCATGGGCTTATTCAATCGGATGAATGCCCGCGCATCGATAAATCCGAGGGGAGCACATGAGATGCATGACCTGTCCTCTTCTGTCGACTTGGAATTGATGGCCAGTCGTTTGGACAAGTTCTCTATCATTGAGAAGAAGATGGATGAGCTAACTCGACAGCAGTGAGCCACCTCTGTGCAAAACCCGTTCGCACAATCACCCTCTGGGAGGGAAGCTGTGCTTAACATCTATCACCTATGTTCTCAAGGGATGGACCCGTATCCACCCCCATCTGACTCTAGGGCCGAAGGAAACTCTGACCCTACCTACTCTAGTTGGGGGAACTTTGAACCCTCATACTCTGACTTTTCTGAGGTTCCTCAGGCCTGCGAGGACCTCAACGCCATCCAGAATGACCCATTCTCTAATACCTATAACCTTGGATGGCTGAATCATCCCAATTTCATGTGGATGGGAAGAAATCAAAATCAGAGACCACCATATCAGCCCCGTCCACAAGCTCCTCATCCATATCAGTTGCCTCAGCCTCGACCCAACCCCACATATCAATCTGGGCCAACTCAAACAGATCAAATGACTCTTATCCTTCAAACTCTAGTTGGCATTCAAAAGACAAATGAGGCTATGCAAAAACAGCACAAAGACAAGATCATAGAGGTTCGTAATCAACTCGCTTATATGGCGAATTCCTGCCAACCTGGCACACTCCCTTCGCAACCTCTACCGAATCCAAATAACGTGCCGAACTAGAGGCACGTTATGAACCCAAATTCGGGCCAAGCCCACATGATTTATCTGGCCCCTTCTTCTCCATCATCCGATGGAATGAAAGCTTCAACATCATACTCAGGATTTCAAAAGCAGCCACCTATTTTACCTACACTAAACCTGAACCAGGCAGGACTGAATTCAGTAACAACTCGTAGTGGCAAAGCAACACAAGATCGACCTTACCCAAGCCACTTACAGCCTGGTAGTGCTAACCCAAACCCTAGGATAGTCATCCAGGATACCCCTATCCCAGATCAAGAACCTGAACCTATTCTAGAGGAACCATCCAAGGTTCCATTTCCTGAGGCCTTGACCAAGGGAAAGAGGACAACCATGCCCGTGACACCTAAAGAAGACCTTTTCAAGCTCTTTGAACAGGTCCATATAAACATCTCCTTGATGGATGCAATTTGCCACGTATCGGTTTACGCACGATTTCTGAAAGACATGTGTACACCTAAGTGTAAGCCACGAACCAAAAGTGGGAGCCCAATTGTATTGTCAGAGCAAGCCAGCTCTGTCATTTTGAGCAAACTCCCACCTAAGGCAAAAGACCCAGGTGCTCCCCTGATTTCCTATACAATTGGTGATATCCAATTTGATAGAGCATTATTAAATCTAGGAGCCTCCATAAACCTAATACCTACATCCCTACTTGACCACCTTGAGGAATCTAAGCTGAAACCAACAGAGGTGACCTTACAGTTGGCAGATCGATCTATTAAGTCACCTAAAGGAGTTCTTGAGGATGTCATTGTTAGGGTTCGGGATTTCTATTTCCCGGTGGATTTTGTAGTCTTGGATATGGATGCTCCAGAAAATCTGAGGAACATACCAATCATATTAGGGAGACCCTTTCTGGCCACTACTAGGGCTAACATAAATTGTGAAGAGGGCCAAATTGAATTGAAATTTGGGAACCAGACACTAAAGGTTGACATCTTTAAGGCCCAACAAGGGATTAATTACGGAGTTATAGAACAGATATGTGATATCAAGGTTGTGGTTGACGATCCATATATTGAGGAAAACATGACTACTTCTGACCAACCACAAGAGGATCAAAACCCACAATCAGAGGAGTCCAAACTCAACCTCGACACACCCATAACTCCTTCCCTTGCTCCTAACACACACCATGAACCATCCATTGCTGCTGATACCCTGTCTTGGAACTAAAGGCCCTTCCCGAACATCTAAAGTACGTCTTTTTGGGTTCCAATTAGACGTTTCTTGTGATTATCAATTCCAGACTCACACCTTATCAGGAATCTCGTCTAATTTCTGTTCTCTAGCAACATCAAAGAGCCATTGGATGGACTCTCGATGATTTGACTAGTATCATCCCCTCTTACTGCACACATCGCATCAACACTAAAGAGGGCACACAACCTTCCCGTGAAATGCAGAGACGTCTGAATCCTAATCTGTAGGAAGTCGTGAAAAAGGAGATCATCAAGTGGTTAGATGTTGGGATCATCTACCCGATCTCCGACAGTCGGTGGGTGAGTCCAATCTAGGTTGTGCCTAAGAAGGCAGAACTCACCGTGATCACGACTGAGACTGAAGAAATCATACCGACCCATGTGGCGAATTCGTGGAGAGTTTACATTGATTACAGAAGACTCAATACCTCCACAAAGAAGTATCATTTCTCACTACCGTTTATTGATCAGATCCTCGAGAAACTAGTGGGAAATAGATTCTTCTACTTTTTGGACGGGTACTCCGGTTATAACCAGGTGGCAATCCATCTGAAGAACCAAGAAAAGACCACTTTCACCAGCCCCTTCGTGACGTATGTGTTCCAAAGGATGCCTTTCGGTCTCTGCAATGCACCTGCTACTTTTCAGCGGTGCATGCTTGCCATATTCTCAAATATGGTAGGTAATTATCTGGAAGTCTTCATGGATGACTTCTCAGTGTTTGGCAAATCATTTGACGATTTCCTTTTGCACTTGGTCTAGATCCTCAGGCAGTGCATTGACGTGAATCTGGTTCTTTCCTGGGAAAAGAGCCACCTCATGGTGCCTGAAGGAATTATCCTAGGCCATCTCATCTCAGAAAAAGCATCCAGGTTGATCGAGCCAAGGTGAATCTGATTTCCAAACTCCCTATTCCTAGCTTGGTTAAGGACATCCAATCTTTCCTGGGGCACGTCGATTTTTACCGTCGATTCATTCTTGATTTCTCAAAAATCGCATGTCCCCTAACTACTTTACTATCTAAGGATGTTCCTTTTGAAATCTCCAAAGAATGCACTCAAGCATTTGAAATCCTACGTGATCGAGTTACCCAAGCTCCGATCCTATAGTCCCCTGATTGGTCTCAACCCTTTGAGATCATGTGCAATGCATCTGATTTCTCTATAGGAGCGATACTTGGGCAGAAAATTGACGAGAAACCTGTGGTCATCACTACGCTAGCAAGACACTTGACGAGGCTCAGCATAACTACACAGTTACTGAGAAAGAGCAGCTAACCATAGTATTTGCCCTAGAAAAATTTAGATCGTATCTTCTGGGTTCCTGTGTTATCATTTACTATGATCACACAGCTGTGAGGAATCTCCTTAAGAAGAAGGATGCAAAACCTCGACTAATCTACTGAATCTTGCTGTTGCAAGAATTTGACCTCGAGATTCTTGACAAGGCGGGAAAGCAAAACGTGGTAGCTAATCACTTGTCCCGCCTTCCTTCTAACATTATCAACCCTTCCGGAGCCATTACGGAACATTTTCCTGATGAGTACCTCCTGACTATCAGTATAAGGCTTCCATGGTTTGCTGATCTAGTAAACTACCTAGCATCACATCAGATCCTGTCCGATTGGCCGAAAGCCAAGAAAGACAAATTACTTTCCAATGCCAAGTACTACTTTTGGGAAGACCCGTATCTTTTCTGCATCGGTGCTAATCAAATCATCCGAAGATGTGTCCCAGAAGCAGAAATTCAGGACATCTTGTCCTTCTGCCATGACCAAGCATGCGGTGGACACTTCTCTGGTCATAAAATCGTAGCTAAAGTCCTTCAGTGCGACTTCTATTGGCCTACGATTTTCAAAGATGCATACAATCACTGTAAGGCATGCACCCATTGCCAGACCTTAGCAACATGAGCCACCATGATATGATGCCCTTACAGTCGATTCTCGTATGCGACATCTTCGATGTCTAGGGGAATGATTTTATTGGACCCTTTCCTATTTCGAATGGGTTCAAGTACATTCTACTCACTGTTGACTATGTGTCCAAGCAGATCTAAGCCATTCCAACTCGAACCAATGATCATAAAGTGGCTATCAAATTCATTCATCAAAACATCTTTTCTCAGTTTGAGATTCCATGTGCTATAATCTCTAATGGAGGGACCCATTTCACTAATGATCAGTTAAGGTCACTGATGACCAAATATGGGGTGTCACACCGAATCTCTACTCCTAAGCTATCAAATCAGGAGATCAAGAAAATCCTCCAGGTCACTATTTGAACTAATAGGAAAGACTGATCATCCTGACTTCTGGAAGCTTTGTGGGCTTATAAGACTGCCCACAAAATCCAATTAGGTATGTCTCCTTTCAGATTGGTGTATAGGAAGGCATGTCACCATCCCGTCAAATTAGAGCACAAAGCCTATTGGGTAGTACGAAATTGCAATCTCGATCTTTCTAAGGCAGGAACCCATAGAAATCTTCAAATGAGTGAGATCGATGAATTACTCCATGATGAGTATGAGAACTCGCGAATTTACAAAGAGCGAGTTAAAGCCTTTCACGACAAACACATATCCAGAAAGATCTTTTGCCCTAGTCAAAAATTCCTACTCTTTGATGCCAATCTCAAACTATTCCTAGGAAAACTCAGATCAAAATGGATCAGACCCTACCTCATTCGATGAATCTTTGGAAATGGAGCTGTCAAAATCAATCAACTCAACCATGATTCATGACCTTTTGTCGTGAACGGTCAGAGACTCAAACCGTTGATTGAACTTACCGATACAAATTTGGCTGAGACATCTTTTACCCTCCATTCTCCCTAAGCTCATTATGCCCAGCTGATGGCGTAAAACTCAGCGCTTAACGGGAGGCAACCCATCATTTTTGAAAAACCCAAAACCTTTCTTGACATTCCTATGCTGAATTCATATTGCACTTTAGGGTTCATCCATTAGAATAGCCAACTCCATCTCTGGTACCCGTACCTGAGCTTGAAATCGTCCGCAATAATCATCCTGACCCATTCACCCACCCAAAACCTGTTCTAATGAATGATCTAAGCTGAACTCGAACCCAACTAGTTTACAATGAGGACATTGCAAATCGTAGGCATGGGGAGGTATTAAAGTGAAAAACTCCATGAAAATCATATCACAAGAAGGGTTTCATCAAAAAAATCACATATCCCAAAAGTACCAAAAAAATGAAAAATTTCTTGAAAAAGAACAAAAAAAATGAAAGAAGATTTTGAGGGCAAATAAGTTTCGAGGAGAGAAAGGGGACGAGTTAAAAATGCCAAAAAGGAGCATAAGTTGAAAAGAAAAGAAAAAGAGATAGTCATTAGTAAGAAATTAAGAAATTAACTTAGTTCTAGATCACATCAAAAGAGAAAATGAAAGGCAAAACGTGCTAATAAAACAAAGAATAGATTAGTAGCAATGCTGATTTTAGGCCTTTTGGGCTATGATCATAAGCTTAAAAATTCAAGTACTCGCTAAGATCTGGATAGTCCTTAAGAGGTTGGGGAAAGTGCGAAGCTTAAGCATTAGGTCTAAGGCTCAAGGAGTATTCAGCCTCGTTAACTAGCCTCTGGTTTGCAAGACTCGGTAACCTAAGCACCCCAATCCACACACAGTCTGGTTCAGTGTGCTTAAGTATCAAAATCACTCAAATGCGTTTAAATTGTTCTGAAAAGTCGCCTATATTAGGAGCGACTGATCAACACAAGTTGATTTGGACAAGTTCCCAATGCGAAGAGGAAGGAAATTCCCGTTGAAGATGTGCAATAACATATCGTTTCCTCGGTGCTTGTCACCTAGGATATTTACATATCCTACCAGGGGCATGTAAGCACCCTGTGCTAGTTCAGATGCCATGGGCAGCATTATCCCGAAATGTCGATTGCCAGGGTCTGAATTTAGCTACAGAACACCATGGGCAGGATTATCTCAAAATCTTGAAAACCAGGGTTCTGGGGGTTGTTATGGGCGGTGCTATCTCAAAGTATCGATTACCAGGGACCCTTCGAGGATTGATGATGGGGACTATGAATCCAATACATACCCTATTTTGAAGCTAATCCAAAGCTAGAAATAAAAACAAAAGAAAGAGAAGACTCTCCACAAAGAAAATTACTTTGTCTCTCTCTGACAAAAATGCACTGCAAACTGAACCAAGGACTAAAATATGTTACAAGCATGGGTGCTTTAACTGCGGAGTTCAACGAACCTTAGGATAGTTTCTGTGGGCTTTAAAAACCTTTGCGGCAGATTGAGGCTAGAGCTGGTCAAGTCCGGATCTTGGTTGATACTTGAGTACCTTTAGGCCTACTATCGACATTCTAACCTAATCTACACAAGAAAGCTCACAGCACAGTTTTGAGAATCAAAGGAACTTATGGTCTAGAATCAAAGTTAAAACCTTAAAATTTTGCTAAGGGACTAGCAAAAGCTAGGCATGAGGGTATGATGGAAACACCATCATGAGTCCTAACTAGCTCATTTTGACCCAATGAAAAGAATAAATGCTCCTACATAACCAACTAAAGATCATAATTCATTACATAACCTTTTTGAGAGAAACACAAGAAACATGAGGTAAAACTGTAATTTTACCAATGCAGTACAACCACGGGTTTTCTCAAGGGCTAAATAAAGGTCAAATGGTATGAATAAGATAACAAGTGGGTTGGATTTGACAGAAAAGGGTTTGTGTGAGTTCTGAGAATTAAATGACTTTTGAAATCCTAAAACCAAACCCATTTAATTAACCAAGGTTCTGGTTATGATAAAATTTACTTAAACCCTCTAAAAATCATAGAAAAATAGTCTCTAGGATTTAGAACCTGCAATTTAGCCATTAGAACTCATCTTGACCTAAAATGGGGTCCCAGACAGATATTTGCCCTAAATTAGGTTTTTGCATAAATTTCCTAGTCAAACATGGTCAAACCCAAACTCCAACTTCACCATTGGATTCCTTAGGTCCAAATTAGGTTTATACCAAAATTTGGACCAAAGATGACTTTGCCTTGACCTAATTTGCAAAAAGGTCCAATCTGATTACATTCTACCCCTAACTTTCGAAAACCCTTGCTAACAGCCCCCTAGCTTTCTCGTCGTCTTCATAAGTAGGTCCCTCCACCATTATCACGGAGGAAACCTACTTTGACGACCTTTGACAAAGAAGATCTCCTTGATTGCTTGGAGGATCTCTTCCAAAATTGGAAGGAAGATCCTCTAAGAAATTCCCGTCAATATGAACTCATCTTTAAGATATGATTCCCTCTCAATCTCTCATGCGAACGCATGAGAGATGTGGGTATCCTAATAGTTTCCATCTCCAATGACCTTCCATGCTTGGGAAGCTTGCTTCCAAAAACTTAACTGCCCTTCAGAGACCTATTTAAAGAAGCCCAGATTGCCCCGACTCCTCGACTCTCGAATTCGGCCGCGAATACCCTAAATTCTTCTCTTCCTCCTCATGGTCGTAGGCTCCTCAACATCTGATGACCTTTCCTGCCCTTCCTCGTCATCCAACCGCCATACCTGTGGCAGATTCCTCCCCCCTAACTTCGTCCGCGCCTTGCCGTACCAATAGGTGCCCATTCCTATTCATCCTCGCCGTTCCCACCTCATCAGAGCCACCTTTGTCTCCGACGTCGGCCATACCAGACCCGATGCCTTCGCTGCCCCCTTCGTCCCTTAACGCCTTAGCTACGTTCCCTATCTCCTCTATTTACTTACCCTCTCTTTATTTCTCAAAATCTGCCACTGATGCCCGTCGCACCTCCATCCCTTCCATCTCCGACCACCAACTCCGGCGAGGCCATCCCATCTCCACAAGCCACCAAAACCCTCGCCGACAATCCCACTATCTCCGCCTCACTTCACTGATCATTTCCCCTCACTTCACTTACCGTGCCACTCACCCAAACCACCCCCCGAACACACCCACTCACTCGCACACAATGTTTCCTAGGCATGCACTCATAGGCACTGCCATGCCACGCCACCACTCCCAGCACATCCGCCGTGCTCCAGCGATCCTCTTTGAACGATTTGACATGGCCACGAGGCTATTCTCTTGATTTCAGGTTCAGGCCCCATCCGCCATTAGCACGCAAGCTTGAAGCTTGTTTGCAACTGCTCCAGGCCTTATTGTTCCAGGTGCTATTGTCCTAGGCTGCGTGGAATTCCCTCACACATGGTTCCAGACCCTTAATTGGAGTCGAAGGCCTTAGCAGCTGTTGCAATGGAAGCTCACTCTCTACTACGGTGCACGAAAGACAGGTGGGACATTTAGTCCCACCTCGGAAGTAAACAGGCATCCGCACTCAAATAAATTGAAAAGTCGTGTAGGCTTATCGCCTCAGTTTCCACGGGGTAAGGTCCCACTCACCTGACCCGGTCTCGTCTGTGACACTGCCTCTGCGGACCTAGCTGACCCAACCTGGCCTACACTCCTCGCCCACTACTGCACACCGGTGGGCCTGGTCCCAGGTACACACTTGACCCGATAACTCGAATACCTATGTGGCCTTGAGAGAGCAGATCCTAAGAGAGAAAGAGAGGAGAGTTTCGCACGGGTAGGAGGAGGGTTTTGCCATAGGGATCTTCAACCGACACAGCCACATTCTGAAGAATAAAAAGAGAAGGTCAGGGTTGCAGGCAGAAGAAGAAGAAGAGAAGAGAAGAATAAGCTCACAAAGGCAAAGGAAGAGAAAGAAGAAGAAGAAGTAGGACTAAAGAAAGAGTTGAAGAGAAAGAGAAGCATCGCAGAAGTCAAAGAAGAAGCAGAAGCCAAGAAGCTGAAGAAGAGAAGGACCTTAGAGAAGGCAAAGGCAGAGAAAGAGAAGGAAGGATCAGCCACTTTAAGTCGTCCGATTCCTTCATTAGATGACAGATCATCACTTTCATTTCCTTGCAAATACATTGAGTCATTTGGTGATTTTGTAGGAGTATTTAGTGATCTACATCACCATTTTACTCCCATATTTTTGCACTTTGATACTGATATTATTGCATACTCTTTTAATTCTAAATTGTGATCTTGATTTCTAAATACCAATTTGCTCCCTGTGTTCGACCTTAGAAATCTTTTCGAGTAATAAAATTGTATTTGTTTCGAAAGTGATTTCGACTATACTGCAACACGATTATTTAAAACATCGATCTCGCTGCGTTAACACCCGCCTAGAATCAGATGTCTAACTTAGTTCTCAGACATCTTAAACAAGTTTTCCAGATGTTTGATACCTGGACCAGACGTCTGATGACCCTATCAGAATCATAATTGATTCTGATTACGGCTTGTTTTGCCTTAGGTTCAACCCCAACGGCTATGGAAGCTTTCTAAGGGATTCCAAAGCCTTCCTAGGCCCTCTATAAATAGAGGAGGACCCTTGCCTTGTATATACACACCTTGAATACCATTTCCACATCTCTTGTGTCAAAAAGAAGTAGAAGATCATCTAGAAGAAGCTCTAGCTCTCCAAACTTTTGTTCCACATCTAGAGAGCTTAAATCCAGTTGCGCACTCGCTCTCCCTCCGTGATTACGAGAGCGATGAGGTGCCCCCACATGGTTCACGCACCCGCGTTGTCACGTCGACGCACTTCCACCAAAGGGAAGTTCCCTTACCTATAGTAGCTAGATTTAATCATTCACTTTGTGGCTCTATAGTTTGAGTTGTAATTTATCTTTGTAATTATGTTGGGTATTTGCCTTGAGAATTCTCATCTCCTTCATGAGACAAAATCCTTCTCGTGAAGAAAAAGGGGTTGAGGAACGCTACCCTCGTACTCGTAGCATGGTTATAATTGAGGTTGAACTACCTATTGGTGCTAGAGCACCGCGATCGTTTGTTTTTATGATAACAAAACACGTGTCGTTTAACATTTGCACTTGGAGTCTTAGATTTCAGGTCAATTGCAAATGGAGACGTGATTAGATGGAATTCGAGCTCGCATCCAGGACGGATTGGAGGAGCTTGATGGAGAACAGAGGGGATTCGCGAGGAGCAATAGATTGAAGATGGAAGGACAAGAAGAATAGGATAGAATTCCATTTTATTCCTTTCATGTACTTTTGTCGTTATTTTCTTGCTCTTTATTTCCTTAGAACATTATGTTAAAGAGCCTCAAAGTACCCTAACAGTAGTCCTAGGAACACCCGCACAACCCTAGGATACTTAGGTTTTCTGTAGAGAACTTAGAAAACCAATATAGGGTTCAAACATAATTTCCAGACGTCTAATTCCCAAATCAGACGTCTGATAATGTGTTTTAAGACGTCTGACTGTTGATTCAGACGTTTGATAACATTTAGGCTGGACATAGTTAATTCTGTCTGATGAAATCAGATGTCTAGACCTTAGACCAGATGTCTTAGGAGACGTCTGATGACCTTACCAGACGTCCAATTAGTGGATCGTTGGCTGTCTTAGCATACACTCAAGGATATGACCGTTAGAGCCTTATCAGACGTCCTTAAACCTTTCCAGACGTCTGATAAATGACCGTTTTGCCTCGACTAACCCGAAAATCTCTTCTCAGAGATTTTCTAGCCGTTGCAAATCCATTCCCACGAAAAAGTAGGTTTCCAGACGTCCAGACATAGTGCCAGACGTCCTGTATGTCGTTTGATGGACTTGCGCTAGAACCCTGTTTAGATCTGATTCAAGTCAGGAAGAGACCCGCCCAAAATCAGACGTCTGTCCTTATTTTCAGACGTCTTAAAGTGGTCTTCCAGACGTCTGACGCCAGAATTAGACGTCTGATAAGCCTGTCAGTGTAATGATTGTTCCTGATTTCTGGCTGATTCACTTGGGCTTTGCATCCAACGACTATGAAAGCTTTTCCAAGCCTTCCAAAGCCTTCCTAAGGCCTCTATAAATAGAGGGGAGCCTTTACACACCTAGAAAAATAAGAAACACTTTGTAATACACTCTCACACTCTTTTGTGTCCAAGCAAGCTCTTGCTTTCCAAGCTCTAGTTCTACATCTAGAGAGCATCAAGCTGTGTTGCGCACCCGCTCTCCCGCCGTAGTTCACGAGAGCGACGTTGCGCCGTCGCGTGGCTCACGCACCCGCGTCATCGACTTGACGCACTCCTTGCAAAGGGGAGTTTCTTAATTCCTATAGAAGCTTAGGTTTAAAATTACTTTGTTGGCTCTATAGGATTATTTGTTATTTTATCTTTGTTATTTGGTTGGGTATTCACTTTGCGAATTCCCGTCTCCTTCGTGGGACAAAATCCTTCTCGTGAAGAGAAGGGGTTGAGGAACGCTACCCTCGCACTTGTAGCGTGGTTGTAATTGAGGTTGAATCACCCTTGTTTAAAGTGATTCGTTTAGTGGATTTGATCAACTTGATTGATCGGAAAATCCTAATTCGAGAGGGTTAGGTGGTGGTTTTCACCCGGTTTGGGTTTCCACCTAAAAATTATTGTGTACTCGTGTGATTGAATTTTTTGTGAGATTGTTTATATTCTATTCCGCAATTTATTACGTCACCCCTCCTGGTAGGGAAGAATCCACACTACCCTTGTTAAAGTAGTTTGTTAGTGGATTTGATTGACTTTGTCGATCAAGAAATCCTAACTCGAAAGGGTTAGGTGGTGGTTTTTACCTAGTTTGGGTTTCCACCTAAAAATCTCTTCTGTCTTGTGTGATTGCTTCATTTGTGAGATTGTTGTATTTCTATTCTGCATTTTATTACGTCACGCATATCTTACCCCTTCCCGTAGGGAATTACAAACCGTGCCTTCAAGAGAACCCAACAGCCCCACGGGTCCTCTTCTTCCTTGTCTTTTTCTTTTCTTCTTTTTCCTCTTTTCCTTCGCTTCCTTCTTCTTCAACCTCCATCACCTGTTCTCCACGTGAACCCATCACCACCCCCTCCATCACACAACCTCTAGCCACTCCTTTTACTTTTCCATTGTATCCCATGTGACGTTTATGTGCCATTGAGCAATCCCTGCCATTCACACCACCCCCACAATCATTCCACCGTCGCCGCCAAGAAACCCAAGCTACAGACTAGGGGCCCTCCGGCCACGTTGGCCCTAGCCGTCACCGCCATTGGACTCCTCCGACGCACCATCACCGATCGCCACGCTACTAGGCCACGGTCCTCCTCCATGCACATGCATCCCCTCTTCCCTCCCCTATTTTTGAATAGTAGCACATGTATTAGTTTAAATGTGATGGTTGAAGGGGCGATTGAGCATTTTGGTTTTTAAGCTTGATATACTTATATTGTGATATGCTCTCATGACCCCTCTTGTTTTCTCTATTTCTCTCTCTTTCACGCATATATCTACCTTTCTCTCTCTTATTTTCACAACTTGTTTTTGATTAAATATTTCCATACAATATTTTTTTTTATATTTGTGAACATGAATAAACAGTTTTTGTGAGTTTATGTGGGCTTGTTCCTCCCTGTAGAGACGACCAAACCAATGTGGTTAGATTAAATTGATTTTTGATCGGCTATTTCCATACATAAAAGACAACAACGATTATCATTTTTATTGTTATTTTGTTAAAAGCGAAAATCCTCTTGATTAAATGGCGCTGTTGACAAGAAGGCAACAAGCCAGTATCTCTCAAAGTTTTTATTTGTTCAATTCACATTGATTCCTTTTGAGGCTATATTGTCACTGATCTATTTTTTTTAATTTAAGTGTAAGGTACATCACATGGAAAAGGAGCACTGCACCGGCATCATCTTGGTGGACCTTGTTGCCACCCCGAGGAACTGGAGAGCCATTGATCAACGAACTGGAGAGTAGGTTAATTAGGGTTAATTAATCATGTCATAGTATATTGTCTCAATCTAGACGATTGTCATTTATTTATATATAATTTTTATTGGTTTTATTCCAAGTCATTCACCGGGAGGTAATTATTAATATACATCACTCTCTATTATCAAAAAAATCATCTTTTCTTCCACAAATGTGAAGTTTATTTACATCAGAATGAATATTGAATGAAAGAATCAAAGAATGAACTAATCTAAGTCAATTATGTACAAGAATGAAGGAATTAAAGTCAATGACAACATCTCAATAATATAAATAGGTATAAAGGCATCAAAAACTAATCTAAACTAATCTAAGTTAACTATATACACTAACATCTAAGTAATGCTTTAATATAGGTACAAAAGAATATATATATACAACTATATTACTTACTATACTAACATATATATACTATATGCATTAACACATATAAACGACACTCAAAAGCTTTAAGAAAAAAACACTTATTCACAAGATAAGGCAAAAAATATATCTATATATATATAGTACATAATATATATACTCTATATATACATATATACTATATTAAT
Source organism: Thalassia testudinum (assembly GCA_037157565.1). NCBI lineage: Eukaryota > Viridiplantae > Streptophyta > Magnoliopsida > Alismatales > Hydrocharitaceae > Thalassia > Thalassia testudinum. Next base: position 180,232,828 of record JAZHRO010000031.1, read on the forward strand.
ATATACACTAACTAAAGATGTATACTAACTATATATATTAACATACATAACACTTACATATCTAACATATCACACGTACACACACTATACACTCAACTAACACTTACATTAACACTTAACTCACACACAAACATAACACTTAACCTTAACTTAACTTAACTTACACTTAACCAAAAAGTTTGGAATTAGCAGGCTCAACTTTTCGTAGGATCAACGTCCCCTAGTGGGGTTGGATCGGTACCACTACTAAGTCGAGCCCTAGTTTATTAGTTAGTTGATTTTTTGTATAGATTTCGGCCCATTCAGGCCCACAAACCACGTGTGCAAGCCCACACGCTCGCTCACAGGCCGCCCACACGAGCCTCTCTTTCTCTCTCTCACTCAAAAGGGTTAGGTGATAAATGCTCGCTTAGATCTGACCCCATTACTGGACAGTCGATCCCAATGTGTAAAATCATATATACAGCTACAACTACTCTATCACAAACGAGGTGGGACTATCAAGTGCATCCAATTAAAGAATAAAAGCGTGGTTTAAGATTGATTTTAGGGATTAATTTAGATGTTAAATATATAATTAATTTACAATTAAATTATATGGTTACGTAGCCAACACATAGTGCTACTTATTGTTATAGTTTATTTACAATAATTAAATATATTTAAAAATTAGTTAAAGTTAGTGAGAAACACTTGTTGATTTAATACTTAATTCCTTAATTATAGTATAAATTAGTAAATTAATGATATAATTGACTTATAAATTAGTTAATTTACATTATTACCTAATTATTATAGATTTTTAATTGATTTTGATTAATTTATTTCCATTTGTACACATTTAACTACATAGTTATACATATATACACACTTAATTTAGTATTATATACAAGTATAATACTATGTACAAAGGTATTTTTATGGGATTTTTGAAATTTTTTACATTTGTATTTTCTTTTTGTGTTTTATAGAGATAAGGAAAGAAGGGAGAAAGATGAGAAGAAGAGATGATGACTCTTTTTGGTGTTTTTATGTTGTTTTCTTTTATTTCAAACCTGGGAAGACTTTTGTAGGTATGTTCTATATACAAACACATTTAAATCCTACAACTAATGACTCATACACCTAAAACTAAACCTAATCTAACTCAAGGAATATTTATTTTATTTATTTACATTTATTTTTGTGTTTCTCATGAATTTACAATTTAAGCAAAACTAGCCTTAAAGGAGAGTTAGAAATGAAACCAAGCCTATGAAACTCATTCAAAGGGCTAGAAATATAGAGTTAGGCATGATAAACATCTAGACATCAATCAAGAATAGAATCAAATTCTAAAACATGTTCTAAGCATTAAAACCAACATAGAATTTAGATTAGACAGATTTCACAAGGTTCATTTGCTAACAAAGATTTCAGATTGATTTTTGCATGCTTTTCAATTCAATTTAGAGAAAATTACAGATACCTAAATGCTTCTTACAACCATTTCTATCATTACATTCTATCAAACAACTCAATAAGACTTAAAAACCAAATCAGAACCATTTAACTCAACTTCATCTAGCTCTGAAAACCTATCAGGTTGTTGCTGCTGCTATCAAATAGATTTAGCTCAAGCCACGCTCAAGTTTGATCAAATACTCGCTGGCCTGTTTAATCAATTGGGAAATGGATCTATACAAGTTTCTTTCCAAATAAATCTATGTACACATCAGATTATCAGAATTTGAGCTCATTTGAAACTTGATCCAGAAATACTCATCAAAAGTTCATTTCATTAACAAAAATCCATTAGATCAGAATAAAAGTTCCAAATCACAAATAAAATCACTAATACTCGTTGGAGAACCATTAAAACCTCTTTAAATCTCAAATATAGCATTAAAACCCTAGATTAATGCTTAGCTTTCCAAGATGGTTGCAAATCTGGAAGTGAATGTGTACACTCCAAACTTGATTCAAACCCTTAACACACCATACTCACTTGTCGTAAACATTCACAAAGATGTCTGAAGCTCATTACAAATCAAGTTGGAACTGGTAAAACCTTAAAAACCCTAAATGATCCTTCTCTTATGCTATAGACAGTACAAAGAAGGGAGATTAAATCAGGTGCTTAAATCACTTGCAAATCACTTCGGAAACTTCATAAAGACTCATTAAACCTCGATCAATCTCTAAAAATCAAATTCAAATTTGTTTAACTTGAGATTAGGTTATCACCACTTGCGCCCTTGATATAGCTCAGCCACAGTGATTTGATCACTTAGAATCCCTGCACACTATTAAGTAGTGTTCAAGGATTCAAGGAGATCCTTATAAACTTGTTGGGTCATTTCAATGACCTCAAATCAGTGCAACTGATTCTCATTGGCCTTGCTACCCAGTAAAGAACAAAAAATAGAAATTGAGCTAGAAATTAGGCGTGAGTGAATTAGGCAAAGAGAATCTAATTAATGTAGGTAAATTACATCGCATTAAATCCAATTAAAAAAAATTTGACTCAATTCGATCGATTAAAATCAATTAAAACATAATTACTCTTAGAATTCTTCAATCAACCACAAAAACCAAATCAACTTTAACCGATCAAATCAATTCCAATTCAAAACATAGGGAGGGTCCTTGTTATCTTCTGGAGTGAGTGAGAAGACCCACTAGTGGATTTGGCACTCTAATAGAGCTGAGAGCTAGAAAGCATCAGATCTAATAGATGCCTTGATGGATGAGGTGTATGGCAATTAAAACATCGAAAATCAAGTGAATGTGAGTTTGCAAAATGTAGAGGAAGGCTTATGATTAGATTGAATGGGTGAATTCTTCCTCTCTGATTAGAATTGCTTAGAGAGGGTGGAATTGTAGGAAACTACTCTACTACTATCTGAACTACTTCAAATCAAATCAAGCAGTAAATGCTACTCTAATCTAACTAATCTAAGCTAAGAAAGCAGTAAATCTATCTGGAAAGCATTAAATCTATCTATAAAAGCTATAAATCTACTCTAAGGAATGAAGGTGACTCTCAAGGGTCAATCGATCATCTGCCGATGGTGAGTAAAGGGGAGGAGTCTCCAATGAAAGAAGGTGATTCCTTAGGATCCACTCACCATTGGCACGTGGTGAAGAATTGAGTGAAGAAGCGATTACTGTCACCAACCATCGAGGAAGGGGAATGGGAGTTAGAGGAGTAGAAGAAGAATCGGCCTTGGGTGGAGGGAGTCGATGAGGAGCAAAGGAGCTTGGTGGTGCTCCTTATATAGGTGGTATGGGTTGTGGTAACCGGAGATTGTGAGTTAGGGACGTTGGGACTAAAGGGTGAAGATGCATTTTGGTGGAGCGTAGGAAAGATCATGACAAAAGACAGCTGTAGGATGTGATCTAGAGGTGGTAGCGGGGTCATGTGCACCAGCATTGGCCAATTTGATCAAGATCCACTATTGGATCGATGGAGAAAGGAATGGACGACAGCTGTTGGCCGAGTTCTTCGATCGTGAACAATGCTCGAAGAGTGTTTCCCTAGTCTTTTGGAACATTTACAGTGAAGCCCCAGTGACAAATTGGTGTGAAAATTACACAACAAGCCCATTAGTGATAAGAATGCTAACCAACAAATCCCTAAATGAATGCAAATAGGTCCCTAAAGTTTTTAAATGCATGAAATACGAAGATATAAAGGACCTAGGTGTAATGTAATGATTTCAAGGTTCAAATGATGTCTAAATGCTATGTAATTTTTATGGCATGTTAATTGAACATATCATAATATAATCCAACCATTGATTTGTACTTATAAGCTCAAATTGGTGTTCAATTGTCATTCAGAACATCCAAGTGTATTTTAGATATAGAATATCTCAAAATTGACCTAATTATGCATTTTTAGCACAAATTGAGTGCTTTAAGTCTTTTTCCATAAATCCCACACTAAAATCATTTCTTATGTTGATATAGATAGTATTTTAGCCTTGTTTTTAGCTTAACTTTGGTATTTTAGCTACGATGAGCCATATCTCATCAGGCATATAAATTACTCTCTCATGACTAACCTTGAGCCCTCCATGATTGATGGGAAATTCTAAAAGCATCAGCCTAATTCCATGGAGAATCATCAACCATTCTTTGGGAGCAACTATTACAATTAGGTCATTATTAACTTATTTTGGACTTAACCTAAGCTATACATCTCAAATTTACACGAAATAAGTGTCGTTGGAAAACTTGCGATGAGAGGAATTCAATGATACCTTCTAATGAGGTTTAATAAAAAACACACGTTTCTTCACATTTTATGAGGTGTTCATACTTACATCGAACCCAATGCATGTTTACGGGTTTGAAACGACTCGAATCACTCCAGAACAACTTGGGACTTGGATTTTAGGACATTATAGATTAGGTGTTGTGCCCCTACCTAGTAATTCAGTCGGATTGAGTAAACCTCATCTGATTGATTGGCAGCCTATGCTAACAGACCTCCTAGTAAGTTAGGTGAATGGTCCCTTCCATTCAACATAGGGTCACGTGGAATGATATCTCGCTACACCACCTAACAGATGACAATTACTATTCATAGAGCCCACGATCTCACCATCAAGAACATGACTCGTTATTTATGTCTGTTGACTACAATTACCACCTTCCGTAAGATCAGCGGATGTGGGTTTTTGGATGTTATGACAATTTCAGCTAATAAATAGGAAGCGCCCCCTTGGAAGGGGGGACACATGAGCTTCGAAAGAAATTGCATTGTACCTTGTACTTAACTACACACTTACTGATATTTGAGAGCACCTATACTTCCCCTAGATGTACACCATTCTAGGTGGAACTGGGTAACTAAACTTTTTGTCTATTTAATGTGATTGCTTGATTGTATAATCCTACTCCTATTTTGAACCCAAATAGGATCCATTTATGTAGGCTTCTGGTCAGCTAGGCTTTGAGGTGATGCAAGTTTCATGTATCTTTTATCTTCATGCTTTCCGTAATACATGAGATGGCTTTCTTTGTCATCATTGGACCAAAAGCTAAAGTAAGTTGCTTGTTTTCCCTGGATAAAAATGAATTCCAACTTGACATCAGAGTTGGGGCATGCATTACTTGTTATGCCAAAATCCCTATCACCAAAATCTAAATCCATCTGTTGCCTGATACAAAGCCCATCATTACCGGTAGTTTTTCCTGAAAATCATCTTGACTATAAGGTTTCATTCACCTGTCATAGGAAAATATTGGTTCATGGAGGTAGGACTTATTACCCTGTACCTTTCTGTCGAAATTTTCGTGGTCCTTGCGATATTAATTTCACAACAGCTTTCAGTTTCCAGGACCAACTTCACTACGTGAAATGCCAAAACTGCATTAAGGATGACAGTCTTCTGTTTGTATTCAGCTTTTTCGGATTTTTTTTTTCCCCTACTTCATATGTTGTTTTCGACTTACATATATTTTGTCTTAAAAATAGAACATGCAACATTCTCCAAAGAAATTGACTTTTCAACCAGAACTATACTGTTTAATCACATGTTGAAATGTTATGCATTTGCCAACATAGATTAGGCATATGATTCTCGTAGGTTAGGAGCTTTCTTCTGAGTGTATGACCTTTTTTAAGCAGCAGTACATCACATAGGGCTTTAGAAAGGACATTAACCCCAGGTCTCAATCCCTTTTCAGGAAAAAAAGGCAGGGCTAGATCAAAATCCTGACTATCAGTCACATTGGCTTGAACAGTTTGAGTTGCTTTGTGCTACACACCAATTCTCACCAATAATTAGATAAACTGGTCTTTCATGTCACAACAAAGCTATTTTATGTGCTTAAGAGCTTCTTTTGCAATTGGATAGCTATTCAGCTGAGAATGGAGGACTCCTTTGATTAGTTGATGAAATGTGTGCCTATCACCGCTTTCTCATTGTCTCCTGCTGCATCAGATCTGTCTGCCTGGTCCTACTTTACTTCCAAGTTCTTCTGCTCGATCTTGCACCAGGATCCTGCAGAGCACCTTCGGTTCCTCTGAACTTTTTATTTCCAATATGGAGTGCACCCAGAAGCAAAACATGTGAGTGGATTAAATGCACGTACCCTGAGAATGGTAATTTGTCAGGTAGTGTTAATGTAATTTTTGCGGCATCATATCATCATGATCTAGTTGGAGGAGGCTACTTCAACAGTGCTTTGCTATACGTTGCCCGTTCTGATCTCGCGCAGGCTAACTTGAGTCTTTGGCGTATGCAATCTAATTTCTGAGCATGAACTGCGATATGGGCTCCTGGTAAGTTGTAATGTAATTTATGCCGCCTCAAACGTAAGAATATAAAATCGTAGTATTTTGCAAGCCTTGTTTCATCTCCAAAGAGCTGGACAAAAGTAAATGCCTCTTGTCTTTGCTACAACTGTGGCCCACTGGAAGAAGACTACCTTTCGTTTTAGTGCAGGTCTGCCAAATCGCTGACCGGTGCTGGGAGCCGTTGTTGTTATTCCTAACTTTTCGAGATAGCAAGAGCAGTTGATAAGATAGGGATATCAATTACTGCTATGAATAAGCTGCTGGAACCAATGTGGTTCTCAGACTACTTTTGGCTTTAAGTAGTTTTGTCAGAACCCTAATCCTCATCGTGTCCTGTATCCCCCTAATGTCAACGTTCTCACTTGCCCTATCACCTAAAAAATGTACAAGAATAATTCTCTTTGGAGAGAATGGGAAATAAAGGGGCTTTGCGTAATTGAGAGGATACGGTATTATACCATGTTCTTACATATTCCAAGGTTGGATTTAGTTGTACTTTCACTTTTTGACTGGTTAACTAAGGGTGGGCTAAATGGAGAGAAGCTGTTTATTAGTGTGGTGGTTGGATGAACAATGGAATTGATGTATAGGTGAGCTGGTGAATGGTATGTACGTAGGGGATTAGGAATTGAAGTTTATTTATTTTATGCATGACATTAAGTTGATTTTAACATAACTTTTGGTTGATAAATAATAGATTAGCTTGACAATTGTAAGTAGGAATGATATTTACTGCGTATTTGATGTTGGTTTTACTTTTCATTAATAGCTGAAATGCATTAGAATCTTCACTCATCACTTCATTCCTCATTTTGAATCTTCCATCACAAGTGGGTTGATCCACCACCAAATGCAGTCTACATGTTATCTTTTCAGTTGAACCTTGCGTCTTGGAAAAGATCATTATAATTGGACAAGTGTAAGATCTCCACTCTAGGCATTCTTTACTCATGTGCATATATGTATATATATATATTTTTTTTTTCTTTTTTGGGGTTTGGATGGAACAATGTGTTCTAATCTTCTATCACATATAAATTCTGCTAAAACAAGCCCGTGTTTGGAAAAGGCTGGAAAATAAAAGATAGAGATCCTTTTCATTACTCAAAATAATAGTGATCGATAATAATATCATAGACATATGGTAAGTACTATCTTTCCATTTTCCAATCCTTTTTTTATGATTGATGGCAAATTACGTCCATTCTATGATTCCAATATCTAATGTTCAGACATGCAAAAGACGTACCTTATACGTTCTTCATGCACCTTTTGGCAACACTGCTTTTAAATTGTTCGTATTGAACATAAAATACTTCTCACCAATGGCATTACATATTAAAGATCGCGGCAAAATTTGAGTTTGTACATCGATATAATGTACTATTAGAAACGAAAGCTGAAGAATAATTTAAAGGAATGAAAAAAAAAAAGCCATTACACTTTAAGAATTTTGCGTTGAGTTAGTTCGTTAGCTAACAGTTTCCCATGCAGTTAAAGTCATTTTGCCCATATAAGTAGCGAAGGATTTGTAGGTCTGTTTTCTTTAACGGGCCGTTTGTTTTATACTTCGTTTTTTTAGCAGAGGAGTAGAAGGGGTGCATGGTAATCACGCCTTCCATCTCCCGAACCCATATGTTTGGTTCCTAGGGGAAAGAGTTGTTTGCCTCTCTCCCACCATCCAAATGGAAAACAAGAAGTGTCCATCAACCAGTGAATTCCTGGTAATAAATCGAACCATCCTACACACGATAGTACGGGTGAGGAGTCCATTTCTGACGGCAGGCGAATTTGGTGGTGGCAATGAGATTTAAGGAAGAAGTGGTCAGATTTGAGAAAAATGCTCTCAAAATAGTATCAACAGAAATGCATTATTTCCATACTAGAGAATTGACAAATTAAATCACTTACGTATATATCGCAGTGACATGGATTTTTAAGCTCATGTTAAATGGTACTTTGTAATTCACAATGTCATTTCATCAAGATATGGTGCCACAGATGCTGTGCCTTTAGAAGGGTGCCTCAAAAAATACCATACATCATATGACATAGATACTGCCGTGCAATAAGTTCTAAGACTGACTCCAACAGCCTGCTGATATATCGTGCTGTTGACGTCAGGCACGTAAGCCCCTTTGTATCCACTTCTGCAAGATCCGGTAGCATCATGAGTCTTGATCATTGACAAGGTTTCTGGTCCGAAGCGATACTGATGCCCTTGCTAAAACAATTGTTAGCAAGATATCTGGTATGGAACTACATGAAAAATCATTGCTATACATCTGGACGTACGTTCAAACAAGTGCTTTTTTGTTGGTGTGCTGGTAGGTGGTGAGTCATACCCATGTTAGATTTTATCGTGGTCGAGTTAACTCGAGTTTTGGAAGTGCCGACTAGTAGTCCACATGAAAATTTATTGCTTCTGGCAGTGACAAATAATCTAAAAAATGGATTAGATTGACTTGTTACCATCTCTCTGTTGAGATGTTGGTGGCCATTCCACCAACTAGATTGTTTGCCATCCTTGTGAATCAGCAAATCTCATCAAGGGAAATTAACTGTTCGGGGCATAACAAGAAATCCCAATGTAAATCCGCAGGAGGGAACCAATTGCGCAATTTACTGCTGATCCCAATGATTCATTCCTGGTAGGAAGTCGGATTTAATACCACATCGTAGAAGAACGGAAAGTGGACGCCTACGTGCTCTATATAAGCGGACCTATGGGCTCACCAATGGTTTGTCTGTTTTGCCGGGATTGATGGGTTATAATCAAACCCTATAGCCTAAGCAGGCGACCTCCATAGTACATTTGAGGGGCGTCTGCCTGACACCTTAGAAAGTGGAAGGATGTACGTTGTAATTTGTGGATAAGAAGGTGCGCGCATGCGCGACCCCTGCCAAATCTTGTAGACGTACTGTCCACTGCTGTGCTTACTGACCCAAGTTGATGTAGGCGTTGATGAGGTCGTGGTTGAGGTGCTAGTTTGTGCTCAGGACTAACTGCGTTTGCTATGGTTCAATGTTGGCTTGTTGCTTTTTGCTTCTAAGATGGCCACGTATTTCGTCAGTTGAAAAAGATATATGAAATTTCTAAGTATTCTTCTATGTTCTAATTTGAGACTTTTCAGGCATTTTGTCAGATACCTGTTTGTCCTGTTTAATAGTAACCTGTAGGCCCTCTGTATAGGGAAAAACAAGAGATTAAAAGAGCGCGAGTCACTTTCTGGCACAGGATATGGTCCACGGTTTTGTCTTGATGACCTTTTTCTGTTTAGTGACAAAACATCTAATGTCTGTGTTTTGCAAGTTCTAATGTCCTAGCTGAGTTAGATCAGGATGTGTTGGACTCAAAAAAATTGATGGAGCTTAGATAGCAGATGTCAAGCGAGGATGGACACCTACTAGTGGGGTGGAGATTGGTGGCCATTCCACGCTAAATTTAATATAGTAAGCAGTATGCATGCAAATAAAAACCTGAAGCTCTCGTCTCGATGCATAGAAACTTCGTGGGGAGCACATACAAGGGAAATGAAAAATTCCTGGTGATTTGTTTTGACAAAATACGATTTCTTGCACATGTTGAGCACCTGTGCGTTGAGATCGACCGTTGGCAGTGCTACCCAGATCTGGTCAATAAATGGCCCGCGTGCTTCCAACTACGAAAGCCACTCCGAAAATAGAAGACTCTAGTTGGTTCATTGCTTTTTCCTTGTGCTCTTTTCCAATAAGTGGTACCATAGTTGACACATTGAACCTCAAAAACAAGTATGGTAGGTGGTACTATAACATGAGATGGAAAGAATTACTGATACGATCTGTTTCAATGAAGCTTACGTTTATTTAGTTTTGACATTTTTTTATTTTTTTTCTTAGAGAAAGCCTTGTGACAATCTTTGTCACTGATGTAACTAGAAATTTTTAGTGCTAACGTGAAGCAAGATAAGCTTAAAAAGAGCTATGAAGTATGTTAAGGAGTGATTAGAAGGATATAACGTCAAATAATATTTGACGGAAGTGTAGAACTCGTTGATTGTACTGGATGGATTCTCACCCTTTATCAACTATTCACAATAAAAACATCATGAAAAGGGGTGGACATTAATAGTCAAATTTGTAAAGAAAATAAGTGACATACATTTGTTGAAGGATAATATATAAATTATTAAAACACATGTGATAGTTGCAAACTTGCAAGATTTAGGGTATCACATGGGAAGGTACATTTTGAAAAACCTAAGGTATTCACATATTGTTTATCTATATATACATATGGTAAATTATTGTGTTTCACCTTTGCTTAGATCAATAAAGTTCTTTAAAATAATATTACTAGACATAAAAGTAAAAGAAAATGGGCTCACAAATGGATCTTGATATGTTAAGGACATAAAAGATGCGAAGCCCAACTCCTTCAATCCTTGCATATATTCAGCTGCAATGAGTTAAAGTGGAAGCCCATATATTAGTAATTCAAATAAATTAGCAAAATAAAACACGAACAATCACTGAGTGTTTTTTATGGTATATGAAGAGTTCTATAGGTTGTATGAAGAGTTCTAGGTTGTTTTCCATGATAAAGAACAACCGTTGAATCTACATGATAGGCAATAATTATATGGGAGGTGCAAATGACTGGCAACAAAAATAGATCAAACAGTGTTGGGAGAAACGGACTCCAAACTACAAATGGAACTCTTCATGATATTGATCTCTCTTTATCTTGTGAAAGATGTCCAAACTCGAGCAATGACATGCGAATCCAACCATTTAGCTTGCAATTTATAGAAAACACAACCCTCAAGCTTTGAGACCAAATATCAGTGATTTGGTTGTGATTGTTTGCACTTGAATGAAAATATGGTGATTTTTGCATTCAAATATGATATTTGTACTTGAATAAGATAGTACCAACGATCTTTAGTTCTGAAATTAAGTATTGTCGGTGATTACCAACTATTTTTATTTATGAAATCAAATATGGTCAAATCTAATAAATTAGGTACTGTATTCTACAAAAGTATGCATGAAGAATGTAATAAATTAGGTATTGTATTCTATAAAAGTATGCATTTAAATATCATAAATAATTTTTATACTTTAATCAAATATCATCATTGATATTTAATTATAATTATGAAATTAAAAATCATTGAAAATCACCATTGATTTTTTTATTTGATCAAATATCACTGATTAGTAGAATGAGAAAGATATTTAACACAGTTACCGGAGAGGTGAATATCTTAAGCATAATATCCATAATCAAATTCGATTACTTCCCTTTGCACATAATGGTGAAAATAGTTGTTCGGAGAATGGAACATAAAAGATTATTTTTTCTTTAAAATAAAGCTACCTAAGAATGTTGTTGTAAACATTTAATAAAAAACCATCAAAAAAATGTTTTTGAGTGAAACAGGTTAACTATTATCCTACCAAAAGGAGAAAAGAATGAATAACATGAAAGTTCAATTAATTAGAAATGTTGCAAAGGAGAAAAAAGTTAGTGATATAGAAAAAAAATTAAATTAGATTGGTAGCTACCCATGACGTGATTGTATTGGTAAACTAAATATCAATGGTGGTTTTTGCACCAGATTTACTTTGTGGAACACATATTTATCTAAATAATATTTAAATAATATTAGTTTCATGGTATTAAAGGAATAATTTCATGTAATTAGCTCATGTAATAATAATAACTGCATTAAGGTTAGATTACAAGCATTGTGGGTTATTTTTGTATTGATGAACCCATTTTTGATTTAGCATGGAAATTCATGTGTATTATGTAGGTTGAATTAGGATTGAAGAGAGAAAGGAAGCTAGCTCCAAGTGGAGCAAGAAATGGGTAAAAAATGATCAGAAATGGAAACATAGCCTAGAAAAAATTCAGAGTTGCAAGTAAAACCTTAACTTTAATATTTATGTGGCCCACCAAGAATTATTCCCCACCAAAAAGTTCACTTATAATAATATTCAATATTATTTGTATACAAATCAATCACAAGAAATCATGTTCTAATCAATTAGTTGATTGATTTTGGCTTTCCTTGAATTGATCAATGTGAACATGTCAATGGTTTTAGGTTTTAATTGATCTAGATTAAGTTATGATTTAGTATAAGTTAAGATATGTATATGTATAATCTGTTTCTTTATTATTATTTTTTAATTATGTATAAAATAATGTTATAATGTATTGATTAAGTGTATTGTCGATTGCAGGGAATAAGTTGATAAGGAGTTGAATCTGAAGTTGAATCAGGAATAATGGAAGTTATAGCAGAGTTGGAGTAGAATGCCTAGTTTAGATGTAGGAATAATAATGTAAGGATATTAAAGGTTTTCTATTCTATTAAGTAGGAATAAAACAGTAAAATGTGAAGAACTTAGGTCTATCCTAGTGCTAGGATAATCTAGAGACTTTTCCAAGCTTTAGTCACCTTTAGATTAGGTCAAAATACCCTAGGAAGTCCTAAAATCCTAGTTCAAACTTTTCTCTGGACGTCTAGATAAGTTTCAAGACGTCTAGGATCTTTAGTCAATTCTTGCATACTTCAAATCCACTTATGTAGTATTATTGGACGTCCAGACACTTTGTCAGATGTTTAATTTCTATAGAATACCCAAAACAGAATCTGAAATCCTTCCTGACTCTGATTGGACGTCCAGACAACAAGTCTGGACTTCTGATTTTTGAGTATAAGACATCTGATACTGTTCTCCAATTCCTGTTTTGAGATTTAAGCATTGATCTTGGATCTCTAGGTCCTTAAATCCAATTTCAATCCTATAGGAATCTAAATTAAGGTGTCCTAACCTTAGTACATCACCTCTAGACCTCCCTAAGGACCTAATTAGGTCCTCGTTAAACCTAATTGACTTGGATCTTAGTCAATTCCATCAGCCTATTCAATTGGACTCATTGAGTCCTATTGAGCCCTAATCTCAGCACACTGTCCAATTGATCTAGACCTGACTTAATTGAGTTGTTTTACTCTTAATTAAGTTTCCACACATCCAATTAAACTTGTATTAAGTTTAATTGCATCTTACCTTAGTGAATTAGGGTTTATAACCGTAATTTGAGACCTACCTTGACTTAAACCCACTAAAATCCAACCTAATCAACCTAGCCACCTAAGTTTCGACCCACACACACCCACACCATCCACATGAAAATATCTAACCTAGAGTTCTCTAGAACTCTCTACCATGTGTGGTTGCCTTGGTTGCCAAAAATAGCAACCAAGAGCCATTCAATTTTTAGATCCACATTTGGTGGATCTAAAAACCACCATCCACCCTCTCTCTCTTCCACAAGCTCCCACCATGGGCCTCTCTAGAGAATTCCATAATTCTCTAGAGAGCTTCCCTTAGGTCTATAAAAAGGCTCCGTGAGTGGCTATTCACTTCTTTGGCAACTGCACTCCATTGGTGCCATTCACGTCACCTCCATAGTTACTCCACCTCCATGAGCTCACTACCACCACCATGGAGGACACCACGTCGGGATGCTAGATCAACCCTATCTCTCTCCAAGGGTCGGCCTAAGTTTCATTGGCCGCCCCTCCTCTCGACTACTTCAAGGTCATCGGGGACCACCCCTGAATGCCCTCTATTCTTTTAGATTTAAATCATGCTCTTCATAATCTTTATTGCTTTCATTTACTGCTTAGTAGTGTAGTCTTACTTCTCCCCCAATGATGCATGTGAAATCCCCCTGTTGATTCTTGTATGTAATCTTTTTCTGGTAGTTAAGTTTAATTTTTAAGCATTCATGTATAAGCTTTCATCTAGATTTTCTTGTACAACAACTCTCCAATGATGAATGAAATTTCACTTTATATATATATATATATTTTATATGTTCGAAATCACCAAGAGTTGAATGATTATCATATTTGCGTGATTTAAGTGCCTGTTCTTTAATTGCCTATATATAACGCACTAGTTTGTCGTTTAAATAAGGTAGAGCAATTTTTAGATTGATTTTAAAAGCAAAAATGCCTCCCAGAGATGAACGACTGGGACTCAAAGTCTCGTTATTTTTATAAAATAATATCTTTGTTGGATCGTATTTCGTAACTATACTACGACGTTTTTATCAAAAACATGATCTACGACCTTCCAACAAATGGTGCCATTGCTGGGGAGTAAACGTCATTTTTTTTTATTTCGATTTTAGAACTATCACTGACGAATTGGCCTCTACTTTGTTCTTGATGTACAGGACAACACGTAAGAAAAACGGGATTCTGTGCACACGAGCGCGGAAAAGAAATCAGGTGCACATCGTATTCTCTTAGATTAGGTTTATTTTCTAAACTCGAGGATTAAATTTACTTTCTGCAATTTCTTTTGAAAAAAAGGGGAGATTTTTCTCATTTTCGTAAAAAATATATATATATATATAAAAGAGAAAAATTTTGAAAAAAATATACAGTAGATTCCCTTTGGAATCTAGGTTAAAAAAAAAGAAGAAAAAAAAGAGATTTTCGTTGAGTCTTTGAAAAAGTTCTTTTTGAAAAAAAAGGAGTGCAAAAGATTTAAAAAAAATATATATTTTTGGTGGACGGCTTAAATTTCAAGTTCAAACCTCTTTAAAAACTTTTCCACCACCTTCTGATTTTCGGTCAGATTTCAAAAAAAAATTCAATTGCTGAAAAATTCTTCAGCGAAAAATTCTAAAATTCGGGCTGAACCTTCATTTTCAAACCATCTTTCAAATGCCACTATTACTTTGAAAAAAAATCTAAGTATAAAATTTCTAAAAATTCGCGAAGTGCGCGGGGTCGGATTGATCCAGATTAAAAAATTTTCAAATTTTCAAAAGTGATTCCGAGCAATCCGTAAATCTGTTTTCACTAAAAATGGTGGGGTTTGAAAGCTGATCTAATTGGATTTATTTTTCATATTTTTCCTGAATTTTTGAAAATCATTTGATACTGTTTCAAAGTGAAAAATCATCTAGGGGTCAAAGTTCCAAATCTGACCCCCTGATATTTAAAATTCCCTAAAAATTCGGTTGAAACAGTAAAAATTTCAAAAAAATATTCTATGAAAAACTAATTGAAAAAGGGATCTACTCGCAAAATTTCAAATTAATTGGGTTCTAATTATTATTAGAGAATCAACATTATTTCTGTGGTCTGTTGAAATAGAGAAAAACCTTAGAAGTGTATGCAACTTAGGTTGAACCTTTAGGGTAACAAATAGAGACCACACTTTTGGCTAACCTAGACTTAATCAAGTCTAGTTAGCCGGTGAGCTTGGTCACCTTGTGGGCCACTCACCACAAACCCCACTGAAGAAAACATGTTAAAAATTAATTTTAAAATACGAAATCAACTCGAGTTCGTTGTCGTACTACTGGATGAGTTTAATCTCTCTTGCCAAACCTGGTGACTAAGTCTGCAGGGTAGTGTCAAACGACCGCGACTCGGGAGTCAACGGAACCAGAGGCGTAAGCCAAAGGAAGAACCTTCTCCTTAGTCCCCTCGTAACCAGACTGGCTGGGTTAGCTTGAGAGGCGGAATTCACTTTCATTTGGTTGTACGACGAACTAATTTTCAGGAATTCAAATCCCTAACGAAAAATCTAGTCACCTGATATATAAGGACCACTTGATTGACAGGGCCTTAGCCTTGTCCTGCGTGGCTACACCAACCCAGGGGTTGGGCAGTGTATGCACAGAAGGAGGTCACTTCGACCTCACTTGGTTGGACCTTGGGAGCCACTGCCAAGGAGGCGAGTCACCTCGCTTGGACCATCTTCTCCCCACATTTCTTTTACTCCAAGAGCCACCATGGCAAATCCTGGACCTGGACCTAGACCGGGTCAGGACATTGAGAATCTGGACCTAATGGCTCGTCTGGAAGCCCAGGTCGCTGAATTTGAGGAGCGGCATCAGCAGAGCATGGATCGTATTCTGGCGGCGCTTGACAGGATGCAACACCCGCCACGAGGAGAACAATTGTGGGATTTTTACGACCTAGCCGCACCTATCGTCGCACCGCTAGTCAGAATTCCCGCAGGCAGAGACGCGTTTGAGCTCAAGCCCAATGTAATTGGGTTGATTAGCACTCATTTCTACGGGAACTCAAGCGAAGATTCGTTCCAGCACCTTGATGACCTGAGTCAACTCGCTGAAACGATCCGACCTAGGAATATTGATCTCGGGATCATTCTGATGAAGCTCTTCCCGTTCTCTCTAAGGGACAAAGCTTCATATTGGTTCAAGACTATTGGGAAGCCAATTGGAACCTGGCCGGAATTGCAACGTGAATTCCTGCAAAAGTTCTTCCCAATCGGTCGAAAAAATGCAATGCGACGCGCAATCACGACTTTCTCCCAGGGAGCTGGGGAGAAATTACATGAGGCATGGGATAGATTTCATGACCTCTAAAAATGCCCGCATCATGGTATACCCAGATGGCATTTAGCTCAGCTTTTTTACCATGGGCTAGATGACACACATCGGTATCTGGCCGATGCATCTAGCGGCGGGAATTTTCTCGCAAAAGACGAGAATGGCGCATTTGAGCTGTTCGAATCATTAGCGGAGAACTCAATGAATGCCGCATCTATGAACCAGTTCTAGCGGCTTGGTCAGCAGTGGGTTGGTGTCCACGAGGCTCACACCGATTCTATTCGAGCCGACTTGTATATCATTGTCAAGCAGCTGGATAGAATGAACCTGATTGAGAAGAAGATTGACCAGATCAGTCAAGGTCAATCCGACTTGAGCTCTGTCGCTGCAAGATCCTCTTATGCACCCGAGCTCCACCTACTCGGGTTAATCTACTCACTCGGGATGCACCTTCTCCGTATTTACGAGATCCCGCATATCAGGATCCCGTGAATAATCCAGATCTGGCACCCTACGACCAGGGTTACGCACCACCCACAGATTATAATGCATATCCCTTTGACGGATATACATCTCAAACATTTTCGGCCTACGAGGACGTCAGCGCTATCCAAGGATACGGGCGTAATAACCTGTATTCAAAGACATATAACCCTGGTTGGCGCCAGCATCCGAACTTCTCCTGGTCTGGTAATTCACAGAGACCACATCATGATCCACACTACCAGACCAGGCAATACGAGAATGCGTAAAACACGTATCCTAGGTAGCAGCCATTCTCGCCTCAGCAGTAGCAACCCCGCTCATTATACCAGCCGCTGCACCAAGCTGCCAACCACCCTCCAAAGCGAGCCGACCCTTTGGAGGCGCTGAAAGAGGAGCTGCAAGAATCGATGAGGAAGTCTACACAAGATAGCTTGCAGATAATGAAGGCTATGGCTGATCAGATTCAGACCATACAAAATACGCAGAACTAGCTGTTGCAGGAGCATAGGACTTAGGGAGCCTTGCCCTCCCAACCCATCCCGAATCCTCGATATGTGCAGAACCAGGGCACCCTGCCTAGGTTTCAGGCACCGCAGGGACAGGCACACGCCATACTACAGGTGCCTCCTGCACCACCCGGTTATGCGCAAGGCCAGCCGCCTTTGCAGAATCCCGCGTATTCTGCCCCATCCGCTCCCCCACCACCTCATGGACAGCAAGCCGATGCACACGCTGTCTCATTGCAGAGCGGAAGGAAGACATTCGATCCACCACCTAGGCAGGCGGGTTCTGATTTTTTCCACCCTTCGCCGCAGGTAGATTCGACTCCTTCAGCATCTCAGGAGCCACCTATGGTAGATAAGGGTAAGAGGCCACTTAACCCTGATATTCCCGTCCCTTTTCCTGAGGCTCTGACATGAAATATAGTACGGAAAAAGGACACGTGGAATTTCGAGGACCTGAAATCGATGTTTAAAGAAGTACATATTCAGGTCCCCCTCCTCAAGGCTATCGATCACATTCCCGCTGTCGCTAGGTTCTTCAAGGACTACTGTACCCCGAAGCGACAGCCGAGAATTGGACGACAGGCGGTACTATTGAAAGAAGCTAGCGCCGTGATTCTAGCTGACTTACTGCCGAAGAAGAAAGACCCTGGCACCCCACTCATATCTTGCTTTTTGCAGGATTCTCCATTTGATCGGGCCCTTCTAGATTTGGATTCATCCATTAACCTAACTCCCCCCGCCGTATTTGATCAATTTCGATTTGGGGAGTTGAAACCCACCTCGATTACGATTTAGCTGGCTGACAGATCAGTCAAAACACCGAGGGGGTGGTTGAGAACGTGATCGTAAAAGTCCGTGGGTTCTGCTTTCCCGCAGATTTTTTCGTTCTCGATATGGAAGTTCCTCCTAATCTCCGAGATGCACCAATTATTTTGGGTCGCCCATTTCTGGTGACAGCCCGAGCAAACATCGATTGTGCATCCGGGTGTATGGAGATTGCCCTGGGCAATGAGCGACTTCGACTAGACATATTTAGGGCAGCAAAGAACTTCGACTGTGATCGAATAGAGGAGGATGGTGAAAATGAAGATTCGACTTACTGTGGTAACATTGGGCTCCTTTGTGACGACCCGATGTCTCATTCGTCTATACTATCAGGGTTCTCGGACCTCGATCCACACGGGATTGAAACCACTGCATTACACATATCTCCTCGAGGATCTGACTATTTGGGGTGTGCTTCTGACCACAGCACCCCTGAATCCAGCTATCTTGATCCATATATTACTGAATCACCCCTGTTATTATAGGAAGACGTGACTACAGCTAATGGGTTTCCCGTTAACATAGTCACAACAGATTTCACAGGGAGTGACTTAGCGGGAATTCACGTGTACATGGATCAACAGATTCCCACCGTCGACTCTACTCCTTCCACTCTCAGTTCTAATTCTTACCCACCCGTAATTGAATTGAAGCCCTTACCTGACTCACTCAAGTACGTGTTCTTGGGTGAAAGTGAGACATATCTAGTCATTATCAATGGCCACTTAACCCAAGAATAGGAGCGTCAATTAATTTCTACACTTCAAGACCATAGGGCTGCTATCGGGTAGAGTGTTGCTGATCTCCACGGTATTTGCCCCTCGTATTGCACTCATCACATTTACACAGATGAGGGGGTGAAGCCTTCGAGACAACCTCAAAGACGACTAAACCCGAATATGCTAGAGGTTGTTAAGAAGGAGATCATCAAATGGCTGGATGCAGGCATTGTATATCCAATCTCAGACAGCTAGTGGGTGAGTCTGATTCAAATAGTGCCCAAGAAAGCAGGACTCATCGTTATAAAAAATGATAAGGGTGAATCTATCCTGACCCGCACTGCGACATCTTGGCGGATCTGCATTGACTACAAGAAACTGAACACAGCTACCCAGAAGGATCACTTTCCTTTGCCGTTCATTGATCAGATCTTGGAACGGTTATCCGGACGTAGTTTCTTCTGCTTTCTGGATGGATACTCCGGGTATAATCAGGTAGCAATTAGCCCGGAAGATTAGGACAAGACCACATTCACATGCCCCTTTGGAACATTCCCCTTTAGGCGGATGCCCTTTGGCCTCTGCAACGCACTAGCGACATTTCGGCGTTGTATGATGGCTATCTTCTCTGACATGATTGGGGATTATGTGGAGGTATTCATGGATAATTTCTCTGTTTTCAGAGATGATTTCGTGTCTTGTCTTGATAACCTCACAAAGATCCTAAAACGATGTATTGAGGTAAACCTAGTACTATCCTGGGAGAAAAGTCATTTCGCGGTGAGGGTGGTATAGTACTAGGGCACAGGATCTCCAAAAATGGACTCGAGGTTGACCAGGCTAAATCAGAGATCATCTCCCACTTACCGCCACCTAGCTCGATCAAGCAGATTAGATCATTCTTGGGCCATGTCGGCTTCTATCGGAGATTTATACACGATTTTTCAAAAATTGAGCAGCCTTTGACGAATCTCCTGGTTACCGATATCCCATTTGAATTTAATACCTCGTGTCTCAGTGCCTTCGAGACTTTATGAAGCGCTGTCTCCAACTCCCTGATTCTCCAACCACCCGACTGGTCGCTTGATTTCAAAATGATGTGCGACGCTTTTGATTTTGCCGTTGGTGCTGTTTTAGGCTAACGTCGGGAGAAATAACCTTTTATCATATACTATGCTAGCAAGATGCTGAATGAGGCTCAGCGTAATTATATTGTCACAGAGAGAACTGCTAGCAGTAGTATTCGGGTTGGAGAAATTCAGATCATATTTATTAGGGTCCAAGGTCATCATCTTCACTGACCACTCCGCCCTCCGGCACTTGTTGGCAAAGAAGGATGCCAAACCACGACTGATAACACCACGCAAGGGGGTAGTAATTAGGTTGAATATGGCCCATCTTTAGAATAAAAGGCACAACATAAAGTAGAATAGGAGCATTGCATGCATCAAGTACCAAGATTGCTTATAAACTGTATTAATGGCCATTTGTGTAAAGCATTTGTCAAAGCAGGTCTCAGATGAGCAATCGGACCGCACGGATGGATTCAGGACGACGAACGGAGTCTAACGGACTCAAAAGCGGCCAAATCCGACATCCGGAGCTCCCACAATGGGCCCAAGAAATCCTGACCGTTGATCTGGAGATCAACGGCCTAGAACGCGCCACGTCGCCCCGCCCCCGCCGCCCGCACGCCCCCAAGCCAGCCAAAGACGCATCTCGGCCGTTGATCTTCGATCGAACGGCCGAGATCCGCGCGCTCGCCCGCGGTCGCTGCGACAAAGCGCGAGCGTGGCGCAACGGTTAGCGCGCACGCCCGCGTTGCGGCGACGCGCGTTCGATTCGCGCGGAGCGAAAATCATCTGCGGGCGAAGGGCGCGGCAAAATTGAGCCGCGCGATCAGAAGCGAACGGCTAGGATCGCGCCACGCGGCGCGACGACAGCGCCCCACCTCCCACGCGCGCGCGCACGCCGGGCGGAAACGCGCACGCGCACGCACACCCGAAGCGCGATCCTAGCGCAGGCGCGGGAGGATCTCAGCCGTCCGATCATCAATCGGACGGCTCTCGTTCAACGTCCACGGATCGCGCCTGAAGAGAGAGAGGGGCGGGCGGCTGACCGGCAGCAGAAGGCCTTCACCGACGTATATGGAAGCGGTTTTAGCGACGTTCTGGATGTCGCTAAAGCACATTCTTCTTTTAGGAAGCCCTTAACTCTATTTAAACCCCCTTCTACCACCATTCAAGGCATCCTCTCCCACTTGCAACTACTCCACTCCTCTCCTAGCTAGTCTTAGGCACTCTTGTAATCACCGGAGACGACGAGCCGCCGACGGAGCCTCCTCCACCGCCGTGGCTGCCTCGTCGCTCTCCACTCTCTCTCTACCTCTCTCTCTCTCTTTTAAGCTTTCATTTACTTTTGTTGAAGCATGTATTTAATATTGTAAACCATGAACTATGAATGCATGTTTAATGAAATTATTTTTCATTTAGTTGCCTTTTTAATTTCTGTTTAAAGTGCATGATCAAAACCAAAGAGCTTTCTAACCCTAAACTCTCTCTATCTCTCGCTTTTCAAAACCGTTTCTTTCGCAAGCAAAACTCCGCCTTTTTCGTGACAACAAGTGGTAAACAAAATCCGATTTCCATGCCTCCCTGAGATCGACACTCGGACTCACCTCCGTTTACTTCTTTTAAAATCGACGTATCAAGTGCAACTATAACGACACCTCTTAACACACACGCACGAAGGCACGTCAGTTTTTGGCGCCGTTGCCGGGGAGGCAACGGATTTGTTTTATCACCTCCATTCCACCTTCATTCTCATATCGTCTAATGCCCTATTTTCCTTTTTACTTGACGGTTGCAGGAATTCGGCGCATGGACGGCGAAGCGACGCATTCCACTATGGTAGCAAGGAAGTAGGCGCCTCGAGGACCGATAGTGAGTACTCTCTCTCTCTCATTGTTTGCTTGCGTGAAAAAGCTAAAAAAATCATAAAAACTGAAAAAAATTGGCGTGGCGAATGATTGCTTGACCCACATTCTTAACACACCACCCTACAAAAAAATGTACACTCTAATATACTGGACAAATTCTTGGAGTGTTCTTTTCTTTCTCTCTTGAGTGGTGTTTGCGAAGCCACCGTGAGTTGACCTGGGCCGCACCACTCAACCCTAAACTAACTCATCTAATAGAAGCTGCACGATCTTTAGGATGAGTACACTAGGGTTTTTAGAGCCTCTACAAAAAGGAAATCTACTTTCACTAAGTTGTGTGCAGAACTTGACGTGCCCACTGAAACTTGTTTGAAAAAATTAAGACACGTCAACCCTAAAAAGTACTTAAGTAAGGATAAACACTAAAAGACACTATATCTTAACAAATCATTGCTTGAAAATCATGTTTTGCTAGAAGCACACACTTTGAAAGTAGAACATTAAGAGGCACCACCCCAATCAACGCCTCATCACATCACCCTAAGCACAAGCACTATCCTAGCCCTTTAAAACTGAGCAGACGTGCCCTAGGCAGGACTGAGTTAAGTCTCAAAAGGTGAGGTTTTGTCTGCTAGGCACTTGGCTTTCATTCCCTTGGTAGAATCTGGTGACTAGGCTGCGGGGCAGTGTCAAACGACCGTGGTTGTGGGGTCTATGGAACCGGAGGCGCAAGCCAGAGGAAGAACCTTCCCTACAATCCCCTCGTAATCAACCTGGCCAGATTAGCCTTGAGAAGGGAAGTCCAGTGCTTACGGACTTAATCACCCTTTGTGAGATTTCTAGGTCTCCTAAGGAATACACCATAAGGATTAGGCTTGCGTGCTTGATTGAAACACATTTCTCGCATCTGTCGCCCTCCGCATCCCCTCCAGTTCTTCTCTAGTGTATGCACGGGAGGCGCTCACTGCATCCCGAATTGTGTGTTTTGGGGCAGGAATCTAGGCGACGTAATTCTGTTGAAAACATGGCTGAACCTAGGGTAGATGAGGCTGAAGATCAACCCCCACCAGATGCTATGGCTGTCGTCCAGGCTCAAATCAATGCTAACCATCGGCTTCAGCAACGACAAATCCACACCATCATGCAAGCCATACAACGGTTACAGAACCCGCAAGAACAACCACCACCTTTCAATGACATACCAGGACAACCACCACTTGATTTACCACCATTTCAGAACCAGCCAAGACCCCTCCGTGATTTCTATAACCCTTCTGCCATTAGAGTCGAGCCACACCTTAGGATCCCCGAAGGGGGAGACGATTTTGAGCTAAAACCTAATGTATTAAGTCTAATCCAGAGCCACTTTCATGGAAGCTCAAATGAAGACCCCTTTCAGCACCTAGAAGATCTCGACCGCATAGCAAGAACAGTAAAACCTAGGAACATTAGCCTTGACATTGTTCTAATCAAGATGTTCCCTTTCTCATTAAGAGACAAGGCTTCTCATTGGCTTAGAACCCTAGGTAGACCCATCACCACCTGGGAGGAACTGAGGCATGCATTTTTAAAGAAATTCTTCCCCATAGGAAAGACCAATGCCCTCAGAAGAGCTATCACTACCTTCACACTCCAGGGTGGGGAACAATTTCATGAGGCGTGGGAAAGATTCAATGAACTTTTGAGGAAATGCCCACACCACGAAGTTCCAAGGTGGCAATTGGCCCAGATCTTCTACCACGGTCTGGATAGCAACCTACGGAACTTCGTCGATGCCTCATGTGGGGGAAACTTCCTAAACAAAGACGAGGAGAGCGCGTTTGAGCTCTTTGAGTCTATGAGCGAGAATTCGCTCAACAATGCCTCCATGAACCAGTTTAACAGATCCAGTCAACCTCGTGGTGGGATTTATGAGGTGCAAGCAAATTCTGGAATGGTTGACATGGACATTATTGCCAAAAAGTTGGATCGAGTGGAATTGGTGGACAAGAAGATTGATGAGCTTCTAAACCAGACCAGGAACCCCTTGCAGACTTTCACCCTAGCAAAAGGGGCACATAATGTTGACCTGGTCCAACCCTTCACCCAACTAAACCTGGAACAACCCCCAACCATGTTCCAAGGAGGGACCTTTGCTCCCTCGACCCTTGATTACTCCCTTCCTTCTTCATCAACATCGGCTATTCTAGAAGATGTTCAAGCCATCCAAGGATATGCAAAACCTGACCCTTTCTCCAACACTTACAACACCGGCTGGCGTAATCACCCCAACTTTGGTTGGACAAACCAGAAACTACCACAATTCCAAAACCAGCCCAGGCCAACCAACAGCCACACTTGCCCCCTATCAGCAAGGACCACCAGTTAGACCCCAATATAACCAAAATAGGGCGGCCCCTCCCCCACAAAATCAAATGGACACCCTAATAAAGATGATGGCTGACATGAACCAAAAACATCAGGAAGAAATGGCCTTGGTAAAGGGACAGTTAAGCCAACTCTTGGACTGTAAACAGCAAGGATCTCTACCTTCCCAACCACAACCAAACCCGCGAAACATAATTAACAGAGGCCCCAATTCGCAAGGGTTCCAAGGCAACCCCGGGCAGGCTCATATGGTCCAACCGGCTCCACAAACACCTCCTGGGTTTGGCGCCTCTTCATCCTCATCTTCTCAAGGATCACCCCATGGCCCCAATGCCTCTGCGAATGCGGTGACCTTGAGAAGCGGCACCAAAACCCAGGATCCCAAATGGCCGACTCTCCCCGAGACTTTACCCGACTTAGAAGAAGCACCAACCAAGGACCCAAACATGGAACCAATCCAGACACCCTATCCTGAGGCCTTGGAAACAATCAAGAGAAAAAAGAATACTGTGGAAACTGAGGAGCTGATGGAAATTTTTAAACAAGTACAGATTAATATTTCGCTTCTAGAAGCTGTCAAACACATCCCCGCTTATGCCAAGTTCTTAAAGGATGCCTGTACACCCAAGCGTAAGCCGAGACCTCAAGCACCTAGGAAGGTTGTACTCTCTGAGCAAGCCAGTTCCGTGATATC
This sequence comes from Thalassia testudinum, assembly GCA_037157565.1. Classification (NCBI taxonomy): domain Eukaryota; kingdom Viridiplantae; phylum Streptophyta; class Magnoliopsida; order Alismatales; family Hydrocharitaceae; genus Thalassia; species Thalassia testudinum. The sequence goes on from JAZHRO010000031.1 coordinate 180,258,036, forward strand.
AAGCAACCTTCCACTCAAACGAACTGACCCAGGAGCACCCCTGATTTCCTGTAACATCGGGGACATGACATTTGATAGAGCGCTCCTGGACCTAGGTGCTTCTATCAACCTAATTCCCACAACCTTGTACCACCAATTTGGTTTTGGGGAGCTGGCACCAACCCCTGTCACCATCCAGCTGGCGGATAGATCAGTGAAAACCCCGAAGGGGGTTGTCGAGGACGTGATTGTACGGGTCAAGGACTTCTATTTCCCAGTCGACTTTTTGGTGCTCGACATGGAAGTCCCTGAAAAATTACAGAACGCACCCATAATCTTAGGTAGACCTTTCTTAGCCACGGCTAAAGCAAACATCGATTGCGACACGGGATGTATGGAAATCGCCTTCGGAGACAGGAAAATGCAATTAGATATCTTCCGGGCAACAAAGTCTTTTGATTGTGACTACATTGAGGAACATGATCCAGTGGAAACTTTAATCGAGGAATGCCTTACCCTCAATTCTGTCTCAGACCACCAAACCCGTAGTTCTGACTCGTCACCATCATTACCTGTGGACCTCTGTAAGGCTGAGTATCATCACATGACACCATTTGAAGAAATCAATGTTGATCAACTACCGCCCTTTCCATTCCCATCGACTGTGGTCCCACCCGCACCTGAACTTAAACCATTGCCCGAGAATCTCAAGTACGTCTTCTTGGGACCTGGCCAGACCTTCCCAGTGATTATTAATTCCCATCTAACCAAGGATCAGGAACTAAGGTTGACTGCAACTCTTTCAGAACATCGGGCCGCCATTGGTTGGACCATCTCAGATCTAAGAGGAATTAGCCCCACCTATTGCACCCACAAAATTTACCTGGAAGACGGGGCCCGACCTTCCCGCCAGATGCAGAGACGGTTAAACCCTAACATGCGGGAGGTCGTTAAAAAAGAAATTATCAAGTGGCTCGACGCCGACATCATCTACCCTATCTCTGATAGCCCCTGGGTGAGCCCCACTCAAGTGGTTCCCAAGAAGGCTGGGCTCACCGTTGTCACTAATGATCATGGCGAATCCATTCCCACCCGCACCACCACCACATGGCGGGTGTGTATTGATTATAGGAAGCTTAACGAAGCCACTAAGAAGGACCACTTCCCCTTGCCATTCATTGACCAAATCCTTGAAAGATTGGCAGGGCAGAAGTATTTTTGCTTCCTGGATGGATATTCAGGATATAACCAAGTCGCAATTGCTCCAGAAGATCAGGAAAAGGCCACATTCACTTGCCCGTATGGCACGTTTGCATTCCGTCGAATGCCGTTCGGGTTATGCAACGCACCCGCAACCTTCCAGCGTTGCATGCTAGCCATTTTTTCAGAAATGGTGGGTGAATACTTGGAGGTCTTTATGGATGATTTCTCTGTATTCGGGAATTCATTCGACCATTGTTTGAGCAACTTGGAGAAAATCCTGAAACGATGTATCGAGGTTAACTTGGTGTTAAGTTGGGAAAAGAGCCATTTTATGGTTCAAGAAGGAATTGTCCTCGGACACATCGTTTCGCATAAGGGCATCGAGGTAGATCGAGCTAAGGTTGATTTAATTTCCAAACTTCCTCCACCTAGTTCGGTCCGACAGATTTGCTCTTTCCTAGGACATGTTGGCTTCTACCGAAGGTTCATCAAAGACTTTTCCAAACTTTCCAAACCCTTGACCGACCTTCTAGCCAACGACGCAACTTTCCACATGTCTCCTGATTGCACCCAGGCTTATCATACCCTCCGGGACTTAGTCTCCACCGCACCTGTACTTCAACCACCAGACTGGTCCCAGGGTTTTGAGATTATGTGTGACGCATCAGATTTCGCCATAGGCGCTGTCCTGGGACAAAGGCAAGACAAGAAGCCCGTGGTGATCTACTACGCGAGCAAAACGTTGGACGAGGCCCAGCGTAATTATACGGTCACAGAAAAAGAGTTGCTTGCTGTAGTCTTTGGACTGGAAAAATTCCGATCATACTTGCTGGGATCCCACGTGACTATTTACACCGACCATTCAGCCATCCGGCACCTGTTGGCCAAAAAGGACGCAAAACCCAGGCTCATCAGATGGATCCTGCTTTTGCAGGAATTTGACCTGGAAATCCAAGACAAGGCCGGATCGAAAAATGTGGTGGCTGACCACCTGTCAAGACTTCATCCAGACCACATTGGACCCTCCCTACCTCTATATGATACCTTCCCTGATGAACACATCCTAGCCGTGCAAGACAAGAAAATGCCATGGTATGCTGACTATGTCAACTACCTGGTTATAGGACAAACCCCGCACAGCTGGTCCAGACAGCAACGGGACAGGTTCTTGGCTGAGGCCAAGCACTATTTCTGGGACGATCCCATGCTGTTTCGCCTCTGTGCTGATCAGATCATCAGGAGGTGCCTCCCCGAAGATGAGGTTCAGAGTGTGCTTTCCTTTTGTCATGACCAAGCATGTGGCGGCCATTTCTCTGGCAAGAAAACAGCTGCAAAAGTTTTACAGTCTGGATTTTATTGGCCGTCCCTATTCAAGGATGCACACATCTTTGCCAAGACTTGCTCACGATGCCAAACACTAGGGACAATGACCAAAAAAGATATGATGCCCCTTCAACCCATTTTGATTGTCGAAATTTTCGACGTTTGGGGTATCGATTTTATGGGCCCCTTTCCACCATCCAACGGCTTCGAGTATATCTTGGTCTCGGTAGACTATGTTTCCAAATGGATTGAAGCCGTCGCCACCCGACGATGCGATCACAAGACGGTCATGGACTTTGTAAAGAAGAACATCTTTTCCCATTTTGGAATACCCAAGGCCATGATCAGTGATGGTGGAAGCCATTTTATCCATTCCCAGTTCCGTGCCCTACTTAGAAAATACGGGGTAAACCACCGCATTGCCACCCCGTATCATCCACAAACAAATGGGCAGACTGAGGTCTCAAACAGACAAATCAAGAACATTTTACAGAAGACTGTGAGACCTGACAGGAAAGACTGGTCCACACGACTTGATGATGCCCTGTGGGCATACAGGACCGCTTTTAAGACCCCGATAGGCATGTCACCTTACCGCTTGGTCTTTGGCAAAGCGTGCCATCTCCCTGTCGAATTGGAACACCGGGCTTACTGGGCTGTTAAGCAATGTAACATGGATCCCCAGTTAGCTGGTGCGCAAAGGACTCTTCAATTATCTGAGCTTGAAGAAATTCGTCGGGACGCCTTTGACAATAGTCGGCTATATAAGGAGAAAATGAAAGCCGTCCACGACCGACTCATTCATAGGAAAACCTTTGAGCCAAACCAACAAGTCTGGCTATTTGATGCACGCCTGAAACTCTTTCCAGGGAAACTTAGGTCCAAATGGACAGGACCATTTCGGGTGGTCAAGCCCTATTCCAATGGGGCAGTCGAAATCGCCGATCTTAATACCGGGCACACCTTTACAGTCAATGGTCAAAGATTGAAGCATTTCCTGGCCCAGGTACCCCCCAAGGAAAGTGTCACCCTTGTTGAGGGCTGACACCAGGCACCGCCCAGCTGGAGGCGTTAAACTCAGCGCTTCCTGGGAGGTAACCCAGTGGATTCAGACTGATCTGGTAGTTTACGTCACTCAGGTACTATCTTTTTGAACCCTTTTGCATCCATGCATCTGTCAATGAGGACATTGTCCAACTTAAGCATGGGGGGGATGGTAAACTGCATAATCCTGAGCTTAATTAATCAGTCTGAATGAATAAAAAAAAAAAAAAAAAAATTTTAGGAAGAAAAACTTAGGCATTAGAAACTTGTCAATAGTGGGAAATAATACAAAAAGAACTTAAACACTTAGACTTTTCAGGCCTTCAGGCTTAATTAGCCCTGGTGTCCATTAAAATATGGATTTAGCGGTGAACCCTTGCAACTTTAAGCTATTCTAATCCACCTAATAAATAAGGTAATAAGTATACGACTTATCAACTCACCCTCTAAATCAGGAAAACTTTGAGTCTAAGCATCTACACACATTTTTGCACAGACTCACTTCTCGGAGATTTTGACAGAAATTGGGTAGCTAATGAACTTTCTAGGGTGGTATGGCTGGCAAGTTGTCGTGGGTAACAGCCCATTGACAGGTTGTCCAGAACCCAACCACAGGCCATTTCTTTTTCACTGCCTCTAGGTACATTTGAGATTAGGGAAGCCACCTACGTAAAAAAAAAAAAAAAAAAAAAAAAGGGAAAAGAAGAAAAGAAAATAAACCACACTTCACCGCACAAGTATGGCTGGCAAGTGATCGTGGGTAACAGCCCATTGGTCAGTTGTCCAGAGCCCAGCTTAATAATTGCACAAAAAAAAAAAGAAGACCAAAAACACCTAAGGAAGAAGCGGGGAAGTAGTACAAGCCGGGGAGATATACACTGGAAAATCCTTGTGTTGACCCCAAGTAAAATGAACGCAGGGAGAAAGCTACCAATCGAACAAATACACCTTCAGGCAAAAATTTATTTTCTTTTCCGGTCACCTAGAGGCGTAGAAACTCGAAGTCTGTCTCAATTACCGTTAAGTGAGTCTATCACAACATTCACACCAAGATGCTTAGCACTTAGGGTTTTGACCGAGTTTTGGGTGGGTTGGGTAGCAGTAAAAAGTTACCAACCCACACTGAATTTTAAAAAATTCTAAAAAGACATATATAGATATATACGTATACATAAGTATAGTTATTTATCCAAAGCAAGGATTCGGGCGATTCATATTTTGGCAGACACCCGGGCGCTGCTTAGTCTTTGTAGATTAAGATCTTCGTATAGTTCCTCTTATTAACAAGTAACGAAGTGCCTAAGCAATTACTTCTTGAATTCGCCAAAGAAATAAAGGCTAGAATAAACCTTGCTAGGGACTAGCAAGGAGTAAGCATGGGGGTATGATAACACCACGCAAGGGGGTAGTAATTAGGTTGAATATGGCCCATCTTTAGAATAAAAGGCACAACATAAAGTAGAATAGGAGCATTGCATGCATCAAGTACCAAGATTGCTTATAAACTGTATTAATGGCCATTTGTGTAAAGCATTTGTCAAAGCAGGCCTCAGATGAGCAATCGAACCGCACGGATGGATTCAGGACGACGAACGGAGTCTAACGGACTCAAAAGCGGCCAAATCCGACATCCGGAGCTCCCACAATGGGCCCAAGAAATCCTGACCGTTGATCTGGAGATCAACGGCCTAGAACGCGCCACGTCGCCCCGCCACCGCCGCCCGCACGCCCCCAAGCCAGCCAAAGACGCATCTCGGCCGTTGATCTTCGATCGAACGGCCGAGATCCGCGCGCTCGCCCGCGGTCGCCGCGACAAAGCGCGGGCGTGGCGCAACGGTTAGCGCGCACGCCCGCGTTGCGGCGACGCGCGTTCGATTCGCGCGGAGCGAAAATCATCTGCGGGCGAAGGGCGCGGCAAAATTGAGCCGCGCGATCAGAAGCGAGCGGCTAGGATCGCGCCACGCGGCGCGACGACAGCGCCCCACCTCCCACGCGCGCGCGCACGTCGAGCGGAAACGCGCGCGCGCACGCACGCCCGAAGCGCGATCCTAGCGCAGGCGCGGGAGGATCTCAGCCGTCCGATCATCAATCGGACGGCTCTCGTTCGACGTCCACGGATCGCGCCTGAAGAGAGAGAGGGGCGGGCGGCTGACCGGCGGCAGAAGGCCTTCACCGACGTATATGGAAGCGGTTTTAGCGACGTTCTGGATGTCGCTAAAGCACATTCTTCTTTTAGGAAGCCCTTAACTCTATTTAAACCCCCTTCTACCACCATTCAAGGCATCCTCTCCCACTTGCAACTACTCCACTCCTCTCCTAGCTAGTCTTAGGCACTCTTGGTAATCGCCGGAGACGACGAGCCACCGACGGAGCCTCCTCCACCGCCGTGGCTGCCTCGTCGCTCTCCACTCTCTCTCTACCTCTCTCTCTCTCTTTTAAGCTTTCATTTACTTTTGTTGAAGCATGTATTTAATATTGTAAACCATGAACTATGAATGCATGTTTAATGAAATTATTTTTCATTTAGTTGCCTTTTTAATTTCTGTTTAAAGTGCATGATCAAAACCAAAGAGCTTTCTAACCCTAAACTCTCTCTATCTCTCGCTTTTCAAAACCGTTTCTTTCGCAAGCAAAACTCCGCCTTTTTCGTGACAACAAGTGGTAAACAAAATCCGATTTCCACGCCTCCCTGAGATCGACACTCGGACTCACCTCCGTTTACTTCTTTTAAAACCAACGTATCAAGTGCAACTATAACGACACCTCTTAACACACACGCATGAAGGCACGTCAACGACTCATTAGATGGATCCTTCTATTACAGGAATTTGATATCGATATTCGTGACAAAGCCGAGAAACAAAATGTTGTGGCGGATCACCTATCCAGATTGGACCCAGACCACATTCCTTATTCCCTGCCTATCCATGAACAATTTTTGGATGAATCACTTTTGGCAATTCATTCTGTTGAGTTCCCCTGGTATGCAGATTTCGTGAACTACCTTGTTGTAGGCAAAATTCCCTCGAACCTATCCAAAGACCAGAAACTCAAATTCATTGCAGAGGCCAGATACTATCTCTGGGATGACCCACTGCTCTTCCGCATTGGAGCGGACCAGATTATCCGCAGATGCATCCTAGACTCTGAGAGCCCCAGTGTGTTATCTTTCTGCCACAATGATGCGTGTGGTGGCCATTTCTTAGGACGGAAAACCGCTGCAAAAATTTTGCAGTCGGGATTTTTCTGGCCAACCATCTTCAGAGATACACATGATTACGCCCAACGCTGTAAACGATGTCAATCGATCGGTTCTATGACCAGGAGAGACATGATGCCACTCCAATCCATCATGGTCGTAGAAGTGTTCGATGTCTGGGGCATAGATTTTATGGGCCCTTTTCCGAACTCGCATGGCTTCGAGTACATATTGTTAGCCGTTGATTATGTCTTGAAGTGGGTCGAGGCCATCCCGGCAAGACGGGCTGACCACAAGACCGTCATTTCTTTCATACGGAAAAATATTTTCACGAGATTCGGAATACCCCGTGCTCTGATTAGCGATGGGGGAAGCCACTTCATCCACGTCCATTTCAGGTCGTTATTAAAGAAATACGGGGTACATCACCGCATAGCCACCCTGTATCACCCGCAGACCAATGGGCAGGCTGAAGTGTCTAACATTCAAATCAAGCTGATTCTCCAGAAGACAGTTAGACCAGACAGGAAGGACTGGTCCGTCAAATTAATCGATGCACTCTGGGCATATCGGACCGCATACAAGGCCCCACTCGGAATGTCACCATATCGCATGGTATATGGCAAGGCCTGTCACCTTCCTGTAGAGCTGGAACACCGTGCCTTTTGGGCGATGCGAAAATGCAACCTCGACCTCGATGCAGGAGGTCAAGAACGGAAACTCCATCTCAGCGAATTAGAAGAAATCCTGCGGGAGGCCTATGAGAATGCATTAATATACAAGGACAAGACCAAGGCCTTTCACGACCGCCACATCCGAAGGAAAGTATTCATGCCCAACCAGCAAGTCTGGTTATTTGATTGAAGACTGAAACTGTTTGCAGGGAAGCTTAAGTCCAAATGGACTGGCCCGTATGTTGTGAGGCAACCATATCCTAATGGTGCAGTCCAGATCAAGGATCCCAAATCTGGGCATTTATTCATGGTAAATGGCCAGCGCCTCAAGCCATTTTTGACCTAGGAACCTCCTCCACTTGACGAGACCATTCATCTTAGTGAGGACGTGTGATTGAGTGCTCGCCCAGCTGGAGGCGTTAAACTCAGCACGTATAAATACCATTTCACCATCATCTATACATAACCATTTTTATACATAGCATATTTTTGTTTTAGCATATTTTCCTTTTCTATATTGCATGTTAACAGGTTGGCCGGTGCTGAATATAATTTCAGAAGTAATTCCAGGTGATTTCTACCCATTCTCTCCCTGCAGTAGTTATTTTCTTTTACATTCATGCATGAGGACATGCAAGAACTTAGGCATGGGGGGGTAGATACAGAAAAATTGAAAAAAAAATTATGCCAACACTTAGGAAAACCTTGGAGCTGCATGCAAAATGTACTTTAGGACCTTAAAAAGAACAACCGACTCCACCTCCAGTGATCTCATTGGAGCTAGAAATCGTTCGCAACAGCCACTTCCGACTCACCCGCCCACCTTTTGTTCTAAATTTAGGGTCAAGCTGATTGTAACCCAATACGGGAAATTCACGAAGTACAAATTATATGAGGTTGCATGTTTATAGCATATATACATATTGCATTCATGAATAAAATTATTTTATTAAGAGAATGCATTAGGGATTTTATCCTTTAGTTGATTCCTGTAATCTGGAATCCAGTACAACTTTTCACACGTAGAATTTGCAATGGATTCACGGTGAAGGCTGATAAACGTCTTCAGTCTGTCGAGAAGTAGTGCTTCTTTTCCTGAACCCTTGGACAATGTTTCGGGAGTCAGGCAGATTTTCCTCCAAAAATCCACCAAATAGTGTGAGAGAGTAGAGTATACTGGTGCTCTAAGATTAGTGCAAGGAATCTGGAATCCTAGATAATTAGGTGATGATACTCTGAGATGAGACATAGTTTTCGCTCTCGGTTCCTACGTATGCATTTTGTGCGAAATTGTGAGAGCCACCAAATAAGGCAAATACGCGGAGAGCGAGTTTTCATAAAACTAGGGCTAAGGTGGATGGTTACGATCATTCTTTACGGAATCCTCAGCTGAAGGAGGGTATTGATGTCAAGGTCAGAAATACACAGTCCTATCCGTCTCTCCTGGTGTCGTGAGTACGCACTTCCACCAAATAAGCCACCCAATGTCTCTTGAGTACCACTGATCCCTAATAATGCCTCAATAAAGTTCATGGATGTATGCCAGTTGTGTTATGCTGAAAAAAAAATTAATTAAAAAAAAAGGGAGAAAAAGAAAAAGAATGATGAAAAGAAAGAAAAATTGAAAAAAAAAGTTAGAAAAAGAAGAAAAAAGAAGAAAAGAATGAATATTTAGTGTTTATCAAGGCAATACCACCAAATATGGCCTTAACCTATTTTTATTATGTTTTTGACCGCCCGAATACTGGCTGATGAATTCCGACTTAGTGTTAGGGTTATGAGAACTCAATTAAAGTGTTAATGCCTAGTGAGATCACCAAATAAAGAACATACATGTGAATCTGGTGAGATTGTGAGCTCTAAGAAAAAGAAAGAAAAAGAGTAAGAGAGAATGAATACAAAGGAATCAAAAGGGAGCATAGTTTTTCTCGTCTTTCTCTGAGTTGAGTTACTTAGTAATCCGGGAATCTTGATTCTGTAGTACTAGTCTCTATGTAGCATCAAGTGAGAATGAGCCACCAAATATATAATCCTTTCCCTCAGAGATTCTCTACCTAAGCCCAAAGTCGGGGTGAAATTCATAGAATATCTTGAATACCCCGAGGGAAGAAATTCGCCTATCCCACTAGAATTTTTATTAGGGTTCAAGTACAGGCTTTAGAGGTGTATTAGTTTTCACTCGAATCCGTTGCAAAAGCTACATAGCTACACCTTCACGATTGTCTGGATTTCTAGAGCATAGGATGAAAACAAAAAGGAGCAAAATCTCTATGCAAACACTTGATAAAATAACCAGTCCCTTAGGGACCCTTGGTGTAAATAATTTAGTCTTGCATTTGCTAGGGACTAGTAAGATTTAGGCATGAGGGTATGATTGCGTAGCAATCATAGGTCTTAATTGGCCTAGATTAAGGTAGGACTTAGCATAAGTTAGGGTTATTCATGTATGCATACGCAGTATCTGCATCTTTACTGCTTTCCTTTAGCTACGTATAAAATAATGTTATAATGTGCTAATTAAGTGCATTATGTCGATTGCAGGGAATAAGCTGATCAGGAGCTGGATCTGAAGTTGGATAAGGAATAACGGGAGTTGTAGCAGAGCTGGAGCAGAAGGTCTAGTTTAGATGTAGGAATAATAATATAAGGGGGTTAAAGGTTTTTTATTTTATTAAGTAGGAATAAAGCAGTAAGGTCCATCCTAGCCCTAGGATAGCCTAGAGACTTCCCCAAGCCTTAGCCATCCTTAGATTAGGTCACAACACCCTAGGAAGTCCTAAAACCCTAGTTCCAACCCTTCTTTGGACGTCCAGATAAGTTTTAAGACGTCCAGGACCCTTAGCCAACTCCTGCACACTTCAAACCCACTTTTGCAGTGTTATTGGACGTCCAGACACTTTGTCAAATGTCCAATTTCTGCAGAATACCCAAAACAGAATCCGAAATCCTTCTTGACTCTAATTGGACGTCCAGACAACAAGTCTGGAATTCTGATTTTTGAGTATAAGACGTCTGATTCTATTATTAGATGTCTGATACTACTCTCCAATTCCTGTTTTGAGATTTAAGCCTTGATCTTGGATCTCTAGGTCCCTAAACCCAATTCCAACCCATAGGAACCTAAATTAAGGTGCCCTAACCCTAGTACATCACCTCTAAACCTCCCTAAGGACCTAATTAGGTCCTCACTAAACCTAATTTACTTGGATCTTAGTCAATTCCATCAGCCTATTCAATTGGACTCATTGAGTCCAATTGAGCCCTGATCTCAGCATACACTGTCCAATTGGACTCAGTGAGAGTCCAATTGACTTAGACCTGACTTAATTGAGTTTTTTTTACTCTCAATTAAGTTTCCACACACCCAATTAAACTTGTATTAAGTTTAATTGCACCTTACCTTAGTGAATTAGGGTTTATAACCCTAATTTGAGACCTACCTTGACCTAAACCCACTAGAACCCAACCTAATCAACCTAGCCACCTAAGTTTCGACCCACACACACCCACACACACCATCCACAAAAAAATATCTAGCCTAGAGTTTTCTAGAACTCTCTACCATGTGTGGTTGCCTTGGTTGCCAAAAATAGCAACCAAGAGCCATTCAATTTTTAGATCTACATTTGGTGGATCTAAAAACCACCATCCTCCCTCTCTCTCTCACTCTCCCACGAGCTCCCACCATAGGCCTCTCTAGAGAATTCCATAATTCTCTAGAGAACTTCCCTTAGGTCTACAAAAAGACCCCTTGGGTGGCCATTTGCAACCATTCACTTCTTTGGCAATTGCACTCCATTGGTACCATTCACGCCACCTCCATAGTCACTCCACCTCCACGAGCTCACTACCACCACCATGGAGGACTCCATGCCGGGATGCTGGATCAACCCTACCTCTCTCCAAGGACTAGCCTAAGTTCTATTGGCTGCTCCTCCTCTCGACCACTCCAAGGCCATCGGGGACCACCCCTGAATGCCCTCTATTCTTCTAGATTTAAATCATGCTCCTCATAATCTTTATTGCTTTCATTTACTACTTAGTAGTATAGTCTTACTTCTCCCCCAATGATGCATGCGAAATCCCCCCGTTGATTCTTGTATGCAATCGTTTTCTGGTAGTTAGATTTAATTTTTAAGCATTCATGTATAAGCTTTTCTCTAGATTTCCTTGTGCAACAACTCTCCAATGATGAATGAAATTTCACTTTATCTATATATATATATCTCTTATGTGTTTGAAATCACCACGAGCTGAATAATTATCATATTTGCGTGATTTAAGTGCCTGTTCTTTAATTGCCTATATATTACGCACCGGCATGTCGTTTAAATAAAGTAGAGCGACTTTAAGATTGATTTTAAAGAAAAAATAATACCTCCCAGAGACGAACGATCGGGACTCAAAGTCTCGTTATTTTTACAAAATAATATCTTTGTTGGATCGTATTTCGGAACTATACTCTGACGCTTTTATCAAAAATGCAATCTACAACCTTCCAACAGCCACCACTTCTTTTTCTTGTGTTCACATGCGGTGCCACCTTTGAAGAACCCTACGGCCTCCAACTTAACTTGAGATGCCTCCATAAACCTTGGCCATCCAACCTTGGTCCATTGGAATCCACTTGCCAAGTTCCAAATCCAAAATTCTAAAATTAATTAGGATTCCTAATCCTAATAGGAGTCTTATTTTCCTATTTGGCAAAACTATAACTTAAGAACCAAGTCGCCCATCACCTTCCACATATGCGTGGTTGGTGTAAGGGTTTGAAGTTTATAAAACTATTGTATGTTAATTCAACCCTTACAAAGGCCCTATAAAATTTTATTGAGACAAATAAGATCCAAGTTATAGGCCTTTGATATAAGAGTTTAGTTAAGGGAATCTTTATTGAAGTGATGTTTTGAGGTGGAGGAGGGTATTGCTAGCAATTTTTACACCCATCCAAAGGAGAGAGATAGAGAGAGAGGCTTGTGGAGCAAGCCAAATCCCTCCCCATTTCCTTTTTGAAGATAATGATCACTTCCACCACCACCTTGGGTGCCCTCTCCTCCCTCCTCATTGCTCAACTCCTCCGCCTCCCCTTTCTTTTTCCCCGTCGTTGCCACCCACACACATGAAGCTAGCCACTCTCATGCGCATGGTCGCTCGAAGCTGCAACCACTGTTGCGCTGGTAGCAACAACAACTATGGTAGGTCGATGCTACTGCAGTGACTACTATTACCATTGATGAAGTTAGATGTGGAAAGGGTTGCAGCTCTTGTTGGGGGCTGTGGTAGCTATCGTGAGGGAAGGAAGAGAAGGGGAAGGAGGATAAACACCCACTCCACCTCCACCCATGACCTTTCTTCTCTCACTGACGGCCTACCCTCCCCTTTCTCCTCTCCTGTTGGCTAGCCGTTGTCGCTGCTGCCATCGTGTCGTCGTTGGTTGCTGCCACTACTGTCTGTTGCTGTTGCCATTGCTGTTGCATGGGGTGAAGTAGGCACATGCCCTATTGCAGCTGCTGTTGTTATTGCTAGCCAAGGGTCATTGGTGGGGTTGGGAGCCTATCAAGGCCTCACATGTGGTGAGCATGACCTACTCTTGCTCTCTTTTGCAAGCCCTAACTTAGGTGCTACTAATTTAGGAATTTGGGGGTAATTTGGGGCAAATAAGAATCTGATGTGTTATGTTTTGATTTTTGGTTGCGAGGAAACTCAAAGGGGCAATTGCTTAGTGTCAAGGCAAATGGGATGCTCGAGGACAGGTAGGGACTTCCCTTCTCTTATGTGTTACTCTTTCAAAATTTCTAAATAAAAGGAGAGCTGAGAGGGGGGTTTGAGAATGCAAAATTGTGGCTTTCTAGGAGAAATGCAGCTTGCATTAGCTTTTCATGCATGTCGATTAATCTCAAGTGTGGATGGGTTGTCCCTGCACCCTAGAAATTTGATTTCGAGATAAGTTCTCATAGTTGATGTTGGGCCTAGAGTGCTAATTGCATAGCAATTCACGCCAACAAATTGCCAATCTTATGCTTTATTATAGCTTTACACATCTAGGACTAGATAACTATATGTGCATTTTGTAAATACATGCTGGAAGAGTGATCTTCATTTTCGATAAAAATTTTAACATAAAATGACATGTCATTATAGTTTGTGCATGGTAGAAAATCGCTTTTCAAAACATTTAATTATTGAAAATCTAACCATGAAAATAGTTAGGTTATCTCCACAGGGAGGAATCAACCTATAAAAGAAATTATTAGTGATGCATCAAGTATTTGGGAATCTCAATAGATGTGCATATTAATTCAAGCAATTCATTTTCAACATAAGTTATCATTCTATGTGATTAATCAAAATATCGGTGTTCACATGCAAAATCACCACTATATAAGATTCTGTCACTAATAGTGATCTTGGTAATAGCAAACAATGTCTATATTAATGTCCTACCCAATAGCACCCTTTTACTATAACCAATATCCCATATTTTATGTCATTCATAAGAACTCAATCATAAGTAATTCAGATTAAAGAGAGGGATGTCCATGCAAATTTACTACAATATATTAAATCAATAAATAAGTGAATAGTAGAAGCTGCAATGGCATGAGTCATAAATTTTAATTGGTCCTTCCCTGTAGTGAAACTGGGGATGGTTCCACGCTTGTTGCCGTGCGTGGAGGAGGGGCTTGCTGACCACGAAAAGCTCGATGGAGGTGCTTTGACTCAAGGGCTTAGTGACAATGCTGGCAGCATCGATAGAGACGGCCGAAGGTGGCCAGTTGGCGGAGGAGAAGCTCGCCGGCGGTGGGTTGTGCGTGTGCATGCGTGGACTACGGGAAGGGCTACCACAGGCGTGGGTGGCCTTGTAAGGGCGAGGCAAGGTCGATGGCGTTGACAGAATGAAGTTTTGTTGTCGGGAGTGGCGACTGCGTGGAAGGGGGCGGTGCTGGTGATGGGTTCTTTTTGGGGAAGTTGTAGCGGGTGCGGGCTGTTGGAAGGAGAGGATGAAGAAGAGGAAGATGATGGGTGGACGCGGGTGGCGGTGAGAAGAGATGGCCTGTGTGGAGTTGGTGTTCTTCGTGAATAATGGATGGTGGCCAGTTGAAGAAGAAGAAGAAGGAGAGGGAAGAGAGGGTGGTGGTGGGTTGTGAAGGTGTTTGCTGCGAGGGTGAAGGGAGGACGGTGGCCGCACGCTGTACCGTGCAACCAACGAGAGGAGGGAGTGGGGATGGAGTACACCTCAGGCCATAGTGCACGCTGGATCCACGGTGCAGGCTCTCTTCACTATGGAGAGGATGGAGGAGATCCCCGCAGGGGGGAAGGATGATCTCTCACGCTTGCATGCAGTGGGAGTCCTTTTATAAATCTTCTATCGCCGACTCTCCTCTAATCTGTTGCATTTTCGGAGGACTCGACCTTCTCCAACATCTTAACGGTAGTAGTGAGGCAGTGAGGAAACAATGTGTTGAGGTCGGCGAGGAGGTTATGCACCTGGAGGTAGAGATGGCTAAGTTGTGGTGCATATTGTCAACATCATCAGACGTCCAAAGTAAGCTCCAGACGTCTTAAAAATGAGATTTGGCTGTGCTTGTTTCCTACAATGCATATAATTATTTATAATATCAGATAAACTTTACAAATATAAATTATAGTGCATGCATTTATTTTATAATTGAATGCAAATATTAATATACTCTAAAATATAAGAATTAACCAACTTAGGCTAAAAATTAATCCAATAAATTGAACTCATCAAACACCCCCATGCCTAAGTTTTCCTAGTCCCTAGCAAAAGTGCAAAATGATGGAAGTGACCAAAAGATTTCTTCTTTCCTTATTCCAAAAATTTAGAGATCCAGACAAATGTGAAGTGATAGTAACCCATGTAACGGATCTAAGTGAAAAGCCAGCTTACATTTACAGTTCGTACTTAACCCTTGGTAAAGATTTTATTAGGATAGGCAACTTCTTCCCTGGAGGATAAAGTAGAAAATAATATGTAGTTTGACCCTGGATTTTTGGATTAGGTAGGAGATACTGAGTTAATTGGATTCGTATTTGGTAGCTCATACTCATTTGGTGTTACATGTAGTCTAGTACTGCAGACTCTAAATCTCTAGACTATCAAACGAGTCAACCCAGAGAGAGGCTAAAAACTGTACTCTCTTTATACTCCTTTGCGCTCACTCTTTTTCCTTATTTTCTTTTTTGTTCTTTCTTTTATGAGATCACATATCTTACCAGATTTTGTAAATGTACTCAATGTTTGGTGGCCTTACATGGCATTTACACTCCAATTAAAATCTTAATAACCCTACAACTAAGTTAGAAGTCCTTAGCCAGTATTCAGGCAATTAGCAATACTGAAAAGTAGGTATGGATTATATTTGATGGATTGCAATGGGTGTTTTTATTACCTCAATGATATGGACACTGATAAAATTGATACTTAAGACAATTATAATTTGAACATTTTTTTTCTTTCTTTCTTTTTTTTTTGTACATATATATATATATTTTTTAGTTTTTTTCTATGTATATCTATATATTTCTTTTCTTCTTCTTTTTCTCTTTTTTTTTTATAACTCTAACATAGCATGATGCAGACTTTTATTTATGAGGCATTATTAGGGATGATGATGGTCAAGAGGATATTGTGTAGCTCATTTGGTGGAAGTGCCCACTCTTGGCAACAGGAAGGAATAGATAGGACAAACGTATTTCTAACCTTTAAACTATTACCCTCCTTTAGCTGAGGACTCTATGAAGGATGGTCGTAACCATCCACCATAATCATAGTTTTATTAGAGTTCAATCTCTGTGTATTTGCCTTATTTGGTAACTCTCAGGAATTCACATAAAGTTTGCACACAGGAATAGAGAGCAAAAATTATGCCTAACTTTGAGGTATCATCCTCTAATTATCCAAAACTTAAGAGTCCTTACACTAGACTTAGCGCACCAGTAATCTCTCTACTTTCTCCTCACAAACAATAGGTGGATCTTATAGAAGATAGTTTGCCTGACTCCCTATTAACTGTCCAAGGGTTTAGTAGACTAAAAATTCTTATTAGTTTTATTCAAAGATCCATTACCCAGTCTATGTGCAAGTGAAGTAAATGTACTGAATTCTAAACTTAAGAAATAATTTAAGAAGAAAATCTTCAATGACACCTTCTTGACAAAAGATGTTTTGCTAGGGCTAACCAATTCAGTTCAAAAGAGATTTTTTTTACTAATGCACCTAACCTAAATGCATGAATACTTCCTAAAATGTAAAATGCACCCCCATGCCTAAATCTCATAATGTCCTCATTATAAAATTAAAACAGAGGGAGAAAGGAAGGAAATCAACTAATGAGGCATTATTCTGGATGTTGGGTTGCCTCCCAACAAGCGCTGCATTTTCTGTCGGCAGCCAGACTTATAGGGAACTTGTAAGTCTGGTTCCAAATAGAAAGAGCTAGACCGTAAAAATATGCGTAATGATCAGTCCATTTTAATGGACTAATATTAAGCCTAAGTAACTTTAATCGTACCTTGTAGGTGTGTTAATAATTACAATTAAGTTGTAGAAGAATTATACGCACCATGATTTATGTTTATAACATTCTATAACTTAATATGTAATAATTTTGTTGTTTTCATGTGCAGATATTATATTTAGAAAGAGCAAGGGTTGGCAAGCAAATTTCCCGAACAATCGAAGGAACTTTTCCCTTTCCTTCGGCTGTCTCCTCCAACGCCCGCCGGCCAAAAATAGAAAAGGGATTTGCAAATCCCTTGATTGGCGCACGCGGAGAGAGGGAAGAGTTAAAAAGAGAGGAGGCGGCGTGGACAGGGAAGGAATATTCCCCCCTTGCAGGGAAAGGCTCTCTCTTCTCCACTGTGGAGAGGGCAAGCACTATGCCGCTCTACCTTGCCTAGCCGCGCCCGCACCAAACGCTTGCACACCTCACCACTCGCTCCCTTCAGCGCCATCTGCAGGCGCACCGCTTTCTCCCTTCAGCGCCATTTGCAGGCGCACCGTAGCACCTCCCTTCACAGCGCCTCTCCACCGCACTGCAGCAACGCACGTGCAGGCGCTACCTCCGCCCACCTGCAGATGCATGCCTGCAGCCAACCACTCGCGCTCCAGCCTCATCGCCTCACCGCCTCACCGCAAGCGCGTGCATGCTCGCACGCCACCAGCCGCAGGCGCTGCGTGCACCTTCATCCTTCAATAGAGCCAGCAGGTCGATGCTCCAGCCACCTCTGCCAGCTGCCGTCGGCCAACTCCAGACGTCGCGTCACCGCCGTTGTGTAGCTCCCGTCAAGCCGCACCTCCTTGCCAACTCTCGCGGCCAATCGTGCGCGGCCGCACACGCGAGGAGGGAGGAGAAATCCTCTGTTTTTCCCTCTATTAAAAATTACATTCAATGCCATTGTCAAGTTTATATTAATATTTTATTCTGGCCACATTGCAATGATGCACTCAGATTTTCTTGAAATTATTTTATTTATGTTATGTGCATGTTTCTATCTTGAATTTCAAATTAGAATTGCATGAAAGTTGAATTCACATGATAAGCCGTACACATGCATCTTACACATATTTTTGGGGCTTAATTTCTGATTTGAAAATTGCATAAACACCCCTAAACTTTTAAAGAAATTGCAAACTTCATTTAAAACAGCCTTTTCCTCGCATTAAAGTTGCAGAAGAGTTTGTGAAATGTGCATTCCTTGACTCGTGAATTTATTAGGCTAATTCCTCCCTGTGGAGACGACCTAACTCTTCGTGGTTTGTTTTGAAAATTTAAATATTTTGAAAAGCGATTTTCTACCACGCGATTAAATACGACACATCATTTTATGATAAAGTTTTTAATGAAAACGAAGATTGCTCCTTCAAATGGCACCGTTGCCAAGGAGGAAAAATGCCTATTAATTTTTCAGGAATTTTATGTTATTTTTATGCTATTTTGAAAGCTTTTCTAAATTATTAACTGTGGATTTTCTTCTATGCAAAAACACGTGGTGAATGCGACGGGTGCGTATGGTGGAGACGATCTTTTTGGTGGACCTTGAAGCCACCTGGAGGACGGCAACAGGAACACGTGAGCCTTGATCCCACGCACATAGGCTTACGGAGAAGCCTATTTCTGATTTAGGCAGTAGGTCTTAGCTAGATTTAGTTAGATAGACATTAGAATTTAATTTCTGTCTTTTGGACCCTTGTTGGGTATTTTTGGGAATGTGTTCCCAGTGTCATTTTATTTCTTATCGCTCTTGTATGCGGGAGCGTATTTTTGGGAGCGTGTTCCCATTTCATCAGATTATAGGATTATTTGAACTATTTGAATTGAATTTCGATTAGTTAGTTAGATTAAGTCTGTTTGTTTAGTATATAAAAATAAGTAAATAAAAAATTTGAACTGCCTGCTAGAAGTGCATATCTATAGGACGACCATCTAGGACTGAATGAGCAGCATCTAGTTTATTTTTATTGCATTGCATTCATTACTGCACGAAGAAAACTGGAGTAAGGTACATCTTCTCTTGAGCATTAATTACTTGTCATGCATATGCATTGAACTTAAATCTAAGACCACTAAAGTACTTGAATCAAATTAATTCAGTGGTCACTTTAAACTAAGTGGGACTGTTAAGAGGTTATACTTTAAAATCTGTGACTAAAAATTGTGTGCAAAAAGGATCCTATTTGCGGAATTTCAAAAAAATCAAAATGCGATCGTATGCTTGCACACTTGAGACACTGTGCACCTCACATAAGGTCACTAGATAAATTTCTACCTCTCTTTTGCACCACAAGGGAATTTAGTCAGAAATCAACAAGCCTATCTACCAAGTTACTTCAGTTCCTCGTGTGTGGGCTCAATTCGAGACTTCCATCCCTTGCGAGTAGGTTATAGGCACCAGCGAAAGTTGGCCTAGGAAGCATAATTTTTGCAAAACTTGTTTGGCCACCAACTAAACATATAACTCTAAGACCTACAATCTACTAAAAACAGATCCCGTTGAATTTGCGTTTGCTTTGACAATAGAACTCTCTGAGAAGTTTTCTGCTTATATTTTGAATTTTGCTAAATCCTAAGGGAGTTAAAATTGTTTTGCTTAAAGAAATGGATTACTTTTACTCCTATCATTCTGATTATCAGAGTCAATACTTCCCATCTTTTAATCAGGATCCCATGCTCTGAGTGTATCCATCCTTTGATGGGTACATTGACAATTCATGGGATCATTCTCATTCTTACCCTGGGAGTACTGGCTTGATAACTCCCACTTTTGAGTAGAGCCTAGGAGCGGGATTTTCCAATTCTGAAATCCCTACTTCCATGCAAACACCCAACCCTCCCACCCTTCATGATTTTCTGTATTGAGGTTAGACCGATACCCCTGGGCAACCAGAGCTTGAAATTTACTATCCTCCCAACCTGATAATAGTAGCCTCTCCTCTTTTATGATAGAAATGCAAAAATAGCAAAAGGAAATAATGGAATCAATGGGAGAGATGTTGAGGAATAGTCAACAGTTAAATGAAGAAATAAGACAACTTAACTACACACTTCCCAATAATCCTGATCGCTACCCAATAAACCATTATCATGAAAATAATTCTGAGGAACCTAATGACAATAGGGATCCAATTTTAGGTCGCTATCACTTAGACTCTCCCAATGAGACACGGCCACTATAGGATAACGATCATAGTGATTATCCACCTGAATTATATTGCAGTCAAAAGCAAGGGAAGATGCTACCTCTTGAGGACCTTGACCCCAATGACAGTATTCTCCTTACACCTACCAACCCAGGTCAAGGTTGTATTATTCCTATCACTTCCCCTATTAATTATTTGGTGGAATCCCATTTTACCCTTAGTGAGCCTACTCCTGACCCTCTACTTAGGGAATCAACACCTACCATTCAGCATCCTGGGAATGCACCTAATGAAGGTGACCCTAACGGAATAGAGGATGATCAATTCTGGTCTCAGGGATATGAAGAGTCTAATTCAGAGGATGAGGATACCCCAATAGAGGAACTTGGATTGAAAATCTGGAGTGAATCGCATGAGAATTATTTATCATTTGAGGATTTACCTCCAGAGGGTAGAAATAATATGATTAAATCCAGATTCCTCCTTTCTTTTAAGAGTCATCCTCCATCAAAACAGGAGTTGATATTAGAGGAGGACAAACAAAATAATGAGAAGTCTATGGGAGACTCTCAGGAATAAAACACGTCAATTGAGGATTTATACCCCGAGAAGAATGATGAATTCAATGATGTAGGCTTCCTTCAAAATATTAAGACTGATCCACCTTTAGAAATAATTGAGGATACTAATCCAACTCCTAATGAATCACATATACACCCCGACAAATATTTGAGTAAACCAAACAAATCTGGGGATGAGCTGAATGATAATGATTCTTACATTTTGACCTTGCCATCAAAAAGTTGTAATTTGGAGTCTACCCTTGATTCAAATATGACTCTGATCATTAATGCTAGGCAGGATAACTTGAAGTTGTCTACTACTGTTAGGGAGTGTACACAATCTGAATCATTGTTAGAATTAGACCTAACATCAACTAAGCCCTCATTGGACTTAACCATTACCTTCCAACACTACAAACAACCCTTATACTCCCTAACCGATCCTTGGCTCAGATCTCTGCTCATGTACATTCTTTCTGGAGAATATATCAGGCCACTACATCCTAGAGTAGAATGGCGAGTGTGGATTGATGCTTGTACTTTTACTCTCACAATTCAAGGGTTTGAACTAATTATGTGTATATCTTTTAAAATCCATCCTGCTCTGGAGGATCCTTGTTATCCTCCACTTAGTCCATTTCGGGAGGCCCCTTTTTATATTCCGTTTATTATTCCTAGACCTCCCAAGGTAGCCAACAAGATTTTCTATTTTCATTCCTTCTGGCGAGCATTTGGAATTACATTACATCATCAGCTCGCTAACATCCGTGGTTACCTGTTTTCTAGGCCTACACTGTTAGCATATTTTTAGGGCCTAACCTTTTCTGTTTGGAATCAGACTTATAGGTTCCTTCTTAGTCTAGTCGCTGACAGAAAATGCAGCACTTGTTGGGAGGCAACCCAGCAAACTGTGTCATGTGATATTTTTCCTTTCTCCTCCTGTTTTAATTTTACAATGGGGACATTGTAGGATTTAGGCATGGGGGAGTGCATTTGCATTTTAAGAAGTATTCATGCATTTAGATTAGCATAAAAAAAAAAATCTTGAGCTGAATGGGTTAGTTCCTAGCAAAATACCTTTGTTATTAGAGGTTTTTCTTTTGGAATTAGTTCTTAAGTTTAGAATCCAGTACATTTATTTCATGTGCACGTAGATTTGGTAATGGATTCTTGAGGAAAATCAATGAGCATTTGTATGTCTACTGAACCCTAGGATAGTTAATAGGGAGTCAGTCATACTATCTTCTAATAGATCTACCTCATATTTATGAGAAGAAAGTAGAGAGATTACTGGTAAGCTAAATCTAGTGCAAGGACTCTTAAGTTTTGGATAATTAGATGATGATACTTCAGAGTTAGGCGTAGTTTTCACTCTGTTCCTGTGTGCATATTTTGTGTGAATTCCTGAGAGTCACAAAATAAGGCAGATACACAGAGATTGAGTCTTAATAAAGCTATAACTATGGTGGATGGTTACGACCGTCCTTCATAGAGTCCTCGGTTGAAGGAGGGTAATAATGTCAAAGGTCAGAAATACGCCTGTCCTATCCATTCATTCCCGGTGTCGAGAATAGGCACTTCCACCAAATAAGCCACACATCTTCCTCTTGACCATCATCATCCCTAATAATGCCTCATAAATAAAAGGCCGTATTGTGTTGTGTTGATTGAAAAAGAAACAAAAAAAAGAAGAAAAAAATAATAATAAAAAAAGGAAAAGAGAAAAGAAGGAAAAGAAGAAATAGTTATATTATAAAAAAAAAAGAAGTCTAAGTTTATGATGTAACACTGTTTTTGAGGCAGCAGAACACCTATCACGTTCCACCAAATATGACCCATACCTACCTTCTAGTATTTCTGATTGCCTGAATACTGGTTGAGAATTCTAACTTAGTTATAGAGTTATTAGGACTTTAATTGAAGTGTGGATGCCATGTGAGGCCACCAAATAGTGAGTACAATTTCTAAATCTGGCAAGATTCGTGATCTCAGAAAGAAAGAGAGAGAGTGCCCTGGAACATCAAGAGAGCACAATTGTGTAGCATCTCTCAGAGTTGACTTGTCTAATAGTCTAGAGAGCTAGAGTCTGCAGTACTAGACTATATGTAGCACCAGATGAGTGTGTGCCACCAAATACAAATCCATTCAACTCGATATCTCCTACCTAAGCCAAACATCGGGGTCAAATTACAGATTATCGTTTGCTTTATCCCCAAGGGAAGTAGTTGCCTATCTCGACAGAAATTTTTGCCAGGGGTGATGTAGGATCTCCTAATGCGAATCGGCTCTTTCACTTGGATCTGTTACCTAGGCTATCAGCACTTCACATTTGTCTGGATTTCTAAAGTTTTGAAGTAAGAAAAGAAGAAATCTTCTGATTACTTCTATTATTTTTCATTTTTGCTAGGGACTAGCAAATCTTAGGCATGGGGGTATCTGATGAGTCAATTTTAATGGACTAATATTAAGCCTAAGTACCATTAATCGTACCTTGTAGGCGTGTTAATAATTGCAATTAAGTTGTAGAAGAATTGTACGCATCATGATTTACGTTTATAACATTTTATAACTTAATATGTAATAATTTTGTTGTTTTCATGTGCAGGTATTATATTTAGAAAGAGCAAGGGTTGGGGAGAAAATTTCCCCAACAACCGGAGGAACTTTTCCCTTTCCTCCGGCCGTCTCCTCTAACGCCTGCTGGCCAAAAATAGAAAAGGGATTTGCAAATCCCTTGATTGGCGCACGTGGAGAGAGGGAAGAGTTAAAAAGAGAGGAGGCGGTGTGGACAGGGAAGGAATTCCCCCCCCCCCTGTGGGGAAAGGCTCTCTCTTCTCCACTGTGGAGAGGGCAAGCACTGTGCTGCTCCTTCTCTACCTTGCCCAGCCGCGCCCGCACCAAGTAGCACGCTACCACTACAAGAGTTTGCCTGCACCCAACGCCGCGCCCGCCAAGTGCCCATTGCAGCGTGTCTATGCCTTCAGGCGCAACACCATCACCGCGCTCGCACCAAACGCTTGCACGCCCCAGCGCTTGCTCCCTTCAGCGCCATCTGCAGGCGCACCGCTTGCTCCCTTCAGCGCCATTTGCAGGCGCAACACAGCACCTCCCTTCATAGCCCCTCTCCATCGCACTGCAGCAACGCACCCGCAGGTGCTACCTCCGCCCACCTGCAGACCACACGCCTGCAGCCAACCGCCCGTGCTCCAGCCTCTGCCTCATCGCCTCACTGCAAGCGCGTGCACGCTCGCACGCCACCAGCCGTAGGCGCTGCGTGCACCTTCATCCTTCAACAGAGCCAACAGGACGACGCTCCGGCCACCTCCGCTGGCCACCGCCAGCCACCTCCAGATGTTGCGTCACTGCCGTTGCGTAGCTCTCGTCAAGCCGCACCTCCTTGCTAACTCTCGCAGCCAACCTTGCACGGTCGCACACGCGAGGAGGAGAGAGGAGAAATCCTCTATTTTTCCCTCTATTAAAAATTACATTAAATGCCATTGTCAAGTTTATATTAATATTTTATTCTGGCCACATTGCACTGATGCACTCAGATTTTCTTGAAATTATTTTTTTTATGTTATGTGCATGTTTCTATCTTGAATTTCAAATTAGAATTGCATGAAAGTTGAATTCACATGATAAGTCAGTACACATGCATCTTACACATATTTTTGGGGCCTAATTTCTGACTTGAAAATTGCATAAACACCCCTAAACTTTTAAAGAAAATGCAAACTTCATTTAAAACAGCTTTTTCCTCACATTAAAGTTGCAGAAGAGTTTGCGAACTGTGCATTCCTTGACTCATGAATTTATTAGGCTAATTCCTCCCTATGGAGATGGCCTAACTCTTCGTGGTTAGTTTTGAAAATTTAAATGTTTTGAAAAGCGATTTTCTACCACGCGATTAAATACAATGACACATCATTTTATGATAAAGTTTTCAACGAAAACGAAGATCACTCCTTCACGTAACAGTGTGGGCCTAGAAAATAGGTAGCCACGGATGTTGGCGAGCTAATGATGCAACGTTATCCCAAATGCTTGCTAGAAGACATGAAAGCAGAGAACCTCGTAGGCTACTTGGGGAGGTCTAGGAATAACAAAAGGAACATGAGAAGGGACCTCCTGAAATGGAATAGGAGGATAATAAGGTTCCTCTAAAGTAGGAAGGGTTTTAAAAGATCTAAACATAATAATTTCAAACCCTTAAATAGCGAGACTAAAACTACAAGCATCAATCACACTCGCCATTCTACCCGAGGATGTACTGGCCTGATATTCTCCCCAGAAAGAATGGATATGAGCAGAGACTTGAGCCAAGGATCGGTTAGGGAGTGTGAGGGTTGTTTGTGGTGTTGGGAGGTAATGATTAAGTCTAATGAGAGCTTAGTCGGTGTCAAGTCCAATTCCAACAACAATTCAGATTGTGTATTCTCCCTAACAATTATTGTAGAAAAATTCACATCATCCTACCTATCATTAATGATCGGAGTCATATTTTCACCTTCCAGTATATGTGAATCAATGGTGGACTCCAAATCAAATTCCTTTGATGGCAAGGTCAAAGCAACAGACTCATTTTCATTAATTTCATCCTTGGATTCTTTTGGTTCACTTGAGTTTTTGTCATGGTGTATATGTGATTCACCAGTAAAGAGAGGAGTTGCTTTAGTATCCGCAATTATTTCTGAAGGAGAATCAGTCATAATGTTTTGGAGTAAGCCTATATCGCTCAATTCTTTGTTCTCCTCGGGGCATAAATCCTCAATTGATATGTATTGTCCTCGAGAGTCTCTCCTAGGCTTCTCACTATTGTGTTCGTCCTCCTTTAATATCAACGCCATATCTTCTTGATTTTTCGAAGGATGATTTTCAAAATTAAAAGTAGGAAGGAATCCAGATTTCACCAAATCATTAATATCCTCGGGGGGTAAGTCTTCAAACAACACATAATCCCCTCGAGGTTCACTCCAAACTCTAAGGCTAGGTTCCTCCATTGGGTCGTCCTCATCCTCTAAAATAGAGTTTTTATATCCCTGTGATCAAAATTGATCCAATTCATCCTCCATTCCCTTAGGGTTACCTACATTAGGTATATGTAAATCCTTAGGATGTTGCATGGGAGGTGTTGGCTCCCTAGGTGGAGGATCATGATTAGGCTCACTATGGGTAGAATGGATTTCCACCACATGATCAATCGAGGAAGTGATATGACTAGCATGACCTTGACTTGGGTCATCAGGGGTAAGAAAACTACTATCAATCGAGTTAAGGTCCTTAGATGGTACCATCTTCCCTTCTTTTTGACTCTAATATAGCTCGGGTGGATAATTGCTAGGGTCATTTTTCTCTAGTGGCCGTGTCTCATGGGGAGAGCTTGAGTGATAGCTACTTAAAATGGGATCCCTATTATCATTGGTTTCCTTAGAATTATTTTGATGATCGCGGTTGTACGGGTAAGGATCAGAATCAATAGTAGGAAGGTAGCTAAGTTGACTAATTTCCTCATTCAGTCATTGACTATTCCTCAACATCTCTCCCATAAATGCCATCATTTGTTTTTGCTGTTTTTGCATTTCTATCATGAAAGAGGAGAGACTACTACTATCAGATTGAGGAGGATAGTCAATCTCAGGCATTGGTTGCCTAGGGGTATTGGTCTAACCTCGATAAGGAAAATCATGAAAGGTGGGAGGGTTGGGTGTTTGCAAACTGAAAAATTCCACTCCTAGGCTCTGCTCAAAAGTGGGAGTTATCGGGCTAGTACTCCCAGGATAAGAATATGATTGATCCCATGAATTGTCATTGTACCCACCAAAGGATGGATATGCTCAGGGCATGGATCCTGATTAAAAGATAGGAAGTATTGACTCTGATAATCTAAATGATAGGAGTAAGGGTGATCCATTTCTTTAAGCCAAATAGGTTTAACTCTTTTAGAATTTAGAAGAAATTAGAACAAAAGCAGAAACTTCCAAGAGAGTTCTACCATTGTTAAACAAACGCAAATACAGTGGGATATATTTTTAGTAGATTCTATGTCATAGAATTAAGTGTTCAGTTGGTGGCCAAACAAGTTTTGCAAGAATTACGTTTCCTAGGCCGACCTTCGTTGGTGCCTACAACCTACTCGCAAGGGATGGAAGTTTCAAATTGAGTCCACACAGGAGGAATTGAAGTAATTTTGTGGATAGGCTTGTTGATTTCCGACTAACATCCCTTGTGGTGCAAAAGAGGAGTGGTAGAAATTTATCTAGTGACCTTATGTGTGATGTGCATAGTGTCTCAGGTGTGCAATACACATTCATGTTTTGTTTTTTCAAAATCTCGCAATCAAATCCTTTTGCTCGTAATTTAAAGTCACTAATTTTAAGGTCCAACCACTTAGCAGTCCCAATTTTTAAATTGACCACTGAATTAATTCAATTCAAAGACTTTAGTGGTCTTAGATTTAAGTCCAATGCAGATGCATGATAGGTAATTGATGCTTAAGAGAGGACATACCTTACTCCAGCTTTCTTCGTGCAAGATGTTTGCTATGCAGAAATATAAACTAGATGCTGCTCATTCAATCTTAGGTGGTCACCCTATTGATATGTAGCTTTTAACAAGTAGTTTGAATATTTATTTATTTTAGTATATATATATTTAATAATAAGCAAATGAATGGAATCTAATTAACTAACTAATATGCAGTTCAAATAATTCAAATAAACTAATAATCTAAATAAAATGGGAACAAACTTCCAAAAATACGCTCCTACATACAAGAGCGATAAGTAATAAAAGCACTGGGAACAAGTTCCCAAGAATGCCCAACATAGGTCCAAAAGACAGAAATTAAATGTCTAATGTCTATTTAGCCTAATCTAAATCTAAAGGAGGCAAACAAGTATTCAGTCGCCAATCTTCCTTCCATGCATGTGGAATCAATAGCAACGTGCTCCTATTGCTGCCCTCTAGGTGGCGTTAAGGTCCACCAAAAATATCGTCTTCGTCATGTATGCCCGCTGCGTTCGTTTGTTGTTTTTGCACAAAAAAATATCCATAGTCAGTAATTCAAAAAAGCTTCAGAAATAGCATAAAAATGATAAAAATTTTTTGAAAAATTTAATAGGCATATTTCCTCCTCGACAACGGTGCCATTTGGAAGAGCAATCTTCATTTTCAATAAAAATTTTAACATAAAATGATGTGTTGTTATAGGTCGTGCGTGGTAGAAAATCACTTTCAAAATATTTAATTATTCAAAATCTAATAACGAAAATGGTTAGGTCATCTCCACAGGGAGGAATCAGCCCATAAAAAAAATTATTAATGATGCATCAAATATTCGAGAATCTCAATAAATGTGCATATTAATTCGAGCAATTCATTTTCAACATAAGTTATCATTCTATGTGATTAATCGAAATATAGGTGTTCACATGCAAAATGACCACTATATAAAATTCTATCACTAATAGTGATCTTGGTAATAGCAAACAATGTCTATATTAATCTCCTACCCAATAGCACCCTTTTCCTATAACCAATATCCCATGTTTTATGTCATTCATAAGAAGAACTCAATCATATGTAATTCAGATTAAAGAGAGGGATGTCCATGCTAATTTACTGTGATATATTAAATCAATAAATAAGTGAATAGTAGAAGCTACAAAGGCATGAGTCGTAAATTTTAATTGGTCCTTCACTGTAGGGAAACAGGGGATGGTTCCCCACTTGTTGCCGTGCATGGAGGAGGGGCTCGCCGACCATGAAAAGCTCGGTGGAGGTGCTCTGACTCAAGGGCTTCAAGATGATGCTGGCGGCATTGACGGAGATGGCCAGAGGTGGCCGATCAGCGGAGGAGAAGCTTGCCGACGGTGGGTTGTGTGTGCACGTGGGTGGACTGCGGGAAGGGTTGTTGCAGGCGTTGGCATCCTTGTGAGGGTGAGGCGAGGTCAATGGCATTGACAGAACAAAGTTTTGTCGTTGGGAGTGGCTGCTGTGTGGAAGGGGGCGGTGCCAGTGATGGGTTCATTTTGGGGAAGTTGCAGCGGGTAGGGGTTGTTGGAAAGAGAGGATGAAGAAGAGGGAGATGATGGGTGGACACGAGTGGCGGTGAGAAGAGATGGGCTGTGTGGAGTTGGTGTTCTTCGTGAGTAGTGTATGGCGGCAGGTTGAAGAAGAAGAAGAAGAAGATGGAGAGAGAAGAGAGGGTGGTGGTGGGTTGTGAAGGGGTCTACTACGAAGGTGAAGGGAGGACGGTGGCCACACGCTGTCCCGTGCAACCAACGAGAGGAAGAGGGAGTGGGGATGGAGTACGCCTCAGGCCATAGTGCTCGCTGGATCCACGGTGTGGGCTCTTTTCACTGTGGAGAGGATGGAGGAGATCCTTGCAGGGGGGAAGGATGATCTCTTGCGGCTGCATGCGGTGGGATTCCTTTTATAAATCTTCTGTCGTCGACTCTCCTCTAATCTGTTGCATTTCCGGAGGACTCGATCTTCACCAATAGCTTAACGATAGTAGTGAGGCAGTGGGGAAATAATGTGTTGAGGCCAGTGAGGAGGTTGCACACATGGAGGTAGAGACGGCTAAGTTGTGGTGCATATTGTCAACATCATCAGACGTCTAGAGTAAGCTTCAGATGTCTTAAAAATGAGATTTGGCTATGCTTGATTCCTGCAATGCATATAATTATTTATAATATCAGATAAACTTTACAAATATAAATTATAATGCATGCATTTATTTTATAATCAAATGCAAATATTAATATACTCTAAAATATAGGAACTAATCAACTTAGGCTAAAAATTAGTCCAATAAATTGGACTCATCACACGCATTCATGCATTTTGAGAGAGGAAGAAAGAGAGAGAGAGATAGAGCCCTTACTACCACCTAAAACCACCCACCTATTCACCTACAATAAATATCCAAGACCTCGAGTGCCTAAAGGATATTTTCCCAAAAAAAATTCTCAATGGCCTATGCTTGCTCTCGACTCCCCACACCTCACCCCTCACTTATAAAAGAGCACCCTCACCTCCACTCTCAAGAGGTCAGCACTCCCTCACTCATACACACCCTCATAGCAGCACACACCACCACAGTGTCGACCATTGTCCTCTCTCCCTTTCTTCCTCTCCTAATTTGAGAACCCTCTCACTAGTTGAGAGGCCATGTTGATGATAGAGGAGACGCCTCCCATGGTTGCAACCATCATGGCGAGGAGGTAGATGTGGTGATTCTCTATTCATAATGTAGTTTGTTTTATGCTTTTTGTGGTTTTCTTTATCGCTATTAGAGCAGCTCAAGTAGCTGCTTTGTTTTGCTACAGGAATCCAATCGTAGTTCATTTTTGTTGCTCTACCATCGGTTGTGTTTCTCACTTGTTTGGTGGAAAAACACTCACACACACATCTCTCTCACCTCAGTCGATCACCTCCACTCACACTATCCCCCTTTGTCACCGGCTAAGTGAGAAACTTAGTTGGTGACTAATCACAAGAGCCGATCTTCATCTCCCACGCACCCCCCCTTTGCAACCGGCTGAGGTGCCTTGGTGATCGGCGGGCTTCTCAGTTAGCCAGTCACCAGGGCTCCACGTGATCCCTTCTTTGCCCCTCTAACCAAATGGCGCCATCTCGCAACTGGCAAGTTCCTTAGCCTGTTGCGTGCCCTCACCAACTCCCGAGCAAACCATCTCACCCCCCTCCAACTTGTCACCAATGGTTGCGTGCTCACACACAATTGCACATTGCCTTCTTCGCGCACACACACATCTGCAAGCCCTCACCAACTCCCTCGTGCTCTTACTCTGTGTGCACACACATACACACACACACGTACACTCACACACACATACACAGACGCATGCACTCACACATATACACATATTCACACTATGTGCATGTCACCATTTCCTGTGCATTTTATCGCGTGTGTATGTGCACGATTATCACGCGCATATGCGATAACCTGCGCACATCAAGCATTTAAACACACACATGCACACATTCCCATTCCACACCGAGCACACGATGCATCGTTAGTTTTGATCTCGTCTCTCTAGACATTGGTCAAACTCATACTACGCTACATTCCAATTGAATCACCAATTCAATCCCTACTACTATATTACATAGTTATACATACATATATATATATATATATATACATAGATATATATATCTTGTGCAATACATATTCATATATACATAGGGTAAGTATTTCATTTATCTCAATTCCTGCATTTCTTTCCTTCATGCTTGTATTCTCTCTTATTTGTTAAGTAAGAAAATGCCGAAAAAAGTATAAAAGAGAAAAGATAATCCTTGACTTACAGGTACCTGATCTCGCGTAGAGCGAGATTGTTTCTGATTGAATTTGGCATGTCACCAAAGACATATTTTGAGGGTGTACGTCAAGGACAGGATTATTACAAAATAATCTATACCAGGTAAAATCCAAAAACAAAATAAACAAATGGAAATCACGCGTCTTTAGGATTCACATAGAAATTGATTTATCCTAAACCTGCCTCTCTGAGTTTGACCTTGGGCCTAAAATTGACAATCTCAAAACATACTTTAGTCCAGGTTAAAATACTTTTGAAAAATCTGTATAGGATCGCTTGTAGTTAACTACTTTCACTATATGCATTTTCACGCTAATATCACCTAATTAAATAAATCTATTCGTGTTCGATCACCAGTTTTCTGGCACCGTTGCTGGGGTGGTGCTATTCGGATTTGATTTCTACTCTTTTCCTTTAGATTTATTCTTCTTTTCACCTATCTTTTCATGGGTATTCGTTGTTTTTGTGCAGGTGAACTTGTTGTGAGGAAGAAGACACGAAGAGGAGCTCGGAGACATGGATGAGTCCAGGGTGGGAGTGAGAGCATTGATGTAAACATGTCTATATTACATAAGATGTCTATTTATGCATGTTCTTAAGCACAGAATTGCATTATATACTATAAATATTGCATAGCACGCATTATCTTGCATTTAGATTAGTTTGAATAAAATTTAGGTTAATTGTCTCCTTTTATGTTCAAGGATAGGGCAAATTTTTATCGAGACCTCGGATCGAAGATCCAACTGTACAGATGTGATCAGGGCAACGATTGGAGTTCAACGACTCCAAGATCGCTCTAATCAGACATCTGTAGCATCAGATAGAGATCGAGGAACCTTAGAAGATCAACCATTCATCAAGATGGTGTGAATCTGCACTTCAGACGATAAATCCAACCGCACGGATGGATTCGGATCAACGATTGCAGTCTGATTAGCCCATATTCGTGGGCCATTTAAGTATCTAAATGTCTAGACATTAAATTAATTTTAACATTTAGGTAGGATACATTAGGATGTAAATAAATTAATTCATATTTCTAGCCTAATTGCATAATTCATTCATTGCATGCATTTAGAATTAACTTAGAATTGCATGCATTTGATTAGTTAATAAATTAGGTGAATTACTTGCATTATTTTAATTTAACATAGAAGTTAAGGGTTTATGCATAAATAACCATAATATTTTATTCTTTTATTCTTTTTTTCTCCTTTGTACAGGTAACTCCTTCGGCTTCGGCTCCGCCTCCTCCTCCTGTGCATCACATTTATGTTACGGCATTTTGAATTTGAAATCATGGCCGTGGCTACAAAAGGAGAAGGGAGAGCTGTCGTTGAGAGCAGGCCACCATCCCCAACCCACCACTGTGCAGAGCTTTGACCTCTCATCCGCTCCACCACCACCGACCTCAATCCGTGGCGACGAGCCTCCACCCCCGTGGGCGTGTGGCGTGATAGGCCACACCGCCATTTGGAGCTTGTTTGCATTACTGTGAGCACCTCAGCGTGCACCACCCTCACCGCCATCACCAGCATCCACCAATGCAGCCACCGCAACTTCACACCCCCATCCGTTAAGACATCTGGGAATGTTCCTAGATGTTTGAAACTCCTACAGCACCACCTTCATCTTCTTTCCCCGTCCTCTGTTTTTCCTCTACTCCACTAAAAAGAACCCAAAAACCACGCCATCCCACGTGTAGCAGCAGCTACCTCCAACTCCATACAGTGCATCACCGCGTGCGTGTAGGCAATGCTCAACCACTGTCTTTGCGTGCCTCTCGGCCAGATCCAGCAGCAGCCTCCGCATCCTCCTCCCAGCAACTGCGTGTCCACCAGCTAGCAGCCATCCTCTCCAGCCACGTGCCCGCATGCCCTCCAGCGGCACGTGTAGAGCGTGCTGCACTTCCGCTCGCACTCCTTGTAGCGCGCCGTCAATGCTTGCAGCGTGCGGCCAGCAGCATCTAGCAGTAACAGCTGCGGCCTCCAGCACTTCCCCACGTGCGGCCTGTAATGTGCAGTAGTAGCAGCTGCGGCCGAGCTCAACAACGCCCGCGAGCGTCTGCACGGCCTACGCATCCACCGCCTCCATCCGCGTAAAACCCTTTAGCGCACACGCCTTCTCTCCGTCTCCAGCAGCAGCAGAGAGTTGCAACCACCGTCGACTGCCATCGCTTCTCTCCTCGCCGCCGCCTCTAACCACCATTGGCCATGGGACCACTGGCATGGTTTCGTGAGTGTGTTAAGAAGTGTCATTATAGTTCGCACTTGCAACATCGATTTTAAAGTAAAGAAACGGATGTGAGTCCGAGTGTCGGTCTCAGGGAGGCGTGAAAATCGGATTTTTCTTGTCACTTATTATCACGGGAATCGTGGAGTTTTGCTTGCGAAAAAGTGCGGGTGAAAAGGGAGAGAGAGAGATTAGGGTTAGAATTATTTCATTCTTATCATGCAACTTGAATAAGAAATAAAGTAGACAATTGAATAAAAAACAACTTCATTAATCATACAGCTTTAGTTCATAAATTACAACATTAGGTACATGCTTAAACATAAGTAAAGTAAAGCTTAAAAGAGAGAGAGAGGGAGGGTGGCGAGGTAGCCACGGTGGTGGAGAAGGCTCCGTCGGCGGCTCGTCGTCTCCGGCGATTACAAAAGTGCTTAAAGCTAGCTAAGAAAGGGGTAGAGTAGTTGCAAGGGGAGTGAATTCCTTGAATGAGTGGTTGGAAGGGGTTTAAATAGGGAGAAGGGCTTTCCAAATGAAGAAGGGGTTTTAGCGACGTCCGAAACGTCGCTAAAGCGGACGTTGCTAAAACCCTTTCAAAAGCGTCGATGAAGTCCCCAGCCCGTCGGTTGCTTGCCTACGCCGTTCTTCCTCGCGCTTGATCCGTGGGCGCGGCATGAGAGCCGTCCGATCGAAGATCGGACGGCTGAGATCTTCGCCCGGGCACACTTGGATCGCGCCTTGAGCGCGCGTGCCTGCGGGTGTTGTCGTCCGGCGTGCACGCGCGCGTGGCTGATCAGCGCCTGAGGGCACGTCGCGTGGTGCTATCGCCACCATTTGCGTGTGGATCTATGGCTGAATTTCGTCCGCGCGCCTCACTGCCTTCGAATTCCCGCTCTGCGTGGCTCGAACCTGCATCGCGTGGGCACAGGCGTGCGCGTGGTTCTCAGCCATCTGATCAGAGATCAACGACTAATATTTGATCTTTGGTTGAAGGCAAAGCGGGCGCGCGGTGAGCGGGCGCCACGTGGCGCATCGAGGGTCGTTGATCATCAGATCAATGGTCAGAACTTCTTAGGCCCATTGTGGGAGCTCTGGATGTTGGATTTGGCCGATTTTGGGTCCGTTGGACTTCGTTCGTCTTTCTGAATCCATCCATGCAGTCTGATTGCTCATTTGAGGCCTGCTTTGACAAGTGCTTATACAAATGGCCATTAATACTATTTTATAAGCAATCTTGGCATATGATGTATGCAATGCTCCCATTCTACTTATGTTGTGCCTTATATTCTTAAGATGGGCCCTATTTAATAGAATTATCACCCCCATATGCAGTGTTATCATACCCTCATGCTTACTCCTTGTTAGTCCATAGCAAGGTTTATTCTAGCCTTTATTTAAGAAGTAATTGCTTAGACACTTCTTCACTTGTCAATAGGAGGAAATATACTAAGATCTTAATCTACAAAGACTAAGCAGCACCCGGGTGTCTGCCAAAATACGAATCGCCCAAATCCTTGCTTTAATGTATGTAAATATACACATGTATATATATTTTTTAGAATTTTTTTGGAATTCTGAGTGGGTTGGTAACCTTTTACAGCTACCCAACCCACCCAAAACTCGGTCAAAACCCTGAGTGCTAAGCATCCTGGTGTGAAGATTGTGGTAGACTCACTCAATGGTAATTTAGATAGACTTCGGGTTTCTATGCCCCTAGGTGATCGGAAGAGGAAGTATTTTGCCTGAAGGTGTATTTGTTCGATTGGTAGCTTTCTCCCTACGTTTGTTTTAATTGGGGTCAACACAAGGATTTTGCCAGTGTATATCTCTCCGGCTTGTACTACTTCCCCGCTTCTTCCTTAAGTCTTTTGGTTCTTTTTGTGCAATTACTGAGATGGGCTCTAGACAACTGACTAATGGGCTGTTACCCATGATCACTTACCAGCCATACTCGTGCGGTGAAGTGTGGTTTATTTTGTTCTCTTTTCTTCTCCCTTTTTTTTTGTAGGTGGCTTCCCTGATCTCAAATGTACCTAGAGGCAATGAAGAAGTGGTCCCGTGGCTGGGCTCTGGACAACCTGCCAATGTGCTGTTACCCACGACAACTTGCCAGCCATACCACCCTAGAGAGTTCATTAGCTACCCAATTCTTGTCAAAATCTCCGAGGAGTGAGTTTGTGCAAGAATGTGTGCAGATGCTTAGACTCAAAGTTCTTCTGAGTTAGATGGTGAATTGATAAGTCGTATACTTATCACCTTATTTAGTAGGTGGATTAGAATAGCTTAAGGTCGCAAGGATTCGAGGCTAAATCCATATTTTAATGGACACCAGGGGTGATTAAGCTTGAAGGCCTAAAAAGTCTAAGTGTTTATGTTCTTTTTGTATTATTTCCCACTATTGACAAGTTTCTATTGCCTAAGTTTCTTCCTAAATTCAATTTTTTTTTAAATTTTATTTTATTCAGACTGATTAAATGAGCTTAGGATCATGCAATTTACCACTCCCCCATGCTTAAGTTGGACAATGTCCTCATTGGCAAATACATGGATGCAACAGGGGTTCAAAGAGATAGTACCTGAGTGATGTAAAATACCGGATCAGTCTGGATCCTCTAGGTTGCCTCCCAGGAAGCACTGAGTTTAACGCTTCCAGCTGGACGGTGCTTCGTGTCATCCCTCAACGAGGGTGACACTCTCCTTTGGGGGAACCTGGGTTAGGAAGTGTTTCAATCTTTGACCATTAACTGTAAAAGTGTGTCTAGTGTTTGGATTAGCAATTTCAATCGCCCCATTAGAGAAAGGCTTAACCACCCGAAATGTTCCTGTCCATTTGGAGCTGAGTTTCCCCAGAAAGAGTTTTAGGCGGGCATCGAACAGTCAGACTTGCTGGTTAGGCTCAAAGGTCTTTCTATGGATGAGTCGGTCATGGATGGCTTTCATTTTCTCCTTATACAGTCGACTATTCTCAAAAGCATCTCGACGAATTTCTTCAAGCTCAGATAATTGGAGCGTCCTCTGCGCACCAGCTAACTGGGAATCCATGTTACATTGCTTGACAGCCCAGTAAGCTCAGTGTTCCAATTCGACGAGAAGATGGCAGGCTTTGCCAAAGACCAGGCGAAGGCGACATGCCTATCAGGGTCTTGAAAGCGGTCCTGTATGCCCACAGGGCATCATCTAGTCGTGTGGACCAGTCTTTCCTGTTAGGTCTCACATTCTTCTGTAAAGTGTTCTTGATTTGTCTATTTGAGCCCTCGGTCTACCCATTTGTTTGCGGATGATATAGGGTAGCAATGCGATGGTTAACCCCATATTTTCTAAGTAGGGCACGGAATTGGGAGTGGCTAAAATACCTTCCACCTTCACTGATCATGCCCTTTGGTATTCCAAATCGGGAAAAAATGTTCTGCTTAACAAAGTCCATGACAGTCCTGTGATCGCATTGGTGGGTGGCGACGGCTTCAATCCATTTAGAAACATAGTCTACCGATACTAGGATGTACTTGAAGCCGTTGGATGGTGGAAAGGGGCCCATAAAATCGATACCCCAAATGTCGAAGATTTCGACAATCAAAATGGGTTGGAGGGGCATCATATCTTTCTTAGTTATGGTCCCCAGTGTTTGGCAACGTGAGCAAGTCTTGGCAAAGTTGTGTGCATCCTTAAATAGGGAATGACAGTAAAATCCAGACTGCAGAACTTTCGCAGTCGTTTTCTTTCCAGAGAAGTGGCCACCACAAGCCTGGTCATGACAGAAGGAAAGTACACTTTGAACTTCATTCACGAGGATACACCTCCTGATGATCTGGTCGGCACAAAGGAGAAACAACATGGGATCATCCCAGAAATAGTGCCTGGCCTCAGCTAAGAACCTGTCCCGTTGCTGTTTGGACCAGCTGTGCGAGGTTTATCCTACAACTTGGTAGTTGACATAGTCAGCATACTAAGGCAGTCTCTTGTCTTGCACAGCCAGAATGTGTTCATCGGGGAAGGCATCAGATAGAGGTAGGGAGGGTCCAATGTGGTCTGGATGAAGTCTAGATAAGTGGTCAGCCACCACATTCTCAAATTCCTGCAAGAGCAGGATCCATCTGATGAGCCTGGGCTTTGCGTCCTTCTTAGCCACCAGGTGCCGGATGGCTGAATTGTCAGTATAGATGGTCACGTGGGATCCCAGCAAGTACGATTGGAACTTCTCAAGTCCAAAGACTACAGTGAGCAACTCTTTCTCTGTGACCGTATAATTGCGTTGGGCCTTGTCCAACGTTTTGCTCATGTAGTAGATCACCACAGATTTCTAGTCTTGTCGTTGTCCCAGGATAGTGCCTATGGCAAAATCTGATGCATCACACATAATCTCAAAGTCCTGGGACCAATCCGGGGGCTGAAGTACAGGTGCTGTGGAGACTAAGTCCTGGAGGGTGTGATAAGCCTGGATGCAATCAGAAGACATGTGGAATATGGCGTCGTTGGCTAGAAGGTCGG
The DNA here is from genome assembly GCA_037157565.1 of Thalassia testudinum. NCBI lineage: Eukaryota > Viridiplantae > Streptophyta > Magnoliopsida > Alismatales > Hydrocharitaceae > Thalassia > Thalassia testudinum. The sequence continues at coordinate 180,295,754 of JAZHRO010000031.1, forward strand.
TTAAGGGTTTGGAAAGCTTGGAAAAGTCTTTAATGAACCTTCGGTAGAAGCCAACGTGTCCCAGAAATGAGCGAATCTGTCGGACCGAGCTAGGTGGAGGAAGTTTGGAAATCAAATCAACCTTAGCCCGATCTACCTCGATGTCCTATGTGATACGATGTGACTGAGGATGATTCCTTCTTGAACCATAAAATGGCTCTTTTCCCAACTTAACACCAGATTAACCTCGATACATTGTTTTAGGATTTTCTCCAAGTTGCTCAGATAATGGTTGAATGAATTCCCAAATACAGAGAAATCATCCATAAAGACCTCTAAGTATTCACCTACCATTTCTGAAAAAATGGCTAGCATGCAACGTTGGAAGGTAGCAAGTGTGTTGCATAGCCTGAACGACATTCTACGGAATGCAAACATGCCATACGGGCAAGTGAATGTGGTCTTTTCTTGATCTTTCGGAGCAATTGCGACTTGGTTATATCCTGAATATCCATCCAAGAAGCAAAAATATTTTTGCCCTGCCAATTTTTCAAGGATCTGGTCAATGAATGGCAAGGGAAAATGATCCTTCTTAGTGGCTTCATTGAGCTTCCTATAATCAGTACACACCCGCCATGCAGTGGTGGTGCGGGTAGGGATGGATTTGCCATGATCATTGGTGACAATGGTAAGCTTGGCTTTCTTTGGAACCACTTGAGTGGGGCTCACCCAGGGGCTATTGGAGATAGGATAGATGATGTCAGCATCAAGCCACTTGATAATTTCTTTCTTAACGACTTCCCGCATGTTTGGGTTTAGACGTCTCTGCATTTGGCGGGAGGGTCGTGCCCTGTCTTCTAGGTAAATCTTATGGGTGCAAAAGGTGGGGCTAATTCCTCTCAAGTCAGAAATGGTCCAACCAATGGCGGCCCGATGTTCTGAAAGGGTCGCAGTTAACCTGAGTTCCTGATCCTTGGTTAGATGAGAATTAATAATCACAGGGAAGGTCTGGTCAGGTCCCAGGAAGACATACTTGAGATTCTCGGGCAGTGTCTTGAGCTCGGGTGCGGGTGGAACCACAGTTGACGGAAAGGGAAAAGGCGGGAGTTGATCAACATCGATCTCCTCAAATGGTGTTGTGTGATGGTAATCAGCCTTACAGAGGTCCACGGGCAGTGACGGTGATGGGTCAGAACAGTCATTACGGGTTTGGTAGTCTGAGATAGAACTAAGGGTGAGGCATTCCTCGACCAGAGTTTCCACGGGATCATGTTCCTCAACACACTCGCAATCAAAAGACTTTGTCGCCCGGAAGATATCCAATTGCATTTTCTTGTCTCCGAAGGCGATTTCCATACATCCCGTGTCACAATCAATGTTTGCCTTAGCTGTAGCTAAGAAAAGTCTGCTTAAGATTATGGGTGCATTTTGTAATTTTTTAGGGACTTCCATGTCGATCTCCAAGAAGTCGACCAGGAAATAGAAGTCCTTAACCCGTATGATTACGTCCTCGACAACCCCCTTCAGGGTTTTCACTGATCTATTAGCCAGCTGGATGGTGACAGGTGTGGGTGTCAACTCTCCGAAACCAAATTGGTGGTACAGGGTTGTTGGAATCAGATTGATAGAAGCACCTAAGTCTAGAAGTGCTCTATCAAATGTCATGTCCTCGATATTGCAGGAAATTATGGGTGCTCCTGGGTCAGTTCGCTTGAGCGGAAGGTTGCTTGATATTACAGAACTTGCTTGTTCGGAGAGCACAACCTTCCTAGGCGCTTGAGGTCTTGGCTTACGCTTGGGTGTATAGGCATCTTTTAAAAACTTGGCATAAGCCGGGATGTGCTTAATGGCTTCGAGGAGTGGAATATTAATTTGTACTTGCTTAAAGATCTCCAAAAGCTCCTCAATTTCCACAACATTCTTCTTTTTCTTGATTGTTTCCAAGGCTTTAGGGTAAGGTGTCTGAATGTGGATTGGATCTATTTCTGGGTCCTTGGGTTTTTCTGGTGCCTCTTCTGAGTTGGGTATTTCATCGGGTGAAGTCTTGGAGAGAGTCGGCCATTTGTGATCCTGGGTTTTGGTGTCGCTTCTCAAGGTCACCACATTCGCAGAGGCATTGGGGCCATGGGTTGATCCTTGAGAAGACGAGGATGAAGAAGCACCAAACCTAGGGGGTGTTTGCGGGACTGGCTGGACCATGTGAGCCTACCCAGGATTGCCTTGGAACCCTTGCGAATTGGGGCCTCTGATAATTATGTTTCGTGGGTTCGGTTGTGGTTGGGAAGGTAGGGATCCTTGTTGTTTACAGTCCAAGAGTTGGCTTAACTGTCCCTTTACCAAGGCCATTTCCTCCTGATGTTTCTGGTTCATGTCAGCATCATCTTTATTAGGGTGTCCATTTGGTTTTGTGGGGGAGGGGCCGCCCTATTTTGATTATATGGGGGTCTAACTGGTTGTCCGTGGTGATAAGGGGCAAGTGTGGCTGCTGGTTTGGCCTGGGTTGGTTTTGGAATTGCGGTGGTTTCTGGTTTGTCCAACCAAATTTGAGGTGGTTACACCATCCAGTGTTGTAAGTGTTGGAGAAAGGGTCAGGTTTAGCATAACCTTGGACAGCTTGCACATCTTCAAAGATAGCTGATGTCGATGGAGAGGGAAGAGAGTAATCAAGGGTTGAGGGAGCAAAGGTCCCTCCCTGGAACATGGTCAGGGGTTGCTCCAGGTTTAGTTGGGTTAGGGGCTAGAACAGGTCAACATTATGTGCTCCCTTTGCTAGGGAGAAGGTCTGTAATGGGTTCCTGGTCTGGTTCAGTAACTCATCAATCTTTTTGTCCAATTCTACTCGATCTAGTTTCTTGGCAATGATGTCTATGTCAACCATTCCAGAATTTTCTTGTACCTCATAAATCCCACCACGGGGTTGACTGGACCTATTAAACTAGGTCATGGAGGCATTATTGAGCGAATTCTCGCTCATGGACTCAAAGAGCTCAAACGTGCTCTCCTCATCTTTGTTCAGGAAGTTCACCAGTTAAAAAAAATTGTTAAACTAGGTCATGAGGCATTGACGAAGTTTCGTAGGTTGTTGTCGAGACCGTGGTAGAAAATCTAGGCCAATTGCCACCTTGTCACTTCGTGGTGTGGGCATTTCCTCAAAAGTTCATTAAATCTTTCCCACGCCTCATGGAACTGTTCCCCACCCTAGAATGTGAAGGTAGTAATAGCTCTTCTGAGGGCATTGGTCTTTCCTATGGGGAAGAATTTCTTTAGAAATGCATGCCTCAGTTCTTCCTAGGTGGTGATGGGTCTACCTAGAGTTCTAAGCCAATGAGAAGCCTTGTCTCTTAACGAGAAGGGAAACATCTTAATTAGAACAATGTCAAGGCTAATGTTCCTAGGTTTCACAGTTTGTGCTATGTGGTCGAGATCCTCTAGGTGCTGGAAGGGGTCCTCATTTGAGCTTCCATGGAAGTGGCTCTGGATCAGACTTAAGACATTTGGTTTTAGCTCAAAATCATTTCCCCCTTCAGGGATCCTAAGATGTGGCTCGACTCTAATAGCAGAAGGATTATAGAAATCATGGAGGGGCCTCGGTTGATCCTGAAATGGTGGTACATCGAGTGGTGGTTGCCCTTGTGGGCCTTGGAAAGGTGGTGGTGGTTGCCCTTGTGGGTTCTGTAATCGGTGTATGGCTTGCATGATGGTGTGAATCTGTTATTGCTAAAGCCGGTGGTTTGTATTAATCTGGGCTTGGATAATGGCTATTGTGTCTGGTGGGGGTTGGTCCTCAGCCTCATCTACCCTAGGTTCAGCCATGTTTCTAAAAGAATTATGTCGCTTAGATTCCTGTTCCAGAACAAACAACTCAGGATGCAATGAGCGTCTCCCATTCATACACTAGAGAAGAATAGGAGGGGATGCGGAGAGCGACAGATGCGAGAAGTGTGTTCAATCAAGCAAACAAGCCTAGTCCTTATGGTGTATTCCTTAGGAGACCTAGAAATCTCACAAAGGGTGATTAAGTCCGTAAGTACTGGACTCCCCCTTTCCAAGGCTAATCTAACTAGGTTGATTACGAGGGGATTGCAGGGAAGGTTCTTCCTTTGACTTGCGCCGCCAGTTCCGTAGACCCCACAACCGCGGTCGTTTGACACTGCCCCGCAGCCTAGTCACTAGATTCTACCAAGGGAATGAAAGCCAAGTGCCCAGCAAACAAAACCTCACCTTTCGAGACTTAACTCAGTCCTGCCTAGGGCACATCTACTCAGTTTTAAAAGGGCTAGGATAATGCTTGTGCTAGGGTTATGTGACGAGGCGTTGATTGGGGTGGTGCCTCTTAATTTTCCACTTTCATTGTGTGTGCTTCTACCAAAACATGGTTTTCAAGCAAGGATTTTTAAGATGTGGTGTCTTTTAGTGTTTCATCCTTACTTTAGTGTCTTTTAGGGTTGACGTGTCTTAATGTTTTCAGACTAGTTTCAGTGGGCACGTCAAGTTTTGCACATAATTTGGTGAAAGTAGATTTCCTTTTATTCTGTAGATGCTCTAAAACCCTAATGTACTCATCTTAATGATCATGCAGCTTCTATTAGATGAATCATTTTTAGGGTTGAGTGGTGCAGCCCAAG